>CM077206.1:29921646-31171646 GCA_039654625.1 Rhinogobio ventralis | reverse complement strand
AGTATACAGCACATATTGTGCTGTATGCATTCTAAATCTTTGTGTTGACTTCAACACATTTGTTCTGCTTGAGTTGTAATTTTGCATTGTGACCTACAGGGGGGGATGTATGTATTGCAGTTGTCCGACTACTATGCCTGCAGTGGAGCCTGTCTTCTTTTCCTCTGTGTTTTTGAATCTTTGGCCATGGGTTGGGTTTTTGGTGAGTTGCACAGAAGCTACAGAAACTGAGAGCTGTAAAAGAAAAAATAACTAAAATGAAGACATACTGTAAATAGTATGTACAATATTCAGAACTTCCTTCCCTTCAGTCATGAAACTCTAGATTGTGCAGGTTGATAGGTCCTTTACATGCAATCTGCAAGCTGTCTCACTGTTACCAGAGGACATAAGCTGACTGGCCTCTGTTGATTCTGCAGCCAATGAAATTGCTTGCTTAACATTTAAATAGTCTGGTTCATTATTCGTTGTAAGTTGGTCCTTCAGCGCATTATCAGAGTTCCTCTGGAACCCTCCACCTCCCCCAACTCCACCTGCATAGATCTACTATGGGATTTATATACATTGCATCCGGAAAGTATTCACAGCGTTTCACTTTTTCCACATTTTGTTATGTTACAGCCTTATTCCAAAATAGATTAAATTCATTATTTTCCTCAAAATTCTACAAACAATACCCCATAACTCTTTCTCCACCAACGTTTAAAAAAAAAAAAGTTGCCAGGCACTAGCAGGTTTTTAATAATTTTCACAAAAATGTAATGGCCCATAGAATATTTTGTTGTATGAATATCTGAACATGCAATATATCAAAAGAAAGAATAGACACTCTGCTTTTCATGCATTCCCTTTTCATCAACACTTAAAGGGTTAGTTCACCCAAAAATGAAAATAATGTAATTTATTACTCACCTTCATGCCATTCCAGACCCATAAGACCTCCGTTCATATTTGGAACACAAATTAAGATATTTTTGTTGAAATCCGATGGCTCAGAAAGGCCTCCATTGGTAGCAATGACATTTCCTCTCTCAAGACCCATAAAAGGTATTAAACTACTCGTTAAAAAGTCCATCTCACTACAGTGGTTTTACAATAATTTTATGAAGCGAAGAGAATAGATTTATAGCCGTTATCGCCGCACATCACGATGCAGTTAATGGGAAATGCACGATGCACGATACTCTGTCTTTGGGAAAGCATGACCTGGTCATGACCTGGTTAAATCCTCCTCAGCCGCACCCCATACCATCTTGGGACCTGTCTCTGGTGCTCAGGGCACTTCAGCACATCCTGTCCATTAAGACAATACTTCTGTCCTGGTAGCATTGGCTTCTATCAAGGGACCTGCAGGCATTTTTGGTCGACGAATCGTGCCTGGATATGTGCCCAAGGTTCCCACCACTCCCTTCAGGCACCAGGTGGTGAACCTGCAAGCACTGCCCTCAGAAGAGGCACACCCAGTCCTGGCTTTTTTTTGTCCCGTCCGCACTCTGCGGTGTTATGTGGACAGAACGCAAAGCTCTTTGTCTGTTATGGAGGCCAGCAGAAAGGAAAGGCTATCTCCAAGCAGAGGTTAGCCCACTGGATAGTGAATGCTATCGTCTTGGTGTGTCTTGCCCGTTTGGGTTGAGAGCGCACTCTACTAGGAGTGTTGCTAGATTCTATAGCCTTCGTGTAGAGCCAGTTTCCTCCCGGATACTCGCCTTCAGTGGCCAGTAGCATGGGTAAATTGCTCAGTGTCATTTAATTGCTAAATGCTTGCGCTTATTTCTCCAGTAAGTTACAGAAACGGCTAACCCTGTTGAGTTCCTCCATCACCCCCGGCAGTCAGACTTGGCGCACTTGTATGCTTTGAGGAACCTGTGTTAGGCTGGGTGTCCATATGTAGCGGTCCCTGTGGCGACCCCATATATGTATTCTTCCACGGTACAGCTACCCTGTCGGCTAGCCAGTGTCGCCTCCCCCCTAAATAGACTGGAGCCACTCCAGACACATTCCATATGCTGTACTACCCTAATTGGCTAGTCCATATGTGTAACTTCCACATGGTTACCTCCCTTCGGGCAGGATGTGGCTTCCGCAGTGCTCCCTTTCCGTTAGAAGGGGCACGCTTTCCCAGGGTTATCCAATAGTTTCACTGAGTGGGTCATGCGGAACAGCAGGGATTGACTCTGCTTCCGCCCCAAACAGGTGGTGGTCTGAGAGGCTTATGCAGGGCACTGGAAGGGTCAGCAACATGACATTTTGGTAGGGATCCCATTTTGCCAGATCATCTCGGACATTCGTCAAGAGTGACTGACTGAAAGGGAACTTCTCGGTTACGTTCATTGGCTCGTTTAGTTTCACTTGAAGTGGATTGGGCTCTTAAGCGAGATCCCATTTCATCAGATCATCTCTGATGTATGTCTCTGTTCCCTCCTTCAGGGAATGAGGGTCACCATACATAACCGAGACGTTTTCTTGTCACAGTCCCTGATCATTTTTGAAAATGACCATAAGAAACTAAATTATAAATTAATGAATTTTTTTACTATAAATTAAATAAAAATGATTTATGATATGAGACAACAATGACAGTATCTGAAAAAGCAATAGACAACATTGACAGTATCTTAAAGCCAGTGATGCTCAATTCTTCCCTAACACCACAGGGGCTGAGAGAATGTTTGACGTCACTGAAGACATGACAAACTCACGACCCAATTACATGTTTATGCTGTGCTGGAAATACCTGACTCCTGTTGTGTCCCTGGTGAGTGTCTCTGCATTTCATTCATCTGTTTGAGCGTCATGTTTTATATTTCTCAAAAAGCTAACAAATCTCTCTGGTCATTATTTAGTTGTATATCCCTGGCTAAAGCCATTTCTCACATTCATCTGATTGCATTCTCCTTTTTTTTTTACATCCATTCTTCACAACTTCTATTTCTTCTCTTTTCAGGTGTCTTTTGTCTGTTCGATGGTAAACTACAAGCCTCTCACTTTCAACCGCTGGTATGTGTACCTAGACTGGGTGTACGCACTAGGCTGGTTACTGGCCCTGTCCTCCATTCTGCTGGTGCCTGGATGGGCGCTGATCCGACTGTTTACTGAGAAAGGAAGCCTAAAACAGGTGAGATTAAACATGATCAAGAGATGAACAAGCCGCTGAAATATCATTAGGGTAGAGATGTAAATGTTTAACTATTAACCAAAGCTAAACTGCATAAAAAAACAAGAGTAAATCAACTAACAGATTAATGTTGTTTCTTGACAGTGTAAGATTGGAAAAGTTTGCATATGCCATAATGTCTCTGAGAAAATAGAGGACATTAGCATCTGAATCGACTCATGCATTTAGCTGAGTGAATCATCTACGAATGACTGTAAATTTACATGTCTCTCCTTTCACCTGCATCTACCCCCATCTCCCCTCCAGAATTCACCCAAAATCTATATGGTCTAAAGTGAACAAATACTATACAGAATTATACATGTTTGATATTATTTGAAATGTCTCAGTGCGACTGGTACAAAGGTCTCCTCCCCACAGAAGTAAACCAAGAAGTAATAAAGGTTTTGAGAGTTTAGAGATACTTTGCTTATTACGTTGGGTGTGGCTTTAGCCATTTGGTCTTTTGTCAATACAGGTCTATGGGACAGTGATTAAATGTAAATTCCCATTGTTAACACGTTTCCATTTGAAAGAGGTTTCTGTCTTGGTCTGGTATTTAAGGAGATGTTGCAAAGAGGTCGGGGCTTGAACCTTTACATCGGTCAGCCCATAACGCTGAGTGTCTCTTAGATGCTCAGCGTTATGTAATTCTCAGAAGGTCAGGTATCCATATCTTATTCTATACTTCAGAGCATTTGATGTTATGTATGGATTATCTTTGAATTGATTATGTAATTGGCATGATACATTTACCTGACTAATAATAAATTGTTACACTGATTTATTCTGACTTACTCTGGAATTATTAACTATGAACGGGTATAATTTCAACAAAGGGTTATACTGAATAATTAAATGTGTAAACTATTAAATATAAATAACCAAATAACCAATTGGCATTCTAACCTAAATTCGAGGTCATAATTAAAATGGAGTCAGATAAAGATAAATTAGAATTAAATCTCTTTGCCCCGCTGAAAAGACCGAACGCGCAAGAAACCTTCAACCACTAATCGTACACCTCCATTGGAACGATTGGGCGGGCTTACAGTTTGGTGACACGCCTCCGTGATGTTGCGACTCGGATGAGCAACGTCTTTTCAGCAAAGTATTTGGATTTTAAAATCAACAAAAGGTTTGATCTTCTCTTTCTTCAGCTTTGATGGTAAGTCATATTTTTTTTTGCCTTTTTAGAAATGTTGAAGGAAATACAAACACATCCCATATAGACACATTGATAGAATGGGTCGGAAAACCCAACGTTAGACCGGAACCGTAAATCCGGTGGGGTTTAAGAATTTAGATGCAACCACATATCAGGGACATAATAGCAACAGCGCAGATCAGGAATGAAAACCTTTGTTATGGATTTTAAATATATCTCCTTGTCTGCTAAGCAACAAGAGATGAAACCTAAATTGGAATAACATCTTCCAAATTATTTTCTTGGGACTCGATGAAGAGTTGTAGATTGCAGCCTAAAGTTCTGAAATCAGCTAAGTGCTTTCTCCATTGTTGCATCGGCTTTGTTACAACAAACTAGCAACACGCGATGATAATGAGCAAACACAGAATGAAAAATCTAAGTGGAAAGCATTTGTGATTTTATAAACGGCCACGTCGATGCATTTGTTTATGAAAAGCAAAGTTGGGAAAAACAGGGTGATGCGATGCAACAGGTAAAAGTTAAGAAAACCTTTTTCAGAATGAGCTACACCTCAGCTATTACTGCTACAAAGCAAAATTACTCTTGACTAGAAATAATTAAGAGGTGGTAAGATTAAAATCTAAAACTTAGATACAGAATGATAGTAATGCTGTTACTATATTTTTGCTGTTAAGAAAACACACGATTGAATGTTTCTGAGTGGCTCACTGGGCCATGGGTGTACGCCCACTTGGAGAACACAGACTTTCTCTCCCTGCTCCATGGGAGCGGTTAGCCAGGTAGCACAAACTGACTCTATCATATCTTGTAAATCAGCTAAAATGGCCACCTTGCCTTCATATAGTTCTTTAAAGGCACTAAATGGAAGATAGACATTTGAAAATCTGAGAAACAGTGAATGTGCATTGCATTAGCCCTGAGACAAATAAAACCCTTTTTCATATTCAAATGTATTGACGTGAGAATGCAATCTGTGACTTCTTAACTCTCAAAAGTAAAATTCGAGCAGGGATTTGACTATGCACTCAGCATGTGCTGGTAGTTCATTGGATGTTAACAACAACAGAGTCGCTCATTGGCCTTAAGCCTGACCATTGTTGCACACACAATGTACATGCCAGTGCAGCTGTGACTGCAGGGAAATATCAAAAGAATTGTCTTTGACACACTTTGATAAATATGTTGTTACGTTTGATTTAATTCTGATTTACTCAGAAACTATTGATTTGAATTCATTATGATGAATCCTTTGTTACCGCAAATCTGCGACCAGGGTGAAGTACATACTAGATCTCAGATAGTATGGAGCATGGGCACATCTGGCGAGGTTCTAGATTTCTGACTAACTGCTCGACTTTAACTAAGTTGTTATGCAGTCGCACTATAGGGGGCCAGATAAAATACTATTGAGATAATATGGCATTATTTTATGGTACTGGCCATAACCCCTGGTTACTGTTTCGGCTTTAACTAAGTTGTTATATAGGCGACTGTAGGGGGCTACATGGGTACCTTTTAACAATAGCAAACATGGGTGGCATTGTTAAATTGCTTTAGCCATAACCTCTGGTTAATGATCGGACTGGCGAGTTTGTGATCGTGGGCCTGCATAACGGCCGGTGCAAGGACCCTGTACGACTCTGAGAACCGAATGCATGATATTTCAATAAAAGTAAAGAATTAAATAGAATAATCAAACGTTTATTCATATTTATGAATGATTAAATATCTTTGGAAACCTTTTCAGTAATGGAGTAAGATGAAATAACGAAGTAATACATATAAAGAAATGTATTTAATTTAATCTTGTTGTATTGCGTAAAAGGAAATACGGTAACACGCAGATAACCCTTCACCCGTGCCATTGGCAAGGATGGATCGCCTACAATTTGATTTCATTGGTCCACTACCCAGTGCCAAAAGGGGAGGGGGTTGTGCGTGTATTTTTTGCCTTGAAGCATGACAGAAGTGTGGCACAGATAATAGCAGACCAATTCATCCTTCACTGGGGCACACTGTGTAAAATTCAATCTGATCAAGGAAGTAAATTTACAAGGAGGGTGTAAAATGCTAAACATCAGACAGAAGTCCCACAGTTTCTTCAGGTCACAGAGATCTACACTAATCAAATGTGTGAACGACACTGAAAAACAGCAAATGCTAAGCAGGCAACACCGAAACAGGTGAACTAATTTCTGCCCACAGATCTGACTGTAATGAGAGCAACTGGAAGTAAAGCCATGGGCACCAACCCGTCGGAATTCATGAGTGATAAAGCTCAGATTATTCCAGAAAAATTCCCCAGCAGAACTGGGGTCTATAATGCTCATGACCCAGGGAAGGTGTTTGACTCCACCTGCATCAGAGCCAGGACAGCGGAATTGTTAGAACATAACCTGAAATGTGGAGATGGGTGCGAAGACACTCGATGGGGCCATTCACACCCAACAGTATGTCTACATGGCCTCCCAGTGTAGCACTGGGACTAAATTATGCAACACAGATTGTTATAGATTAGATTCCACCCATCTCCTAGACATGAACACTGAACACACACCTCCATCACTACACTCTCACTTCATCACAACCTGGTATAAATCCAGATTATCCAGGCTGAGCACTACACGCCATGGAAGACAAAGATGGCTTAGATTCCAAAAGTGTTACCACACTAAATATCTATTGTCCATCTACACATGACCATAGCTTCACACACGTAAGGACAGTAAAGTTAACCCCATGAGGACAGTCTAACGAAGACACACATAGCATACGCTATTTAGAACTGTCTACCAACTCATGGGAAAACACTGTATTACACATATGCATGACTAGTCACAAATTGATGATGCAAATTCTCAAGCAGAGACAGACCTGCTATTAAAATTCAAAGTGTCTAAACTTTCTGGTTATTGGGGTGGTTGGCAAACCAGAGGGCCCCTGGTTTCTCAACACATCGCTAATAACAGAAACATTATCAAGAACAGATACATCTGAAGTGTGAACACTTCAATCAAATTACAAAATTTAAAATTTGATCATACCATCGACTGTGACTTAGCCAGCATGCAGCATAACACACACATAACATACACACACACACACACACCAAACTGATTGCAAGGAATGCACAATTTTCTATCTTGTATGACTTAACATGGCTTAACATGTAAGTCACTTCTTAGAAATCTTAGATCTGCATAGGTGACTTGCATTGGAAGATTCCTGAAAAAATTGTGATTGAACATTATTAATATGATTACGATGATATGTTTATTGATGCATGCCATCTATTTAAATATATAAGTTGCACTGGCTTTTTGCTACATTTCCTTGAGTAATTCAGACCAAGAATACTTAAATTCCACTACCACTCCATCACAGTGATAGTGAAGAATAGGATGCTTAAATGAGACCACCCTACCCTACACTTGAGACCAGAAGTACCAATCGCACTTGCTGACATTAACCCACTTTATGTTTTTGTTTTCTTGCATTGTGTGTTCTTATGCATTTCTCTACGGCTTCAAGTTCATCAGTGCTTAGTCGTTAAGTGGCAATTAAGATGCTTTTCAGGTGTCTCAAACCAAACAGCGTGTAACGATGGAGAAGCCTTCCACCTATTGAAGTCTGCCCAGATAACCGCACCATTGGAGGTGAGAGGATTGGAAAAGGAGGGTCAGATTATCATCGGGAAGGTGCTACAGAAGCAGTAGTTTCTCCATGAAGGAGTGACACGTTAACTGAACAAGTCACAAGGTCCGAGACTGACTCTAAGAACGATGCCCACATGCTGTGCTGAACCACAGGTAGAATACCTGAACACATTCATCCACCTGCTGAACTCAAGCTACACACACCTAGTGAGACTGGGTGTTCTGCAGATGAACACAGAGCCCTCCAAAGGTCTCTACAGCTGCTAACTTTACAAAGACAACTTCTGAGCTACATCTCAAGGACTACAAACCAACATCTAACTGTGACCCCATGGGACCCACCAGAGTTTGACCCAAGGGATCAAGAGATGGACTGTAAGATTGGAAAAGTTTGCATATGCCAGAATGTCTCTGAGAAAATAGAGGACATTAGCATCTGAATCGACTCATGCATTTAGCATCCCCATCCGAGACGACATCACGCTGAGTGAATCATCTACGAATGACTGTAAATTTACATGTCTCTCCTTTCACCTGCATCTACCACCATCTCCCCTCCAGAATTCACCCAAAATCTATATGGTCTAAAGTGAACAAATACTATACAGAATTATACATGTTTGATATTATTTTGAAACGTCTCAGTGCGACTGGTACAAAGGTCTCCTCCCCACAGAAGTAAACCAAGAAGTAATAAAGGTTTTGAGAGTTTAGAGATACTTTGCTTATTACGTTGGGTGTGGCTTTAGCCATTTGGTCTTTTGTCAATACAGGTCTATGGGACAGTGATTAAATGTAAATTCCCATTGTTAACACGTTTCCATTTGAAAGAGGTTTCTGTCTTGGTCTGGTATTTAAGGAGATGTTGCAAAGAGGTCGGGGCTCGAACCTTTACATCGGTCAGCCCGTAACGCTGAGTGTCTCTTAGATGCTCAGCGTTATGTAATTCTCAGAAGGTCAGGTATCCATATCTTATTCTATACTTCAGAGCATTTGATGTTATGTATGGATTATCTTTGAATTGATTATGTAATTGGCATGATACATTTACCTGACTAATAATAAATTGTTACACTGATTTATTCTGACTTACTCTGGAATTATTAACTATGAACGCGTATAATTTCAACAAAGGGTTAAACTGAATAATTAAATGTGTAAACTATTAAATATAAATAACCAAATAACCAATTGGCATTCTAACCTAAATTCGAGGTCATAATTAAAATGGAGTCAGATAAAGATAAATTAGAATTAAATCTCTTTGCCCCGCTGAAAAGACCGAACGCGCAAGAAACCTTCAACCACTAATCGTACGCCTCCATTGGAACGATTGGGCGGGCTTACAACAGCGTTGGCGTGACCTGTGTAGTTCTGACACAAACCTCCCTCTTACCTGTAAGCAACGAGCTGAAATAGAAGAAAAGACCTTCATCACAGAGATGCAAGGGGCGTAGCCCTGATTGAAGCTTGGCCACCCCTGTTGCACAAGCTTTTTTACGGCTTTAACAGCTGATTTTTTTCAGTTAAAAAGAACTGACACTGGCACAAAGGCCACGTACACACTCCAGCTGAACTAAGTTGTCACTTTACCTATTAATATGGGAAAAATAACAAGCCCAAAGATGCCTATAATAAGTGGACATGGCAACGCTGCAAATGCGCGTTTGGTGAAGCAGCTTTACGAGCATAAACAAAAATACAGTAGAGCAAGACGCGAACGCAACGGTCAAAAATGTTCTTCAAGCGCATGTTTACATAGAAAAAGAATAGAAAATTAGCACAGTGGAATGGGAAAAAAACACTTAAGGTTTAGCCAACAAAATTAACAAATATTATACATGGTTATACACGCTCACTCACACAACCTACATTACTCACATATCCTGTGATAGCACAAAGAAAGCACAGCCATTTGCATTTGCACTTTGCAACGAAAAACATTTAAAAAAAATTTTTGCGTTTTTTTGCGATGTTTACTGACAACTATAAGCCGTTTGATCGGTTATAGGCTACTCAAAGAGCTCTACTGGTTACAGTATACGGAGACTTGTATGGAAGAGAATTTATGCCAGGCAAAAATGCAATCATTACAAATACGTGTTCCATTCCACATCCGTTTTAAGGTATTTCACGCAGGATATACAGTCATTTTCTCTAGATTTGAAGCAGGATTTTTTTTGGCCACCCCAATAAAATCGCTGGGTCTTACCTGGTCACTGAAAAAAAGTTCTGGCTATGCCCCTGCGCCAAACATACATTTTTTGTATTGCTTAAGTTTTTATAATAAAACATAAGAAATTGAACTGAAATATTGTTGCGACCATGTATGAAAATGCATATTTTTCATATTAAAGAGAACTTGAATTATGTGTGTTCCAGACATTATTGGTCTTTCAAGGTTTCAGTGGGAAAAAAAATGAATAACAATCATGAAATCTGAGATTAAGAACACACTAACCATTAAACTGATGTTAAATATAAAATGTTATCTATTTAACAACATGGTAAAACTTTACAGTAAGGTTCCTTTTGTTAACATTAGTTCAATACATTAGATAATTAGGTAATTACTCATCATAACTCATTTAAAAAGAACATTTGTTACTTTGTCATTAGCGTTAGCAGTGTTAAAAATTAAAATATAAAAAGTTGTGAAACCTTGGGGTCAGTTCAGAGGAATTAAAGGTGATCAATTGCACATTGTGATTTCCCCACTTTGTTTTTTTTTTTTTTTCACTTAATTTACACAGGTCACTGGTGTTCCAGATTTAAAATATTTATTTAAAATGTGTTGATTTACTCTGATCAGTGATGTGGGTTTTGCAATGCTATATTAAAATCATCTGAAATTATATTTTATAAAAATGTGTCACTGCTGTTATGTTTTTGAATAAATGAATTACTTTGCATTATATATTTCACCTGAGGCTCACCCAACCATCATAATAGATGATGAATTTTGTCAGTTTTAGACTCACACGCTGACTTATTTGCTTCTCAATGATCATCCTCCACAACCAGCAGTCTACACAGCAGGGTCAGACAGAACTGATAAGAACGGTGTGAAAAAAATTAACAGAATAGAAGGACAAATAGAGGAGAGAGGGCACTGGGGCAGTAAAGCAGAGTTTCTTCTGGCTGTGGCAAGGAATGTGGTTGGACTGGGTAACGTGTGGAGGTTTCCTTATCTCTGCTACAGGAATGGAGGAGGTATGATACAGCCTAAATATATTTCATTATACACCTATCAGGCATAACATTATGACCACTGACAGGTGAAGTGAATAATACTGATATCTTCATCATGGCACCTGTTAGTGGGTGGGATATAGGTAGCAAGTGAACATTTTGTCCTCAAAGTTGATGTGGTAGAAGCAGGAAAATGGGAAAGCATAAGGATTTGAGTGAGTTTGACAAGGGCCAAACTGTGATGGCTAGACGACTGGGCCAGAGCATCTCCAAAACTGCAGCTCTTGTGGAGTGTTCCCAGTCTGCAGTGATCAGTATCAATCAAAAGTGGTCCAAGGAAGGAACAGTGGTGAACCGGCGACAGGATCATTGGCAGCCAAGGCTCATTGATGCACGTGGGGAGCGAAGGCTGGCAATCTACTATAGCTCAAATTGCTCAAGAAGTCAATGCTGGTTCTGATAGAAAGGTGTCAGAATACACAGTGCATTGCAGTTTGTTACGTATGGGGCTGCATAGCCACAGACCAGTCAGGGTGCCCATGCTGACCCCTGTCCACCACCGAAAGTGGCAACAGTGGGCACGTAAGCATCAGAACTGGACCATGGAGCAATGGAAGAAGGTGGCCTGGTCTGATGAATCAGGCTTTCTTTTACATCACATGGATGGCCTGGTGCGTGTGCGTCACTTACCTGGGGATCACATGGCACCAGGATGCACTATGGGAAGAAGGCAAGCTGGTGGAGGCAGTGTAATGCTTTGGGCAATGTTCTGCTGGGAAACTTTGGGTCCTGTCATCCATGTGGATGTTACTTTGATACGTACCACCTAAGCATTGTTGCAGACCATGTACAGCCTTTCATGGAAACGGTATTCCCTGGTGGGTCAGGGCTGTTTTGGCAGCAAAAAGGGGACCAACACAATATTATCATAATGTTATGCCTTATTAGTGTATCTGCACATCGCTGAACGTAACTGTTAGTGAAGGGTGAAATACTTAAACAAGATCAACTTGGTATAAAAATGTACTTAAATAATGTTTTCCAAATATTGTGCAGTTCTTGTTGTTGAAGAACATCGTCTTCATACCTTCCAAAGGATTCTAACATTTGTTAAATTGCTGTTTATTTTCAACAAAGTGCCTGATCTTGTCAGTAGTATATAATTATTTATGTACACTTTTACTGAAAGATGGATGCGACCATAATGCTGCAACATGTAAGTAACCAATTCTAAAACCTGATAAATGATTGTTTTGATTTTCCAAACTGCTTGTCTTAGGTAGGGTCACAGGTAGCCTATCTATGCCACGGCCAGTCCATCACAGGACTAACACAGACGTACACACTCACATTGCATGGCTTCAGATTGTGAGGGAAACCCACACCAACAGAGGGAGAACTATAGGCAGAGTTTCACTTTTGTGCTTGGGGGCACCTACCGGCAGACGGGGGGTGTCTGCTGGTATAATTATTATACATTATAATTACTATTATAAAAGTTAAGGGAATAAATGAATAAGAATGGTAAAATAAGTTCTAGGTCTAGTAATGAAGTAATCAATTTAAACTATTTGCAAATAATATTTTATTTTAAAATGTGTACGTGTCACTCTTATTTATATGTCTAATATGTAGAAAATGCAAAAGTTTTTTGCCTCATTGTCACATTCATTTGTGAATTACATGAATGATGACTGCATTTTTTCAATTCAAAACGGCGAAATTCCATAAAACGTTGAGTAGTTTGCATCACTAGATAGAAATGTTCAGCTACCTACAGTAATAGACTATCATAAAACAGTTGTCTAATACTACTTTACTCATTCTACACTAAAATTATCAGATGACAAATAAAATTAGAAAATATTAATATATATATATATATATATATATATATATATATATATATATATATATATATATATATATACACTCACCTAAAGGATTATTAGGAACACCTGTTCAATTTCTCATTAATGCAATTATCTAATCAACCAATCACATGGCAGTTGCTTCAATGCATTTAGGGGTGTGGTCCTGGTCAAGACAATCTCCTGAACTCCAAACTGAATGTCAGAATGGGAAAGAAAGGTGATTTAAGCAATTTTGAGCGTGGCATGGTTGTTGGTGCCAGACGGGCCGGTCTGAGTATTTCACAATCTGCTCAGTTACTGGGATTTTCACGCACAACCATTTCTAGAGTTTACAAAGAATGGTGTGAAAAGGGAAAAACATCCAGTATGCGGCAGTCCTGTGGGCGAAAATGTCTTGTTGATGCTAGAGGTCAGAGGAGAATGGGTTGACTGATTCAAGCTGATAGAAGAGCAACTTTGACTGAAATAACCACTCGTTACAACCGAGGTATGCAGCAAAGCATTTGTGAAGCCACAACACGCACAACCTTGAGGCGGATGGGCTACAACAGCAGAAGACCCCACCGAGTACCACTCATCTCCACTACAAATAGGAAAAAGAGGCTACAATTTGCATGAGCTCACCAAAATTGGACAGTTGAAGACTGGAAAAATGTTGCCTGGTCTGATGAGTCTCGATTTCTGTTGAGACATTCAGATGGTAGAGTCAGAATTTGGCGTAAACAGAATGAGAACATGGATCCATCATGCCTTGTTACCACTGTGCAGGCTGGTGGTGGTGGTGTAATGGTGTGGGGGATGTTACCTTGGCACACTTTAGGCCCCTTAGTGCCAATTGGGCATCATTTAAATGCCACGGCCTACCTGAGCATTGTTTCTGACCATGTCCATCCCTTTATGACCACCATGTACCCATCCTCTGATGGCTACTTCCAGCAGGATAATGCACCATGTCACAAAGCTCGAATCATTTCAAATTGGTTTCTTGAACATGACAATGAGTTCACTGTACCCCCACAGTCACCAGATCTCAACCCAATAGAGCATCTTTGGGATGTGGTGGAACGGGAGCTTCGTGCCCTGGATGTGCATCCCACAAATCTCCATCAACTGCAAGATGCTATCCTATCAATATGGGCCAACATTTCTAAAGAATGCTTTCAGCACCTTGTTGAATCAATGCCACGTAGAATTAAGGCAGTTCTGAAGGCGAAAGGGGGTCAAACACAGTATTAGTATGGTGTTCCTAATAATCCTATAGGTGAGTGTATATATATATATATATATATATATATATATATATATACTGTATATATTAGTACAAATACTTAGGTTAGGTATTTCCCTTTTGGGTTATAATTTGATTATAACACGTTACAATTAATTATGAATAATTAAATATAAAAACACATAATTCTCTATTGAACTAATTTAATTTATAAAATATATGTAGCCGAGTCGTTACACTTATAAGAGAGAAAACAATGAGGAGAAACAATCTATGCCCAACGTTTAAATATAAACAGGTTATTATAGATAATATTCTTTCAAATAATATTCTTGCACACCTTGCCTGTAGATTGGACTCCTTTCCAGACACAGAAATAACACACGATCCACACTGCAATGAGACACAGAAGAATCTCCCAGTTGATCTTACCAATCTCCTCAATACCTCCAGTGTCACATGTCTGTCCTGTCTTGTGTAGCACATGTGGTGTTTTGTTATTTTGGGCCATGTGCTTGTGTCTCTGTCTGATCCCTCACCCTTGTTATCTGATTAGTTTTTGATTTGCCCCACCTGTTCTCCCTCATTACCTGCCTTGTTTGTACCCTTTATAATCTCCTTGTGTTTGCAGTCCTGTGCTGGATCGTTGTTTGATGTCGTTGGTTTCCTGTATGTTTCTTGTTCCCGCTCCCGCTCCCGCTCCCGCTCCCGCTCCTTGTGTTAAGTTTATTTCAAGTTTGGTTTTCCCCATCGTGGGTGTTTTGTTTGTGTTTGTTTATTTTTTTATTAATAAAACCCCTCCTTCTTCCTGCACTTGAGTCCTCGCTCCCTTTTCAACCACACCAACCATGACACCCAGAGAGAGCCAGCACTCTGTGCCTGTACAATGTGACAAGAAAGAGAAAAACCGTAAGCCTTTTTGCTATTTTTTATATTAATACAAATTAAGAGTTGTATTTAGTTTTATTTAGCTTATTGTTGATGTCCTTTGAAAACACTTGATCAATTTGTATTTATTTACTCCCAGAACTGCAGAGGTTCAATTAATCAGTGTTGTCCGGTTGAGGGTCAGATTTCTTGTAGCAAGATTTACACAGTCATCTAATCATGTTGTTTTCAGGTTTACAGAATATTCAGCTGTGATTATTGGCAGATAATATTTTTTTAATGCAGTGATTATTTATTTATTTATTTATTTATTTAGATGATCACCTGTGTTCCAGGTGTTGTCACAGCTGGCCCAAGGCAGTTGGGAGCTAAAAGAGTAGAAGAGGCAGAAAAGCGTCCAGGCCAGAATGATGATGTGAGACACGAAGCTGTACAGAAGAATCAGTTGTTCTGCAAAGCCAATACCTGACAAAAGCAAACAGAAACACGGACTAAAAGAGAATCAAAATTAAGAAGAATCATCAGCACCCAACGCAAATTTGCAAATTTGAGAGGGCCAAATATTAAATATATTATATATTAAACAAATATTAATGTATATTTACATATACAACCTAGAGGAAGCAGCCAGAGGGCCCAACCAGCCTTACAGCGCTTCAATATATACATAAAGGCAAATACAATTTTGAAAGAATGATTTATTCCTAAATAAAGTAAGATATATATATATATATATATATATATTTTTTTTTTAAATGACTCACCCTTAGCCAGTGGACAGAGCTGCTGCCAACATGAAAATGGCCCTTTCCTGTGTGTACTGTCCCATTACAGTCTCTAGCAGGAACAGAGGCACCCCACAGGTAACCAGGAACACCAGGTAGGGTATGAGGAACGCCCCTGAGAACACACTAGTACAATAATACATTATCTAAAGGGGTCATCAGTTGCATTACTTTTTTATTTTATAATGTTCTTCAAGGTCCATTTATAATGATATTTTTTACATAAAAAAACGGTCATAATTTAGAAACAAATGGCCATTTTATACCCTGTTTTTGACGTGGTGGTTCGAACACTCTGTTTTAAAGGACATCTGCATCGCCTTTAAGACTTCAATGTTAATCACCTACTGCTTTGGTTGAGTAACATTTTTCCATATGAAATAAGTATTATTTGCAGACCAGAGCCAATGATTTTGTCTGAGCTATGAAAAAATAAAAAATAAAAAAATAAAAATAAATTATATATATATATATATATATATATATATATATATATATATATTATAAAATATTAATATTTCTAATTTTATTTGTCATCTGATCATTTTAGTGCAGAATGAGTAAAGTAGTATTAGACAACTGTTTTATGATAGTCTATTACTGTAGGTAGCTGAATATTTCTATCTAGTGACGCAAACTACTCAACGTTTTATGAAATTTCGCCATTTTGAATTGAAAAAATGCAATCATCATTCATGTAATTCATAAATGAATGTGACGATGAGGCAAAAAACGTTTGCATTTTCTACATATTAGACACAAATAAGAGTGACACGTGCACATTTTAAAATAAAATATTATTTGCAAATAGTTTAAATTGATTACTTCATTACTAGACCTATAACTTATTTTACCATTCTTATTCATTTATTCCCTTAATTTTAATGTATAATAATTATACCAGCAGACACCCCCGTCTGCCGGTAGGTGCCCCCCAAGCACAAAAGTGAAACTCTGCCTATAGTTCTCCCTCTGTTGGTGTGGGTTTCCCTGTGATGGACTGGCCGTGGCATAGATAGGCTACCTGTGACCCTACCTAAGACAAGCAGTTTGGAAAATCAAAACAATAATTTATCAGGCTTTAGAATTGGTTACTTGCATGTTGCAGCATTATGGTCGCATCCATCTTTCAGTAAAAGTGTACATAAATAATTATATACTACTGACAAGATCAGGCACTTTGTTGAAAATAAACAGCAAATTAACAAATGTTAGAATCCTTTGGAAGGTATGAAGACGATGATCCCTTTCAGTCAGTACACTACGAGTTACGTCAGTTACTGACGGAATGGGGGTTTCGCTTAGAAGCCAATCGCCTTTGAGATCTACAAAACGAGGGTATAAAGGGCGTTGCTTCAGAGCCGAGTGTTACTTGCCTGAGCTTTCTCTCTTCAAGACGAGCGTCTCTCCAGAGTGTTGGTGTTACGGCACGTTCCAGCGAGTTCCGCATTCCTGTCTGATGTGTGCAGTGATCCAGCACAGTGTGCGCGTTCTCCCTGGGCACTTCGGCATTCTGCAGAGCAAAACTCCTCTCTAAAAGAGCTGCACGCGGCACGTCTTTTTCAAGACGTTTCGCCCGTGCATTGTTTCTGGGGGCGGTCGGCTGATTAGTCTGTCTCACGGGCATGAGCGCTGTTTGGCGTGCTTGGGGGATCATGGCCATCGCGGTGTTGCGATCGAGACTCTATGATCTCTGTTTAAAAATAATAATAATAATAAAAATAAAAAAAAATAAAAAAAACAGGAGAGAAAGTCCCCTCTACCACACCCCAATCTACTTCCTCCACGAGAGGCAGTACTTTGGCTGGTGGTCAGGGTGATCTGGGGGTGTTGGTGTGGGCCAACCCAACGAATATTCCTCGGGCCACACCCCCCTCTAGCACACTGCAACCTGTGGTGTTGCCGAATGAAGGCGCTGGTGTTCCCGTCCTGGGCTCAGCGTCTCTTTTGGGACGCCGGCGGATGACGTTACGTTGATCACCGCATCACAAGGTGGGCTGGATTCCTCTGGAGATGAAGATTCGGCTGTGCTGCCTCCTCTGGGAGCTTAAGTGCTGTCCAAGTTTGATCTGGAGCTCACAGCCATGCTTTCAAAGGAATGATTGGTATCTGGGGGCGGCCCACGCTGAAAGCGCCCGCCAACCCTCAGTGCCCTTCTTCCTGGAAGTGCATGAAGAGGTGTCGAAGTCGTGGGAGTCTCCTTTGACTTTTCGCGGCCCATCAGCAGCCTCTTCCGCCTTACTGCTCTCGATAGTGGCACGGTGTAAGGGTACACTGGGGTTTCCCCTGTTGAACGTTCTGTTGCGTGGCAACTGTGCCCGCAGAGCTTTTCAGCAGCCCGCTGGGACCCAAAGCACCCATCCAAGGCTTGTGGGTTACGTATACTTTAGTGGCGGAGACCCACAGAACCGCGGGCCAGGCCGCGTCCACCTGCATGCTTCGGCCATCCCTCAAACCTATCAGGCCAGGGTGCTCAGAAGCATGCACGAGGGCAGTACTGACCCCGCACTCGTACATGAGCTGCGGGCGACGAAGGTTACTGCACGCTCTCTCGGTCAGGTGATGTCCACTGCTGTGGTCCAGGAACGCTATTTATGGCTCAGTTTGACAGATGGGCAGGAGTTTGAGCGAACACGTTTCCTCAGATCCCCTATCTCCCAGGCTGGGCTATTTGGCGGGGCAGTCGGGTGCTTTGCCCAACAGTTCTTGACTGCACAGAAGCAGACTGGGGCGATTGAACATATTCTGCCCCGGCGGGCCGCTGCTGCCTCCATCCAGCCGCTGGCACAGATGCCTCAGCCTGCTCCCTGCCAGGGCTGCCCTCCTGTGGCTCTCTTCTGCTCGCTGCCCCATCATGGATGCGTCTGTGGCTCGCACGACCACTGGTTCGGCTCTGGGGGACGGGTTATGGCTTCCCAGACTGGCCAGCTGGTCCGCCCACAGACGGAAGCACCTCCTTCTCAGAGACGGGGCACCTTCTGGCACCCGGGTACCGATCTTGGAACCCCCACGTGTGGCTCCTGGATGGGACACGGCAGGTTTGAGTACCATACCACCTCAGGTGGTGGCTACCATCAATTCCGCTAGGGCCCTGTCTACTAGACACGCCTATGCGTTGAAGTGGAACCTCTTCGCCACCTGGTGCTCTTCTCGCTGAGAAGACCCCCGGAAATGCCTGATCGGGGGCCGTGCTCTCATTTCTCCAAGGAGGGTTGGATCGAAGGCTGTCTCCTTCCACCCTGAAGGTCTATGTGGCCGCTATCTCAGCCTACCACGACCTCGTGGAGACAAAACAGGTAAGTCAGCACGACCTGGTCATCAGGTTCCTGAGGGGGGCTAGGAGACTGAATCCTCCTCGCTCTCCCCTCGTACCCTCTTGGGGCCTTGCAGTGGTCTTATCTGCCCTGCAGAGAGCTCCCTTTGAGTCTGTGCGATCAGTCGAGTAAGTTCCTGTCTATGAAGACAGCGCTTCTGGTCGCTTTGGCCTCCGTCAAGAGGGTAGGAGACCTGCAGGCATTTTCGGTTGACGAAGTGTGCCTGGAATTCAGGCCGGCCAATTCTCACATGATCCTGAGACCCCGGCCTGGATATGTGCCCAAGGTTCCCACCACTCCTTTCTGGGACCAGGTGGTGAACCTGCAGGCGAGATTGCCACGCAACGCCCTTTATACCCACGCGGTGGGGCGGGGCTGCGTTATGCAAATTCCGCAGACCCATGGCATTTTCATGCCATTGGCTCGTTTTGTAGATCTCAAAGGCGATTGGCTTCTCGTCTGACGTAACGTCTCCGTTCCCTTCCTTCAGGGAACGAGAGTTACATACGTAACCAAGACGTTCTTCAACAACAAGAACTGCACAATATTTAAAACCTTTATTTAAGTAAATTTTTATACCAAGTTGATCTTAAGTATTTCAACCTTCACTAACAATTACATTCAGCAATCAGGCATAACATTATGACCTACCCTAATATTGTGTTGGTCCCCTTTTTGCTGCCAAAACAGCCCTGACCCACCAGGGAATACCGTTTCCATGAAAGGGTGTACATGGTCTGCAACAATGCTTAGGTGGTATGTATCAAAGCAACATCCACATGGATGACAGGACCCAAAGTTTCCCAGCAGAACATTGCCCAAAGCATTACACTGCCTCCACCAGCTTGCCTTCTTCCCATAGTGCATCCTGGTGCCATGTGATCCCCAGGTAAGTGACGCACACGCACCAGGCCATCCATGTAATGTAAAAGAAAGCCTGATTCATCAGACCAGGCCACCTTCTTCCATTGCTCCATGTTCCAGTTCTGATGCTTACGTGTCCACTGTTTCCACTTTCGGTGGTGGACAGGGGTCAGCATGGGCACCCTGACTGGTCTGCGGCTATGCAGCCCCATACGTAACAAACTGCAATGCACTGTGTATTCTGACACCTTTCTATCAGAACCAGCATTGACTTCTTGAGCAATTTGAGCTATAGTAGATTGCCAGCCTTCGCTCCCCACGTGCATCAATGAGCCTTGGCTGCCAATGATCCTGTCGCCGGTTCACCACTGTTCCTTGGACCACTTTTGATTGATACTGATCACTGCAGACTGGGAACACCCCACAAGACCTGCAGTTTTGGAGATGCTCTGGCCCAGTCGTCTAGCCATCACAGTTTGGCCCTTGTCAAACTCACTCAAATCCTTATGCTTTCCCATATTCCTGCTTCTTCCACATCAACATTGAGGACAAAATGTTCACTTGCTGCCTAATATATCCCACCCACTAACAGGTGCTGTGATGAAGAGATAATCAGTATTATTCACTTCACCTGTCAGTGGTCATAATGTTATGCCTGATAGTTGTATAATGAAATATATTTAGGCTGTATCATGCCTCCAACATTCCTGTAGCAGAGATAAGGAAACCTCCACACGTTACCCAGTCCAACCACATTCCCTGCCACAGCCAGAAGAAACTCAGTGCCCTCTCTCCTCTATTTGTCCTTCTATTCTGTTAATTTTTTCACACCGTTCTTATCAGTTCTGTCTGACCCTGCTGTGTAGACTGCTGGTTGTGGAAGATGATCATTGAGAAACAAATAAGTCAGTGTGTGAGTCTAAAACTGACCAAATTCATCATCTATTATGATGGTTGGGTGAGCCTCAGGTGCTCTTTTTAAATGAGTTATAATGAATAATTACCTAATTGTCTAATATATTGAACTAATGTTAACAAATGGAACGTTACTGTAAAGTTTTACCATGTTGTTAAATAGATAACATTTTATATTTAACATCAGTTTAATGGTTAGTGTGTTCTTAATCTCAGATTTCATGATTGTTATTTTTTTTTCTTCACAGAAACCTTGAAAGACCAATAATGTCTGGAACACACATAATTCAAGTTCTCTTTAATATGAAAAATATGCATTTTCATACATGGTCGCAACAATATTTCAGTTCAATTTCTTATGTTTTATTATAAAAACTTAAGCAATACAAAAAATGTATGTTTGGCGCAGGGGCATAGCCAGAACTTTTTTTCAGTGACCAGGTAAGACCCAGCGATTTTATTGGGGTGGCCAAAAAAAATCCTGCTTCAAATCTAGAGAAAATGACTGTATATCCTGTGTGAAATACCTTAAAACGGATGTGGAATGGAACACGTATTTGTAATGATTGCATTTTTGCCTGGCATAAATTCTCTTCCATACAAGTCTCCGTATACTGTAACCAGTAGAGCTCTTTGAGTAGCCTATAACCGATCAAACGGCTTATAGTTGTCAGTAAACATCGCAAAAAAATGTTTTAAATGTTTTTCGTTGCAAAGTGCAAATGCAAATGGCTGTGCTTTCTTTGTGCTATCACAGGATATGTGAGTAATGTAGGTTGTGTGAGTGAGCGTGTATAACCATGCATAATATTTGTTAATTTTGTTGGCTAAACCTTAAGGGTTTTTTTTCCCATTCCACTGTGCTAATTTTTCATTCTTTTTCTATGTAAACATGTGCTTGAAGAACATTTTTGACCGTTGTGTTTGCGTCTCGCTCTGCTGTATTTTTGTTTATGCTCGTAAAGCTGCTTCACCAAACGCGCATTTGCAGCGTTGCCATGTCCACTTATTATAGGCATCTTTGGGCTTGTTATTTTTCCCATATTAATAGGTAAAGCGACAACTTAGTTCAGCTGGAGTGTGTACGTGGCCTTTGTGCCAGTGTCAGTTCTTTTTAACTGAAAAAAATCAGCTGTTAAAGCCGTAAAAAAGCTTGTGCAACAGGGGTGGCCAAGCTTCAATCAGGGCTATGCCCCTGGTTTGGAGTGATATTTAAAAAAATGAAAAGATATATATAGATTTATACAGACATAAAAGCACAATAACGGTTCAATGACATACATTTTGCAGTTCAGTGTGCTGTTGTCAAGGACGTGAATAGCTGATAAATGACAAAGATTACTAAAAACAAATTAGATTACTAAAAATAAATAGCAAGAGTTAAGCATCTTTTAGTTTGTGTTGCTCTTCACTAAGTCTTGCATCTCTGTGATGAAGGTCTTTTCTTCTATTTCAGCTCGTTGCTTACAGATAAGAGGGAGGTTTGTGTCAGGACTACACAGGTGACGCCAACGCTGTCAAGAAACAGACAGAGAAACAACATTAATCTGTTAGTTGATTAACTCTTGTTTTTTTATGCAGTTTAGCTTTGGTTAATAGTTAAACATTTACTTCTCTGCCCTGATGATATTTCAGCGGCTTGTTCATCTCTTGATCATGTTTAATCTCACCTGTTTTAGGCTTCCTTTCTCAGTAAACAGTCGGATCAGCGCCCATCCAGGCACCAGCAGAATGGAGGACAGGGCCAGTAACCAGCCTAGTGCGTACGCCCAGTCTGGGTACACATACCAGCGGTTGAAAGTGAGAGGCTTGTACTTTACCATCGAACAGACAAAAGACACCTGAAAAGAGAAGAAATAGAAGTTGTGAAGAATGGATGTAAAAGATTTGTTAGCTTTTTGACAAATATAAAACATTAAGCTCAAACAGATGAATTAAATGCAGAGACACTCACCAGGGACACAAAAGGAGTCAGGTATTTCCAGCACAGCATAAACATGATATTGGGTCGTGAGTTTGTCATGTCTTCAATGACGTCAAACATTCTCTCAGCCCCTGTGGTGTTAGGGAAGAATTGAGCATCACTGGCTTTTAGATACTGTCAATGTTGTCTATTGTTTTTTTAGATACTGTCATTGTTGTCTCATATCATAAATCATTTTTATTTAATTTATAATTTAGTTTCTTATGGTCATTTTCTAAAAATGAATGGTGACCCTCATTCCCTGAAGGAGGGAACAGAGACGTACATCAGAGAGGATCTGATGAAATGGGATCTCGCTTGAGAGCCCAATCCACTTCAAGTGAAACTAAACGAGCCAATGAACGTAACAGAGACGTTCCCTTTCAGTCAGTCACTCTTGACGTACGTCAGAGATGATCCGGCAAAATGGGATCCCTACCAAAATGTCATGTTGCTGACCCTTCCAGTGCCCTGCATAAGCCTCTCAGACCACCACCTGTTTGGGGCGGAAGCAGAGAGAGTCAATCCCTGCTGTTCCGCATGACCCACTCAGACTACTGGATAACGATGGGAAAGCGTGCCCCTTTTAACGGAAAGGGAACACTGCGGAAGCCACATCCTGCCCGAAGGGAGGTAACCATGTGGAAGTTACACATATGGACTAGCCAATTAGGGTAGTGCAGCATATGGAATGTGTCTGGAGTGGCTCCAGTCTATTTAGGGGGGAGGCGACACTGGCTAGCCGACAGGGTAGCTGTACCGTGGAAGAATACATATATAGGGTCGCTACAGGGACCTCTACATATGGACACCCAGCCTAACACAGGTTCCTCAAAGCATACGAGTGTTAGGCCTGGCGCCAGACATTGCGCCAAGTCTGACTGCCGAGGGTGACGGAGGAACTCAACAGGGTTAGCCGTTTCTGTAACTTACTGGAGCAATAAGCCACGCATTTAGCTATTAAATGAGAATGGCGCAGCAAGCCAACACTGAGCAATTTCCCTATGCTACTGGCCACTGAAGGCGAGTATCCAGGAGGAAACTGGCTCTACACGAAGGCTATATAATCTAGCAAACAGCCCAGCCCGCAGCTCTACAAATATCTATTAGCGAGGCGCCTTCAGCCAGCGCCCACTATCCAGTGGGCTAACCTCTGCTTGGAGATTGTCTGTTATGGAGGTTTAGCAGAAGGGAAAAGCTAAGAGCTTTCCGTTCTGTCCACATAACACCGCAGAGTGCGGACAGGACAAAGAAAAGCCAGGACTGGGTGTGCCTCTTCTGAGGGCAGTGCTTGCAGGTTCACCACCTGGTCCCTGAAGGGAGTGGTGGGAACCTTGGGCACATATCCAGGCACGATTCGTCAACCAAAAATGCCTGCAGGTCCCTTGATAGAAGCCAATGCTACCAGGACAGGAGTATTGTCTTAATGGACAGGATGTGCTGAAGTGCCCTGAGCACCAGAGACAGGTTCCAAGATTGTACGGGGTGCGGCCGAGGAGGATTTAACCTTCTTGCACCCTTGAGGAACCTGACGACCAGGTCGTGCTTTCCCAAAGACAGAGTATCGTGCATCGTACATTTCCCATCAACTGCATCGTGATGTGCGGCGATAGCGGCAACATACACTTTGAGGGTGGAGGGAGACAGCCTTCGCTTCAACCCACCTTGCAGGAAGGAAAGTACAACTCTGAACAGGGATCTTTGATTTTTGGCCGGAAGAACACTACCCAGCGAACAGGTTCCACTTCAATGCATAGAGGCGCCTCGTAGAGGGGGCCAAAATTGGTTGTAACCCACCACCTTTTTTGGGTACAATGAAGTGCACATCCGGGAAAAAAGGCACCGGGGCAGGCAAATCGATTTACGTGTCGCACTATGCCCCAGCCACCCGGGAAAGCATGGCTGTCAACTCTAAATCTAATTCAGCCCTTATGAAAAAGGCAAGACGAACAGCGTACTGATGTGGTCATGCTCTCATGAGAGAACATAAACCACCCACAAACGCAGTCTCAGAATGCTGTGATGCGATAGAGGAGTGAGCGACCCGAGGAGGTGGTCTCGTTGGGGAAGCCCTCACTGTGATCCACCAAGTATTACGCATCTCCTGATCAAAACAAAGGCGAAGAAGGCGCAATAAAACAAGCGATCGTATGTAAGCAGATGCATATGTAAAATAACGTGATCATCAACATTAAACAGCATATACATCAAAACTGTCTCATGTTACTGAATGAAATGTCGACCCAGAACGTGCTAGGACTGTGCAAGCATTAGGGGTGTTGATGGACTCGATCTACTCCATCTGTGTTTGATCATTGTTCTGAATCTGATCTGGATGTAGTCTTTCACAAAAATGTGATTTTCTCAGCTTTTTGTTCAAAATGTTGCTTTTTTTATGAAACTTACCCATATTTAAAGGGTTAGTTCACCCAAAAATGAAAATAATGTCATTTATTACTCACCCTCATGCCGTTCCAGACCTGTAAGACCTCAGTTTATCTTTGGAACACAAATTAAGATATTTTTGTTGAAATCCGATGGCTCAGAAAGGCCTCCATTGGCAGCAATGACATTTCCTCTCTCAAGACCCATAAAAGGTACTAAAGATGTTGTTAAAAAGTCCATCTCACTACAGTGGTTCTGCAATAATTTTATGAAGCGACGAGAATAGTTTTTGTGCGCAAAAAAAAACTAAATAACGACTTGTATAGTGATGGCTGATTTCAAAACACTGCTACTACAAAACAATGGAGGCCTTTCTGAGCCATCGGATTTCAACAAAAATATCTTAATTTGTGTTCCAAATATGAACGGAGGTCTTATGGGTCTGGAATGGCATGAAGGTGAGTAATAAATTACATTATTTTCATTTTTGGGTGAACTAACCCTTTAAGTGTTGATGAAAAGGGAATGCATGAAGCTAGAATAAAACTTTTTTTTTTTTTTTTTTTAAAGCAGAGGGTCTATTCTTTCTTTTGATATATTGCATGTTCAGATATTCATACAACAAAATATTCTATGGGCCATTACATTTTTGTGAAAATTATCAAAAACCCTGGCAGTGCCTGGCAACTTTTTTTTTTTTTAAACGTTGGTGGAGAGTTATGGGGTATTGTTTGTAGAATTTTGAGGAAAATAATGAATTTAATCCATTTTGGAATAAGGCTGTAACATAACAAAATGTGGAAAAAGTGAAACGCTGTGAATACTTTCCGGATGCAATGTATATAAATCCCATAGTAGATCTATGCATGTGGAGTTGGGGGAGGTGGAGGGTTCCAGAGGAACTCTGATAATGCGCTGAAGGACCAACTTACAACAAATAATGAACCAGACTATTTAAATGTTGAGCAAGCAATTTCATTGGCTGCAGAATCAACAGAGGCCAGTCAGCTTATGTCCTCTGGTAACAGTGAGACAGCTTGCAGATTGCATGTAAAGGACCTATCAAGCTGCACAATCTAGAGTTTCATGACTGAAGGGAAGGAAGTTCTGAATATTGTACATACTATTCACAGTATGTCTTCATTTTAGTTATTTTTTCTTTTACAGCTCTCAGTTTCTGTAGCTTCTGTGCAACTCACCAAAAACCCAACCCATGGCCAAAGATTCAAAAACACAGAGGAAAAGAAGACAGGCTCCACTGCAGGCATAGTAGTCGAACAACTGGAATACATACATCCCCCCCTGTAGGTCACAATGCAAAATTACAACTCAAGCAGAACAAATGTGTTGAAGTCAATACAAAGATTTAGAATGCATACAGCACAATATGTGCTGTATACTGCCTACTATTTTCAAAATTAGTAGCTTGTAACAGTATACCGCATACAATGTTAAAGGTTTGAAAGTATTTAGCAAGTTATACAAACACAAACCTCTGTAACCATGACAAGTTGGCTGAAGAAGCAAAAAAGACAGAAAAGTAGAAGAAATATTTCTCGTCGTCCAGCTTTGCGCAGTACCATGGGGTACAAGTCCATCACTGATGTCATGAAAACTTCCATTGTAACAAACTTTTGGGGAAGCAGAACACAAGGGCATTAGAATTGTGAAACAATTTCAAATACATCAGATGAGGTTCTGTATATTACATCTGCTTAAGACTTTCACACATCAGTATACCCCTCAAACATGGCTCATGATTAAGGTTTTAGACCTCTGTGTGTAGGTTTGAATTTTAGATCACCTGTGTATCTAGTCCCAGCAAAATAATCATGATGAAGAAACAAACAGACCACAACTGAGGGAAAGGCATCATAGCTACAGCCTGTGGATAAGCTATGAACGCTAGTCCTGGACCTAGGAGAAAGACAGAGAGATAATCTTTTCTTGAGTATTTAGTGTTCTAAAGCTGTAAAAAAAAAAAAATAATTCAAAGAATGTTGCAGTACCTGATTCTGCCACCTCCTCAATGGGGACACCCTGCTTTTGAGCCATGAAGCCCAGGACTGAGAAGACAGCAAAGCCAGCTACAACACTGGTGCCACTGTTCAGAAGGCAAAGCCATAAGCTGTCCCTGATAGGGAAAACATAGATTATACAAGTCCTTCAAAATCAATGTGCTTAAATTTTTGTTTTGTAGAAGAGAGAAGAGGAGGGGGGCAAACACCGAACCCTGAGGTACATCACTGATTAGTTTATGCAACTTAGACACTATACCCTTCAAGTTACCCTGAGGTAAGAATACCTTTGAAGTAGTATTTAAATAAAGGCAGCAGTATACATACAGTATAGTTCAAAGGAATACTGAAAAAATATCACATTTTTAAATAGTACCAAACTAACCTGTAGCAGTTGTTGTTATATTTGTTGTAGCTGCCTAATACAGTAAGAGAGGCTGTACCCAAAGAATAGGAGTAAAAGATCTGAACTCCTGCTTCCATCCAAACCTAAATGCACAACTGATTAGGAGTGAAGACTTGGGAAGGGGCTCGATAATTTTAACTCTTTCCCCGCCAGCGTTTAAAAAAAAGTTTTGTTTTATGAATATCTGAGCATGCAATATATCAAAAGAAAGAGCTGACCCTCTTCTTTTAAACAAAAAAACTGTTTTATTCTAGCTTCATGCATTCCTTTTTTATCAACACTTGAATATGGGTAAGTTTCATAAAAAAAGCAACATTTTAAACAAAAAGCTGAGAAAATCAAATGCATTCAGATCAGATTCAGAACTATGTTCAAACACAGAGTAAATCAAATCCATCAACACCCCTAATGCTTGCACAGTCCTGTAGCTCGTCCTGGGTTGACATTTCATTCAGTAACATTAGATAGTTTTGATGTATATGCTGTTTAATGTTGATGATCACGTTATTTTACATATGCATCTGCTTACATACGATCGCTTATTTTACAAGCGTCTTCCTCACGTGTGTTGTGATCAGGAGATTCTGTATTCATTCAGAAGATGCGTAATAGCGCCCCCTAGCGTATAACAGTGAAAAAACGGAAACCCTGGAAAATTCTGTGTTTGGCAGGGAAGCGTTTTCTCACAAATAACGGAAAATTCCGTGTTTGGCGGGGAAAGAGTTAATATTAATGCAAAATTTCAGTTCTCTTTTGCTACTTATAACAAGAAAATAGCATACTTTTTACTGGTTGTGAAGGTAGAAAAGGCAGATGGTCGGGTTACCTGTGGGTCAGCGAGACGGGCTGGTTCAGGGTACAGGTAAAACACAACCCCCTGCAGAGCTCCAGGAAGAGTCAACCCACGAATCAGCAACACCAGTAGCATCACATAAGGAAATGTGGCTGTGAAATACACCACCTACAGTACAGACACAATACAAGAAAGGAAACAAAAGACAAGCATTTGCAAAATAATAATAATAATAATTTTACTAATTTCAATAAACAGGCAAAATACTGTACTGACATTCTAAAAATAACTAATAATGAATGCAAACATAATTCCATATAAAAACTGTAAATGCAGAAGAAAATAGAAAAACTCAATAATTAAGGACCAATAAGTGAATTTTTTTTTTTTTACATTTTGTGAAATTTTAATGTTAAGACAAAATTATCTTCAAATGACATTTTTGCACACCTTGCCTGTAGATTTGACTCCTTTCCAGACACAGAAATAACACACGATCCACACTGCAACGAGACACAGAAGAATCTCCCAGTTGATTTTACCGACCTCCTCAATACCTCCAGAGAGAACCAGCACTCTGTGTCTACAAAATTTGATGAAGAGAGCAACAATATGACTTTATCTGCTAATGTGGAATGTTTTTGCAAGATTTGATTTTATTATTGTCAAATGTTATCATGATGTCATTTATATTTATTTATTTACTCCCAGAACTCAGTAACTGCAGAGGTTAAATTAACTAGCGTTGTCCAGTTGAGGGTCCGATTTTTTGCAGCGAGATTTACACAATCATCTAAGACAGAGAAGGAGAAGAAGAAAAAAAAAAACAGTTTGCAAACCCTTGGTTCGGCATATTTAGATATGATATTCAGCAGATGTTACTTGAGTTTTTTTTTTTAATTATCACCTGTGTTCCAGGTGTTGTCACAGCTGGCCCACGGCAGTTGGGTGCTGAAAGAGAAGAAGAGGTAGAAAAGCGCCCAGGCCAGAATGATGATGTAATACATGCAGCTGTACAGCACTATCAGCTGTCCTGCATAGCCAATACCTGACAAAAGCAAACAGAAACACTGATCACCAGGGGCACAGTCAACAATATTAATAGGGACCATTCAATGAAGCTATTGACATATCGATAGTATTTTATATTAATTGAAAGCAAAGAAATCTAATTTTGTTGTGCAGAAGATACATAATATGATATGTGGGAAGAGGGATTTATATTATATAGGGGGCTCTATATTCTAGCTGAGATGTTTTTTTTTTTTTTAGAACATTATTTTAGAACGTTTTAATTCCATGCCAACGTGTCATGCAGCCAAACAGTATGACAGATGAATCACTTTTATTTAGTTTTTTCTTTTTTATTGAAAATATTCACAAATTTGTTAATTACATCATGAAATATATTATATATATTCCGATTGTCAAATATGTTTAAAGGTGCACTATGTAACTTTTCCGTCCGCTAGAGGTTGCCTATTCAAAACAAAGGCGTAGTTTGATGACGCCAAGTTTGAGCGCAGAATCTTGGGACATGTGGTCTTCACCTCACATCCGGTGGAAAAGAATCGGGATGTTCATGGATGCGATTATTAACGTTAATGTAGTATGAAGCAGAGCAAGTGTTGTGGGAGCTGAGCAAGGCCGCTGGAGCGATTGTTAATAAGATGAACGCAACACATGCCTCGCGAGCTGCGGAGGTTTTATTATGCCACAGTCGTCGGCGCCATTTCCGCTTTTCCGGTCATGAGTATGAGGTAATGCAGCTCTGTTTATCATATTCGATACATTTGAGTGTGTTATGACGTTACTCTGTGCGTTCTCTCGGCGGCTGCTATGACATTTGTTGCACACTGCAATAAGAGTAAAGCGTTTATGCAAAATAAAATCACAAACTGAGGGTAACGCAGATATGACGCAATTGACAGGCGACTCCCTCACACGTCCCGGTTCCTTGGTTAAAATAAATTTTTTTTCACGATTTACAAATAGTTGGAAACATTTGGGATATTGTAAGTACTCAATTGAACAAAATATATAAAACTAGCCTAGTGGTTTTTTGATTTTTTTGTTTCCTTACTTAATCAATGTATTTTCTTTAGGCACAAGCCAAAATGTTACTTATTGTAGGTCAATATCATTAATTAATTAATTAATTTATTTATTTTTTGGCATTTCCCAACTTAATTTCATCATAAACAAAAGCTAAATTATTTTTTAATTATAATATAAGTAGAAGATAAAAGATATATAAGATACATAAGATACTTATATAATTAAAAACAGGAATATTCTCTTCGAAAGACCTTAATGTTTACTGTGATGTATTTTTTAAATATCTCTAATCTAAAAAAAAAGTGAAAAAAAAAAAAACACCAGAAAAATAAATAAAGCCCACAATATTTTCTGTAGTCAGTAAGTGGTGTGAAGCGAAATTACTCTTTAAACGAAATTGTTTCTTTTAATTAATTTTTAATTTTTCTATGACGAGTGTTATTTTCTTACGGTTTTAACCAGGAACCATGAGTTTGAATTAGACCAATATAAAAATGCACTTTAAAGAAATACAGTGTGCCAAATTTCACCTCCTTTTATAATACAGTTCCAGGGGCTGCCACAGATTAACAATAACAATAATAATGTTGACTCGATTGGTACACTGCCTCACATTTAGGCTACTTTAGAAAATGTGAATGCTGGTTCCCTGTCCATATCCCATCTGCACAAAGAATGCAGATACAAATGAATAAAAAATTGTTTCAATATTTTGACTCACCTTTAGCCAGTGGACAGAGGCGATGCCAACATGTAATGCCCCCTTCCTGTGTGTACTGTCCCATTGCGGTCTCTAGCAGGAACAGAGGCACCCCACAGGTAACAACAAACACCAGGTAGGGTATGAGGAACGCTCCTGAGTACAATAAAACATTAAAATGCCAGAAAGGTAAAGTAGATCATTCATATTTGTAACCACTAAAATAATGAAATTTCAAAACAGCAAACAACATTTGTGTATTTAGGCTGCCTCATACCTCCTCCATACTTGTAGCAGAGGTAAGGAAACCTCCAAACATTACCCAGACCAATCACAATCCCTGCCACAGCTAAAATAAACTCTGCTTTACTGCCCCAGTGCCCCCTCTCCTCTATTTGTCCTTTAATTCTAGTCATACCGTCACACCGTTTTGACCAGGTAATTCTGATCCTGCTGCCCAGACTGCTGTAATTTCACAGTGAATTTGTTCTATTCTATATCAAGCTATTCATTGACTGATCCTCGTCAGCTGAAATGACAACCAAAGTGCAAAATAAGTAATGGGGCAGATACAGTTCATTATAATATATGATATGCCTCAGGCAACATTTGCATTTCAAATTCTAGTTTTGAAGAAAATTGTTAAAATATGCAAAACCCATAGCATCCAGTGTAGGAGTACATAGTGTGCACTGTTGCAAAACCACTCGATAAGTCCCCACTACCCCCTCAGTTTACAAGAGCAACTTAAAAATGCATGACAATATATTATAAAATACATGACAATATTATCAAAAAAGCAAACCCCAGTTTTCAGTTTGAAAATACTATATGGGTAAATCATTATGTAACCCCAGTAACGGTACCCACTATGTTAAAGCTGGGGCCTGGGTAAGTATTTATTTTGCTGTTATGATTACCTATACTAAATCACATTTTCCTTCCCTTCAGCAGCAATAAAGACTAAGGATTCCAATACTGGTCGTATGAGTTTTTTTATATGTTTAAATAAACCAATGCATTCAGAAAATCAATGTAAAAAGTGATAAAATGTGAAAATAAACTATTTTGGGCTTTGAAATGAAATACGATGTCAAATTAAATCCTTTTAAAGGAGTGACAACATGAAATAAATCAAACTCTGTACAAATGTACAACTCAATAACACACTATAACAATTTGGGATTTAACCCAATGAAATACTCAGTCCATTGAATAACACAACTAAGTTAGGTGGGTCCACATTCACACTCTCACTCACACCAACAAACACCCTACATTGCAGGCCTGAGGTTTTCCAGAACGCGATGGGTCCTGCGATATGACGATGTTGTGGATGTGGCTTGTCCTGCTCTCCTGCTCTCCCGCGCTGCAAGAGAGGAACTCCGGGTTTTTCCGGTCACCCGGAGCGCTATCTGCTTCGTCTCCTCTATCAATGCCAATCTGGCTCGTACTGATCACCACACAAGAGCATGGGATGAATGCGCTGAGTCCATGCCAAATATCACTATTACGGACTAAATAAAGGTCTCAGTAGCAAAACACAAATCACTAATGTCGGATTCATGCTAGATATTAAGGATTATTGTGTAGAATATCCTTTTCTTCAGAGTCAGACTATATGCTAGTGTCTTTTCCCTGTCTCGTCTCTCCTCCGTCCTCCACTAGCCACGCCCGATCTATCGTCCAAATGCGTGATACATGAGCACGTAAATAAGAGATTTAATTTTTAAATATATAACTATATACATATACAAGAAACACTGTAAAGGCACAGCATAAATAAAATACACACATTATAATGTAAATCATCATACTACTGTCAAACAATATTTTGAGGTCTTTAGTTTCACCGGGCTACACCCTCCCCCTTCTAAATGTTTGAGGTCCCCATCAAACTTTTGGGAATTTACAGGTGTTTAATTCTTTTTTTCTCCGGTGCTCTACTGCATTTACGACAAGTAGCAAGAGGGTGGCACCAAACAGTATTACAATTACTTCTCCTACCCTCTGAAACAAAACTGCAGTGCACAGGCATACCATGGGTAATGGTATATATTGGCCGGTTTGTAGATTTACCTAACTCATCATAACTGAGTTTAACTACAGGATTGATTTCTCTTTTAGACCTAATTTCTCTAGAGGGCTCCAGACCATTTGGATTCCTTTCACCATCAGGTTCTTCAGGAAAAGGTAAGTTATTCTCTTGTACCACCGGAGTGTTAGGTCCTTCAATTTCTTGGTTTGATTTAGTCACATGTCGTTCCCTTTCCAGAGTTTCACCAATCCACTTCTGCCCAGGATCTTTAACAGAGGGTATTATTTTCTCACTGTTGTCACAGTTCTTAAATGGTTCACCCTTTACAGGAATAGACACTCTTCTTTCCTGCGAAACAGTCCTTAGATTATGAGATTCTTGTAGTCTTCGAAATTCTTCAAAGGTCTGTAGAGGTACGTATGCATCAACATCCTCGTAATCTGAAGATACCTCATCCTCTTCATACCTTCTTTCCACAGGTACATCGGCTGTTCCTGCTTCACAGAGAGGAGTTTGTCGACGAGTCTGGGATCTAGTCGCTGGTCTCTGAGGCACTTTATTTTCCTCTGGCTCTTTGGGCCTCCTCACTAGGTATCCGATAGGCAGAAGATGATTTCTATGCAAAGTCTTGACAGTTCCTTTACCTTTCTCCGGTTTTACACGGTAGACAGGTAAGTTTGGCATCTTACTAACGACCACATACGGTAAGGAACTCCATTTGTTTCCTAGTTTGTTCTTTCCTGTGATTCCCAGATTTCTCATTAGAACTCGATCCCCTTCTTCAAGTATTTGATCTCGAACTCTCTTATCATGAAGTCTTTTGTTCTTCTGATGGTTCTTGTCTGCAGGTCAATTGGGAGTCTTGCCTCACGTCCAAACATGAGGACATAGGGGGAATATCCGGTCGAGTCGTTTCTTGTACAATTATTAGCATGTACGAGTTGACTTACATGCTCCACTTTTGCTTCTGAGACTTATCAAGAGTCCCAAGCATTGACAGCAAAGTTCTGTTGAATCGTTCTGGCTGCGCATCCCCCTGGGGATGATATGGCATCGTTCTGGACTTTTGAATCCCCAACATCTTCAACAACTCATGGATTAACTTGCTTTCAAAGTCTCGTCCCTGATCTGAGTGTATACGTGCGGGTAATCCGTAATGAACAAAATACTTTTCACATAACACTTTGGCTACTGTGAGAGCTTTTTGGTCTTTCATTGGAAAAGCTTGAGTGTACCTAGTGTAGTGATCAGTGACTACCAGGATGTTGAACACTCCTTTTGAATCTGGCTCCAGGGACAAGAAATCAGTACAAACAAGATCCATAGGACCATTGCTGGTGATCTGCTTCAACGGTGCAGCTCTTTGGGGTTGTGTCTTACGAAGAATACACTTTCCGCAGTTCTTCACATACTGGTCAATTTAATTTGACATCTTTGGCCAATAGAAACAATCTCTTATTAATGCAGTGGTCTTATCTACTCCTAAATGTCTAGTTTCACCATGCAGGGACTGTAAGACCATGGACCGATACTTCTGCGGTAAAACAAGCTGAAGACATTCTCAGTTTTGCTGTCTCTGTACCACCCGGAATAATAGTCCTCTCCTTACTACAAGTTTGGATCCTTCTTTCTGTAGTAGGTGTACTTCAGGATCTTTGTCTCTGGACAATGATAACAACTGCCCTCTTTCCACAGCAAGTCTCACTTGAGAAATCACAGGGTCTTCTTCCTGAGCTTTTATTAAGTCATGGGAACTCAAATGCTCAAGGGAACCAACGTCTAATTTGGTGGGAAATGCGTACCATTCAGGTATGACTTCAGGGGACACTCCCAGCTGCTCTACACACTTTTGGGTGTTCATGGTTTTGCACAGGGCCTGGATACCAGAAGGTGATATTTCTTGCCAATCTCGTTCCTCTGTAGTGGAAAAGAAGTAGCCAAACAGAGCATCAGCGTCAATGTTGTTTTTTCCAGGTTTATACTGTACGTTTAAGTTGTATGTGGACAGTGCAGCTAACCACCTGTGACCAGCTGCATTGAGTTTTGCAGTGGTAAGTATGTAAGTAAGTGGGTTGTTGTCTGTTCTTACTGTAAATCGGGCACCATACAAGTAGTCATGAAACTTGTCTACCACTGCCCACTTGAGTGCTAAAAACTCGAGTTGGTGGACAGGGTAATGCTGTTCAGATGCCTTCAGCTTGCGGCTGACAAATGCTACCGGCCTTAACCCTTCTGGGTACTCCTGGTTTAAAACAGCTCCCAAACCATTCTGGCTGGCATCTACAATGTAAGGCCTGATTGAATCAGCAAATGCCAACACAGGTGCGTTAGTAAGACAATGGATGATCTTCTGGAATGCCTCCGTGCATTCTTTCGTCCACCTGTGCCCAAAAGCTTCCGACTCCTTGTAGTATATCCCTCTGTTCTTCACTGCTTTCTTACCATGCTGAGTAGGCGGATATCCCTTGGTAAGTTCCGTAAGGGGTCTGACTTTAGCAGAGTAATTAGCTATGAAGCTCCTGTAGTACCCACAGAATCCTAAGAATGATCTGAGGGATTTTAGATCAGTGGGTTGCTTCCAATTTGTCACCGCTTCAACTTTAGCTGGATCTGTGGCAATACCCCTCTCAGAAATTATATGCCCCACATATAGTCAGTGCTACCGAAATTCCACCAGCATGTTTCCTGTCACACCAGAGGAAACAAAACTTTAGACCATGTTTACACAAACATGGCTGGAGCTTACGTTGCGACACCCCTCCCCCACCTGGGACAGTCAGATCACCTTTCTTTGTTCCTCACCCCCAAATATGCACCCCTCATCAACCGTGTGAAGCCATCAGTGAAGACAATCAAGGTGTGGCCTGAGGGGGCAGATTGCATACTCCAGGAAAGGTTTCTACACACAGACTGGGTTTGCTTCCCAAGCCACCAGTGGCTCTCACACAGACATTGACTGCTACACCTCCTCTGTACTGGATTATATCAATACCACCACTGACAGTGTTACAACCCAGAAGGAGATCACCACATACCCTAATCAGAAGCCATGGATGAACAGGGAAGTGCGACTCCTGTTGAAGACACGCAATGCTGCCTTCAGATCAGGAGATGCACATACAGCACATCCAGAGCAAACCTGAAGAGGGGCATCAAAGAGGCCAAGCACTGCTACAAGCTAAAGATAGAGGGACACTTTTCCAACTTTGACCCTCGACGCATGTGGCAGGGCATTCAGGCCATCAGTGACTACAAACCCACCCACTCCAGCCCCGCAGCCACTGATATCAACTTCCTGAACGAGCTAAATTACTTTTATGCTCGCTTTGAAAGGGACAACAGAGAAACTGCCACCAAAGCCAAACCCTCAGCTGACCACTCGCCAATCACACTCTCCTCCACAGATGTCTGCAATGCACTGTGCCAAATCAGCCCGCACAAGGCTGCTGGACCAGATAACATCCCTGGACGCGTACTCAGGGCATGTGCAGAGCAGCTCGCTGGGGTTTTTACAGACATTTTCAACTTGTCTCTTGCCCAAGCAACTGTACCAACATGCTTTAAATGCAGTTCCATTGTGCCAGTGCCAAAACACTCTAGCCCGATGTGCCTTAACGACTACCGCCCTGTAGCACTCACACCCATCGTTATGAAGTGCTTTGAGCGGCTGGTCTTGGCACATCCACATTGGACTCACACCAGTTTGCCTACCATAGCAATAGGAGCACAGAGGATGCAGTTTCCTTGGCACTGCACTCTGTGCTCACACATCTGGACAATAAGAACACGTATGCACGTATGCTGTTTGTTGACTTCAGCTCAGCATTCAACACTGTTATCCCAACCAAGTTAATAGCCAAACTTGGAGACCTGGGCATCAACACCTCAATGTGCAACTGGATATTGGACTTCCTGACCAACAGACCCCAGAATGTTCGATCAGGCTCCACCTGCTCCACCTCCATCACACTTAATACTGGTGTACCACAGGGCTGTGTGCTAAGCCCATTTCTCTACTCCCTCTTCACCTCCGATTGCAAGCCTGTGTATGGATCTAACTCCATCGTCAAGTTTGCGGACGACACTACGGTGATTGGACTCATCAGCAACAACGATGAGACTGCCTATAGGGAGACACACCTGGCCACATGGTGCACTGAAAAAAATCTGCTCCTCAACACCACCAAAACGAAGGAACTCATCGTGGACTTCAGGAAAGAGTCAAGAGGCACACACGACACCATCCACATCAATGGAATGGCTGTTGAGCGTGTCTCCAGTTTCAAGTTCCTGGGGATCCACATCTCGGCGGACATGTCCTGGACAACCAACACCTCCAGCCTGGTCAAGAAGGCTCACCAGCGTCTTTTCTTCCTGAGGACACTGAGGAAGAATCAGCTATCCTCGGCTATACTGGTGAACTTCTATCGCTGCGCAATAGAAAGCATCCTGACCAACTGTGTTACAGTATGGTATGGGAGCTGCTCTGTTGCAGAGCGCAAGGCACTGCAGCGGGTGGTGAAAACCGCCCAGCGCATCACAGGGACTCCACTACCTGCCATCGACCACATCCAGAGGAAACGCTGTCTGCATCGAGCTCGCAACATCCTTAAGCACTCCTCTCACCCAGCCCTCAAACTGTTTTCTCTCCTGCCCTCCGGTAGGCGTTTCAGGTGCCTCCGGACCAGGACCAGCAGACTAAAGAACAGTTTTTTTCCCAGAGCTGTCTCTTTATTGAACTCTAACCCTCGTTGATCCCACTCCCCTTATATACTGCTAACCTCCTCTCCCCCCCCCACATCTGCCTTCACTTTGTTATTTGCACTACTGGATGTTCATTTGCACTATCGACTGTTTATTACAGTAACACCTGTACATATATGCATCTTGCACTACTATACCTAACAGAAATATGCTCATTTGCACTATATCGTCCATTGCTATACTGCCCAACTCAGCCTAACATATCATTATATACATCTATCTGTAAATTCTGTTTATAGTAATAGCCATCTGTATATTATATTCAATACATATCTATCTGTAAATTCTGTTTATAGTAATATCTATCTGTATATTATATTCAGTACATTTCTATCTGTAAATTCTGTTTATAGTAATAGCCATCTGTATATTATATTCATAGTACATATTAACCTGTAAAATTCTGTTTATAGTAATATCCATCTGTATATTATATTCAGTACATTTCTATCTGTAAATTCTGTTTATAGTAATAGCCATCTGTATATTATATTCATAGTACATATTAACCTGTAAAATTCTGTTTATAGTAATAGCCATCTGTATACTATATTCAGTACATATCTATCTGTAAATTCTGTTTATAGTAATAGCCATCTGTATATTATATTCATAGTACATATTACCTGTAAAATTCTATTTATAGTAATAGCCATCTTTATATATATTCAGTACATATTCATGTCCTGCACTTATGAAACCATTGTATATCCTGCACTTGCTGCTATTGCACTTCTGGTTAGACCTAAACTGCATTTCGTTGCCTTGTACCTGTACTTGTGTAATGACAATAAAGTTGAATCTAATCTAATCTTGAATCTAATTTTACCTGTGGCTGACAGAACTGGCATTTGTCGAGTGAATCACTAATGTCGGATTCACACTAGATATTAAGGATTATCGTGTAGAATATCCTTTTCTTCAGAGTCAGACTACATGCTAGCGTCTTTTCCCTGTCTCGTCTCTCCTCCGTCCTCCACTAGCCACGCCCCATCTATCGTCCAAACGCGTGATACATGAGCACGTAAATAAGAGATAAAATATTTAAATATATAACTATATACATATACAAGAAACACTGTAAAGGCACAGAATAAATAAAATACACACATTATAATGTACACTCACCTAAAGGATTATTAGGAACACCTGTTCAATTTCTCATTAATGCAATTATCTAATCAACCAATCACATGGCAGTTGCTTCAATGCATTTAGGGGTGTGGTCCTGGTCAAGACAATCTCCTGAACTCCAAACTGAATGTCAGAATGGGAAAGAAAGGTGATTTAAGCAATTTTGAGCGTGGCATGGTTGTTGGTGCCAGACGGACCAGTCTGAGTATTTCACAATCTGCTCAGTTACTGGGATTTTCACGCACAACCATTTCTAGAGTTTACAAAGAATGGTGTGAAAAGGGAAAAACATCCATTATGCGGCAGTCCTGTGGGCGAAAATGCCTTGTTGATGCTAGAGGTCAGAGGAGAATGGGCCGACTGATTCAAGCTGATAGAAGAGAAACTTTGACTGAAATAACCACTCGTTACAACCGAGGTATGCAGCAAAGCATTTGTGAAGCCACAACACGCACAACCTTGAGGCGGATGGGCTACAACAGCAGAAGACCCCACCGGGTACCACTCATCTCCACTACAAATAGGAAAAAGAGGCTACAATTTGCACGAGCTCACCAAAATTGGACAGTTGAAGACTGGAAAAATGTTGCCTGGTCTGATGAGTCTCGATTTCTGTTGAGACATTCAGATGGTAGAGTCAGAATTTGGCGTAAACAGAATGAGAACATGGATCCATCATGCCTTGTTACCACTGTGCAGGCTGGTGGTGGTGGTGTAATGGTGTGGGGGATGTTTTCTTGGCACATTTTAGGCCCCTTAGTGCCAATTGGCCATCATTTAAATGCCACGGCCTACCTGAGCATTGTTTCTGACCATGTCCATCCCTTTATGACCACCATGTACCCATCCTCTGATGGCTACTTCCAGCAGGATAATGCACCATGTCACAAAGCTTGAATCATTTCAAATTGGTTTCTTGAACATGACAATGAGTTCACTGTACTAAAATGGCCACCACAGTCACCAGATCTCAACCCAATAGAGCATCTTTGGGATGTGGTGGAACGGGAGCTTCGTGCCCTGGATGTGCATCCCACAAATCTCCATCAACTGCAAGATGCTATCCTATCAATATGGGCCAACATTTCTAAAGAATGCTTTCAGCACCTTGTTGAATCAATGCCACGTAGAATTAAGGCAGTTCTGAAGGTGAAAGGGGGTCAAACACCGTATTAGTATGGTGTTCCTAATAATCCTTTAGGTGAGTGTAAATCACCATACTACTGTCAAACAATATTTTGGGGTCTTTAGTTTCACCGGGCTACAATTATGAAGCCATTCTGTTCACTGCTACATATTGGTATTATGGTTTTCTCTTTTCTTGTCCTTTGTAAGGAGGTTTCAGATCCAATTCACCTGTCTCAATTAAGGTTAAAGATTCCTCAAACTGTGATAAATTTGTCCTAAATTAGAAAATAAAAGCTTTAAACAAGGTCATAACAATTTACACATCATTATCCTGGCTCTTAATGCATAGTGTTGCTTTCTTGAGCATTAGTGAAAGTTTTAATTTTTTGTAATAGTCCCTTAATGGACTGTATCGCTTCTGCCTTTTCCCTCAGTGGTCACCACAACTTCCTGTAAAGCGCAGTGTATGGAAATTCTGAGACAATCAAGCACAAAATTACATATTGAGGAAATTTCCCACCACAGTACAAAGCAATATTGATACAATGAAAAAAAAGGTCAAAATCATATAGCTGCTGTTGGAAAATTTTTGATGATGAAAAACCAAAGATTGTCAAGGTTCAAGGTTGTGTAGTCACAATGTGAAATCAGCATTTGGGGACATTCTGCGTCTGGCTGTAAAATGCCATCTTCCATTTTCAATTTTCATTTAATTTGAAAACAATATCATAAACGTCCACACATGCATGCAACAGATCCACAAAATGCACACAGGAATCCAGAAATATTTTCAACAGATGCACACATCCACAAAAAGTCCTCCCTTATCTTGGCTCCCCACAGTGATTCTCAACCATTTCCACCACTGGTTACAACAGTAGATGATGACCATAGTGACTTTATTTTGATTCTAAACAAATGTTTCAAAGGACGAAGTGAAACTGACAAAATGTTTCTAAATCTTTATATGTCAGCAGCTATAATTAAAAAGTTATAATTTAAACGATTTACATAACGCAGTCTCTTGGGAAGTTAACACAGGAAAATATGAACAAGATTACAGGTCACAATTAACCCAAAAAAGTTTACACGAGTCTCATGAAAAAAAAAAAAACATGCCTTTGGTGACATTTGCAAAATGGTTTTAAGAAATCATATCCACTGAGTGGGTGCTAAATGCATGTTCCATTGTCTCTGAAACAGATAAACTTGATTGTGGCAACAGTGGAATAATACTTATGACAATTCTTTAAAAGCAAATTCATATGTCGAGTGCACAAAAGGAACTGGGTTTTGTAGAGAAATGTTTGTTTGTCTAAAGTCAGTTTTGCAATAAAAAATGTTTATCTGACTGTGCGCAGACATCCTACGGAGCCACAAAGGCAGGGGTCTCCAGTCAATGTTCTTTAGTCCATTGCTATTAGTCCACTAATACAGTTCACTTGAAGGAGTGAATGAAAACGAGGTAGCGAATTCGGACAGGCGCTGTGTGTACATCAGCTGTACACTCGTTATTGCGGTGCAATGTGGGATTGAATGAGTGCACTCAATAATAGCTGGGAACTATTTTCAGGCACTTTGTAATATCATTGCGCCTGCTGCACCCATGGTACTGCAGCAAAGTTCCTTGATTATTATGCAGGAATGAGAGTATAGTTCCTAGTCATATCGGTCTAGATATTTTCCGTCGGTCTTAGTACACAATGTAACTACAGAAGAGTCAAGTTTTAAATAGGAAAGATATCGAAAGTCTTTGGTCATTTTTGAACGAGATGTTAATGGTCTAATCCGATTCAATGATGTATGCTAAGCTATGCTAAAAGTGCTACTGCCAGATCTGGAGATCGGCTGAATGGATGGCAAAACTCAACTGTTTAAATCTAGGGGAGATAAAAAAATGAGCCTATTTTCAAAAAAGTGGAGTGTTCCTTTAACAATAAGTAGTTGAAAGCACCAATTACAATTTGAAAACACTAATCGATTTTATAACTTAGTAAGGACTTTCAATTATATTGTTTTTATGTGTGTAAATCTGTCTAAAATTGTCAAGTATAGACACACAGGGAATACAAGTCAACATCTGACCCTGAAAAGGGCAGTTACTCAACAGTGACATACAGTGCATCTGGAAAGTATTCACAGATTTTTCCACATTTTGTTATGTTACAGCCTTATTCCAAAATGGATTAAATTCATATTTTTTTCCTCAATTCTACAAACAATACCCCATAATGACAATGTGAAAGAAGTTTGTTTGAAATCTTAGCAAATTTATTAAAAACAAAAAACAAAAAAATCACATGTACATAAGTATTCACAGCCTTTGCCATGACACTCAAAATTGAGCTTAGGTGCATCCTGTTTCCACTGATTATCCTTGAGATGTTTCTACAACTTGATTGGAGTCCACCTGTGGTAAATTCAGTTGATTGGACATGATTTGGAAAGGCACACACCTGTCGATATAAGGTCCCACAGTTAACAATGCATGCCAGAGCACAAACCAAGCCATGAATTCCAAGGAATTGTCTGTAGACCTCCCGGACAGGATTTAATCGAGGCACAGATCTGGGGAAAGGTACAGAAACATTTCTGCAGCACTGAAGGTCCCAATGAGCACAGTGGCCTCCACCATCCTTAAATGGAAAAAGTCTGAAACCACCAGGACTCTTCCTAGAGCTGGCCGCCCGGCCAAACTGAACAATCGGGGGAGAAGGGAGGTGACCAAGAACCCGATGGTCACTCTGACAGAGTTCCAGCGTTTCTCTGTGAAGAGAGGAGAACCTTCCAGAAGAACAACCATCTCTGCAGCACTCCACCAATCAGGCCTGTATGGTAGAGTGGCCAGACAGAAGCCACTCCTCAGTAAAAGGCACATGACAGTCCACCTGGAGTTTGCCAAAAGGCACCTGAAGGACTCTCAGACCATGAGAAACAAAATTCTCTGGTCTGATGAAACAAAGATTGAACTCTTTGTCATGTCTGGAGGAAACCAGGCACCGTTCGCCACCTGGCCAATACCATCCCTACAGTGAAGCATGGTGGTGGAGGCTAGTCAGGATCAAGGGAAAGATGCATGCAGCAATGTACAGAGACATCCTTGATGAAAACCTGCTCCAGAGCACTCTGGACGACCTCAGACTGGGGCGAAGGTTCATCTTCCAACAGGACAATGACCCTAAGCACACAGCCAAGATAACAAAGGAGTGGCTACGGTAAAACTCTGTGAATGTCCTTGAGTGGCCCAGCCAGAGCCCAGACTTGAACCCGATTAAACATCTCTGGAGAGATCTGAAAATGGCTGTGCAACGACGCTCCCTATCCAACCTGATGGAGCTTGAGAGGTCCTGCAAAGAAGAATGGGAGAAACTTCCCAAAAATAGGTGTGCCAAGCTTGTAGCATCATAGTCAAAAAGACTTGAGGCTGTAATTGGTGCCAAAGGTGCTTCAACAAAGTATCGAGCAAAGACTGTGAATACTTATGTACATGTGATTTAAAACAAAAAAATAAATGAGAAAAGATTTCAAACAAACTTCTTTCACGTTGTCATTATTTGGGTATTGTTTGTAGAATTGAGGAAAAAAATAATTTAATCCATTTTGGAATAAGGCTGTAACATAACAAAATGTGGAAAAAGTGAAGTACTGTGAATACTTTATTAATACTTTTTAATACTGTGATTGACTTATATTGATTGATGCAACAAACTGCCCAACCACATTTGGAGTATCAAAAGGTACGAAGCAAGTTTTTGCGCTGCCACCATGAAGTGAGGCCTCGGTTTGTGTGGAATACGTCATCAGTTCAGTCTGAGTGTCGCTTCGGGTCCGAAACTCGCGCCACCTTGTGATTGTTGTGGTGTTTCAGAGAACTATCAGGAGTAGAAGTGTGAGTGTCAGAGAGTCAGAGAGTAGTGTCATTGTCATTGGGCTATATATTATTACATTATACTATTATACTACAGTATACTACAATATTACTATTAGGTTAGATAGTTTTTCTCTAATAGAGTTTTCCTCTATTATTAGGTGTCCTTTGGCGTCTTCTGGATAGCACGGTTGATCACAGTAGAAGGAGCTCAAGTACAACAGATGCTAGTGTTGAAGTGGACCGGTATTTATCGGAAGTAAATCTCACAAGATCTGAGGATCCACTAGTAGTACTCAACAGAATCATCAGTATCCTCACTTATACCAGCGGGCACTGACATTTTCATTCTCTGTTCTTTGTATCTTTTTCAAGGCTGAAGAGGTTTTGTCCAAGAATAGGAATCGTCTAAACCCCAACACACTTCTGTTCCTCAATTATAATCCTTCCTTCCACCACCCCAAACTTCTGTGTTGCAGTTTGCTCCACTATATCCTCAGTCCCATAGGCACTACACTGCACTAAAACTACACAATAAACTGTGCACACTGCACACAAAAAAACAGTATCAATTCTTAACTTTTCCGACCCCAGACTGCTCTGTTTCAGTTAGTTTTATTACATTCCCTCCACCATAAGCAAGAACACAGCGTCAATTTTGCTGTTCATACTGTCACTATCAAAACAATTTATGAATAATTATTTAGTGTGTCTGACAGTTGTCTTTGTGCAAGTAAAGTTAGACAGAGAAAGATACATATTTTATTTTATACCCAGGCAATGGACAAATGTCTGCTCAGGTCATTGGCTCAGGATTAATGGATTTGTCTGCTAATTCTTTGCACAGTAGCTAGGTGTCACTAGTGAGCAATGATGAATGAAGCTTCGGGTAATGCACCTTTTGGTGAAGCAATGGGCTGCGAAGTCTCAGTGGTTCAGGAAGACTCGTTTTGCCATCACTACAAACAATCAAACACACAAGGCTGGGAACAAAGGCAAACTGGTAATCCAAAGACAGGCAAGAAACCCAGAAACCAAGCGACGTGAACCAGGAAAATGCAGTGTAACAACATACAGAACCTCACAGTGAACGAAAGGGTGAATAGGCTAGATATAGGCAGAGGTAATGAGGTAAATGAGACAAAGGTGTAAGCAATGAGTGTTGATTAGTCCAGGCAGAGGATTGTGGGTAATGTAGTCCTTGATGGAGTGACAGTCTGGGGTGGAGTACCCCCTGTAATCACGGGCACTCACACTGGTGATCGTGACAATGAGACACTTTTAACCTGATTTTGATTAGTCAGATGGGGTTTGCATCTTTACATCATGGGATAAGATGTAACAATAAATGCTTTTAAACATTACTTTAATTTTTGCATATGTAACTAGTAATAAACATACATGCTGATTGTTGTGATTTTATCACACACCTTCTAACAGTTTGAGAGAACTGAAGTATTTTATGTTGTTTGAATCTTGATTAGTTCTGATGTGAGTGAGCCTTAGGTAAAATCTATTCCACTAAGTAATTTGTTACACAACCTGAGACACAACCTGCTTCAGCTGATCAATCATGAGCAAACACAGGCATCTTCTCTTTTCCAGAAAAAAATCCCCCTCAAAAGGCATGAAATCCATACCAAACCTTGGAAAATTATCCAAAATAAACCTTATCAGGCTCCAGAGGCATAATGCCTAGTAATACAGAATGAGCTAAACCAAATGCTTACCATGGGAATAATGCTATGTGTTTTACTCTGAGAGCCTCCTGGATGCCCAAGCTTCACCCAGACGGCAAAAAATTCAGCTGATTGTAGCTGTGATCTCGTTCTTTTTATCACTATACAAAGTTCATCACCATAGGTGAGGGTCGTAACAAAGATCGATTAATAAATTGAGAGTTTTGCCCTCAAGCTCAGTTCCCTTTTGACAACGATGCTCCTGTACAATGACTGTATTATATCTACCTAGCAAGTTTCACTGGGAGAAGCAACTTGCTCTTTACCCGAAGAAGGCAATCCACCTTTTTCCGGCTAAGAACCATCCCCACTGGTTCACACTTGGCTGCAAATCCCTTATGCAAGTTAACAGTACCCCCCACAAGACATCCCCGGGGAATGCGGTCATAAGCCAGGACGGAATCTGCATCGGTTGGCCCCTAAAGAAAAATCAAGGAGAAATAGAGAGATAGAGAATCTCTGCCCAAAGAGGGGAATATCAGTTTCAAATATGGGGCCCTCTCCTGGAGCCAGGTCTGGGAGAATAGCAAGCATACGAATGTCTGGTGGGCCCCAGTTAGGCTAAACCTGAGTAAACAATATGGAGCCACCTCCTCACTAGTCTCAGCCTCAGACGTCACGCCCACCGACCATTGGCTGAACATCTGATGCATATAGGACACTTTTTTGTAAACACTTCAGGAGTTTTGAAGTCGTCATCTGATTGGTTGAATTCTACAGGACGTGTATGTTGCGTTCTTTAACGGTCCGCCTGGAAACTGGATCAACTAAATGCTGGATTTTTAAGCTTGCAGCTCCACTGTTGCAGCAAAGTTGCACAACTTTCTTGAATGAATAATTTGTAGATGCACGCTGGTCTGTTATTGCATGGACATTGACTTTACATTCTCACGACCCCAAATGTGATGGAGCGCAACTGTGATTGGTTTTGTTACATGTCAGTCAAACATCCTCTTGGGCGGTCCTTGGCCAATGAAAGATGCAAAAAAGTCCAGACCTTTTGCCGTCAGCCTGAATGTCTGGCTGCGTGAGACTACCTCCTCACAACTTTAGGGGACAGATGAAATGCACAATGGGTGGCAAGTGGAAGGGGGGCCCGTGTTGACAGGAGCCAGGTAATTAAGTAAGTTTATGTATAAATGTAGGTTTTTGCATTTGACTTACATTTGATTTACATTTCTAATTACAAATTAATATTGTATTCCTAGTTGTAGTTGTAGTCCCTAGTTGTTCTTGATATTAGCATGTTCACAGTTGTTTTATTGTTTTTTAAAGGGACCAGATGTTCTACAGACTCAAACTTTCACATGAGTCTCTTCAAACTGTTTTTCTCTAATGGTAAATGACAGGTATGTTGAACAGGAACTGTTTCAGGAATGGCACAAAGGTGTGCGACTGTTCAAGTCTAACTCTAATTCTGTTTAGATCGGTGTGCTCAAAATGTTTTATGTTGTGTTGTAAATAAAAACAATCAAAAAAGCCTTTTTTATCTCCTCACATTCTTTCTTCTAGTCCCATTCAGCTGATAGGGCCATTAGGGGAGGGGTCATTGTCTTTCCAGGTATGAAAAACATCAATATTCATGATGATTCATGCCTCCCTGCATACAGCCTTTGTAACACAAAACATGTCTTACAAATTTTAAGGACGGGCAGGGTGATTTCCACATTGTTTCAGAGCAAAAATTCTAGGCTACAAGATACAGTTATCAAAGTCTAATATTCAGTATGGGTTTTATGGACTTATTTCAGTGACTTATTTATATAAATATTATATAGGCTGCATTATTAGCCCTGCCAAAAGGTTTCAGGAGGTAGTTTCAGATGCAAACACTGCCTGTGAAGTCATTGGCTGATAGGGCAGTGAGGCAACAAGGTAACTGCCTAAGCTTTTGGATGCTGACAATATGTTCAGCATTATTTGCAAATGGCAGACAGGTTGATTAAGTTGGGATTGGTACTAATGACTGCAGAACACTGGGCCCTAAATCTTCTGAATAACGTCAGTGACTGACGAATGGGGGTCCCAATGTAATCACGCCACTCGGCTGTCATCCAGTGCCCTGCATAAGCGTGAGCTCCCTGTCGTAAGCTAGTACGGACGAAGGACTCCCACTTAACACAGGAATACCAAGGTACACTGGGAAGCATATTCCAGGTGGAAGTATGCGCCAAGTGCCTACCCGTAGGGATGACTTAAGGATACACATATGACCCGCGAGGGGCTGCATATGGAAGAACTCTGGGGTAACCAGCCGAAGGTGGAAATTTTACCCCCAGGGGAGGCAAGGGCTTGCTGAGGGAAATACACATGCTCGGAGAGGCTTACAGTGGAAATACACATGTGGGGGTCGCCCATAGGGGGAACCATGCACACGGTGGCACCTAGCCTGACACGAGGGCCTGAGCGAGTGGGCAGACGCACTGGTGTCGACATTGACAGTGCTGGAGGAACTCAGGGTTTCAGGGAAACTACCTGAGGAAATATCGCACGTATCCCATCCGTGGAGAGGAATGGTGAGCAAGCGAAGACACCTGAGCCTAGTCCATTACCGGCCACTAGTAGTGGCGAGCACATGAGAGGACACTGGCTCCACTCTGAGATTATAGAATCTGGCGAATGTGTTGGGTGTCAACCAGCCTGCAGCTCTGCAGATGTCTGTTAGCGAGGTGCCATGCGCTAAAGCCCAAGAGGAGGCCACACTCCGGGTGGAGTGTGCCCTGACCCCTAGGGGGCATGGACACCCCTGTGTCTGGTAAGCCAAGACAATGGCATCCACTATCCAGTGAGACTATCCTTCATCAACCGAAAATGCCTGCAAGTCCCCTACCCTCTTGATGGAGGCCAAGGCGATCAGGAGCGTTGTCTTCATCGACAGGAACTTAAGCTCGACTGATCGTAATGGCTCGAAGGGAGCCCTCTGCAGAGCATCTTAGACTACTGAGAGGTCCCAAGAGGGTACGAGGGGAGCGCAAGGAGGATCCTCGCTCCCCTCAGGAACCTGATGACCAGGTCGTGCTGACTTACCTGTTTTGTCTCCACAAGGTCACGGTAGGCTGATATAGCGGCCACATACACCTTGAGGGTGGAAGGAGACAGCCTGAGATCCCTAGAGGCTTGTTTAACTTTTCAAATATGGGTGCACTAATATGCATTAATTCCTGCTTAACTAATGCACAGATAATAATATGTTAATGTATGATTAATGAAGAACTAATTCATGTACTTATCTTGGTATACAAACATTTTGATTCCTTGTCTAGGGTTTCTAGGGTTAAAATTAACATCTTAACTAGAGTTGTCACAGGGTGTTTTGGTTATGTTTCATGTGTTTAGTTTGCCATGTTCACTGTCTGTTTCTAAATTTGCCATGCACTTCCTGGTTTTTGTCATGTGATCCTGCCATGTGCTCCTTTGTCTTGTGTTCTGTTGTCATGTTCTCATTGGTTTATTGGTTCATCATTGTTCACAGGTGTGTCTCGTCTTGTCTTTAGTCATTGTGTATTTAGCCCTCATGTTTGCCATGTGTCCTGGTCTTGTATTGAAAGTGGTAACCCACTGTTGGTGAGTGTTTGCTATAGTTTAGCCAAGTTTATGTTTTGCCAAGTCAAGTCAAGTCAAGTTTGTTTTGCTACGTCTTTGTTTTATTTTTTGAATCTTTGAGTTAAATAAAAGCTGCACATGGGTTCTGCAACCTTGCCTCCAGTGGACTAATGTTACAGAATACAAGACCGCCAAACATGAACCCAGCAGTCTCTTTGCTTTGCCTCAGACAAGTTAACCAGGCCATAGCGGGTTATGTAGCTGAGTTCTGTGAACTTTCCAGCCATGTGGAATTTAATGATGTTGCCCTCATGGAAATTTTTCTTAACGGACTCAATGATGTTGTGAGTTATCTGATGCCTGAGAGCACTCTGGCGTGGACTCTGGCCCAGTACATCGACCATGCCCTTCTTTTGAGTGGCTCATCTTTTACTGTGGGATTGGCGGAGGAGGAGCCCCACAGTCCCACAGCACCTGTCCATGTCCAGAACCAAGCCATGTCTCCTATCCATGTCCAGAGTCCAGTGACCACGTCTCCTGTCCACGTCCAGAACCATGCCATGTCTCCTGTTCACGTCCAGAGCCAAGCCATGTCTCCTGTCCATGTCCCGAGCCAAGCCACGTCTCCTGTCCCTGTATACGTCCAGAGCCAAGCGACATCTCATGTCCGCGTCCAGAGCCAGGCCATGTCTCCTGTACACCTCCAGAGTCATGCCCCAGATCAGCGTCCTGAGGTTTCTCCAGCCCCGGACCAGCGTCCTGAGGTGGCTCCAGCCCCAGACCAGCGTCCTGAGGTGGCTCCAGCCCCAGACCAGCGTCCAGAGAGGACTTCTGGCCATAACCCCATAGTCCTGCCCAAGAAAATTTTGGGAGAGGCAGTGGATACCCTGAGAAGGCCTGGAAGGCTGCGCCTCATGGTCCAGGTCCGCCCACGCCTCATAGTCCAGGTCCGCCCACGCCTCATGGTCCAGGTCCGCCCACGCCTCATGGTCCAGGCCCGCCCACGCCTCATGGGCGGACCCACGCCTCATGGTCCAGGTCCGCCCACGCCTCATGGCCCAGGTCCGCCCACGCTCCCAGGCCTGTCCAAGCCATGCCGGGGTCTGTGCCCGGTGCCTCTGCATGGGCCTGATATCGCACGGCGGTCTTGCTCTCCCTAATTTAAAGGGGTTATGATTTGAGAAATCCACTTTTCATTCAGTCTTTGATGTATAAAAGTTCATCCTGATATAAGAATATCCTGTAAATTCTGGAGCTGAAAACTTCCTTGTTAGTCAAAGAAATTGACACCAGTCCCGATCTCAGAATGTGGTGAATGTGGTGAAACGCCACCTCAACAGAAGAAGTACGCCTGATTCTGTAGCCCTGCCTACCGACTCGTGCAAGAAATGTAACATAAATAACATGGGCCTGAGTTAAACAGATCGCGCAATAAACATGCCGAAGATAGCAAGATATTGCGCCGTGTCTGGTTGTGGAAGAACACAGTCACTGCAAAAGCTTCCTTCGGATTCTAATATTATGAATGCATGGTTGAACTTTATTTTTAATGAAGATCCAGCTCACGTGGGGAAGACATTGTTCCTTCATTTCACCACAGACTCGTTTGTAAACAAGATACTGGATTTGCAGACAGGATGAGATTACATGAATGAATGAAGCAACACACTTATGTGAGTAAAAGTGTTTCTTTTATATGTGATATTATTGCATTGTTACAGATCATTTGATATCTATTGATTATGTGTACATGTCTAACTGAATATAACTTAGCATGCTGTCACAAGTTGGAGAATCTTTATTTGAGGTGTTGTTAGTTCATTGTACTGTGATTCGGTATCAGACTAGAACATGTATGGGCCAGGGCTCGAAAAGCACAACGTCCCGGGGCTATGTGTTTTCCAGACGGGCTACCAAAGCGTAAGTCAGTCGGCAGGCTGGTGAATCTTAAATAGTGACATAACATTCCTTTCTTGATGTGCGTTGTTCACTCTCTTGACTTGATATTTGAAGGAAAAATACAATCGCGGAAGTTTTGATTATGCTGATTTGTCTGACTCTGCAGTGAGGCTTGTGCGTGTGTCAGTGATGCGTGGTTCATGGTTATATCCACCGATCGGGCGGGCCAAGCAATAAAAAATAACATTCCAATTAATTGCGGGTGAGAGATAAATCATTGTGTTTGTTTGATAAAGACATTTTGCGAGCCCTGTGGGCGAATCACCATTCCGGGTTGCCGTTTTCCCACATGCTTTCAAAATAAACTCCTCACGTGTACTCACGGGGGAGGCGGAGCTCATTATAATATGCAAAGCTTATCCAATCATAGCAGTGGGCGTTTACTTCCAAGTCTTCAGTGCGGCACGAGCGTTCCATGAGAGGGGCTCAAAACCAGGGTAGAAAATAGACTATTACTTATTCATTATGATGTTTTTGAATGTAAAAACCACCCAAACGTTATTAGTTGACCTCAGACAACAGTATAAAAAAATATAAAAAAGCCAGTTCATGACCCCTTTAATGCTTTACCACCTTGCTTTCCAAATTAGGGCCATGCATGTCTGGGTGGACACCCACTCCAAAGTATCTTGGAGGAGTATTGAGTCTGACCATGTTCTCCCTCATAGGCTTCAAGATCTGCCTTTTACTGGTATTGGCTCAAGAAGACTTCATCAGAAATTTAGTAGCATTATTTCAACTACTCTAAAAGCTTGGTTTAATGCAGAAAAGATTACAGGTCATTTTTAAAAAAAAAAAATCCTCTCTGCAACAATACCCGCCTGTTATCTGGTGGCCAACCTTTCAGTGACCCTCCCTGGTCCTTAAAAGGTGTACTCACATTTGGTGATATTTTTAATGGTAGTGGACTGCGCACATTTCAGGGTATTCAAACAGACTATTCCTTGCCAGGTACCTCCTTTTTTATGTATTTGAAGTTAAGATCTGCAATGAAAGCGTATGGTGTGCCCTGGAATTCTAGTTTAGATGATCACCCATTGTTAAAGTGGATCAAACACACTGGAAACTTTCAGGGCACAGTCTCCTTAATCTATCAGCAACTACTTCAATATTCATATAAATCCTTGAAGATACTAGCTGTAGTAAGAACTCTCCTGGTTTGGTTATAGTCCTGATTGGAAAAGAGTTTGGTTGAATCTCACCTCCAAAAACCGCTCGCACATTCTTATTCATTTCAAAACTGTACACAAAATGTATTGTACCCCATATAAGCGATACTTGATGAAACTTTCATCAAATCCTAATTTGCAGTCTGAGTAGTAATAATTATAAAGGTACTTTTTTACATATTTTAAAATCAACAAAAGGTTTGATCTTCTCTTCCTTCAGCTGTGATGGTAAGTCATATTTTTTTGCCTTTTTAGAAATGTTGAGGGAAATACAGACACATCCCATATAGACACATTGATAGAATGGGTCGGAAAACCCAACGTTAGACCGGAACCGTAAATCCGGTGGGGTTTAAAAATTTAGATACAACCACATATCAGGGACATAAAAGCAACAGCGCAGATCAGGAATGAAAACCTTTGTTATGGATTTGAAATATCTCCTTGTCTGCCTAAGCAACAAGAGATGAAACCTAAATTGGAATAACATCTTCCAAATTATTTTCTTGGGACTCGATGAAGAGTTGTAGATTGCAGCCTAAAGTTTTGAAATCAGCTAAGTGCTTTCTCGATTGTTGCATCGGCTTTGTTACAACAAACTAGCAACACGCGATGATAATGAGCAAACACAGAATGAAAAATCAAAGTTTGTAAACAATTGGAGGGCGTTTGTGAATTTATAAACAGCCACGTCGATGCATTTGTTTATGAAAAGCAAAGTTGGGAAAAACAGGGTGATGCGATACAACAGGTAAAAGTTAAGAAAACCTTTTTCAGAATGAGCTACACCTCAGCAATGCTACAAAGCAAAATTACTCTTGACTAGAAATAATTAAGAGGTGGTAAGATCAAAATCTAAAACTAAGATACAGAATGATAGTAATGCTGTTACTATATTTTTGCTGTTAAGAAAACACACGATTGAATGTTTCTGAGTGGCTCACGGAGCCCATGGGTGTACGCCCACTTGGAGAACACAGACTTTCTCTCCCTGCTCCATGGGAGCGGTTAGCCAAGTAGCACAAACTGAAGCTATCATATCTTGTAAATCAGCTAAAATGGCCACCTTGCCTTCATATAGTCTTTAAAGGCACTAAATGGAAGATAGACATTTAAAAATCTGAGAAACAGTGAATGTACATTGCATCAGCCCTGAGACAAACAAAACCCTTTTTCATGTTCAAATGTATTGACACAAAAATGCAATCTGTGACTTCTTAACTCTCAAAAGTAAAATTCGAGCAGGGATTTGACTATGCACTCAGCATGTGCTGGTAGTTCATTGGATGTTAACAACAACAGAGTCGCTCATTGGCCTTAAGCCTGACCATTGTTGCACACACAATGTACATGCCAGTGCAGCTGTGACTGCAGGGAAATATCAAAAGAATTGTCTTTGACACACTTTGCTAAAATGTTGTTACGTTTGATTTAATTCTGATTTACTCAGAAACTATTGATTTTAATGCATTATGATGAATCCTTTCTTACCGCAAATCTGCGACCAGGGTGAAGTACATACTAGATCTCGGATAGTATGGAGCATAGGCACATCTGGCGAGATTCTAGATTTCTGACTAACTGCTTGACTTTAACTAAGTTGTTATGCAGTCGCACTATAGGGGGCCAGATAAAATACTATTGAGATAATACGGCATTATTTTATGGTACTGGCCATAACCCCTGGTTATTGTTTCAGCTTTAACTACGTTGTTATATAGGCGACTGTAGGGGTCTACATGGGTACCTTTTAACAATAGCAAACATGGGTGGCATTGTTAAATTGCTTTAGCCATAACCTCTGGTTAATGATCGGACTGGCGAGTTTGTGATCGTGGGCCTGCATAACGGCCGGTGCAAGGACCCTGTGCGACTCTGAGAACCGAATGCATGATATTTCAATAAAAGTAAAGAATTAAATAGAATAATCAAACGTTTATTCATATTTATGAATGATTAAATATCTTTGGAAACCTTTTCAGTAATGGAGTAAGATGAAATAACGAAGTAATACTTATAAAGAAATGTATTTAATTTAATCTTGTTGTGTTGCGTAAAAGGAAAGACGGTAACACGCAGATAACCCTTCACCCGTGCCATTGGCAAGGATGGATCGCCTACAATTTGATTTCATTGGTCCACTACGCAGTGCCAAAAGGGGAGGGGGTTGTGCGTGTATTTTTTGCCTTGAAACATGACCAGAAGTGTGGCACAGATTATAGCAGACCAATTCATCCTTCACTGGGGCACACCGTGTAAAATTGAATCTGATCAAGGAAGTAAATTTACAAGGAGGGTGTAAAATGCTAAACATCAGACAGAAGTACCACAGTTTCTACAGGTCACAGAGATCTACACTAATCAAATGTGTGAACGACACTGAAAAAGCAAATGCTAAGCAGGCAACACCGAAACAGGTGAACTAATTTCTGCCCACAGATCTGACTGTAATGAGAGCAACTGGAAGTAAAGCCATGGGCACCAACCCGTCGGAATTCATGAGTGATAAAGCTCAGATTATTCCAGAAAAATTCCCCAGCAGAACTGGGGTCTATAATGCTCATGACCCAGGGAAGGTGTTTGACTCCACCTGCATCAGAGCCAGGACAGCGGAATTGTTAGAACATAACCTGAAATGTGGAGATGGGTGCGAAGACACTCGATGGGGCCATTCACACCCAACAGTATGTCTACATGGCCTCCCAGTGTAGCACTGGGACTAAATTATGCAACACAGATTGTTATAGATTAGATTCCACCCATCTCCTAGACATGAACACTAAACACACACCTCCATCACTACACTCTCACTTCATCACGACCTGGTATAAATCCAGACTATCCAGGCTGAACACTACACGCCATAGAAGACAAAGATGGCTTAGATTCCAAAAGTGTTACCCCACTACAGGGAGTGCAGAATTATTAGGCAAGTTGTATTTTTGAGGATTAATTTTATTATTGAACAACAACCATGTTCTCAATGAACACAAAAAACTCATTAATATCAAAGCTGAATATTTTTGTATCAATATTTTAAGTAGTTTTTAGTTTTAGCTATTTTAGGGGGATATCTGTGTGTGCAGGTGACTATTACTGTGCATAATTATTAGGCAACTTAACAAAAAACTAATTTATACCCATTTCAATTATTTATTTTTACCAGTGAAACCAATATAACATCCCAACATTCACAAATATACATTTCTGACATTCAAAAACCAAACAAAAACAAATCAGTGACCAATATAGCCACCTTTCTTTGCAAGGACACTCAAAAGCCTGCCATCCATGGATTCTGTCAGTGTTTTGATCTGTTCACCATCAACATTGCGTGCAGCAGCAACCACAGCCTCCCAGACACTGTTCAGAGAGGTGTACTGTTTTCCCTCCTTGTAAATCGCACATTTGATGATGGACCACAGGTTCTCAATGGGGTTCAGATCAGGTGAACAAGGAGGCCATATCATTAGATTTTCTTCTTTTATACCCTTTCTTGCCAGCCACGCTGTGGAGTACTTGGACGCGTGTGATGGAGCATTGTCCTGCATGAAAATCATGTTTTTCTTGAAGGATGCAGACTTCTTCCTGTACCACTGCCTGAAGAAGGTGTCTTCCAGAAACTGGCAGTAGGACTGGGAGTTGAGCTTGACTCCATCCTCAACCCGAAAAGGCCCCACAAGCTCATCTTTGATGATACCAGCCCAAACCAGTACTCCACCTCCACCTTGCTGGCGTCTGAGTCGGACTGGAGCTCTCTGCCCTTTACCAATCCAGCCACGGGCCCATCCATCTGGCCCATCAAGACTCACTCTCATTTCATCAGTCCATAAAACCTTAGAAAAATCAGTCTTGAGATATTTCTTGGCCCAGTCTTGACGTTTCAGCTTGTGTGTCTTGTTCAGTGGTGGTCGACTTTCTGCCTTTCTTACCTTGGCCATGTCTCTGAGTATTGCACACCTTGTGCTTTTGGGCACTCCAGTGATGTTGCAGCTCTGAAATATGGCCAAACTGGTGGCAAGTGGCATCTTGGCAGCTGCACGCTTGACTTTTCTCAGTTCACGGGCAGTTATTTTGCGCCTTGGTTTTTCCACACGCTTCTTGCGACCCTGTTGACTATTTTGAATGAAACGCTTGATTGTTCGATGATCACGCTTCAGAAGCTTGGCTATTTTAAGATTGCTGCATCCCTCTGCAATATATCTCACTATTTTTGACTTTTCTGAGCCTGTCAAGTCCTTCTTTTGACCCATTTTGCCAAAGGAAAGGAAGTTGCCTAATAATTATGCACACCTGATATAGGGTGTTGATGTCATTAGACCACACCCCTTCTCATTACAGAGATGCACATCACCTAATATGCTTAATTGGTAGTAGGCTTTCCAGCCTATACAGCTTGGAGTAAGACAACATGCATAACGAGGATGATGTGGTCAAAATACTCATTTGCCTAATAATTCTGCACTCCCTGTAAATATCTATTGTCCATCTACACATCACCATAGCTTCACACACGTAAGGACAGTAAAGTTAACCCCATGAGGACAGTCTAACGAAGACACACATAGCATACGCTATTTAGAACTGTCTACCAACTCATGGGAAAACACTGTATTACACATATGCATGGCTAGTCACAAATTGGTGATGTAAATTCTCAAGCAGAGACAGACCTGCTATTAAAATTCAAAGTGTCTAAACTTTCTGGTTATTGGGGTGGTTGGCAAGCCAGAGGGCCCCTGGTTTCTCAACACATCACTAATATCAGAAACATTATCAAGAACAGATACACCTGAAGTGTGAACACTTCAATCAAATTACAAAATTTAAAAATTGATCATACCATCGACTGTGACTTAGCCAGCATGCAGCATAACATACATAACATACACACACACACCAAACTGATTGCAAGGAATGCACAATTTCCATTCTTGTATGACTTAACATGGCTTAACATTTAAGTCACTTCTTAGAAATCTTAGATCTGCATAGGTGACTTGCATTGGAAGATTCCTGAACAAACACAGTGGTTATTATATATATACCTTGATAATTGTGATTGAACATTATTAATATTATTACAATGATATGTTTATTGATGCATGCCATCTATTTAAATATAGTTGCACTGACTTTTTGCTACATTTCCTTGAGTAATTCAGACCAAGAATACTTAAATTCCACTACCACTCCATCACAGTGATAGTGAAGAATAGGATGCTTAAATGAGACCACCCTACCCTACACTTGAGACCAGAAGTACCAATCGCACTTGCTGACATTAACCCACTTTATGTTTTTGTTTTCTTGCATTGTGTGTTCTTATGCATTTCTCTACGGCTTCAAGTTCATCAGTGCTCAGTCGTTAAGTGGCCATTAAGATGCTTTTCAGGTGTCTCAAACCAAACAGCGTGTAACGATGGAGAAGCCTTCCACCTATTGAAGTCTGCCCAGATAACCGCACCATTGGAGGTGAGAGGATTGGAAAAGGAGGGTCAGATTATCATCGGGAAGGTGCTACAGAAGCAGTAGTTTCTCCATGAAGGAGTGACACGTTAACTGAACAAGTCACAAGGTCCGAGACTGACTCTAAGAACGATGCCCACATGCTGTGCTGAACCACAGGTAGAATACCTGAACACATTCATCCACCTGCTGAACTCAATCTACACACACCTAGTGAGACTGGGTGTTCTGCAGATGAACACAGAGCCCTCCAAAGGTCTCTACAGCTGCTAACTTTACAAAGACAACTTCTGAGCTACATCTCAAGGACTACAAACCAACGTCTAACTGTGACCCCATGGGACCCACCAGAGTTTGACCCAAGGGATCAAGAGGTGGACTGTAAGATTGGAAAAGTTTGCATATGCCAGAATGTCTCTGAGAAAATAGAGGACATTAGCATCTGATTCGACTCATGCATTTAGCATCCCCATCCGAGATGACATCACGCTGAGTGAATCATCTACGAATGACTGTAAATTTACATGTCTCTCCTTTCACCTGCATCTACCACCATCTCCCCTCCAGAATTCACCCAAAATCTATATGGTCTAAAGTGAACAAATACTATACAGAATTATACATGTTTGATATCATTTGAAATGTCTCAGTGCGACTGGTACAAAGGTCTCCTCCCCACAGAAGTAAACCAAGAAGTAATAAAGGTTTTGAGAGTTTAGAGATACTTTGCTTATTACGTTGGGTGTGGCTTTAGCCATTTGGTCTTTTTTTTCAATACAGGTCTATGGGACAGTGATTAAATGTAAATTCCCATTGTTAACACGTTTCCATTTGAAAGAGGTTTCTGTCTTGGTCTGGTATTTAAGAAGATGTTGCAAAGAGGTCGGGGCTCGAACCTTTACATCGGTCAGCCCGTAACGCTGAGTGTCTCCTAGATGCTCAGCGTTATGTAATTCTCAGAAGGTCAGGTATCCATATTTTATTCAAGTGAGACAGAAGACTAGGAGTAAAATTTCTCGTCGTCCTGCTTTGCGCAGCACCACAGGGAACAGGTCAATCGCTGATGTCATGACAGCTTCCATTGAAACAAACTTCAAAGGGAAAGTCATATAGGTTTGGTACGACATGAGAGTGAGCAAATGATGACATTATTTTAATTGTTGGGTGCACTATCCCTGTAACACACTGGAAGCTGTTTTTCTAACTAACACCAAAAGATCCCAGTGGATTTGTAGAAGCTGTTGTCTTTACACTCCACAAGTCCACAAATTACTCTAAATAAAATGTTTGTAATTCATGAACTTCATCATTTACCTTGTGCTTTTTCATGTCAGTATTTGGTTTATACTCATATTTTCACTTACCTACAATACTCCATCTAAATTATTACGCCCCATCTTATGCAACACCAAAAAGGCAGAGTTCACTGTCACTCAGGGACATTGTGGATGCATTTGTGTATTTATTGTAAACATATTTTTGTAAACGCAGAGAGACAAGTCAAAATTATTGTCTGGGGTAACTGACAGCATGCCACAGATATGGAGTAAAGATATTAAGCTGAAAATACACTGGGTTATATGAGGTGCACAATGCTTAACTTTGCCAACTTTACCTAAATAATATAATAATTTAAATAATTTAAACACATAACAAATAAACAAAAAACAAATAGATTTGTGGTTGAACTATGAATATTTACTTTTTATTATTTATTTATTAAAGGTAATTATATTCTTAATTATAAATATAAGTGGTACTAAATATTAAATTAACATTCAGAAAACATGCAAATTAGTGCTTAAGACATTTATATTTAACGTTTATTTTTGTTTGATGAATCAATTTACATTTTACAGTCATGTTCGGAGTTATAACGATACTGACATTAGGGGCCTGTCTTGGAAGCACCCCCCGCAGGAAGGTGATGCAGCCCATCCCTCTAGACACTGTGCAAGTTCAGGTCTTGATGGTTGCGCCTTACTGGTCCTCCCGGACCTTGTTTTCGGACCTAATGCTCCTCGCAACAGCCCCTCCTTGGCGGATTCCCTTGAGGAGAGACCTTCTTTCTCAGGGACGGGGCACCATATGGCATCCGTGTCTGGACCTCTGGAATCTCCATGTGTGGCTTCTGGAGGAGATGCGGTGGTGGATGACACAATCCCTCAAGCCAGACCTCCCTCTAGTAGGCAAGCTTATGATTTGAAGTGGAGTCTGTTCACTGAGTTGTACTTTTCCTGACGGGAAGTCCCCTGGAGTTGCCCAATCCACTTTGAGCTTTCCTTTCTGCAAGAGAGGCTCCACCTCCACCTTGAAAGCATATGCCCTCTCAGGCTGCAACTCATTCCCTCCTGGGTTCTCTCTGTAATCCTTTCTAGACTGCAGATTGCTCCCTTCGAACCTCTGAAGTCAGTTGAGCTTAAAATCCTGTCTCTAAAGAGAGTGCTTCTAACCATGCTCACTTCCATCAAGGGGGGACCTGCAGAAGCTCTGAGCAGCACATTGCTGCTTTGGATGTCATCAGAAGGGAAAGGCTGTCTCCAAGCTGAGGTTGGCCCACTGGAAAGTGGATGCCATCGCCTTGCCGTACCAAACCTAAGCCCTGCCTCCTTGGAGTGGGAATGTTGTTTCCTCCTGGGCTCTAATGCATGCTGCCTCTCTAGTGGACATTTGCAGGACTCCGGGCTGGCTGACACCTAATATCTTCGCGAGATTCTACAGTTTCTGGGTAGAGCCGGTTTCTTCCCGTGTGTTGGGTACAAACAGGTAATGCATGGGAGGACAGGCTCTGTGTCTTGCTTGCACTATTCCCCTCTGGGGGGATGCAAGCGCCCTCTGTGCTGTCCATAGCTGGCATACTCTGGATTAGAGTATCCTCTGGGCATCCCTCTGCAGTCGGATATGGCAGAGGTGTCCGACACCAGGCCAAGTACTTGAGATGCATGCCCGGTCAGTCAGTCCCTGTACTGAGCTAGGTTCCCTGCTGATAATCCCATATATGAATTTTCTACGGTTTGGTTTCCCTGTCGGTAAACCTGTGTCTTTCTCTTGACAGATTTCCTCTGCCCACTCTCTATGTTTGTAGTAGCTCCATCCTCCATGGGTCAGTCCATATGCATATTTTTTCACATGTTACCTCCCTACGGGTAGGATGTGGCCCCTGTAGCATCCCTCTCCACTTGGACTAGGCATGCTTCCCAGTAGTTAACCATAGGTCATGGCTGTAAAAAAAAAAAAAATGGGGAAAGAGCTGAAACTCTTTTTTTCCATAAAGAAGGAAAAAGGAACAGCAGCTAACGACTGTCTCCGTGGTAAGCTGAAGGACTATTCGGCTTACATGGGGCATTGGGAAGGTTACGATTGGGTATGGGCATTTGGTAACAGGCATGCTACAGCTACATGCTCCAGCATCTGCATTGCCAACACTCGTAACACAGTTCAGTGGTTGTGGTGCTTTCCATTGTGACTTCTAATGACAGAAAGGAAACATCTCGGTTACTGTCCTAACCCTCATTCCCTGATGGACGGAACGGAGACATTATGTCCCTCATGCCACAACCTTGAACTAGCTGCTGAACAGCTGGGGCATCGTTTCGGCTCTTCAGCACAGCATGCTGTCATCTTATATACCCGTATGTCCGGGGGAGTAGCTAGGCATTCAAACTCCAATCTGCAATTTCATTGCCCGCTTTTGTAAAATTCAGCAGTGATTAGGGCTCCCAAGTAAGACCCCTAATGTCAGTATTGGCATAACATCTCTGTTCCCTCCATCAGGTTATTCTTTCAGTTATTCTTTTAATACTCATTTGCAGTTTTTAGTTCAAGGTACAGTATTACAACTTATGTTTATGTGTTAGTTTAATCTCACCTGTGTATCAAGCCCCAACAAAATAATCATGATGAAGAAACAAACAGCCCACAACTGAGGGAGAGGCATCATGGCTACTGCCTGTGGATAAGCTATGAATGCTAGTCCTGGACCTGAAAGAGAAAGAGAGAGATTATTTTTTATTTTAGTCCTTACTTTAATACAGTCTCGGTGTGCAACCTATCATTATGTTTTCAATTTTATAATACCTCCTGTGTTTTCATGAAATATTGCATTACCTGATTCTGCCACCTCTTCTATGGGGACACCCTGCTCTTGGGCCATAAAGCCCAAAACAGAGAACACAGCAAAGCCAGCCACCAAACTGGTGCTGCTGTTCAGAAGGCAAAGCCACAAGCAGTCCCTGATAGACATAGATAAAAACACATATCTACCATTTTCTGGCTGAGCGTCACTAGAAGCTGTATACATACACTCACCTAAAGGATTATTAGGAACACCTGTTCAATTTCTCATTAATGCAATTATCTAATCAACCAATCACATGGCAGTTGCTTCAATGCATTTCGGGGTGTGGTCCTGGTCAAGACAATCTCCTGAACTCCAAACTGAATGTCAGAATGGGAAAGAAAGGTGATTTAAGCAATTTTGAGCGTGGCATGGTTGTTGGTGCCAGACGGGCCGTTCTGAGTATTTCACAATCTGCTCAGTTACTGGGATTTTCACGCACAACCATTTCTAGAGTTTACAAAGAATGGTGTGAAAAGGGAAAAACATCCAGTATGCGGCAGTCCTGTGGGCGAAAATGCCTTGTTGATGCTAGAGGTCAGAGGAGAATGGGCCGACTGATTCAAGCTGATAGAAGAGCAACTTTGACTGAAATAACCACTCGTTACAACCGAGGTATGCAGCAAAGCATTTGTGAAGCCACAACACGCACAACCTTGAGGCGGATGGGCTACAACAGCAGAAGACCCCACCGGGTACCACTCATCTCCACTACAAATAGGAAAAAGAGGCTACAATTTGCACAAGCTCACCAAAATTGGACAGTTGAAGACTGGAAAAATGTTGCCTGGTCTGATGAGTCTCGATTTCTGTTGAGACATTCAGATGGTAGAGTCAGAATTTGGCGTAAACAGAATGAGAACATGGATCCATCATGCCTTGTTACCACTGTGCAGGCTGGTGGTGGTGGTGTAATGGTGTGGGGGATGTTTTCTTGGCACACTTTAGGCCCCTTAGTGCCAATTGGGCATCGTTTAAATGCCACGGCCTACCTGAGCATTGTTTCTGACCATGTCCATCCCTTTATGACCACCATGTACCCATCCTCTGATGGATACTTCCAGCAGGATAATGCACCATGTCACAAAGCTTGAATCATTTCAAATTGGTTTCTTGAACATGACAATGAGTTCACTGTACTAAAATGGCCCCCACAGTCACCAGATCTCAACCCAATAGAGCATCTTTGGGATGTGGTGGAACGGGAGCTTCGTGCCTTGGATGTGCATCCCACAAATCTCCATCAACTGCAAGATGCTATCCTATCAATATGGGCCAACATTTCTAAAGAATGCTTTCAGCACCTTGTTGAATCAATGCCACGTAGAATTAAGGCAGTTCTGAAGGCGAAAGAGGGTCAAACACAGTATTAGTATGGTGTTCCTAATAATCCTTTAGGTGAGTGTATATATACAGTATACACATATATATACAGTGTATATATATATATATATATATATATATATTCAGTATATATTTACAATAATAAACAGAAATGCATGGGTGAGAATTTCTCAAAAACATTGAGTTTTGATATCTAAGTGATCAAATCAGGTATAAATTTACACTATAAACAGAAATGCTAGAGGGTTAAAATAATGCATTTCTTACTGAACACATTGAGTTTTGATTTCTAAGTGATCAATTAATCTATAAGTGTTTTCACACATGAGCATTGGGTAGTCAGTAAAAGATCATGGAATTTAAATGGCTGTTAGTTCAAGTGCTGTTAGTTTTTGTGTGATGTGTCTAATGCAGAAAACGTCTCGGTTACGTATGTAACCCTCGTTCCCTGAAGGAGGGAACGGAGACGTACGTCAGAACTGAGCCACGAATTGGGGATCACTTTCAGAGACCAATCTACTTCGAGTGTATAAAAACGAGCCAATAACGTTGGCATGTGGTCCACGCACCGCATCCTCGCTTTTCCAACTGAGGAGCCGAAAAAAGTGACTCGGCCCTTCAGGGGAAGCACAGCTCCTGGCGACGGGACGTACGTCTCCGTTCCCTCCTTCAGGGAATGAGGGTTACATACGTAACCGAGACGTTCCCTTTAAGTCGGTCACGTTCGACGTACGTCGGAACTGACCGACGAATTGGGGATCCCTACCAACACGCCAGGAAGGCTGGCCCTTCCAGCGCCCTGCTTGGGCTCGCTGGAGTGCTCCTAGGTTGGAGCAGGAGTCAGGGCACCAAGCAGGGAAGGTCCGTCACAGCTGTTTCTGCAAGACCCACTCAGCGAGACTATTGGATAACGCTGGGAAAGCGTGCACGTCAGGAAGACGGGATGCTGCGGAGCCACGTCCTCCAAGGAGGAGAGGTGGAAAACTCATAAGGACTAACCTGTCAGGGTAGTACCGTATGGCAATCTCTGGGGTGGATCCAACCTGGTCCCAACAGGGAAAGAACACCACCAGAGACGACAGAGCGAGCTCTGTCAAGGGAAAGACACGAGGCTAGCCGAGTAGGGTAGCTGGTACCGTGGAAGAATACACATATGGGGTTACCATTTAGGGAACCGCTACATATGAACCCAGCCTACACACACATTCCACAAGCATACGGGTGCAGGCCTAGCGTCAGATGGCTGCAACGTCTGACACCGGAGGTGTAACGGAGGAGCTCACAGGGTTAGCCATTTCTGGGGAACACAACTGGAGACAATAGACGCACGTATACGGCCCAGCGGGCGGGAGTGGCATTGCAAGCCGATACAAGAACGGGTACCTCACGCTGACCGGCCACTGGGGGCAAGTACACTGGAAGAAACCGGCTCTACACGGAGGCTATAAAATCTAGCGAACGTGTTAGGTGTCGCCCAGCCCGCAACTCTACAAATATCTGTCAACGAGGCGCCTTGAGCCAACGCCCAGGAGGAAGCCACACTCCTAGTTGAGTATGCTGGCAACCCGAATGGGAAAGGCACGTCTTGCGATTGGTACGCTAAGACGATAGCATCCACTATCCAGTGGGCTAATCTCTGCTTGGAGACAGCCTTTCCCTTCTACTGGCCTCCGTAACAGACGAAGAGCTGCTCTGAGGTCCTAAAGCTTTGAGTCCGGTCGACATAAGCGCGAAGAGTGCGGACAGGACATAACAAAGCCAGGGCTGGGTCTGTCTCCTCCGAAGGCAGCGCTTGCAGGTTCACCACCTGGTCCCGGAAGGGAGTGTTGGGAACCTTGGGCACGTATCCGGGCCTGGGTCTCAGGATGACGTGAGAGTTGGCCGGCCCGAACTCTAGGCACGATTTGTTTGACCGAAAGTGCATTCAGGTCCCCTACCCTCTTGATAGAAGCCAATGCAGTCAGGAGTACTGTCTTTATGGACAGGATTTTTAACTCTACACACTGCAAAGGCTCAAAGGGAGGGCTCTGAAGTGCCTTAAGCACCAGAGCTAAGTCCCAAGAGGGTACCGAGGTTGAACGAGGAGGGTTTAGTCTCCTCGCACCTCTGAGGAACCTGACGATTAAGTCGTGCTTACCCAAGGACTTACCTTCTACTGCATCGTGATACGACACCTTTGAGGGTGGAGGGAGACAGCCTTTGCTCCAGCCCATCTTGTAGGAAAGAAAGCACGACATTAATCGAACACCTTCGGGGGTCTTCCCGGCGGGAAGAACACCAGTCAACGAACAGGTTCCACTTCAAAGCATAGAGGCACCTCGTAGAGGGGGCTCTAGCAGAAGCAGTGGTCCTTCCTCAGGGGAATCGGCCAGGCAATCTGGCAGGCAGGCTGTCGAGAGGAGTGTGAATTCGGAGAACCAAAAATACGTTGTCCAGTACAGCAGATGGCGGCAGTGCTAAAGAGTAGATCGCCATTAAACAAGAAGAATAAGAACACTCCGTACACAGACAGTAGTGCAACCCGAAAGACAGATTCATCCCCATTGTTCATCACACCACAGAACACCAACACATATAAGGATAAGTGAAATAAAACAACATAAGACAGAACGTTTACGTGTATGTTTGTTTGTGTGAAAGAGTCTGATATATGGATGTAATTGACATGTTAACTGTTACGTGGGAGCACTAACGGAGTGTGTGTGTACCCACAGCTATTCACACAATATTCAGAAATGCTTCAAATTACTTCAGATTTCATGAATATTCTTCAGTCAGCACCGTTATTCTTGTAATAAAAAGCAAATTAATGTAATTAAAACGTGAAAACTGTTTCATTTTTAAAAGAATTCAGTTTGTGTAAGAGTAACCATCTGAATTATTTTGCCTAGTTGCCTAGTTCATAAGTATATAAACTTGACTACTAGTCTACATCTATTTAATTTCTTTATTTTGTTATGTTAGTACTGCAGTGTCAACAACATTATTTACCAAAGTAATTACACAAATAATATTATCCAATTTCATGTAATCCAATTATGTTGTTATTTACAGGCAAGATGACACCATTTTCTAAGAACATGGTTTCTGTCTCTCTCTGGATAACAGTCGTAATCCTTTTTGCTTCTCACTGTGATGGTGGCAAAATCTTGGTGGTGCCTTTGGAGGGAAGTCACTGGGTGAACATGGACATCCTCATCAAGGCTTTACATGGTCAAGGGCACAGCAATGATGTAATACGCACCTTCAATAGCTGGTTCGTAAAGGAGAATTCAACTTATTACAACTCTATATCCATACCTAACACCAAAGGAATGGATGAAGCATTTGTATAAGATATGCTCTCCGAACTAATTGATTATGAAAGAGGAAAGAGGTACGGCTGAATTTGGATGTGGTTAGTAACATGTATAACATGCATAAAATGATATGTCAGCTTATAACAAACATATTTGAAAGTGAGGAGATTATGAAGGCACTGCATGAAAAACAGTACAATCTGATGCTTACTGATCCAGTATGGGGTGCAGGCATTCTCCTGGCTCATGAACTCAAGTTACCCATGGTATATAATACACTTTGACATCGCTCCCTCACCGATGTCCTACATCCCTATCACACGATCTGGAAACACTGACAAGATGAACTTCTTTCAACGAGTAAAAAATGTTTTCTACTATTTTCTAATGGCCTTTCAGTACAGATATTTTAATTTGCCACAGTACCAAGCACTGTGTGACAAATATTTCCATCCGCCTGTACGTTTTTATGAACTTCTCCAGGGGGCTGATATATGGCTTATGAGGGTTGATTTTGTTTTTGAATTTCCACGTCCAACAATGCCAAATATCATCTACATTGGTGGCTTCCAGCACTGTAAAAAATAATACACTGCATCTACTCAAAATTGTGGCAACAGATTACAAGAAATGTTATTAATTAAAATCAACAACGTTAGAATTAATCAAATGAGCTCCTTACAAATCAACCATTCAAAATGAGTAACTGCAAATAGCACACACAAAAATTAAGTAAAATTTAAACAAAAATATTGGTTTCCTTAGACAAAAAAAAAAAAAAACACTATGCTAATGAATACTACTTAATGGAATTTTGATTCAACTCAAAATAAGTAAAATAAAAATAAGTTGGCATTATTGTTTTTAATGAGTAAATTAAATTAATTAAATCTAATTTAAGGCATGAATAACAGACATAGACGTCAAAGATGAATTACCAACTGCTTTATTATTGCCAAAAACAGAACAGCATCTTTTTTTTCCCCAATTACCAATTTCACACAGGGTGAAAACAGTGCAAGTTTTCAGAACAAGTCTTTTTGCTTCACTTTCAAAATACAAATTGTTCAAAATACACAACACAGTTGCGTTGTTTAGAATAAAATAGATAAATGAAACAAAGTTTCCACAACTGGATCTAATAGTCTCATTTAAACAGTGTACATTTGAACAACTGAATTTAGTTAATCTAATAACAATCCCATTTAAACAGCAGTGTAGACTTATGTGACTGGACTGTTTGACAGCTTTGAAGCATCAAGCTCCAAGATCATTTTTATACCTCAATACCTCAAAGGTATACTTTAGAGGCCTGGATAATGGAGATCCAGTGAATACAGTAGGTCAAACCAAATAGGACACAGCAAGCCCTGGGAACACCATCAAGGCTTGTAAGAACTTTCAGCCCCGACAACTCGATTCCAGTGTCCAATGGACTGTCACAATAGCAATTACAGAGTGAACATCCCTTCGGGCAAGGCGTCAATTCACACAGGATGAAAACAGTTCAAGTTTGCAGAACAACTTTTTAATCTTTTTAACAACTTTTTTTTTAATCATTCAAAAATGTGAGGTCTTTGTTTGGCAACATGAAACAGAACAAATTATACTAAAAATATTACTTTAAGACAGCAGTTGTGTGACTGGACCCTGTTTAACAGCTTTGAAGATTCCAGCTCCAGGAGAAGCTTCTGAAATACCTTAAAGGTATACTTTAGATGCCGGGATAATGGAGATTCAGTGCATAGGTCAAACCAAGGAGGACACAGCAAGCCCTGGGAACACCTTCAAGGCCTGTAAGAACTTTCACGCCCTCGATAACGATTGCTGTCACTTGAAGCTCCTGTCCTGGTCACAATTACTGCCATCACAAGCCGTTCAATTCCTGTCTGTTCTTCGTTGTCCTGCAACAATAAACAGCAGTGAGAATCAAAACCTAAGTATGTAATATTGATCAAAAGAGAAAATCTGAAACTCAATTTATTTGCTCAGTGTTATAAGATGCAGAAAGTCCAATCAACAATATTTTGGCCTCTTGGGAAAGCAACCAACAATAATTTTGATCTAAAAAAAATAATAAAAAAATTCACATCTGGTATACAAAAAAATTAAGATTGCATACGTTGAATTCTTTGATGAGATCTCCTATCATGCAGCGGATGACCACCTCTCTTGTCATAGAGAAACTTTGCAGTCACCTGAAATATGGAATGACAGAAAAAAATAATTTAAGAAAATGTGTGAGTTTTGCTACATCTTGAAACTTTAGTTTTACAAATCTGAACAATATTTCAAGGATGAACAATTAATGTTTTGGTCATCACATTAAAAATAACATTTAAACATGATAATATTAGATTTTTGAAATGCTGGAAAAAGATGTGTGAAGTACTTGAAAGCATGTGTCACTTTCTGACACAATACCATGGCTACATAGTGTTACTACATTAAATCCATGGTGCATGTTGCTGATTTTAGACTGAAAGCCTTCTTAATTGTTTCTCCTCGTTTCCAGGTCAGCGCTGTTAGATCTGTTATCTCTGGTTTATAACAGAATTGTTCACCGAATTTGAATGCTTCTCACTAGATCTTGCAGCAATGTTATTAATTCTGTGGCAAATTTAACTTTGCAACCTATAACGCAAATTTAACTTTGCCACAGAATTAATGACATTGCTGCGTTATAGGTTTAAAGATGACCATCTTACCATCTATTGATGTGCGCATGCCCAGTAAGACCTGGTAGGACAATCTGGCCGTCGCTGTATCCCTGTAGCCCCAACTCCCTGCGCTGACCTATTTTTGGTCTGAACTGATAAACGCCACGGTTCGTGAAGCACAAATGATTAGCGCGGTTTAGTTCCCTTTCATTTGCCATTTGATGTTGGTACGTTGTGGTCGCGCCAGCGCGACCTCTAACAAAATATTTGGCGCACCGACAGGAAAAAAGGTCGCAGCCTGGAGCCCTGTTTACAGTTAACCACTTCAGCCATGAATCGGTGTAAAACATGATTTCCCATACTTTAAGAGCATCACCCAAGTTCAAATGTACGGAGCCAGCCGCATGTACGAGGCTGAATCCAGCTTCTTATTCGCAGCTTCTTATTGACGCTATCCGTTCCACCTTAAAAACGTACTCGGTTCCCTGAGATAAGGGAACGAGTACTGCGTCTTAAGACGCAATGGGAAATAATCTATTTCTCGAATTACTGAAGCATTTTTGTAAAATCATGCAGTTCTACTGCCCAGTCAAAACAGTGTCGAGACATCTTGCATGCTATTGGCAGGCCAGTGGGAACTGCATGAACCAATGGCAGAACAGCGTAACTGAATGAACCAATGGGCACAATACCCGCGAAAGCAGGTCACAAAGCCCGCGAAGCTGAGCACAAAGCCCGCCAAAATGGGGTGGCATCTGCATTAAAGGTATGCTGTAATGCCCTAAAACGGCAGGTTATATCGCCTGAAGCGACGATCACCTGCTGTTTTTGTGCCATAGCACGGCCGTCTATGCAGTACTCGTTCCCTTATCTCAGGGAACTGAGGTTACGTAAATAACTGAATACGTTCCCTTTCGAACGGTCAGTCGTACTGCGTCTTAAGACGCAATGGGAACCTGTTCAATCCCGCCGTGCTATATAGGCGCAATGACATGTACTCCCTCAAGTTGAACACTTAATAAAGGGCGCAAGACTACAGTTATTGACACATCATAACATATATATATATATATATATATATATATATATATATATACGTACGTATATATATATGTACGTATATATACGTACGTATATATACTAATATATGTATTTCTATGCGTACTGGGCTGGAGAAGGCCAGAACTACAAGGAAAACCCGCCATCTGGCCAGGCTTTGTTTGGTGACCGGAAGCCCTTTAGTGCGGCCACCAAAACTTACAAAGAGCTGCTCCGACTGTCTAAAGTGGGAGGACCGCTCAATATATGCTCTAAGTGCCCTAACTGGGCAGAGCAGGTGTACCTGTCTCTCATCCTCAGAGATGATATCTCGCATGACACTGTGTTATGTTTTCTGGCTGAGCACCAGTCAGAGAACACTGACCATTTAAGAGCATAGAGACGTCTAGTGGACGGAGCTCTAGCTTCACTGATAGTGCTAAGAACACTCATTGGAAGGTACTCGAGCTCCCTTTGAGTGGCCAGACATGTAGTGCCCACAGTTTGGGACGGGGGTGCCAAACTGTCCCGTTTGCCAAGTCAAGTCAAGTCAACTTTATTTATATAGCGCTTTTTACAATGCAGATTGTTTCAAAGCAGCTTCACAGTGTTAAACAGGAAAATAATGCAACCAAATTTGATTCGGCTGTACAGCCGCTCTAGAGAAAACGGCTCATTTCAATGATCATATATATTCAAGTAATGTAGTTGATATAGTTAATTTAGTTTAGTAATTAAATTTATTTGGATATTATTTTGAAAATTTAGTGTCCCCAACTGAGCAAGCCAGAGGCGGCAGTGGCAAGGAACCAAAACTCCATCAGGTGGCCTAATGGTGAAAAATAAACCTTGGGAGAAACCAGGCTCAGTCGGGGTGCCAGTTCTCCTCTGGCCAATTAACAAACAGTGTATGTTTATTATTTTGGCAGCCTTATAGGTCAGAAGTAATATTAGATCGGATTATTCGAAAGATCGGAGGCATCACGCCGCAGACGGGGATTGTTGAGGATGGCGTGTCGATTAAACAATTATTAAATAGGAATATTCGAAATATCGGAGTCATCACGCCAGAGATGGATCCATTGAGGATGCCATGTCGATGAGCAATTTCAGAGGGTAGACTAATTGACACGGTCTCTGCAGACACTTCAGTAATGCGTTGGTAATGTCTGGGTGCTGGTCCACCATCTGATCTGGATACGGCCCGGATCCAGCTGACTGCAGTAAACCTCGGGATAAACAGAGAGACTAACATTAGCGTAGATGCCATTCCTCTTATGATGTAACGAGTACATCAGGAGTTATGGGAAGTGTTCCCGGTTCCGGCTGACCTAGTTAATGCAGCCTAACAATTTGAATAAAATATAAATTAAAAATATTTTATGTGTATGCCATAGTAAAGAGATGCGTTTTAGTCTAGATTTAAACTGACAGAGTATGTCTGCTTCCCGAACAATGCTAGGAAGGCTGTTCCAGAGTTTAGGTGCTAAATAGGAAAAGGATCGACCGCCTGCAGTTGATTTTGATATTCTAGGTATTATCAACTGGCCAGAGTTTTGAGACCGCAATAGACGTGTTGGAGTATAATGCTTTAAGAGCTTGCTCAAGTACTGGGGAGCTAAACCATTTAGTGATTTGTAAGTAATTAGCAAGATTTTAAAATGTATGCGATGTTTAATAGGGAGCCAGTGCAGTGTTGACAGAACCGGGCTAATATGGTCATACTTCCTGGTTCTAGTAAGAACTCGAGCTGCTGCGTTTTGGACCAGCTGCAGTTTATTTATTAAGCGAGCAGGGCAACCACCCAGTAGAGCATTACAATAATCTAGCCTTGAGGTCATGAACGCATGAACTAACTGTTCAGCATTTTGCATTGAAAGCATATGCCGTAATTTAGATATATTTTTAAGATGGTAGAATGCAGTTTTACAGATGCTAGAAACGTGACTTTCAAATGAGAGATTGGTATCAAAGAGCACACCCAGGTTCCTAACTGACGAGGACTTGACAGAGCAGCCATCAAGTGTTAGACAGTAGTCTAGGTTACTATATGTGGAGTTTTTTTGTCCAATAATTAAAAATTCTGTTTTTTCTGAATTAAGTTGCAGGAAATTACTAGTCATCCAATTTTTTATATCAGCTATGCATTCCGTTAATCTTGTGAATTGGTAAGTTTTGTCAGGGCGTGAAGAAACAGAGCTGAGTATCGTCAGCATAACAATGAAAACTAACGCCATGCTTCCTAATGATATCTCCCAGTGGTAGCATGTACAGGGTGAAAAGCAACGGTCCTAGCACTGAGCCCTGCGGTACTCCATATTGAACTTGTGATCGGTGTGACATCTCTTCATTTACTGCTACAAACTGATAATGGTCAGATAAGTATGATTTAAACCATGCCAATGCAATTCCACTAATGCCAACATAATTTTAAAGTCTATTCAAAAGAATGTTGTGGTCGATGGTAACGAATGCAGCGCTAAGATCAAGTAACACTAACAGAGAGATACAACCACGATCGGATGATAAGAGTAAATCATTTGTAACTCTAATGAGAGCAGTCTCAGTACTATGATGCAGTCTAAATCCTGACTGGAAAACCTCACAGATACCATTTCTTTCTAAAAAGGAGCATAATTGTGAGGACACTGCCTTTTCTAGTATTTTTGACAGAAAGGGTAGATTTGAGATTGGCCTGTAATTGACTAATTCTGTAGGGTCAAGTTGCGTTTTTTTAATAAGTGGTTTAATAATGGCCAACTTAAAAGTTTTCGGTACATATCCTAAAGTCAAGGATGAATTAATGATATTAAGAAGAGGATCTATGACCTCTGGAAGCATCTCTTTTAGCAGTTTAGTCGGTATAGGGTCGAGCATATATGTTGTTGATTTAGATGATTTAACGGGTTTAGCCAATTCTTCTTCTCCTATAGCAGTGAATGAATGTAATTTTTCCTCAGTGACACTACAATGCTCTATCTGATGTGATACAGTAGTAGATGGCTGCATGGTTATAATTTTTTTCCTAATATTATCAATCTTACAAGTAAAGAAGTTCATAAAGTCATTACTGCTGTGCTTTTGGCAGACATCAGAAGTTGAAGCTTTATTTTTGGTTAATTTAACCACTGTATCGAATAAATACCTAGGGTTGTGTTTGTTTTCTTCTAAGAGAGTCGAGAAATAAGCAGATCTAGCAGTTTTTACGGCCTTTCTGTATGAAATCATGCTCTCTTTCCACGAAATGCGAAAAACTTCCAGTTTTGTTTTCTTCCAGCTGCGCTCCATTTTTCTGGCTGCTGTTTTAAGGGCCAGGGTGTGCTCGTTGTACCACGCCGTTGGACTATTTTCTTTAATCTTCTTTAAGCGCAGAGGAGCAACTGTGTCTAAAGTGCTGGAAAAGAGAGAGTCAGTAGTTTCTTTTGCAACATCAAGTTCCTCTGGGCTATCTGGGATGCTGAGGAGATGAAACTGATGAGGAAGTTTATTTATAAAGAAATCTTTAGTCTCAGCAGTGATAGTCCTGCCATATTTGAAGCGAGGGCACGGCTTTGCAGCCTTTGCTAAATTAAGTATACATGATACTAGGTAATGATCTGAGATGTCATCGCTCTGCTGCAGAATTTCAACGGTATCAACATTTATTCCATGTGACAATATTAGGTCTAGAGTATGATTACGGCGATGAGTGGGTCCTGATACGTGTTGCCTAACTCCAATAGAGTTTAGAATGTCTCTAAATGCCAATCCCAATGCGTCTTTTTCATTGTCTACATGGATATTAAAATCACCAACAATTAGGATTTTATCTGTAGCCAGTACTAACTCTGATAAAAAAATCAGCAAATTCTCTGATAAAGTGTGTATTGTGCCCTGGTGGCCTGTATACAGTAGCCAACACAAATGTTAAACAGGATTTATCAATTTCACTACATAACGTTACGTAAAGCACCAAAACTTCAAAAGAATTATATTTGAAACTAGACTTCTGAGTAATACTGAAGATATTATTATAAATTACAGCAACACCTCCCCCTTTACCTTTCAGACGTGGCTCGTGTTTATAACAATAATCTTGTGGGGTGGACTCATTTAAAGTAATGTAGTCGTCAGGTTTTAGCCAGGTTTCTGTCAAACACAGCACATATAGATTATTATCTGTAATCATATCATTAACAATAAGCGTTTTTGAGGAAAGGGAAAGGTGATAATAGCTAGGTGAAAGAGTCTCTATGTGCTGGGATTTATCTGACTTCTGTGACACGAGACAGCTAGCAGACGGTCGGATAAGCCAGTCCGTCTGCTTCCTGACCTGGGCCCTAGTTAGTCAAGGTTTAGCTTTAAGACTATGTGCCAAATTACTAGAGGGAAGAGCGGCACCACCCCAGGAGGGATGGATACCATCTCTTTTCAACAGGTCAGGTCTGCCCCAAAAGCTTTTCCAATTGTCTATGAACCCTATGTTATTTTGCGGACACCACTTAAACAACCAGCCATTGAGTGATGATAGTCTGCTAAGTATCTCATCACTCCTTTTAACGGGGAGGGGACCAGAGCAAAAAATACGATTTGCCATCGTACTTGCGAGTTCACACACCTCTTTAATGTTAATTTTGGTGATCTCCGACTGGCGAAGTCGAACATCATTTGTGCCAACATGAGTAATAATCTTAGAGAATTTACGATTAGCATTAGCCAGCACTTTTACATTTCCTTTGATGTCAGGCGCTCTGGCTCCCTGTAAACATGTGACTATGGTGGCTGGTGTCTCTATTTTCACGTTCCGTGTAATAGAATCACCAATAACTAGGGCACTTTCAACAGGATTCTCAGTGGGTGCATCACTGAGTGGGGAGAACCTGTTTGATGTTCTAATCGGAACGGAAGAGTGGTTTTTTGATCCGCGACTATGCCGTCTCACCGTCACCCAGTTGCCCTGCTGCTCGGGCTCTACAGCCAGAACCGAACAATGTACAGATTTCACTAAGCTAGTCGCATCCAAAGCAGTGTCTAAAGCTGTTTTGTTCTCACTACTCTCAAATAAAGTCTGGATGCGTGTCTCTAATTCTGAAATCTTCTCCGTCAGCCTGACTATCTCCTTACATTTATCACATGTGAAGTCCTGTTCACCAACGGAGACAGATATACTAAACATGAAACATGTAGTGCAGGTGACAATAAAAGTAGAAGACATGGCTTACCGTATTTGTTGATTAATCCAACTTACCACAGTTGTTTGATGGACTAGTAAAGGCACGAGAGACAAAAACAGGAAACCTGGATGCACAAATGGCAGGCTAACAGGCTAGTGAAATGCTAACGCGTTGTGATAGTGATTTAAATTAAAAGCTAACAATGTCAATTTTAACGTGATAGGCAATATTAAACAATATATGGTGATGAGTAAGTTATATTTAGCAGTATAAACAACAAGGAAAGATATCAAATAGAGATTCAAAAGCAAAGCTGTACAGAGCTGCAAACACTGCAACCGGCAGACAGGAGGCAGACAGTTTGCCTGAGAAAGGAGATTTTTTCTCAGTGGAACTGGCCATGGGACTGCTGATAGTAGCTGAATCAACTTGGGAAACCAGTGTTGGGCTCGCCAAAGTGGAGCCACCAGCAGAACCGTATGCCCGCATTCCCTGATTCTTTTTAAGACATGAGGGAGAAGCGGAACTGGAGGAAAATAAAGTAAACTGCTGGGCCATTCGTGGCCCCTGGAGAGCATGTCTGCTCCCTGGTTCAGTCTGTCTGGCACATGCACTGCTTTTAGCGAGTGTAATTTGCCTTTTGCCCATAGGAGGAGATGTCTGACCTGTTGGTTGAGCCATCTCGACCTGAGCCCGCCCTGGCGGTTTATGTAGGAGACCACTGTCGTGTTGTCTGTGCGGACTAGAACATGGTGACCTGAGAGACGTGGTAAAAAGGTCTCGAGAGCCAGCACAACTGCTAGCATTTCTAGGCAGTTTATGTGCAACCGTGACTCCGTGCTCGACCATGAGCCGAAGGCCGGTTCGCCCTCGCACAGAGCGCCCCAACCCGTGTTGGAGGCATCCGTGTTGACCACCATCCGTCTGGAAACTGTCCCCAAGCTCACTCCCGACTCGTAGAGGCGGGGATTCGACCACGGGGCCAGGGCTTCGACACAGCCGCTGCCCACTTTGATCCAAAGCTGGCCAGAATGCCACGCTTGGGGAGGAACCCGTGATTTCAGCCAGTACTGCAGGGGGCGCATGCGCATCATGCCCAGTTGAAGTACTGGAGAAGCTGATGCCATTAGGCCTAGCATTCTCTGAAAAGTTTTCAGGGGTCTGTTGGTTCCTGTTTTGAACGAGCGTGCAAGCTGCTGTGTAGTCAGAGCGCGCCCGTTCGATAGCCACGCCTTCATTTGGGCTGAGTCTAAAATTGTTCCCAGGAAGGAGATTCTCTGCCTGGGAGACAATGAGCTCTTGGCTGTATTTATTCTGAGACCCAGGCATTCTAGATGGCTGAGTAGCACAGATTTGTGAGATTTTATTTCTTCCTCTGACTGGGCCAGTATGAGCCAGTCGTCGAGGTAATTCAGAATGCGCATTCCCGCTTGTCTTAAGGGGGAGAGAGCTGCATCCATGCACTTCGTGAAAGTGCAGGGGGCCAGAGACAGGCTAAATGGCAGGACTGTGTACTGATAAGCCTTCCCGTCGAACGCAAATCGGTCTGTGACGTGGGATAATTTGGATATGAAAGTAAGCATCTTTCAGGTCCACTGAGAAAAACCAGTCCATCGGGCGAATTTGCGCGATTATCTGTTTTAATGTCAGCATTCTGAAAGGCCGTTTGATAAGAGCCTTGTTCAGATGTCTGAGGTCTAAGATGGGTCTGAGACCGCCATCTTTTTTGGGGACGAGGAAATAGCGGTTGTAAAACCCTGACTCGCGCTGTGCTGGAGGCACCGCCTCTATAGCTTTTTTCATCAATAGGCTCTCCACTTCGGTTTTGAGGTTTTGAGTCACGTTGCTCTTCACCAAAGTGTGTATTATGCCTGTGAAACGAGGTGGCTTGCGAGGGAATTGGAGCGAGTAACCTCGTTGAATTGTTTTTATAACCCACTGTGACACACCAGGGATGGCTTTCCAAGCCTCTGCCCGGTTGTACAGGGGTTTTATAGTGTCGGAAGGCGGCACGCTGTGCAGGGCGCCGACTTCCGTGTGATGTGGAAGAGATAGAAAACTCATTTTTTTAACATTCATGTTTTTTATTGAACTCGCCATTATAGCGGCAGAATGCAAGGGAGCGCGCATCAGAGCGGGCTCGCAGTTTACATTCACAACATTCAAAATAAATTTTTTCTCCCTGGCCGGAACTAAAACGGGCCGTGGGGAGAGAATTCTGAGTCTTTTGGAGGGTGGACCGGCCTGGGCGGGACTCAACCTTCCTCTCTTCCTGACCAGCCTGTCAGGATTGCTTCCTGTTATCAGGTTCCAGCGTTATTTTTGGCCGGGGACCCTGACGCTTAGACGGAAAACGTCTCGACTGACGTTGACGCTGATCCTGTGGTGGGCGGGGCGGCACGGGCACAGGCGCGGGCGCGTGCACTGCTCTGCGCTGTTGCAGTTGCTGCTGCTGATGGTATGGAGCTCTCGGGCGCGCCGAGGCAGCAGAGCTAGCTCGTTTCGGGAGAAAGTGTCGCATTGCCTGGGATGCTTTCTGAGCCGTGGTGAAGCGATCTGAGAATCCATCGAAAGCTGGGCCAAATAGGCCGTTTGGAGGTATCGGAGCGTCGAGGAGGGCGGTTTTGTCGGCCTCCTTGATCTCGGTGAGATTCAGCCAAAGATGGCGCTCGAGCCGAGGCTGGCCATGGATCTGCCTATGGCCTGTGCGGTGGCATTTGTGGCGCGAAGGGCCAGGTCTGTGGCGCTCCGGAGGTCACGAAAGATCTCTTGATTCGGCCCAGACTCGTCCATAGCCTGGAGGAGCTTGGCCTGAAACACCTGCAGGACCGCCATCGAGTGGAGAGCGGAGCCTGCTTGGCCGGCGGAAGCATATGCCCTATTTGCCAGGGCTAATGTTGTCACTTGACTTGACTTGGTTAGAGCTGGAATAGTGCTGGCCTAGCTGGTGGACCAGCATAGACATGTTCTCAAGCACAACTGAGCTGGTGTATAGCTTGTCCACCAGCACTCCCGCTTCCCATGCATAATATTATGCTGGTGACCAGCAATGCTGTATTTGAGTTTACAATAAAAAAAGCTGTTATATAAACTAAGTCACAGGCAATTTAGCAACAGGTAGTATTCAGATTTTGGCATTTCTGTGTTATCTGCAAACTCCGATAGACAGTCGTAAAACTGCAGAACTTTCACTGGTTTATAAGGCACACATGATCATTATGCTTTCTCCAGTGGTAGAGCTATGAAAGTTGGTCTCCTCCTATAATACGATTTCTGGTATCTCCCTATAATAAGAACATCTCTAAGTTCCAATCAAACTAAACAAACTCTCCTGCCTTTAATAATCAAGTAATCTTGTAGACCTTGATTAGCTGGTTCTATGTTTAATCAGAATTGAAACTAAACTTTGACCTGCATGTCACGGTCCAAGGATTAAATAGCCCTGGTTAATATGAAGTTAACCATGCTTTCTGGAATATCATAAGGTGTGCAGTGATCAAAGCAACAGATGAGCCAGCAAGATGTGTTTGTTCAACTGCACATTCCATGATTGATCAAGATAAATTGATAACCCACTCATCATCATATTGGAGGAGGAAATTTCAGTGGGAAATGCAGAGGTCAGGTATGGATACCATTCCCATAGGTGGATCTCTCCACTCAATGTTTTAGAGAACCAGTGTTACGAACAGTAATCTATTGTTTTTCCTTGGTTAAACGTAAAATGGAAGCACTAGTTGGCTGCAGAGTAGTCTTCCTAGACTGGAGGCTGTAGGTTTTACATATTGATTAATCAAACCATGTTTTTAAAACTAGCCACTCTGCATCATTTTACTTAGTCACATTATTTTACTAATTTACCCATTTACCCATTACATGAAATTATATTTTTTTATCATACCGATCTAGTAACTTTTCTGTCTTTTTTGTTTCTTAAATAATGTAACTGTGGTTGTCAGTTCAGCTGGGGAGGATCAGTCAATAAATAGCTTGACGCATTTGTATAAACTTTTAACTAACCAGAATTCAGTACATCGACTACCACTGCAGAATTAGGGCAGCCTGGACCTTCCTGGAAACGTGTGAAAACTGTGTGGAATGGACAGAATGGAAGTACAAAAAGAGGAGAGAGGGCACTGGAGCAGTAAAGCAGAATTTCTTCTGGCTGTGGCAGGAAATGTGATTGGACTGGGTAACGTGTGGAGGTTTCCTTATCTCTGCTACAAGTATGGAGGAGGTATGAAACCAGCAGTGACCTAAATACATAATACACTCATGCACAATTCTTTCAGTGGCATTTAATAATATTGTACTGGCGTGTTCTCAGGAGCGTTCCTCATACCCTACCTGGTGTTTGTTGTTACCTGTGGGGTGTCTCTGTTTCTGCTAGAGACCGCAATGGGACAGTACAAATTCTTTGCATCTTGCTGCAAAGAATTTGACCATCAACCGGACATCTCTAATTAATTCAACAGTTCTGGGAGTAAATAAATACAAATTGTGATACTGAGTTTTGAATGAACATTCTGCATTAGCAAATGTTATTATAATTAAGCAAATTAATTTCAAACTATTTATTTGTTCATAAAAACAAAAGCAAATTGTCTGTCTCTCTCTGTACAGACAAAGAGTGCTGGCTCTCTCTGGGGGTATTGAGGAGATTGGTAAGATCAACTGGGAGAGTCAAATCTAAGGGCAAGGTGTGCAAGAATGCCACTTTATTCATCAATTACATTCTATAAAGTCAGTATTAGTCCTAGTTATTCTTACAAAATTAATGTTTTGTCACATTGCTCACATTGGTTTCCTTAAGTGTATAGTAGGTGTGCAGCTATGTGGCAGAAGGCATCAAATTAACATGTCCCTTTCTTGTATTGTGTCTGTACTGTAGGTGGTGTATTTCACAGCAATATTTCCTTATGTTATGCTACTGGTGTTGCTGATTCGTTGGTTGACTCTTCCTGGAGCCCTGCAGGGGGTTGTGTTTTACCTGTACTCTGAACCAGCCCGTCTCGCTGACCCACAGGTAATCAAACATCTTCCCTCTACCTCACTGTGACCTAATAACAACATAAAGCCTAAAGAAAATTTTAATATTTAGTATTTAACATTTTTAATACATTACTCCATTTGTCACATAAAAAAAGTTCAACTTTATATTATGTATCTTTAACTACTATGTACTAATATTAAAATTAATAATTTTATACAATGCACTTATTGTGCACATTGTCAGACACAGACGAGAACAGACGAGGTAAGTCAATGTAAATGGTTTATTGTAGAGAAAACCAGAGGCAGAGTGGAGAGACATGGCGGCTCAGGATGGTCAGGGAGCCATGGTGGCTTAGGAAGCCATGGCGGTGCTGGTGGCGACGGCCATTCAGGTACAGCCTTCGTGGCCGTGGGCGTCGACAGGTAGAGGACAGGAGACGGAGTCCACTCTGGACTCGGGACAGAAGACAGAGTCCACTCTGGACTTGGGACAGGAGAAGGAGTGCACTCTGGACTTGGGACAGGAGACGGAGTGCACTCTGGACTCGGGACAGGAGATGGAGTCCACTCTGGACAGAAGAAGTCCTCTCTGGACTCTGGACGGAAGAAGAAGTCCTCTCTGAACTGGGGACAGTAGACTGAGTCCTCTCTGGACTGGGGACAGGAGACGGAGTCCACTCTGGACTCGGGACAGGAGACGGAGTGCACTCTGGGCGGGGACAGGAGATGGCACGGGACTCTGGACGGGGACAGGAGACGGCACGGGAATCTGGACGGGGAAAGGAGAAAGCACGGGACTCTGGACGGGGACAGGTAATAATACATACGGAAGAACATAGCTCTCTAGACATCTGTCGATGGCCTCTCTCCAGTCAACTCCTGAGATGTCTGGGAGGTCCTTTGGATGTACAAAGTCCACCCCAATCCGGAACAGGGCACCAAAGGGGCTCGTGGGACAAGATGACAGAAGCCTGAATTCGAACAGATCTCAGCTCTCTTGAGCCACTGCCGCGACCTGTCCCGTGAGTTCCCAACTCATTTTCTTTTTTGTGGTCTGGTCTTCTGTCAGACACAGACGAGAACAGACGAGGTCAATGTAAATGGTTTATTGTAAAGAAAACCGGAGGCAGAGTGGAGAGATAAACAGGTGAGAGGATATGCATATGATAGTTGGTGACTTAGCTGGCTGGTAACAGTGTTCTTAGTGCAGGTGAAGGACTGGTGCAGGATGCTGGTGAACAACATAAGAATCCAGAAATCTGGAAGCCCTCCACATCAAACCAAAAAAACACAAAACAAAAGTCCAAGTGGGTGGGAGAGCAGAGGTGGACCAAGGGGAGGGATGGAGGTCCAGGCCCATGTGGTGGAATTGTGTCTGGAGACTGAGAGCAGAGCCAGCAGAGTAGGGGGGCAGGGTGGAGATGGCAGAGTGGGGGCCAGGGCAGAAGAACACCAGGGCAGGAATGGAGACCACCACGTGGGTTTGGAGGAACTGGAGACCACGATGGGACCAGCGGATCTGGAGACCATTACAGGACCACTGAGAGTCAGGAGGCCATGGTGGAACAGAGATATGGCCAGAGAGTTCAGGGACTGCCTTTGTGACAGAGAGCACAGAGAGTTTGGAGAGGGCCTCTGTGGTGGCAACAGAGCCAACGGGTGACACAGAGGGTTCATAGATGGCCTCCGTGGCCACAACAGGCAGCACAGAGAGTTGATGAATGATCTCTCTGACCATAACAGAGCTGACAGGGGGCACAGAGTCATCGCTGCCTCAGTTGGAAGTGTGTGTGGCCCAGACACACAAAATGGTGGCTGTCATCACTGAGAATGCCTAGAACAAGGGGAACACCTCCAGGACCACCGGGCTTGGGAGTGTTGAGACCACCAGGCTTGGGAGTGCTAAGACCCCTGGGACTGGGAATGCTAAGGCCATCAGGAATAGGAGTGCTGAGACCACCGGGCATGGGTGCGCTGAGACCACCAGGCATGGGGCTACCGGACTTAGGACCATTGAGCTAGAGAGTGCTAGGACCACTGGGCTAGAGAGGAACAGGAAACCGGAACAGAACAGAGAACATAAAAGTCCAGACATTACACAGGGAACAAACATTATCTCTATCCCACCTAAATAGCTGCAAAAGTGTTTTACAATACAACATAAACACAATAAGTACATTGTAGTATTAAGTATTATCATATTAAAATGTATGTGTTCTGTATGTGTAGGTTTGGCTGGAGGCCGGAGCTCAGATCTTATTTTCCTACAGTGTGTCTGTTGGCACTCTCACTGTTTTAGCCAGCTACAATTAATACAACAACAACTGCTACAGGTTAGTATTGGTGCTTTCAATAAAATGACAGTACCAAAGAATGAGCAAATGAATGAGTCAACGATTGAAGAATTAATGTCTCGGGTTACTTGACTGTAACCCTGTTCCCTGAAAAAACGGGAACGAGATGCTGCGCTCAAAGTGTTATGGAAAAGCATCTGTTTGACCGGTTGTAAAGTGTGTGTGGCAAACACGGCAAGGAACTTGGCTTTAAATAACCTCTGATGTTGATGTCACTGGAATGCGTGCTCGTGAGAGGCTATAAATAGACATGAAAGTGCACCTTCAGGTTTGTCTAAAGAGACAAACCCCTGGACCCCTCACGGTTGTGTAGTGTGTGCTCACAAGCACAAGAAAGGTCTCAGACATGAGATTGGGATGTCGATTCAAGGACGTGAGCCCGGAGTAGCATGAACATCCAAAATATAAAATCTGATAAATGTGTGTGGAGAGGACCAGCCTACTGCATCACATACTTGTTGCAGGGGGATGCCCCTTGCCAAAATCTTGGAAGAAGCAACCCCCCTGGTAGAATGAGCCCTAACTCCTAGAGTATTGTATCTGGATATGCACGTCATGCAGTACACCAACTTTCAAAGACATCCCATTTAGAAGCATAGATTCTTCTTGTAGAGGGGGAGCGCAACTCGCCTGACTCTGCTTTGCTTTTAGGCCTTTCTCTGCTTATAAGAAGGACCGGGGTTGGGGCTGGGTGACCGGCAGCCCCTCCCCTTCAGTACAGTAGGGAAGAAATTTTACAAAAGCCTCTTCGCCTCCCGGAAACCTGCTGATGACTGTATTAACCAAGTTGCCAAACTTGCATCAAGCAGAAATAGCACCAGAAGCAGCACCAGCCTGACCTGCTGATTGGAACACTTTCCACCCCAGCATGGATGTTGTTCTTTACGGCTTGGTGGGAGTGTATGTTTTTTTAAAGACACTCTCAGGACAGAGAGTCTCTTCAATCTGAGGCAACATTGTATAACCCAAGCCTCCACACCCACGAGAGTCAAATATGTCACACAAAGACACGCAATGTATATGGTTTTCCCCATGAACAAGTTCATTCATCATGGAGGTCTTCAAAGAAGGGGAGAGACCGTCACTCAGGTCCCTCTTTTTGGCCACCGGACAGAAATCTATCCTCTAAATTTGAGCGTTTGGGGGTCTCTTGTTCCTATTGGCCATTCCAGTTGCAACCTTGCCACTGCACCACATCGAGTAGTTCCTATTGCACTTTATCATCACGAAAGGAAAGCTTAGAGACGGTGCACTTGAAATCCATCTCGCCAGAAACAAGAGATGCTGCATCCTCCGCGTGCTTCAGAATCGGGTACGAGGACATTCCGATCTGGAGAGAGAGTGAGCGAAAGGGACGGACCTGTCTCTCGCTTCTCAGCCAAATCGACTCTTGAGCCCCACAATCTTAATGTTGGAGCTTGCCCTTGAAAATATGTGAGAAGAGAGTGAAGCACTTTAAAAGTGAACAATTCACAGTGCTCACACTCACCATGCTTAAAAGCAAGGGCAGCACGCTCTTCCCCAAACACTCAAGGCAGAACTCATGTTTATCATACTCTGGGAACTCTAACTCCTAAGTGGACAGATAGAGAAAGTGTTGCACACACACACAATGCGGTCTCTGAAGAAAAAAGAAACCTGAAGGTGCACCTGTTTCACGTATATTTATAGCCTCTCATGGGTGCACATTACAATGACATCATCGTCAGAGGTTATTAAAAGGCAAGTTCCTTGGCGTGTTTGCCACACATACTTCACAACCGGTCAAACAAAGATGTTTTCCCATAGCACTATGAGTGCAGCATTGAGAGTAGCTTTTGAAAGGGAACTATTTGTTATGTTGACCACTATGAGCCAGATGTTTTTGAAATGTACACTCACCTAAAGGATTATTAGGAACACCTGTTAAATTTCTCATTAATGCAATTATCGAATCAACCAATCACATGGCAGTTGCTTCAATGCATTTAGGGGTGTGGTCCTGGTCAAGACAATCTCCTGAACTCCAAACTGAATGTCAGAATGGGAAAGAAAGGTGATTTAAGCAATTTTGAGCGTGGCATGGTTGTTGGTGCCAGACGGGCCGGTCTGAGTATTTCACAATCTGCTCAGTTACTGGGATTTTCACGCACAACCATTTCTAGACTTTACAAAGAATGGTGGTAAAAGGGAAAAACATCCAGTATGCGGCAGTCCTGTGGGCGAAAATGCCTTGTTGATGCTAGAGGTCAGAGGAGAATGGGCCGACTGATTCAAGCTGATAGAGGAGCAACTTTGACTGAAATAACCACTATTACAACCGAGGTATGCAGCAAAGCATTTGTGAAGCCACAACACGCACAACCTTGAGGCAGATGGGCTACAACAGCAGAAGACCCCACCGGGTACCACTCATCTCCACTACAAATAGGAAAAAGAGGCTACAATTTGCACGAGCTCACCAAATTTGGACAGTTGAAGACTGGAAAAATGTTGCCTGGTCTGATGAGTCTCGATTTCTGTCAGAATTTGGCGTAAACAGAATGAGAACATGGATCCATCATGCCTTGTTACCACTGTGCAGGCTGGTGGTGGTGGTGTAATGGTGTGCTTCGTGCCCTGGATGTGCATCCCACAAATCTCCATCAACTGCAAGATGCTATCCTATCAATATGGGCCAACATTTCTAAAGAATGCTTTCAGCACCTTGTTGAATCAATGCCACGTAGAATTAAGGCAGTTCTGAAGGCGAAAGGGGGTCAAACACAGTATTAGTATGGTGTTCCTAATAATCCTTTAGGTGAGTGTATATTCAAGTAATGTAGTTGATATAGTTAATTTAGTTTAGTAATAAAATTTATTTGGATATTTATTTGAAAATTTTGTGTCCCCAACTGAGCAAGCCAAAGGCGACAGTGGCAAGGAACCAAAACTCCATCAGGTGGCTTAATGGACAAAAATAAACCTTGGGAGAAACCAGGCTCAGTCGGGGTGCCAGTTCTCCTCTGGCCAATTAACAAACAGTGTATGATTATTATTTTGGCAGCCTTATATGTCAGAAGTAATATTAGATCGGAATATTCGAAAGATCAGAGGCATCACGCCGGAGACAGGTTTATTGAGGATGGCGTGTCGATTAAACAATTATTAAATAGGAATATTCGAAATATCGAGGTCATCACACCGGAGATGGATCCATTGAGGATGCCATGTCGATGAGCAATTTCAGAGGGTAGACTAATTGACACGGTCTCTGCAGACACTTCAGGGATGCGTTGGTAATGTCTGGGCGCTGGTCCACCATCTGATCTGGATACGGCCCGGATCCGGCTGACTGCGGTAAACCTCGGGATAAACAGAGAGACTAACATTAGCGTAGATGCCATTCTTCTTATGATGTAATGAGTACATCAGGTGTTATGGGAAGTGTTCCCGGTTCCGGCTGACCTAGTTAATGCAGCCTAACAATTTGAATAAAATATAAATTAAAAATGTTTTATGTGTATGCCATAGTAAAGAGATGCGTTTTTAGTCTAGATTTAAACTGACAGAGTGTGTCTGTTTCCCAAACAATGCTAGGAAGGCTGTTCCAGAGTTTAGGTGCTAAATAGGAAAAGGATCGACCGCCTGCAGTTGATTTTGATATTCTAGGTATTATCAACTGGCCAGAGTTTTGAGACCGCAATAGACGTGATGGAGTATAATGCGTTAAGAGCTCGCTCAAGTACTGGGGAGCTAAACCATTTAGTGATTTGTAAGTAATTAGCAAGATTTTAAAATGTATGCAATGTTTAATAGGGAGCCAGTGCAGTGTTGACAGAACCGGGCTAATATGGTCATACTTCCTGGTTCTAGTAAGAACTCGAGCTGCTGCGTTTTGGACCAACTGCAGTTTATTTATTAAGCGAGCAGGGCAACCACCCAGTAGAGCATTACAATAATCTAGCCTTGAGGTCATGAACGCATGAACTAACTGTTCAGCATTTTGCATTGAAAGCATATGCCATAATTTATATATATTTTTAAGATGGTAGAATGCAGTTTTACAGATGCTAGAAACATGGCTTTCAAATGAGAGATTGGTATCAAAGAGCACACCTAGGTTCCTAACTGACGACGAGGACTTGACAGAGCAGCCATCAAGTGTTAGACAGTATTCTAGGTTACTACATGTGGAGTTTTTTTGTCCAATAATTAAAAATTCTGTTTTTTCTGAATTAAGTTGCAGGAAATTACTAGTCATCCAATTTTTATATCAGCTATGCATTCAGTTAATCTTGTGAATTGGTACGTTTCGTCAGGACGTGAAGAAATATAGAGCTGAGTATCGTCAGCATAACAATGAAAACTAACGCCAGCTTCCTAATGATATCTCCCAGTGGTAGCATGTACAGGGTGAAAAGCAACAGTCCTAGCACTGATCCCTGCGGTACTCCATATTGAACTTGTGATCGGTGTGACATCTCTTCATTTACTGCTACAAACTGATAACGGTCAGATAAGTATGATTTAAACCATGCCAATGCAATTCCACTAATACCAACATAATTTTTGAGTCTGTTCAAAAGAATGTTGTGGTCGATGGTATCGAATGCAGCGCTAAGATCGAGTAACACTAACAGAGAGATACAACCACGATCGGATGATAAGAGTAAATCATTTGTAACTCTAATCAGAGCAGTCTCAGTACTATGATACGGTCTAAATCCTGACTGGAAATCCTCACAGATACCATTTCTTTCTAAAAAGGAGCATTATTGTGAGGACACTGCCTTTTCTAGTATTTTTGACAGAAAAGGTAGATTTGAGATTGGCCTGTAATTGGCTAATTCTGTAGGATCAAGTTGCGTTTTTTTAATAAGTGGTTTAATAATAGCCAAATTAAAAGTTTTCGGTACATATCCTAATGACAAGGATGAATTACTGATATTAAGAACAGGATCTATGACCTCTGGAATCATCTCTTTTAGTAGTTTAGTTGGTATAGGGTCGAGCATACATGTTGTTGATTTAGATGATTTAACGAGTTTAGCCAATTCTTCTTCTCCTATAGCAGTGAATGAATGTAATTTTTCCTCAGTGACACTACAATGCTCTGTCTGATGTGATACAGTAGTAGACGGCTGCATGGTTATAATTTTTTTCCTAATATTATCAATCTTACAAGTAAAGAAGTTCATAAAGTCATTACTGCTGTGCTGTTGGCAGACATCAGAAGTTGAAGCTTTATTTTTGGTTAATTTTGCCATTGTATCGAATAAATACCTAGGGTTGTATTTGTTTTCTTCTAAGAGAGTTGAGAAATAAGCAGATCTAGCAGTTTTTACGGCCTTTCTGTATTAAATCATGCTCTCTTTCCATGAAATGCGAAAAACCTCCAGTTTTGTTTTCTTCCAGCTGCGCTCCATTTTTCTGGCTGCCGGGTGTGCTCGTTGTACCACGGCGTTGGACTATTTTCTTTCATCTTCTTTAAGCGCAGAGGAGCAACTGTGTCTAAAGTGCTGGAAAAGAGAGAGTTAATAGTTTCTGTTGCAACATCAAGTTCCTCTGGGCTATCTGGGATGCTGAGGAGATTAAACTGATGAGGAAGTTTATTTATAAAGAAATCTTTAGTCGCAGCAGTGATAGTCCTGCCATATTTGAAGCGAGGGGACAGCTTTGCAGCCTTTGCTAAATTAAGTATACATGATACTAGGTAATGATCTGAGATGTCATCGCTCTGCTGCAGAATTTCAACGGTATGAACATTTATTCCATGTGACAATATTAGGTCAAGAGAATGATTACGGTGATGAGTGGGTCCTGATACGTGTTGCCTAACTCCAATAGAGTTTAGAATGTCTCTAAATGCCAATCCCAATGCGTCTTTTTCATTGTCTACATGGATATTAAAATCACCAACAATTAGGACTTTATCTGTAGCCAGTACTAACTCTGATAAAAAATCAGCAAATTCTCTGGTAAAGTGTGTATTGTGCCCTTGTGGCCTGTATACAGTAGCCAACACAAATGTTAAACGGGATTTATCAATTTCACTACATAACGTTACGTAAAGCACCAAAACTTCAAAAGAATTATATTTGAAACTAGACTTCTGAGTAATACTGAATATATTACTATAAATTACAGCGACACCTCCCCCTTTACCTTTTTACCGTTGAATAGTTTTGGTGGTTTTTGTATTTACTAATTTGTAAATTAAATTGGGCCCTAGTTAGTCAAGGTTTAGCTTTAAGACTATGTGCCAAATTACTAGTGAGAAGAGCGGCACCACCCCAGGAGGGATGTATACCATCTCTTTTCAACAGGTCAGGTCTGCCCCAAAAGCTTTTCCAATTGTCTATGAACCCTATGTTATTTTGCGGACACCACTTAGACAACCAGCCATTGAGTGATGATAGTCTGCTAAGTATCTCATCACTCCTTTTAACGGGGAGGGGACCAGAGCAAAAAACGCTATCAGCCATCGTACTTGCGAGTACACACCTATTTAATGTTAATTTTGGTGATCTCCGAATGGCGAAGTCGAACATCATTAGAGCCGACATGAATAATAATCTTAGAGAATCAATATTGAAGACACCTGGTGCCACACTCTAATCAGCTAATTAACTCAAAACACCTGCAAAGGCTTTTAAATGGTCTCTCAGTCTAGTTCTGTAGGCTACACAATCATGGGGAAGACTGCTGACTTGACAGTTGTCCAAAAGACGACCATTGACACCTTGCACAAGGAGGGCAAGACACAAAAGGTCATTGCAAAAGAGGCTGGCTGTTCACAGAGCTCTGTGTCCAAGCACATTAATAGAGAGGCGAAAGGAAGGAAAAGATGTGGTAGAAAAAAAGTGTACAAGCAATAGGGATAACCGCACCCTGGAGAGGATTGTAAAACAAAACCCATTAAAAAATGTGGTTGAGATTCACAAAGAGTGGACTGCAGCTGGAGTCAGTGCTTCAAGAACCACTACGCAGAGACGTATGCAAGACATGGGTTTCAGCTGTCACATTCCTTGTGTCAAGCCACTCTTGAACAACAGACAGTGTCAGAAGCGTCTCGCCTGGGCTAAAGACAAAAAGGACTGGATTGCTGCTGAGTGGTCCAAAGTTATGTTCTCTAATGAAAGTAAATTTTGCATTTCCTTTGGAAATCAGGGTCCCAGAGTCTGGAGAAAGAGAGGAGAGGCACACAATCCACGTTGATTGAGGTCCAGTGTAAAGTTTCCACAGTCAGTGATGGCTTGGGGTGCCATGTCATCTGCTGGTGTTGGTCCACTGTGTTTTCTGAAGGTCCAAGGTCAACGCAGCCGTATACTAGGAAGTTTTAGAGCACTTCATGCTTCCTGCTGCTGACCAACTTTATGGAGATGCAGATTTCATTTTCCAACAGGACTTGGCACCTGCACACAGTGCCAAAGCAACCAGTACCTGGTTTAAGGACCATGGTATCCCTGTTCTTAATTGGTCAGCAAACTCGCCTGACCATAACCCTATAGAAAATCTATGGGGTATTGTGAAGAGGAAGATGCGATATGCCAGACCCAACAATGCAGAAGAGCTGAAGGCCACTATCAGAGCAACCTGGGCTCTCATAACACCTGAGCAGTGCCACAGACTGATCGACTCCATGCCACGCTGTATTGCTGCAGTAATTCAGGCAAAAGGAGCCCCAACTAAGTATTGAGTGCTGTACATGCTCATACTTTTCATGTTCATACTTTTCAGTTTCAATTTCCAAGTGCTGCATTTCGTGCTCAACTCTTGCACGCTACCAGAGGAGGATAGAGAGACAGACAGACAGACAAGGTGTGTACCCAGTAACTTATGCTTCAGTTTAAACATGAAATCCATTGACATCCAATAATTGTTTTACCAGTCATCAAGAATTTTCATTGTATAACTATTCGTTTTATTTTGAGACGTTGCAAAGGGGATAATCTAGATTATTTGCCCAATTTTATAATACTGAATTTGCGTGGTGAGTCCAGTCACAGATTACGATTAGCTGGGTATTTCTTCAATCATGAAAGTGTGACCGGACTGCAATTACTTCTACATTTTATACTGTTCGGTATACAATTGCTGTAGATTATTGTTAGTAGTCATGTAAACTTTTAAGCATTGCAATTAAATTGTTAAAATTAAATTGTGTAGGTTTTATGCAACTTTCATTCACTTAACTGCCAAGCCATTAGCTAATTTTCACGTGTTTGATAAAGATTTTTTATGTTTTTTTTTTTTTTTTTGTATTATGCTAATATTACTTGTAAGTGTTCATGGTATTCATATTCATATACATACTTCAGTTCTGAGGAAGTACATTCGAAATCGCTGTGCACATGTTTTATTGCTGTGAATGTATTAGCGTGTAAAGTTTTGATTTAATTGCAGTTAAAAATGTATATCTGTAATTTCTGTTATAATGAGAGCAGTACAATCCTGAGTTTTGTGCGGCATGTGAAATTGCATAGAAATGTGCCTAATTCACAATTTCGATGTGGTGTGCCTGATTGCCCACAATTCTTTTCATGTTTGTCAGCCTGGCTTGCCCCCCTGCCTTGGCCATGACCTCTTTGAGGGTGTTGTGGCATCTGATCTTAAGCTGTACATTGATTACTTGGTAAATCAAGAGAAATTATTTACTTTCACAGAGCTAAATCGCTATATTAAACAGTTTGAATACACAGGAAATTATGCTGCCAATAAACCAGCTGAGATTTACTTTGATTTAAGCTTTGTGGTCACGCTGTTCAGAACTGTCTTTGAAGACTTTTACTAGTGACTGTTGGACACCGGAATAAGGATTCAGAATCGGAAGTATGGCAGCTTGTTCTACTTCTCAGACAAGTTGTAGACCTAATTTGTGTACCAGCAATACTAGCAGATCAGGTCGCTTATCTGAAAGTGCTCATTGAAGAGTACATTCATCTTAGGTGTGTGACTTTCCCTTCTAAGCCTCTCAAGCCTAAACATCACTACTTGTGCCATTACCCAGAGCTTATAAAACAATTTGGACCACTCATTCGCTTATGGACTATGCGGTTTGAGAGCAAACATGCCTATTTCAAGCAATGTGCTAGAAAATTGCACAACTTCAAAAATGTATGTTCAACACTTGCAGAAAGGCACCAGCTTCTCCAGGCCTATTTAAGTGCTGGAAACCTCTTTCAGCTTTCTGTGCAAGTTGAGAAAGGCTCTGAATTTTGTTCTGATGATTATAACGAAGCGATCAAGGAATCAGTTGATCCTTTTGATTTTCAGCCAGACAATACATTAGTGGCTACTGAAATCACGGTGAAAGGAACAAAGTACAGGAAAGGAATGGTTGTTCTTTTGGCAAGTAGTGATGAGGGTTTGGAGGTTGGCAGAATTAAACTAATTTTTGTTCACCAGAATTCAGTGGTCTACTTTGTGTCTGAGAAACGTCTCGGGTTATGACTATAACCCTTGTTCCCTGAGAAGGGAACGAGACACTGCGTCGGAACGACACTTTGGGGACGCTCCCTTAGCGTTGCGCGTCTGAAGCATGAATTAAAAACTAAGACCGATCTTGATTGGTGCTACGTCATGACGTAGTATGTGGCGGCATACCCGGAAGTATAAAGGGATGCCGGCTCACAACCGCGCTAGCTCTTTCGCGATGAAGCAAGTCGCTCCCAGGCATGGAGAGGCGTGGCAAGGCGATGCAGTGTCTCGTTCCCTTCTCAGGGAACAAGGGTTATAGTCATAACCCGAGACGTTCCCTTTCGAGGGAACTCGCACTGTGTCGGAACGACACTTTGGGGAACGAAATGCCCACTATGCCACCACGAACCATGGCTGCCCTAGTGTGAAGCTGGAACCCAGACACACTTAGGACAAGAGCACCCTAGCGCCTGGCATCACAGGAAGATGCAGACTATAAAATCTGATAAAAGTGTGTGGGCTAGCCCAGCCGGCTGCCTCACAGATCTCCTGAAGTGGGACCCCCAAATGAAGGGCCCTAGAAGAGGCCATGCCTCTAGTGGAATGCGCCCTCAAGGCCAAAAGTGAAGGCAAACCGCGCACCTGATAGGCCAAGGCAATCACCTGGACGATCCAATTACTAACCATCTGCTTGGACGCGGGTAGCCCTTTCCTAGGAGACCCGAAACACACTAACAGTTGGTCCGACCTTCTCCACTGCGAAGACTTCCGCAGATAAATTTGCAATGCTCTGACCGGGCAGAGCAGATGAAGTCTCCCCTCTTCAGCCGACACATGAGGTGGAGGATGAAAAGCCTGCAGAACCGTAGGCCGTGCCACACTCGATGGCACCTTGGGCACATAGCCTGGCCTCGGATGAAGGATAGCCTTAACTCCACCCGGGGCAAACTCCAGGCAAGTCAGCATTATAGCCAAGGCCTGGAGGTCCCCCACCCTCTTAAGTGAGGTGATAGCAAGGAGCAGTGCCACCTTTAGCGACAGAACTCGCTGACTCAAGTGGTTCGAAGGGGGCCCAAGCCAATCCCTCAAGAACCACCGCCAGATCCCAAGTTGGAACTCTGGAGCGAGTTGCAGGCCTCATCCTCCAAGTACCACGGAGGAAACGTACGACTAAAGGGTGCCTCCCCAGAGGCCCATCACTTACAGGAGCGTGGAAAGCCGTAATGGCAGCCACGTACACCTTAAGTGTGCATAGAACTCCTGCACTGAAGCCACTGGGCAGTTAACTGGGTCCACCTCACGCTCCCCGCACCAAGTGGAAAATACATTCCACTTTAAGCCATACAACCTTCTCGTGGAAGGAGCCCTGGAACTAAGTATGGTCCTACCACAGCTAGGACCTCTTCCCCAAACTCTTCCTAGCCTGAAGGACGGCCCTCAGGTCGCCCTTCTGCTGAGCCGGCTTTGGGCGAGAACGCCGCCTCTGTTGCCAAGCTCCCTGAGGAGGGGCTCTAGAGGCGACGCTCTCTTTCTGTACCTGCCGGTACAAGGAGCTCGATGACGGCTGGGGCATCCCTCGCCGCTCCTGGGGCTTGGAGCGGCGAGGGATGAACTGCTGGAACGCCGCAGACTGCCTCTTTGCCTCCTGAAACCTGTCGACGACCGAGTTGACAGCGTCGCCGAACAGGCCAGAAGGCGAAAGAGGAGCATCAAGAAGAACAGATTTATCCTTCTCCCTGATGCCCGACAGATTTAACCACAGATGCTTCTCCGTGGCCACCAAAGCCGACATGGAGCGGCCCACAGCTCGGGCCGTCTCCTTGGTGACACGGAGAGACAAATCTGTCGCTCTGCGGAGCTCAGCCACATCCTCAGGTGTGGGTCCCTCGCCCTCATCCAAGTCTTTTAGAAGGTCGGCCTGGTATGCCTGCAATAGAGCCATGGTATGCAGACATGCACCAGCCCGACCTGCCGCCATATATGCCCTGCCCACCATCGCCGATGTATCTCTACATGGCTTGGTGGGCAGCACCGGGGTTTTTAGGGAGAACGCCGCATCAGGAGAGAGGTAGCTGGCCAAAGCCTCCTCCACACGCGGCATTCTCCCATAGCCATGCTCTCCCCGCCCCCACGATGTTACTATAATCCATCACTGATGGATTAGAGAGGCGGGAGGAGTGTGGTCTATTCCACGATTTGCACAACTCATTGTGCAAATCAGGAAAAAAATGGTAAACCCCGGCGTTGAGGTTGAGACCTGTGCTGCAGGAAGCGCTCATCAAACTTGCTTTTTAATGCTGTCGCTTCCTGCACTTGTGATGGCCAGCTGATGTTAAGTCTGGCCACCGCACGAGTCACAACCACTACGAGCTCCTCATAAGCGGGCACGTGAGGTGACGAGTGAACCTCCACGTCACCCGCCTTGATGCTGAGCACATCCACATCCTCAGATGCAGACAGCACAAACATCGGACCCTCTCCTCGCCCAGAAGAAGCCGTAGCGCGGGCTTCTGCACGGGGAGGAAGGGCATCAGAACTGTCTGAGGATGATTGGGAAAGTGCCTCGGCAGTCCCAATCTCATCAGCCAGTTCCCGTTGCGATCCCCACGATCTAAGCCGCCGCGCCGCCTCAACGGACGCGGGACCTGAACCGCGGGGAACGCGAGCCTGGCAGGCCTTGTCAAACACGGCCAAGCGGGAGCGCAGCACTCTGATCGATAGTGCTTCACAGTGCTCGCAGCCAGCCCCCTCGAGAGCTGACCGAGCGTGCTGCGCTCCCAAGCAGTCTACACACAACAAATGCGTGTCCCCACCCGTGATGTAGCGAGGGCAGGGGTGCACACACTTCTTGAACTGCTCACTTGTCATATTTCAAACACTCTCTTTCACAAAATTATTTTACTGAACTAGAAATATCAGTCTCACTTCACACACACACACAGAGCGCCGGTTGTGAGCCGGCGTCCCTTTATACTTCCGGGTATGCTGTCACATACTACGTCATGACGTAGCACCAATCAAGATCGGTCTTAGTTTCATTCATGCTTCATACACGCAACGCTAAGGGAGCGTCCCCAAAGTGTCGTTCCGACGCAGTGCGAGTTCCCTCGAAAGGGAACAGCATGCTGTGCAGTTGGTGGATATGGGTGCATGCTGCATAACAGATGAAGACCCAAGAAATGTCTGTGTACTTCAAGAGGAGCTATTAGATTATTACCCTCTCCAGGAGTACAAAACATGTGGCTTGTCTGTGATTGTTACACCACTCTTTTCCATCTATTTAAGGTATGTCCAAAACTTGCCATCTGCTCTTCGTTACCTGGTCTCCCTGATGAAATGCTTCAAAAATTGATCCATGGGCTTACTGCTATTGGTGTTGAAACCAAGGCTGACCTCCAATATGTGAATGAAGAAGACCTTGTGGAATTCCTCAGGCCTATCCAATGTTGTAAACTACTAAACGCATGGAAAAATAAAGATAATTTATTTGCTCTTCAAGTAGACAGAAAAAAAACGACTTTTTACTAATGTCCATTTAAAAAAAGGAAAAAAAAGTCAAATGTTCCGTGTTCAAACTTTTTTTTTCTTTTTTTTTCTGACTAGAACCAGGAAGTATGACCATATTAGCCCGGTTCTGTCAACACTGCACTGGCTCCCTATTAAACATCGCATACATTTTAAAATCTTGCTAATTACTTACAAAGCACTAAATGGTTTAAACACTCCCCAGTACTTGAGCGAGCTCTTAACGCATTATACTCCATCACGTCTATTGTGGACTCAAAACTCTGGCCAGGTGTGTTTAATTGGGGTTGAAGCTAAACTCTGCAGGACAGTGGCCCTCCAAGAGCAGGATTGGACACCCCTGCTTTAGACAATGCACTAGCTCAGTGGTTCTCAACCCTGTCCTGGGGACCCCCACCACTGCACATTTTGTATGTCTCCCTCATCAGACACACCCACTTCAGGTCTTGCAGTCTCTACTAATGAGTTGATGAGTTGGATCAGGTGTGTCTAATGAGGGAAACATGCAAAATGTGCAGTGGTGAGGACAGGGTTGAGAACCACTGCACTAGATGCAATGGATAGCAGTGCGCAATGATTTACATTTTTTATAGCAACATTTTTAGAAATGTTGTTTTAAAAATGCTAAACACAAGGAAACCCAGGATAGAGCTCCGTCTGTAGACAATAGGCAATGCTAAGTTCTGCACATAATCTGTAGAATAATGACAATCAGTAAAATTTATTTATTATTAAATATTTCCCTCATTAGATAGCTAAATATGACCCTAACTCTTCATTAAATTAAATTAAATGTGATTTAAAATGTAATTTAGTTTTGTCTGACAAATTTTGTATTTTATTTTTTGAGTATATGCTGTTTTTTTTTATAATTGGATGTTGTGGGTGTTTTTCACAGAGGAATTGTGGGCATTACCCCGGAAACTGGATCAAAAGTTGCTGCTGGAAAGCGAGACAAGAAAATGCATGGAATGAACCCACATACAGGTGCTGGTCATATAATTAGAATATCATCAAAAAGTTGATTTATTTCACTAATTCCATTAAAAAAGTGAAACTTGTATATTATATTCATTCATTACACACAGACTGATATATTTCAAATGTTTATTTCTTTTAATTTTGATGATTATAACTGACAACTAAGGAAAATCCCAAATTCAGTATCTCAGAAAATTAGAATATTACTTAAGACCAATACAAAGAAAGGATTTTTAGAAATCTTGGCCAACTGAAAGGTATGAACATGAAAAGTATGAGCATGTACAGCACTCAATACTTAGTTGGGGCTCCTTTTGCCTGAATTACTGCAGCAATGCGGCGTGGCATGGAGTCGATCAGTCTGTGGCACTGCTCAGGTGTTATGAGAGCCCAGGTTGCTCTGATAGTGGCCTTCAGCTCTTCTGCATTGTTGGGTCTGGCATATCGCATCTTCCTCTTCACAATACCCCATAGATTTTCTATGGGGTTAAGGTCAGGTGAGTTTGCTGGCCAATTAAGAACAGGGATACCATGGTCCTTAAACCAGGTACTGGTTGCTTTGGCACTGTGTGCAGGTGCCAAGTCCTGTTGGAAAATGAAATCTGCATAAAGTTGGTCAGCAGCAGGAAGCATGAAGTGCTCTAAAACTTCCTGGTATAAGGCTGCGTTGACCTTGGACCTCAGAAAACACAGTGGGCCAACACCAGCAGATGACATGGCACCCCAAACCATTACTGACTGTGGAAACTTTACACTGGACCTCAAGCAACGTGGATTGTGTGCCTCTCCTCTCTTCCTCCAGAGTCTGGGACCCTGATTTCCAAAGGAAATGCAAAATTTACTTTCATCAGAGAACATAACTTTGGACCACTCAGTAGCAGTCCAGTCCTTTTTGTCTTTAGCCCAGGCGAGACGCTTCTGATGCTGTCTGTTGTTCAAGAGTGGCTTGACACAAGGAATGCGACAGCTGAATCCCATGTCTTGCATATGTCTGTGCGTAGTGGTTCTTGAAGCACTGACTCCAGCTACAGTCCACTCTTTGTGAATCTCCCCCACATTTTTGAATGGGTTTTGTTTCACAATCCTCTCCAGGGTGCGGTTATCCCTATTGCTTGTACACTTTTTTTTACCACATCTTTTCCTTCCCTTCGCCTCTCTATTAATGTGCTTGGACACAGAGCTCTGTGAACAGCCAGCCTCTTTTGCAATGACCTTTTGTGTCTTGCCCTCCTTGTGCAAAGTGTCAATGGTCGTCTTTTGGACAACTGTCAAGACAGCAGTCTTCCCCATGATTGTGTAGCCTACAGAACTAGACTGAGAGAGCATTTAAAGGCCTTTGCAGGTGTTTTGAGTTAATTAGCTGATTAGAGTGTGGCACCAGGTGTCTTCAATATTGAACCTTTTCACAATATTCTAATTTTCTGAGATACTGAATTTGGGATTTTCCTTAGTTGTCAGTTATAATCATCAAAATTAAAAGAAATAAACATTTGAAATATATCAGTCTGTGTGCAATGCGTGAATATAATATACAAGTTTCACTTTTTGTGAAAATAAATAAGTGATATTCTAATTATATGACCAGCACCTGTGTATATATACTGTATATATTAGTACAAATACTTAGGTTAGGTATTTCCCTTTTGGGTTATAATTTGATTATAACACGTTACAATTAATTATGAATAATTAAATATAAAAACACATAATTCCCTATTGAACGAATTTAATTTATAAAATATATGTAGCCGAGTCGTTACACTTATAAGAGAGAAAACAATGACGAGAAACAATCTATGTCCAACGTTTAAATATAAACAGGTTATTATAGATAATATTCTTTCAAATAATATTCTTGCACACCTTGCCTGTAGATTTGACTCCTTTACAGACACAGAAATAACACACGATCCACACTGCAATGAGACACAGAAGAATCTCCCAGTTGATCTTACCAATCTCCTCAATACCCCCAGTGTCACATGTCTGTCCTGTCTTGTGTAGCACATGTGGTGTTTTGTTATTTTGGGCCATGTGCTTGTGCCTCCCCCTTGTTATCTGATTAGTTTTTGATTTGCCCCACCTGTTCTCCCTCATTACCTGCCTTGTTTGTACCCTTTATGATCTCCTTGTGTTTGCAGTCCTGTGCTGGATCGTTGTTTGATGTCGTTGGTTTCCTGTATGTTTCTTGTTCCCGCTCCCGCTCCCGCTCCTTGTGTTAAGTTTATTTCAAGTTTGGTTTTCCCCATCGTGGGTGTTTTGTTTGTGTTTGTTTATTTTTTTATTAATAAAACCCCTCCTTCCTTCTGCACTTGAGTCCTCGCTCCCTTTTCAACCACACCAACCGTGACACCCGGAGAGAGCCAGCACTCTGTGCCTGTACAATGTGACAAGAAAGAGAAAAACTGTAAGCCTTTTTGCTATTTTTTTATATTAATACAAATTAAGAGTTGTATTTAGTTTTATTCAGCTTATTGTTGATGTCCTTTGAAAACACTTGATCAATTTGTATTTATTTACTCCCAGAACTGCAGAGGTTCAATTAATCAGTGTTGTCCGGCTGAGGGTCAGATTTCTTGCAGCAAGATTTACACAGTCATCTAATCATTTTGTTTTCAGGTTTACAGAATATTCAGCTGTGATTATTGGCAGATAATATTTTTTTAATGCAGTGATTATTTATTTATTTAGATAATCACCTGTGTTCCAGGTGTTGTCACAGCTGGCCCAAGGCAGTTGGGAGCTGAAAGAGTAGAAGAGGTAGAAAAGCGTCCAGGCCAGAATGATGATGTGAGACATGAAGCTGCACAGAAGAATAAGTTGTTCTGCAAAGCCAATACCTGACAAAAGCAAACAGAAACACTGACTAAAAGAGAATCAAAATTAAGAAGAATCATCAGCACCCAACGCAAATTTGCAAATTTGCAAATCTGAGAGGGCCAAATATTAAATATATTACATATTTTACATATACAACCTAGAGGAAGCAGCCAGAGGGCCCAACCAGCACTACAGCGCTTCAATATATACATAAAGGCAAATACAATTTTGAAAGAATGATTTATTCCTAAATAAACTACTAAATAAAACTTTTTTTTAAATGACTCACCCTTAACCAGTGGACAGAGCTGCTGCCAACATGAAAATGGCCCTTTCCTGTGTGTACTGTCCCATTACAGTCTCTAGCAGGAACAGAGGCACCCCACAGGTAACCAGGAACACCAGGTAGGGTATGAGGAACGCCCCTGAGAACACACTAGTACAATAATACATTATCTAAAGGGGTCATCAGTTGCATTACTTTTTTATTTTATAATGTTCTTCAAGGTCCATTTATAATGATATTTTTTACATAAAAAACGGTCATAATTTAGAAACAAATGGCCATTTTATACCCTGTTTTTGAAGTGCTGATTCACTCTGTTTTAAAGGACATCTGCATCGCCTTTAAGACTTCAATGTTAATCACCCATTGCTTTGGTTGAGTAACATTTTTCCATATGAAATAAGTATTATTTGCAGACCAGAGCCAATGATTTTGTCTGTAAATAAATAAATAAAAATAAATAAATAAATAAATAAAAAAATAATAATAATAATTATATATATATATATATATATTTTCTACATATTAGACACAAATAAGAGTGACACGTGCACATTTTAAAATAAAATATTATATATATATATATATATATTAATATTTTCTAATTTTATTTGTCACCTGATCATTTTAGTGCAGAATGAGTAAAGTAGTATTAGACAACTGTTTTATGATAGAAATATTCAGCTACCTACAGTAATAGACTATCTAGTGATGCAAACTACTCAACGTTTTATGAAATTTCGCCATTTTGAATTGAAAAAATGCAATCATCATTTATGTAATTCATAAATGAATGTGACGATGAGGCAAAAAACTTTTACATTTTCTACATATTAGACACAAATAAGAGTGACACGTGCACATTTTAAAATAAAATATTATTTGCAAATAGTTTAAATTGATTACTTCATTACTAGACCTAGAACTTATTTTACCATTCTTATTTATTTATTCCCTTAATTTTTATAATAGTAATTATAATGTATAATAATTATACCAGCAGACACCCCCCGTCTGCCGGTAGGTGCCCCCCAAGCACAAAAGTGAAACTCTGCCTATAGTTCTCCCTCTGTTGGTGTGGGTTTCCCTTCACAATCTAAAGCCATGCAATGTGAGTGTGTACGTCTGTGTGTTAGTCCTGTGATGGACTGGCCGTGGCATAGATAGGCTACCTGTGACCCTAACTAAGACAAGCAGTTTGGAAAATCAAAACAATCATTTATCAGGCTTTAGAATTGGTTACTTACATGTTGCAGCATTATGGTCGCATCCATCTTTCAGTAAAAGTGTTGTCATGGCAAAAAATTAACTCTCAGTTGCACCACTGAATAAGAGACAAACCTTAGCCAATCGTCTTTATAAAGATTTATTTTCTTGCAAGAAAAGAGTCACAGTCATACAGCCATCCTGAATGTCTGTAGAGTGCTAACTGAAGACATAACAGAAGCTGCAATCTTTTATACCCCCCAAAGTGTAAACAATCCTTCTCAGTAGTTTTCCACACATGGTAAAAGTAGGAGGCACAGCACACAGATTTAGAATTAGTTCTGCCCGACACCTTTGGTACAGGAGAGCCCTCAAATAAGGTGTCCCGCATGGCAGAAACACATGTTAGCTCCTGTATGATTTCAAATATATATATATCTTAATTAATCTTCCTCTATGATAAAATTTTTCCACAACAATTCCCCCTTTTATCATTCATTTGATAATCTTACAAGAAAATTTAATAAAAAAAAAAAAGTGTATATATAAAAAATAGAAGTAATAATGAGTAATTAAAAGAATACAAGAAATAAAAATAATAAATGGTAAAAAATAGAAGTAATAATAATAAAATAAGCAAATTTAAGTCACTTATCACACGTATATCCTTCATCTCTGATTTTCGTATAAATGATCACTCTCTTAAATTGGTGAAAGAAGAAAGAAAACACTTAGGCTGTTTTTGTGGGTAAAGTCCCTTAAACTTAGCAAGCAAAAACAGTTTTTCAATCTCTGGGACTTCTCATCCCCAAATTTAAAAGTAGGAAAATCTTAATGCATTTCACTATCACCGCTGGTTGTATTGTCATCAAATGCATCTGGAGATTCATCACCATCATTGTATCACCAGTCTCTGTACTGAGCTGGACATACACTGGAAAATACATAGCAGACACATCAATATCAGCACTACTATTTCAAGGACTGGCAACACGGTGAAACATAACCAATATCCTCATCCTTTCGGATTTGTTAACCAACCAAACCATTATTCGTCAGCTTTCTCAGGTTCTCTTACGGCCTTTCTCATAAAGTTCATTGTCATCCCGCTGATTGTCACTGTACAGTTCTCTGTGGTTTCATTCTCGTCTTTTCACAGTGACTGCTGCCTGATGATCTCACCACTCTGAAGGGTTGGTGACCTTGTGTGAACTGATAACTGCATCTGTTGTTTAAACAGGATTTTGGCATACGCTGACATGTGCCTTTGGCTCCTTTCCTCTCTGTTCCTCCTCCTCCTCGATCGCTGGTGAGACTCTCCTGTCGTGGCTCGCGTGAACCCACGTCACCCTCTCAGATACCTTCATGGCCGTATGAGTTGCCTGCAACAGAAAAAATCCTAGCCACCTTTCCGCCTTCCAGCTCTTCCTTCTGTGGTCCTGTATCACCACGAAATCGCTTGGCTTGATGTCGTATAAAGGAGTCTCAGCTGGTTTCCCCTGCCTTTACCTACACACAGACCTTAGATAACAGAGAAGACATTTCTTTGCAGTAATTCAACATTCTGTGGACGGAAGCTGTTGGTTACCCCTTTCCATTCCCATGAATGGTGTTCTTCCAAAAAAAAACAATCTCAAACAGGCTCAGATTTGCTCTAAAATAAGTAACCAAGGCTTGCCATCACCACTTGTCCACACGCCATTTTGAACAGTACATGTCACACTGTTCCCATCGTTGTTTCTCTGGCCCTGTGGTGAAAGACTGCATAATCTGTAAAGAAGACAAAGCATTCTTGTTTATTTCAGATACTAAAAGACAATCTGATTCTTTTGTCTCCTGCGCTGCCGCGGCCTTCGCAGCAGCGTCTGCTCTCACGTTTCCTGTTGAAATAATATCTTTGTTGTTAGTATACGCTGCGCATTTACAGATAGCAACCTGGCCAGGCAAGAGAGTTGCATCTAGCAGATTATACACAAGAAGCAATCAAAATTGGACGTCCATCAGATTTCAAAAAATGTTCTGTGTTTCCACAGCGCCCCAATCATGTGCAACCCCGAACGCATACAGCGAGTCTGTGTAAATCGTTACACTTTTACCCTCCGTCAGCTTGCATGCTTCTGTCGGGGCTACAATCTCCAGTCCAAACCAGAAAGTTTCACAAAACATACTGAAAATATCCTATAAAATGAAAGAGAAATCCATATTTCATATCAGGAAGCCGGGCTAAGTGAGCAAGCACTGTCACTGCACTCCTGTCATATTAGGGGTGTGTGATAGCTCCAAAATCCAAAACACCCTACAACTTGTCGTTATCAAGTGTTTAGCGACACATCACACATCCCTAGGCCAGACCCTCAGTCACTCCTCAGAGACCAAATACACATGTACCTTTCTTTTTCAAAAGTCGAAAATAAAAGAAAACATTCATATCGTTATTTCCACCAAAACATAGACTTACTCCAGAACCCTTTTGTTAAACTTACTATTTTCAGTCCTCATAGCCCACATCATATTTAACTTTATCAGCTCGTTCACTCATCTTTATCTCGTGACATTATGCTTAATCGATTAATTAGGATTTCCTTTAAAGTACATTTTTCCTCTTAATTCATGTCATTTGGCAGTGATACTCATCAAATCCTCACTAGTCTTAACTTGCCACACCAAAATTGTTATAATATTACAAACAACTTACAAATTTTCATAATCTTCACTATCATTTTAAATTTGTACTATGAGGCATCATCAGTTTCTTTTAAAGCTGTTTTAACCCAATCTATATTTTTGAAAAGCATTCATAGTTCAATATATATTAACTTGATTTGCTTCATGTGTTTATAAATTCTGTCAGAAGTTTTATTTTCACAACATTAATCTTTGGGGCTATTTCTCTCATTTAACTTACTTGTCACATTATTCCTCTATCAAATAGTCAGTCTGCAGATGCACCATATAATCATTATTGTTTCAGTCTTATCTCTACTGTTCTGCAGACACCAAAATATTATTTCTTGATCCCAGTCACACAGAAAGCCTTATAGCCACTTGCTTCTTCAACATTAATTGTAGTTCTCTATATAAATCAAATGTCATGCCTCCATTCAATGGAGGAAACACAAAATAAAATATAACTTTTCTTTTAGAAGTTATCCCTTTGTTCGCCCTCTGGCCTTTCATAAATATTAGGGAGTCTCTGGATATTTTGGGTAGTGGCATTTGTTAATTTGTCACTTTGTCTTTGCCGTCCAGTCTATAAAATTTACCTCAGACTCTCTGTTGAATTTAGACAATGGTGTTAACCCCATGCTGGATGGCAGTCTTATCTCTACTGCTCCAGAGAGTAATTCAAATCATATCATAAATGAGAAAAGTAGTCATAATTACCAGTGACAGACAGAGCTGGATACCCAATCCACTTAAAGCTCGTCCCATGTTCTGGATCATCTTTTCACCAGATTCCTTCAGGAGTATAAGCTTCTTTAAAGTTTGTTGTTTCACTTAACCCATCGGTAATGATATACAGTCATTCCAGAGGTGAATGACCCCATACACTCAATCAGGACAGAACGGTTTCACTAACCAACACATACAAAACATAAAGTTCAGTCACCAACGTACACACACATAACCATTAACTGCTCATTTTCAAACTTTCCTTTTAGTTTAAACTCTTTTTTAAGCCTAGCTTTTACATGGTCTCTTAACCAATTTCAAATCATGTCTGTTCATTATTCATTTGTCTTCACAAGTCATCTGGTTTGTTTTGGTTCTTTGTTTTGTCTCAGCTTTAACAGGGCGATAGCAGACACAGTGCAATCCCTGCTTCCACTCATGCAGTCTCTCTCTCTCTCTCTCTCTCCAAACCAAATAATCTTTTCACAGCCTCCTAAAACTTTACTCAGACTACTGTAATATTCCTTGACAACATTTAGAAAATTAACTTTTCATATTAGAGCTTTAGTTTAAATACCTTTTGTTATCCAGACCTTCTCTTTAAACTTCAAAAGCTGTCCTCATCTTTAGGCGCCACCATGTCTCATGTCATATCTAATGACCTGCAGGAGTAAAAACTCACAATAACATTAGTTCCTGATCACACAGTTTTACTGATGCCAATTAATACATTTTGTTCTGCTCTCCACAAAAGTTAATGACAATCACCACATGGTCTCAGCCGGCTCTTGAAAGCCCTTTCCCACTCTTTTCCTCAGGGTCTTTCCTGACATTCTATTCACTAAATGCGGCTCCTGGGTGAGTGGTATGGAGGAACATTTCTGGGGCAGACTGCTGTATCTGTCACAGTTCCCCCCTGATGATGCTGTTGGCCTCACAGACATCTGCTTCTCACACATACACACCTCACATAAAAACACCCCCCTTTTGGAGGTGCCCAGTGGCGGCGATGACCCTCTGGCTTAGGTTGCTCTCTATCTGGCCAAAGAAAGTCTTACCCGTCTTTGAGAAATCACCTCATGCACACTGGTAACCGCTCAAGATCTTTGACCATTTACTTTAACAGGATCAGATGTTTTCTGGAGCTTTGGGGAAAGTGCATTCAAGAGTCACCAGAGCCACTTGGTCTGCTTACTATTGGTAGAACATAGAGACAGGTTAATTACAACATAACTTAATTACTAAAATCCAAATCAATTCAGTTTAATGTTTGGCTATCTCTATAACCCATCGGTTCAATACATGGTGGAGGCTAAGATCAGACAAAGATGTTACTGGTCATAGAATAAATTAGTCAAAATTTTCAGTTCATTTAAAGTCTGTATTTAAAGACATCACATTTCGTTTTACCTGAAATATTTATCATTGCCCTCTTAATGGCAATCCTCTTTTAACAAATTACTGTCTATTATTTTCACTGATGCCCTGTGCTTTGCTATAAATCTTATCACCTATGACACAGGCTCAGATATCAGCTTTGAGCTGACTTTACATGAGAGAGAGACTCTGAGGCATTCAGGACCTGTACTGCATTTCCATAAACGTTCGTTTTCAAATAAACATTATCCTTTTTAACTCTATCCTTAGCCAGAAATGGCGTTTTCAAATAACCATAATTTTATATTTGTCTTTTGCCCATACAATGAATTTAGAAACTATAAATTTCCACTCAGATTGAGTCTCTGTTACACAGCAAGTTAGGCCACCACACCAGAAATGACATGGTGGGGCCGGATTCAGATAAGCGAACTGTTTTATTTTAGCTAAGCCCAAGCTTATCTTTTGAAACCAAAACATCATCTTCTAGGGTTTTCAACATATTAACACCAATTATTTTCAGAGTTAGAGGAATTTTCTCATAAATCTGTCATTTAAAACCCTCTACATAACTATTTGTATATCTTTACCACTCAGATTTTTATCACCATTGTCTTTAATTTTAACCTCATAATTTATATTAACATTATCATAGATCTTTCCTTCAAAAAAAATTAAAGACTCCAGTTTATTGACCTTATTATTATCTCATTCGTTTCTTAGACAGAGTGTAAGTCTCTTCTTTGTTTGTAGCCAATCAAATTATTGTTCAACTTTCCAATCAAAATTAAAACATTGCTGCCCATTTCCCAAGTTCTACAAATTTCTTTGAAGTGAGGGCTTCAGAGCAGAGCTGCTTACAGCGTTTGCTCTCGTTCGTCTCAAAATCTTTATCCCGACTGATCAAGTTACTGACCATGTCACTCAAATTGTTAGCAATAATTTAGTCAAAGTTCATACTCACCTAAAGTTATACCAGCAGAGATGGAAGCGGCAATCTTCAAACACAGCTGTTGCTTCTGCGTGATAATACTACATTTTCCTTTCCCTGTTATCTGACTCTTTCACCCAACATTTTAATGTTTGTTCGCATTTCTCACACACGTTTCCCACAACAGCCCTTCTGAAATTATACTTTCACCACTTTTAGTCTGGTGACACTCAGCATTCCCTCTTTTGGGAACCCATCATATTTAATTAACTATACCTTGCATGCATTTTTGGCCATATAATTTTCTCATTTGACAAAATACCGGTGTATCATATTCAGCTAGCTTGCTTTGAGATTTCCCCATGTTGGCAGTCTGTGTCTGTGGCTTTTTCGCGTCTCCGTTCAGATCTGATTTCTTCACCCAAGACCAGAAGGTTAGACACTCTTCTTTAGTGTCCCAATTTGACGGCCCGCGTGATTGCAGTTTCTCTTCTTTAGAAACCAATCCCGCTGCCCAGCCCACGTGATTGCAGTTCCCATTCAGTCGGTCACTCTCGACGCCACGTCGGAGTACCGACGAATAGGAATCTCGTTCGCGAGAGCCAATCTACTTCGAGTGAAACTAAACGAGCCAATGCACATTGGCATGCAATGATTGCACCAGGTGCTCATGCCACGCAGTGCGGGTATAAATGAGACACAGGTGTTTGCATCAAGTTAGCTTTTTGCTTCGGAGCCGAGTGGTAGATGGTTCAGCCAGATATCACTCTCTACTTCGCAGTCCTGACTGAATAGAAGCCTGCCCTTTTGGAAGCGATCTCTTCAGTCGGTGTTGGTGTGACGGCACTGCAGCGGGTTGTGTGGTTCTTTGATCATCTCTCTTTCTCTTTTCTGAGCAAACACAAAGGCTGTTCTCGCAGCTGGTTTGGTGCGCTAGGTGGAGAGCGCTGAAAAGCCGTTCTTACGGCTGGTAAGAGAGCGCCTTCGTGTGAGAGAGAGCGAGCACGTCAGGCTGCACTATCCCCTGACTGTGTCGCCGCGACCCCTCCCCCTGCGTGCTTCAGCACCAAGGAGAGCGTCCTTCTATTAGAGCAACACAGATAGAGCTTGCGTCCTTTTCAGGATGACATTCTATTTGTGTGTTTCTGGATGCGGTGGTTATCTGTCACCGAGGGATGGTCACAAGCGCTGTATCTCGTGTTTGGGCGTTCAGCACGCTGAGGCAGCGCTGGTGGATGACTCATGTTCTCACTGCGGGAACATGACCATCTCGGAGTTGCGGTCGAGACTCCATCTTGCAAGGGGTGGAGTCCCCGTGCCTCTGCCTCGATCTAATCCTCCACAGAGGGTTACTTCAGGCAGTAGCGCGGGTGATCAGAGGATTACGGTGAGCGCGCTTCCCCCAGGGAACCAATCCCCGGGGAACCCTCACTCCTCCCGCACTTCGCAGCCAGTAGAGCTGCCGTTGGAACGCGGTGGGCCACCCACGAGGTGTGTACCATCCGTATCCTTCGGGGCTCCTCTTGACGATCAGATGTCCATTGCAGCATCGGAGGGAGGGTCAGAAGTTTCTGGAGATGACGTGTCGGCGCAGGGGGCTCCTTCGGGAAGATCCGCTGTGCCTGATACAGATCCGGAAATGATGGCCATGCTTTCCCGGGCCGCTGAGAGAGTCGGGTTCGTGTGGAACCCTCCACCGTGTCCCGAACCCTCAAGCCTGGACGATTGGTTTCTCGGGGTGGCCCGTGCTGGTTCTCAGCACCCCACCCCGGTTCCTTTCTTTCCGGAGGTGCATGACGAGCTCACTAGGTCATGGACGGCACCTTTCACTGCCCGAAACCGGCCCAGTGGCTCCTCCTCCCTCACCACCCTCGATGGGGGAGCGCAGAAGGGTTACACGCAGGTTCCTCCCGTGGAACGGGCCGTTGCCATGCAACTGTGCCCTAACTCCACTTCTAGGGGGAACCCATGTCTCCCCTCCCGGGCTTGTAGGTACTGAGGAGGGCCGGGTGGAGAATCTTGTGTTCCGTGTTGTTTCTGTTTGGTACCCAAATTTTCAATAAAAGAGCAGTTTCCCCTATCTCCGGGTCCCCAGGGGGCTCGGAGGGTTGTGGCCGGTCAAACCCCGGGCCACACTCATCCTCCCCCTTCGCCAGCGGGCAGCAGTGGACGATCCCCTCACGGTCCTTCTGCCCACCTGTGGAATCAGGTAAGTGTTGCAATGCACACTCACACCTCGCTGCGGGCCGCCTCCACGAGACAGCCGCCCCAGCCCGGTACCTGCATTCCACCTCACTGCCCCACGGTGGGTACGCCGGTGGTCCCTTTGGTCCCGCTTGCACGGTCTCTGCGAGCCTGGCTAGCGCACCCCAGTCCGTCTCGCTGGCTCATTTGGACCATCAGGCTCGGCTATGCGATTCAGTTCGCCCGGCGTCCCCCCAGGTTCAAGGGCGTCCGCTTCACTTCGGTGAACGCCGCAGACGCCCATGTCCTGCGTGCGGAGATTGCAGTCCTACTGGCGAAGGACGCGATAGAGCCGGTCCCTCCAGCCGATATGAAGACAGGCTTCTACAGCCGGTACTTCATTGTACCCAAGAAGACAGGTGGGTTACGGCCAATCTTGGACCTGCGAGTCTTGAATCTGAGCCTTCACAAGCTACCGTTCAAGATGCTCACGCAGAAACGCATCTTCGAATGCATCTGTCCCCAAGATTGGTTTGCAGCGATCGACCTGAAGGACGCGTACTTTCATGTTTCGATTCTTCCTCGACTCACAGGCCGTTTCTGTGCTTTGCGTTCGAGGGTCGAGCATATCAGTACAAAGTCCTGCCCTTCGGGCTGTCCCTGTCCCCCCGTGTCTTCACGAAAGTCACGAGGGGGCCCTTGTGCCCATGAGAGAACAGGGCGTTCGCATCCTCAACTATCTCGACGACTGGCTCATTCTAGCACAGTCCAGGGATCAGTTGTGCGAACCACAGGACCTGGCGCTCTGACACCTCAGCCAGTTGGGTCTTCGGGTCAACTGGGAGAAGAGCAAACTCGCCCCCGTGCAGAGGATCTCTTTTCTCGGTATGGAGTTAGATTCGGTCGAACGGACAGCGCGCCTAACACAGGGGAGCGCGTCCAGTCGATGCTGAACTGCCTGAACACGTTTCAAGGCAGGATGACGGTTCCACTGAAACAATTTCAGAGGCTCCTGGGGCATATGGCAGCCGCAGCGGCAGTAACACCGCTAGGCTTGCTTCATATGAGACCGCTTCAGCATTGGCTACACGGCCGAGTCCCGAGATGGGCGTGGCAACGCGGCACTCACCGGGTGAGCATCACACCGGCCTGCCGCCAATCCTTCAGCCCATGGTCAGACCCCTCGTTCCTTCGGGCCGGAGTGCCTCTGGAACAAGTGTCCAGGCATGCTGTGGTCTTCACGGATGCCTCTGCCATGGGCTGGGGAGCCACGTACAACGGGCATGCAGTGTCAGGGGTTTGGACGGGCCCGCACCTGCATTGGCACATCAACTGCCTCGAGTTGCTAGCTGTGCATCTCGCTCTGAGCCGCCTCAAAAGGCTGCTATGGGGCAAAGATGTACTGGTCCGCACGGACAACACCGCGACCGTTGCGTATATCAACCGACAAGGTGGTCTACGCTCCCGTCGCATGTCGCAACTCGCCCGCCATCTCCTCCTCTGGAGTCAGAAGTGTCTGAGGTTGCTTTGGGCCATTCATGTCCCTGGTGTGAGCAACCGTGTGGCCGACGAGCTTTCACGAGCTGCGCTCCCAGGGGAATGGCGACTCCACCCCCAGGTGGTTCAGCTGATTTGGAGACAGTTCGGGGCGGCACAGGTCGACCTGTTTGCGTCCCCAGAAACGTCCCACTGCCAGTGGTTCTATTCGCTGACCGAGGGTACACTCGGCACGGATGCACTTGCGCACAGCTGGCCCCAGGGGCTGCGCAAATATGCGTTTCCCCTAGTGAGCCTACTTGCACAGACACTGTGCAAGGTCAGGGAGGACGAGGAGCAGGTCCTGTTGGTGGCACCTTACTGGCCCAACCGGTCCTGGTTCCCAGAACTTATGCTCCTGGCGACAGCCCCTCCTTGGCCGATTCCTCTGAGGAAGGACCTTCTGACTCAGAGACGGGGCACCCTGTGGCACCCGCGTCCAGATCTGTGGAAGCTTCATGTCTGGCCCCTGGACGGGACGCGGAGGTTCTAGGTGACTTACCCCAAGAGGTAGTTAACACCATCAGTTCGGCACGAGCACCGTCTACAAGACAGGCTTATGCTTTGAAGTGGAACCTGTTCGTCGAGCGGTGTTCTTCTTGCCGAGAAGACCCCGAAGATGTTCGATCGCGTCTGTGCTTTCCTTCCTGCAACGAGGGTTGGAGCGTAGGCTGTCGCCCTCCACCCTCAAGGTCTATGTTGCTGTGGAAGCTTCATGTCTGGCCCCTGGACGGGACGTGGAGGTTCTAGGTGACTTACCCCAAGAGGTAGTTAACACCATCAGTTCGGCACGAGCACCGTCTACAAGACAGGCTTATGCTTTGAAGTGGAACCTGTTCGTCGAGTGGTGTTCTTCTTGCCGAGAAGACCCCGAAGATGTTCGATCGCGTCTGTGCTTTCCTTCCTGCAACGAGGGTTGGAGCGTAGGCTGTCGCCCTCCACCCTCAAGGTCTATGTTGCTGTGGAAGCTTCATGTCTGGCCCCTGGACGGGACGTGGAGGTTCTAGGTGACTTACCCCAAGAGGTAGTTAACACCATCAGTTCGGCACGAGCACCGTCTACAAGACAGGCTTATGCTTTGAAGTGGAACCTGTTCGTCGAGTGGTGTTCTTCTTGCCGAGAAGACCCCGAAGATGTTCGATCGCGTCTGTGCTTTCCTTCCTGCAACGAGGGTTGGAGCGTAGGCTGTCGCCCGCCACCCTCTAGGTCTATGTTGCTGCAATATCTGCCTATCACGACCACGTAGAAGGTAAGACAGTTGGGAAGCACGACCTGGTCGTCAGGTTCCTCAGGGGGGGCGAGACGGTTAAATCCTCCTCGACCCCCCTCCATACCCTCTTGGGATCTTGCTCTGGTGCTCCGAGCACTTCAGAATGCCCCATTCAGAATGCCATTTCAGCAGAGCTTAAGATTCTGTCTATGAAGACTTTGCTGTTGGCCGCACTGGACGGGGGCAGAGGCCATGGCGCTTTGGTAGGGATTCCTATTTGTCGGTACTCCGACGTGGCGTCGAGAGTGACCGACTGAATGGGAACGTCTCGTCTACGTATGTAACCCTCGTTCCCTGAAGGAGGGAACGGAGACACCACGTCCCGTCGCCATGCCCTCTGCACCCTGCTGGGGTGCCAGTCTACCTACTCGGCTCCTCAGCAAAAAGCTAACTTGATGCAAACACCTGTGTCTCATTTATACCCACGCTGCGTGGCATGAGCACCTGGTGCAATCATTGCATGCCAATGTGCATTGGCTCGTTTAGTTTCACTCGAAGTAGATTGGCTCTCGCGAGCGAGATTCCTATTCGTTGGTACTCCGACGTGGCGTCTCCGTTCCCTCCTTCAGGGAACGAGGGTTACATACGTAACCAAGACGTTTCTCTTCTTTTAGAAACCAATCCCGCTGCAAAGATGGCCCGTGGTTGCTTTCTCTTCTTTAGAAAGCACTTCACGTTGCCTAGCCCACGTGATTGCAGCCTCTTTTTATTATATATATATATATATATATATATATATATATATATATATATATATATATATATATATATATATATATATATATATTTTTTTTTTTTTTTTTTTAAAGGCCAATCACGCTGCCAGCCACAGAATCAGACTTCCCTCATGGTTTATTCCCTTAACTTCCAATTTTAATTCAACCAAAATTCTTCCCCGAATTTTAAGTTTGTCTCTTACCAGAAGCATCCCGTTGCCACCTCGGGTTCGTTTTCTCTAATTCCAGTGGTCGGACTCCCGGACCCCCTGAGCGGTCGGCCCCTCTCCCTCAATCCGTCGAGGTAGGGCTGTGACTCTAACGTCCAGGATGATCAGTCACCGTCTGCTCTCGGGGTCCAGAAGGCACATCCAAGGAATCCCACTTCTGACACCAAATTGTCATGGCAAAAAATTAACTCTCAGTTGCACCACTGAATAAGAGACAAACCTTAGCCAATCGTCTTTATAAAGATTTATTTTCTTGCAAGAAAAGAGTCACAGTCATACAGCCATCCTGAATGTCTGTAGATTGCTAACTGAAGACATAACAGAAGCTGCAATCTTTTATACCCCCTAAAGTGTAAACAATCCTTCTCAGTAGTTTTCCACACATGGTAAATGTAGGAGGCACAGCACACAGATTTAGAATTAGTTCTGCCCGACACCTTTGGTACAGGAGAGCCCTCAAATAAGGTGTCCCGCATGGCAGAAACACATGTTAGCTCCTGTATGATCTAAAACATATATATATCTTAATTAATCTTCCTCTATGATTAAAATTTTCCACAACAGTGTACATAAATAATTATATACTACTGACAAGATCAGGCACTTTGTTGAAAATAAACAGCAAATTAACAAATGTTAGAATCCTTTGGAAGGTATGAAGACGATGTTCCCTTTCAGTCAGTACACTACGAGTTACGTCAGTTACTGACGGAATGGGGGTTTCGCTTAGAAGCCAATCGCCTTTGAGATCTACAAAACGCTTCAGAGCCGAGTGTTACTTGCCTGAGCTTTCTCTCTTCAAGATGTGCGTCTCTCCAGAGTGTTGGTGTTACGGCGCGTTCCAGCGAGTTCCGCATTCCTGTCTGATGCGTGCAGTGATCCAGCACAGTGTGCGCGTTCTCCCTGGGCGCTTCGGCATTCTGCAGAGCAAAACTCCTCTCTAAAAGAGCTGCACGCGGCACGTCTTTTTCAACTGTTTGGCGTGTTTGGGGGAACATGGCCATCGCGGTGTTGCAATCGAGACTCTATAATCTCCGTTTAAAACTAATAATAATAAAAAAAAGAGAGAGTCCCCTCTACCTCACCCCAATCTACTTCCTCCACGAGAGGCAGTACTTTGGCTGGTGGTCAGGGTGATCTGGGGGTGTTGGTGTGGGCCAACCCAACGAATATTCCTCGGGCCACACCCCCCTCTAGCACACTGCAACCTGTGGTGTTGCCGAATGAAGGTGCTGGTGTTCCCGTCCTGGACTCAGCGTCTCTTTTGGGACGCCGGCAGATGACGTCACGTTGATCGCCGCATCACAAGGTGGGCTGGATTCCACTGGAGATGAAGATTCGGCTGTGCTGCCTCCTCTGGGAGCTTAAGCGCTGTCCAAGTTTGATCTGGAGCTCACAGCCATCCTCCTCTCCTTTGTCTCCTTTGACTTTTCGCGGCCCATCAGCAGCCTCTTCCGCCTTACTGCTCTCGAAAGTGGCACGGTGTAAGGGTACACTGGGGTTTCCCCTGTTGAACGTTCTGTTGCATGGCAACTGTGCCCGCAGAGCTTTTCAGCAGCGCGCTGGGACCCAAAGCACCCGTCCAAGGCTTGTGGGTTACGTATACTTTAGTGGCGGAGAACCACAGAACCGCGGGCCAGGCCGCGTCCACCTGCATGCTTCAGCCATCCCTCAAGCCTATCAGGCCAGGGTGCTCAGAAGCATGCACAAGGGCAGTACTGACCCCGCACTCGTACATGAGCTGCGGGCGACGAAGGTTACTGCACGCTCTCTCGGTCAGGTGATGTCCACTGCTGTGGTCCAGGAACGCTATTTATGGCTCAGTTTGACAGATGGGCAGGAGTTTGAGCGAACACGTTTCCTCAGCTCCCCTATCTCCTAGGCTGGGCTATTTGGCGGGGCAGTCGGGTGCTTTGCCCAACAGTTCTCGACTGCACAAAAGCAGACTGGGGCGATTGAACATATTCTGCCCCGGCGGGCCGCTGCTGCCTCCATTCAGCCGCTGGCACAGACGCCTCAGCCTGCTCCCTGCCAGGGCTGCCCTCCTGTGGCTCTCGCCCCTCCTGCCCCCCCCCGCCCTGCCCCAGCAGCAGCCTTCACCCAGCAGCAGCCTTCTCGGGCACCCGCCCTGCTAACGGCATGTTAAGCGGCGCGCCTAACACGGGCCCCTCAGAGATGAATTCAGTTCTTTCTCTGGAGTTGGTGACAGGGCCACTCCTTCCCCTGGTGGAGGGCCGGGGGAGAAACTTTTGCTTTCCTTAACTGAAAGAACTGACATTCACCTCTGAGCTCCCAGAGGGCGTGGCTGGCAGTGTGCAACGCACAGCATCGCCACTCTCAGCCCCCTCTGTCGCCAGCCCCTCTCAGACGAGACCCCCGTGGAACGCTATTCCTTCCCTGGTCTCCTCTGTCAGGGCACGGAATTCGACCCCACCCACACTTTGGGACGCTCCCACGCCTCCCTATGTCTGGGCGGGTCATTCTGCTCGCTGCCCCATCGTGGCTCCTGGATGGGACACGGCAGGTTTGAGTACCATACCACCTCAGGTGGTGGCTACCATCAATTCCGCTAGGGCCCTGTCTACTAGACACGCCTATGCGTTGAAGTGGAACCTCTTCGTCACCTGGTGCTCTTCTCGCCGAGAAGACCCCCGGAAATGCCTGATCGGGGCCGTGCTCTCATTTCTCCAAGAAGGGTTGGATCGAAGGCTGTCCCCTTCCACCCTGAAGGTCTATGTGGCCGCTATCTCAGCCTACCACGACCTCGTGGAGACAAAACAGGTAAGTCAGCACGACCTGGTCATCAGGTTCCTGAGGGGGGCTAGGAGACTGAATCCTCCTAGCTCTCCCCTCGTAGCCTCTTGGGACCTCGCAGTGGTCTTATCTGCCCTGCAGAGAGCTCTCTTTGAGTCTTTGCGATCAGTCGAGTAAGTTCCTGTCTATGAAGACAGCGCTTCTGGTCGCTTTGGCCTCCGTCAAGAGGGTAGGGGACCTGCAGGCATTTTCGGTTGACGTGTGCCTGGAATTCAGGCTGGCCAATTCTCACGTGATCCTGAGACCCCGGCCTGGATATGTGCCCAAGGTTCCCACCACTCCTTTCTGGGACCAGGTGGTGAACCTGCAGGCGCTGCCTTGGAGGAGGCAGACCCAGCCTTGGCACGTGCCCTTCGCACTTACGGAGACCAGGCGCAGCGTTCAGTACCTCAGACCAGTTCTTGTCTGTTACGGAGAGCAGCAGAAGGGAAGGCTCTCTCCAAGCAGAGGTTGTCTCACTGAACAGTGGACGCCATTGCTCTGACATAGCAGGTTCAGGGCATGTCATGCCCCCAAGGGGTTAAGGCACACTCCACTGGAGTGTGACCCCCTTGGGCTTAGGTTTGGCGCCTCGCTAACAGACTTAGGACTGTAGGCTGGGTGACACCCTACACATTCATTAGATTCTGAGTAATCTCCGAGTGGAGCCAGTATTCTCTGTATACTCGCCCAAGATGGCCAGTAATTGGACAGGCTCAGGTGTCTTCGCTTGCTGCGCCATTCCACTCCACGGACTGGATGCGTGCACATTTCTCTCAGATGAGCTTCCAGTAAGCCCTGAGCTCCTCCAGCACTGTTGATGTCGACACCAGAGTGCATGCCCGCTTGGTCAGCCCTCGTGTTCGGCTAGGTTCCTCCATGTGCATGGTTCCCCCGTTCGGCAACCCCCAAATGTGTTTTTCCACAGTAAGTCTCTCTGAGCATGTGTCTTCCCTTGTGTTCTTAAGTCCTCCCTTCGGGCAGGCATTGTGTTGCATTTCTCCACGTGGGATATGCTTCCCAGTGTACCTTGGTATTTGCGTTGAGCCTAGCCCCCCGTTTGTGCTAAGACTCACGGCAGGGAGCACTTGTAAGCGCAGGACGCTGGAAGACAGCCGTTGTGGCGAGATTAAATTGGGACCCCCATTCCGTCAGTAACTGACGTAACTCGTAGTGTACTGACTGAAAGGGAACGTCTTGGTTACGTATGTAACCCTTCCCTGCCACTTCCGCTGTACCACTGGAACGGCCGGGCGTTCAAGCCTCGGCTCTTCAGCAGGTAACATAATGCGAGATTTCCACGCAACGCCCTTTATACCCACTCGGTGGGGCAGGGCTGCGTTATGCAAATTCCGCAGACCCATTGGCTCGTTTTGTAGATCTCAAAGGCGATTGGCTTCTCGTCTGACGTAACGTCTCTTTTCCCTTCCTTCAGGGAACGAGGGTTACATACGTAACCAAGACGTTCTTCAACAACAAGAACTGCACAATATTTAAAACCTTTATTTAAGTACATTTTTATACCAAGTTGATCTTAAGTATTTCAACCTTCACTAACAGTTACATTCAGCAATGTGCAGATACACTAATCAGGCATAACATTATGACCTACCCTAATATTTTTTTGGTCCCCTTTTTGCTGCCAAAACAGCCCTGACCCACCAGGGAATACCGTTTCCATGAAAGGGTGTACATGGTCTGCAACAATGCTTAGGTGGTATGTATCAAAGCAACATCCACATGGATGGCAGGACCCAAAGTTTCCCAGCAGAACATTGCCCAAAGCATTACACTGCCTCCACCAGCTTGCCTTCTTCCCATAGTGCATCCTGGTGCCATGTGATCCCCAGGTAAGTGACGCACACGCACCAGGCCATCCATGTAATTTAAAAGAAAGCCTGATTCATCAGACCAGGCCACCTTTTTCCATTGCTCCATGGTCCAGTTCTGATGCTTACGTGTCCACTGTTTACACTTTTGGTGGTGGAAAGGGGTCAGCATGGGCACCCTGACTGGTCTGCGGCTATGCAGCCCCATACGCAACAAACTGCGACACTATGTGTATTCTGAAATCTTTCTATCAGAACCAGCATTGACTTCTTGAGCAATTTGAGCTATAGTATCTTGTCTATTTGACCACACCGGCCAGCCTTCGTTCCCCACGTGCATCAATGAGCCTTGGCTGCCAATGATCCTGTCGCCGGTTCACCACTGTTCCTTCCTTGGACCACTTTTGATTGATACTGATCACTGCAGACTGGGAACACCCCACAAGAGCTGCAGTTTTGGAGATGCTCTGGCCCAGTCGTCTAGCCATCACAGTTTGGCCCTTGTCAAACTCACTCAAATCCTTATGCTTTCCCATTTTCCTGCTTCTACCACATCAACTTTGAGGACAAAATGTTCACATGCTGCCTAATATATCCCACCCACTAACAGGTGCCGTGATGAAGAGATAATCAGTATTATTCACTTCACCTGTCAGTGGTCATAATGTTATGCCTGATAGTTGTATAATGAAATATATTTAGGCTGTATCATGCCTCCAACATTCCTGTAGCAGAGATAAGGAAACCTCCACAAGTTACCCAGTCCAACCACATTCCCTGCCACAGCCAGAAGAAACTCAGTGCCCTCTCTCCTCTATTTGTCCTTCTATATATATATATTTTATGAAGTGGGGAAATCACAATGTGCAATTGATCACCTTTTATTCCTCTGAACTGACCCCAAGGTTTCACAACTTTTTATATTTTAATTTTTAACACTGCTAACGCTAATGACAAAGTAACAAATGTTCTTTTTAAATGAGTTATGATGAATAATTACCTAATTGTCTAATGTATTGAACTAATGTTAACAAATGGAACGTTACTGTAAAGTTTTACCATGTTGTTAAATAGATAACATTTTATATTTAATATCAGTTTAATGGTTAGTGTGTTCTTAATCTCAGATTTCATGATTGTTATTCTTTTTTTTTCTTTCACAGAAACCTTGAAAGACCAATAATGTCTGGAACACACATAATTCAAGTTCTCTTTAATATGAAAAATATGCATTTTCATACATGGTTGCAACAATATTTCAGTTCATTTTCTTATGTTTTATTATAAAAACTTAAGCAATACAAAAAAATTATGTTTGGAGCAAAGGCATAGCCAGAACTTTTTTTCAGTGACCAGGTAAGACCCAGTGATTTTATTGGGGTGGCCAAAAAAAATCCTGCTTCAAATCTAGAGAAAATGACTGTATATCCTGCGTGAAATACCTTAAAACGGATGTGGAATGGAACACGTATTTGTAATGATTGCATTTTTGCCTGGCATAAATTCTCTTCCATACAAGTCTCCGTATACTGTAACCAGTAGAGCTCTTTGAGTAGCCTATAACCGATCAAACGGCTTATAGTTGTCAGTAAACATCGCAAAAAAATGTTTTAAATGTTTTTCGTTGCAAAGTGCAAATGCAAATGGCTGTGCTTTCTTTGTGCTATCACAGGATATGTGAGTAATGTAGGTTGTGTGAGTGAGCGTGTATAACCACGTATAATATTTGGTAATTTTGTTGGCTAAACCTTAAGGGTTTTTTTTCCATTCCACTGTGCTAATTTTTCATTCTTTTTCTATGTAAACATGCGCTTGAAGAACATTTTTGACCGTTGCGTTCGCGTCTCGCTCTGCTGTATTTTTGTTTATGCTCGTAAAGCTGCTTCACCAAACGCGCATTTGCAGCGTTGCCATGTCCACTTATTATAGGCATCTTTGGGCTTGTTATTTTTCCCATATTAATAGGTAAAGCGACAACTTAGTTCAGCTGGAGTGTGTACGTGGCCTTTGTGCCAGTGTCAGTTCTTTTTAACTGAAAAAAATTAGCTGTTAAAGCCGTAAAAAAGCTTGTGCAACAGGGGTGGCCAAGCTTCAATCAGGGCTATGCCCCTGGTTTGGAGTGATATTTAAAAAAATGAAAAGATATATATAGATTTATACAGATATAAAAGCACAATAACGGTTCAATGACATACATTTTGCAGTTCAGTGTGCTGTTGTCAAGTACGTGAATAGCTGATAAATGACAAAGATTACTAAAAACAAATTAGATTACTAAAAATAAATAGCAAGAGTTAAGCATCTTTTAGTTTGTGTTGCTCTTCACTAAGTCTTGCATCTCTGTGATGAAGGTCTTTTTCTCTATTTCAGCTCGTTGCTTACAGATAAGAGGGAGGTTTGTGTCAGGATTACACAGGTAACGCCAACGCTGTCAAGAAACAGACAGAGAAACAACATTAATCTGTTAGTTGATTTACTCTTGTTTTTTTATGCAGTTTAGCTTTGGTTAATAGTTAAACATTTACATCTCTGCCCGGATGATATTTCAGCGGCTTGTTTCTTTTGATCATGTTTAATCTCACCTGTTTTAGGCTTCCTTTCTCAGTAAACAGTCGGATCAGCGCCCATCCAGGCACCAGCAGAATGGAGGACAGGGCCAGTAACCAGCCTAGTGCGTACGCCCAGTCTGGGTACACATACCAGCGGTTGAAAGTGAGAGGCTTGTACTTTACCATCGAACAGACAAAAGACACCTGAAAGAGAAGAAATAGAAGTTGTGAAGAATGGATGTAAAAGAAAACGGAGAATGCAATCAGATGAATGTGACGTGTAAATAATGACTAAATAAAGAGATTTGTTAGCTTTTTGACAAATATAAAACATGAAGCTCAAACAGATGAATGAAATGCAGAGACACTCACCAGGGACACAAAAGGAGTCAGATATTTCCAGCACAGCATAAACATGATATTGGGTCGTGAGTTTGTCATGTCTTCAATGATGTCAAACATTCTCTCAGCCCCTGTGGTGTTAGGGAAGAATTGAGCATCACTGGCTTTTAGATACTGTCAATGTTGTCTCATATCATAAATCATTTTTATTTAATTTATAGTAAAAAATTTCATTTAATTTATAATTTAGTTTCTTATGGTCATTTTCAAAAAATTAATGGTGACCCTCATTCCCTGAAGGAGGGAACAGAGACGTACATCAGAGAGGATCTGATGAAATGGGATCTCGCTTGAGAGCCCAATCCACTTCAAGTGAAACTAAACGAGCCAATGAACGTAACAGAGACGTTCCCTTTCAGTCAGTCACTCTTGACGTACGTCCGAGATGATCCGGCAAAATGGGATCCCTACCAAAATGTCATGTTGCTGACCCTTCCAGTGCCCTGCATAAGCCTCTCAGACCACCACCTGTTTGGGGCGGAAGCAGAGAGAGTCAATCCCTGCTGTTCCGCATAACCCACTCAGACTATTGAATAACGCTGGGAAAGCGTGCCCCTTTTAACGGAAAGGGAACACTGCGGAAGCCACATCCTGCCCGAAGGGAGGTAACCATGTGGAAGTTACACATATGGACTAGCCAATTAGGGTAGTGCAGCATATGGAATGTGTCTGGAGTGGCTCTAGTCTATTTAGGGGGGAGGCGACACTGGCTAGCCGACAGGGTAGCTGTACCGTGGAAGAATACATATATAGGGTCGCTACAGGGACCTCTACATATGGACACCCAGCCTAACACAGGTTCCTCAAAGCATACGAGTGTTAGGCCTGGCGCCAGACATTGCGCCAAGTCTGACTGCCGAGGGTGACGGAGGAACTCAACAGGGTTAGCCGTTTCTGTAACTTACTGGAGCAATAAGCCACGCATTTAGCTATTAAATGAGAATGGCGCAGCAAGCCGACACTGAGCAATTTCCCTATGCTACTGGCCACTGAAGGCGAGTATCCAGGAGGAAACTGGCTCTACACGAAGGCTATATAATCTAGCAAACAGCCCAGCCCGCAGCTCTACAAATATCTATTAGCGAGGCGCCTTCAGCCAGCGTCCACTATCCAGTGGGCTAACCTCTGCATGGAGATAGCCTTTCCCTTCTGCTAAACCTCCATAACAGACAAAGAGCTTTCCGTTCTGTCCACATAACACCGCAGAGTCCGGACAGGACAAAGAAAAGCCAGGACTGGGTGTGCCTCTTCTGAGGGCAGTGCTTGCAGGTTCACCACCTGGTCCCTGAAGGGTGTGGTGGGAATCTTGGGCACATATCCAGGCACGATTCGTCAACCAAAAAAGCTTGCAGGTCCCTTGATAGAAGCCAATGCTACCAGGACAGAAGTATTGTCTTAATGGACAGGATGTGCTGAAGTGCCCTGAGCACCAGAGACAGGTCCCAAGATGGTACGGGGTGAGGCCGAGGAGGATTTAACCTTCTTGCACCCCTGAGGAACCTGACGACCAGGTCGTGCTTTCCCAAAGACAGAGTATTGTGCATCGTGCATTTCCCATCAACTGCATCGTGATGTGCTGCGATAGCGGCAACATACACTTTGAGGGTGGAGGGAGACAGCCTTCGCTTCAACCCATCTTGCAGGAAGGAAAGTACAACTCTGACCAGGGATCTTTGATTTTTGGCGGGAAGAACACCACCCAGCGAACAGGTTCCACTTCAATGCATAGAGGCGCCTCGTAGAGGGGGCCAAAATTGGTTGTAACCCACCACCTTTTTTGGGTACAATGAAGTGCACATCCAGGAAAAAAGGCACCGGGGCAGGCAAATCGATTTACGTGTCGCACTATGCCCCAGCCACCCAGGAAAGCATGGCTGTCAACTCTGAATCTAATTCAGCCCTTATGAAAAAGGCAAGACAAACAGCGTACTGATGTGGTCATGCTCTCATGAGAGAACATAAACCACCCACAAACGCAGTCTCAGAATGCTGTGATGCGATAGAGGAGTGAGCGACCCGAGGAGGTGGTCTCGTTGGGGAAGCCCTCACTGTGATCCACTAAGTATTACGCATCTCCTGATCAAAACAAAGGCGAAGAAGACGCAATAACACAAGCGATCGTATGTAAGCAGATGCATATGTAAAATAACGTGATCATCAACATTAAACAGCATATACATCAAAACTATCTCATGTTACTGAATGAAATGTCGACCCAGAACGTGCTAGGACTGTGCAAGCATTAGGGGTGTTGATGGACTCGATCTACTCCATCTGTGTTTGATCATTGTTCTGAATCTGATCTGGATGTAGTCTTTCACAAAAATGTGATTTTCTCAGCTTTTTGTTCAAAATGTTGCTTTTTTTATGAAACTTACCCATATTTAAAGGGTTAGTTCACCCAAAAATGAAAATAATGTCATTTATTACTCACCCTCATGCCGTTCCAGACCCGTAAGACCTCAGTTTATCTTTGGAACACAAATTAAGATATTTTTGTTGAAATCCGATGGCTCAGAAAGGCCTCCATTGGCAGCAATGACATTTCCTCTCTCAAGACCCATAAAAGGTACTAAAGATGTTGTTAAAAAGTCCATCTTACTACAGTGGTTCTGCAATAATTTTATGAAGCGACGAGAATAGTTTCTGTGCGCAAAAAAAACCTAAATAACGACTTATATAGTGATGGCTGATTTCAAAACACTGCTACTACAAAACAATGGAGGCCTTTCTGAGCCATCGGATTTCAACAAAAATATCTTAATTTGTGTTCCAAATATGAATGGAGGTCTTATGGGTCTGGAATGGCATGAAGGTGAGTAATAAATGACATTATTTTCATTTTTGGGTGAACTAACCCTTTAAGTGTTGATGAAAAGGGAATGCATGAAGCTAGAATAAAACTTTTTTTTGTAATTTTTTTTATTTATTTTTTTTATATAAAGCAGAGGGTCTATTCTTTCTTTTGATATATTGCATGTTCAGATATTCATACAACAAAATATTCTATGGGCCATTACATTTTCGTGAAAATTATCAAAAACCCTGGCAGTGCCTGGCAACTTTTTTTTTTTAAACGTTGGTGGAGAAAGAGTTATGGGGTATTGTTTGTAGAATTTTGAGGAAAATAATGAATTTAATCCATTTTGGAATAAGGCTGTAACATAACAAAATGTAGAAAAAGTGAAACGCTGTGAATACTTTCCGGATGCAATGTATATAAATCCCATAGTAGATCTATGCAGGTGGAGTTGGGAGAGGTGGAGGGTTCCAGAGGAACTCTGATAATGCGCTGAAGGACCAACTTACAACGAATAATGAACCAGACTATTTAAATGTTGAGCAAGCAATTTCATTGGCTGCAGAATCAACAGAGGCCAGTCAGCATATGTCCTCTGGTAACAGTGAGACAGCTTGCAGAGTGCATGTAAAGGACCTATCAACCTGCACAATCTAGAGTTTCATGACTGAAGGGAAGGAAGTTCTGAATATTGTACATACTATTTACAGTATGTCTTCATTTTAGTTATTTTTTCTTTTACAGCTCTCAGTTTCTGTAGCTTCTGTGCAACTCACCAAAAACCCAACCCATGGCCAAAGATTCAAAAACACAGAGGAAAAGAAGACAGGCTCCACTGCAGGCATAGTAGTCGAACAACTGGAATACATACATCCCCCCCTGTAGGTCACAATGCAAAATTACAACTCAAACAGAACAAATGTGTTGAAGTCAACACAAAGATTTAGAATGCATACAGCACAATATGTGCTGTATACTGCCTACTATTTTCAAAATTAGTAGCTTGTAACAGTATACCGCATACAATGTTAAAGGTTTGAAAGTATTCAGCAAGTTATACAAACACAAACCTCTGTAACCATGACAAGTTGGCTGAAGAAGCAAAAAAAACAGAAAAGTAGAAGAAATATTTCTCGTCGTCCAGCTTTGCGCAGTACCATGGGGTACAAGTCCATCACTGATGTCATGAAAACTTCCATTGCAACAAACTTTGGGGGAAGCAGAACACAAGTGCATTAGAATTGTGAAACACTTTCAGATACATCAGATGAGGTTCTGTTTATTACATCTGCTTAAGACTTTCACACATCAGTATACCCCTCAAACATGGCTCATGAGTGTAGGTTTGAATTTTAGATCACCTGTGTATCTAGTCCCAGCAAAATAATCATGATGAAGAAACAAACAGACCACAACTGAGGGAAAGGCATCATAGCTACAGCCTGTGGATAAGCTATGAACGCTAGTCCTGGACCTAGGAGAAAGACAGAGAGATAATCTTTTCTTGAGTATTTAGTGTTCTAAAGCTGTAAAAAAAAAAAAATTCAAAGAATGTTGCAGTACCTGATTCTGCCACCTCCTCAATGGGGACACCCTGCTTTTGAGCCATGAAGCCCAGGACTGAGAAGACAGCAAAGCCAGCTACAACACTGGTGCCACTGTTCAGAAGGCAAAGCCATAAGCTGTCCCTGATAGGGAAAACATAGATTATACAAATCCTTCGAAAATCAATGTGCTTAAATTTTTGTTTTGTAGAAGAGAGAAGAGGAGGGGGCAAACACCGAACCCTGAGGTACATCACTGATTAGTTTATGCAACTTAGACACTATACCTTTCAAGTTACCCTGAGGAAAGAATACCTTTGAAGTAGTATTTAAATAAAGGCAGCAGTATACATACAGTATAGTTCAAAGGAATACTAAAAAAAATATCATATTTTCAAATAGTACCAAACTAACCTGTAGCAGTTGTTGTTATATTTGTTGTAGCTGCCTAATACAGTAAGAGAGGCTGTACCCAAAGCATAGGAGAAAAAGATCTGAGCTCCTGCTTCCATCCAAACCTAAATGCACAACTGATTAGGAGTGAAGACTTGGGAAGGGGCTCAATAATTTTAACTCTTTCCCTGCCAGCGTTAAAAAAAAAGTTTTGTTTTCTGAATATCTAAGCATGCAATATATCAAAAGAAAGAGCTGACCCTCTTCTTTTAAACAAAAAAACTGTTTTATTCTAGCTTCATGCATTCCTTTTTTATCAACACTTGAATATGGGTAAGTTTAATAAAAAAAAGCAACATTTTGAACAGAAAGCTGAGGAAATCAAGTTTTTTGTCAAAAACTGCATTCAGATCAGATTCAGAACTATGTTCAAACACAGAGTAGATCAAATCCATCAACACCCCTAATGCTTGCACAGTCCTGTAGCTCGTCCTGGGTTGACATTTCATTCAGTAACATTAGATAGTTTTGATTTATATGCTGTTTAATGTTGATGATCACGTTATTTTACATATGCATCTGCTTACATACTATCGCTTGTTTTACAAGCATCTTCCTCACGTGTGTTGTGATCAGGAGATTCTGTATTCATTCAGAAGATGCGTAATAGCGCCCCCTAGCGTATAACAGTGAAAAAACGGAAACCCTGGAAAATTCCGTGTTTGGCAGGGAAGTGTTTTCTCACAAAAAAAACGGAAAATTCCGTGTTTGGCTGGGAAAGAGTTAATATTAATGCAAAATTTCAGTTCTCTTTTGTTACTTGTAACAAGAAAATAGCATACTTTTTACTGGTTGTGAAGGTAGAAAAGGCAGATGGTCGGGTTACCTGTGGGTCAGCGAGACGGGCTGGTTCAGGGTACAGGTAAAACACAACCCCCTGCAGAGCTCCAGGAAGAGTCAACCCACGAATCAGCAACACCAGTAGCATCACATAAGGAAATGTGGCTGTGAAATACACCACCTACAGTACAGACACAATACAAGAAAGGAAACAAAAGACAAGCATTTGCAAAATAATAATAATAATAATTTTACTAATTTCAATAAACAGGCAAAATACTGTACTGACATTCTAATAATAACTAATAATGAATGCAAACATAATTCCATATAAAAACTGTAAACGCAGAAGAAAATAGAAAAACTCAATAATTAAGGACCAATAAGTACATTTTTTTTTTACATTTTGTGAAATTTTAATGTTAAGACAAAATTATCTTCAAATGACATTTTTGCACACCTTGCCTGTAGATTTGACTCCTTTCCAGACACAGAAATAACACACGATCCACACTGCAACGAGACACAGAAGAATCTCCCAGTTGATTTTACCGACCTCCTCAATACCTCCAGAGAGAACCAGCACTCTGTGTCTACAAAATTTGATGAAGAGAGCAACAATATGACTTTATCTGCTAATGTGGAATGTTTTTGCAAGATTTGATTTTATTATTGTCAAATGTTATCATGATGTCATTTATTTTTATTTATTTACTCCCAGAACTCAGTAACTGCAGAGGTTGAATTAATTAGCGTTGTCCAGTTGAGGGTCAGATTTTTTGCAGCGAGATTTACACAATCATCTAAGACAGAGAAGGAGAAGAAGAAAAAAAAAACAGTTTGCAAACCCTTGGTTCGGCACATTTAGATATGATATTCAGCAGATGTTACTTGAGTTTTTTTTTTTAATTATCACCTGTGTTCCAGGTGTTGTCACAGCTGGCCCACGGCAGTTGGGTGCTGAAAGAGAAGAAGAGGTAGAAAAGCGCCCAGGCCAGAATGATGATGTAATACATGCAGCTGTACAGCACTATCAGCTGTCCTGCATAGCCAATACCTGACAAAAGCAAAAAGAAACACTGATCACCAGGGGCACAGTCAACAATATTAATAGGGACCATTCAATGAAGCTATTGACCCATCGATAGTAGCTATTTTTAAGTAACCAAATTAAGTAGTCTCAAAGTGATTTTATATGTATAATAGATTGCACATTTAGTGATTTGTATTAATTGAAAGCAAAGAAATCAAATTTTGTTGTGCAGAAGATACATAATATGATATGTGGGAAGAGGGATTTATATTATATAGGGGGCTCTATATTCTAGCTGAGATTTTTTTTTTTTTTTTTAGAACATTATTTTAGAACGTTTTAATTCCATGCCAACGTGTCATTCAGCCAAACAGTATGACAGATGAATCACTTTTATTTTGTTTTTTCTTTTTTATGCAAAATATTCACAAATTTGTTAATTACATCATGACACTATGTAACTTTTCTGTCCGCTAGAGGTTGCCTATTCAAAACAAAGGCGTAGTTTGATGACGCCAAGTTTGAGCGCAGAATCTTGGGACATGTGGTCTTCACCTCACATCCGGTGGAAAAGAATTGGGATAGGACTCGGGCAGAAATCATGTTCATGGATGCGATTATTAACGTTAATGTAGCATGAAGCAGAGCAAGACCGAGTGTTGTGGGAGCTGAGAAAGGCCGCTGGAGCGATTGTTAATAAGATGAACGCAACACATGCCTCGCGAGCTGCAGAGGTTTTATTATGCCACAGTCGTCGGCGCCATTTCCGCTTTTCCGGTCATGAGTATGAGGTAATGCAGCTCTGTTTATCATATTCGATACATTTGAGTGTGTTATGACGTTACTCTGTGCGTTCTCTCGGCGGCTGCTATGACACTTGTTGCACACTGCAATAAGAGTAAAGCGTTTATGCTAAATAAAACCAGAAACTGAGGGTAACGCAGATATGACGCAATTGACAGGCTACTCCCTCACACGTCCTGGTTCCTTGGTTAAAATAAAAAAAAATTCACGATTTACAAATAGTTGGAAACATTTGGGATATTGTAAGTACTCAATTGAACAAAATATATAACACTGGCCTAGTGGTTTTTTGATTTTTTTGTTTCCTTACTTAATCAATGTATTTTCTTTAGACACAAGCCAAAATGTTACTTATTGTAGGTCAATATCATTAATTAATTAATTAATTAATTTATTTATTTTTTGGCATTTCCCAACTTAATTTCATCATAAACAAAAGCTAAATTAGTTTTTAATTATAATATAAGTAGAAGATAAAAGATATATAAGATACATAAGATACTTATATAATTAAAAACAGGAATATTCTCTTCGAAAGACCTTAATGTTTACTGTGATGTATTTTTTAAATATCTCTAATCTAAAAAAAAAGTGAAAAAAAAAAAAAAACACCAGAAAAATAAATAAAGCCCACAATATTTTCTGTAGTCAGTAAGTGGTGTGAAGCGAAATTACTCTTTAAACGAAATTGTTTCTTTTAATTAATTTTTAATTTTTCTATGACGAGTGTTATTTGCTTACGGTTTTAACCAGGAACCATGAGTTTGAATTAGACCAATATAAAAATGCACTTTAAAGAAATACAGTGTGCCAAATTTCACCTCCTTTTATAATACAGTTCCAGGGGCTGCCACAGATTAACAATAACAATAATAATGTTGACTTGATTGGTACACTGCCTCACATTTAGGCTACTTTAGAAAATGTGAATGCTGGTTCCCTGTCCATATCCCATCTGCACAAAGAATGCAGATACAAATGAATTAAAAATTGTTTCAATATTTTGACTCACCTTTAGCCAGTGGACAGAGGCGATGCCAACATGTAATGCCCCCTTCCTGTGTGTACTGTCCCATTGCGGTCTCTAGCAGGAACAGAGGCACCCCACAGGTAACAACAAACACCAGGTAGGGGATGAGGAACGCTCCTGAGTACAATAAAACATTAAAATGCCAGAAAGGTAAAGTAGATCATTCATATTTGTAACCACTAAAATAATGAAATTTCAAAACAGCAAACAACATTTGTGTATTTAGGCTGCCTCATACCTCCTCCATACTTGTAGCAGAGGTAAGGAAACCTCCAAACATTACCCAGACCAATCACAATCCCTGCCACAGCTAAAATAAACTCTGCTTTACTGCCCCAGTGCCCCCTCTCCTCTATTTGTCCTTTAATTCTAGTCATACCGTCACACCGTTTTGACCAGGTAATTCTGATCCTGCTGTCCAGACTGCTGTAATTTCACAGTGAATTTGTTCTAAATTTAGCTGCTACTTATTTATAAATGCATCAAGCTATTCATTGACTGATCCTCGTCAGCTGAAATGACAACCAAAGTGCAAAATAAGTAATGGGGTAGATACAGTTCATCATAATATATGATATGCCTCAGGCAACATTTGCATTTCAAATTCTAGTTTTGAAGAAAATTGTTGAAATATGCAAAACCCATAGCATCCAGTGTAGGAGTACATAGTGTGCACTGTTGCAAAACCACTCGATAAGTCCCCACTACCCCCTCAGTTTACAAGAGCAACTTAAAAATGCATGACAATATTATCAAAAAAGCAAACCCCAGTTTTCAGTTTGAAAATACTATATGGGTAAATCATTATGTAACCCCAGTAACGATACCCACTATGTTAAAGCTGGGGCCTGGGTAAGTATTTATTTTGCTGTTATGATTACCTATACTAAATCACATTTTCCTTCCCTTCAGCAGGATTTCAAGGATTCCAATACTGGTCGTATGAGTTTTTTTATATGTTTAAATAAACCAATGAATTCAGAAAAAAGTGATAAAATGTGAAAATAAACTATTTTGGGCTTTGAAATCAAATACAATGTCAAATTAAATGAGTGACAACATGAAATAAATCAAACTCTGTACAAATTTACAACTCAATAACACACTATAACAATTTGGGATTTAACCCAATGAAATACTCAGTCCATTGAATAACACAACTAAGTTAGGTGGGCCCACATTCACACTCTCACTCACACCAACAAACACCCTACATTGCAGGCCTGAGGTTTTCCAGAACGCGATGGGTCCCGCGATATGACAATGTTGTGGATGTGGCTTGCACGGGCGGCTGTCCTGCTCTCCCACGCTGCAACAGAGGAACTCCGGGTTTTTCCGGTCACCCGGAGCACTATCTGCTTCATCTCCTCTATCAATGCCGATCTGGCTCGTACTGATCACCACACAAGAGCATGGGATGAACGTGCTGAGTCCATGCCAAATATCACTATTACGGACTAAATAAAGGTCCCAGTAGCAAAACACGAATCACTAATGTCAGATTCATGCTAGATATTAAGGATTATCATGTAGAATATCCTTTTCTTCAGAGTCAGACTATATGCTAGCGTCTTTTCCCTGTCTCGTCTCTCCTCCATCCTCCACTAGCCACGCCCCATCTATCGTCCAAACGCGTGATACATGAGCACCTATATAAGAGATTAAATATTTAAATATATAAGTATATACATATACAAGAAACACTGTAAAGGCACAGAATAAATAAAATACACACACTATAATGTAAATCATCATACTACTGTCAAACAATATTTTGGGGTCTTTAGTTTCACCGGGCTACACCCTCCCCCTTCTAAATGTTTGATGTCCCCATCAAACTTTTGGGAATTTACAGGTGTTTAATTCTTTTTTTCTCCGGTGCTCTACTGCATTTACGAAAAGTAGCAAGAGGGTGGCACCAAACTGTTACAATTACTTCTCCTGCCCTCTGAAACAAAACTGCAGTGCACAGGCATACCATGGGTAATGGTATATATTGGCCGGTTTGTAGATTTACCTAACTCATCATAACTGAGTTTAACTACAGGCTTGATTTCTCTTTTAGACCTAATTTCTCTAGAGGGCTCCAGACCATTTGGATTCCTTTCACCATCAGGTTCTTCAGGAAATGGTAAGTTATTCTCTTGTACCACCGGAGTGTTAGGTCCTTCAATTTCTTGGTTTGATTCAGTCACATGTCGTTCCCTTTCCAGAGTTTCACCAATCCACTTCTGTCCAGGATCTTTAACAGAGGGTATTATTTTCTCACTGTTGTCACAATACTTAAATGGTTCACCCTTTACAGGAATAGACACTCTTCTTTCCTGCGAAACAGTCCTTAGATTATGAGATTCTTGTAGTCTTCGAAGTTCTTCAAAGGTCTGTAGAGGTACGTATGCATCAAAATCCTCGTAATCTGAAGATACCTCATCCTCTTCATACCTTCTTTCCACAGGTACATCGGCTGTTCCTGCTTCACAGAGAGGAGTTTGTCGACGAGTCTGGGATCTTGTCTTTGGCCTCTGAGGCACTTTCTTTTCCTCTGTCTCTTTGGGCATCCTCACCAGGTATCCGATAGGCAGAAGATGATTTCTATGCAAAGTCTTGACAGTTCCTTTACCTTTGTCCGGTTTTACACGGTAGACAGGTAAGTTTGGCATCTTACTAACGACCACATACGGTAAGGAACTCCATTTGTTTCCTAGTTTGTTCTTTCCTGTGATTCCCAGATTTCTCATTAGAACTCGATCCCCTTCTTCAAGTATTTGATCTCGAACTCTCTTATCATGAAGTCTTTTGTTCTTCTGATGGTTCTTGTCTGCAGGTCAATTGGGAGTCTTGCCTCACGTCCAAACATGAGGACATAGGGGGAATATCCGGTCGAGTCGTTTCTTGTACAATTATAAGCATGTACGAGTTGACTTACATGCTGACTCCACTTTTGCTTCTGAGACTTATCAAGAGTCCCGAGCATTGACAGCAAAGTTCTGTTGAATCGTTCTGGCTGCGCATCCCCCTGGGGATGATATGGCGTTGTTCTGGACTTTTGAATCCCCAACATCTTCAACAACTCATGGATTAACTTGCTTTCAAAGTCTTGTCCCTGATCCGAGTGTATACGTGCGGGTAATCCGTAATGAACAAAATACTTTTCACATAACACTTTGGCTACTGTGAGAGCTTTTTGGTCTTTCATTGGAAAAGCTTGAGTGTACCTAGTGTAGTGATCAGTGACTACCAGGATGTTGAACACTCCTTTTGAATCTGGCTCCAGGGACAAGAAATCAATACAAACAAGATCCATAGGACCATTGCTGGTGATCTGCTTCAACGGTGCAGCTCTTTGTGGTTGTGTCTTACGAAGAATACACTTTCCGCAGTTCTTCACATACTGGTCAATTTCATTTGACATCTTTGGCCAATAGAAACAATCTCTTATTAATGCAGTGGTCTTATCTACTCCTAGATGTCCAGTTTCATCATGCAGGGACTGTAAGACCATGGACCGATACTTCTGCGGTAAAACAAGCTGAAGACATTCTCAGTTTTGCTGTCTCTGTACCCCCCGGAATAATAGTCCTCTCCTTACTACAAGTTTGGATCCTTCTTTCTGTAGTAGGTGTACTTCAGGATCTTTGTCTCTGGACAATGATAACAACTGCCCTCTTTCCACAGCATGTCTCACTTGAGAAATCACAGGGTCTTCTTCCTGGGCTTTTATTAAGTCATGGGAGCTCAAATGCTCAAGGGAACCAACGTCTAGTCTGGTGGGAAATGCGTACCATTCAGGTATGACTTCAGGGGACACTCCCAGCTGCTCTACACACTTTTGGGTGTTCATGGTTTTGCACAGGGCCTGGATACCAGAAGGTGATTTTTCTTGCCAATCTTGTTCCTCTGTAGTGGAAAAGAAGTAGCCAAACAGAGCATCAGCGTCAATGTTGTTTTTTCCAGGTTTATACTGTACGTTTAAGTTGTATGTGGACAGTGCAGCTAACCACCTGTGACCAGCTGCATTGAGTTTTGCAGTGGTAAGTATGTAAGTAAGTGGGTTGTTGTCTGTTCTTACTGTAAATCGGGCACCATACAAGTAGTCATGAAACTTGTCTACCACTGCCTACTTGAGGGCTAAAAACTCGAGTTGGTGGACAGGGTAATGCTGTTCAGATGCCTTCAGCTTGCGGCTGACAAATGCTACCGGCCTTAACCCTTCTGGGTACTCCTGGTTTAAAACAGCTCCCAAACCATTCTGGCTGGCATCTACATGCAGAATGTAAGGCCTGATTGAATCAGCAAATGCCAACACAGGTGCGTTAGTAAGACAATGGATGATCTTCTGGAATGCCTCCGTGCATTCTTTCGTCCACCTGTCCCCAAAAGCTTCCGACTCCTTGTAGTATATCCCTCTGTTCTTCACTGCTTTCTTACCATGCTGAGTAGGCGGATATCCCTTGGTAAGTTCCGTAAGGGGTCTGACTATAGCGGAGTATTTAGCTATGAAGCTCCTGTAGTACCCACAGAATCCTAAGAATGATCTGAGGGATTTTAGATCAGTGGGTTGCTTCCAATTTGTCACCGCTTCAACTTTAGCTGGATCTGTGGCAATACCCCTCTCAGAAATTATATGCCCCACATATTTTACCTGTGGCTGACAGAACTGGCATTTGTCGAGTGAATCACTAATGTCGGATTCACACTCGATATTAAGGATTATCGTGTAGAATATCCTTTTCTTCAGAGTCAGACTATATGCTAGCGTCTTTTCCCTGTCTCGCCTCTTCTCCGTCCTCCACTAGCCACGCCCCATCTATCATCCAAACGCGTGATACATGAGCACGTAAATAAGAGAATGAAATATTTAAATATATAACTATATACATATACATAAAACACTGTAAAGGCACAGAATAAATAAAATACACACATTATAATGTAAATCACCATACTACCGTCAAACAATATTTTGGGGTCTTTAGTTTCACCGGGCTACAATTATGAAGCCATTCTGTTCACTGCTACATATTGGTATTATGGTTTTCTCTTTTTTTGTCCTTTGTAAGGAGGTTTCAGATCCAATTCACCTGTCTCAATTAAGGTTAAAGATTCCTCAAACTGTGATAAATTTGTCCTAAATTAGAAAATAAAAGCTTTAAACAAAGTCATAACAATTTACACATCATTATCCTGGCTCTTAATGCATAGTGTTGCTTTCTTGAGCATTAGTGAAAGTTTTAATTTTTTGTAATAGTCCCTTAATGGACTGTATAATCGCTTCTGCCTTTTCCCTCAGTGGTCACCACAACGTCCTGTAAAGCGCAGTGTATGGAAATTCTGAGACAATCAAGCACAAAATTACATATTGAGGAAATTTCCCACCACAGGACAAAGCAATATTGGTCAAAATCATATAGCTGCTGTTGGAAAATTTTTGATGATGAAAAACCAAAGAATGTCAAGGTTAAAGGTTGTGTAGTCACAATGTGAAATCAGCATTTGGGGACATTCTGCGTCTGGCTGTAAAATGCCATCTTCCATTTTCAATTTTCATTTAATTTGAAAACAATATCATAAACGTCCACACATGCATGCAACAGATCCACAAAATGCACACAGGAATCCAGAAATATTTTCAACAGATGCACACATCCACAAAAAGTCCTCCCTTATCTTGGCTCCCCACAGTGATTCTCAACCATTTCCACCACTGGTTACAACAGTAGATGATGACCATAGTGACTTTATTTTGATTCTAAACAAATGTTTCAAAGGACGAAGTGGAACTGACAAAATGTTTCTAAATCTTTATATGTCAGCAGCTAAGACTACTGTTGTGCTTTTTGTGGGGGGCAAATATGGGAAAAGTTATAATTTAAACGATTTACATAACGCAGTGTCTTGGGAAGTTAACGCAGGAAAATATTAACAAGATTACAGGTCACAATTAATCCAAAAAAGTTTACACGAGTCTCATGAAAAAAAAAAAACATGCCTGTGGTGACATTTGCAAAATGGTTTTAAGAAATCATATCCACTGAGTGGGTGCTAAATGCATGTTCCATTGTCTCTGAAACAGATAAACTTGATTGTGGCAACAGTGGAATAATACTTATGACAATTCTTTAAAAGCAAAATCATATGTCGAGTGCACAAAAGGAACTGGGTTTTGTAGAGAAATGTTTGTTTGTCTAAAGTCAATTTTGCAATAACATTTTTTTTATCTAAATGTACACAGACATCCTACGGAGCCACAAAGGCAGGGGTCTCCAGTCAATGTTCTTTAGTCCATTGCTATTAGTCCACTAATACAGTTCACTTGAAGGAGTGAATGAAAACGAGGTAGTGAATTCGGACAGGCGCTGTGTGTACATCAGTTGTACACTCGTTATTGCGGTGCAATGTGGGATTGAATGAGTGCACTCAATAATAGCTGGGAACTATTTTCAGGCGCTTTGTAATATCATTGCGCCTGCTGCACCCATGGTACTGCAGCAAAGTTCCTTGATTATTATGCAGGAATGAGAGTATAGTTCCTAGTCATATCGGTCTAGATATTTTCCGTCGGTCTTAGTACACGATGTAACTACAGAGGAGTCAAGTTTTAAATAGGAAAGATATCGAAAGTCTTTGGTCATTTTTGAACGAGATGTTAATGGTCTAATCCGATTCAATGATGTATGCTAAGCTATGCTAAAAGTGCTACTGCCAGATCTGGAGATCGGCTGAATGGATGGCAAAACTTAACTGTTTAAATCTAGGGGAGATAAAAAAAATGAGCCTATTTTCAAAAAAGTGGAGTGTTCCTTTAACAATGAGTAGTTGAAAGCACCAATTACAATTTGAAAACACTAATCGATTTTATAACTTAGTAAGGACTTTCAATTATATTGTTTTTATGTGTGTAAATCTGTCTAAAATTGTCAAGTATAGACACACAGGGAATACAAGTCAACATCTGATCAGATGGCAACATCTGACCCTGAAAAGGGCAGTTACTCAACAGTGACATACAGTGCATCTGGAAAGTATTCACAGATTTTTCCACATTTTGTTATGTTACAGCCTTATTCCAAAATGGATTAAATTCATATTTTTTTCCTCAATTCTACAAACAATACCCCATAATGACAATGTGAAAGAAGTTTGTTTGAAATCTTAGCAAATTTATTAAAAAGAAAAAAAGAAAAAATCACATGTACATAAGTATTCACAGCCTTTGCCATGACACTCAAAATTGAGCTGTTTCCACTGATTATCCTTGAGATGTTTCTACAACTTGATTGGAGTCCACCTGTGGTAAATTCAGTTGATTGGACATGATTTGGAAAGGCACACACCTGTCTATATAAGGTCCCACAGTTAACAATGCATGCCAGAGCACAAACCAAGCCATGAATTCCAAGGAATTGTCTGTAGACCTCCCGGACAGGATTTAATCGAGGCACAGATCTGGGGAAAGGTACAGAAACATTTCTGCAGCACTGAAGGTCCCAATGAGCACAGTGGCCTCCATCATCCTTAAATGGAAGAAGTCTGGAACCACCAGGACTCTTCCTAGAGCTGGCCGCCCGGCCAAACAATCGGGGGAGAAGGGAGGTGACCAAGAACCCGATGGTCACTCTGACAGAGTTCCAGCGTTTCTCTGTGAAGAGAGGAGAACCTTCCAGAAGAACAACCATCTCTGCAGCACTCCACCAATCAGGCCTGTATGGTAGAGTGGCCAGACAGAAGCCACTCCTCAGTAAAAGGCCAAAAGGCACCTGAAGGACTCTCAGACCATGAGAAACAAAATTCTCTGGTCTGATGAAACAAAGATTGAACTCTTTGGCCTGAATGGCAAGCGTCATTGTTACATGTATGCCCTGTCTTATGTGTTTTGATTTAGTCTTTGTTACTTTGTTGTCCCCAGTTTGATTAATCGGTTATGTCTTTCACCTGTGCCTCGTCCTTCACCTGCTCCTCGTGATCCTCATTTGCTCTGTGTATATAAGCCCTCAGTTTGCCCTCAGTGTTTGTCGGTTCTCGTTCATGTTTTACGTGTTCCTGAGTTTTGTTATTAAAAGTTCCTGCTACCTGTTCTCCTTTGTCTCCGTGCGCTTATCTCCCACACGTAAGTGTAACAGAAGAACCGACCAAAAAAGTTGTTTTTTGCGGCGTTTTTTTCCCTCTGTTTTGTTTGAGTTTTCCCCGTTTCCCCATGGCCCTTCCCGAAGTTCAGCTTCTCTGCCTGGAGCAGGGAGACCGTCCGCTGGAGGCACACACTTGGGACTTCCTACAGCTCGCGTGCCTTACCTGTTTCCCGGACCGCTCGCTCTGTGTTTTCTACTATACCGGCCTGAGCGAGTGGTCGAAGGCACGCGTTCCAGCGGGCGGTCCAAAGGAAGATTTCGCCGCATTCGTGGAGTGGGTACTGGTAAATAACCACTCGCCATGTACCATCGGCCCCGCTGAGGAGGACAGCGTTACCAGTCCCACTCCACCACTGCCAGAGACCAGCCAACCACCACCAGCGAGTGACGCAACGGAGGAGTTGCACGAGCCCACCGCAGACCGTGGGGACCGGCCACCCGTGAGAGACGAGCCCGTACCGAGGACAAGGACGGAGTGTGTCATCGCCTCGGAGCCCGAACCACCAACAAGGTCTGACCAGGTGCGTGAGCCGACAACGCCGTATATCGCAGAGGGAGTTATTGTGGAGTTCGAGGGCTGGGAGGAAAGCCCCGCCCACAACACCGCCGCTGTGGTTGAATTGCAGGAAGTCACTGGCAACTATATTGAAGAACTGGGCAGTGTTTTTGAGGTAGACCTGATAGACTTTTTTGGAGAGGTTTTTCCTGTGGCCCCTGTCTCTCCAGCGACCCCTGTTTCTCTAGTGTCTCCTGCCTCTGAATTCCCACCCAGCCTCCCTCTCCCACCTCCTCTGTCGGTCTATTCCTCAGTCCTCCCTTCGCTGCTGTCCTTCCGCCCCTCTGCTCCGCCCACACACGGTGTGGACACGCCTAGTGTCTTCAGGCCACCAGCTCTGTCCTGCACTGAGGTTACCCTGTCTTCGCCTCCAGCCTCTGTGCCCCCTGCTTCGCCTCAGCCCGTCGACACTTCGGTGCCCCCTTGGCTCCTCCCTCCCTCGGCTCCACCGGAAACCAGCGGTCATACGGCTTCTCCGGGCTCCCTCGTCTCTCCGGCTCTGCCTTGGTCAGTCGTCGACCTGCCTTCACCTGCGGCTTCGTCTGGCTCCGCCTTCCCTTCAGCTTCGCCTTTGTCCTCGGTCCCACCAGTTCAGCCACTGCCCTCTGGTTCCCCGGATCCACCCCGGGTGCTCGTCGCTGCGGTGCCACCTCGGTCTCCAGGACCTTCTGCCTCGCGGGGGCTCATCGGCTCATCGGCTCTATCAGTGGCCCTTTCTCCGTTGGTCGTCCCCAGGGTGTCAACTACCTCCCAGTCGACTCCTCCATGGCTCCTCCCACCATCGACTCCGCCCTGGGGCCTCGTCCTGGCTGGTTTCTGGCACACCATCTGGCTCCTGCTCCTGGCTTCCCTCTGGCTCCTCCCTTTCCACATTTCCCCTTGGACTCTGTTTACTTCCCCAGACTGTCTGTTTCCTTTTGCTCCGCGCCCTCCTCCTAAGCCCCCACCCTCCCTCCTTAGTTGTTCTTGTTTACGGCGCGAGGACGCGCCTTTCCGGGAGGGGGCGATATGTTACATGTATGCCCTGTCTTATGTGTTTTGATTTAGTCTCTGTTACTTTGTTGTCCCCAGTTTGATTAATCGGTTATGTCTTTCACCTGTGCCTCGTCCTTCACCTGCTCCTCGTGATCCTCATTTGCTCTGTGTATATAAGCCCTCAGTTTGCCCTCAGTGTTTGTCGGTTCTCGTTCATGTTTTACGTGTTCCTGAGTTTTGTTATTAAAAGTTCCTGCTACCTGTTCTCCTTTGTCTCCGTGCGCTTATCTCCCACACGTAAGTGTAACAGTCATGTCTGGAGGAAACCAGGCACCGTTCGCCACCTGGCCAATACCATCCCTACAGTGAAGCATGGTGGTGGAGGCTAGTCAGGATCGAGGGAAAGATGAATGCAGCAATGTACAGAGACATCCTTGATGAAAACCTGCTCCAGAGCACTCTGGACGACCTCAGACTGGGGCGAAGGTTCATCTTCCAACAGGACAATGACCCTAAGCACACAGCCAAGATAACAAAGGAGTGGCTACGGCAAAACTCTGTGAATGTCCTTGAGTGGCCCAGCCAGAGTCCAGACTTGAACCCGATTAAACATCTCTCGAGAGATCTGAAAATGGCTGTGCAACGACGCTCCCTATCCAACCTGATGGAGCTTGAGAGGTCCTGCAAAGAAGAATGGGAGAAACTTCCCAAAAATAGGTGTGCCAAGCTTGTAGCATCATAGTCAAACAGACTTGAGGCTGTAATTGGTGCCAAAGGTGCTTCAACAAAGTATCGAGCAAAGGCTGTGAATACTTATGTACATGTGATTTAAAACAAAAAAATAAATGAGCAAAGATTTCAAACAAACTTCTTTCACGTTGTCATTATTTGGGTATTGTTTGTAGAATTGAGGAAAAAAATTATTTAATCAATTTTGGAATAAGGCTGTAACATAACAAAATGTGGAAAAAGTGAAGTACTGTGAATACTTTATTAATACTTTTTAATACTGTGATTGACTTATACTGATTGATGCAACAAACTGCACAACCACATTTGGAGTATCAAAAGGTACGAAGCAAGTTTTTGCGCTGCCACCATGAAGTGAGGCCTCGGTTTTGTGTGGAATACGTCATCAGTTCAGTCTGAGTGTCGCTTCGGGTCCGAAACTTGCGCCACCATGTGGTTGTTGTGGTGTTTCAGAGAACTATCAGGAGTAGAAGTGTCAGAGAGTCAGAGAGTTGTGTAATTGGGCTATAAATTATTACATTATACTATTATACTACAGTATACTACATTATTACTATTAGGTTAGATAGTTTTTCTCTAATAGAGTTTTCCTCTATTATTAGGTGTCCTTTGGCGTCTTCTGGATAGCACGGTTGATCACAGTAGAAGGAGCTCAAGTGCAACAGATGCTAGTGTTGAAGTGGACCGGTATTTATCGGAAGTAATTCTCACAAGATCTGAGGATCCACTAGTATATTGGGCTCAACAGAATCATCAGTATCCTCACTTATACCAGCGGGCACTGACATTTTCATTCTCTGTTCTTTGTATCTTTTCCAAGGCTGAAGAGGTTTTGTCGAAGAATAGGAATCGTCTAAACCCCAACACACTTCTGTTCCTCAATTATAATCCTTCCTTCCACCACCCCAAACTTCTGTGTTGCAGTTTGATCCACTATATCCTCAGTCCCATAGGCACTACATTGCACTAAAACTACACAATAAACTGTGCACACTGCACGCAAAAAAACAGCATCAATTCTTAACTTTTCCCACCCCAGACTGCTCTGTTTCATTCCCTCCACCATAAGCAAGAACACAGCGTCAATTTTGCTGTTCATACTGTCACTATCAAAACAATTTATGAATAATTATTTAGTGTGTCTGACAGTTGTCTTTGTGCAAGTAAAGTCAGACAGAGAAAAATACATATTTTATTTTATACCCAGGCAATGGACAAATGTCTGCTCAGGTCATTGGCTCAGGATTAATGGATTTGTCTGCTATTTCTTTGCACAGTAGCTAGGTGTCACTAGTGAGCAATGATGAATGAAGCTTCGGGTAATGCACCTTTTGGTGAAGCAATGGGCTGCGAAGTCTCAGTGGTTCAGGAAGCCTCATTTTGCCATCACTACAAACAATCAAACACACAAGGCTGGGAACAAAGGCAAACTGGTAATCCAAAGACAGGCAAGAAACCCAGAAACCAAGCGACATGAACCAGGAAAATGCAGTGTAACAACATACAGAACCTCAATGTGAACAAAAGGGTGAATAGGCTAGATATAGGCAGAGGTAATGAGGTAAATGAGACACAGGTGTAAGCAATGAGTGTTGATTAGTCCAGGCAGAGGATTGTGGGTAATGTAGTCCTTGATGGAGTGACAGTCTGGGGTGGAGTGCCCCCTGTAATCACGGGCACTCACACTGGTGATCGTGACAATGAGACACTTTTATGAGACACTGATTTTGATTAGTCAGATGGCGTTTGCATCTTTACATCATGGGATAAGATGTAACAATAAATGCTTTTAAACATTACTTTAATTTTCGCATATGTAACTAGTAATAAACATACATGCTGATTGTTGTGATTTTATCACACACCTTCTAACAGTTTGAGAGAACTGAAGTATTTTATGTTGTTTGAATCTTGATTAGTTCTGATGTGAGTGAGCCTCAGGTAAAATCTATTCCACTAAGTAATTTGTTACACAACCTGAGACACAACCTGCTTCAGCAGATCAGTCATGAGCAAACACAGGCATCTTCAAAATAAACCTTATCAGGCTCCAGAGGCATAATGCCTAGTAATACAGAATGAGCTAAACCAAATGCTTACCATGGGAATAATGCTATGTGTTTTACTCTGAGAGCCTCCTGGATGCCCGAGCTTCACCCAGACGCCAAAAAATTCAGCTGATTGTAGCTGTGATCTCGTTCTTTTTATCACTATACAAAGTTCATCACCATAGGTGAGGGTCGTAACATAGATCGATTAATAAATTGAGAGTTTTGCCCTCAAGCTCAGTTCCCTTTTGACAACGATGCTCCTGAACAATGACTGTATTATATCCACCTAGCAAGTTTCACTTGGAGAAGCAACTTGCTCTTTACCCGAAGAAGGCAATCCACCTTTTCCAGCTAAGAACCATCCTCATCCCCACTGGTTCACACTTGGCTGCAAATCCCTTATGCAAGTTAACAGTACCCCCCACAAGACATCCCCGGGGAATGCGGTCATAAGCCAGGACGGAATCTGCATCGGTTGGCCCCTATAGAAAAATCAAGGAGAAATAGAGAGATAGAGAATCTCTGCCCAAAGAGGGGAATATCAGTTTCAAATATGGGGCCCTCTCCTGGAGCCAGGCCTGGGAGAATAGCTCGCATACGAATGTCTGGTGGGCACCAGTTAGGCTAAACCTGAGTAAACAATATGGAGCCACCTCCTCACTAGTCTCAGCCTCAGACGTCATGCCCACCGACCATTGGCTGAACATCTGATGCATATAGGACACTTTTTTGTAAACACTTCAGGAGTTTTGAAGCGTCATCTGATTGGTTGAATTCTACAGGATGTGTATGTTGCATTCTTTAACGGTCCGCCTGGAAACTGGATCAACTAAATGCTGGATTTTTAAGCTTGAAGCTCCACTGTTGCAGCAAACTTGCACAACTTTCTTGAATGAATAATTTGTAGATGCACGCTGGTCTGTTATTGCAGGGACATTGACTTTACATTCTCACGACCCCAAATGTGATGGAGCGCAACTGTGATTGGTTTTGTTACATGTCAGTCAAACATCCTCTTGGGCGGTCCTTGGCCAATGAAAGATGCAAAGAAGTTCAGACCTTTTGCCGTCAGCCTGAATGTCTGGCTGCGTGAGACTACCTCCTCACAACTTTAGGGGACCGATGAAATGCACAATGGGTGGCAAGTGGAAGGGGGGCCCGTGTTGACAGGAGCCAGGTAAGTAAGTAAGTTTATGTATAAATGTAGGTTTTTGCATTTGACTTACATTTGATTTACATTTCTAACTAGAAATTAATATTGTATTCCTAGTTGTAGTTGTAGTCCCTAGTTGTTCTTGATATTAGCATGTTCACAGTTGTTTTATTGTTTTTTAAAGGGACCAGATGTTCTACAGACTCAAACTTTCACATGAGTCTCTTCAAACTGTTTTTCTCTAATGGTAAATGACAGGTATGTTGAACAGGAACTGTTTCAGGAATGGCACAAAGGTGTGCGACTGTTCAAGTCTAAGTCTAACTCTGTTTAGATCGGTGTGCTCAAAATGTGTTATGTTGTGTTGTAAATAAAAACAATCAAAAAAGCCTTTTTTATCTCCTCACATTCTTTCTTCTAGTCCCATTCAGCTGATAGGGCCATTAGGGGAGGGGTCATTGTCTTTCCAGGTATGAGAAACATCAATATTCATGATGATTCATGCCTCCCTGCATACAGCCTTTGTAACACAAAACATGTCTTACAAATTTTAAGGACGGGCAGGGTGATTTCCACATTGTTTCAGAGCAAAAATTCTAGGCTACAAGATACAGTTATCAATGTCTAATATTCAGTATGGGTTTTATGGACTTATTTCAGTGACTTATTTATATAAATATTATATAGGCTGCATTATAAGCCCTGCCAAAAGGTTTCAGGAGGTAGTTTCAGATGCAAACACTGCCTGTGAAGTCATTGGCTGACAGGGCAGTGAGGTAACAAGGTAACTGCCTAAGCTTTTGGATGCTGACAATATGTTCAGCATTATTTGCAAATGGCAGACAGGTTGATTAAGTTGGGATTGGTACTAATGACTGCAGAACACTGGGCCCTAAATCTTCTGAGTAACGTCAGTGACTGACGAATGGGGGTCCCAATGTAATCACGCCACATTTGGCTGTCATCCAGTGCCCTGCGTAAGTGTGAGCTCCCTGTTGTAAGCTAGTACGGACGAAGGACTCCCACTTAACACAGGAATACCAAGGTACACTGGGAAGCATATTCCAGGTGGAAGTATGCGCCAAGTGCCTACTCATTGGGATGACTTAAGGATACACATATGACCCGCGAGGGGCTGCATATGGAAGAACTCTGGGGTAACCAGCCGAAGGTGGAAATTTTACCCCCAGGGAAGGCAAGGGCTTGCTGAGGGAAATACACATGCTCGGAGAGGCTTACAGTGGAAATACACATGTGGGGTCGCCCATAGGGGGAACCATGCACACGGTGGCACCTAGCCTGACACGAGGGCCTGAGCGAGTGGGCAGACGCACTGGTGTCGACATTGACAGTGCTGGAGGAACTCAGGGTTTCAGGGAAACTACCTGAGGAAATATCGCACGTATCCCGTCCGTGGAGAGGAATGGCGAGCAAGCGAAGACACCTACACCTAGTCCATTACCGGCCACTAGTAGTGGCGAGTACATGAGAGGACACTGGCTCCACTCTGAGATTATAGAATCTGGCGAATGTGTTGGGTGTCACCCAGCCTGCAGCTCTGCAGATGTCTGTTAGCGAGGCGCCATGCGCTAAAGCCCAAGAGGAGGCCACACTCCGGGTGGAGTGTGCCCTGACCCCTAGGGGGCATGGACACCCCTGTGTCTGGTAAGCCAAGACAATGGCGTCCACTATCCAGTGAGACAACATTTGCTTGGAGAGAGCCTTTCCCTTCAGCTTCCCACCATAACAGACAAAGAGATGGTCTGAGGTCCTGAAACACTGCATTCTGTCTACGTAAGCACGGAGGGCGCGTACTGGACAGAGCAGTGCCAAGGCTGGGTCTGCCTCCTCCAAGGCAGCGCTTGCAGGTTCACCACCTGGTCCCAGAATGGAGTGGTGGGAACCTTGGGCACATATCCAGGCCGGGGTCTCAGAATCATGTGAGAGTTGGCTGGCCCGAATTCCAGGCACGCTTCATCAACCGAAAATGCCTGCAAGTCCCCTACCCTCTTGATGGAGGCCAAGGCGATCAGGAGCGTTGTCTTCATCGACAGGAACATAAGCTCGACTGATCGTAATGGCTCGAAGGGACCCCTCTGCAGAGCATCTTAGACTACTGAGAGGTCCCAAGAGGGTACGAGGGAGCGCAAGGAGGATCCTCGCTCCCCTCAGGAACCTGATGACCAGGTCATGCTGACTTACCTGTTTCGTCTCCACAAGGTCGCGGTAGGCTGATATAGCAGCCACATACACCTTGAGGGTGGAAGGAGACAGCCTTCGTTCCAACCCTTCTTGGAGGAATGATTCTTGGAGGGGTCTTCTTGGCGAGAAGAACACCATGTGACAAAGAGGTTCCACCTCAACGCATAGGCATGTCTGTTAGACAAGGCCCTAGCGGAAGTGATGGTAGCCACCACCTGAGGTGGTAGGGTACTTAAACCTGCCAAAGGGTACCCCGTCTCTGAGAAAGGAGCTCCTTCCTCAGAGGAATCGACCAGGGAGGGGCTGTCGCAAGGAGTACGAGTTCAGAGAACCAGGTCCGGCCAGGCCAATACAGGGCGACCAAAAGGACCTGCTCCTTGTCCTCCCTGATCTTGCACAGAACCTCACTGGGGGAAATGCATACTTGCGCCCCAGTCGCCAGATCGCACCCAGAAGCACACGGGCGAGACATCTTGAAAAAGACGTGCCGCGTGTGAGCTCTTTTAGGAGAGAAAAACTTCACAGCGATGCCGAAGCGCCCAGGGACCGGATACCAGCTGGATGCAGATCACTACACAGATCAGCAGGCAGGCAGTAAACGATCGCTGGAACGCGCCGTAACACCAACATCGACTGGAAAGCTGCTCGTCTCGAAGAAGCTGACGATAACTCAGAAGGTTTGAGGAGTGAAGAGATAGATACTCTTGGCTCTGAAGCAAAAACATAATGTGATGTTGCCAGCGTACTCCCTTATATACCCACACTGTGGGGCGGAGTTACGCTATGCAAATTCCGCATGCCCATGGCATTGGCCTGCCATTGGGCGTTTTCTAGATCTCGAAGATGATAAGCTTCTTGGTGAAACCCCCATTCATCAGTCACTGACGTTACTCGGAGTGACTGAACGAAAGGGAACTAGCCTTACAAACTAACCCCAAATGGACCAAACCGGACAATAAACATGAAACAAGTAAACATGAGGGCTAAACACACATGAGCTAATTGGGAAAACAAGACACGGGTGAGAACAAAGAGGAAGTGACAAGGGGAAACAGACATGTTCTATGTACTGTGGCGTACTTCCTGATGAGAACCAGAACCATACCTACATTTTTTTAATTAAAGAATTAAGACCAGAAATACAGAGTTTGTCTGAAACAACCTGTTTGGTTTAGGCATATCCTCTGACTCAAACCTGCGTGTTGAGCAAATACTACCTGTTGCTTGAAATGAAAAAAATGAAATGTGGGCATTGTTCTGTACACTGTAAAAAATTATATGATCAATAAGTTATGACAACATATGTTTTTACATTGCTTTAACTCACCAAAATAAGTTAAGCAATTTTCAACTTTTTTTTAATAAGATATACAAGATACAGCTCATTTTTTAAAGTCAGTTTAATATAATTTTAGTTGAAATGACTTAAACATCCAAAAATTAAAAAAATTAAGACAGCAACTTTTTTATTTACAGTGTAGGTTTTTATTTACTAGAATAGTAATGAAAAAAACTGACTGCAAAATACAATAATTTTTCATCGTCCATTTTCATGTTCCTCTGTGTTTGTCCTGACTAAGTCTTCCATCTCTGCAGTGAAAGCAGTTTCCTTCATTTCAGCTAGTTGTTTAGAGGCGAGAGGAATTTCATTATCAGAACTACACAGGTGATGCCAACACTGTCAAGACACACAGATACAAGAAAACAACAGTTAGGTAGTACTGAAAAGCAAATTAGATTATCTTGGTTAGTTAGCATTGGTTAAATAATTAGTTTTACATTTGCATCTCTGTTTTGATCTGAGATCCCTAGAGGCTTGTTTAACTTTTCAAATATGGGTGCACTAATATGCATTAATTCCTGCTTAACTAATGCACAGATAATAACATGTTAATGTATGATTAATGAAGAACTAATTCATGTACTTATCTTGGTATACAAACATTTTGATTCCTTGTCTAGGGTTTCTAGAGTTAAAATTAACATCTTACCTAGAGTTGTCACAGGGTGTTTTGGTTATGTTTCATGTGTTTAGTTTGCCATGTTCACTGTCTGTTTCTAAGTTTGCCATGCACTTCCTGGTTTTTGTCATGTGATCCTGCCATGTGCTCCTTTGTCTTGTGTTCTGTTGTGATGTTCTCACTGGTTTATTGGTTCATCATTGTTCACAGGTGTGTCTCGTCTTGTCTTTAGTCATTGTGTATTTAGCCCTCATGTTTGCCATGTGTCCTGGTCTTGTATTGAAAGTGGTAACCCACTGTTGGTGAGTGTTTGCTATAGTTTAGCCAAGTTTATGTTTTGCCAAGTCAAGTCAAGTCAAGTCAAGTCAAGTCAAGCCAAGTTTGTTTTGCTACGTCTTTGTTTTATTTTTTGAATCTTTGAGTTAAATAAAAGCTGCACATGGGTTCTGCAACCTTGCCTCCAGTGGACTAATGTTACAGAATACAAGACCGCCAAACATGAACACAGCAGTCTCTCTGCTTCGCCTCAGACAAGGTAACCAGGCCATAGAGGGTTATGTAGCTGAGTTCTGTGAACTTTCCAGCCATGTGGAATTTAATGATGTTGCCCTCAAGGGAATTTTTCTCAACGGACTCAATGACGTTGTGAGTTATCTGATGCCTGAGAGCACTCTGGCGTGGACTCTGGCCCAGTACATCAACCATGCCCTTCTTTTGAGTGGCTCATCTTTTACTGTGGGATTTGCGGAGGAGGAGCCCCACAGTCCCACAGCACCTGTCCACGTCCAGAACCAAGCCATGTCTCCTATCCATGTCCAGAGTCCAGTGACCACGTCTCCTGTCCACGTTCAGAGCCAAGCTAAGTCTCCTGTCCACGTCCAGAACCACGCCATGTCTCCTGTTCACGTCCAGAGCCAAGCCATGTCTCCTGTCCCTGTCTCTGTCCATGTCCCGAGCCAAGCTACGTCTCCTGTCCCTGTATACGTCCAGAGCCAAGCGACATCTCATGTCCGCGTCCAGAGCCAGGACATGTCTCCTGTACACCTCCAGAGTCATGCATCAGACCAGCGTCCTGAGGTTTCTTCAGCCCCGGACCAGCGTCCTGAGGTGGCTCCAGCCCCAGACCAGCGTCTTGCGAGGGCTCCAGCCCCAGACCAGCGTCCTGAGGTGGCTCCAGCCCCAGACCAGCGTCCTACGAGGGCTCAAGCCCCAGACCAGCGTCCAGAGAGGACTTCTGGCCATGACCCCATAGTCCTGCCCAAGAAAATTAATTCCTCCTATGTGTTTTCCAGACGGGCTACCAAAGCGTAAGTCAGTCGGCAGGCTGGTGAATCTTAAATCGTGAAATAACATTCCTTTCTTGATGTGCGTTGTTCACTCTCTTGATATTTGAAGGAAAAATACAATCGCGGAAGTTTTGATCATGCTGATTTGTCTGACTCTGCAGTGAGGCTTGTGTGTGTGTCAGTGATGTGTGGTTCATGGTTATATCCACCGATCGGGCGGGCCAAGTAATAAAAAATAACATTCCGATTAATTGCGGGTGAGAGATAAATCATTGTGTTTGTTTGATAAAGACATTTTGCGAGCCCTGTGGGCGAATCATCATTCCGGTTGCAGTTTTCCCACATGCTTTCAAAATTATCTCCTCACGTGTACTCACGGGGAGACGGAGCTCATTATAATATGCAAAGCTTATCCAATCATAGCAGTGGGCGTTTACTTCCAAGTCTTCAGTGCGGCACGCCCATAAAAACCGAGCGTTCCATGAGAGAGGCTCAAAATCAGGGTAGAAAATATTCTATTACTTATTCATTATGATGTTTTTGAATGTAAAAACCACCCAGACGTCATTAGTTGACCTCAGACAACAGTATAAAAAAATATAAAAAAGCCAGTTCATGACCCCTTTAATGCTTTACCACCTTGCTTTCCAAATTAGGGCCATGCATGTCTGGGTGGACACCCACTCCAAAGTATCTTGGAGGAGTATTGAGTCTGACCATGTTCTCCCTCATAGGCTTCAAGATCTGCCTTTTACTGGTATTGGCTCAAGAAGCCTTCATCAGAAATTTAGTAACATTATTTCAACTACTCTAAAAGCTTGGTTTAATGCAGAAAAGATTACAGGTCTTTTTTTTTTTTAAATGTTCCTCTCTGCAACAATACCCGCCTGTTATCTGGTGGCCAACCTTTCAGTTACCCTCCCTCGTCCTTAAAAGGTGTACTCACATTTGGTGATATTTTCAATGGTAGTGCACTGCACACAAACAGACTATTCCTTGCCAGGTACCTCCTTTTTTATGTATTTGAAGTTAAGATCTGCAATGAAAGTGTATGGTGTGACCTGGAATTCTAGTTTAGATGATCACCCATTGTTAAAGTGGATCAAACACACTGGAAACTTTCAGGGCACAGTCTCCTTAATCTATCAAACTGTTAATGTCTGGCATCACTGCTGCTAAAAAACTATTTTAAATGTAAATGTGTAAATGTACCCTCCCAGGTAAATGTGTGCAATTGTATAGGGCCCCATTCCTATGTTTTGCCTGGGGCCCCAATATCACGATGGGCCCTATCATACAGCCAGCGCAATGTGACGCCAAGCGCGATGTTTTTTGCTAGTTTTAGCCTGACGCAGTTATACTTTTCACATCTAGCGCTACATTGTTTAAATAGCAAATGCACTCATGCTGGTCTGAAAACGAGGTGTGTTCAGGTGCATTGTTGGCGCGTTGCTATTTTAAGGCAACTGAAAATGACTGCGCCATTGACCAACAAAAACCTAAATTCAATGGCGCAGTATTTTTTGTGTTATTTAAAGGGTGAGTTAGTAATATGCGCCTATAGGCGGGTGCACAACGTGTCTACACTCTGCTATTACACATACAGGGACGTGCAGCAGCACACAAATATTTTTAAATATTAAAAATAAAAGGATTCCTCTCTGGAGAAGCGTTCAGTCTTTCCGTTTGCAAATTCTGCCATTCAAATAGCGAATCTGTCATGGTGCAAGCGCAACTGGCTTTTAAAGGGAATGGGAGATGAGACTCTGATTGGTTTATTGCACATTACACCCAAAATACACCCATGACTCATTAAGAGACTAGGTACAACCCTTTTGGACCATGCGCCTGGCCCGCAGACTGTTTTTTCCGTCGTTAAACTAGCAAAAGTGGATTTGGCACAAAAGTGGATTTGGCACAGGTGCACTTCCAAAGAGTGGAAGTGCACCTGCGCCATGTGCTTCAGACCATGTGCTCAGATCGTTAAAATAGGGCCCTAAATTTGCCCTAAACTGTTTGATATATTTTGGGGAGGCTCCTCACCTTTCTGTCTTCTTCGAGCATTATGTGATGGTCACTGATCCACCAGACAGGACGGGGACATTATTCCATTTATGAATATTATGTTAAATTCCTATTTGTTTCAAGTCTTTCAAGCAGATTTGAAAAGTTGGGTCAATTTTTGCTGGTTTACTGTCCACTTTAGAAGGAATGTTTACCCAAAAATGAAAATTCTCTCATCATTTACTCACCCTCAAGTTTTTCCAAACCTATATGTTTTTCTTTCTTCTGCTAAATGTGTTCGCACCACAGGAACTGGGAACAATTTTAGTTATTCACTTCAGAGTAGTCTAACCCAGCACAATAGGAACTACCAGTGACGAAATTATACGTTGATTGGACGAACACATGCTGCACACCGGCAACCGCCATTTACAAAAAGTCATGTAAACACAGTTTACTCCATGGACATGGAAAACAGTGATAGATGGACCAACTGCGAAGTCTAGGCACCTCTCAACCTTTACACTATGGAGGAAATCCAACGCAACTTTGAAGGGACCAAGCCAAAATGCTCATCTAGAATGCAGCACTTAAATTATGTCCTTGTCAACCGGCTTACGTCACTTCAGAGTTCCTACTGGCAGTGTGAATGCAACAAGGAAAATGGCCCTAGGGGAATGTTTCTATAACTGACTAACTACCCGGTGCGAAAGCCCCTAAAGACTTTATGGAAAAAAACTGTTCTTAAGAATATCTTCTTCTGCGTTCAGCAGAAGAAAGAAATTCATACAGGTTAAGAATAACTTGAGGGTGAGTATATGATGACTGGATTTTCATTTTTGGGTGATCCATCCCTTTAACATTAGGCCATTATACAGTAGGTAATAAAAAGGTAACTTTTGTTTGTTTTAATCTCTCACACACACAAAAACTCTCTCCTTAACTCTGTAACCATGATGAGTTGGCCAAAGAAGCAACTAACACCAAAAGATCCCAGTGGATTTGTAGAAGCTGTTGTCTTTACACTCCACAAGTCCACACATTACTCTAAATAAAATGTTTGTAATTCATGAACTTCAGCATTTACCTTGTGCTTTTCCATGTCAATATTTGGTTTATACTCTGCACATATTTTCACTTACCTACAATACTCCATCTAAATTTTTACGCCCCATGCAACACCAAAAAGGCAGAGTTCACTGTCACTCAGGGACATTGTGGATGCATTTGTGTATTTATTGTAAACATATTTTTGTAAACGCAGAGAGACAAGTCAAAATTATTGTCTGAGGTAATTGACAGCATGCCACAGATATGGAGTACAGATATTAAGCTGAAAATACACTGGGTTATATGAGGTGCACAATGCTTAACTTTACCAACTCTCTCTAAATAATATAATAATTTAAATAATTTAAACAAATAACAAATAAACAAAAAAAAAAAAAATAGATTTGTGGTTGAACTATGAATATTTATTTTTTATTATTTATTTACTAAAGGTAATTCTATTCTTAATTATAAATATAAGTGATACTAAATATTAAATTAACATTCAGAGAACATGCAAATTAGTGCTTAAGACATTTATATTTAACGTTTATTTTTGTTTGATGAATCAATTTACATTTTACAGTCATGTTCGGAGTTATAACGATACTGACATTAGGTGCCTGTCTTGGGAGCACCCCCCGCAGGACACTGTGCAAGTTCAGGTCTTGATGGTTGCGCCTTACTGGTCCTCCCGGACCTTGTTTTCGTACCTAATGCTCCTCGCAACAGCCCCTCCTTGGCGGATTCCTTTGAGGAGAGACCTTCTTTCTCAGGGACGGGGCACCATATGGCATCCGTGTCCGGACCTCTGGAATCTCCACGTGTGGCTTCTGGAGGAGATGCGGTGGTGGATGAGACAATCCCTCAAGCCAGACCTCCCTCTAGTAGGCAAGCTTATGATTTGAAGTGGAGTCTGTTCACTGAGTTGTACTTTTCCTGTCGGGAAGTCCCCTGGAGTTACCCAATCCACTTTGTGCTTTCCTTTCTGCAAGAGAGGCTCCACCTCCACCTTGAAAGCATATGAGGCTAAACCCTCTCAGGCTGCACCTCATTCCCTCCTGGATTCTCTCTGTAATCCTTTCTAGAGTGCAGATTGCTCCCTTCGAGCCTCTGAAGTCAGTTGAGCTTAAAATCCTGTCTCTAAAGAGACAAGTGCTTCTAACCATGCTCACTTCCATCAAGGGGGGACCTGCAGAAGCTCTGAGCAGCACTTTGCTGCTTTGGATGTCAGCAGAAGGGAAAGGCTGTCTCCAAGCTGAGGTTGGCCCACTGGAAAGTGGATGCCATCGCCTTGCCGTACCAAACCTAAGCCCTACCCCCTTGGAGTGAGGGCTCACTCCACTAGGAATGTTGTTTCCTCCTGGGCTCTAATGCACGCTGCCTCTCTAGTGGTCATTTGCAGGACTCCGGGCTGGCCGACACCTAATATCTTCGCGAGATTCTACAATTTCCGGGTAGAGCCGGTTTCTTCCCGTGTGTTGGGTACAAACAGGTAACGAGTGGGAGGACAGGCTCTGTGTCTTGCTTGCAGCACTTGCAAGTGCCCTCTGTGCTGTCCATAGCTGGCATACTCTGGATTAGAGTATCCTCTGGGCATCCCTCTGCAGTCGGATATGGCAGAGGTGTCCGACACCAGGCCAAGTACTTGAGATGCATGCCCAGTCAGTCAGTCCCTGTACTGGGTTAGGTTCCCTGCTGATAATCCCATATATGAATTTTCTACGGTTTGGTTTCCCTGTCTGTAAACCTGTGTCTTTCCCTTGACAGACTGCCTCTGCCCACTCTCTATGTTTGTAGTAGCTCCATCCTCCGGGGGTCAGTCCATATGCATATTTTGTTCACATGTTACCTCCCTACGGGTAGGATGTGGCCCCTGTAGCATCCCTCTCCACTTGGACTAGGCATGCTTCCCAGTAGTTAACCATAGGTCATGGCTGTAAAAAAAAAAAATGGGGAAAGAGCTGAAACTCTTTTTTTCCATAAAGAAGGAAAAAGGAACAGCAGCTAACGACTGTCTTCGTGGTAAGCTGAAGGACTATTCAGCTTACATGGAGCATTGGGAAGGTTATGATTGGGTAAGGGCATTTGGTAACAGGCATGCTACAGCTACATGCTCCAGCATCTGCATTGCCAACACTCGTAACACAGTTCAGTGGTTGTGGTGCTTTCCATTGTGACTTCTAATGACAGAAAGGGAACATCTCGGTTACTGTCCTAACCCTCATTCCCTGATGGACGGAACGGAGACATTATGTCCCTCTTGCCACAACCTTGAACTAGCCGCTGAACGGCTGGGGCACCGTCTCGGCTCTTCAGCACAAACCTGAATGAATGGATGCATGCTGTCATCTTATATACCCGTATTACCTGATTCTGCCACCTCTTTTATGGGGACACCCTGCTCTTGGGCCATAAAGCCCAAAACAGAGAACACCGCAAAGCCAGCCACCAAACTGGTGCTGCTGTTCAGAAGGCAAAGCCACAAACAGTCCCTGATAGACATAGATAAAAACACATATCTACCATTTGCTGGCTGAGCTTCAATAGAAGCTGTATATATACATTTCAAAAACATCTGGCTCATAGTGGTCAGCATAACAAATAGTTCCCTTTCAAAAGCTACTCTCAATGCTGCGCTCATAGCGCTATGGGAAAACATCTTTTTTTGACCGGTTGTGAAGTATGTGTGGCAAACACGCCAAGGAACTTGCCTTTTAATAACCTCTGACGAGGATGTCATTGTAATGTGTGCCCATGAGAGGCTATAAATATACGTGAAACAGGTGCACCTTCAGGTTTCTTTTTTCTTCAGAGACCGCATTGTGTGTGTGTGCTACACTTTCTCTATCTGTCCACTTTGTTAGGAGTTAGAGTTCCCAGAGTATGATAAACATGAGTTCTGCTTTGAGTGTTTGAGGAAGAGCATGCTGCCCTTGCGTTTAAGCATGGTGAGTGTGAGCACTGTGAATTGTTCACTTTTAAAGTGCTTCACTCTCTTCTCACATATTTTCAAGGGCAAGCTCCAACATTAAGATTGTGGGGCTCAAGAGTCGATTTGGCTGAGAAACGAGAGACAGGTTCGTCCCTTTCGCTCACTCTCTCTCCAGATCGGAATGTCCTCGTACCCGATTCTGAAGCACGCGGAGGATGCAGCATCTCTTGTTTCTGGCGAGATGGATTTCAAGTGCGCCGTCTCTAAGCTTTCCTTCCGTGATGATAAAGTGCAAGAGGAACTACTCGATGTGGTGCAGTGGCAAGGTTGCAACTGGAATGGCCAATAGGAACAAGAGACCCCCAAACGCTCAAATTTAGAGGATAGATTTCTGTCCGGTGGCCAAAAAGAGGGACCTGAGTGACGGTCTCTCCCCTTCTTTGAAGACCTCCATGATGAATGAACTTGTTCATGGGGAAAACCATATACATTGCGTGTCTTTGTGTGACATATTTGACTATCGTGGGTGCGGAGGCACGTGGTTATACAGTGTTGCCTCAGATTGAAGAGACTCTCTGTCCTGAGAGTGTCTTTAAAAAAACATACGCTCCCCACCAAGCCGTGAAGTACAACATCCATGCTGGGGGGGAAAGTGTTCCAATCAGCAGGTCAGGCTGGTGCTGCTTCTGGTGCTATTTCTGCTTGATGCAAGTTTGGCAACTTGGCTAATACAGTCATCAGCAGGTTTCCGGGAGGCGAAGAGGCTTTTGTAAAATTTCTTCCCTACTGTACTGAAGGGGAGGGGCTGCCGGTCACCCAGCCCCAACCCCGGTCCTTCTTATAAGCAGAGAAAGGCCTGAAAGCAAAGCAGAGTAAGGCGAGTTGCGCTCCCCCTCCACAAGAAGAATCTATGCTTCTAAATGGGATGTCTTTGAAAGTTGGTGTACTGCATGACGTGCATACCCAGATACAATACTCTAGGAGTTAGGACTCATTCTACCAGGGGGGTTGCTTCTTCCAAGATTTTGGCAAAGGGGCACCCCCCTGCAACAAGTATGTGATGCAGCAGGCTGGTCCTCTTCACACACATTTATCAGATTTTATATTTTGGATGTTCATGCTACTCCGGGCTCACATGTTCTTGAATCGACATCCCAATCTCATGTCTGAGACCTTTCTTGTGCTTGTGAGCACACGCTACACAACCGCGAGGGGTCCAGACGTCTCTTTAGACAAACCTGAAGGTGCACTTTCATGTCTATTTATAGCCTCTCACGAGCACGCATTCCAGTGACATCATCATCAGAGGTTATTTAAAGCCAAGTTCCTTGGCGTGTTTGCCACACACTTCACAACCAGTCAAACAGATGCTTTTCCATAACATATGAGCGCAGCATCTCGTTCCCGTTTTTTCAGGGAACAGGGTTACAGTCAAGTAACCCGAGACATTAATTCTTCAATTGTTGACTCATTCATATGCTCATTCTTTGGTACTGTCATTTTATTGAAAGCACCAATACTAACCTGTAGCAGTTGTTGTTGTATTTATTGTAGCTGGCTAAAACAGTGAGAGTGCCAACAGACACACTGTAGGAAAATAAGATCTGAGCTCCGGCCTCCAGCCAAACCTACACATACAGAACACATCAATTTTAATATGATAATACTTTTTATATATATATATATATATATAAACCCATGTTTAGATAGTTACAGAAAAAATACTTACATAAAAACATGTTAGGTACAATGTACTTATTGTGTTTATGTTGTATTGTAAAACACGTTTGCAGCTATTTAGGTGGGATAGAGGTAATGTTTGTTCCCTGTGTCATGTCTGGACTTTTATGTTCTCTGTTTTGTTTAGCCCAGTGGTCCTAGCGTTCTCTAGCTCAATGGTCCTAAGTCCGGTAGCCCCATGCCTGTTGGTCTCAGCACACCCATGCCCGGTGGTCTCAGCACTCCTATTCCTAATGGCCTTAGCATTCCCAATCCCAGGGGTCTCAGCACTCCCAAGCCTGGTGGTCTCAACACTCCCAAGCCTGGTGGTCCTGGAGGTGTTCCCCTTGTTCTAGGCATTCTCAGTGATGACAGCCACCATTTTGTGTGTCTGGGCCACACACACTTCCAACTGAGGCAGCAATGACTCTGTGCCCCCTATCAGCTCTGTTACGGTCAGAGAGATCATTCATGAACTCTCTGTGCTGCCTGTTTTGGCCACGGAGGCCATCTATGAATGTTGGCTCTGTTGCCACCACAGAGGCCCTCTCCAAACTCTCTGTGCTCTCTGTCACAAAGGCAATCCCTGAACTCTCTGGCCATATCTCTGTTCCACCATGGCCTCCTGACTCTCAGTGGTCCTGTAATGGTCTCCAGATCCGCTGGTCACATCGTGGTCTCCAGTTCCTCCAAACCCACCGTGGTGTTCTCCATTCCTGCCCTGGTGTTCTTCTGCCCTGGCCCCCACTCTGCCATCTCCACCCTGCCCCCCTACTCTGCTGGCTCTGCTCTCAGTCTCCAGACACAATTCCACCACATGGGCCTGGACCTCCACCCCTCCCCTTGGTCCACCTCTGCTCTCCCACCCACTTGGACTTTTGTTTTGTGTTTTTTTGGTTTGATGTGGAGGGCTTCCAGATTTCTGGATTCTTATGTTGTTCTGTTCCTGGTGCCATCTTTGTAGTTCTGTAGTTTTCCCCATTGAAGAAGGGTAGGGTCAACAATGTAATTATAGATGTAATTACAGAAATTAATTGTAGCTGTAATTACATCCAGGTATTTAAAAAATATATAAATACAACATAAAAACCTGTATGTGTGTCACAGTCACCAGCTCACTCACAGCATCTGCACTACACTTCCCATAATCCTCTCTGCTCACCACCTGCACACACCATCACCCGCACCTGCCAACAATCACCCTCATCACACCTTGTATTTAAGCAGTCACCTTCCACCTCACTATTGTGTGGTCTCATCTAGGACAAGCACACATGACCTACCCTGTCTTGCGCACCTGAGAACCTACCTGTATTACCTGATCCGTCTTCCCGTGTCCATTCATCTATGCCTGCAAGGATCATCTGTTCACCAGTTTCACCAGCACTAAGAACACTGTAACCAGCCAGCTAAGTCACCAACTATCATATGCATATACTCTCACCTGTTTATCTCTCCACTCTGCCTCCGGTTTTCTCTACAATAAACCATTTACATTGACCTCGTCTGTTCTCGCCTGTGTCTGACAGAAGACCAGACCACAAAAAAGAAAATGAGTTGGGAACTCACGGGACAGGTCGCGGCAGTGGCTCAACAGAGCTGAGATCTGTTCGAATTCACAGCAGGCTTCTGTCATCTTGTCCCACGAGCCCCTTTGATGCCCTGTTCCGGATTGGGGTGGACTTTGTACATCCAAAGGACCTCCCAGACCTGTCTGGAGAGCTATGTTATTCCGTATGTATTACCACCTGTCCCCGTCCAGAGTCCCGTGCCGTCTCCTGTCCCAGTCCAGAGTCCAGTGATGGCTCCAGCCCCCGGCCAGAGTCCAGTGATGGCTCCAGCCCCCGGCCAGAGTCCAGTGATGGCTCCAGCCCCCGGCCAGAGTCCAGTGATGGCTCCAGCCCCCGGCCAGAGTCCAGTGATGGCTCCAGCCCCCGGCCAGAGTCCAGTGATGGCTCCAGCCCCCGGCCAGAGTCCAGTGATGGCTCCAGCCCCCGGCCAGAGTCCAGTGATGGCTCCAGCCCCCGGCCAGAGTCCAGTGATGGCTCCAGCCCCCGGCCAGAGTCCAGTGATGGCTCCAGCCCCCGGCCAGAGTCCAGTGATGGCTCCAGCCCCCGGCCAGAGTCCAGTGATGGCTCCAGCCCCCGGCCAGAGTCCAGTGATGGCTCCAGCCCCCGGCCAGAGTCCAGTGATGGCTCCAGCCCCCGGCCAGAGTCCAGTGATGGCTCCAGCCCCCGGCCAGAGTCCAGTGATGGCTCCAGCCCCCGGCCAGAGTCCAGTGATGGCTCCAGCCCCCGGCCAGAGTCCAGTGATGGCTCCAGCCCCCGGCCAGAGTCCAGTGATGGCTCCAGCCCCCGGCCAGAGTCCAGTGATGGCTCCAGCCCCCGGCCAGAGTCCAGTGATGGCTCCAGCCCCCGGCCAGAGTCCAGTGATGGCTCCAGCCCCCGGCCAGAGTCCAGTGATGGCTCCAGCCCCCGGCCAGAGTCCAGTGATGGCTCCAGCCCCCGGCCAGAGTCCAGTGATGGCTCCAGCCCCCGGCCAGAGTCCAGTGATGGCTCCAGCCCCCGGCCAGAGTCCAGTGATGGCTCCAGCCCCCGGCCAGAGTCCAGTGATGGCTCCAGCCCCCGGCCAGAGTCCAGTGATGGCTCCAGCCCCCGGCCAGAGTCCAGTGATGGCTCCAGCCCCCGGCCAGAGTCCAGTGATGGCTCCAGCCCCCGGCCAGAGTCCAGTGATGGCTCCAGCCCCCGGCCAGAGTCCAGTGATGGCTCCAGCCGACTAATACTGACTTTATAGAATGTAATTGAATAAAATGGCATTCTTGCACACCTTGCCTGTAGATTTGACTCCTTTCCAGATACAGAAATAACATATGATCCACATTGCAATGAGACACAGAAGAATCTCCCAGTTGATCTTACCAATCTCCTCAATACCCCCAGAGAGAGCCAGCACTCTTTGTCTGTACAGAGAGAGACAGACAATTTGCTTTTGTTTTTATGAACAAATAAATAGTTTGAAAGTAATTTGCTTAATTATAATAACATTTGCTAATGCAGAATGTTCATTCAAAACTCAGTATCACAATTTGTATTTATTTACTCCCAGAACTCAGTAGCTGCAGGTGTTGAATTAATTAGAATGTCCGGTTGATGGTCAAATTCTTTGCAGCAAGATTTACACAGTCATCTAAAAAAAATTAAGATATTCAGTAGATGACACTTATTGTTTATAGTTTTAATGTTTTGTTTATTTATTTATTTAGATTATCACCTGTGTTCCAGGTGTTGTCACAGCTGGCCCAAGGCAGTTGGGAGCTGAAAGAGAAGAAGAGGTAGAAAAGCGCCCAGGCCAGAATGATGATGTAATACATGCAGCTGTACAGAAAGCAAAAAGCAAACAGAAACACTGACTAGAAGAGGATCAAAAAGAGAAAATGAATGAGAAAATTAAAGATTTACCCAAATTAATATCTGTTGCTTTTTGCACTTTGAGTTTTAGTTCTTTTACTGATTATTTATTAAACAAGATGGTTTCTTTTGAAGTCCTTTTCTACTGGATCCTATGGTCTACTGGATCATATTCTGTACTTAACTAAAAAAAGAAATCTGCTGATATAATGAAATAAATGGTTTCGGTTACACTTTTAATGTGTCTATGAAATGTATAAATGCAGTCTAATTATACATTTAAGTACTGAGTAATATTAATGAATACTATATACTTAACATAGGGTTAGGGTTAGTTGCATGTAATTATGCATAATTTACTGATATTACTGTAAAATAAATTGTTACCATGGTTTCTTTGCCACTGCGTACATACAACTGCATGACATTAAAATTGTTTGCATGCAAAAAGATTAACAAAATTTCATTAAAAATTTTTTTAAATCTTGGTAACACTTTACTTTGATGGTCCCCCAACAGACATTCTACTGACTATAAGTAACTTTGCCACTACATGTCTGCTTATTTTAACCCTAACCCTACCAGTCTACTAATACTCTACTAACACTCTAATGAGAGTTAGTAGACATATATATGCAAAGTTACTTATAGTCAACAGAATGTGTTAAAGGGACTATCAAAATAAAATGGAACCTAAATCTTTTATAAAGAGACGTGTTGTTTAAAATGCCACTGAAAGAATTGTGCATGAGTGTATTATGTATTTAGGTCACTGCTGGTTTCATACCTCCTCCATAGTTGTAGCAGAGATAAGGAAACCTCCACACGTTACCCAGTCCAATCACATTCCCTGCCACAGCCAGAAGAAATTCTGCTTTACTGCTCCAGTGCCCTCTCTCCTCTATTTGTCCTTCCATTCTGTCTATTCCACAGTTTTCACACGTTTCCAGGAAGGTACAGGCTGCCCTAATTCTGCAGTGGTAGTCGATGTACTGAATTCTGGTTAGTTAAAAGTTTATACAAATGCGTCAAGCTATTTATTGACTGATCCTCCCCAGCTGAACTGACAACCACAGTTACATTATTTAAGAAACAAAAAAGACAGAAAAGTTACTAGAGTTACTAAGTTACTAAAAAATATAATTTTATGTAATGGGTAAATGGGTAAATTAGTAAAATAATGTGACTAAGTGAAATGATGCAGAGTGGCTAGTTTTAAAAACATGGTTTGATTAATCAATAAGTAAAACCTACAGCTTCCAGTCTAGGAAGACTACTCTGCAGCCAACTAGTGCTTCCATTTAATGTTTAACCAAGGAAAAACAATAGATTACTGTTTGTAACACTGGTTCTCTAAAACATTGAGTGGAGAGATCCACCTATGGGAATGGTATCCATACCTGACCTCTGCAGAAGCATCTTTTCGCAGCAAGTCTGGCTTGACAGACAGGAGCGCATATCCAATCACAGGTAGGGAACCTGTCTAATAGCTGAATGCATAAAAGACCTGTACATGCTACCTTCCCTTAGTAAGTATATACACTTCTCGTGCAGCAAGTGGGGCAAGCGTGGTGGATCTCTCCAATTGATGTTCAGAGAACCGGGGTAAACCTGGAGGAGCACACCGCCCTTGGTGGTTGAAATGTGCTACTCTTAATATCCGTAAATAGAGAAAATTCTGGAAATCCTCATGATAACGACTTCTGTAACATCATTAATTTAAAAATATCAGTGTTTCCAATTATTCAAAACAACAGCATAAAATAATGCACTTGCTTAGATGACATAATTTTTGGACCATTGTGAGAGAGTGACATACATTTTTAAGTTTTGATCATTTTAAAAATTTCAAGTATGCTTGTTTGGTATATAAAGTGTTACATAATACCCCCCCCCCCCCTCCTCCGCTGCATGGCTTCTTCCAAAGACTTGACAGCGGAGGTAGTAAATGGGCCTCTGTAAAAGGGGACTGTGTGATACCATTTAGGTGCACCACTTTTGGACAAAACGTATTGTCAATAATAGGTGGTAAACTTTGGAATAGCTTGACCCTTACAATAAGAGAATGTCCTACATTTAAGACCTCTAAAACTTAAAACAGTGGCTTCTAGAAAACCAGACATGTACTCACTTTTAACTGTCACATATTTATCACCCATACACTCTCACTGTTAAATTGAATGCAGTATAGAGGTGGATGAGCAATATCTTTGCCATTATGTATTTTTGTTTTGTTTTGTTGTTTGTTTTGTCAATGTATATGTCACTATTATGTGTATCGTTTAATTTATAGTGCATGAGTGTTGTATGATTGTTGGCTGTCTTTCCGCTAATCTTATGTTACCTGCCTAAGGACTACAGATGAAAAGTAGTTATTTTTACTAATTCTAGCATATTTTATATAACAATGTTCATGAATATGCATGGTCCCTATCAAATAAACCAATAAATAAAAAAATAGAAACCTGGGTTTGTGTTGCTTATTTTCTATTAGTTTATTGAAATGCTCAGCCCTGGCTGCTTTTAGAGCCTTTTTATAATGGGAAGTGCTATCTTTCCATGCGATTTTGAAGACCTCTAAATTAGTTTGTTTCTATTTTTGCTCTAGATTATGAGTTTCTCTCGTGATAGTGTGAGTAATACTGTTGTACCACGGTTTGGAACTTTTCTCTCTAACCTTTTTTAATCTGATCGGTGCAACCATTTCTAATGTACTAGAGAAAATGGTGCTCATACTGCTAGTCATTTCCTCTAGTTCATTTGTGTGTTTGGGTACACTGAGCAGCTGAGTCAGATCTGGTAGGTTATTTGTGAATTTATCTATAGTGTTTGGGAGAATTGTTCTACCTGGTCGATAACGCGGAGCAGTATGGAAAATATCAGCAGTATGCAAGTTGCAAGGTAGTGATCAGTGACATCAATATTTTACGGTATGCTTTACGTAACGTTATGTAGTGAAATTGATAAATCCCGTTTAACATTTGTGTTGGCTACTGTATACAGGCCACCAGGGCACCATACAGACTTTACCAGAGAATTTGCTGATTTTCTATCAGAGTTAGTACTGGCTACAGATAAAGTCCTAATTGTTGCTGATTTTAATATCCATGTAGACAATGAAAAAGACGCATTGGGATTGGCATTTAGAGACATTCTAAACTCTATTGGAGTTAGGCAACACGTATCAGGACCCACTCATCGCCGTAATCATACAGCAGAGCGATGACATCTCAGATCATTACCTAGTATCATGTATACTTAATTTAGCAAAGGCTGCAAAGCCATCCCCTCGCTTCAAATATGGCAGGACTATCACTGCTGCGACTAAAGATTTCTTTGTAAATAAACTTCCTCATCAGTTTCATCTCCTCAGCATCCCAGATAGCCTAGAGGAACTCGATCTTGCAACAGAAACTATTGACTCTCTCTTTTCCAGCACTTTAGACACAGTTGCTCCTCTGCGCTTAAAGAAGAATAAAGAAAATAGTCCAACGCCATGGTACAACGAGCACACTCGGGCCCTTAAAACAGCAGCCTGAAAAATGGAGCGCAGCTGGAAGAAAACAAACCTGGAAGTTTTTCGCATTTCGTGGAAAGAGAGCATGATTGCATACAGAAATCTCGACTCTCTTAGAAGAAAACAAACACAACCCTAGGTATTTATTCGATACAGTGGCTAAATTAACCAAAGATAAAGCTTCAACTTCTGATGTCTGCCAACAGCACAGCAGTAATGACTTTATGAACTTCTTTACTTGTAAGATTGATAATATTAGGAAAAAAATTATAACCATGCAGCCGTTTACTACTGTATCACATCATACAGTGCATTGTAGTGTCACTGAGGAAAATTTACACTCATTCACTGCTATAGGAGAAGAAGAATTGGCTAAACTTGTTAAATCATCAAAATCAACAACATGTATGCTCGACCCTATACCGACTAAACTACTAAAAGTGATGCTTCCAGAGGTCATAGATCCTCTTCTTAATATTATTAATTCATCCTTGACTTTAGGATATGTACCGAAAACTTTTAAGTTTGCTTTTATTAAACCACTTATTAAAAAAACGCAACTTGATCCTACAGAATTAGTCAATTACAGGCCAATCTCAAATCTACCCTTTCTGTCAAAAATACTAGAAAAGGCAGTGTCCTCACAATTATGCTTCTTTTTTAGAAAGAAATGGTATCTGTGAGGATTTCCAGTCAGGATTTAGACCGTATCATAGTACTGAGACTGCTCTCGTTAGAGTTACAAATGATTTACTCTTATCATCTGATCGTGGTTGTATATCTCTGTTAGTGTTACTCGATCTTAGCGCTGCATTCGATACTATCAACCACAACATTCTTTTGAATAGACTTGAAAATTATGTTGGCATTAGTGGAATTGCATTGGCATGGTTTAAATCATACTTATCTGACCGTTATCAGTTTGTAGCAGTAAATGAAGATATGTCACACCGATCAGAAGTTCAGTATGGAGTACCGCAAGGCTCAGTGCTAGGACCGTTGCTTTTCACCCTGTACATGCTACCACTGGGAGATATCATTAGGAAGCATGGCGTTAGTTTTCATTGTTATGCTGACGATACTCAGCTCTATATTTCTTCACGCCCTGACGAAACTTACCAATTCACAAGATTAACGGAATGCATAGCTGATATAAAAAATTGGATGACTAGTAATTTCCTGCAACTTAATTCAGAAAAAACAGAATTTTTAATTATTGGACAAAAAAACTCCACATGTAGTAACCTAGAATACTGTCTAACACTTGATGGCTGCTCTGTCAAGTCCTCGTCGTCAGTTAGGAACCTGGGTGTGCTCTTTGATACCAATCTCTCATTTGAAAGCCACGCTTCTAGCATTTGTAAAACGGCATTCTACCATCTTAAAAATATATCTAAATTACAGCATATGCTTTCAATGCAAAATGCTGAACAGTTAGTTCATGCGTTCATGACCTCAAGGCTAGATTATTGTAATGTTCTACTGGGTGGTTGCACTGCTCGCTTAATAAATAAACTGCAGCTGGTCCAAAACGCAGCAGCTCGAGTTCTTACTAGAACCAGGAAGTATGACCATATTAGCCCGGTTCTGTCAACACTGCACTGGCTCCCTATTAAACATCGCATACATTTTAAAATCTTGCTAATTACTTACAAAACACTAAATGGTTTAGTTCCCCAGTACTTGAGTGAGCTCTTAACGCATTATACTCCATCACGTCTATTGCGGTCTCAAAACTGTGGCCAGTTGATAATACCTAGAATATCAAAATCAACTGCAGGCGGTCGATCCTTTTCCTTTTTAGCACCTAAACTCTGGAACAGTCTTCCTAGCATTGTTCGGGAAGCAGACACACTCTGTCAGTTTAAATCTAGACTAAAAACACATCTCTTTACTATGGCATACACATAAAACATTTTTAATTTATATTTTATTCAAATCAATTAAATGATTGTTAGGCTGCATTAACTAGGTCAGCCGGAACCGGGAACACTTCCCATAACACCTGATGTACTCGTTACATCATAAGAAGAATGGCATCTACGCTAATGTTAGTCTCTCTGTTTATCCTGAGGTTTACCGCAGCCAGCCGGATCCGGGCCGTATCCAGATCAGATTGTGGACCTGCGCCTGGACATGCCCAACTCATCCCTGAAGTGTCTGCAGAGACCGTGTCAATTAGTCTACCCTCTGAAATTGCTCATCGACATGGCATCCTCAATGGATCCATCTACGGCATGATGACTCCGATATTTCGGATATTCCTATTTAATAATTGTTTAATCGACACGCCATCCTCAATAAACCCGTCTCCGGCGTGATGCCTCCGATCTTTCGAATATTTCGATCTAATATGACTTCTGACCTGTAAGGTTGCCAAAATAATAGTCATACACTGTTTGTTAATTGGCCAGAGGAGAACTGGCACCCCGACTGAGCCTGGTTTCTCCCAAGGTATATTTTTCTCCATTATGCCACCTGATGGAGTTTTGGTTCCTTGCCACTGTCGCCTTTGGCTTGGCTTGCTCAGTTGGGGACACTAAATTTTCAAATAAATATCCAAATAAATTTAATTACTAAACTAAATTAACTATGTCAACTACATTACTTGAATATATATGATAATTGAAATGAGCTAGATGACACCACCGTTTTCTCCAGAGCGGCTGTACAAATTCGGTTGCATTATTTTCCTGTTTAACACTGTGAAGCTGCTTTGAAACGATCTGCATTGTAAAAAGCGCTATATAAATAAAGTTGACTTGACTTGACTTGACTTTGTCTGAGAAAATGGAAGTTGTATTTTTTTACAGTGTATAAAAATGATGAAATACAGTCTGTTAATATCTTTTCATTCAAAACATTTTATGGTATTCTTGAGTACATTTGTGAAAACAGATTTGACATTTTAATTAATTATTCAACAACATGTATTCTGAATTTGCATATGTATGGTATGTGTTACATGAACAATATGCATATTGTATTTTGCTCTGAATTATGAGAGATTTCTAGTCTTGTTTAGAATTTACAGTATAGTCATGAAAAAAAATGTGCACAATGACTAAAGAGATGGTCAGCACTCAGTTGGTCATTGTCATAAAAAAATCAACAATAGTGACAAACAAATAATATTAAAATAAAAAAACTTTAAAAACTTAAAAAAAACACACAAAAAAACAAACAGATAATGTTAAGTTTTTAAAAAATGCTGCAGCTGTATTGCACGTGACCTAATTTATCTAATTTACTTTACATACACATTTGCTTTTAGCAGACACTTTTATCCAAAGCGATTTACATTTTTACATTTACATCAATACACTTTTTTGTAGTTCTTGCTTTCCCTGAATCGAAGACCTTGCATTGCTATCACCATGCTCTACTGATTGAGCCAAAGGAAGGCCATTAAGACTGCTGGAAGACCAGTTCATCATACGCTTCATCTTCATCTTCATCTGCATAAAAACAAAAAAAACAACAAAAAACAAATACAAGACATTTCTGTAATGCAGACGCAGCTAGTCATTGTAATTGTGCAGCACAAAATGGCCAAATTTCATGGTAGAAATTCGAGATGATATTGTTTGCCATAGCCTGTTTTCCAGTACAGTAATATTGCATAAAAAATCCACAACTGTTAATTTACAAGATTTTTTTTTTAGGGTGCAGACTTACCATTATCAGAGAACTCCTCCCACACTGCAGCAGAACTAAGCCATCATGGACATTGATTTACAGCATTTGCATGGAAAGTCAAAGAAATAAGGAACAATAACAGATACTAAGACATCAATAATCTGAAAGCCGACATACACATGGAATCAATCAGAGACTTGAAAATAAAAGATAGAACAGCAAGATCATTCATTCATTCATTCATTCATTTTTTGGCTTACCAGACAACACTTCGTATTTCACCTGTCTCAGGTTTGGGCATTTCTAGAATATAAATTTGTATGAGACAACATTTGAAGTTCATTTCTTTAGCTTTTTGGTTATTAGTATTGTAGTGGACACCTAAATGCTTACAAAATAAACAAATACATTTAAAGTGTACATATGTTTAGTATGCATCTCTTGCATCTATATAAAGGGAAAAAATGTTTTTGTCCATTCAATGAAAGTCAGTGGCATCCAATATTATTTGGACCCCAAAATTCTTCTGATCCTAATCTTCTTTTATGTTCCACAGAAGTCATACAGGGATGGAATAAGGGTGAGTAAATGATGACAAAACTGTCATTCTTGGGCAAACTACCCCTTTGAAATATACCATTGTCACTTACATTTATGTACAGAAAAATCTAAGCAAAACTTTTAAGAATGACAATGTAGGACGATTAGTAAACAACACAAGTTAATAAATATTCATGAGCTCAGTCATTATGTATAGTGACAGTGTACCCATTTACACCCCCTCTCCTCCCCCCCAATACTTCTGGCACTATCTAAGCCTTGTGTTGTCAATATAGGAAATAAGAACTGTACAACGAATACCTTCATGGAACACGTCGTTTCCTCTGAGCTCTGTCTCATTCAAGGATCTGTTGATTATAAAATCATCAAAATTGTCCTAAATCGAGTATATTTTAATTAAAAAAGCAGACCTTTCCTTGTGGAATCCAAGGCATCCTATTAGAAACAAAATGCTGTGAGTATTAGAATTTAAACAGAACCTTTTAAGAAAGTGAAACGTGTCAATGTTTGCAGTTGTAGAGAAAGTGCCTCTGCAGTACCTCACTTTCGGATCACTGCCCAAATTCCCATAAACAGACTGAGAAGCAACATTATGGAAGAGCACATTATGACAATTATGACTTTGTCAAAGCTGCTGTGCACTGTCAAAGGAAACCCAGAAACAGAAAAATGTCTTATTTTGTCAGTTTGCTTAATTCTTACAATACAATACTGTAGTTAACCCTTGAAAAAGAAGTGTGCTTATTGAATGTGTGTTTGTAGTGTACTTAAAATCTTAAAAGTATTTGTTTTAAACTATTCTTGCAGTTAATATGATATTAATGAAATACAAGGCCAGTTATGGTAAACGGAAGCTCAAGCATGTTCACATGACGTGTGAGAACCAATGAGGTTCATTCTCGTACTACAGCACGTTTGAGCTTCCGCAAGAGGTTTGTTCTCGCACGTAAAGCAGGTTTGGTTGAGCTTCTGTTTATTTTGTGTTGATTATGTTTCTTCATTTGTGTTCAAAAGATGAACAAAAGTCTTACAGGTTTGGAACAACATGAGGGTGGGTAAATGATGATAGAATGTTCATTTTTAGGTGAACTAACCCTTTAACACAATTAAGTACCTCTTTCTAAGTACCTATATTTTGTTATGCTTTAAAGAAGGACATTTATTTACATATGTTGACTACCATACTAAAGCACATTTAAAGTTTTTAAACATTTTAACTGTGATGTGTTGTTCAACATTATTTAAAGCTAATATTTTTTTTCAAATGTACTAAATTGCAACCATCAAATGTGTGGATATATTTAAATACACATCAATCAAGTTTAAAAAGATATTGCATTAAAGTGCATTTTACTGTACAGTCTTACTTGCCAAAATCATGGCAACATTTAGTGTACCATAAATGTTTGTCAGTACATTCGGTAGTATGTCCTACCAAAGACTTCATATAGAAAGATGGTGCACTCGGATTACATATGAATAGGAGAATTAAGCCCTGCCTTCTAAATAAAAGAGCCAATCGTTGATTAGTAAAGTCATTGCGTCACTGCAGATGCCTTTAGAAGCTCTGGTGGCTATGGAAACAGGCAGTGTTCTAAGACTGCGCATGAGCATTAGCTTTGTCCAGTTTTTTGAGCGTTTAGAAACAAAATTTATGAGACAGTTGAAATTTGATTAAATATGAAATTTAATCGTAAGCTTGGTGAACAGTTTTAGAGAATTTGATGTTTCCCCATTCAAAGAGATAGGAGCTGCACTTGCATGCCCGAGAGGTGTTTCAAAGATGGCCGCCAAGTGAAATTACTTCTCTTAAAAGGACTTTGGTCCTACTTAAAAAAAAAAAAAAAAAAACTTACCCACCAAAAAGTTTAGCTAATTGCATTTATTATAATTTTTTTACAATTAACATGAAATGTAGTCACTGAAAACATCAGTTTGCGCAATACTATTCTTTTAAAGTACTGTACATTATTTCTGTAATAACTACTCTTTTCAAAACTATATGCTAAAGTGTACTTCTTTTTCAGAAGGGTATATTCTCTCACTAAACTGAGTAAATCATAATAGTAAGAATGCATGGCACACCCCATACAGCCTTATAAACACATTAACCCTAAATAGTTTTGCTTTGTTTTTCCCCTCTTACCACTGATCTGAAGGTTGACTTTATTATTCCGATCAAGTCTCATTCCATGGTAAGGGAGAATGTTTAACAAAATAGCACAACTGTGTGTTCCAGCATCTTCCATCTGGACCTCTCTGAGGGTGAATGTTGTCACCATCTCTTCTGTGTCCCAAATATTGACTTTAATAGGCTTTTCATTTTTGATGAGAAAAGCCAAAATCATATTCTTAGACAAGTTTTTGTTTATAGGATTGGATGTTGTACAGTTAAACTCAGCATCACTTCCTACTGCCACCTCAGACTTTAGCAAATGTATCTGTGTATTAATCAAAGATTCTGTAGAGAAGACACAATATCAAACATTTCTCTCTCATTAAAGACAATTTTGCACAACATTGAGTCTATTGTAGTTAATCTGCACAAGTGCATTATTCAACATGTCTCACACTCACAAATGTAAGCAGAAGTCTTACCGATCACATTTATGAAGATGTTATTATGACCATATCCCATCACTTCGGTTATTTCCAACTGCTCTTCAGAAAACACACAGCTGTAGTTGCCCGAATGGTAAATTTCTATTCTCTCTATTTTAAACGTGATGTCTTGTCGAGCGGGTCCATTTTTCATATCTATAGCTTTACCATCTTTACACAGATATAAATAAACAAAACCAAATGTGCTGCAAGTAACCTCCAGTTTACCACCTTCTGGTACTTCTGTATTTTCACTGAAAATCTTAGCTTGTTGGATCTTTTGAGCTGTGAAGCAAATAAGTTAGGGATGTTTGTTTATTCTGGAATAGATTCACTGAGATATCTAGAAAAAAAGTATAATTTATCATACAAACAGCACCAGCATTTGTTTAGATTTAATTTACTGAACATATATGATTTTGTAATTTCTGTACTTACATGCAAGTAGAAACACACCAACCATGGCTGCTGATCAAGATTTCTTTTACGTTTCTAATTGAGTTATTCCTAGCTTGCAGTCAATATGCTGTTACAGGGTCACTGCACTTTGAACAGAATAAGCAACGCTTGCACTAAAGTACAGTATCTATAACAGTCATGCTGTGAAGGCGTTCTAAAGCCGGAAACATTGTCAAATCTATGTCAAATAGGGCGGCCACTTTATATTAGGTGGCCTTAATTACTAACATTTAAATTAATACATATATGTTTACTTATATTTTAAAAAATTACCTGCATGTAATTACATCTGTAATTAATTTCTGTAGTTACATTTATAATTATACTGTTGACACTTCCCTTACACCTAACCCTACCCTTAAAATTACCCATACCATCACGCCTGTCCCTAACTTTACCCGTATCCCACCTTAATATCAGCAAAAAGTGTTTTGCAATACAATATGAACACAATAAGTACATTGTACTTATTTTTTTGATGTAAGTACAGTTAAGGCCACCTAATATAAGTGGGACCTTCCTCAACATACATTTCAAAATACTTTCTTTGTGGAGCAGCATATAGTTCATATCATTTCAACGCTATTTCTATGAATGCAATGTTTAGCACAGCTACAAATAATTTGTACACATTTTCCAGTGATTATCAGTGTAGTGCAATCAAATGTTGTTTTATTGTCACATTTGTATTGCAAATGCAACTTCATTGCTGAGCAAGCTGAGGTAAACAAACACACACACAAACACACGTTTGTTTCACTATATTAGTGAGGACATTGCATAGACCATTGATTTCAGGTCAATGATATTTCCTGTTGCCTAACTTAACCCCTACCTCTAAACCTTCTCATCACAGAAATGTGCAAAATTTAAATAAAAACATGTTTTGGCTGATTTATAAGCATTAGCAACTAGTGAGGACCAGGAAAATGTAATCAGTTCTCATAATATTTCACTATACTGTATAAGTGAGGACAATAGCAAAACCTACACACACACACGTTGTGTTTTCATGTTTTATGGGGAAATTCCATAGACATAATGATTTTTATACTGTACAAACTGTATATTCTATCCCCTAACCCTAAACCTACCCTGAAATCTACCCATCACAGAAAACATTCTGCATTTTACATTTTCAAAAAACATCACAATATGATTTATAAGCTGTTTTCCTCATGGGGACCACAAAAATGTCCCCACAAGGTCAAAAATTACTGTTATTAGAAACTTCACCAAAGATAGCACTAAACACTGAAAAAAACTAAAGTGACAAACAAATGATTCAAATAAAAACCTAATTCTTACTATTATAAAAAAGGTTAACCTAAAAACCTACCGTTCTGCTCGTGATCTACTGATCTACTGACGATGTGCAAATTAAAGCCCTCAGATGCAGTCAGATCATTTTCATAATGACCAATGACCATAATGCTTTTTTTGGGCGCAAACACCAGTACATTAACAAGCGCAAACCTTTATAAATCACCTTGCGTGATTCATTTACTCTCCTCCCATTAATTTTGCGCCTGAAAGGAAAACTCCTACAAATGCATATGCAATAAGGTATATAAATAACTGTGTACATGCCTTTTCAGTGCTAATTTATCACAGCGCGTCTTTAGTAAATCCTGACAGTCGTCTTTTAAAGCCAAAAGATGGTTTGCGCTGGCGCAAGCTGTTAGTAAATCTGGCCCCAAAAATATTAGCTTTGTTAATTCTCTTTAACCTTTTTTTTTTAACTAACAAAAGTTCAAAGAAAAGATTTCCAATGTTTCCACTGACCAACTTAATTGTATTTTGTAAATAAAAACAAATACTGATTTTGATGGCTGCAACACACTCCAAAAAAGTTAGGACAGAGGCATGTTTACTAGGGGTGTGACGAGATCTCATGCCTAAGCAGTTTAGTCGTGAGACTAAACTGTGACGAGATTTCTCGTCGAGGTGAAAAGCTGTCTGGTGTCATTGTCATGACGACCTGGTCATGACCGGAGTGTGAGGGTGAAGTTAGGATAGAATATGCCAACGTTACGTTTACATTATGCCTCCACTCTAGTTTTGCTTTTAATAGAAATAAAAACAATTGAATTCAGGTGGATAACAGTCGCTTCAATTCCATCAGCTCATCCAACACGAGTTGTTCGAGCCAACCATAGTGCGCAGCACTGATCACGTGACGAGAAGACATTGAGCGTGTGTTACATGTTAGTGGACGGACCGTGGCGGAGGATTCGTTGCGCAGCACCACCACTCCCTATTCACAGAGTAAGCGCGATCGTGAAAGTGAAAGTAAATAGGATCGCGCATTCAATACGTTACCGCTGCTTGAAAGCGGCTCCCTGAGGCACGTTAATATCTCCCAATATAAAAGCTATCTCGTTGTAACCATCTCTTAGCTCTGTATCATGCTTGAAGAAAAATGTGGTCTCTATTTGCACTTTGAATATTAAGTACTTTGATTATGGTATTATGGTTATTGTTTGCACTTAATATCTATGATCAGTTTGTGGGAAGGAGTTCAGTTAGGAGGTCAAAAGAAGCTCATGTGCAGTTCTAAGGTCTGAAGAGACAATCATACAGGAAAGAAGCCAGTCAGTTGAGTTTTTGGCAAAACCTTTATAGCGCTTGTTGTCTTTTACTGCATATGATAATTTATACTCAGAAAGTAGAACTGAAATGACATTCATTACAAAATGATGAGTTGAAACATTTCAAATGCACCTGCAAACAATTTTTCTAGTCATGTATTTCATCATTGAGGATTTCTTAAAAATACTATGTAAAAAATCTTGTCTCGTCTCGTTCTTGTGAACCCAATCTCGTGTCTCGTCTCGTGAGACAAGTGTCTCGTCATACCCCTAATGTTTACCACTGTGTCACATCACCTTTCCTTTTAATTACACTTTTTAATTGTTCGGGTATTGAGGATACTAATTTGTTGTATTTTTGCAAGTGGAATTTTTGTAGAACCTTGCCTGGTCATTGTCGTCTGATTCTCCTTTTCATGATGGGCCATACATTTTCAATAAGAGACAGATCTGAACTGTGGGCAGGCCAGTCAAGCACATTCACTGTACGGTGTAGACTGTCTAAGAAGCTGCTCTGTTGTTGCACGTGCAGAATGAGGTCTGGATGTCTTGCTTCCCAGGAAAGATGGTATCTTGATGGCAGTATGTGTCTCTACAATCCCAATATATGCCTCCATGGCAGTGATACCTTCAAACATATGCAAGTCATTCATGCCACTTGCTCTGATGCACCCCCATACCATGACAGATGTTTGCTTTTCCACCTGTCACTGATGAAAGTCTGGATGGTCCCTTTCGTCTTTGGGACTGAGAACTCAGTGTCGATTTTCCACCATCTGACCACAGCACACATTTCCCCTGTGTTTTGGATCATCTGAGATGAGCTCAGAGGTCCGTTCTTCGTACGTCGCTAATTCAGTTAGCTGGATTTGATTGTTGACAATTTGACCTCAGATTGTTTGGTACTTCGACGCTCATCCTAGACTTACTGTCATAGCAACAGGTCTGTAAGCTTAAACCTGCTTGGGAGCTCGGCTTATTTCATGTAAACAAGATTAGATTGTGGCTTTAAAAGCGGAGATGATACGGGAAGCCTGTCACATCCATGTCTTGTCCATTTTTACGAAAGCAACCTGTTGCAGAAGGTGCAATGGATAATTCATTATCCACGTTAAACGCGTATTGAGGGATAGACAAGATCCTTTAGCCCAGCGCGTACAATGTTTTTTTGAGAGATATTGGTTTTCTCGTGAGGGTGTCATTTACATTATTAATTTGTTGGAGCCACACATTAAATGTTTCACTCATCAGAGTCAGGCTTTAACCTCAGCACAAACTGTCTGCATTACTCTGAGATTCTTTGCGAGTGGCACTTTCCTTTACACTATTGGAGAACTTGGTGAAAGTGCTGTCTGTCGTGCCATTCACAAAGTTTACCTGGGGCTCAAGCAGTTTTTAGGGGTTTTCGTGGTATATCCAAGCCACTTAAGACCCCAAGTTGTAAAAAGTTTTGCAATTGCAGGTACATTATAATTGTTAATGAAGATCATGCAATCATGACCATGCCAATAAGTATGACTTATGTGTCCCCCAGGCTTTCCTAACATGATTGGTGCCATAGACTGCACACATATCCCCATCAAGGCCCCACCAAGCCCAAATGAAGGGGATTTTGTGAATCAAAAGGTGTTTCACAGTGTAAATGTGCAGGTAAATGACTATTAGGATTCTTAATATCAAATTAATATAAATATCAAATTAATAAAGGAATGGAATCAAAAAGTATGCAGTTGACTGACTAAAATCTATTAGACTGACTAAAATCTATCTATTACTCTATGTGCCATGTCACAAATGTGGAAGCAAAATGGCCAGGATCTGTGCATGACTTAAGAATTTTCAGAGAGTCACATTTACTCACATTATTTGAACGTGGTAAGGGAAATATAAATGTCAAGCTCACTGTATTACATACACTTATGCTGGGCCTAACATAACTGCATTTTCCCATTATGCAGGTGATTATGACGGGATCCTGCTTGGAGACGGGATATGCCTACAGGCAGTATTTTATGATGCCATTCCCTGACCCAAACCCCGGACCACAAACCCGTTACAATACAGCTCTAGCCAGGATAAGGACACGCATTGAAATGACCTTTGGGCAACTAAAGGGAAGATTTCAGTGTCTGAAAAGTCTGAGGGTTGCACCTGACAGGGCCTGGGACATTATTGTTGCATGTGCTGTATTACACAACATTGCCACCATCAGAAAGGAGAGGACCCCTATGGTGGAAGTGCAGCCTGATGATGACCTCCAGCCAGTGCACTTGGACCAACCCAGTGGCAGAGCTGCACAGGACAGAAATGTGGAACACCAATTTTTTTTTATAAAAGACAAGACAAATATGCTTAGTCCCAAGAGTTTTATTTCAATTATTCTTTGTAAATGAAAGTAATCAGCAAGCCATCTTTGCCAGTAATCAGTCATCTTTCACACACAGTTAAAGAGTACGCAGAGTACCCCTTAACTTCATTTTCTGATGCGCAGGGAAGTCCATTGAATTCAGTTGACGCAATTGGTCACAAGACATATGAGAGTCAAACGAATTTCACTATCAAAGCTGACGTAATGTTTCTTTGGGCAGCAATTTTTGAATGTGTGTATGTTCTCTTCGGCCGATGGAGACGCTGATCGCTTTTGGGGATTTTCTTTACACAAATCAATCGTTTGGTCTCGGAACACTTGGAATATTTGTACTTTTTGAATAAATTGTGCCTGCAGTTGGATCTGCCTGTTATATCCTGTGTTTTATATCATATAATACACAAATGGGTAGGTTTAGAGATGGGGTTTGGTATAGTGTAAATAAAAAAATTATAAAATAAATGTAAATACAATTATGCTGGCTGATTAAATTGAGAATCACACTCCAACATGTCATAATGGCAAAATCATAACCCAATATATCATTTCATCATGACGATAACATTCCCATGCGCAACGCGTCTGTGTATGATGCCAAAGGTTCCCTTTCGTTCAGTCACTCCGAGTTACGTCAGTGACTGACGAATGGGGTTTCTCTTAGAAGCCTATCACCTTCGAGTTCTTACAAAAAGAGCCAATGGCAATGAAATGCCATGGGTCTGCAGAATTTGCATAGCTTAGCTCTGTCCCACCCGGTGGGTATATAAGGAAGGGCACTGGCAATCTCGCATTATGTTTCTGCTTCGGAGCCAAGAGCCTCTTTTCACTCCTGCAAGCCTGAATTCTGAGTTCTCTCTTCAGTTCTTCGAGACGAGTGGTTCTCCAGTGTGTTTGTGTGACGGCGTGTTCCAGCGATTTCACATAGCCTGCCTGCTGATCTGTACAGTGATCTGCAACAGCTGTGTGTGTGTTTCCCTGGGTGCTTCAACACTTCTGCAGAGCTTTCTTCTCACAAAAGAGCTTGCGCATGGCACGTCTTTTTAAAGATGTCTCGCCCGTGCACTTCTGGGTACGGTCGATCTCTGTCGCGTCTGATGGGCACAATCACTGATTGACGTGTTTGGGCTTACAGTACGCTCAAGCAGTGCTTGTGGATGAGTCATGTTCTCACTGTGGGAACATGACCATCGCGATGTTGCGGTCGAGACTCAATGACCTCCGTAATGGAGGTAGAGTCCCCTCTGCCACACCCCAATCTATCGCCTCCATGAGAGGTGATACTTTGGCTGGTGGCCAGGGTGACCTGAGGGTTACGGTGTTTAATGAAGCCCCGATGATCATTCCTCGGGGCTTTCGTGGCAAAAATGAACTCAGTTGCATCACTGAATAAGAGACAAACCTTAGCCAATTGTCTTTATAAAGATTTATTTTCTTGCAAGAAAAGAGTCACAGTCATACAGCCATCCTGAATGTCTGCAGAGTGCTAACTGAAGACATAACAGAAGCCACAATCTCTTATATGCCCAATGTGTAAACAATCTTTCTCAGTTGTTTTCCACACATGGTAAAAGTAAGAAACACAGCACACAGAATTAGAATTAGTTCTGCCCGACACCTTTGGTACAGGAGAGCCCTCAAATAAGGTGTCCCGTATGGCAGAAACACATGTTAGCTCCTGTATGATCTCAAATATATGTCTTAATTAATCTTCCTCTATGATTAAATTTTTCCTCCACAGGGCACACCCCCCTCTTGCACACGGCTACCCGCGAGTGTTCGGACTGAAGCAGAGTGACCGTCTGCGGACGTCCCCCCGTGTTTTATTCGGCGCTCCAGATGACGACGAGATGTCGATTGACGCATCTCAAGGTGGGCTAGAGTCCTTTGGGGATGAAGATTCGGCTGTGCTTCTGCCTTCGGGTGTGCCAGCATTGCCCGAGTCCGACCTGGAGCTGACAGCAATGTTATCTCGGGCAGCAGCGAGCCTCGGGCTGGAGTAGAACCCTCCGCCCTGTCCCGAGCGCTCACGGCTGGACGATTGGTTTTTGGGGGCGGCGCACCCTGACAGCTGTCAGGCCCCGCCCCAATACCTTTCTTTCCCGAGGTGCATGAGGAGGTCACTTGGTCCTGGAAGTCCCCGTTGTCTTCCCACGATCGTTCAGCTGCCTCCTCCGCCTTCTCTGCCCTCGACGGGGCAGCGGCTAAAGGGTACACTGGGGTCCCCCCTGATGAACGCTCTGTTGTAATGCAACTGTGTCTGCAGAGTGCTTCAAGGTGGCATGGTGATCCTAAGCATCCCTCCAAGGCCTGTAGGTTCTCGTCTACCTTGGTGGCGAAGTCCTACAGAGCTGCGGGGCAGGCCGCCACCTCATTGCATGCCATGGCCATCCTTCAGGTCTACCAGGCCAGGATGCTCAGGGACATGCACGAGGGTAGAGCTGACCCAGGGCTCATGGATGAGCTGCGTGCCGCCACCGACCTCGCCCTCTGGGCAACGAAGGTGACCACACGCTCCCTGGGTCAGGTGATGTCCACAGACTGAGGACATTAAACATATACTGCCCCGGTGGCCAGCTGCTGCTGACAACTCAGAGATGCTGGCCCGTCTTCAGTTCGCACGTTCTCCTCCGCTATACCATGGTAGGTGGCAATGCCCCGGTCATGCGTGCAGAGGTCGCTACCTTGCTGGCGAAGGGTGCGATCGAGACTGTCCCTCCAGCCAAGATGAAGTCCAGCTTCTACAGCCCTTACTTCATTGTACCCAAGAAAACCGGTGGGTTACGGCCAATACTGGACCTGCACGTCTTGAACCGAACCCTTCAAAGGCTTCCATTCAAGATGTTGACAGCCAAACACATTTGTTTATCCGTTGGATTGGTTTGCAGGGATCAACCTGAAGGACGTGTACTTTCATGTCTCCATTCTTCCTCGACACAGACCGTTTCTACGGTTTGCTTTTGAGGGGCAGGCATACCAGAACACAGTTCTTCCATTCAGGTTAGCCCTGTCTCCTCGCGTCTTTACGAACGTCGTCGAGGCAGCCCTTGTGCCGTTAAGGGGTCGGGGGTCGATGACTGGCTGATTCTAGGTCACTCTCAAGACCAGGTGTGCGAACACAGGGACCTGGTGCTCCAGCACCTTGCACGTCTGGGCCTTCGGGTCAACTGGGAAAAGAGCAAACTCTCCCCTGTGCAGAGGATCTCTTTTCTCGGTATGGATATCGACTCAGTCGCCATGTACGCGCAGCTTACGAGCGAGCACGCACAGTCACTGCTGACTTGCCTGAGACCGATCGAGGGCAAGAGTGCGGTTCCACTGAAACTATTTCAGAGGCTCTTGGGGCATATGGCATCCGCAGCCGTGTTCACGCCGCTTGGACTGCTTCATATGAAACCGCTTCAGCACTGGCTTCGCGATCGAGTCCCGAGGTGGGCATGGCAACCAGGCACGCTCCGGGTACCAGTGACTCGGGCCTGCCGTCAGACCAGTGCTGGCAGTACGGTTCACTCTGCACCTCTTCCGGGCATTGCTCAAGGGCTAGCATGTACTAGTCCGGTCAGACAAGATGGCATCATCTGACAAGGTGGTCTACGCTCCTGCCATATGTCGCAACTCGCCCGCCATCTCCTCATATGGAGTCAGAAGCATCTGAGGTCGCTTCGTGCCATTCACATCCCGGGAGACCTGAACCATGCAGCTGACAAGCTCTCACGGGTTCAGCCACTTCTTGGAGAATGGAGACTCCATCCCCAGACGGTTCAGCTGATTTGGGAACAGTTTGGCGATGCACAGGTAGATCTGTTTGCCTCCCATTCCCATTGCCGCTTGTTTTACTCCCTGACTGAGGGAACCCTCTGCACGGATGCACTAGCGCACAGCTGGCCGCGGGGCCTCCGCAAGTATGCATTTCCCCCAGTGAGCCTTCTCATCAGGGAGGACAAGGAGCAGGTCCTTTTGGTCGCCCCATATTGGCCCAGCCGGACCTGGTTCTCCGAATACATACTCCTTGTGACAGCCCCTCTCTGGACGATCCCTCTGAGGAAGGACCTCTGGCACCCGCGGCAGGTTTGAGTACCCTACCACCACAGGTGGTGGCTACCATCACTTCTGCTAGGGCTTTGTCCACAAGACAAGCCTATGCGTTGAAGTGGAACCTCTTCGTTACATGGTGTTCTTCTCACCGAGAAGACCCACGAAAATGCCTGATCAGGTTCGTGCTCTACTTCCACCAAGAAGTGTTGGAACGGAGGCTGTCTCCTTCCACCCTGAAGGTTACGTGGCCGCTATCTCTGCGTACCATGACCTTGTGGAGTCAAAAACGGTGGGTCAGCACGACCTGGTCATCAGGTTCCTGAGGGGGGTTAGGAGACTAAATCCTCCTCGCTCTCCTCTCATACCTTCTTGGGACCTCGCAGTGGTCTTATCTGCCCTGCAAAGAGCTCCCTTTGAGCCTTTGCGTGGAGCTTAAGTTCCTGTTTATGAAGACAGTGCTCCTGGTCGCTGTGGCCTCAATCAAGAGGGTAGGAGACCTGCAGGCATTCTCGGTGGACGAAGCATGCCTGAAATTCGGGCCGCCTAATTCTCACGTGATCCTGAGACCCCGGCCTGGATACGTGCCCAAGGTTCCCACTACTCCTTTTAGAGATCAGGTGGTGAAACTGCCAGCGCTGCCCTTGGATGAGGCAGACCCGGCCTTGGCACTGCTCTGTCCAGTACGCACCCTCCGTGCTTACGTAGACAGAACGCAGTGTTCAGGACATTAGACCAGCTCTTTGTCTGTTATGGTGGGAAGCTGAAGGGAAAGGCTCTCTCCAAGCAAATGGCATTTCATTGCCATTGGCTCGTTTTGTAAGAACTCGAAGGTGAAACCCCCATTCGTCAGTCACTGACGTAACGTCTCCGTTCCCTCCTCAGGGAACGAGGGTTACATACGTAACCGAGACGTTTCTTAATGAAATCAATGGAGCACCCTGCGTGTCGAAAAATTACGCTAAAGGGGTACCCTGTGCGTTGAAAAGTGATGGAAAAGGGTTCTGACCAAGCATCAATATGTGACAAGTTGGGAGTGAGACTGTGTTGCTTTTATACAGTATAGGGAACGGATGTCACCCCACACTGTCAGAAAAAAAAGTTGTACTATTAGGGGTACAACAGCTTGTCACTGGGGCAGTACCCTTAAAAAGACATCTTTGTACCTTTTTTACCCATAAAAGGTTCATAGTCAAAGTATCTTAAGGTACGTATTGCTACTCTAAGGGATGGAACGATTACCGGTTTCACGATAAATCACGGTAAAATGTACTGACGGTTAGTAGTATCGTTTAAAATGTAATTATCATTAAAACCGCGTTTGATTATCACAATTTTGAAAACTCACGCTAAATCCTATCCAGTCAAGCGCGCAATGCTGTTTTCTGAATGAGGAGAAATGGCAGAAGGCAGTGACAGCGCCGGTAGATTTCTCAGCCTTCTAAAAGGACCAAATCTGAGGTGTGGTCATATTTTGGCTTTTACAAAAGTCCTGAGGGGAACTTAATCGAAGATGGTCACCCTGTCTGCAGAACATGCAAAAAGAAAGTCGCTGTAATAGGAGGAAACGCTTCAAATCTGCGAACTCAAGGCAAGTGGACTTTGACTTCAATACTAAAACTATGTCTGGGAAATAATAACGTGAAGCTTGAGCCAAAGACGAACAAACAAGTTCAGACAAGACTAGGGTGACATTTAAGGGATAATAATGTATATTCATTGTACTCTTATTACACAGATTTTATTTACCACATAAATAATTACGGGGACATATTGAATTGAGATTAATCTTTTAAATCTTACCTGTTTATAAATCCATTTTGTACAGTGTACATAATAATCGTCCAGACAAGATGATCGTTATACAGGTGCTGGTCATATAATTAGAATATCATCAAAAAGTTGATTTATTTCACTAATTCCATTCAAAAAGTGAAACTTGTATATTGTATTCATTCATTACATACAGACGGATATATTTCAAATGTTTATTTCTTTTAATTTTGATGATTATAACTGACAACTAAGGAAAATCCCAAATTCAGTATCTCAGAAAATTTGAATATTACTGAAGACCAATACAAAGAAAGGATTTTTAGAAATCTTGGCCAACTGAAAAGTATAAACATGAAAAGTATGAGCATGTACAGCACTCAATACTTAGTTGGGGCTCCTTTTGCCTGAATTACTGCAGCAATGCGGCGTGGCATGGAGTTGATCAGTCTGTGGCACTGCTCAGGTGTTATGAGAGCCCAGGTTGCTCTGATAGTGGCCTTCAGCTCTTCTGCATTGTTGTGTCTGGCATATCGCATCTTCCTCTTCACAATTCCCCATAGATTTTCTATGGGGTTAAGGTCAGGCGAGTTTGCTGGCCAATTAAGAACAGGGATACCATAGTCCTTAAACCAGGTACTGGTTGCTTTGGCACTGTGTGCAGGTGCCAAGTCCTGTTGGAAAATGAAATCTGCATCTCCATAAAGTTGGTCAGCAGCAGGAAGCATGAAGTGCTCTAAAACTTCCTGGTATATGGCTGCGTTGACCTTGGACCTCAGAAAACACAGTGGACCAACACCAGCAGATGACATGGCACCCCAAACCATCACTGACTGTGGAAACTTTACACTGGACCTCAAACAACGTGGATTGTGTGCCTCTCCTCTCTTCCTCCAGACTCCGGGACCCTGATTTCCAAAGGAAATGCAAAATTTACTTTCATCAGAGAACATAACTTTGGACCACTCAGCAGCAGTCCAGTCCTGTTTGTCTTTAGCCCAGGCGAGATGCTTCTGACGCTGTCTGTTGTTCAAGAGTGGCTTGACGCAAGGAATGCGACAGCTGAAACCCATGTCTTGCATACGTCTGTGTGTAGTGGTTCTTGAAGCACTGACTCCAGCTGCAGTCCACTCTTTGTGAATCTCCCCCACATTTTTTAATGGGTTTTGTTTCATAATCCCCTCCAGGGTGCGGTTATCCCTATTGCTTGTACACTTTTTTCTACCACATCTTTTCCTTCCCTTCGCCTCTCTATTAATGTGCTTGGACACAGAGCTCTGTGAACAGCCAGCCTCTTTTGCAATGACCTTTTGTGTCTTGCCCTTCTTGTGCAAGGTGTCAATAGTCGTCTTTTGGACAACTGTCAAATCAGCAGTCTTCCCCATGATTGTGTAGACTTCAGAACTAGACTGAGAGACCATTTAAAGGCCTTTGCAGGTGTTTTAAGTTAATTAGCTGATTAGAGTGTGGCACCAGGTGTCTTCAATATTGAACCTTTTCACAATATTCTAATTTTCTGAGATACTGAATTTGGGATTTTCCTTAGTTGTCAGTTATAGTCATCAAAATTAAAGAAATAAACATTTGAAATATATCAGTCTGTGTGTAATGAATGAATATAATATACAAGTTTCACTTTTTGAATGGAATTAGTGAAATAAATCAACTTTTTGATGATATTCTAATTATATGACCAGCACCTGTAGTTATAGTAATAATTATAGTAGCATTAATAGTAAAGTCCTCTGATTTCGTTTTCAATACAATCAAAAACAGAGATGCAAGATGCATGTAGCATTTGAATGAAACGAGAGAGCGCGCGCCCGTTGTGATGCATGGATGTGCGCTGTTATAATGTGTTGCTATTGACGACGGTCATTATAAGGAAGTAAAGCCACAGAATAGAATCTTCCTTAAAATGCATAGAGCTGTTTGCTTTATTTGTTGATCAAATATAAAGCTTGTTGAAATGTTTTCAGTGTGTGCATCTGTTATTTTAGAACACTTTCATCTCATTTGAACAAAACTGTGATAATATTGATAATCGTGATAATTTGGGTCACTATAATCGTGATATGAAATTTTCATATCGTTTCATCCCTAGTAATATGCACCTTTTAAGGGTAAAAAAGGTACAGAGATGTCCTTTTAGGGTACTGCCCCAGTGACAGGCTGTTGTACCCCTAAAGGTACAATTTTAACACAGTTGTCATTGCCGTCTTTGTGGGGACCTTTAGCCCTGATTTTGACTCGTCGACAGGTTGCGTGAAATGGCAGACAAATGCCTGAAATCATAGGCAAATCGGTGCTCGTGCACGTGAGTGACAATCACGCAGTGTGAATTATCAAAGACGCGATCAGAGAGAATCGCCAATGAGTCTCCGACGCCCGTGAGATATTTGGCATGCTAAATATCTGGACTTGACCTACAGCCAATGAGAGAGCAAGATAAAGACAGCGGGAGGTTCGGGGAGGAGTTATAGACCAGAATATCAGTATTTTAATAGATATATTTACAATTATATCAAACAGAAACAAAGCACAAACATTTGCTTGACCAGCCGCAACAGCAGCACACTGCAAAATGATTTATTTACCTCCATCTCTCTTTGCAGAACACAATCATTGCTCTCTATGTCACCCCAACCATTTTTTTTTCTCCTTTTCGCTGCAAATCAGCGCATAGACAATTTGGATCGCAAGCTTTCTGCAGTCTATATTTTCAATTACAGTTCCAGTCTCGTGCAAGAACTCCAGTCTGACGCACGTGTGATCTTGCGTTGTTTCCTTGTCACTTCTCGCGTGTGTTTGCTTGTGAAACGTAGTTTGCGGACAGGACAGAGCTGTCGGCGATTCTTCCTCTTAACAGTCATGCAGTGTGAAACCCCCTGTCACCGATCCATCGTGCAGTGTGAACACAGCAGCAACTGAATGCTGGCCCAGATACTCATGCAGTATGAAAAGAGCAGTGATCCGACGAGTTTGAAAATCGTGCAGTCTGAACTCTGCATTATGGAGTATACCTGAACCACTTACACACACACGCACACGTTGGGTTTACATGTTTTATGTGAACTTTCCATAGACAATGATTATACTGTACAAACTGTATATTTTATACTCTAACCCTACCCCTAAACACAACCCTCACAGAAAACTTTCTGCATTTTTACATTTTGAAACATCGTTTTGTATGATTTATAAACTGTATAAACTGTTTTTCCTGATGGGGACCAAAACTGACATTTTGTTCCCATAAAAGAGGGTTTACCAGGACCACACACACACACATGGCTCTCTCTCTGTTCCTACTGTCCTACTGGAAAGTTTGCAAAAATTATAGTTCATATATTCCTAAATGGTCTTCTCATACTACTCGCAATTTTTTTTGCTTTGATGTTTGCTTGCTAACTTGTGGAAGTCTATGGTTATAGTGCCACTTAGAGGTCAAAAGCAGCAAAATGCATGTTCCCTCAGAAATTGTGGTGGATGAGTAACATATGTATTCAAGACGAGTAACATATGTATGTTCACTTGGACGGTTCTTGTTAATGATCAGATTCCAAAAGGTTCACTGATTCAAGGTGGCATTCCAGGTCTTTTTGTACCACACTCTAAAAACAATGGTGCTATATAGTATATAGTTCTTTGGCTTGTAATCATAGGGGAACCACTTTAAAGGAACACTCCGACTTTTTGGGACTTTGGCTTATTCACTGTATCCCCCAGAGTTAGATAAGTCCATACATACCTTTCTCATCTCCGTGCGTGCCATAACTCTGTCTGACGCACCCACCGCTAGCCTAGCTTAGCACAAAGACTGGAAGTAAATGGCTCCAGCTAGCCTACTGATCAATAAGTGACAAAATAACGCAAACATTTTCCTATTTACATGTTGTGATGTGTATAATCACAGTGTGTACAAATAACAAGGTTACATGAGACACAGCCATCGTATAAACTTATACATTCTAGGGACTATATTCTCAGAAGGCGAAGCACGGCTACTTCTGCGGAGGGCGGAGTGATTTGCTCGCAGCACCCGCGGTGAGGAGCAGAGTTCGCTCAGAGTTGGAGTAATAGTCAGCAATTACTAGATATTTTACAATCATGGGTGTTCGCTGTATTGTAAAGAACTGCGACAATAAACAGGGGAGACCAGGTAATACCATGATATTTCATAGAATTCCAATTCAAAATGCTGACCTGATGAATCTATGGCTACTTGCTCTGGATATAGATCCAAACACACCTGTAGCCATCATCAAGAACCATCGCGGTTGCTCAGAACATTTCACTGAGGACGACTATTTTGAAAAAATGGAATTTGCCACAGGGACCATGAAACATGTGCAAAGGATACGGTCATCCCATCGGTAGTACAGACAGGACAAAGTGGAGCGGCTGCTCTAAGTGTTCTGTTATGTTTTTAGATGACAAGCCTACTGTAACCAGGGGCGTCGGACTGGGGGTAAAACCAGATTCGAATTTGCCTTTTGCAGAGCTTGCTCTGATTCCTTTTCCCATCACATATCACATCGGAAAGGGATTATTTGCGTTATTTTGTCACTTATTGAGCAGTAGGCTAGCTGGAGCCATTTTCTTCCAGTCTTTGTGCTAAGCTAGGCTAGCGGTGGGTGCGTCAGACAGAGTTATGGCATGCACAGAGATAAAAATGGTATGTATGGACTTATCTAACTCTGGGGGATACAGTGAATAAGCCAAAGTCCCAAAAAGTCGGAGTGCTGTATAGCACTAAATCTTCACTGGTTCTTTGGGATGACTGAGGTGCTGTATAGCACCGCTACCGTATACAGAACCTGTTAAGCCCCTGTATGGTTCTTCAGTGGTTCTTTGGGGTGGTTAAGGTGCTATATAGCACCACTGCCATACAAAGAACCTTTTATGCCCCTTTAAAGGTTCTTTACGAGCCAAAGAACCACTGTTGGTGCTGTTTAGCACTATTTTTGTTGAAGAAATTAAATGCTATATGGCACCCCTTATGGGTTCTACATAGCACCATTTGACAAAGGTGCTGTAGAGCACCTTTAAAGATATGGTGCTATATAGCACCAAAAGTGGTTCCCCTATGATTACGAGCCAAGAACCACTTTTAGTGCTATATAGCACCATTTTTTTAGAGTGCAGTCGACTCTTTTGAGATTAAAGATACTGTAAATAATAAATCTATCTGTTCAAATTTGAGGTTGTCAAATGTGATTGTACATTCATAAAAAAAAAAAAATATATATATATATATATATATAGTATAGTATTTTGTAGCTTGACAAATACATTTCAAAGTACTGATTGATGATGCCAGTGAACCATTGGGAGTTGTGGATGATTATTTATCTGGATGTGAAAGAGGTTGGGAAAAAAGTTCTTCATGCTTGCTAAACAGTCCATTTGATTGTCCATTTTAAGTTGTGAGTCCTACTCTTAATTGTCAACTTGGATGGTACAGTAGCTTCACCAGTACTGTTGCAGTGCATGCAATATTTTATATACTAAATTGCATTTAGTAAGTGATAATTATAAACATTCAGCCGGTGACCCTCCATGGGCAAAACTCACAATCTACAAAAGCAAACCCACAATACAAAGCAATTTTATCCTTTCAGCCCTCCTAAAGCTTATGTCTAAAGTCTAATGCCAGGAGAGGGGTTGGTTAGCAACACGTCTTAAGTCTTTCACCATGAAATGACAATAGAAGCACTGGGGGAAGTGAGCATGGTGTGTGTCAAGCAAAGACAGAACTGAAGAGCAGGGAAGGGGGACACAGTGGCCTTTAATATATGCAGCACTATTGTGTGGAGTCAATGCAGCATGCTAAAATGGGGCAAGTGAGGGAGAAAAAAAACAGTAGAGAGAGAGAGGGAAAAAAAAGACAAGGAGGGAAGAACATGCAATGAAGATATAAGGATATGCGTCTCGTGGACATTCATCTTAACCAGTTTGCAGGCATGTTTCTGTCTATTTAGCTTAGGAGCACCTCCAGAAATATTCACAAAAACAAGTCTTAAAACTTGCTTCTGTTATTCAAAAGACTGCACATCATGTGGTGAGGAGACAGCCTGTGTGTAAAAACCACAACGTGCACAAGGCTTTTCTAATTGCTGATTGGAGTTTGAAACTGTCAAATGGTTAAAAGCACAAAAATACAAGCTGAAAAAAGCCAGACTGAGACCACAAAAGGAAAGAAGCCAGTAGAGGTAAGAAAAAAATACCTGTGTTTTATCTCTTTTGTCATTGCATAATATGTTACAGCACTCTGTAAAAGTATTAGAAATTCATGGTTGCATTATGACAAAAATAAATTCAGTTTAAATTTAATCAGCAGTTGAAACAGAGCAGGTGGATAAAGCCACACCCAAATCTGTCAAGCAAAAAAAGAAAAGAAAAATAATTGAATTGTATGGTTTTATAGTGAATGTTCTGCATTGTTTTAATACTGTAGTTGGAATTGAAAGTTAAATGAATGTACCGGTCAAAAGTTTGGAAGCGTTACTATTTTTCATGTTTTTAATAGAAGTCTCTTATGCTCATCAAGCCCACATTTATTTGATAACAAAATACAGAAAAAAACAGTAATATTGTGAAGTAATATTACAATTTAAAATAACAGTTTTCTATTTTAATATATTTTAAAGTATAATTTATTTCTGTGATGTAAAGCTGAATTTTCATCAGCCATTACTCAGTACCATCTTCAGTGTCACATGATCCTTTAGAAATAATTCTAATATGCTGATTTAATGCAGTTATTATCAATGTTGGAAACTATTACTGTGAATTTTTTTTCAGGATTCATTGATGAATAACAGCATTTGTTCAAAATAGAAATATTTTCTAACAATATAAAACTTTACTATCACTTTTAATCAATTTAACACATCTTTGCTGAATAAAAGTATTCATTTCTATCAAAAAAAGAAAAAAAATTAACTGACCCCAAACTTTTGAACGGTAGTGTATATTGTTAAATAGGTTTCTATTTTAAATAAATTCTATTCTTTTTTTTAACTTTTTATTCATCAAAGAATCCTGAAAAAAAATATTAAGCAGCACAACTGTTTCCAATATTGATAATAAATCAGCATATTAAAACGATTTCTGAAGGGTCATGAGACACTGAAGACTGGAGTAATGGCTGATGAAAATTCAGCTTTACATCACAGAAAAAAATTATACTTTGAAGTATATTAAAATAGAAAACCATTCAATTGTAATAATATTTTACAATATTAGCCTACTGTTTTTCTGTATTTTGGATCAAATAAATCCAGGCTTGATGAGCATAAGAGACTTCTATCAAAAACATTAAAAATAGTAATGTTTCCAAACTTTTGATATACCGTATATACGTATATTGTATTAGAAATAAGTTTTTTGGTTAAACATGACCAAACATTTGGTCTTAATCTATAACTTATTAATCTTGAAAATAAGAAGGTCTGTTGTTTAAATCATTAACAGTAAAATAAACCGAAACTGAAAAATTTATATGATATATTTTTGTTAATATTATGTGCCACCACTGCTTTATTTATTTAAATAGGCCAAAATATATGTTTTTATGTTTGCAGTTATGGATAGCTGGACAGAGTGATGTGTGTATGGTAAAACAGCTCACCACATCCTAGATGTCAACAGCTTGTTTGAGCCTTATCGTGAGCACTGTCTCATCATCCTTTGTAGGTGTGATGCATCTTTTCTAACAGTTCAGGTGTTTTGACCGGTGTGGAATGATGTGTGAAGGAATGGGCTCCTCGGCTTTGACCCACCTGTGTGCCCTGGTCCTGTTCATCTATATGCCAATATGTCAAGCCTTTCTGCCCAACTTCTGGTCACGTGTACTTACGTTATCCTGGGATTCATACACACACCAGTACATGACGGAGCAAGCTATTCTCAACATCACAATGGAAACTCTGAGCAGAATGGTGGATCATCATGATTTAAATAATGAGGAGCTGGTAGGTTTCATGCTGGTGAACTTTTCCAGTTGTTTTACTGCTGAATGCAATTGATTCTAGTAATATTTTGAAGGTTGTGAGTAGCTAAATCACTCGCATATGCGACTAAATTTCACGCTAGGTGACTAAATAATGTTTGCCGTTAGCCATTGTCTAATGAATTGTTACATTTCACAGGCCTGTGACTGAGTTATAGGCTAAGAATAAGTTTAGCACAGATATTTTCACTGTGTGTTGTGTCCAGTAACCAGTTTAGGATGCCTATAGGCCAACTATAATGTGCTGACTGAGCGTTTGACTGGAAAGAACTAATATTTTGGTTCAGTAGGCTAAAATAAAGTGGAATACATTGAACTGGACCACACACAGTTTTGTCTCTCTGTCTCTTTTCTCTCTCTGTCTTTATTACTATGAATTAATTAAACCATTCTTTCACAGTTTAAGCCTGATGAATCTTGACATTGTCATCCTGGAATATGGCCATGATGTGTCTTCCTACATGGTTGTTTAAGAAATTAAAAGCTACACACTACATCAGTTAGGGTTAGAAGAACTGTTGCCAAACATATAACATGCTAGAAACAAAATAATCACTGCACTAATGATCTAATAGACTCTTAAGCATTTGCCTATTAAAATCCAAACAGCCACTTTCTTCTACTTTCTTTTTTGGCCGGGCGGTGTATATGTATATATAGAGGCCTATATGTTTGTATGACAAAAGTCTTACTAGGCAATGGAGATTGTGTGTATAGAGTATTGGATATAGTCTCACTAATCTTTTTGTTCCAGTATACTGGGCTTGGTCGGGGGTTTTGGCATGCTGTGGGTGAGGTAGCAAGCGCTAACGCGGCCATGGACTTCCTGAGCGCCACACGGTCTGATCCAGTGTACCACTTTGACTCTGAGAGGGTGGAAGGAGCCACGCAGATGCTGCGAGAGTTCTGGGGCCAGACCGTACTGCTGGCCCAGGCTAAAGAGTACCAGGGGGCTAGACATAGTCTGGGCCAGCTTTTCCACTCATTACAGGTTGGCTAACACATACATGTAATAGACTGTTTTTAATGTATGTCTGCGCCACCAGTGTCACCAGTCAGAATTGTAAAAAATAAAGACTGTTTTCAAACAGGTTTCTAGGATATTCCCACCCCAAACTCATGCCATTGGTGGAGCCAATGTTGTGTCAGGAGTTTTGTTCAAGTCACAGTATTCACACCTTTCAGGGGAAATCTACCTATACTGGTTTCCTAATAGTTACATATTTGCTTGGATAGCAGAACTTATTTGAAATATTTAAAAAAAAAAATGCGGGCATTGCTCCAACAAATACTGTATGCAATTGTGCTTCAGGCGACCCAAGTTCAAGTTCTGGCTCAAGGTCCAATGCCAATCCCATTCCCCTCTCCTAACAATTCCTGTCTCTGTGTCAACTGTCCTATCATAATAAGGATAGAAAAATTTGCTTTTCATTTATTTATTTTTTAAATCACCTTTAAAATACATAAAGCGATTATGAGGTTCAAAATGTAAAACAAGATTCTTATTTAATCAGAATATTGTTAGCAATAGAAAATATGTTAAGCAACCTGTGCATATGTTTGTATGTAGGACTTCTACAGTCACAGTAACTGGGTGGAGATGGGTCAGCAAGCCGTGTATCTCCACCTTCTTCACCCAGAAGAGCCTTCAGTTCCTGTAGCCTCAGGTGAATCCCTCGTAAAATCATGAAACAGTCACTGTTCACCATAAATCTTTTATTTTAACTATAAATCGCTATTGTTTTCAGTGAACACCCCTACCTGTGCACAATGCTACAGATTTAGCTGTTACAGCAATCTCCTGGAGGAAATGATTCGTCAGACAGAACCGCTACTGACTACTGGCTATTTCAGCACTTACCCTGTCAAACCTCCAGGTATAGGCATCATTGTATAACTTGAATGACTAAAACATGTCCTGAACACATTTCACCTCAAAATCAAATTAACAAAAAAAAATTACTTTTATGAATTTTAGAAAATGAAGCCTATTTTTAGGATAAGAATTTGCATTGTGACATTATTTCTTACTGTAATGTTACTTTTAAGATATTTATTTATTAATTATTAATTTATTTTTATTATTTTTTTTATTTTTTTATTTGTAATGCCAACAAAAAAAAATTACTGGAATGAATAAATATGCAAAATTTGATCCCCTTATTTGTAAGTCAGTTTCGAGAACCATGTCTGCTGAAATAGTAGAGGTAAACTAAGTTATGATTCATTCTGATGATTTAGTAAGTTACTTACTTAGAAAAGCAACATGCGTTGTCTTGCTATTTAAAGGCAAGTGTAGTCACGGTGGAATTTTGGACAGTAGTCGTCACCAAGGAGCTGAAGGAGGAATCAACAAAGACAGCACATCTCCGCTGTTCTCCCCTCATCACTTCCTCCATAAAGAAGCTGCCCATCTGGCTACCACAGCAACCCTCAGAGTGCTCCAAGACCTCCGCAAAGAGGTGGGGCCCAAAAGCTTCCTCAGGTCAGAGGTCACTTTAATTTAACTTAAATACTGCTTACAGTGATCTATGAGGCAAGAAAGGAATTTCTATTTTACTTTAAGAGATGTCATTCATGAGGTGTCATGAGTGACGCCTCTTTTTACTATTGAGTGCATGAGAAAAGGTTGGTCTGTCTGTGAAGTTTTACTATCCTGTTGCTAGTTTTGTGAAACAGAGTTGTCCAAAGATGCAAAACACATAAGTGATGTAGTCTGTGGAAACACTACTGTCTACTGTCTGTAGGCTTTTCAGTGTCCAGCAGCCCCCAGCATTGGTCTTCGTCATGGATACCACCGGCAGCATGTTTGAGGAGATCACAGCTGCACGTCTCCGAGCCTTCTCCATCATACATGCCCGTGAAAAGAGCCAACGCACTAGTCTGCCTGGAACCTTCATTCTGGTGCCTTTTCATGACCCTGGTTAGATTGATATCTTCTGTCTATTACAAACACATTATAACACCCTAATCTGAGTTGAGGGGCTTTTGCACCAGAATAACTTTTTCCTGGTTCCTAGAACTAATGGCGGAAGTGCCCGGATTTTGGCGTGTTCGCACAGGCAGGAACTAGGAACGATTTTAATTCTAGGAACTCCTTTTGGGGGAACTAATTTAGCTCCTACTTCAGAGTACTTCTAACCCAGCACAAAAGGAACTACCAGTGACATAAGTGTACGCTGATTGGCTGAACTCACGCGAAACCGCAGCACCTGCCATTAAAAAAAAAGCTGTCTACACACACAGATTATAGCTTATATATTTACTCCAGAAAACAACTCTACAAACATGGAAAACCATGACAGATGGACCTCTCAACCTTTACGCTAACATGATTAGCTATGTATTTCTGGTCAGCTAGCGCCATTGGACATCAACCACATGGCAAACGCTAATACTTTTTCATGTACTTTCTACTTTCTTTGTATAAGAGTTCTATCTAATAACGTATTAGACAGGACTGTTAAACAGTAAACTACCGTAAACTAATGAAGACGGAGAATGTGAGAGCTGTGTGCTCAGGCTCTGGCGTTCTCAGCACTGTCAAAATAAAGGTCCGCTGCGCCATCAAAATAAAGGTCACAACAACAAGCGCGGCTGGAAGTTATACCATCCTGGTAGTTGGTTCTTGTAACTAAGTTCCCTGAACTACCCGGTGTGAAAGCCCCTTTAGTAAACTTTGTTGTGTCACTTCAACAATATGTGCAACTGGCATATGTAAAAATTCAAAGAAAAATGTGATGCATTTATATTTAATTCTGTGTTGTTTACAATGATGATAAAGTCTGTTTTATCTCAGGTTTTGGGCCGGTGATGGAGACAGATGACCCTCTTCAGTTCATGCAATACATGGAGGATCTGACGGCTCTTGGAGGTGGGGATGAACCAGAAATGTGTCTCTCTGCTCTTCAGGTAACCATAAAATTGTGATCTGACATTCTTAGAAAACACTGAACACAACTAAACACAATTATATCTAGTTATGTTTGGTTCTTGAACAAATCGATCTTTTGAGCCGGTTCTCAGAGAGTAACCGGTTGAGCCAGTTCATTAATCAAACTTTAGTTACGGGTTGAGGACGCAAGACGCAAATGCTGAAGTAGCACTTCCGACTAAAAAAGGAACCGAACTAGCCAGTTCAAACATCTGTCGAAGTTTTGCAGAGGATTGCAGAGGATTCTGATGATTGAGTTGGTGATGCAAGACTGGGGCACCTCCTGGAAATATGCTTATTATGACTACTGTTATTAAATAACTGTCGAGATATTTAAATATCTAGCATGTTTTACTGTAGTTTATTGTGCATGCAGATTATATTTTAAGTGGTTAAGCGAAATTTATGTTTATAAGACTGGTTTAGCTATTCTTTCTATACAGGTGCTGGTCATATAATTAGAATATCATCAAAAAGTTTATTTATTTCACTAATTCCATTCAAAAAGTGAAACTTGTATATTATATTCATTCATTACACACAGACTGATATATTTCAAATGTTTATTTCTTTTAATTTTGATGATTATAACTGACAACTAAGGAAAATCCCAAATTCAGTATCTCAGAAAATTTGAATATTACTTAAGACCAATACAAAGAAAGGATTTTTAGAAATCTTGGCCAACTGAAAAGTATGAACATGAAAAGTATGAGCATGTACAGCACTCAATACTTAGTTGGGGCTCCTTTTGCCTGAATTACTGCAGCAATGCGGCGTGGCATGGAGTCGATCAGTCTGTGGCACTGCTCAGGTGTTATGAGAGCCCAGGTTGCTCTGATAGTGGCCTTCAGCTCTTCTGCATTGTTGGGTCTGGCATATCACATCTTCCTCTTCACAATACCCCATAGATTTTCTATGGGATTAAGGTCAGGCGAGTTTGCTGGCCAATTAAGAACAGGGATATCATGGTCCTTAAACCAGGTACTGGTTGCTTTGGCACTGTGTGCAGGTGCCAAGTCCTGTTGGAAAATGAAATCTGCATCTCCATAAAGTTGGTCAGCAGCAGGAAGCATGAAGTGCTCTAAAACTTGGTTTACGGCTGCGTTGACCTTGGACCTCAGAAAACACAGTGGACCAACACCAGCAGATGACATGGCACCCCAAACAATCACTGACTGTGGAAACTTTACACTGGACCTCAAGCAACGTGGATTGTGTGCCTCTCCTCTCTTCCTCCAGACTCTGGGACCCTGATTTCCAAAGGAAATGCAAAATTTACTTTCATCAGAGAACATAACTTTGGACCACTCAGCAGCAGTCCAGTTCTTTTTGTCTTTAGCCCAGGCGAGACGCTGTCTGTTGTTCAAGAGTGGCTTGACACAAGGAATGCGACAGCTGAAACCCATGTCTTGCATACGTCTGTGCGTAGTGGTTCTTGAAGAACTGGCTCCAGCTGCAGTCCACTCTTTGTGAATCTCCCCCAGATTTTGGGTTTTGTTTCATAATCCTCTCCAGGGTGCGGTTATCCCTATTGCTTGTACACTTTTTTCTACCACATCTTTTCCTTCCCTTCGCCTCTCTATTAATGTGCTTGGACACAGAGCTCTGTGAACAGCCAGCCTCTTTTGCAATGACCTTTTGTGTCTTGCCCTCCTTGTGCAAGGTGTCAATGGTCGTCTTTTGGACAACTGTCAAGTCAGCAGTCTTCCCCATGATTGTGTAGCCTACAGATCTAGATTGAGAGACCATTTAAAGGCCTTTGCAGGTGTTTTGAGTTAATTAGCTGATTAGAGTGTGGCAACAGGTGTCTTCAATATTGAACCTTTTCACAATATTCTAATTTTCTGAGATACTGAATTTGGGATTTTCCTTAGTTGTCAGTTATAATCATCAAAACTAAAAGAAATAAACATTTGAAATATATCGGTCTGTGTGTAATGAATGAATATAATATACAAGTTTAACTTTTTGAATGGAATTAGTGAAATAAATCAACTTTTTGATGATATTCTAATTATATGACCAGCACCTGTATAGGCTACTTTAGACATGTAACCTATCTGCATTTATGCATGTCTGTGCGAAACTTTTAAGAATCTTATCCAAAATGAAGGCTACTCAATATTGATCAGTCGTATCCGACGTAAAGGATCCCTGAATGAAACTGTAACCACAAACACCATTAACTTAGTGAACTGGTTTTATTAAATAGGCCTTTATTTTATTAAAACATGAAAAAAAAAACATACTATGGTTTTGCACATGCAGATTATATTTTAAATCAAGGAGTTTATAAGGACAATAAACAAGGAGTTGGTTTACTCGTTCTATGGTATACTTTAGACATAAAGAATATATCCGCGTTTGTTGATCAGTGCCTGTAATGTGTGCTGTTGTTGCGCAATTTTCAGTCGAATCTAATTAACTGTGAACACAAACACCATTAACTTAAGTGACGCACTCACGCAAATAACTTTATTCGATTGTTTCCATATGCATTGACACAGATTACTTTATTTGAATGTTCCCCTGATATAACATGACTGAGAAATGCATAAAAAAACATAAAATAAATGCATAGTGTCATCATTGCATGATGACGTCAGGAACCTATGAATCTGCTTTTTGAACCGGTTCACTGAGCCGAACTGTCCGAAAAGAACTGGTTTGCGGAAATGATTCGGACTTTGCATCACTAATTATATCAGACTTAGTACTGATATAATAATGTTGCAAATTGCTCCGGGACTCAAAAGATTAGAGATCCAAACGCAGCTTTTATTGGAGAATCTTTATTAGACAATCCAGACACGTAATCCAAAATACAGGTAACAAGTCAATATCCAGGCAGGCAATCCAAACAAGCAAACAAGGCAGGGGGACACAGGTAAATGGGTAATCCAAGAATTCCAAAAACCAAGCAACATGAACCAGGAAATAATACTAAGCGATTCAGTGTAACACTAGGCAAAACCTTACAGTGAATGATGGTGTGAACATGCTAGATATAGGCAGAGGTAATGAGGTAGATGAGACACAGGTGTAAACAATCATGGATGATTGGTGTGGGCAAAGGATTATGGGGAATGGAGTTTGTGATGGTATCCGGGGTGGTACTCCAGCAGGTGACTGTTATAAATAACAAGGGGAAGCCTTTATTTTTGGACCACCAATATGCATTTTGGGGGTGAGCAACTTTTTCATGGTATAATAAATTGGGAAAATATAATGAAGATAAACAGCACAAACCTTTTCGCATTAAATCATTTTAAGAAAAAAAAAACCTTTCCCTAAATTTACTAGTAGACTGAAATAGTAGACCATTGCACTATAGGCCGCAATCCCATGGAATGCATATACTAAAATATATAATTTGAATGCAATGAATAAAAATCTGCCTTACTTATGAGTGTAAATGTTGATATAAAGTTATAATGCCATGGTTGAGATAAATAAAATTGATTGAGTACTAATTACAATGATGTACATTCAAAGTGTGTCTCTATCTGAGTGTGTCTTATGTGTGTGAATGTGTCTGTGGATCAGTTGGCTCTGACCCATAGCCCTCCGCTGTCAGAGATATTCGTATTCACAGACGCCTCTCCTAAAGACCGTCATCTGCAGAGAGCAGTCCAGGCTCTCATACTGGAGAAGCAAACAAAGGTACCTCACAAACACACTGGCTACATTTAAAGCAATAGAAATGCTATTATACGTTCAATAATGAGAAGTATTAATGGAAATAGTTCAGTCTAATTAAACATGTACTATTTATTCCATCTGTGTGTGTTTGTTGTTTTCCTAGCAGCATGCTAATGCCAAACTGCATTGACTCTCTCTCTACATATTCCAGATCAGTCATTTATGAAGTTCCATTTTAGCTAGGAAGCTGCCTTAGAAAGCAGTTGTCTATGTAGGCAACTATGTTCGGGACAGTGTTTTCATCCATCTAATCTCAAAACATGTGCTATAGGTGAACTTCTTGCTCACTGAGGACCTAAGCCTCAAAGGAAGAGAAAGAGGGTTAAGAAAGAGAAAAAGAAGAGAAACTTTATCTCCTGGTAGATTCTCTCTATATTCCTCTCTTTCATCTTTATCTGGAGGAATGACCATCTTCACGACAAACAAAGACATCCACAAAGTGTCAGCCGTTGTAGAAGACACCACTACCTCCAGCAAGGTACAGTCAACTGGAAACACAAGAGGACCAAAAGACCATAAAGTTTCAAGAATTTCATACAGTCCTGTCAGGATTCTGGATACAGGTTTCTTCATAACCATGTTTCTTTCTCTAAATAGGTGACTCTGCTTCACACAGAGGGTGAATCGGATTCATCAAACTCCTTCAGAGTGGACAAGGCTGTGACAAAGGTTATGCTGCACATCACTGGTCAGCTCACACATTGTGAGCTTGTCAGTCCCTCAGGTACTCACACTAACACAGATAACTAAAAAAAAAAATCAACAATTATTCTCCCCTGAACATTATCTAGGGTCATTTGATGACCAAACTGCCTCACTCTGTTCTTAAAAGTTATCCCAACTAAAAAATTACAGCCAATAGTCAATTACTGTAAGTGACTAAACTAGAGTAAAGCTGAAGATCTTGCACTTGCAACGATGCAAGTATAGTCTCAGGCCTCCATGTTTAACTCCTCTGGTTCTACTCGCACCTCTCCGCGCAGGATACAACCCGGCTTCTCCTGCATAGGATGCAGGCATGCTAACAAGGACCCTAAAGACCACAGCCTCTAGCGTCAGTCGCTAATGTGCTTCTTGAGGCCAGGTGGATCTTTGATTTAGATCGCACAGCTCTTACTAGCTGGCCTCCATTACCCATGCGGTCTGAGACTGCCAAAGGAAGTAAACACCAGGGTCTCAACACATACAGAGAACCCAGGAACCTTGCCTGATACAGCGCAAGCTGACCTCTAGGGTCGAGTGCAGAATCTTAATCTGTGTTAGTCAAAACATGCATTTCAGGTGGTAGGAGGAACTCCAAAGACAAGTTTCCAAGTTTCCAATAACTATACAAAGAGGGCCCAATCTGTACCTTCATAAAAACACCTAAAGACAGAAGTATCCCTTGAGCACTTACAAGAGCTGATGCACGTCATCTTAAACCACTTTATTCTCTCTCTGCTTTAGTGTGTATCACCTACATATCTGTATTATATTGTACCTTGCTAAACAATTATGGAACTTCATATTCAACCACTTCACATGTTACAGTCTCCCCAGGACGAATCACTTGCACTGTAGTATTGCTCATTTGTAAGTTACTCCTTGGATGATCTGCCTTATTTATATTTCTCTCTCAGGTTCTCAACAATCTCTTCCTGGTACTGATGGTCCTCTGGCAATGCTGGACTCATCTAAGGGTCTATACAGAATAAGCCTGCTGCCTCCACTAGAGATAGGTATATGGCAGCTTTCAATCAAAGCCTTTGGACCAACTACATTCAGCATCCTAGGTAAATATTCCAGTCTTAACTTAATAGAAGTAAGTTAGTTTTAAAACTAAGTAACAAAAAAGTAATGTGTTTAAGCCTATACACACATGCTATGCTATGCTATGCTATTCTATTTGTTGGATATGGCAAAATGTTATGAGTCTTTCCAAAGCGGCATTAACTGATGTTCTGTAGGTGATAGCAGCTTGGACTTCCTGTACTATTTTGCAAAAGAATCTAATGAAACACACCCAGGACTAAGGAAAATGGAGGGCAGTCCTATAGCAGGTCTTTGTCATTGTTCTCTGAGCCATTTGTGTAATGTTGAATTTAGTTTACAATTTGCATTTTCATTGTTGGGTTGAGTTGGTTCTTACCCTCACATTTCTTCTTAGGAGTCCCAGTATTTTTAGTGGTTGCAGTGACAGGCCTCTCACCCAGTGAGGAGGCCTCATTCAGTCACATGACCCTGTTGGGACCCAAAGGCGAGAGCCTGCAGAAGGTATTGCTGAACTCCTCATCTTCTCATTGGTCTGGAAATGAATTAGTGGGCTACATGGACTCAGTTCCCAGGATGCCATTCACCATGCGTCTCTCTGGAAAGGATGGTAGGGGCAACCTGCTCGAAAGAGTTTCCACTGAGATGATTCAACCGACACGCGTACAGATACAGGTATTAGTGAATTTGAGAATAATGTGCTGGTAAAATGTAAAATAGCCAAATAAAAAGTTCCCCTTGTCCCCAGGTGCTCTCTGCTCCACAACTTTTCCCAGGTCACAGCTCGACTGTGCTGTTTGAAATATTTAATCATGGTCCCAACCGTCACTTCAGTCTTTCCGCAGAAGATGACCTCTGGTATCTCTCCCACCGAGACCAACAAAGGTGAGAACGGTAGAAAGAAGAGCTAGTTAAATTACGCAAATACTACAGGTTTTAATAAATAAGTGCAGTGCCACTTTGTTATAATACCACTAACAGTTGACTGTGGAATATTTAGTTGGGAGGAAACTTCACGAATGGATTTATTGCTCAGGTGGCAACCTATCACGGTACCACGCTTGAATTCACTGAGCTCCTGAGAGCGATCCATTCTTTCACAAATGTTTGTAGAAGCAGTCTGCATGCCTAGGTGCTTGATTTTAAACACAATTGGCCCTGGGAGTGATTGTAACACCTGAATTCAATGATTTCGAGGAGTGTCCCAATACTTTTGGCAATATAGTGTTCTTTCATATTCCAGCCAGAGATTTTAGATATGTCCCTCACAATTATTCCTTTTTTAGGCTATTTATTGGTATGAGGAGCTCTGTGAAGAGGGAGGTTGAAATAAGGACCCCTCATAATGCTCCGACAGGGAGGGCAATCACCCTGACTCTGACTGTTCAAGCAGAAGACTCACCAGACTTGAACTATGCTGTGGTACATCTGACAGTGATACCGGAGGTAAGAACCATTACAATGTTATATAATGAAGAAGGTCCCAGGTTCAAGTCCTGGCTAGCCATGCAGGAGCCATTTTATTGGCGTTTTATTTTCTCCCAGTTTCTGTGCGGGTTTCTCTCTCAATCCAAATACATGGATGAGAATTGGAGACACTAAATTGTCCGTAGGTGTGAGAGAGAATGTGAACGTGTGTACCCTGTGATGGACTAGCCATCTGTTCATGGTGTTTCCCCAGCTTGCGATGAGATGCTGGCTTAGGCTCTAGTGGTTTGGAGAATGGATGGAAGATTAATAATAAATGCTGTGGGAATTTTATTTTTGTTATTGCTGTTCAGGATACATTAACTAAATGTTAACACACTATGTTAAACAGATAGCTCCATTCCAATTACAGTCATACTATTAACCACAATATATTATCCACATAATATCTTTAAGGGGAACTTATTCCATCCAATTACTAAAAAATATTTTTCTAAAAATAACCAGTTGCTCCTTGCAAAAATTGAGATGACATGATATTTTGACATCTAATACAATGACATTCATGCATTTTTAAATATGACTCAGGACTTACTTTTTGGGTCTACTGTCTCATGTGAACTAGCCTGTTACATTAAACATTGTGAATTGTTTTTTTAACATGGTCTTGTGACAATTCCAGGAACCTGACAAAACTCCTCCGGCATGTTCTTCCCTGCATGTGGAGTCCTCCTGCCCCTCTCTGTGCTCTCAGGGCAGCTGGAAAGTCTCACTGGTAGCAAAAGACAGAGGTCACTCTGGACTGGCATCCATACAGCTGGCACAAGGTGAAGGCATCCTCATTCTGTCCGAAGTGACTACAGAGAAACGCATACAACATTTCCCACACCTTTATGAAGAGACCACAGGAGGAGTCCATCTCCCTTTGCTACAGCCACAAAAAGACACCTCAGAAATCAGTAATCACCACCTTGGAACAGGAGCTGAACATGGACATCAAATGCTAGAGGGAGTCCAGTTAGTTAATGGGGATCATCCAGTGAACATCAGTGAATGGACTAAGGGGAAGCCTGTAATGATGCATTATTCCTCAGGCTGCTGTGCCCCTCAGGCAGAGCTAGTATTGTGGGATAGAGCGGGTAATATGAGAAGCTGTCCTCTTATAGCCAGTCAGCAGAGGGCATTACGAGAAAAAAATGGGGCTCACAGTGGGGAATTTACTTCACTGCTAGTTCTCATGTTGTGGGGTCACTTAGCATTGATTATTGTTATGTCCTGAGACAAATTGTGTATATGTATTGCTTTGCTGGTCCTGTCTCTCTCTCCTTCTCCCTCTCTTTTGTCCCTCCCTTTCTTTCACAGGATTGGACCAGACCAGAGTGATCTCCAGAGGTGATTGATGTTAATGGGACCAAGGAGCAATAAAAGGATCTGCAGTGCCTGAAGAGGGAGCTCTGCTCAACCTGTGACTTCCTGTTGTTGTATTGCACATGTGCTATTGGGTGTTTCTCAAATGGAAGGCTGCATCCTACCGAGACTGCGTCCTTCCCAGTCCAGTCCTTCTGAGGCTTGTAGGCTAGTGTCCTCAGCAATTAAACATTAGATGAGACGGTCTAGTAAGTGTGCATGGCTACCTTACGCATGTTCCCTCCCCCATGTTCACGGCACTTCATTTTGGAAAAATACTTTGTATTACAAATCTTTATATTAATTGGCTTTCTATTAATGCAATACAGTGAATGACCGCTGTTTGCGGCCCCCAGCAGCTTACATTATTGTCAGTTAAGTGTTAAATTTATAAGCAAATTTACAGCAAAACAAAAGATAACATCTATGCTTTCATGTCCAAAAACATTATTTTTGTCTTACATTTCATAATAAACTCAGACAAGCTCAGTACCGACTCATTTTCCATCAGTTTATTTTTGTGAATTTAAATGTGTGCAAAGGCCGAATGAAGGATGCGAAACGAAGGCTGCCGTCCAAGGATCCTTCGGCCTTCAGTGACTTTTGATGACACAACAGCCGAGATATGCAGCCTTCGTAGGATGTAGCCTTCTGTTTGAGAAACACCCATTGTGTGTTTGCTACAGTGTGTTACTACTGCTAGCTTGCCTGCCTGTTGTGTGCAGTGTGAATTTTGGTTTTGAATTATGTTGCTGTCAATCTTTTCTCCTTTTTTTGTATATTTTGTAAAGTACTGTAATTATCTTTTCCACACTTGGAAGCTGTAGGGAGGGGGAAGTGTCATTTCTTTTGTAAACAGTTTTCTCCTGTTTTTCATTAGATAGGGAGATAGGGTCATTTGTTGTATTTTTATTTGTTTTCTTTTGTTAGGGAATTTAGTTTTTCCTGTTAGGAGTTTATTTGGTGTTTGTTTGTTGTTTTGGCCTTTGCTCACCCCTGAAGTTGTGCTTTCGCTTGTTGCCCTGTAAATAAGTGTACAACGGATCTTTGATTGCCAATTCCAGTTAATGTTGCGGCCTCACCCTAGACAGGGTCGTAACAGCAGTATCTATGATCCCAGATGAAAATTTGCTTGGTTAACTGTTTATTATGCAATTATATGTGGACACAAAACACATATGACTAGTTTTTAGTGCTTATGCTTTAATACTAGTACACAAGCCACAGAAAAATAAGAATGGTCTCTCAGGGATGGTATATTCTGGAAATTATGTCTTCACAGGACATTTGTATTACTATGTCAGAATGACAACATTTTAGTACAAACAAAAACGTAAAGTCTAATTTAAGGATTTCAAGTTGTCACAATTTATAACATGCCAAATTAAGTGGTGTGTGCAAAAAGCTGTGTTTGACAGAAACCTGGCTAAAACCTGATGATTACATTACTTTAAATGAGTCCACCCCCCAAGATTATTGTTATAAACACAAGACGCATCTGAAAGGCAAAGGGGGAGGTGTTGCTGTAATTTATAATAATATCTTCAGTATTACTCAGAAGTCTAGTTTCAAATATAATTATTTTGAAGTTTTGGTGCTTTACGTAACGTTATGTAGTGTAAATGATAAATCCTGTTTGACATTTGTGCTGGCTACTGTATATAGGCCACCAGGGCACCATACAGTAAGAAACCGGGGACATTTCCTATTTGAGTGGTCAAAATATCACTAAAATCTCATTTGTTATTATCTTTTAATTGAAAAACAGGGACAATACATTGTAAAACAAAGAAAACAAAACAAAGAAAAAAACAATGAAAACAGTTAATAGTAACCATTGTAAATAACAAGCAGTTTAAAACAATATTATAACATGACTTAAAAACACATTACAAAAATAAAACAACATAAATATGTTAAATAAAACTATTTATAAAATATTTTAACATTTTATAATTGTATTTAATATTGTATTTTATATTGCAACAAATGTTTTGTTATGTTTGTGCTTGAAAACTAACTCTTACTATCCTTAATTAGTCTTGTTACTTTGCATTTTAGGCTTATTTTAAGCAGAAAGTATGTGTATTCTGCACATGTATTTGTTGCAAGTGTAACGTTAATTGTTTAGGTTTTTTTTATAGTTAAGTTGTGGTAATCACTAACTTTTGGGGACAAAACAATCCCGCACCCTGTTGAGGCTCTGTTACAAAGCACATACAAACAGTATTACTTTGATTTAACATGAATAGTTAGTATGTTACAACCTTGAAAGCGATAACGATATTTCTTTATATATATGACAATAATGGCGCAATCTGCTCTCGGTTACGTTCTTCATGAAGTAGTAGCAGCGCGCGCGCAACCAAGTAGAGTCAGCGTATCTCACAGCGCCATCTGCTGGTGAAAATAATCACTACACGATTGCTCCTATAACCAGTAGGCTGCTGTATGTTGGGCGCATTTTTTTAAATATAACAGGGACATTTCCGGGGACAGCTCCAGTCGGGGAACGGGGACGTCTGGTCACCCTACAATACAGACTTTACCAAAGAATTTGCTAGTACTGTTAGTACTGGCTGCAGATAAAATCCCAATTGTTGGTGATTTTAATATCCACATAGACAATGAAAAAGACGCATTGGGATTAGCATTTAGAGACATTCTAAACTTTTGGAGTTATGCAACACGGGTCAGGACCATTGTCGTAATCATACTTTAGACTTAATATTGTCACATAGAATAAATGTTGATACTGTTGACATCTCAGATCATTATCTAGTATCATGTATTCTTAATTTAGCAAAGGCTGCAAAGCTGTCCCCTCATTTCAAATATGGCAGGACTATCACCATTGCCACTGAATGCTTTGTAAATAATCTTCCTCATCAGTTCCATCTCCTCAGCATCCCAGATAGCCTAGAGGAATGACAATGCACCATTGAGAGCTAAGTATCATATGTGAATATAATAAATCAACTTAAATTAGTGGTTCACAACCCAATTTACTACGGTGGCCGAGAGAGCTCAACACGCTGCAAAAGTTCACAACACATGCAAATACAAAAATGCGCTGCAAAAGTTCATAACACATGCAAATACAGAAACGCCCTGCAAAAGTCCACAACACATGCACATACGTGCTGCAAATAGCACATACCAGGCCCTGCGATCTCAAACCCCTTCTGCGATGATCTGAATGATGGTGATGATGATTAGGCTACTTAGAATTAAATTATTATTTTAATTTGCCCTGCAATAATTTATAGCACGTCACGCATAATCGACGCGCTGTAATAAGATAATAATTTAAAAAACAAAACAAACAAAAAAAAACAACTTGTTTAATACCTACATATCTTCTCATTTTTATTAACTACGGGCCACAAGGGAAATATTAAGCAATAAATTAAGGTAGTGTTATCAGAACATGTTGAAGTAGAGCTCTCATCACTGCGTTTTTAGTTTCACTTTCTGCAGTGAATAATTGACTGGGATTTGAGACATAAAATCAAGTAAATTATGTAAAAATATATTATTTATTATTAATAATTTATTAATAATATTTTTTTAACGCAAAATAATACTGTGGACTTTTGCAGCGCATATGTTGTCAAACTGATGAAGATGTTTTCTTTATTTGCTGGTGTTTTTTCTATTTGCATGTGTTTTGTTCAGTTGCAGCGCGTTGAGCTCTCTCAGCCACCGTCATTTACAGCCTACCTTAAGTGAGATTAGCAGAAAAGGAAGAGCAAGTTATTATATATATATATATATATATATATATATATATATATATATACACTCACCTAAAGGATTATTAGGAACACCTGTTCAATTTCTCATTAATGCAATTATCTAATCAACAAATCACATGGCAGTTGCTTCAATGCATTTAGGGGTGTGGTCCTGGTCAAGACAATCTCCTGAACTCCAAACTGAATGTCAGAATGGGAAAGAAAGGTGATTTAAGCAATTTTGAGCGTGGCATGGTTGTTGGTGCCAGACGGGCCGGTCTGAGTATTTCACAATCTGCTCAGTTACTGGGATTTTCACGCACAACCATTTCTAGAGTTTACAAAGAATGGTGTGAAAAGGGAAAAACATCCAGTATGCGGCAGTCCTGTGGGCGAAAATGCCTTGTTGATGCTAGAGGTCAGAGGAGAATGGGCCGACTGATTCAAGCTGATAGAAGAGCAACTTTGACTGAAATAACCACTCGTTACAACCGAGGTATGCAGCAAAGCATTTGTGAAGCCACAACACGCACAACCTTGAGGCGGATGGGCTACAACAGCAGAAGACCCCACCGGGTACCACTCATCTCCACTACAAATAGGAAAAAGAGGCTACAATTTGCACGAGCTCACCAAAATTGGACAGTTGAAGACTGGAAAAATGTTGCCTGGTCTGATGAGTCTCGATTTCTGTTGAGACATTCAGATGGTAGAGTCCGAATTTGGCGTAAACAGAATGAGAACATGGATCCATCATGCCTTGTTACCACTGTGCAGGCTGGTGGTGGTGGTGGTGTAATGGTGCGGGGGATGTTTTCTTGGCACACTTTAGGCCCCTTAGTGCCAATTGGGCATCGTTTAAATGCCACGGCCTACCTGAGCATTGTTTCTGACCATGTCCATCCCTTTATGACCACCATGTACCCATCCTCTGATGGCTACTTCCAGCAGGATAATGCACTATGTCACAAAGCTCGAATCATTTCAAATTGGTTTCTTGAACATGACAATGAGTTCACTGTACTAAAATGGCCCCCACAGTCACCAGATCTCAACCCAATAGAGCATCTTTGGGATGTGTTGGAACGGGACCCACAAATCTCCATCAACTGCAAGATGCTATCCTATCAATATGGGCCAACATTTCTAAAGAATGCTTTCAGCACCTTGTTGAATCAATGCCACGTAGAATTAAGGCAGTTCTGAAGGCGAAAGGGGGTCAAACACAGTATTAGTATGGTGTTCCTAATAATTTTTTTTTTATTTTTTATTAAAAATTACTAAACAAGCATTTTTGGAATAACATGAATTGTTCACATTATGACCAGGAATGTGCAGTATGAAAGTAAATAGGGTCAATTTTTATTACTTTAATATGGTACTATACATGTGTGTTATTTATAGTGCAAATTTTAGACATTATTTAATAGAGGGTCTTTGCTCTCTCTCTATCCACAAAAGGGTCATTAGCCTGAAAAAATGGAAGGACCTCTATTGTACTCTCATTAACGTGTGCATGTTTTTGAACAGGAGGGGGCAGTCTTTACAAGATAATGGAGGATCCATGGCTGTGATTGGCTGTTTTTTTTTCTGTGGGGGAAATTGCAAGGGGGTGAGGGGGTGGGGCTGCCTTTCTAGGGAGAGGAGGAGGAGGAGGAGAAGGAGGAGGAGGAGGAGGAGGAGACCATGACGACTTGTATGTGAGTAAGCAGCCACACACATGCTGGTTGGCATGGACACACGACAACCAAATGGAAAAGAAAAATTCTAAAGGATTCCGCTCTCTTCCAGTCCATAATCAGGTAAGGAAAAGAAAATGACAAAGGGAGAGAAACAGAGAGAGACAGAGAGACACTGGGTGTTTGCAGACTGATAAATGTGAGTGTCAGACAGGTGGATAGATACATGCTTTGTGTGCTTGTGTAAAGGTCCGTTCACTTGCATGATGCAGAACATTTATTGTGATCAATTGCACACACATGAAAGATGCAAAAGATGCAGCGTTTAGGTGCATGTGCAATCAATGACTTCACTGCATATCACATATATGTTTAATTACTAACAGGCTTGTGAGTCTTCAATAACCGATCAGACTGTATTTGTGTGTAATAAAGCGCATGCATGCCTATGTCTGCTTGCAGGTCTTCTCTGTGACTTTGCTGCTCCTGATGGAATCATGGTAACAGCTCACAGCACTGCCAGAGCTCTCCTCCTGCTAGTCTGCTGTGCTGTCCTCTGCTCCTCTATAGGTGAGTGTCTCTGACCTTGGCTCAATGCCCCATAACATCTGTGCCTGGGTGAAATCTCACGAAACCTGTCATGCCCATGATTCAACACAAAATTTAAAGAAAGAAACGATCATTTATATATAAAATATAGATAATTTCTATATTTTGTAAAGAAAATTAATCGTATATTTAGGACCATTAAGGGAAAAAAAACTATTTATAATAAAAAAATGTTACAAGTGTGCTGATACAGGCTGAACTCTGAATACTACTGTACTGAATACTACTGTACTAATCTTACTAGTAAAGGTAGGGTAGGTATATTTGGAGAGGCTAGCAATAGCAAGCTAGCTTTGAAAGCATTAGATCCCACCGTCCCTTCTGAGCACTTTCCAAAGCCACGGCTCCTTCAAAACACATGAACGCGCACAGCCAGAGTATGCAAATACATATGTTAAAAGCAGGTAGGTCATCTATTATTGCATTTGGACTGAATGCAATGATTGGACAAACATTTTTTGGTCCTGAGACTTCCACAGAAGATATATGTTTATTTTTAAATATTTATACCACTTCTATTATTGATTGCTATCAGGGTGTAAAGAAGGCTTCAACCAGTATAACCAAAAGTATTTATGTAAAACATTGCCTACCTTAGCTTTAATGGGGTAGTTTACCCAAAAATGAAAATTGTCATCATTTACTCACCCTCGTGGTTTCCTGAAACTGTATGACTAAAACAACATTAACAAACATGGATTTTTTGAGAAATGTATGTGAAGTATTTTAAGAAATATTTTTTTTGTTCACACAATGGAAATCAATTGTCACCAAAACGGTTACAACTTTAATTTATACTATAAATATTACACTATTACACTATAAATATACTATTTGACAATATAAAGCGTTGTCATGGATGACAGTCACCTCTGAATGGCGTGATTGGCCAGAATTGATTATTCCAGAGTAATTTGTATTATAATATAATATAATATAATATAACATAATATTTCCCCGCCACTGCTTTTGATATTCCGTTTTAGCCCCGCTTCTAGTCAGACAGCATGCTTTTCTCATTTCTGACAGTAGATGGTGATTTAAGTTAATTGTTGAACATTTAATTAGTTATTATTAGTTATAGTTAATTCGGTTTTTCTGCATTTTTTTACTGTTCATTTCATGTGAATTACACTGTATACATTGTCTAAATTTCTACATAAAAATTTCAATGATGACATTCTCGATTAAATATCCCTTTGTATACCTCAAATATACCCTTTGGTTGTTTTAACAAATCGCAACTTGATATAATATAATAATATAAAATATGTAATGTCATTAATAAGATCATACTCCAACTGTCTCCTTCTCTGTGCTAGTCAGTGAGGGGCGAGAGATAAAGACTTTCATGTTATAGAATAAAAATATCAGGTGCCACAAAACTGTACAGTATGTGGCATGTTTAATACGAAGTCACAAAAGCCACAAATAATCCAAGAACAAAACAAAAAACTTTTGTATTTAGTTGATTTCAAAATATTATGTTATGCAGCACATGTACAAATAAACTGATGACAGCTGAGAATAGGTTATTTGAGGATTGAAGGCCGATCCATTACAATCCATGTACACACAGTGCACCTCAGAGATGTTATAGGCAGCACTTTTGGGTTCAAATCACATTTTACAGCATAGCTTTTGAGTAAATAGATTTTCTCTGCTTTTCCCTTGGGCTCATAGCTTTAGTACACTGTATAGGAAGGTATCTGACATTTAAAAATAATTTTGTTTGTGTAACCTAGTCATGTTGATTTAGTCATTGAATTCTATCATTTAGTCACAACTTTACTGTAGAACTGACCACCTATAGTCTTGCTTGTAGTACATATGGAATACACAATTAATTGTGCATTGGTATTCCATTTGTCATGTCATTCTTTGCATTTTAATTAGTAATGGTCAATTCAGTTCATTAATGTGTTGCTTTTTTTAATCTAAAATTCAACAAAAAAATACTTTATTCTAAGATCAAATAGTAAAACCACAATTGTGTTATTTGAAGATGTACAGAAACAGAGTTTAGTGCAGAAATCGGATTATGCCTGCAGCGATTCAGTGTTTTAATAATAAGTCATGTTCACCCACACTGATTATCAATTTATGAGATAGTACAGGTCAGCTGTAACAGTGTGACCTGAGGATTAATGCTTTTTCTAATTAGTCTTATATTGATCAAGGGAGACCAGAACCACAGATATTGATCAATGGCAAAACAAGCTGAAACTGGAATACCATCTGCGGTTGTCTGTGATATGACCAGTTAAAGAACATCAAGATTTATAAAGACAGAAACTGAGGTTTGGGGCAGAGATAATATTGCAAAATTCAATCAATATCTAAATATGGTGCTGAATAATCGGCATATAAATACATCAATAAATATATGCTATTTGGGTCTTACCACACTTTTTTATGATAAATGCAGCACCAATGACCAACAACCTGAGAAAATGAGAAAAATTAAGTTTGCAGTGTTTTATGGCTTCTGGGTCAAATCATTCCCTTGAGTCTCAGTGAGGCTAAAATAGTTGACTGATTCTGTCTTATATTACATCCATCTTTAGACATCCAAAAAAACTGAATTCCAGCTCTACCAAATATTGTATATGGTTAAGATTTTTAAACAGGCTGGTGAGTGTAATATACACCGATCAGGCATAACATTATGATCCTAATATTGTGTTGGTCCCCCTTTTGCTGCCAAAACAGCCCTGACCCGTCAAGGCATGGACTCCACTAGACCTCTGAAGGTGTGCTGTGGTATCTGGCACCAATATGTTAGCAGCAAATCTTTTAAGTCCTGTAAGTTGCGAGGTGGGGCCTCCATGGATCGGACTTGTTTGTTCAGCACATCCCACAGATGCTCGATTGGATTGAGATCTGGGGAATTTGGAGGCCAAGTCAACGCCTCAAACTTGTTGTTGTGCTCCTCATACCATTCTTGAACCATTTTTGCTTTGTGGCAGGGCGCATTATCCTGCTGAAAGAGGCCACAGCCACCAGGGAATACCATGGTCTGTATATGGTCTGCAACAATGCTTAGGTAGGTGGTACGTGTCAAAGTAACATCCAGATGGATGGCAGGACCCAAGGTTTCCCAGCAGAACATTGCCCAAAGCATCACACTACATCTGCCGGCTTGCCTTCTTCCCATAGTGCACCCTAGTGCCATGTGTTCCCTAGGTAAGCGAGGCACACGCACCTGGCCTTCCATGTGATGTAAAAGAAAACATGATTCATCAGACCAGGCCACCTTCTTACATTGCTCTGTGGTCCAGTTCAGATGCTCACGTGCCCACTGTCGTGATTAGCTAGTTGATTTCTTCAACGAATGCATCGTACTAGGGTAGTTAAGCAGTGAGTAACGTTGTTGTTTGGAAAACGCACCCCTGGTTGGTGAAGAGAAAGGCGGATGGGGACCATGGAGGAGCTGAGGTTAGCAGGCACGTGCAGAGGCCCATGACCCTGTCACCAGTTTACCACCGGGAACCGGGAACACCCCACAAGAGCTGCAGCTTTGGAGATGCTCTGACCCAGTCGTCTAGCCATCACAATTTGGCCCTTGACACGCTTGCCCATTTTTGATAACCTCTGAAGAGATAATCATTGTTATTCATTTCACCTGTCAGTGATCATAATGTTATGCCTGATCGGTGTGTGTGTGTGTGTATATATATATATATATATATATATATATATATATATATATATATATATATGGTTCTACAAGCAGCTAATAGGTGACCCATACATAGTTTGTCTCCATTTTTATTTTTTGTTAAATAAATAATGACAGTGTAATAATATGGTAATAATATGTCATGTGATGTGGACCAGATGATTTTTTATTATGTCCTGATACGTAAAATCATAGAATTCAATAGGGTGTCCTTTCTGTTTTACATGACTAATATGACTAAAGTCAGAAGATTAAATGTAGGTCTAGTCACAATGCACAGTATATGGTGTTGTTAGTTTAGCAACATGCTTATGGCAAACTTGTGCTTCAAATATGCACATTTGTATGATGCATAGAATTACTGCATATGTAAAACATTTTAAATCAGTCCCTTGTGAGCTTCCATTTTAGAATGCTTCCTTTGGATGCAGCTTCCTATGTAAAGCAGTAGACAGCTCACTAGGTTTTGGAACAGAGCTGTAGTGTTTGACATTCCACTTTGAAGAATAGCCCTCCCACCAGTGATGGTAACACAACCCAGATCATCTAAACCAGTTTCACATTCAGAGATTCATAAATCTCAATTGATAACTCTATCTGCTCCCACAGAAAAGAGCATGTGTTTAGCAAATCATGTTTTCCTTAGTGACTCAGACTTTGGAGGCCCTGAGAGGCAAATCTGATCACACAGGATATTGGCATGATAGCAGCAGCTGCTGGAGATCCAATAACAATGCCAAATGAGCTTCATTAGAGTTCAGCTTTGAAAGGCTCAAGCTCTGATATTCACTGATATTCCATAATTCCAGTAAGAATTCATTCTATCGGTCTGAATTTGTAGATGACTCTAAAAGGTGCAGGTGCACACTTGTTACAAAGCCTATATGTCTTGGGTGAGATGTTCATAGTGAGATCAATACGTTCATTGACAAAGTGTCAACCAAATTGTCACACCTTCTATAAGCCTGTGCGGTCCTTGAATCTGGGACTGTTGCCATCTAATTGCTGTTCTTTATCGCCCCAGTCCTTTATCGCTCCTGATGGAATGAAAGAGAGATTAACATGAAGTTGTTGATTTCTTTAAGGGCCTCCTGTGCTGTCTTCCTATGCCAAGACAGAAGACAAGCTGTTTAAACATCTCTTCACCAACTACCAGAAATGGGTGAGACCAGTGGAGGATCTAAATGGAACAGTGCAAGTCAAATTTGGCCTGGCAATCTCCCAGCTGGTGGATGTGGTGAGAATTAGTCATTCTGAAATAACATTCTCCTCTTTCAGGCAAAATCTTACCTTACAATAAAGATTACATTTTAAATGATATACATTAGGCAATTCTCTATCATTAAACTAGTTCATATCAGATTTTTTTTGTTGGTTAGGATGAGAAGAACCAGCTGATGACAACCAATGTGTGGATAAAACAGGTAAAACAGGACTCAATAACCCAATAAGGTTTATTTGATTAATATGAAATATATTTTGCCTTCATAACATTTTGATAGATTTGATTTCCAAGGTGTTTTATTCTGGTGGTATTTGGTAATGAGTGCACACCCTTCCAACCTACACACGTTGCTTTCTTTACGGTTTTATTTATGTGGTCAACAGCTTTGCAGATAAATCCATGTCTCTCTGCATTCAGGAGTGGACAGATATGAAGCTCCGATGGAATCCGGATCATTACCTGGGCATCACTTCCATCAGAGTTCCCTCAGACTCCATCTGGAGACCCGACATTGTGCTCTATGACAAGTACGTGTATGAGTCTGAAAAGAAACCAGAGAGGGACTGAACTGTCTAACATAAACATAGGCACATTTCAGATTCAAAGGAAATGGCACCCTTTTCCTACAGCTTGCAAATTCATAATTAAAGAAAATATTCACACAAAATCAAGAGTAGAACAAAATAACAATATTAACATAAGGGAAGAGCACACTCAGCATTCCCCATGCTTACAGTTTTAGCTGTTACACAAATAATTTACACAAGTGGAAAAGGAAAGACCGCACCCTGGTTGTACACAAAAGAGAATTCACTAATTCATATACCCGTACACTTTCTGTTATTAGAAATCACAATTCTGGATCAGGCAAGGAGTAAAGTGCGTTGCTGTCAGCATTACTTCTCTACACTGTTATACTGCTTGGGTTTTGGTGACATTCACTCACTGATGTGCATCAGCTGGAACCCAATTAGCATGCTGCGAAAGGGAGAGAGAAAGAGAGAGAGAAAAGAGCAAGCACACGACATATAACACGTCCAATAAGAAAGTATTACTCTCCCCAGATCTTATACATCCACAGGACGTAACAATACGTATAATGTACGTGAGTAGGGTCTAATCGTTTTTTGAATCATATTTCATTTGAAGCTTGATCTTATGTGTAAAAAGTTCTTAATTTTTATTTCTATTTTTGTAACCTCAACTGTTACTTTGAAAGTTTGGCAGAGAATGGAAAATGGCTTAGACTGCTATTATAAGTTCTATAGGTCAATATTAATGTTTCCATTACATAAATGTGAAATATGAAAAAAAAATGTACTCTCAATTTACTTATTTTAAATTTGGACTCTGTATCTCATGACTGAATGATTCTCACCTGCAGTGCAGATGGTAATTTTGAGGCCACAGTGACAAAAGCAGTGGTGAGATATGATGGCACTATCTCCTGGACCCCTCCTGCCAACTATAAATCTGCCTGCACCATCGATGTGACATTTTTCCCCTTTGACCTTCAGAACTGCTCCATGAAGTTTGGCTCCTGGACCTACGATGGTTCTCAGGTATGTTTTTAACTATTATTAGAGGCATTAAAACTAGTGTTTGCTTGTAGAAAGAAACAGTTAACCCAAAAATGAAAATTCTGAAAATGTTTAACTTTTTTTAAAACCTTTATTTTATTATTTATGTACCTATGGATTGTCAGTTCATAGTGAATGCTTTAATCAGACTCATTAAAATATCATAAAACCCCATAAAAGTAGCTAAAATGACTCATGTTCTATATTTCAAGTCTTCTGAAGCCATATAGTTTCTGTGTTTAACATTTGGATATTTATGTAACAACTGCATACTATTTTTTTTTATTAAGGTGGACATTCTCCTTGAAGATGTACATGTAGACAAACGTGACTATTTTGACAACGGTGAATGGGAGATTGTGACAGCCACTGGTAGCCGGGGTTTGAGAAGCGACGGGACATTTTTCTATCCATCCATCACCTACTCCTTTATTATCCGACGTCTTCCACTTTTCTACACACTCTTCCTCATCATTCCTTGCATTGGATTGTCTTTTCTGACCGTGCTGGTGTTTTATCTCCCATCTAATGGAGGAGAGAAAATCTCCCTCTGCACGTCTGTCCTCGTCTCCCTTACTGTCTTCCTTCTGGTGATAGAAGAGATCATCCCTTCCTCCTCAAAGGTGGTACTCTTTTTCAGAATTCAAATATTAAATGACTTCTATATTTAAATGAGGTGTGCCACACACAGCACTTTCTAAATTATTTCACATTATTGCCTGCAATAGAGTAAATTGCATTATTTGTCACAGTGTTTCCCCTAAAAACATTTCCAGCAGCGGTGCTGTTACGTGCCGGAGGTTGTTACCAAGTGGCACACGAGGGGGGGGGGGGTCTGGGGCATGCACCTCCAGAATAATTTTTTTTAAAATAACCCCTTAAACCATGACTTCTGGCAATTTTTCTGGGCTTTTCATAGAAGATCTCTAATTGTATACTCACACTAGGCACGTTTGCCTTGTACCAAGCCCGAGCGCAATTGTCCCCCCTCCCCCGCTGGCCTGCACTCGCACTTGCACTTAACGTACCGGGCCGGAGCATGCTTACATCATTCATGATGCAACTTTTTGTTTTGATGAAAACAAGAAGAAAGATGCTTTCGCTAATAGACTGCCTAGATTTATCATTTTTTGCAGTGCAGCGATTTTTATTTGATTGTGCTGCATGTATCAGAAGATTATTATGGAGGCAGCTGACTTTGATGGAGGAATTTACCGATTTACTTGCAAACGACAATTCATGTTCATCAATAAGGTGAGAATCAGTATCTCAAATTAATTGAAAAGTGTAGTATTCAAGTAGTAATAGAATGTGTTTGCTGTCATAATGATGACAGTAGCGCACACGAATAGCAGCTGTTCTGTGCTCCGGCATGGTTAGTGCTCACACTACATGCGTACCGTTCCCAAGCCCAACTGTACCGTGCTCTGGCCCACCTCTTCCAAGCGGGCCAGGGACGGCTAAACAAACCGTGCCCGGGGACTGAACGGAGCAATTACACTAGTCAAACGAACCAGACTTCAGGGGACAAATGCGCTCAGGCACGATTCAGATTGCCTAGTGTGAGTACGCCCTATGGCTCTTTGGTAATTGAATGCTATTGTGGGGGGCCATTAATGCTGACACGCATGCATGTGGCCAGATGCTGTCCTTGTAGCCTATTCCTCAGGTCTGTCTTCACCTAGAAATAAAGCAAATACAAACACTGCATGAAGGGATTTCAGTGTGGCTGGAGCTGTAGGTATACAGATATCACGTCAAAATTTTTTTATTTATATATATATATATATATATATATATATACACTCACCTAAAGAATTATTAGGAACACCATACTAATACTGTGTTTGACCCCCTTTTGCCTTCAGAACTGCCTTAATTCTACGTGGCATTGATTCAACAAGGTGCTAAAAGTATTCTTTAGAAATGTTGGCCCATATTGATAGGATAGCATCTTGCAGTTGATGGAGATTTGTGGGATGCACATCCAGGGCACGAAGCTCCCGTTCCACCACATCCCAAAGATGCTCTATTGGGTTGAGATCTGGTGACTGTGGGGGCCATTTTAGTACAGTGAACTCATTGTCATGTTCAAGAAACCAATTTGAAATGATTCGAGCTTTGTGACATGGTGCATTATCCTGCTGGAAGTAGCCATCAGAGGATGGGTACATGGTGGTCATAAAGGGATGGACATGGTCAGAAACCATGCTCAGGTAGGCCGTGGCATTTAAACGATGCCCAATTGGCACTAAAGGGCCTAGAGTGTGCCAAGAAAACATCCCCCACACCATTACACCACCACCACCAGCAGATAACAAGGCATGATGGATCCATGTTCTCATTCTGTTTACGCCAAATTCTGACTCTACCATCTGAATGTCTCAACAGAAATCGAGACTCAACATTTTTCCAGTCTTCAACTGTCCAATTTTGGTGAGCTCGTGCAAATTGTAGCCTCTTTTTCCTATTTGTAGTGGAGAGGAGTGGTACCCGGTGGGGTCTTCTGCTGTTGTAGCCCATCCGCCTCAAGGTTGTGCGTGTTGTGGCTTCACAAATGCTTTGCTGCATACCTCGGTTGTAACGAGTGGTTATTTCAGTCAAAGTTGCTCTTCTATCAGCTTGAATCAGTCGGCCCATTCTCCTCTGACCTCTAGCATCAACAAGGCATTTTCGCCCACAGGACTGTCGCATACTGGATGTTTTTCCCTTTTCACACCATTCTTTGTAAACTCTAGAAATGGTTGTGCGTGAAAATCCCAGTAACTGAGCAGATTGTGAAATACTCAGACCGGCCCGTCTGGCACCAAAAACCATGCCACGCTCAAAATTGCTTAAATCACCTTTCTTTCCCATTCTGACATTCAGTTTGGAGTTCAGGAGATTGTCTTGACCAGGACCACACCCCTAAATGCATTGAAGCAACTGCCATGTGATTGGTTGATTAGATAATTGCATTAATGAGAAATTGAACAGGTGTATATATACACTCACCTAAAGGATTATTAGGAACACCTGTTCAATTTCTCAACAATCTCCTGAACTCCAAACTGAATGTCAGAATGGGAAAGAAAGGTGATTTAAGCAATTTTGAGCGTGGCATGGTTGTTGGTGCCAGACGGGCCGGTCTGAGTATTTCACAATCTGCTCAGTTACTGGGATTTTCACGCACAACCATTTCTAGAGTTTACAAAAAATGGTGTGAAAAGGGAAAAACATCCAGTATGCGGCAGTCCTGTGGGCGAAAATGTCTTGTTGATGCTAGAGGTCAGAGGAGAATGGGCCGACTGATTCAAGCTGATAGAAGAGCAACTTTGACTGAAATAACCACTCGTTACAACCGAGGTATGCAGCAAAGCATTTGTGAAGCCACAACACGCACAACCTTGAGGCGGATGGGCTATAACAGCAGAAGACCCCACCGGGTACCACTCATCTCCAATACAAATAGGAAAAAGAGGCTACAATTTGCACAAGCTCACCAAAATTGGACAGTTGAAGACTGGAAAAATGTTGTCTGGTCTGATGAGTCTTGATTTCTGTTGAGACATTCAGATGGTAGAGTCAGAATTTGGCGTAAACAGAATGAGAACATGGATCCATCATGCCTTGTTACCACTGTGCAGGCTGGTGGTGGTGGTGTAATGGTGTGGGGGATGTTTTCTTGGCACACTTTAGGCCCCTTAGTGCCAATTGGGCATCGTTTAAATGCCACGGCCTACCTGAGCATTGTTTCTGACCATGTCCATCCCTTTATGACCACCATGTACCCATCCTCTGATGGCTACTTCCAGCAGGATAATGCACCATGTCACAAAGCTTGAATCATTTCAAATTGGTTTCTTGAACATGACAATGAGTTCACTGTACTAAAATGGCCCCCACAGTCACCAGATCTCAACCCAATAGAGCATCTTTGGGATGTGGTGGAACGGGAGCTTTGTGCCCTGGATGTGCATCCCACAAATCTCCATCAACTGCAAGATGCTATCCTATCAATATAGGCCAACATTTCTAAAGAATGCTTTCAGCACCTTGTTGAATCAATGCCACGTAGAATTAAGGCAGTTCTGAAGGCGAAAGGGGGTCAAACAGAGTATTAGTATGGTGTTCCTAATAATCCTTTAGGTGAGTGTATATATGTATATATATGTGTGCGTGTTTATGTATGTGTGTGTGTATGTGAAAAGTTTGAATACTATTTTATGTTTTTGCAAGAAGTCTCTTATGCTCATCAAATCTGCATTTATTTAATCAAAAATACAGAAAAAAACAGTAGCCCAATATTGTGAAATATTATTACATTATCAGAGAATCTTTAAAAAAAAAAAGAGCATCACATATCATCATATTAGGATGATTTCTGAAGGATCATGTGACACTGAAGCCCCACAAAGTGACACAGCCCACCCTCTGCACGTGCCTGCTAACCTCAGCTCCTCCATGGTCCCCATCCGCCTTTCTCTTCACCAACCAGGGGTGCGTTTTCCAAACAACAACGTTACTCACTGCTTAACTACCCTAGTACGATGCATTCGTTGAAGAAATCAACTAGCTAATCACGACTGTTTCCCCAAACTGTATTGTCGCAAATCTGTCGTTCAACCACGTTGGTTAATGATGTCATGCAGTTGGTGGAGTAATAACTGCTTTTAATGAATTAGTTTAAGATCGAATTCATGCTAGATTTTTTGCTGTAAATTATGGACATGGCATCTGAGGATTCATTCTTATTTTTCTCAGTTATTTCGCTTTATTTCCAGATTCAATCACAGGCTTGTTCTTACGTACTAGAGCACGTAGGCACATGCGCACTCTTCAAAAACGGTGCTTTAAATCTCTTGACAAACTAAAAGACATAAATGACATTTGTATGTATTTGAAATAAAAGATATAGATTGCACTAAATGTCAGCTTGCTTATTTTGCTCAAGGTAAGGATTTATTAAGTCCACGTCATGCAAACAAGAAACAATGCTAACCACAGGTTCGAGAGCTGTCGTTCCAACCACTCAACTCTGCGGTGCTGTTTGCGAATGTTTGTTGGATCTATGGTTATGGGAAACACCGACTCGTTGAACTATGTGGATAACGACGGAACTTGCGACCATAGTTGGCTAACGATGCTTTTGGGAAACGAATGACTCATCTGAAAAATTAAGTGTAAAAAAGTAAATACTCACACATTAGTCAATGTGTCAAAGCAGGCTGTGGATCAGAGGAATTGCTCAAGCTTAACATTGGCATATTAGGCTACAAGCGCATTCACGGCATAAAAACAGCATTGGGGTTAAATATTATTAATATTATTTTTTATTATCAACAGGCCTATACATATTTACTGTGTAACCTACAAGTAACAATGACATCATAAATTGTGGCGGCGCAAGACCCCATCCATCGGATAGCCAAACAATGTAGCTGTAATGTTCAGAACGTATGGGCTGCAGACTTGTCTTCGGGCTTGTAATCGCCTGAAACGTAGACTAACCTTATGGCCTACATGTCCTGAATAATGAGAGGCTAAGGGAGGATTTCAAGACTTTCAGAAAACAATTTCAAGATGGCATTGGCTGTTGTGCTTTTACAGTGTGTAAGTGAATGTCGTGATATTACTGATCATGTGAATACATTGTAGGGGAAACACTGTTGTCAGCTATTGGTTGTCTGTGTGATAAAATTTCACCACAAATATAAGTTCATTTATGTAGGCATTGAAGTTCTTTTCTTTATCTACTTTGAGGGCCCTTTTGTCATTCTGCAGTATGACAGTTTTCTAACTGGATATATGCTACTATATATACACTCACCTAAAGGATTATTAGGAACACCTGTTCAATTTCTCATTAATGCAATTATCTAATCAACCAATCACATGGCAGTTGCTTCAATGCATTTAGGGGTGTGGTCCTGGTCAAGACAATCTCCTGAACTCCAAACTGAATGTCAGAATGGGAAAGAAAGGTGATTTAAGCAATTTTGAGCGTGGCATGGTTGTTGGTGCTAGACGGGCCGGTCTGAGTATTTCACAATCTGCTCAGTTACTGGGATTTTCACGCACAACCATTTCTAGAGTTTACAAAGAATGGTGTGAAAAGGGAAAAACATCCAGTATGCGGCAGTCCTGTGGGCGAAAATGCCTAGAGGTCAGAGGAGAATGGGCCGACTGATTCAAGCTGATAGAAGAGCAACTTTGACTGAAAACTCGTTACAACCGAGGTATGCAGCAAAGCATTTGTGAAGCCACAACACGCACAACCTTGAGGCAGATGGGCTACAACAGCAGAAGACCCCACCGGGTACCACTCATCTCCACTACAAATAGGAAAAAGAGGCTACAATTTGCACGAGCTCACCAAAATTGGACAGTTGAAGACTGGAAAAATGTTGCCTGGTCTATGAGTCTCGATTTCTGTTGAGACATTCAGATGGTAGAGTCAGAATTTGGCATAAACAGAATGAGAACATGGATCCATTATGCCTTGTTACCACTGTGCAGGCTGGTGGTGGTGGTGTAATGGTGTGGGGGATGTTTTCTTGGCACACTTTAGGCCCCTTAGTGCCAATTGGGCATCGTTTAAATGCCACGGCCTACCTGAGCATTGTTTCTGACCATGTCCATCCCTTTATGACCACCATGTACCCATCCTCTGATGGCTACTTCCAGCAGGATAATGCACCATGTCACAAAGCTCGAATCATTTCAAATTGGTTTCTTGAACATGACAATGAGTTCACTGTACTAAAATGAGCATCTTTGGGATGTGGTGGAACGGGAGCTTCGTGCCCTGGATCTGCATCCCACAAATCTCCATCAACTGCAAGATGCTATCCTATCAATATGGGCCAACATTTCTAAAGAATGCTTTCAGCACCTTGTTGAATCAATGCCACGTAGAATTAAGGCAGTTCTGAAGGCGAAAGGGGGTCAAACACAGTATTAGTATGGTGTTCCTAATAATCCTTTAGGTGAGTGTATATATATATATATGGTCTTATAATCCATATTTTCAGTTGTTAAGTTTTGAATGAATTGGGCTACCACTTGGAGTGACGGGACCACAGGAAATCTGTGAAAGAAATTTAAACAACGTGGCGCTGGGCGTGAAAATGATAACTGTGTCAGGCTGAAACTAGCAAAAAACACTTTTTTCGCGCCTGGCGTCGCATTGCGCCGGGGGTATGATAGGGCCCATAGATTTGAATCAGGTGTTTTAATTAGTGAGACATCTAAAACATTATAGTAGGTGGGTCCCTTGGACTGGAGGTGAGAGAAACTGCTTTACGGTATTAAATGAATGTACATAAAATTTGGTTTTTAAACACATATTGAAATAATTGGTTACACCTGATTTTAAGGTGTCCTTGTTACAGTGTACTTATACATCACCACCTTGGAATTACAAGGTTACTTCTATCTGCATTCTGAGCGGTTTTGAGATATTGAGCATCAAAATAGCAAAATATCCAAATAGCAAAAATGATATCAAGTCTCTTTCATACATGAAAATTACAGGGACCCTAAATGTATTCTAAATGTACAATATCAAAATCCTCTCAAATTTGTAAATGGGGATTTTTGGAACATGCAGATAGAACCTTCTAATTCTAAAAAAAAAAAATCACTTTCCACTTGGAATTGTAGGTACTATCTTGCAAAACATTAATTGAAGCAATTTTAAAAAAATACTTTGTTTTAAAACAAAATTAGTGTTGTAACAATGTGACCACATGTATGAGAAAGTTAAATTTAATGCTTTCTATGACATTTATTTAATATTTTAGGACAAATAATTATTTTCTTGTTTAAGTTAAGCACTGCCTTTAATGCTACATATTTTGTATAGATAGATAGATAGATAGATAGATAGATAGATAGAAAGAATGGAAGCTTAAATGAGTCTATATGGGTTTTTTGGCTGTTTTAATTTGAATTTTGACAGTTTGAACAGTCGTGGCTAATTGGTCCTCTTGTGTGCATTCGAAATGCTGATTGGCTCTCAAATAGAACCTTATAGAAACAAGTTGAAGTTGAAATGAAGTTGAAACAAGTTGAAATGTACACAACTTAAAAAAAACATCACATAATGTAAATAAGTTGTCACAGAATAAAAATAAATGAATATATGTGAACTCAATTTTGACAGATAGTACCTTATAATTCCAAGGTGACGACATTTAAGTAATATTAATTAACTATGTGTACTTACTATAGGGTTAGGGCTACGATTAGGTTCATTGTAGGGTTATTTGCATTTAATTATGCATAATTTATTGTTATTACTATTGTAACTACATGTAACGTATAACTAGGACACTGTAAAATTGTTTAATTGTTTAATTCTCATTTTCAAATAGCTCTGCAATTGTCGAATGACTTATGTTTTATGCAATATTATTTTCTTTCCCAGGTAATTCCTCTCATTGGAGAATATTTGGTCTTCACTATGATCTTTGTGACGCTTTCCATTGTCATCACCGTCTTTGCCATTAACATCCATCATCGCTCCTCATCTACTCATCACAGCATGGCGCCTTGGGTCCGCCGGATCTTTCTGCACCACCTGCCTAAACTGCTGTGCATGCGCAGCCATGTGGACCGCTACGCAACCACTGCAGGGAGGCAGAGAGCAGACAGGACTGGAAGAGGAGGGCTGGGCTATGAAATGAGTTTAGGCCAGGATACTGCTCTGCTCAATGCAGAACACAGTCTGCGGGCAGCCTTAGAATCTATACGCTACATCACGCTTCATGTGGTGAAGGAGAATGAAGTCAGAGAGGTAAGATTGTTATTGTCTCACTTTAGCATCGCAGGCATGATGTGATTATTGTGAGTTTTGAGTTCTGATGAATTCTAATGCCTCTTTTCAGGTTGTTCAGGACTGGAAGTTTGTGGCCCAGGTATTGGACCGGGTTTTCCTGTGGGCATTTCTCTTAGTATCAGTGCTTGGCTCTGCTCTCCTTTTTATCCCTGTCATCTATAAATGGGCCAATATCATTGTTCCCAGCTATGCTGGAAGTACCACCTAAAACACATGAATGTATAAAATGAAAAAATATTCTGCTTGGATAAAGTTTTTGCATTATTGTTACATTTATTATTACATCTATGCAACTCGAGCGCTGTCATTTATGCTGTAACATGCTGCATCACATTTTGTTGTATGCTGATTTCATTACAATAAAATTTACAATAAAAAAGTCATTGTGCATTATGACAATTTATAATTGTTTCCTTATGAGGAAATTAACCAAAAATACAGATTACTCATCTTTTTTTTTGTCCAATCAAATAGTCTCTGGTATAAGAATGCCCCTCCCCCCTATGTCATCTGCATTATAGCAACATCAAGCAGCTACGGGTGGGTTTTCTGGGATGTGATGTTACCTAAAAGCTTTTGGCTATTTAACCCTTGTGCATCCTTGAGGAGATTTTTGTCTTTTTCAGTTTTCTTATTTTTTTTATTTATCATTTTGCCTGTTAATGCCAACTGCATCAATTTTGGCACAAGTGTGTATTTTTATTGGAATTGTACTGTTTCACCCTCATTTCCTTTCATAAATCTATTTCCCAATAGGTACACAAAATAGTTACACTTACGACCTTAAAGGGTTAGTTCACACAAAAATAAAAATTCTGTTATTAATTACTCACCCTTATGTCATCCCAAACTCGTAAAGACCTTTGTTCATCTTCGGAACACAAATTAAGATATTTTTTATGAAATCGGAGAGCTTTCTGTACCACCCACAGGCAGCAACGTCATTGCAACTTTCAAAGCCCAGAAAGGTAGTAAAGAGATCGATTAAATTGTCTCCAGTGGTTCAACCTTAATTTTATGATTTTAAGGTGTCCTTGTTACAGTGTACTTATACATCACCACCTTGGAATTACAAGGTTACTTCTATCTGCATTCTGAGCGGTTTTGAGATATTGAGCATCAAAATAGCAAAATATCCAAATAGCAAAAATGATATCAAGTCTCTTTCATACATGAAAATTACAGGGACCCTAAATGTATTCTAAATGTACAATATCAAAATCCTCTCAAATTTGTAAATGGGGATTTTTGGAACATGCAGATAGAACCTTCTAATTCTAAAAAAAAAAAATCACTTTCCACTTGGAATTGTAGGTACTATCTTGCAAAACATTAATTGAAGCAATTTTAAAAAAATACTTTGTTTTAAAACAAAATTAGTGTTGTAACAATGTGACTACATGTATGAGAAAGTTAAATTTAATGCTTTCTATGACATTTATTTAATATTTTAGGACAAATAATTATTTTCTTGTTTAAGTTAAGCACTGCCTTTAATGCTACATATTTTGTATAGATAGATAGATAGATAGATAGATAGAAAGAATGGAAGCTTAAATGAGTCTATATGGGTTTTTTGGCTGTTTTAATTTGAATTTTGACAGTTTGAACAGTCGTGGCTAATTGGTCCTCTTGTGTGCATTCGAAATGCTGATTGGCTCTCAAATAGAACCTTATAGAAACAAGTTGAAGTTGAAATGAAGTTGAAACAAGTTGAAATGTACACAACTTAAAAAAAACATCACATAATGTAAATAAGTTGTCACAGAATAAAAATAAATGAATATATGTGAACTCAATTTTGACAGATAGTACCTTATAATTCCAAGGTGACGACATTTAAGTAATATTAATTAACTATGTGTACTTACTATAGGGTTAGGGCTACGATTAGGTTCATTGTAGGGTTATTTGCATTTAATTATGCATAATTTATTGTTATTACTATTGTAACTACATGTAACGTATAACTAGGACACTGTAAAATTGTTTAATTGTTTAATTCTCATTTTCAAATAGCTCTGCAATTGTCGAATGACTTATGTTTTATGCAATATTATTTTCTTTCCCAGGTAATTCCTCTCATTGGAGAATATTTGGTCTTCACTATGATCTTTGTGACGCTTTCCATTGTCATCACCGTCTTTGCCATTAACATCCATCATCGCTCCTCATCTACTCATCACAGCATGGCGCCTTGGGTCCGCCGGATCTTTCTGCACCACCTGCCTAAACTGCTGTGCATGCGCAGCCATGTGGACCGCTACGCAACCACTGCAGGGAGGCAGAGAGCAGACAGGACTGGAAGAGGAGGGCTGGGCTATGAAATGAGTTTAGGCCAGGATACTGCTCTGCTCAATGCAGAACACAGTCTGCGGGCAGCCTTAGAATCTATACGCTACATCACGCTTCATGTGGTGAAGGAGAATGAAGTCAGAGAGGTAAGATTGTTATTGTCTCACTTTAGCATCGCAGGCATGATGTGATTATTGTGAGTTTTGAGTTCTGATGAATTCTAATGCCTCTTTTCAGGTTGTTCAGGACTGGAAGTTTGTGGCCCAGGTATTGGACCGGGTTTTCCTGTGGGCATTTCTCTTAGTATCAGTGCTTGGCTCTGCTCTCCTTTTTATCCCTGTCATCTATAAATGGGCCAATATCATTGTTCCCAGCTATGCTGGAAGTACCACCTAAAACACATGAATGTATAAAATGAAAAAATATTTTGCTTGGATAAAGTTTTTGCATTATTGTTACATTTATTATTACATCTATGCAACTCGAGCGCTGTCATTTATGCTGTAACATGCTGCATCACATTTTGTTGTATGCTGATTTCATTACAATAAAATTTACAATAAAAAAGTCATTGTGCATTATGACAATTTATAATTGTTTCCTTATGAGGAAATTAACCAAAAATACAGATTACTCATCTTTTTTTTTGTCCAATCAAATAGTCTCTGGTATAAGAATGCCCCTCCCCCCTATGTCATCTGCATTATAGCAACATCAAGCAGCTACGGGTGGGTTTTCTGGGATGTGATGTTACCTAAAAGCTTTTGGCTATTTAACCCTTGTGCATCCTTGAGGAGATTTTTGTCTTTTTCAGTTTTCTTATTTTTTTTATTTATCATTTTGCCTGTTAATGCCAACTGCATCAATTTTGGCACAAGTGTGTATTTTTATTGGAATTGTACTGTTTCACCCTCATTTCCTTTCATAAATCTATTTCCCAATAGGTACACAAAATAGTTACACTTACGACCTTAAAGGGTTAGTTCACACAAAAATAAAAATTCTGTTATTAATTACTCACCCTTATGTCATCCCAAACTCGTAAAGACCTTTGTTCATCTTCGGAACACAAATTAAGATATTTTTTATGAAATCGGAGAGCTTTCTGTACCACCCACAGGCAGCAACGTCATTGCAACTTTCAAAGCCCAGAAAGGTAGTAAAGAGATCGATTAAATTGTCTCCAGTGGTTCAACCTTAATTTTATGAAGCAACGAGCTGCCGTTCTGCCGTAGAACTCAGAAGCGCTGCACTGTATTTACTACGTCAACAGCGTAGAAGACTGACACAGACAAGATGAAACTCCATATTCCAACCTTTTGGAAAAAGAGTATTAAGTGTGTGTGTATATGTGTATATATATATATATATATATATATATATATATATATATATATATATATATATAAAAGGCTTCCCTCTGTAGTAGGATTTTATTAAAGTCACCGCCCCTTCTGGGTTTTTATATTTTATCTCAAACGTTTTATTATTCATATTTTATATAAAATAAAGTTCAAAAATAATTTTCATAAACTTAAACCTCCATAACTTTTTTTGTTTCATTTGTTTTACTTCAGCAATAATCTGACAAGGGTCTTCTTTAAAATGAGACCAAACTTAACTCCAAAGCGTCAAATTTTTATCACAGACATTTTTGGCCTCTAACGACCTCAGAGTAATTTTTTTTTTTTTTTAATTAACGCACAAGGGTTAAAAAATATTCAATATGACCCTCTCAAAATTCATGCTTCAATAGAAAATACATCAGTTAAAGAAAAAACACATAATACATATAGTAGTCGTATAGTCCACTGGTATACCATGGTACAAAGCTTCTTAAAACAGTTACACTGTATGCAAAAAAAACAAATACAAATAAAACCTGCTTACTGAGAAAAGTCCCGGTCCTCCCCATTACCATCACATAACTTCTTTCATAATCACATATCTTCTTAATTATTAATTACATAACTTGTTCTTTATTAAGAAAATACATAACTGTATAGTTTGAAACGGTATGCTGAATGGACACATTTAGATAAAGTTTGCTCAGCTCCTGTCTTTAATAATTCATTTATTTAAACCTGTGACTCTACACTGTGGTTTAAGGGTTAACTCTCTGTTATCCAACATCCAGCCCTCACTCTGCAGACATTCACTTAGAGTCTTTGTGACACTTAAGCTCACTGGCTTCATCTAAGGGTAAGAGTTTTTTTTTTTTTTTAATTACTATTATTAAAAGAATAAGAATTTATACAGTTATTTTATTGTTTATTCAAGTTTCTGTTGTTGTGTTACCACTCTTCAAAGAGTTGTTTAAACTTTTTCGGTAACACTTTGAACGAGACTTCTACAGCAGTTATTTTTCTTATTTATTTCAACATTTGCTAATACATTTTTTAAATCAAAAGTTGTAATTGTTAACATTAGTTAATGCTGTGTTCTAACATGAACAACTGTATTTTTTTTATTAACTAACATTAGCAAATATTAATAAATGTTGTAAAAATATATTGTTCACTGTTAGTTCATGTTAATTCAAATCAGATCTTATTGAAAAGTGTTACCATTTTTTTCTTACTGTTTTAAATCATTGCATCTTCTTTTTGTAGGTTCCATACTCCCGGATTTTCTTAAATCTTTGTTTTTCACAACTCCATTTTTTACTTTCTATGTTTGGCTGCAATTTGTTGTATTTAGGTAACTGTTTATGAAATATCACATGCAATTCACATATCAGAACATATTACTTAATTTTAGTGACTAAAGAATGCTGTTGTTTAGGTAATAAAAATAATTATTAAAAATATAAAAAAATGGTTATCTAGTTACCTTGCAAAAACACATTATGTTTGTTTTTCCAGTAGAAATATTGAAACATACCTAAAACAAAATTACTGTAGAAGCAAATTGTTGAAATAATAAAATGCATAGATTTCTAATTGTTTTCTGCTGTGTGCCGTATAACATTACACTTCAAGCCCCTACATATTTTCTTAAACTGTGTAACACTACAGAATGGGCAAATTCTTTTACAGCAGAGCAACCAGCTTCACCAAACAGAATGCAAACACAATAAGCTCATTTGAGATGACAAACACCTCGCCTTGAATGTAAATGAGAATAAACAGAAGAAGAGCCAGACAAGAAACCAAGTAAGAGCTGTCAAGAGCTGAGAATTTTCACTTCTCTTAGTGGACAAGCAATATATGTGAGCAAAAAGCTAATTATTATTAAAATATCACACTAAATTTTTTTGTTGTTATAAGTGGATGCATTCGAAATGTATTAGAGTTAATAGTTAACAGAATAACATTATAAGAACAAAACATCACAGTTGTGAGACACACTGCTCAGCATGAAAGTCAGACTGTCCAACCCGATCTCACGGCAATTCGTACGTATTTTACGACCTCACTCATACGAATACGGAAGATTTTTGCTAAATCGTATGTTTTTTGATGAGTCAGATTCGTGATCACATTCAGTCTTCCTTGAAAGATTTTTTTAATGTGACACACTGGTCTAGCTAATAAGAGTTTCTGAGAATGCTTAGTGCATGCTGAATGCAGAATTGATTATGTGTCTCAGTGTTTATAATGATTTCTGAAAATATTATTTAACATAGTCATGGAATCATTGTACTACTAAAGATTAAAAATGATTAACTCATGTTTGTCTCAATGACTGACAGAAATATGTATGCTTAAATACAGCTTTGTAGTTTGTGTTGACAACAATGTATTTTGAATTATAGTCAAAATGTAGGGTATATTAATAAATTAATTGTAAGTTAGATTTTTTTTTTTTTTTCATTTACTTCAATAAGCAATTTTGATCATCACTTGATGCAAAATTCAAGTCCAGTTGAGAATTATTCTTTTAAACCATAATCTAACCAAACTTTCACCTTATCAATTGCTAATAAAGTTTGTAAATGATTGTCCAGACCCCTGCTGTCATTGTTAATTAAAATTAGTTACTAAACTACTGGTCAGGCTAAGATTTAAAATCAGCCGTTTTGAGTTTCGAACAGTTAAATAGTTGACAAACAACGTAGACCTGGACATGAACTTACTCCCCAATATCAACATTTTAGATTTAAATGTGATCAATTACAGTGCCTCAAGTACATAAATTATACTTGTATTTTTTTATACTTGAATGTCCTTCTCACTTAATAACAGAAAGAAACTGCACTTATAATAATTATACAAATATTGAATACATTACAATAAATTACAAATAAAATGCACAATATATTTAAAATTTGTTTGGGTTAAGTCTGTAACATTCACAATGTTTGAGGTTGAATTTTATAGGGTAAAAGTCAGAGTAATTAATTAGGAAATATCACTTTACCATACCACATTATTTACAATATAGTGAATCACACTCAATTTTTTGTTGTTATAAGTGGATGCATTTGAAATGTATTAGAGTTAATAGTTAACAGAATAACATTATAAGAACAAAACATCACAGTTGTGAGACACACTGCTCAGCATGAACGTCACAAGTCAGACTGTCCAACCCGATCTCACGGCAATTCGTAGGTATTTTACGACCTCACTCATACAAATACGGAAGATTTTTGCTAAATCGTATGTTTTTTGATGAGTTGCCCAATTCGTATGATTTTGTACGAATGACCTATCCCTAACCCCACCCCTAAACCTACCCGTCACTTCGGTTTAGACAAATCATACTAATTCATACAAGTGAGGTCGTACAAATACGTACGAATTGGTCGTGAGATAGCGTTGGACTGTCTCTGGTGGCATTTTTAACTGTTGTGGTGAATAGATTCCATGATTCAGATTCCATGGTCAATTGGGTCTTCTGTCTATTAGAACATATTTATGAAACATGATGGCGATTTTCAAATGCTTTACCCGATTTGCTTTAACCCATTGGGGACTATAGGGGTGGGTACATATAAATACTGTGAATTCGGACATAATACTACATAATTTCACATACTGTTTTTCACCTTAACTATATAGTAGGGAAGTATGTGATTTTGGATGCAGTCTTTTGTGCAGAACTTGCTCATCTCAATTGAGCCTAAGGACCCGAACACACCCATCTGCAATTGTTTGGACAGTCTGACAGTCCCGTATACCAAGTTCACACCATTGGTTGCTGTGTTGGATTTTTTGGGATGACCAAACAAACAGAGCAATGTTTTGATAGTCCCATAGAGACACAGTGTTATACTTTTCAGGAAAATTAACCTACAAATGGTGTATGTATAGTTGTCACTAAAAACTTATTTCAGCTTTAAAACTGTTTGTGCATTGTTTCTTAAAGGACTCAAATGGATCTGAGAGGGTACTTCAACAGGATCGAGTTTACTGGCCAATATGACAAACCCGACCTGGACACTTTGCGCACCATCCACAAGCTGCATGTTATGAAAATTCCATTTGAGAACCTCAGCATCCACTGCGGAGAGAAGAACACGACAGACCTTCACATCATCTATGATAAATTAGTCAAGAGCAATCGGGGAGGCTGGTGTTGTGAAAACAACCTCTTGTTCTCATGGGTCCTAAAGGAGATGGGTTACAAATACACCACACTAGGCTCCAAGGTGTTCAACAAGTTCCAAAATGATTTCCACCCCTTGGACTCTCATCTCATCAATCTGGTGGAGATTAATGGGAAGCCTTACATTACGGATGTGAGCTATGGAGTGTCATGCCAACTGTGGTATCCCTTAGAGATGATCTCGGGTAAAGATCAGCCGCAGCCTCCCGGTGTGTTCCGCCTCCTAAACGATGGGATGAGGTGGGTTCTGGAGAAGACATCAAGAAAGCAAGTGGTCAAAGATAAGGCCTATGCTAAGTCCAGCCTCCTTGACCATCGCCTGACGAAAACAATGTATTGCTTCCCATTAACACCCCGTGATAAAGAGCATTTCGTGGAGACACTGGATTGCCTGCAGACCAGTCCAGATTCTCGTTTTGTGCTGAAGTCCATTTGCTCCCTTCAGACGCCCACAGGCTTCAGAGCTCTGATTGGCTGGACTTACAGCGAGATCACCTACAACTCAGAGGAGGACTCTGACACGGTGGACATGAAGGAAATTCCTGACTGTGAAATAGAGGCTGTGTTGAGGGAAAAGTTTAATGTGGTGTTAGTTAATAAGTTCACACCTAAAAATAACAAAGCTAATTATTGCATGTAATGCTCAGAAGCAGTACTGACCTGTCTTATGCATCTCTATGGTCATATAAATCCATTTCATGCCTAATGTTTTTTCATGCTCTCAGATTAAAATTAAAATGAAACAAAAAATAACTATATATAATATAATGAAATATGTGCAATTTAAATGTTGTTACACAGCCGTCAATGATGCTAATGGCGCCAAATGGTTATGGTATCTAGGGCCTGACAGAGGCATGATAAACTGCACAACCGTGATCACATTCAGTCTTCCTTGAAAGATGACACACTGGTCTAGCTAATAAGAGCAGAGTTTCTGAGAATGCTTAGTGCATGCTGAATGCAGAATTGATTATGTGTCTCAGTGTTTATAATGATTTCTGAAAATATTATTTAACATAGTCATGGAATCATTGTACTACTAAAGATTAAAAATGATTAACTCATGTTTGTCTCAATGACTGACAGAAACATGTATGCTTAAATACAGCTTTGTAGTTTGTGTTGACAACAATGTATTTAGAATTATAGTCAAAATGTAGGGTATATTAATTAATTGTAAGTTAGATTTTTTTTTTTTTTCATTTACTTCAATAAGCAATTTTGGTCATCACTTGATGCAAAATTCAAGTCCAGTTGAGAATTATTCTTTTAAACCATAATCTAACCAAACTTTCACCTTATCAATTGCTAATAAAGTTTGTAAATGATTGTCCAGACCCCTGCTGTCTTTGTTAATTAAAATTAGTTACTAAACTACTGGTCAGGCTAAGATTTAAAATCAGCCGTTTTGAGTTTCGAACAGTTAAATAGTTGACAAACAACGTAGACCTGGACATGAACTTACTCCCCAATATCAACATTTTAGATTTAAATGTGATCAATTACAGTGCCTCAAGTACATAAATTATACTTGTATTTTTTTATACTTGAATGTCCTTCTCACTTAATAACAGAAAGAAACGTCTCGGTTACGTATGTAACCCTCGTTCCCTGAAGGAGGGAACGGAGACGCCACGTCGGAGTACCGACGAATAGGAATCTCGCTCGCGAGAGCCAATCTACTTAGAGTGAAACTAAACGAGCCAATGCACATTGGCATGCAATGATTGCACCAGGTGCTCATGCCACGCAGCGCGGGTATAAATGAGACACAGGTGTTTGCATCAAGTTAGCTTTTTGCTGAGGAGCCGAGTAGGTAGACTGGCACCCCAGCAGGGTGCAGAGGGCATGGCGACGGGACGTGGCGTGGCGTCTCCGTTCCCTCCTTCAGGGAACGAGGGTTACATACGTAACCGAGACGTTCCCATTCAGTCGGTCACTCTCTGCGCCACGTTGGAGTACCGACGAATAGGAATCCCTACCAAAGCGCCATGGCCTCTGCCCCCGTCCAGTGCCCTGTGTGAGCCTCCTGAGCTCTCTTACCTGATGAGACGGGGCTCACACAGAGAAGTCCATCACTGCTGTTCCGCATGACCCGTTCAGTGACTATTGGATAACACTGGGAAAGCGTGCCCTAGTGAGGGGAACGCTGCGGAGCCCACATCGTACCCCGAAGGAGTTATGTGGAGTACAATGCTGAGCCGTAGCCCGCAAAGGAGAGAGGGGGCTCAGTCCCAGTGACGGGAAGGCTCTCCCAAGGGAAAGACACGGGCTTCCCGTAGGAGCGACCGTGGAAAATATATGGGATCCCCGCAGGGTCACTCATATATCCCCAGCCCAGTACCGGTTCTCAAGGATTCAGCGGCAAGGGGCCTGATGCCAGACGTTCCGCCACGTCCGGCACCGAGGGAGATGGAGGACTCGACAGAGTTTGCTTCTGGAGAATAAAAGCGCCGGGGCGCAGCAAGCCGACAAGAGCCAGGGCCTCTCAGTGCTTCTACCCGTTTTGAGGCGAGAACACAGGAGGACACTGGCTCCACACGTAGACTATAGAATCTAGCGAACGTGTTGGGTGTCGCCCAGCCCGCAGCTCTACAGATGTCTGACAGCGAGGCGCCACGTGCCAGCGCCCAGGAGGATGCAACACTTCTAGTAGAGTGTGCTCGCACCCTGAGCGGACAGGGCACACCTTGTGCTTGGTAAGCCAAGGTGATGGCATCCACTATCCAGTGGGCCATCCTCTGCTTGGAGACAGCCTTTCCCTTCTGCTGGCCTCCGTGACAGACAAAGAGCTGATCTGAGGTCCTGAAGCTTTGAGTTCTATCCACGTAGATCCGCAGAGCGCGGACGGGACAGAGCAAAGCTAGGGCTGGGTCTGCCTCCTCCAGGGGCAGCGCTTGCAGGTTCACCACCTGGTCCCTGAAGGGAGTGGTAGGAACCTTGGGCACATAGCCAGGCCGGGGTCTCAGTACCACGTGGGTGTCACCCGGCCCGAACTCTAGGCACGATTCGTCGACCGAAAATGCCTGCAGGTCCTCTACCCTCTTGATGGAGGCCAGTGCGGCCAACAGCAAAGTCTTCATAGACAGAATCTTAAGCTCTGCTGACCGCAAGGGCTCAAATGGGGCATTCTGAAGTGCTCGGAGCACCAGAGCAAGATCCCAAGAGGGTATGGAGGGGGGTCGAGGAGGATTTAACCGTCTCGCCCCCCTGAGGAACCTGACGACCAGGTCGTGCTTCCCAACTGTCTTACCTTCTATGTGGCCGTGATAGGCAGATATTGCAGCAACATAGACCTTGAGGGTGGAGGGCGACAGCCTACGCTCCAACCCTCGTTGCAGGAAGGAAAGCACAGACGCGATCGAACATCTTCGGGGGTCTTCTCGGCGAGAAGAACACCACTCGACGAACAGGTTCCACTTCAAAGCATAAGCCTGTCTTGTAGACGGTGCTTGTGCCGAAGTGATGGTGTTAACTACCTCTTGGGGTAAGTCACCTAGAACATCCGCGTCCCGTCCAGGGGCCAGACATGAAGCTTCCACAGATCTGGACGCGGGTGCCACAGGGTGCCTCGTCTCTGAGTCAGAAGGTCCTTCCTCAGAGGAATCGGCCAAGGAGGGGCTGTCGCCAGGAGCATAAGTTCTGGGAACCAGGACCGGTTGGGCCAGTAAGGCACCACCAACAGGACCTGCTCCTCGTCCTCCCTGACCTTGCACAGTGTCTGTGCAAGTAGGCTCACTGGGGGAAACGCATATTTGCGCAGCAGTGCATCCGTGCCGAGTGTACCCTCGGTCAGCGAATAGAACCACTGGCAGTGGGACGTTTCTGGGGAGGCAAACAGGTCGACCTGTGCCGCCCCGAACTGTCTCCAAATCAGCTGAACCACCAGGGGGTGGAGTCGCCATTCCCCTGGGAGCGCAGCTCGTGAAAGCTCGTCGGCCACACAGTTGCTCACACCAGGGACATGAATGGCCCGAAGCGACCTCAGACACTTCTGACTCCAGAGGAGGAGATGGCGGGCGAGTTGCGACATGCGGCGGGAGCGTAGACCACCTTGTCGGTTGATATACGCAACGGTCGCAGTGTTGTCCGTGCGGACCAGTACATCTTTGCCCCGTAGCAGCCTTTTGAGGCGGCTCAGAGCGAGATGCACTGCTAGCAACTCGAGGCAGTTGATGTGCCAATGCAGGTGCGGGCCCGTCCAAACCCCTGACACTGCATGCCCGTTGTACGTGGCTCCCCAGCCCATGGCAGAGGCATCCGTGAAGACCACAGCATGCCTGGACACCTGTTCCAGAGGCACTCCGGCCCGAAGGAACGAGGGGTCTGACCATGGGCTGAAGGATTGGCGGCAGGCCGGTGTGATGCTCACCCGGTGAGTGCCGCGTTGCCACACCCATCTCGGGACTCGGCCGTGTAGCCAATGCTGAAGTGGTCTCATATGAAGCAAGCCTAGCGGTGTTACTGCCGCTGCGGCTGCCATATGCCCCAGGAGCCTCTGAAATTGTTTCAGTGGAACCGCCATCCTGCCTTGAAACGTGTTCAGGCAGTTCAGCATCGACTGGACGCGCTCCTCTGTGACGCACGCTGTCCGTCCGACCGAATCTAACTCCATACCGAGAAAAGAGATCCTCTGCACGGGGGCGAGTTTGCTCTTCTCCCAGTTGACCCGAAGACCCAACTGGCTGAGGTGTCTGAGCACCCGGTCCCTGTGTTCGCACAACTGATCCCTGGACTGTGCTAGAATAAGCCAGTCGTTGAGATAGTTGAGGATGCGAACGCCCTGTTCTCTCATGGGCACAAGGGCCCCCTCCGTGACTTTCGTGAAGACACGGGGGGACAGGGACAGCCCGAAGGGTAGGACTTTGTACTGATATGCTCGACCCTCGAACGCAAAGCGCAGAAACGGCCTGTGTCGAGGAAGAATCTAAACATGAAAGTACGCGTCCTTCAGGTCGATCGCTGCAAACCAATCTTGGGGACGGATGCATTCGAAGATGCGTTTCTGCGTGAGCATCTTGAACGGTAGCTTGTGAAGGCTCCGATTCAAGACTCGCAGGTCCAAGATTGGCCGTAACCCACCGGTCTTCTTGGGTACAATGAAGTACGGGCTGTAGAAGCCTGTCTTCATATCGGCTGGAGGGACCGGCTCTATCGCGTCCTTCGCCAGTAGGACTGCGATCTCCGCACGCAGGACATGGGCGTCTGCGGCGTTCACCGAAGTGAAGTGGACGTCCTTGAACCTTGGGGGAACGCCGGGCGAACTGAATCGCATAGCCGAGCCTGATGGTCCGAATGAGCCAGCGAGATGGACTGGGGAGCGCTAGCCAGACTCGCAGAGACCGTGCAAGCGGGACCAAAGGGACCACCGGCGTACCCACCGTGGGGCAGCGAGGTGGAATGCAGGTACCGGGCTGGGGCGGCTGTCTCATGGAGGCGGCCCGCAGCGAGGTGTGAGTGTGCATTGCAACACTTACCTGAGTCCACAGGTGGGCAGAAGGACTGTGAGGGGATCATCCACTGCTGCCCGCTGGCGAAGGGGGAGGATGAGTGTGGTCCGGGGTTTGACCGGCCACAACCCTCTGAGCCCCCTGGGGACCCGGAGATAGGGGAAACTGCTCTTTTATTGAAAATTTGGGTACCGAATTTTGGGAACAGAAACAAAACGGAACACAAGATTCTCCACCCGGCCCTCCTCCGGGGGATGGAGCGGTGCGGTCACCGTCTCCAGAAGAGCAGTCCTCCCCATCTCCAGGTCGCCCGTCTCAGGGCCGCTTGCCCTTGCTCTTGCCACCCCTCTTGGCAGAGGCCTGGACGGGCGGAGCGGCCTGCTTACGCCCGGCTCCACGACGTCGCTTGGGTGGAGGCTGCTGCTGCGACGCGGGAGCGGAGGCGGACGCAGGCGGCCGCCCTCGGCGACGAGCAGGCTGAGGCGCTGCCGGCGGCGGGGTGGAGACAGCAGCTGTCCGCCGTGGCAGGATGTGACTGATCGCCTCAGTCTGCTTCTGTGCGGCCAGACACAGCCAGAGATGGCGTTCCTGGACCACCATAGTGGACATCGCACGACCCACTGCCCGCGCCGTAACCTTCGTCGCACGAAGCGCGAGGTCCGTTGCGGTTCTCAGTTCCTGGAGAACTGCGGGATTGTGACCACCCTCGTGCAAGGTCTTCAGTGCCTGGGCCTGATGGACCTGCAACAACGCCATAGCGTGTAAGGAGGAGGCAGCATCCCCACAAGCCTGGTAGGCCTTTCCGATCAGATCGGACGAGTACCTACAGGCCCGGGAGGGGAGACATGGGTTCCCCCTAGAAGTGGAGTTAGGGCACAGTTGCATGGCAACGGCCCGTTCCACGGGAGGAACCTGCGTGTAACCCTTCTGCGCTCCCCCATCGAGGGTGGTGAGGGAGGAGGAGCCACTGGGCCGGTTTCGGGCAGTGAAAGGTGCCGTCCATGACCTAGTGAGCTCGTCATGCACCTCCGGAAAGAAAGGAACCGGGGTGGGGCGCTGAGAACCAGCACGGGCCACCCCGCAAAACCAAACGTCCAGCCTTGAGGGTTCGGGACATGGTGGAGGGTTCCACACGAGCCCGACTCTCTCAGCGGCCCGGGAAAGCATGGCCATCATTTCCGGATCCGTATCGGGCACAGCGGATCTTCCCAAAGGAGCCCCCTGCGCCGACACGTCATCTCCAGAAACTTCTGACCCTCCCGATGCAGCGATGGAAATCTGATCGTCAAGAGGAGCCCCGAAGGATACGGATGGTACACACCTCGTGGGTGGCCCACCGCGTTCCAACGGCAGCTCTACTGGCTGCGAAGTGCGGGAGGAGTGAGGGTTCCCCGGGGGTTGGTTCCCTGGGGGAAGCGCGCTCACCGTAATCCTCAGATCACCCGCGCTACTGCCTGAAGTAACCCTCTGTGGAGGATTAGATCGAGGCAGAGGCACAGGGACTCCACCCCTTGCGAGATGGAGTCTCGACCGCAACTCCGAGATGGTCATGTTCCCGCAGTGAGAACATAAGTCATCCACCAGCGCTGCCTCAGCGTGCTGAACGCCCAAACACGAGATACAGCGCTTGTGACCATCCCTCGGTGACAGATAACTACCGCATCCAGAAACACACAGATAGAATGTCATCCTGAAAAGGACGCAAGCTCTATCTGTGTTGCTCTAATAGAAGGACGCTCTCCTTGGTGCTGAAGCACGCAGGGGGAGGGGTCGCGGCGACACAGTCAGGGGATAGGGCAGCCTGACGTGCGCGCTCTCTCTCACACGAAGGCGCTCTCTTACCAGCCGTAAGAACGGCTTTTCAGCGCTCTCCACCTAGCGCACCGAACCAGCTGTGAGAACAGCCTTTGTGTTTGCTCAGAAAAGAGAAAGAGAGATGATCACAGAACCACACGACCCGCTGCAGTGCCGTCACACCAACACCGACTGAAGAGATCGCTTCCAAAAGGGCAGGCTTCTTTTCAGTCAGGACTGCGAAGTAGAGAGTGATATCTGGCTGAACCATCTACCACTCGGCTCCGAAGCAAAAAGCTAACTTGATGCAAACACCTGTGTCTCATTTATACCCGCGCTGCGTGGCATGAGCACCTGGTGCAATCATTGCATGCCAATGTGCATTGGCTCGTTTAGTTTCATTTGAAGTAGATTGGCTACTTGAGCGAGATTGAGCGAGCGAGATTCCTATTTGTCGGTACTCCGACGTGGCGTCGAGAGTGACCGACTGAATGGGAACTGCACTTATAATAATTATACAAATATTGAATACATTACAATAAATTACAAATAAAATGCACAATATATTTAAAATTAGTTTGGGTTAAGTCTGTAACATTCACAATGTTTGAGGTTGAATTTTATAGGGTAAAAGTCAGAGTAATTAATTAGGAAATATCACTTTACCATACCACATTATTTACAATATAGTGAATGAAAAAAAAAAAAAATTACTATAAGGCAGATTCAGACACATGAAATCATAAAGCATTTTAGAAAAATAAAATATACACAGACAGGGAAAGCTGAATTTTATTATTCTGTACAACCCATTAAAATTAAAGTGAATCCTGCAAATTGTCTGAGATTCAGATGAAAAACTTTGGAAAAACATTTTCATATATACAATTATACATACATGTATACATTTACATGCATGCATATAAATTCATTACAGTTACCAGATCTGCTTACTAAAAGAGACTTTGAGCTTGTCTTTTAAATATCCTGACGTTTTCCATCCAGACATAACATCATTAATTACTGTAGTTTTTTTCTCTTTTCCTATAAAGTTCAGTGTACAGTCCATTTCATAGTCAAGGGACCGACATATAGGAATAATTTATATGCAAATGTGTCACTCAGTTTTTCTTTTTCTGCTGCAGCACTTGACACACAGATATCGAACTGTTAAAAATATAGATAGAGTGAATATCAGAACAACTGCAAACAATGTAACTGCAACATCTATTGAGTAATAGGAGTACCAAGGCAGTTTGTAGGACTCTGTACGGAGGTGAGCAGCACCTTTGTGTCTCATTACAAACTCAATCCAGAAGAGGGCACTGTCCAAAGGTTTAACTGGCTTGTCTCTGTGCAGATGAGAGAGTCTCTGCATACTCAGTCTGTAAGATGGTTCATTGATTAGTTCCTGTATGGCTGCATGCAGTGTGTTTTTATCTAAAGTTGAAATGGAAACGATCTTGGATGCACCCCTTTCTTGTAACCGAAGAAGATTATCGTACTGGTCAAAAAAGAATGGAATTCCAACCACTGGAATACCATGGTACAAAGCTTCTTGAACCCCATTGGTTCCGCCATGTGCAATAAAAACTTTAGTCTTTGGATGCCCTAGAAGATCATTCTGTGGCATCCAGTCAACCAGTAATGTGTTGTTCCCCAGTGTAGGCGGTCTCTTTCCGGTGTATCTCCAAATTACCTTTTGAGGGAGCCGAGCAAAAGCAGTAGCTATGTCTGCTGTTAAATCATCTGGTAGGGCACTAATAAATGTCCCTAAAGACATGATAATGACTCCATGCTCTCCAGAACTTTGCATGAAGTCTTCCAGATCACGTGGAAGGGCCTTCGCTGGTTTACACTGGAAGCCACCAATGTAGATGATATTTGGCATTGTTGGACGTGGAAATTCAAAAACAAAATCAACCCTCATAAGCCATATATCAGCCCCCTGGAGAAGTTCATAAAAACGTACAGGCGGATGGAAATATTTGTCACACAGTGCTTGGTACTGTGGCAAATTAAAATAGCTGTACTGAAAGGCCATTAGAAAATAGTAGAAAACATTTTTTACTCGTTGACAGAAGTTCATCTTGTCAGTGTTTCCAGATCCTGTGATAGGGATGTAGGACATCGGTGAGGGAGCGATGTCAAAGTGTCCCTCTCCAGTAGTGGTCCATCTCACATTATATACCATGGGTAACTTGAGTTCATGAGCCAGGAGAATGCCTGCACCCCATACTGGATCAGTAAGCATCAGATTGTACTGTTTTTCATGCAGTGCCTTCATAATTTCCTTGCTTTCAAATATGTTTGTTATAAGCTGACATATCATTTTATGCATGTTATACATGTTACTAACCACATCCAAATTCAGCCGTACAGCGCTCAGCCAGTACCTCTTTCCTCTTTCATAATCAATTAGTTCGGAGAGCATATTTTCTACAAATGCTTCATCCATTCCTTTGGTGTTAGGTATGGTTATAGAGTTGTAATAAGTTGAATTCTCCTTTACGAACCAGCTATTATAGGTGCGTATTACATCAATGCTGTGCCCTTGACCATGTAAAGCCTTGATGAGGATGTCCATGTTCACCCAGTGACTTCCCTCCAAAGGCACCACCAAGATTTTGCCACCATCACAGTGAGAAGCAAAAAGGATTACGACTGTTATCCAGAGAGAGACAGAAACCATGTTCTTAGAAAATGGTGTCATCTTGCCTGTAAATAACAAAATAATTGGATTACATAAAATTGGATAATATTATTTGTGTAATTACTTTGGTAAATAATGTTGTTGACACTGCAGTACTAACATAACAAAATAAAGAAATTAAATAGATGTAGACTAGTAGTCAAGTTTATATACTTATGAACTAGGCAACTAGGCAAAATAATTCAGATGGTTACTCTTACACAAACTGAATTATTTTAAAAATGAAACAGTTTTCACGTTTTATTTACATTCATTTGCTTTTTATTACAGGAATAACGGTGCTGACTGAAGAATATTCATGAAATCTGAAGTAATTTGAAGCATTTCTGAATATTGTGTGAATAGCTGTGGGTACACACACACTCCGTTAGTGCTCCCACGTAACAGTTAACATGTCAATTACATCCATATATCAGACTCTTTCACACAAACAAACATACACATGTAAACGTTCTGTCTTATGTTGTTTTTTTTCACTTATCTTTATATGTGTTGGTGTTCTATGGTGTGATGAACACGCTATCAATGGGATGAATCTGTGTTTCGGGTTGCACTACTGTCTGTGTATGGAGTGTTCTTATTCTTCTTGTTTAATGGCAATCTACTCTTTAGGAGCACTGCCGCCATCTGCTGTACTGGACAACGTATTTCACACATGGGTAATGTTTAAGTCACCATGAAATCAAAATTAACAATTATTATTTTATTTATGGCATAAAATGCGATATTTTATGGGATATAGAGAATGTGAAGCTGACATCACGCCGTGTTGAGTTCTGGATAATTGCTTTGTTTATACGCCATACTGGAGGGATTGCGCTGCCTTTCTGCAAGTGAGTTTAGGGCAGTATTTTGATTTTCTGTCGTGATTGTGAAATATATGTCGCCATTGTTGATCATTCATGCTGCATCAAGAATTGCCATAGCAACTCACACCATTGTTCAGGGAGAAAACTGGATGATGTAAAACGTTTTTTCGCCTTTTCTACGTGTAAAAATGTAGTACCGTCACCACCTGATAGACTTGGTCGGCATTACTGGGAACGCCCACAAAAACGTCATATCCGTTTATGCCGTGGGGGAAAACAAACCATTCGAATGAATGCGCGTAGACCTCGTTAGACGCTTTATCTTTACTTTTTGTAATAATTACGATTTATTCTTGCTTTTAAAGTTGCCATGTGGCATTCTGCACCTCTAGTAAGTAAAAAAAAAAACTGAAGTTTTATACTGCCAAATAAACAGACGAAGCCATTTGTCAATTCCAAAAGCCAGAAATGCAGTCAATTTATCCTTAAAGCAGTTTTTCACGATGAGCGATCACATAGCCACATAATGCATGAGGTTATTAATGTACATAACATTAAAAAATCTTCTTTATTTTATGATCAGAAGGGCTGGGCTCATGCTTGTGCTTCAAGCTTACAAGCTGACACTTGTACATTTTCTCGTGAAAATGCATGCTGCTCCCACAAATATTACACAACATAATAGCTAGGCTACTTCATAAATCACCCAGTCTTTTGATGAAGACGGTTGCTATAAAAAAGCAAAAAAAAAAAAAAAAACTTTGCTATTGTCAGTAATTTGAATAATATTGACACTGACATGTCAACTCCAAATTTGCTTTGTAATATGTAAATGCTAAACTAGGAATTCATCCGTGCATAACGAATAAATAAACAGATAAAGCTACATGCATGCAAGACAACAGAAAACTGACGGATGTCTAAACTTTATCTAAACCTTTGTCAGTGATCATCATATCACTGGATGTTAGGCTTTTGACAAATGTTTGTTAAATGTGGCACTGCGGTAAATCAACGTTTCTATTCTATCCCAAACATACTTATACATAAACAAATGCCTTTTACATTGCACACGGAATATTCAGAAAAATATCAATTTCATAGCACAAGACAGGTTTTATGATCATTTTAAAACGTTAAATGTATGTAATACATACTTTTAATCCATTAAATTCAGGAACACTGAATTAACGTCTTTACCGACAGACTGGGTGATTTATGAAGTTGGCATGTTTATACCTATTTGGGGGTCAGGGGAGCAGCAGCATGTAAAGCAGCATTAAAGTCGACTGGTCGGTGCAACCCCTAATTTAAATTAATCTGTCATGAAAATGACAGCCACTCTGTATAAATGGTTATATTTCAACAATAAATTGGAGTAAAAACATAATTTTATAATTAGATTTAGAAGTTAATGCAATAACTACCTAATGTGAAGTTTACATGTTTGCATACAATGTTATTTAAGTGTTGATTATTATATCTAAAAATAAATAGCTACTGAATTTAGGATAATTTGGGCTCTGTTGTTATATAATAGTAATGCGCAAGTAAGAGCTCTAAAGGCACGGATATTGTCTGCTTAATTAGTCCACAACCTCCAGGGGTTTTTATGAAGGCATCATGCTCCACAGGCTTGTTAGACAAATCTTTCAAGTCCCTATCTCTCGTGTAGCTTGCCATGGGGCCCATGTGACCAAGCGCCCCAGGCTACAGGCTTGCATGGCGGCATTCCGTTCTGCGCTAGTAGCACGACGCTATTGGATTACTGGATGATTCTGGATTCTTTTTCTCTGTTATGAAGATCTGCATATCTCTTCATACATTGCTTTGCAATGCAATCTGTGTCAATTAGGTCAGTATTTGGCTTGTCTTGTGTAACTAAAGGTAGCATAGTATTGATCTTTCTTCCAAACAGTAGTTCTTCTGGTGGTCTTTGGGTGGTTCCATGTAGTGTTGCTCTGTAATTTCTCAGGAAACTATAGGCACTGCTTACATTGTTTACCTTCTGCATTCATAGTTTTCTTGAGTGTTCTCATGAACCACTCTACTTCCCCACACCTTAAGCCATTATAAAGTTACCTTTCTGTGTTTGAAACCAAGATACAAACTGAAATCCGTGAAACTGTGTCCATTGTGGGGTATGCCAAAAGTCAAGAATATTTTATCCAGTTTGGGAATTACAGCATTAGCATCTTGCATCAGCATCTTGAGGGGTTCTGTATGATGTTGTAGGGTGGTTGCTTGACATAGGATGCATTCTTTCACCACTTTTTCTAATTCTGCATCGATACCAGGAAACCATACCTTTTCTCTTATCAGCTGTTTTAGTCTTTACAATGCCTATGTGTCTAGGGTTGAATTTTAACACATCACAAGGAACTTTTTCATATGGTTTAAAAATACCATAGCAAAAACAACTACTTTAACTAATATAAATTTCAAGTATTATACAAGATAAGTAAACACTCAGTAATTTAAATTAGAAATTGCTCATAGGATGGGACAGGAGGCTGAACGAGCTTCATGCTGGATATGGTAGAGAGAGGAAGAAAGCTTGAAGCAAGGAGCAGATGGGCAGTGATTTGGCCACCACTGCCGACCCACCAACTGGAGAGTGTTGTGGTTGAGGGTTGAAACATTCAAGGAAGGTTGGGAACCTCCTGATGACATCTACTGCTGGCTGAAAGCTACGGTTAACTAAATGGATAACTGAGGAAAGCACCCAACAGGTGTATTCCACAATGTAAAGTCTGGTTCGCCAGTGGCATCCAGAAAAAGACTGGGTGATAACCGAGAAAGATCGGTGATGCTAGAGAGACAGCTGACCTCCAGGAAAGACTGGTGCGGGTACACAAGGCTAGCCACCTTATGTGGAGCACTCGCAAAGAGGGCACCACTCAAGCTACAAATAATCAAGTTGAGCAATACCCCCGAGAGGGGGGGAGGATGAGAAACCCAGCGGGACAGTCAAACCGGTAACGGCTAGGACAGGAAATATGACTATGAGAAAGCTGAAGCAAACAACATTGACTGGAGAGGATCTCATGGTAAGATGCCATTACAAAACATCAGAGGACTCAAAGAACGATATGGCCCAGTTAAGCAGAGATAGCAAGGAAATAAAAGTGCTCAACAAACTGTTTTAATCCATCTCACTCGCTGAAAAGGAAGGTATAAAAGATTTAACAAGCAAGCTGCAGGAACAGAATACCTTTGACAGCAGAGGAAGATGAAAGAGAAGAGGCCAGCACAGTTTGTAAAAAACCTGTATGGTTTCACAAGGACTCTTCTTGGCCAGCCCAAGTCTGCCATATTAACCAGCTAGAGGGAGGAAGTAGAGGAGTTCCTACAAGAATCTCACAATGACCCCAGAAGGGATCAAGGTCTTGGAGCCAATCAGAACATTCGTAGACCAGAAAATCCATCAGTCAAGCTAAATGCGAACTTGGCAGGAGCCTGAAACTTCTGGGAAAATCTGGGCCAAAGGGTCAATTCCAGCAAGCTGGAAGCTGGCAGAGGGATGTTTTATCCCAAAAGAAGAGGGTTCCTCCACAATTGCCCAGTTCAGGTAAATTTCCCACCTGAGTGTGGAATGCAGTTTTCTTCTCTGTAATTGCAAGAAGGTTGACCACCTACATGATGCAGAATAATTACATCAATCCCACGTAGGGAGGAGACGTTCTCACGACCTTGCGCAAAGTTCCCTAAAAGTTCTCTGAAGGTGATGAAAATCCCGAACCTTTATAGAACATTAGGGACATTCCTAAAATGTCCTCTTTTGGTTATGAAAGTGCTGCAGTTCAAGGTTCCTTATATGGCTTTAGGGGGATGTTCCATTTTGGTTATTGTATGGTCACATAGCAATAGTGTTTATTTCGTTAACGAAAATATGATGAAACATTTTCCATGACTACGACGAGACGAAGAAGAGACGACACAAACATCCTTAAATGATAACTGTGACTATTATCAACATGCAATATCGTTGACGAATAAAGAAGAGACTAAAATGTAGTTAAAAAAAAATGTGACCAAGATCACTCTTTGGTGTTGTTGGGGGAAAAAAAGAGGAGCGTTCAAGCATTCATGATTGCGGTTGCCAGATTTCAATGATTTAAATCGCCCAATCAGAGCTTTTCTGTTAAGAAAACACCTTACTATCCGGTGTTTTACTTAAACTTTGCAATCTGGCAACCATGTGCACGCAAGCTCTCTCTCTCTCTCTCTCTCGCATGCGCAGATGATCTGAAAACACCAAATAACAAGTAAGCTGCATTTCAGCAATCTCCATTTGAGATTTTCTGCTTAAATGAAAGTGTCATTCAGTCGGTCTGTGTTCTGTCTCTTGTGCCATTTGTGCTACTAAATCAAATTTCATCAAAACTTCTCAGTGATGAACTGTAATAAATCCAAGCATGGATTGCTCGACTATTTGCGATTGTGTTTACCGAATAACTGCACTTACGTACTTACGCAACTCTGCACTCTGTGTGACAATACAAAGTCTTTTTTGCTGTTGTTTTAACAGAAAACGTGAAATTCCACTGTTTTACATTTTTAGAGAAGTTTCTTATTTTCCCATTAGGCCTATATGATAAATAGCCTATAATAAACAAAGCTAGTAAAACAAACCACCCGTATGGGTGAATGTTATTTTTTGGTCCTATTTAGGCCCTTCCATCATGTTTACTGAATGCTTTCAGAACATGTTTGAGTGAATCAATGCACACTGGGCTGCTTTGCAAATGAGGGTCAGTAAAACACAGGATTTATACAAAAGTTGCTTCTCAAAGATGGATCAATGCCAACTGTTTGTCCAACTTCATATTCAGAACATGTAAGTACCGCACGTTATATTTTGTGAATGTACGCAAATCGCCTTTGTGAATGTACTTGTTAGCACACTGACGGCTAGTGTGGCTAAAGTTGACTCTGACTGTATTCACAGAGATCAAAGCTATGTCATTAGTTTTATTTTTAAGAAGTAATAAAAGTGCGCTTCTGAAGTGTTCTGGTTATGAAGTTTGATCACAAAGGGTTGGTATTGATCCATCTTTGAGAAGCAAATTTTGTGTTTTACTGACCCTCATTTGCAAAGCAAAAAAATAACATTCTAGGTTGGTCCAGTAAAGGTCCTGCAAATGCTATGGGAATGTAGTGTAGAGGGAACGCCCTATAGTAATGATCCCCTAAACATTCCCAGAACGTCCTGAAGGTTCCCTGAAGGTCCGCCAAATAACGTCCCCAACCCTTAAAAGAACTCCACATTGTGACCGTCTCAGAATGTTCTGGGAACGTTACCAGGCGACGTCCTTGACACCAGTGGGGACGTTCTCAGAACGTTTTGGGAACATCTAATTTCCAAATAAAATATGGTCCCCTAAAGTTCTGACAACGTCCTGAATGTTCCGTGAAGGTCCGCTGGAGATTCTAAAGGCAGATGCAGTGACGTAATGACTACCATTTGGCGATTGGCTCTTTTATTAATAAGGTGGGACTTGTTCTGCCATATTGCGCATTGCACTTTCTCCCATTCATAGTAATATGAGTGCACTGTCTTTGTATATCTACAGTCTTTGGGTCTACTCTGTTGTCATTGAGTCTGTTCTCTGCACTTCATTAACTTTCTTGGTTCATCTAATAAATGAGACATACAAATGTAATTTCTACACGAAAAAGTTAGTTCAAAGAAAGAATTAAAGCATAAATATCAACATTATAACTTTTCTGATACTTGTGTTCCCATCATGCACTGGGGCATAAATAATAAAAAAAAGTTTCCCAGCTGTATTTACACTGTTTTAGCATTGCTTTTGTTGTTATGTTTAGTAAGTATTGAGGTCTCTGTGTTTGGGTGGGTATCGTGTTACTTGAATTATGTACAAAGATGGCAAAAGTAAACACATCCTCAGGTAGAAGTACAGATACTAATGTTTAAAAGTTGAAGTACGGTCTACACTTTTTTTTACTCAAGTTAAAGTAAAGAAGTATGGGCTCTGACATATACAAAAAATGCCATTACTACTACCTGTTTTAGTGTCACGCTGGTTACTGGACATCACATCATATTAATTAATTAATTAATACAAAAGAACTTACATTTCAAATTTTGTTAGCTAATTAATGTTTCCACGCTGAGCAACCACCATGTACAACAGGGCTGGACTGGGACAAAATTTCAGGCCAGGAAATATCAAACTCATCCAGGCCATCCCAAACACCCACAACAAATTCTGAAACCACAAACAACCCTATTTTTTGTATGGCCATCACATAAAAAAAGGTTTAAATCCTTAGGCAAGACTCATGATTCATGATTTATTAGAGATGCCACCAAATACAGATTAAAACTAAAGTAACGAGCCTAGTTTAAAAATGTAAGAAGTAGAAAGTGCAGATATTTGTGTAAAAATGTAAGGAGTGAAAATAAAAAGTTGTCCGAAAAAAAAAATAGTGAAGTAAAGAAAAATCTACTTTTTTGTATTTGTACTTCGTTACGTCCCATCTCTGATTGTGTATGGTGTCTACAAAATATCTATTGTATTATTTATTTAGATGTTTCTAAGTAAACCATACACTATAAAAGCATGGTTTAATTCAATGTTGTATTGTTTGAGTAAAAAGTATTGCAAAGTAAACATCAATTAAGTAGAAATGACTCAATAAATGTTTACTGGCCAAGTTACAGTAACTTATGTTCTTTTTTAATTTTACTTAACTTTGTTAAGTAGAGTTTACTTAGTTACATATGTGAAATTTACTTTAAAAATCTGTGTGCAAAACCTTGCAAAAAAAAATAAAAAATGACATTTTACCCAGTGAGTCTGTATTGCTGAGATTATTATTGGTGCTATAATATTTACTATTCATATGGTAGTTTTAACACATAAATCAATTCCTTTAAACGTCCATTTTTGCAAAAACTTGAATGCATTTATGAAGAAATATTTGCTTTCCCACAAAATAAAATCAAATATAAAGAGAAATCCTATCCAGTACACACAAACATCATGCTGGGGCTACTAAACTTTGAAAATTGTCGAATGAATTCTTAAAACTGTAGAAAACTACAGATGATTTACTTTGAGTGAATACTCTTTTGTTAAAAAAAGCCTGTTGTTTTAATCAATAAACTAGATTACTTACGGTTATATTGACTGGCATATGCTCCTCTTTTGTTCAGTGCCGAACTGCCAATTTCTTTATCTTGGTATATTACTCCTGAAAATGAGCAAACAACTTTAGCATTATGCAATATCAAACATTATCATTCAAAGCAGCTGACAGAGAGTCCAAAGTGCAAAGTTTATTTGTAGCATGATCTATATGGCACAGATATATTTTACTCGCATGTAAACTTACTAGTGATATCAATTCTACATAAAATAATTTCTACTACTTCTCAACACCATAACTATATCTTTGCACACTTGCTTATTATAAAACAAAATAACGATTGATTAAAGAGTACTTCCCTTTCGAGGGAACTCGCGCTGCGTCACCGCTTTGGGAACGCCTCTGCGTGATTGCGTCGTGAAGCACATGTGTAATCAGTCCAATGGAGAGACGGAACGCCATAGGCGGGTGACGTCATCGACCCGGAAGGTATAAAGCATACCGGCAAACAAACGCCGCTAGCTTCTGTTGCTTTCAGCAAGCGCTCTGTGTTTCATTGTCTTTGCCAGTTTTGTGTTTGTGTCTGAGTTCAGACTTTCCTTGTTTTTCTACAAGTTGCATTCACACTGACATATAGAGAGAGACATTATGGCGAGCGAACAGCGTTACAGAAAGTGTGTTCCTCCCTGCTCTCGTCACATCACGAGCGGGGATACACACTTGATGTGCGTTGTTTGTTTGGGTGAACAGCACGCCCAGTCGGCTCTCGAGGGGGCCGGCTGTGAGCATTGTGAGGCTTTGCCTATGAGAGTGCTGCGATCCCGCCGGGCACTTTTTGAGGAGGGTGTCCCGGTTCGCGTTCCCCGCGGCACAGGCCCCGCTGTTGCTGAGGCACAGCGGCAGCTTATGTCGTGGGGTTCGCAGATGGATCTGTCAGAGGGGTTAGAGACGGGCCCAGCCCTTTCTCTGCCCTCACCTGGCAGATCCAGTGCTGCCTCTCTGGGTTCGGGAGCCCGCCCCGCGGTTTCTCCCACCCAGGGGGCAGCCTCAGCGCTGCTTTTATCAAGCTCTGACGAGATCGATATTTGCAGCGTTGACGCGGGGGTTGAAGACTCGCCACTTCAATCCCCTGCTGGTGAGGAGCTAATGGAGGTGCTGTGCAGAGCTGTGGCCAAACTAAACATTGACTGGCCACAAGAGAATCAAGAGAGCGTCTCGTCCAAGAGCCGTCTGGACGAGCGCTTTCTCCCCACCCGCTCTGCCCAGCCTCCACGTCGGAGTTTACCGTTTTTCACGGATCTCCACACTGAGGTGTCGAGAACGTGGAAGCGGCCCATGTCCTCTCGTGTCTTCAGTCCCCAAACGTCCGTGTATAGTAACATCCAGGGGCTGAAGAAGCATGGGTATGGTTCGATGCCGAAGGTGGAGGAGACGCTTGCGAGCCATCTCTCTCCTCAGTCGGCATCGGCCATTAAAACTCCGACCTTGCCCACCAAACCTTTAAGAACCACCTCCTCTTTGGTGGGCAAGGCGTACTCGGCAGCGGGTCAGGCCGCCGCGTGCCTGCACACTATGGCCATCGTGCAGGCATACCAGGCCGACCTGCTAAGAGACCTGGGGTCCAGCCAGGAGATTTAGCTCTCCGAGCCACCAAGGAAACGGCCAAATCTATAGGCCGTTCTATGGCAGCCCTGGTGGCTACGGAGAGGCATCTGTGGCTTAATCTGACCGAGATTCGGGAGAGAGATAAGAGCTTTCTGCTTGATGCGCCGCTGTCTCCTGACGGCCTGTTCGGTGACGCTGTCACTACCGTCACCGACAGGTTTCAGGAGGCAAAGAAACAGTCTGCGGCGCTCAAGCAGCTCCTCCCGAGAAAGCCCCAGGCCTCGTCTGCTGCTGTGCGGGAGCAGCAGACACCGAGTACAAGCTCCGTACACCGGGCGCAACAGAAACAGAGTGTCGCTACTCGTACTCCCCCTCAGAAAGGGTGGGGCGGTGGGCGACACCCCCAGACGCAGCCCTCTATGGGTAGAGCAGATCTGCGGACTGTTCTCATCTCTAGGAAGGCTGCGTCTAAGAAGCCCTGACGCCAGTGGGCCCAGGGCAATGAGGGTTTCCCCCTTCGGGAACAGGCGGTGTTCACCTCAGCATACGGTGCCCGTCCTTTTCCGGTACCCTCACAGGGTCTCTCCACTAACCCCGCCCGAGTGCCGGGGCGTGGAAGGCCCTCGCGAGTCATCCGAGGATGGCCCGCGTCCTCCAGACAAGGAGGTGGCGCTGTCGAGTCAGCCGTTCCCTGCCGGTCATCCGCTTCAGGGCGCTGTGCTCCCAGCACTCAGTATACCAGAGGCCAGTCTCGAGGGACTGGTACCCCTAGTAGATTTTTTGCCAGAATGGGAAAAACTGCCAAATATATCTCGTTGGGTCCTGCAGATAATAAGATCAGGGTACGCCATCCAGTTCAGGTGTCGTCCACCCAGTTTCAAGGGGGTCCTACCTACCTTGGTGGGCCCCGAGCAGGCTCTGGTTATGACTCAAGAAGTCCAGACCCTCCTACGGAAGGGGGCCATAGAGAAGGTTCCTCTCTCCGACAGGGAGTCGGGATTCTACAGTCGCTATTTTATAGTGCCAAAGAAGGATGGGGGGTTGCGCCCCATTTTGGACCTGCGCTCTCTGAATCGCGCAGTGGCAAAGTTCAGGTTCAAGATGCTTACACTCAAACATATCGTGTCCCAAATCAGGTCCGAGGACTGGTTTGTCACGAAAGATCTCAAAGATGCTTACTTCCACATCTCCATCCTTCCGCAGCACAGGAAGTACCTGAGGTTCGCTTTCGGGGGACAAGCGTACCAATATCGGGTGCTTCCCTTCGGTCTAGCCCTATCACCCCGCACCTTCACCAAGTGTGTAGACGCGGCATTAGCCCCCTTGCGTATGCAGGGGATCCGCATTCTCAATTATATCGACGACTGGCTGATTTTGGCTCAGTCAGCACGTCTGGCGGTTCAACATCGAGATGTTGTTCTCGCACACATGAAGAGGTTAGGGCTGAGGCTCAACCTCAAGAAGAGCGTTCTTTCTCCAGTAAAGAAAATAACGTATCTGGGTGTGTGTTGGAATTCGATCCTGATGCAGGCCCGTCTATCAGAGCCTCGCGTAGGGTCGATTCTCTCAGCTGTGAAAGGGGTGAAACTAGACCAGCCACTCACTGTCAAACAGTATCAGAGACTGTTAGGCCTGATGGCAGCAGCGTCCAACGTCATTCCTCGTGGCCTGTTGTACATGAGACCTTTACAGTGGTGGCTCAAGACCAAGGGTTTTTCCCCGAGGGGAAATCCCTTTCGCGTGATCAAGGTAACGCGGCGATGCCTCCGCGCCTTAGTCATGTGGAAGGACCCTCGGTTTCTAGCCCAAGGCCCGTTACTGGGGGTACCGTGCCAGCGGGTCACTCTGACCACGGATGCCTCCCTTACGGGTTGGGGGGCGACCTGTGGCAGGACTCTCATCGTGCGTTGCACATAAATTGCCTGGAAATGCTTGCTGTGTTCCAGGCTCTGAGACATTTCCTGCCGTATCTCAGGGGCCATCATGTTCTAGTTCGCACAGACAACACATCGGTGGTCTCCTATATAAATCACCAGGGGGGTTTGAGGTCTCGCCCTTTGTACAAGCTGACTCGTCAAATCCTCCTGTGGGCCCTGGGGAAATTGCTCTCAATCAGGGCAATCTACATCCCAGGGCGCCTGAATACGGAAGCAGACATCCTGTCGAGGCAGGGGCCGAGGCCCGGGGAGTGGAGACTCCACACCGAGGTGGTGGAGCTCCTCTGGCAAAAATTCGGCAGAGCCGAAGTAGACCTGTTCGCAACTCAAGACAACACTCATTGTCGTCTATGGTTTGCTCTAACTCCTCCAGCTCCCTTGGGACTGGACGCCATGGTACAGGAGTGGCCGAGGCTGCCCCTGTACACTTTCCCCCCGATCGCTCTGCTTCCGGGAGTTCTAGAGAGAGTTCGTCGGGACGGTGCCCATCTGCTCCTAGTAGCTCCGTTCTGGCCAGCCCGGGTTTGGTTCTCGGACATTGTGTCGCTCCTCAACGGCTCTCCCCTGGAGATTCCGTGCAGGAGGGACCTGCTCTCTCAGTCGGGCGGTGCCTTCCTGCACCCACGCCCAGAGCTGTGGAATCTGTGGGCTTGGCCTCTGAGGGGGCCCAGCTCTTAAGCTCCGGTCTCTCAACCGAGGTTGTGGAGACCATCCTACACTCTAGAGCTCCCTCCACGAGGAAACTGTACGCATTGAAATGGAGACTCTTCACCTTATGGTGTAGAGATCGCCTGTGGGATCCAGTTAACTGCCCTGCGAGCGCGGTGCTGGAGTTCCTGCAGGAGAAATTCTCCGCTGGGTTAGCTCCCTCCACTTTGAAGGTGTACGTGGCGGCCTTAGCAGCTTACCACTCTCCTTTCGATGGTGTTACGCTCGGGCGACACCCCCTAGTTACTCGTTTCCTCCGTGGCGCTATCAGACTGAGGCCCGCAGTACGCACCAGGGTGCCGGCCTGGGACTTATCTATTGTCCTTCAGGGCCTTTCTCAGGCTCCCTTCGAGCCCATTGAAGAAATTTCTGAGAAACTCACTTTAAAGACCATCTTTCTGCTGGCTATCTCTTCTTTAAAAAGAATAGGGGACTTACAAGCCCTCTCTGTGGCACCCTCGTGCTTGGAATTTGCTCCCGGTATGGCTAAAGCTTTTCTGCACCCCAGACCGGGGTACGTTCCTAAGGTTCCCACTAATACTGTGAGACCCATAGTACTTATGGCCTTTTGTCCACCTCCCTTTCTGACGTCTGACCAGGAAAGATCCAATCTGCTTTGCCCTGTTCGCGCACTAGACGCTTATGTCCACAGAGCTGCCCTGTGGAGAAAATCGGAACAGTTGTTTGTGTGTTACGGTCCACCCTCGAGAGGGGGTCCGGTCTCTAAGCAGAGGATGAGCAAGTGGATAGTTGAGGCTATTTCACTTGCTTATGAGGTGGTCGGGCAGCCTTCCCCTTTGGCTGTCCGGGCACACTCGACTAGGGGTATGGCTGCCTCTCGGGCATTCCTAGCAGGGGCCTCCCTGCAAGACATCTGTGACGCGGCGGGGTGGTCCTCGCCGCTCACTTTCGTGAGGTTCTACGAACTTGACATTACTCCAGGGGCTCGGGTGCTCGCCTTTTAGACAATGCACAGGCGGGCATCCGGCTCCTATGGGGACGTGGGTATTCTCGTTCCCAAAGCGGTGACGCAGCGCGAGTTCCCTCGAAAGGGAACGTCTCGGTTACGACTGTAACCTTAGTTCCCTGAGTAGGGAACGAGACGCTGTGTCACCCTGCCATACTCCCCGCATGCCCGCAAAAGCGTCTTGCTTCACTCTACCACAGAAGCTAGCGGCGTTTGTTTGCCGGTATGCTTTATACCTTCCGGGTCGATGACGTCACCCGCCTATGACGTTCCGTCTCTCCATTGGACTGATTACACATGTGCTTCACGACGCAATCACGCAGAGGCGTTCCCAAAGCGGTGATGCAGCGTCTCGTTCCCTACTCAGGGAACTAAGGTTACAGTCGTAACCGAGACGTTTGGCTCAGTGCTCATTTAACTGCCTGCTTTCAGAATCTGGATGGTTAACTTGAAAGTGAGAGCAATCAGGAAATTACAGATCACATGAGTGAATGAGAGTTCATGAGGGAAATTCAGTCTGATCAATTTTTTTTTTTGTGAAAAAAGACAATTTCACATGTACAGGTAAAAGTCTCTAGCCTGGATGCCAGCCGAACTTAGCCCTGCCCACAACATTTGAGGTCGGGCAGTTCGGTCTGGACTTGATCTGTTTGAAGAAGCTGTTTGGACCAGTCAAATTGTCAGGGTGGGCTTTATACAATGATGGACAGATGCTAAACAGTAACGTAAGCATTCCCGTCACCAAAGAGCGCTTGGGTTGAATTCGTTCTAATCCTAAACGGAGAACTTGTTCGTATATGCATTCATCTTTACTATTTCTCTCAAAAACGATGATCGTGTTGGTAAATACTCTGTGTATCCTTAAATTATTTTTACAACACCGGCAAAGATCGTTTACACTCATCTTCTTCTTCCAGCGTGTGTGCAGTTAAATTAAAATCACTTCCACGTGATTAAATGTGAAGTGACAAAAGAAAGAACGACTGGGATTCGGAGGTGAGGTTAACTAACAGACTGCATAGCATGAAGACCCAGCTAAGCAATTAATGAATCATTTCTTTCTTAAAGTTTGGCCTTGGCTGCATTAGCTTATAATTAACATGTGACATTTTAATTATATTCTGCTGAAATGAACAAAATGACTTTGTTCATTTTGCTGAACGAGATTCAAAGATCCCAGTCCGTAAAATGATCCGAACTTCCCACTACTACTATGCATCGTTCAACATACGTCACCGTTGCTCTGATTGGTTGTAGGTCTATCCAATTGAATGCAGAGGCATTTTCTTTCCTGGTTCGGTTGAAACACGCCTCATAATCACAGCCCAATGGAGCAGTATCAGACTCATATTCTGACTAGAATTGAGTATGACGACGTCAGGCTAAAAAGTGTCAGTAATAAGTACAATTAGATCATACACATAATGAGAATGAGAAAAAAGGGGTTTTAGTATTGAATGTAGTGTTTGGTTTTCGTCACACCATTAAAGTTAGATTTTAGACTCATATAGGTCCCTTTATACTTACTTACTTTAGCTGGACAATAACTTTTTCTAGAGCTAATTTCCTATTATCAATGTGAAGCTGCTTTGAAACAATCTATATTGTTAAAGATTTGTGTGCGTGAATGCACTGGCTTGTCAACATCTAATCCTCAACCCCGATCAGAAGGTTTATAGGCAAAAAAGTTCATGACAGCTTCAGTTCCCAAGCATTGATGTATTCCAATCAAATCCACAAGCAGTTTGTTTTATTTGTAGGTCTATGTGTGGTTTGTTGTCAAGAACGCACACACATTAAAACAAACCACGATCTGTCTCGTTTCAGCGGCAAAACATTATGTGAAAACGTCTCGGTTACGTATGTTCCAAGTGGAACAAGGTTGACAGCTGGAAGTCGTCTGTAGCAGGTAGGTGCTTTGTGCACAAGGCTCATAGAAATAGCACAAGCACAAAATATATGCAATCAAACTATATACAGTGGGGCAAAAAAGTATTTAGTCAGCCACCAATTGTGCAAGGCCTGTAATTTTCATCATAGGTACACTTCAACTATGAAAGACAGAATGAGAAAAAAAAATCCAGAAAATCACATTGTCTGATTTTTAAAGAATTTATTTGCAAATTATGGTGGAAAATAAGTATTTTGTCACCTACAAAAAAGCAAGATTTCTGGCTCTCACAGACCTGTAACTTCTTCTTTAAGAGGCTCCTCTGCTACTGAATTTAGGATAATTTGGGCTCTGTTGTTATATAATAGTAATGCGCAAGTAAGAGCTCTAAAGGCACGGATATTGTCTGCTTAATTAGTCCACAACCTCCAGGGGTTTTTATGAAGGCATCATGCTCCACAGGCTTGTTAGACAAATCTTTCAAGTCCCTATCTCTCGTGTAGCTTGCCACGGGGCCCATGTGACCAAGCGCCCCAGGCTACAGGCTTGCATGGCGGCATTCCGTTCTGCGCTAGTAGCACGGCGCTATTGGATTACTGGATGATTCTGGATTCTTTTTCTCTGTTATGAAGATCTGCATATCTCTTCATACATTGCTTTGCAATGCAATCTGTGTCAATTAGGTCAGTATTTGGCTTGTCTTGTGTAACTAAAGGTAGCATAGTATTGATCTTTCTTCCAAACAGTAGTTCTTCTGGTGGTCTTTGGGTGGTTCCATGTAGTGTTGCTCTGTAATTTCTCAGGAAACTATAGGCACTGCTTACATTGTTTACCTTCTGCATTCATAGTTTTCTTGAGTGTTCTCATGAACCACTCTACTTCCCCACACCTTAAGCCATTATAAAGTTACCTTTCTGTGTTTGAAACCAAGATACAAACTGAAATCCGTGAAACTGTGTCCATTGTGGGGTATGCCAAAAGTCAAGAATATTTTATCCAGTTTGGGAATTACAGCATTAGCATCTTGCATCAGCATCTTGAGGGGTTCTGTATGATGTTGTAGGGTGGTTGCTTGACATAGGATGCATTCTTTCACCACTTTTTCTAATTCTGCATCGATACCAGGAAACCATACCTTTTCTCTTATCAGCTGTTTTAGTCTTTACAATGCCTATGTGTCTAGGGTTGAATTTTAACACATCACAAGGAACTTTTTCATATGGTTTAAAAATACCATAGCAAAAACAACTACTTTAACTAATATAAATTTCAAGTATTATACAAGATAAGTAAACACTCAGTAATTTAAATTAGAAATTGCTCATAGGATGGGACAGGAGGCTGAACGAGCTTCATGCTGGATATGGTAGAGAGAGGAAGAAAGCTTGAAGCAAGGAGCAGATGGGCAGTGATTTGGCCACCACTGCCGACCCACCAACTGGAGAGTGTTGTGGTTGAGGGTTGAAACATTCAAGGAAGGTTGGGAACCTCCTGATGACATCTACTGCTGGCTGAAAGCTACGGTTAACTAAATGGATAACTGAGGAAAGCACCCAACAGGTGTATTCCACAATGTAAAGTCTGGTTCGCCAGTGGCATCCAGAAAAAGACTGGGTGATAACCGAGAAAGATTGGTGATGCTAGAGAGACAGCTGACCTCCAGGAAAGACTGGTGCGGGTACACAAGGCTAGCCACCTTATGTGGCGCACTCGCAAAGAGGGCACCACTCAAGCTACAAATAATCAAGTTGAGCAATACCCCCGAGAGGGGGGGAGGATGAGAAACCCAGCGGGACAGTCAAACCGGTAACGGCTAGGACAGGAAATATGACTATGAGAAAGCTGAAGCAAACAACATTGACTGGAGAGGATCTCATGGTAAGATGCCATTACAAAACATCAGAGGACTCAAAGAACGATATGGCCCAGTTAAGCAGAGATAGCAAGGAAATAAAAGTGCTCAACAAACTGTTTTAATCCATCTCACTCGCTGAAAAGGAAGGTATAAAAGATTTAACAAGCAAGCTGCAGGAACAGAATACCTTTGACAGCAGAGGAAGATGAAAGAGAAGAGGCCAGCACAGTTTGTAAAAAACCTGTATGGTTTCACAAGGACTCTTCTTGGCCAGCCCAAGTCTGCCATATTAACCAGCTAGAGGGAGGAAGTAGAGGAGTTCCTACAAGAATCTCACAATGACCCCAGAAGGGATCAAGGTCTTGGAGCCAATCAGAACATTCGTAGACCAGAAAATCCATCAGTCAAGCTAAATGCGAACTTGGCAGGAGCCTGAAACTTCTGGGAAAATCTGGGCCAAAGGGTCAATTCCAGCAAGCTGGAAGCTGGCAGAGGGATGTTTTATCCCAAAAGAAGAGGGTTCCTCCACAATTGCCCAGTTCAGGTAAATTTCCCACCTGAGTGTGGAATGCAGTTTTCTTCTCTGTAATTGCAAGAAGGTTGACCACCTACATGATGCAGAATAATTACATCAATCCCACGTAGGGAGGAGACGTTCTCACGACCTTGCGCAAAGTTCCCTAAAAGTTCTCTGAAGGTGATGAAAATCCTTTTGTTAAAAAAAGCCTGTTGTTTTAATCAATAAACTAGATTACTTACGGTTATATTGACTGGCATATGCTTCTCCTTTGTTCAGTGCCGAACTGCCAATTTCTTTATCTTGGTATATTACTCCTGAAAATGAGCAAACAACTTTAGCATTATGCAATATCAAACATTATCATTCAAAGCAGCTGACAGAGAGTCCAAAGTGCAAAGTTTATTTGTAGCATGATCTATATGGCACAGATATATTTTACTCGCATGTAAACTTACTAGTGATATCAATTCTACATAAAATAATTTCTACTACTTCTCAACACCATAACTATATCTTTGCACACTTGCTTATTATAAAACAAAATAACGATTGATTAAAGAGTACTTTGGCTCAGTGCTCATTTAACTGCCTGCTTTCAGAATCTGGATGGTTAACTTGAAAGTGAGAGCAATCAGGAAATTACAGATCACATGAGTGAATGAGAGTTCATGAGGGAAATTCAGTCTGATCAATTTTTTTTTTTGTGAAAAAAGACAATTTCACATGTACAGGTAAAAGTCTCTAGCCTGGATGCCAGCCGAACTTAGCCCTGCCCACAACATTTGAGGTCGGGCAGTTCGGTCTGGACTTGATCTGTTTGAAGAAGCTGTTTGGACCAGTCAAATTGTCAGGGTGGGCTTTATACAATGATGGACAGATGCTAAACAGTAACGTAAGCATTCCCGTCACCAAAGAGCGCTTGGGTTGAATTCGTTCTAATCCTAAACGGAGAACTTGTTCGTATATGCATTCATCTTTACTATTTCTCTCAAAAACGATGATCGTGTTGGTAAATACTCTGTGTATCCTTAAATTATTTTTACAACACCGGCAAAGATCGTTTACACTCATCTTCTTCTTCCAGCGTGTGTGCAGTTAAATTAAAATCACTTCCACGTGATTAAATGTGAAGTGACAAAAGAAAGAACGACTGGGATTCGGAGGTGAGGTTAACTAACAGACTGCATAGCATGAAGACCCAGCTAAGCAATTAATGAATCATTTCTTTCTTAAAGTTTGGCCTTGGCTGCATTAGCTTATAATTAACATGTGACATTTTAATTATATTCTGCTGAAATGAACAAAATGACTTTGTTCATTTTGCTGAACGAGATTCAAAGATCCCAGTCCGTAAAATGATCCGAACTTCCCACTACTACTATGCATCGTTCAACATACGTCACCGTTGCTCTGATTGGTTGTAGGTCTATCCAATTGAATGCAGAGGCATTTTCTTTCCTGGTTCGGTTGAAACACGCCTCATAATCACAGCCCAATGGAGCAGTATCAGACTCATATTCTGACTAGAATTGAGTATGACGACGTCAGGCTAAAAAGTGTCAGTAATAAGTACAATTAGATCATACACATAATGAGAATGAGAAAAAAGGGGTTTTAGTATTGAATGTAGTGTTTGGTTTTCGTCACACCATTAAAGTTAGATTTTAGACTCGTATAGGTCCCTTTATACTTACTTACTTTAGCTGGACAATAACTTTTTCTAGAGCTAATTTCCTATTATCAATGTGAAGCTGCTTTGAAACAATCTATATTGTTAAAGATTTGTGTGCGTGAATGCACTGGCTTGTCAACATCTAATCCTCAACCCCGATCAGAAGGTTTATAGGCAAAAAAGTTCATGACAGCTTCAGTTCCCAAGCATTGATGTATTCCAATCAAATCCACAAGCAGTTTGTTTTATTTGTAGGTCTATGTGTGGTTTGTTGTCAAGAACGCACACACATTAAAACAAACCACGATCTGTCTCGTTTCAGCGGCAAAACATTATGTGAAAACGTCTCGGTTACGTATGTTCCAAGTGGAACAAGGTTGACAGCTGGAAGTCGTCTGTAGCAGGTAGGTGCTTTGTGCACAAGGCTCATAGAAATAGCACAAGCACAAAATATATGCAATCAAACTATATACAGTGGGGCAAAAAAGTATTTAGTCAGCCACCAATTGTGCAAGGCCTGTAATTTTCATCATAGGTACACTTCAACTATGAGAGACAGAACGAGAGAAAAAAATCCAGAAAATCACATTGTCTGATTTTTAAAGAATTTATTTGCAAATTATGGTGGAAAATAAGTATTTTGTCACCTACAAAAAAGCAAGATTTCTGGCTCTCACAGACCTGTAACTTCTTCTTTAAGAGGCTCCTCTGTCCTCCACTCATTACCTGTATTAATGGCACCTGTTTGAACTCGTTATCAGTATAAAAGACACCTGTCCACAACCTCAAACAGTCATACTCCAAACTCCACTATGACCAAGGCCAAAGAGCTGTCAAAGGTCACCAGAAACAAAATTGTACACTCACCTAAAGGATTATTAGGAACACCATACTAATACTGTGTTTGACCCCCTTTCGCCTTCAGAACTGCCTTAATTCTACGTGGCATTGATTCAACAAGGTGCTGAAAGCATTCTTTAGAAATGTTGGCCCATATTGATAGGATAGCATCTTGCAGTTGATGGAGATTTGTGGGATGCACATCCAGGGCACGAAGCTCCCGTTCCACCACATCCCAAAGATGCTCTATTGGGTTAAGATCTGGTGACTGTGGGGGCCATTTTAGTACAGTGAACTCATTGTCATGTTCAAGAAACCAATTTGAAATGATTTCGAGCTTTGTGACATGGTGCATTATCCTGCTGGAAGTAGCCATCAGAGGATGGGTACATGGTGGTCATAAAGGGATGGACATGGTCAGAAACAATGCTCAGGTAGGCTGTGGCATTTAAACGATGCCCAATTGGCACTAAGGGGCCTAAAGTGTGCCAAGAAAACATCCCCCACACTATTCCACCACCACCAGCCTGCACAGTGGTAACAAGGCATGATGGATCCATGTTCTCATTCTGTTTACGCCAAATTCTGACTCTACCATCTGAATGTCTCAACAGAAATCGAGACTCATCAGACCAGGCAACATTTTTCCAGTCTTCAACTGTCCAATTTTGGTGAGCTCGTGCAAATTGTAGCCTCTTTTTCCTATTTGTAGTGGAGATGAGTGGTACCCGGTGGGGTCTTCTGCTGTTGTAGCCCATCCGCCTCAAGGTTGTGCGTGTTGTGGCTTCACAAATGCTTTGCTGCATACCTCGGTTGTAACGAGTGGTTATTTCAGTCAAAGTTGCTCTTCTATCAGCTTGAATCAGTCGGCCCATTCTCCTCTGACCTCTAGCATCAACAAGGCATTTTCGCCCACAGGACTGCCGCATACTGGATGTTTTTCCCTTTTCACACCATTCTTTGTAAACTCTAGAAATGGTTGTGCGTGAAAATCCCAGTAACTGAGCAGATTGTGAAATACTCAGACCGGCCCGTCTGGCACCAACAACCATGCCACGCTCAAAATTGCTTAAATCACCTTTCTTTCCCATTCTGACATTCAGTTTGGAGTTCAGGAGACTGTCTTGACCAGGACCACACCCCTAAATGCATTGAAGCAACTGCCATGTGATTGGTTGATTAGATAATTGCATTAATGAGAAATTGAACAGGTGTTCCTAATAATCCTTTAGGTGAGTGTAGACCTGCACCAGGCTGGGAAGACTGAATCTGCAATAGGTAAGCAGCTTGGTGTGAAGAAATCAACTGTGGGAGCAAATATTAGAAAATGGAAGACATACAAGACCACTGATAATCTCCCTCGATCTGGGGCTCCACGCAAGATGTCACCCCGTGGGGTCAAAATGATCACATGAACAGTGAGCAAAAATCCCAGAACCACACGGGGGACCTAGTGAATGACCTGCAGAGAGCTGGGACCAAAGTAACAAAGGCTACCATCAGTAACACACTACGCCGCCAGGGACTCAAATCCTGCAGTGCCAGACATGTCCCCCTGCTTAAGCCAGTACATGTCCGGGCCTGTCTGAAGTTTGCTAGAGAGCATTTAGATGATCCAGAAGAGGGTTGGGAGAATGTCATATGGTCAGATGAAACCAAAATAGAACTTTTTGGTAAAAACTCAACTTGCCGTGTTTGGAGGAAAAAGAATGCTGAGTTGCATCCAAAGAACACCATACCTACTGTGAAGCATGGGGGTGGAAACATCATGCTTTGGGGCTGTTTTTCTGCAAAGGGACCAGGACGACTGATCCGTGTAAAGGAAAGAATCCGTCATATGTTCTTCACGAGGGCTCAAGGACCGTCAGAGAATATTGATTCCCACATCACGGACCTAAAGAAAAAAGCCAAAGACTGTGAGTTTGGAGAATTGCATGATTCATTAATCAGAAACAGAATTGTTTGTGCATAAGAGATGACACAGTAAGAGCCAGATTGCTAAGAGAAGCAGATCTCACATTAGCAAAAGCTGTGGACATTTGCCGAGCTAATGAAATCACGTCCAGTCAAGTGAAAGCGCTAAATGAAGAAGTAGACATGCACAAAATGAAAGCTGTGAAAATTAAACAGAAAATTAAGAATATGCCAAGAGGATTCAACAGTGCAACAGGATTCGAGTGACGACACAAAATGCAGCAGATGTGGTTACAAACATGAACAGAGAAAATGTCCTGCCTATGGACAAACGTGCAGACTGTGCAGTAAAAAGAACCACTTCGTAAAAATGTGCCGAAAAGTGCATTCAACATGAATGTCATAGCAAGACAAACAGATCCAACTGATTGGGTGAGTAGCTTGGTGACGATTGTCAAGCCAGACAAAATGCGCATATGTCTCGACCCACAAGATTTGAACAAGGCAATTAAGCGTTAACACTACCCATTACTCACGGTAGAATAAGTCTTGACTAACATGCCAAATGCCAAAGTGTTTTCTGTGCTGGATGCCAACCAAGGGTTCTGGCAGATTAAATTGGACGATGACAACTCCAAGTTGTGTACATTCAACATGCCCATAGGAAGATATAGATTCCTGCGTTTGCCATTCGGTATATCGTCAGCATCTGAAGTATTCCAAAGAGCTGTTGCACAGATGATTGAAGATGTGGATGGTGTCATAAACATTGTGGATGATTTGCTGGTTTGGGGTGAAACAGCACAAGAGCATGATGCCAGACTGAGAAAACTGATCCAGAGGGCAAGAGAGTACAACCTCAAGCTGAACAAAAAGAAATGTCAAATCAGAACACCACAAATTAAGTATATCGGTCATGTACTGACAGCAGAAGGACTGAAACCAGATGAAGAGAAGGGGAGAGCTGTAGTTCAGTTACCTCCACCAGAAGACAAACAAACAATTTCAAAGATTTCCGGGTATGTTGCTTGTGGCAATTGGGAGTCCACAACCATAACTGCTTGCCCCACTGATAGATTTGGTGTAGATTTTCACCATTTCGCACAGGGTTGTAGACTTGGCAAGTAGTTCTGAATGAACTGTTTCCAGAATTGGTCAGTTATGACTTAACTATGTCACCATCTTCTCTTTCCTTTGTGCCGTAAACCACTTGAGGGAGAGACGCATCCTGCTGCCCCATCAGCAAGAGATTTGGAGTAACTGGTCTGTGTCAGATATCTCTGATAATACATAACCAAGTGGTTTAGAATTTAGTATTCCTTCCACTTCAACAAGAACAGTAGATAGTAATTCTTCCAACACAATTTGATCTTTAAGTACTACTTGAAGACAGGATTTTATAAAGCAGATTTCACGCTACCAGGCTCCACCGAAACGAGGTGCATGTGGAGGATTAAACTGAAATGAAATACTGTGTTCACTCAGTTTTTCTTTGATGGTTGGCTCAAGTGCAGAGAAGCTTTCTTGGAGTTCTCGATTCCCACCTCTAAAATTTGTGCCCTGGTCAGATATTAATTTGAAGGATTTGCCACGTCGTGCAATGAAACAACGTAAAGTCAGTATCCATATTATGCAGGAGGTCTAAGTGGATACACCGCATGGTGAAACACTTGAAAATGATTCCCCAGCATTTTTATGTCTTCTGTCTATCTTTACTGTAAATGGTCCGAAGTAATCAACTCCAGTTGACCATAAAGGAGGCTTATATAAGCGAAGATGAGCATCAGGGAGATCTGCCATTTTGGGGTTGACTGGATTACTGCACCATTTCCTGCATTCTCTGCTTCGGTGTTGATATTTCTTTATAGCTTGTCTGCCCCGGATAATCCAGTATGTTCTTCGTACCTCTGCGAAGACACGTTCAGGACCAGGATGAAGCAGTCAGTTGTCGTAGTCTCGTATTATGAGTTTAGTAATGGGGTGATCAGGTGCCAGTACAATAGGATGTAAAGTATCAACATCAAGTTTCTCAGCTTTGTGAAGGTGTTACCCAAATTAATCCCATGGTTTGATCATATTCAGGTGACAGAGTACTTAACCTACTGTTAGCACGTATGACCTTACCATTGTGAAGTGCATGGACTTCATCAGGGAAACTATCATGCTGGGCTTGTCTCAGAAGAAGCAATTCAGTATCAATGTGCTGTGAAGCTGACATTAGGGGTGCTACTGCCCCATGTACAGACTGGTAGGTAGCTTGGACTAAGTCTGCCCATGTTTTGTGCTGTTCTGGATCTGGAAGGGAGGAGTGAATGACAGCTACATGAGCACAGAAAAATGACTTTCTTAGCTCATTCTTATCACTTGAGGATACGGTAGGTTGTGTTGGCCAGTTTTTTGATGACTGTTGTAGGAAGTGAGGGCCCTGATTCCACTGACATACATGAGAGAGTTCATAAAGAGATTTCCCTCTTGTAATATCATCAGCAGGGTTTAGTTCTGAGTCCACAGTTCTCTGAACTGGTCAACTCCTGTATTTCAGTAATCTGTGTGCCAACAAATACCTTGTAACGACAGGATTCAGATTTGATCCACTTGAGAATTGTGGTGGAGTCTGTTCAGAGAATGGTTGTATGGATGGGTTGGGTAATTTCAATTAAGAGGAGTTTAGCCAGTTGGGCTCCAGTAAGGGCACCACACAGTTCCAGGCGGGGCATTGATAGTTGCTTTTTAGGTGCGACACGGGATCTGGCCATAACAAATGAGATATAAATCCCTCCTTCTTTGTCTTGGAGACGCAGATATGCCACTGAACCGTAAGCTCACTCAGAGGCATCACAAAAAACATGCAACTCAATCTTGTCATTGTCAGGTTCTGGTCAGTCTGGGAAATAGCACCTTGGCATGCCTACCATGGGAATATACTGCAGTTCATTGGTCCACTCTTGCCATTTGCAGAGCATCTCATTTCCAATGCAGTCATCCCAGCCTCGTTTGTTTATCCACAGAGCTTGAACGAGGATTTTAGCCTGAGTGGTATAAGGCAAAATATAACTAAGAGGGTCATACTGGGAGGCTAGGACTCTATAGATATTGCGCATGGTAGGCTCCTCTGTTGATAGTGGCCGGTTTCGATAGCCAAGCTTGTCGGAGGGGCAATGCCAAGAGAGCCCGAGTGTAGACTCTTGTGGGTCTGTCTTGTTTACAGTCAGCCATAGCTCACAGCTTTCTGATCGTGCTTAAGTTTGTAGATGAGCAATTACCTCTGGGTAGTTACTGTAGACTTCTGCTAGCTCTGAATTTAGATTCAAACGGTGCTCAGTGGCCCTCAGAAGAGCCATGACTGATTCTGAACCTGCATGCAAGACCTTTGCATTAACTCTGCGGAGAAGAGGAGTTGCGTAGCGAGAGACTCCACCCACTTCAACCCTCTTTGTTTTTGTTTCCAGCATTTGAAGAGCATCCCTGTCCTGCTTGGATCGTGTCTTTCACAGGCTGAAAGGGAAGTATGTCGACTTGCCACAGCTTTTTATAACATGATGAGACAGATCTTGTGTAGGAGCATGGAACAGCGAGATGTTCAAACAGGTAGTCTCCAATGGCTGGTCTAGGAATGTAGTTGGACCTTGGATGGCCCAGCCCAAACTTGTACTGACGGCAACAGGACTGCCCAATGGGCCCATGAGTACTGGAGCTATCGGTGTGATGAGATGTGGGTAATCAGAACCGATGAGGAGCATGGGCTGTACCTCTTTGAAAGGTATAATGTCTCTCAGATGTGCAAACTTGTCCTTCAGAATGTCCACAGGGAAGGATTGCTTGGCAATGTTCAGCTCTTGTGCTGTAAAGGCAGTGTGTATCTTGTGATGAATGCTCGGATTCACAGAGGCAGACACCTCAAATGAGACTGATGCACCCTGGATCTCTACTACTTCTTGTCTAATTGTCCTGAGGTCGAGTGATTCATCTGCCTTATCCAGATCAAGGTAATGCACTGCTGTGGGAAGAATTATGTGGGGAGAACATTCTCCCTTTGCTATGGAGTCTGACCTGAACCACTTTCAACATGACTCTGTCAGGGTGAGTAACCTGATCAAGGTAAACAGTGCGGGCTACTGTATTCATAGTAAGGATGCTCTTGTTGATGTTGGCTGCGGTTTCATGGAGAATTGACAAGTGTTGTTCACCACAATTGGAACATGGCTTTTTCAGTGTGCAGTTTGCAGGCTCATGTCCTCTAACACACCTCCAGCATCTGTTATTGTCCTTTATCCATGCTGTTATTTGTGGGACAGTTAATTTGACAAATTCAGGACAAGAGTTGAGGTAATGCTGTTGGCATTTGCATAAGTGGCAGTGTGGCTTAATTCTTTCCTGTTTCTTGATTTTTGTCTCCTCTTTTGTTGTCTGAAAAGATGAAGTAGATGAGGCAGAGGGTTTCTATATTGCCTGATCCATGGCATAGTAGATTTTGGACTGTACCTTTGGTGGCTTTGAGTTTCTCTGCTATCTATTCTCAGAGCAAGGTCTATCTGAACTGTAGAGCTCAGCTGCTCTCCTCGATATCTGAAGCGCTTGTAATTTTTTTCTCGAGCCACTCTGCAAACTCAGGAAGAATGTAGGTTCTATCAGTCCCATTCTGGAGAATGCCCTTGGCCAGACATTATTCAACAAAGCTATCTCTATGAGATGATGGGAGCTTGGTGAGCAATCTTTCGACATGGGAACCACACATAAGCTCAGTCTTGGAAGACCCCTCCAATGTATTGAGGAGACCAACCAGAGTGCTAACTGATAAAGCAAAGTCCTCAAAACCTTGAGCATCCCCTGGTCTCAGTGGAGGTGTGCAGAGAATTGCCAATTTCTCCCTGTACCAGTTGTCTGGGCTGTCCATAGCACTGTTGCAAAGCTTGCATGGCTTGTGTATAAGGCATGTGATCATACATGTACCTCTTCGCTATATGTAAAGCAGCTGGTAGTTTGAGAAGATCAAGTAACACTTGGAATTGATAGTCCTCTGTCAAATAGAGAGATCTGGGTCAAGGATGCCATCAAGTCCCTTTTTTAACAGAGCAAAATCTCTCTCCTTCCCAGTGGTGAATTTAATGAGCTTAGGCTTAGGTATTCCATAAGACGAAGCAATAGCTATCTCCACCATGCTTGGAACGTGAACTGCTGGCTGTACAGTAGAAGAAAATGGTGCAGAATATGACTGTGGTTGAGGTATTGCGTCTGGGGGTCTGATAGGCCGATAGCCCTGTGTGTATGGATCTGAATAATTTACAGATTGCAGTGGGCGATGTTCTGAGCACTGAAACATCAGAGGCTGTGCTGGAGCAAATGCCGGTAATGACTGTGTGAACTGTGGTTGTACATACTTGGAATTCACAGTATTGCTCTGCACAGGTGTCATAGGAGGTGCATAAACTGGAGGTTTGCCGGTCACAGTTCGGTACACTATAGACATAGATGATGTCATTGGAGGTACAAATCGTTGCCCAAAGGACTGGACTTGTGGCTGAAAGGTCTGCTAAAGATCACTAGACTGTTGATAAACATATGGCTGATGTATCATACCTGCTAGAGCGGACTCTGAGCATGGCTCATGTTGTGTTACATAACGCTCAATAACAGGGACAGTTGGACTGGAGGTTGATCAATCAATCCTGTGATTGATGAGTGTGCAGGCACCGTTTTTATACATATATACATATATTGGCAGGGATTTTATACATATATTGTGAAAAGTGCTATATATGAAGGTGACTTGGCATTTGAGAAAGTTTAAGAAAAAATGGCAGTGGAATGGGGGGTGTCACAACATAATTTTTATTTAAATGCATGCATAGACAGTAAAAAAAATGACGAGACAGTAGAATAATTCAGTATTTATTATTCCATAAAGGTAATGTGACAGATAAATGCTGTTTCAATAACAAACACACATTTTAAAACTTTTTTTGGAAATACTTTGCAATAAGGTTTCATGAGTTAACTTTACTTAACTACTTTAGTTAACATGAACTAAGAATTTCTACAGCATTTGTCAATCTTAGTTAATGTTAATCTCAACAATTACTTATACATTATTAAAATCAAATATTATATTTGTTAACATTAGTTAATGCACTGTGAACTAACATGAACAATCAATGAACAGTTGGATTTTTATTACCTAACATTATCAAAGATTAATAAGCCGTAACCGTAAACCGTAACGAATGTTGTTAGTTCATGTTACTTAATGCATTAATTAATGTTAACAAATGAGACCTTATTGTAAAGTGTTACCACTTTCTTTAATATTTTATGTATATATTTTTAATATTTCATTTTCATTGCCATTAAACAGTCAAATAATTTTATATCAGTTGTAAGTGATCTACTTCAAATGCGTCACTCAGTTTTCCTTTTTCTGCTGCAGCACTTGACACACAGATATCTAACTGTTAAAAATATAGATAGAGCGAATATCAGAACAACTGCAAACAATGTAACTGCAACATCTATTGAGTAATAGGAGTACCAAGGCAGTTTGTAGGACTCTGTACGGAGGTGAGCAGCACCTTTGTGTCTCATTACAAACTCAATCCAGAAGAGGGCACTGTCCAAAGGTTTAACTGGCTTGTCTCTGTGCAGATGAGAGAGTCTCTGCATACTCAGTCTGTAAGATGGTTCATTGATTAGTTCCTGTATAGCTGCATGCAGCGTGTTCTTGTTTAAAGTTGCGATGGAGAGTATCTTAGCTCCTCCCTTGTCTTGTAAACGAAGAAGATTGTCATACTGGTCAAAAAATAATGGAATTCCAACCACTGGAATACCATGGTACAAAGCTTCTTGAACCCCATTGGTTCCGCCATGTGCAACAAAAACTTTAGTCTTTGAATGCCCTAGAAGATCATTCTGTGGCATCCAGTCAACCAGTAATGTGTTGTTCCCCAAAGTAGCTGGTCTCTTTCCAGTGTATTTCCAAATCACCTTTTGAGGGAGCCGAGCAAAAGCAGTAGCTATTTCTGCTGTTAAATCATCTGGTAGGGCACTGATAAATGTCCCTAAAGACATGATAATGACTCCATGCTCTCCAGAACTTTGCATGAAGTCTTCCAGATCATTTGGAAGGGCATTTGCTGGTTTACACTGGAAGCCACCAATGTAGATGATATTTGGCATTGTTGGACGTGGAAATTCAAAAACAAAATCAACTCTCATAAGCCATATATCAGCCCCCTGGAGAAGTTCATGAAAGTGCACACGTGGATGGAAATATTTGTCACACAGTGCTTGGTACTGTGGCAAATTAAAACGGCTGTTCTGAATGTCCATTAGGAAATAGAAGAAAATGTTTTTTACTCGTTGGAAGAAGTTCATTTTGTCATCGTTTCCAGATCCTGTGATAGGGATGTAGGATATCGGTGAAGGAGCGATGTCAAAGTGTCCCTCTCCAGTAGTGGTCCATCTCACATTATATACCATGGGTAACTTGAGTTCATGAGCCAGGAGAATGCCTGCACCCCATGCTGGATCAGTAAGCATCAGATCATACTGTTTTTCATGCAGTGCCTTCATAATTTCCTTGCTTTCAAATATGTTTGTTACAAGCTGACATATCATTTCATGATTTTTATGAATAGCGTTGAATATATCCAAAAACAGCCACACAGCACTCAGCCAGTGGCTCTTTCCTCTTTCATAGTTGACCATTTTGTAAAGTACATTTTTTACAAATTCTTCATCCATTCCTTTGGTGTTAGGTATGGTTATAGAGTTGTAATAAGTTGACTTCTCCTTTACGAACCAGCTATTGAAGGTGCGTATTACATCAATGCTGTGCCCTTGACCATGTAAAGCCTTGATGAGGATGTCCATGTTCACCCAGTGACTTCCCTCCAAAGGCACCACCAAGATTTTGCCACCATCACAGTGAGAACCAAAAAGGATTACGACTGTTATCCAGAGAGAGACAGGAACCATGTTCTTAAGTGGTGTCATCTTGCCTGTAAATAATACAATTATTGGATTACATAAATTTTGATAATATTATATTATTATATGTTGTTGACACTGCGCAGTAGAGATGAAATGGTAAGAAAGGGACAGTTTTTTCATTGAGGACCTGTACTCTTTCAGAGTGACGTCACAACCAGGAAAGCATAAAAGCACATTCGGAATGACAACGTTTAATATCGATAATCAAAGTGTCTGTACAATCCACATTCTAACTTATCCTTACCTTCCTTTGGTATGATAGATATTACTGCATCCTTCCAAGTTGGAGGAGCTGCCACATTCTTTAAAACCCAATTAAAAGTTCTGACCAAGATAGGTATTAGTTCCTTCTGGAATGCCACTCCCCAGCAAATCCACCCAGTCCTGGGTATTTATTAGAGTTTAATTTAATAATAACCCTTTTCAATTCATCTGCTGTTATTTCTGCTATCAATGTTTAATTTTGCTCATTGGTAAGAGGAGGTAACTCCAGGGTATCTAAAAAACAGTAAATCTTTTTTTCTGTCATTTAAAAAAAAAAAAGTAGTAAGGAGGTAACATTACTATCAGGTGAGGCGTAAATGTTAAATAAAGTAACAGATGTTCCATTCATCATTCCATGAACTCATATCTGTTATATTCATATCTGTATTGTCTTTTTCAAAAACATTTTTAAAACTGTTGTAGAAAACTACAGACGATGTCTCAAGTAATGCAAATACAACATTTATTCTGAATAAATATACTTTCATTAAAAAAGCCTGTTGTTTTAATTCATAAACTTTAGATTACTTACGGTTATATTGACTGGCATATGCTTCAGCTTTGTTCAGTGCTGATATCTTTATCTTGGCATGTTATTCCGTCTTTGAAAATTAGCAAATTTCTCCTTTAGCATTGCACCTTACCAAATACAGTGAGCAGCCCACAGCAAAAAAAAAAGTTCACAGTACAAAGTTTATTTGTGTTCTATATGGCAAGGTCATGGGCACCTTATGATAACCTGAGGCCCCTGGGCTACAGCTTTAGAGAGTTAAAGTACAGTTAAAGGTATATTTTATTTATAAAAAAAATATTTAAATAGGAACATAGTAGAATACTTAAAGTGCAGTAGTAATATATAAATAGTAAACTGCAAGTATGAGTATTATCTTGCAGTATAAATCTACTAAACTAGTTGTTTACTGAGAGTATACTTCAAAGTGAACTTTCATAAACTAAAAAATGCGCTACAAGTATTTGACTTGTAGACTATCAGTATACCTATAAGTTCATTTGTAGTATAGTTGCAGTACAAATGAAAAACTTAGTTGTAAACTTGTGTACTCAAATTCTACTAGTTACACTTAAAGTATACTTTTACACACTAAAAAGTGGGCCAATATAGTCATATGTAGTATTTAAACAGTATACTCCTAGTTCATTGATATTATTATACAAGTATACTTAAAAATATACTTGAACTTTCCTTAAGTATACTTAATAAAATGAACTTGAAGTATACTTTATCCTGAAGTATAATTTTTTTGTAAGGGTTATCTCTGTGATAGGTGGCTGCAAACCCTTATAACAGACGGACATGTTGCTGGCGTTATCGTAACATTGTCTTCTGCATTTATCAAAGTTTATTAAAGCAGTCAGCACAGATGTGCAAAGAAAATCACCTGTATGACTGGGCAATGGGCAAAAACTTCAGGAAACGTTCCTCATTGTGAATGTGAGTTGATTAGTGTGTGACACATCGGGGGTAGAATTAACACTTATTGGAAAATATTTTGCGATCTTAATTTGATTCAGAATATGACAACGAACCTTCTGCCCCATCAGCTGAATGAATTCTTCATAGATTCCGTGAAAAAGGTAAAAAGGGTGTCCTTTTCCTGCATTACCATATTTCTCAATGTGCTTTTTTAAGAAGGGATCAAACTGGCTATTCAATTCTAAGATTCCCAAACAATTTCCATTGTTGGGATTACCAAAAATGGCACCTAAAAGGAAGCCACTAAAAGGAAGGCCATGCTCTGACAGAAACGTAACAACTGCTATCACCCTTCTTAACACTTCAGTCCAGTACTCGCACTTCGAATCGTTTCTTTAGTTCCTAATCAACCTGTCTTTTCTCTGCAGTTTCCAGCAAATAAGTTAGCATGGCTTCCAATCACTAAAACCACTTGTGAATACAAAAATGTTACATGCAAAGCAAAACATTTTTTCTTTGGAAGGCAAATAAAAAACCCATTCTCTGGTCACACTGTCAACTCCCAAGTTCACGTCTGAAATAACTTTGTGGAAAGTGATGTTTCTGGTGCTTATACACACATTCTGAAGCGGACACGTCCACATTTTACCACCTTTTTTGGCCCAGTATGCCCGCGCATTACTGTCTATTTTATTCCAATAGCCTGGATCTACTGAAAGAATCATGTATGGTGCTCTCGACAGGCGTTAGCATCAGGGCTTACTGTGTCGATTTCCTCACTCTGCCATGTTCTATCAGTTTCATTTTTGTGCCCCACTCTCGTGCTTTTTGAAATCCGCTATCGTTTACACTATATTGTATACATCCACGGCGGACTGGTAAATGAAAAGGATGCATCCATTAACCAATTAATGTGTTCACACTTACAAATAATCAGATAAAAGTAAAAGTAGTATGCGTATTTGGCATGATGTATGAGGGGAGGGCTCAGAAGCTGGTATTTTGGCCCAAACCCAGAGTATTCCCCCCGTATCCCTGGCTTTGATAGGAACCAGCCAAGAGTGAGGAGTCGGGATACTAAAAACTGTCAAGGAACATAGGTGAGTCGGTTACGTATATATATATATATATATAGGCCTCCTCTCATGCTGATTGGATATATCATTTGAACCTCTTCCTCCCGAACATTGTCAATAAAACATCATTCAATGCCAAGGATGGCAAATTACACATCTCCTTAATTAAAGAAATGTAGATTTTATGTAAATATGAATGTGTTACAACTATCTTCAAACCTTCAAAAATGATTTATAAAAAATATTTTAAAAAAAATATTTATTAAAAAAATATTTTTTATTTTTGGGCAGTCTGTAGGCCCCTCTCCAGTGAAGGCCCCTGGGTTTCAGCCCGTGTAAGCCCGTGCATTAATGTGCCCCAGGGCACAGTAATGGTCCACCGATCAGGATTTTTGGAGCCGATCACTGGAAGCAGCATTGTCTGATACTAATAGGCCAACTATTCTTAACAACAATGTAAAAAAATTAAGAGATGAGAAACATTAGAAAAAATAAGTATACTTCTAAGTATATACTTTATGTAGTACGTATACTAATATCAATGTGCTAGAAGTACTTGTACTTGTAAGTGTACTGTTTCAATACTACTTGGGACTAAATTGGCCCACTTTTTAGTGTATAAAAGTATACTTTTAAGTATACTTTAAGTGTGAACTTATAGGTATACCGATACACTATATTTCCAAAAGTATTGGGACACCCCTCCAAATCATTGAATTCAGGTGTTCCAATCACTTCCATGGCCACAGGTGTATAACATCAAGCACCTAGGCATGCAGACTGCTACATTGAAAGAATAAGTCGCTCTCAGGAGCTCAGTGAATTCAAGTGTAGTACCATGATAGGTTGCCACCTGTGCAATAAGTCCATTTGTGAAATTTCCTCACTACTAAATATTCTACGGTCAACTGTTAGTGGTATTATAACAAAAAGTGGAAGCAATTGGGAACAACAGCAACTCAGCCACTAAGTGGTAGGCCACGTAAAATCATAGAGCGGGGTCAGCGCATGAACAGCACAGCACAGAAATCGCCAATAGCTACAGACCTCCAAACTTTGTGTGGCCTTCAGATAAGCTCAAGAACAGTGCCTGGAGAGAGCTTCATGGAATGGGGTTCCATGGCCAAGCAGCTGCATCTAAGCCTTAAATCACCAAGTGCAATGCAAAGCGTCAGATGCAGTGGTGTAAAGCATGCCACCACTGGACTCTAGAGCAGTGGAGACATGTTCTCTGGAGTGACGAATCATGCTTCTCTATCTGGCAATCCGATGGACGAGTCTGGGTTTGGCTGTATTGGGTATGGCCCTTCTTGTTCCAACATGACTGTAAACCAATGCACAAAGCAAGGTCAATAAAGACATGGATGAGAAAGTTTGGTGTGGAAAAACTTGGCTGGCCTGCACAGAGTCTTGACCTCAACCCGAAAGAACACCTTTGGAATGAATTAGAGCGGCCAGGCCTTCTCATCCAACATCAGTGCCTGACCTCACAAATGCACTTCTAGAAGAATGGTCAAAAATTCCCATAAACACACTCCTAAACCTTGTGTAAAGCCTTCCCAAAAGGTGGGCCGACTCCATATTAAACCCTACGGATTAAGAATGGGATGTCATAAAAGTTTATGTGCATGTGAAGGCAGGCGTCCCAAAACTTTTGGCAATATAGTGTACTTTACTAATCAAATACTTGTAGCACATTTTTTGAAGTATACTCTCAGTAAACATCTAGTTTAGTAGTTCTATACTGCAAGTATATTTAAGTTTTCTTTAATTGAAAATAACATATTTATAGTTTTCTTTTTATATGTTATTTTTGCACTTTAAGTATACTACAATGTTCCTATTTAGGTATTAATTTATTATACTTGAAATTTACCTTTAACTGTACTTTAACTCTTTCCATTTTAAAACGCCTTTTATTCTAGCTTCATGCCTTCTTTTTTATCAACACTTGAATGTGGGTATGTTTCATAAAAATAATCAACATTTTAAACAAAAAGCTGAGAAAAAGCCTTGTTGTTGAAGACTAGGTCCGGATCGGATTCAGAACGATGATCAAAACACAGATGGAGTAGATCAAGTCCATCAACACCCCCTAAGCTTTACATTCGTTAACCCTTCCTGGGTCGTCATTTCATTCAGTAACATTAGGTCATTTTAATGTTGTTTAATGTTTAATGATCTCGTTGTTTTACATTTGCATAAGCAATCTTCTGCTTCTTCTTCACCTGTGATTTCAACCAGAGATTCTGTACTATTTTAGGAGAAGTGTAATAGCGCCCCCTACCTACAGTTAAAACATGAATAGCCAGAAAATTCAGTCAATTGCGGAGAAAGAGAAAAGTAGATTTTAAGTAAATTCCTTGTGAAGTTGTGATTCCGAGCTTGTCGCATTCAAGTGCTTTGTTGTTGTTGGAAAGAACAGGAATCATGGAGGACACCAGGTTTATTCTTGCCTATTTTTGGGAAAATCTTATTAAAGCCAAAATGATATTTAGTTTCCCATACATTGACATTCACCATGCTAGCTTGCTGACGATTCTTGAATTTTGGTCAAATACAGGCTAATTCTCCTTTGGCAAACAAACAGTGTATGATTATGACCCAGGCAGCATTACAGGTCAGTCAGATCGGAACATTCAAAATATTTATCCAGTTCCATCTGGTTGAAGATTTGTGTCATCATGCCGGTATGGAGACGGGTTTGTTGAGGATCAGTGCCAATTGTTCTCCCTTCTGCCATATATAAAGTTTATGGCACACTGAACTCGGGAACTTGGGTATCAAAATTACCCCTGAGCTTCCCAGTGTCAGGGAACCAAAAACGGCAGACAGAGATGAGGATCCAAATGCAGGGAGACTTTTAATTACGAAAAAACAATAAAGACCAAAAATCAGGAACAAAATAACACTGAGAAAAAAACACGGGGAACAGCAGACGCCTGCATGACATAAAATAACGACCGACAGAGAACCAGAGAAAACCAGGGCGATATATACACATGGAAGACTAGCTAAACGAGATAACAAGGGGTGTGGTGAATGGGAAACACCTGGGGAGACTAATCAACATGAAAGACTGCAAAGAACTACAAAATTGCCACAGGACACAGAAAAGAACACAGAAACTAGGCACAGATAACTACAACATAAAAGTCCCACCGAGCGCCAGACACAGAACAGATATGACATTACCCCCCTCAAAGGAGCGGCTTCCAGATGCTCCAGAACCAGTCACGGAGGGAGGTGAAGCGGCTGCGGAACAGCGGGAGGGATGGAGGGTCAGGAGCGGACAATGGAAGCAGGATGGGACCTGGGGCAGATCGGGTGGCTTGGGTGGCACAGGCTGTTCAGGTGGCTTGGGTAGCACAGGCTGGTCAGGTGGCCAGTGTGACACAGACGGGTCAGGTGGCCTGGGTGGAACAGGCTGGTCAGATGGCTTGGGTGGCACAGGCTGGTCATGGGTCTGTGCAGACAACAGGCCACTGGGCTGGGACACAGACTGGTAGTTGGCTTGTGCTGAAAGCAGGTCACTGGGCTTGGATACAGACTGGTAGCTGGCTTGTGCTAACTGCAGAGCGCTGGGTTGGGATACAGTCTGGTCCGAAGCTCTCTCTGTACTCTGTATAGGGGACGGAGACCTCTTAACTCAGTGCAGGGGACGGAGTCCTCTCTGGGTTCAGTGGAGGGGACAGAGTCCTCTCTGGGCTTAGTGCAGGGGACGGAGTCCTCCCTGGACTATTGACAGAGGACGGAGTCCTCTCTGGGCTCGGTGCAGGGGACGGAGTCCTCTCTGGACTCTGTGCAGGGGACGGAGCCCTCTTTGGACTTTGTGCAGGGGACGGAGCCCTCTCTGGACTCTGTGCAGGGGACGGAGCCCTCTCTGGACTCTGGTCACGGGCTGGAGTCATCTCTGGACGCTGGTCAGCGGCTGGAGCCATCTCTGGACGCTGGTCAGTGGCTGGAGCCATCTCTGGACGATGGTCAGTGGCTGGAGCCATCTCTGGACGCTGGTCAGTGGCAGGAGCCATCTCTGGACGCTGGTCAGTGGCAGGAGCCGTCTCTGAACGCTGGACGGAGACAGGGGACGATGCTGGGCTCTGAACGGAGACGGGACGTCACTGGGCTCCGGACGGAGACAGGGGACGTTGCTGGGCACTGGACAGAGGGCATGGGCTGAAGGCTCAGATGTGGTGGCCATCTTGGCTGAAATCCTCCGGCCTGACCCCACCGCAAGGACGCCAGCGGCTCGTACCGAGCAAAGTGCCGTGTCCTCCAGCCTTGATGCTAGTCTCCCGTACCTATGGGCTGCCCTAAAGTCTTCGTCTGCAAAGATCATGGCTACCGGGACCTCTGACCTGGTGACCCTGACAGCTGAGAACTCTGGTATGGTGGCTGCTAAATCGACCCACGCAATGCTGTGCCCTTGACAATGTAAAGCCTTGATGAGGATGTCCATGTTTACCCAGTGACTTCCCTCCACAGGAATCGAATTACATAAATTTGGATAATAGTGTATTATTATGTTGTCGACACCTGTACTCTATCAGAGTGAGGAGAGAGGCAGGCAGAATCATTGCAAATGTTTTGTGTGAGAACATAAAAGTTTCTCAGAGGAACGCAATACTTTTTGGAGACAACATAAAAGTTTTGCAAACGAATGCAAAAAAGTATACTTTTTCCTCCCATGTCATATTTTTTTCCCTATCACCATGTTCCTCTAGGGGCTTTGTAATTTTCTCATTCATGCATGTTTCTGTCACAGTTATGTTTAGTTTGTCTTAGTTATAGACTTTTAGTTTGTTTTCATTCATTCTCATGTGTTCCTTAGTTTGATTTTCCCGCCACTCCTTTGTTACCATGGTCACCGTCATTATGAGTTTGGGTTCAGCTGTGTTCTATAAATCATCTTGTTTAAATTCCTATTTAAGTTGTACCCTCCCTTTCATTCTCTGTCCAGTCACGTTAATAGTATGGTGTATGTTAGTCTTCTTTGTATGAATCCCTGATGCAAAGTCCGATTCATACTTTTCGGACAGTTCGGCTCAATTCACTGGTTCAAAAAGCTGATTCATAGGTTCCTGACATCATCATGCAATAATGTACATCAACATAGACATCAACTATGCATTTCTTTTCAAATAACTCAGTGTCATGTTATATTAAGGAAACATTCAAATAAAGTAATCAATGCATGAGTGCATTTAGCTGATTATTGCCTTTCATTCACTTAAGTTAATGGTGTTTGTGTGGTCACAGTTTCATTCTGCGGATCCTTTATGTCGGATACGATTGACCAATATTGAGAAGCCTACATCTTGGATAAGATTCCGTACATACACGTACATAAGTTTTGTACATACAGCACACATTACAGACATGCATAAACGCGGATATAGGCCTGTTACACATCTAAAGTAGCCTAAAGAATAAACCAGTCTTATAAACTTATACATTTCACTTAACAACTTAAAATATAATCTGCATGCACAATAAACTACAGTTTAATTTATTTACATCTCTCGTCAGAAAGGTTTTTGCAGGTTTTAATAAAATGTATATTTAATAACAGTAGTCATAATAAGCATATTTCCAGTACATGCTTCAGGCTTACATCGCCAACTCAATCATCAGAATCCTCGGTAATCCTTGGCAAACTTCGACTGCTGGTTGAATCGGCTCATTCAGTTCTTTTTAAATCCTTGTTAATCCTCGGCAAACTTCGACAGCTGGTTTAACCGGCTCATTCGGTTCTTTTTGAGTCGGACGTGCTACTTAGGCTTGCTTCATCAACCCAGAACTAACGTTCGCTTAATGAACCGGCTCGACCGTTTACTTGCTGAGAACTGGCTCAAAAGAACGATTCGTTCAAAACCGAACATCACTAATCACTACCTGTTTTGATTAATATCAGTAAAGTTACCTGTTTGAATCTTCTGTGTCTATGTCTTCCTGCCTGCACGCACCCATTACAGTTTATTTACCCCTCTTTTTTTGCCACTCAATTTTCAATTTTCGGGAGCAGTAAAAAAATCGCAATGACACCACACAATTGAGGATTTTTTGGACAAAAAGTTGTTTGCGATAAGCCTACAATCGGGCCACACCCCCTGATCGCTTGGGGGTGCAAATTGAGCTCAAAATCTTCAAGTGTGTGGCCAGCCTTAGGCTGCATCCGATCCTGATTGCATTCTTCCCTACTATATAGTAGACGAAAAACAGTATGTGACAAAAGAAGTATGTCTAAATTCACAGGACTCAAAAAAGAGTAGACAAAAAGTTCTTTAACAAGATTCTTAAGGGTGCATATGATGGACACTTTACAACTGAATGGCAGTGAAGAGTAGTAACTGATGCTGGTAGGTCACATGATAAGGATAACATGGCGAATGTAGTACGTCCGGATTACATGCATACTACACACATCGTACCAGGGGCGTTTCCTCCGAGTAGGCTATGCAAGGGCTAAATAATCTATATAACAAAAATACACTTGTTTTTATAAAGTAACAGTGTCCAACAGCATCAGACAGAGCAAACAGAGCAGGTACATCAATGTGTCTGTGACCAGTGTGTATACAAGCTTGATGACTGCTGAAAATAAGTAGATTATTAAAAAGAAAAGCTGAACATTAGTTCACAAATAATTGTTTAAATTGTTACCAGCTTTTATTTATTATTTTGGAATAAATGTAAAAATGCATAAAATGCATAAAACTTGATTAAATTTATACTTGGTTTTAATGAATAGAACATTACATAGTGTAAAAATACAAAATAGAATGCATTTGGTCTCTCTTTTTATGTAATGTTTATTTAACCACAAACAATTAAGTGTAACAGGGACATAAATTTACATTGGTATATAAAAAAATGTAAGGACCTTGCCTCCTCATTTCAAAACACCACCACACACCACTGATTCGTACTATACACTCACCTAAAGGATTATTAGGAACACCTGTTCAATTTCTCATTAATGCAATTATCTAATCAACCAATCACATGGCAGTTGCTTCAATGCATTTAGGGGTGTGGTCCTGGTCAAGACAATCTCCTGAACTCCAAACTGAATGTCAGAATGGGAAAGAAAGGTGATTTAAGCAATTTTGAGCGTGGCATGGTTGTTGGTGCCAGACGGGCCGGTCTGAGTATTTCACAATCTGCTCAGTTACTGGGATTTTCACGCGCAACCATTTCTAGAGTTTACAAAGAATGGTGTGAAAAAGGAAAAACATCCAGTATGCGGCAGTCCTGTGGGCGAAAATGCCTTGTTGATGCTAGAGGTCAGAGGAGAATGGGCCGACTGATTCAAGCTGATAGAAGAGCAACTTTGACTGAAATAACCACTCGTTACAACCGAGGTATGCAGCAAAGCATTTGTGAAGCCACAACACGCACAACCTTGAGGCGGATGGGCTACAACAGCAGAAGACCCCACCGGGTACCACTCATCTCCACTACAAATAGGAAAAAGAGGCTACAATTTGCACGAGCTCACCAAAATTGGACAGTTGAAGACTGGAAAAATGTTGCCTGGTCTGATGAGTCTCGATTTCTGTTGAGACATTCAGATGGTAGAGTCAGAATTTGGCATAAACAGAATGAGAACATGGATCCATCATGCCTTGTTACCACTGTGCAGGCTGGTGGTGGTGGTGTAATGGTGTGGGGGATGTTTTCTTGGCACACTTTAGGCCCCTTAGTGCCAATTGGGCATCGTTTAAATGCCACGGCCTACCTGAGCATTGTTTCTGACCATGTCCATCCCTTTATGACCACCATGTACCCATCCTCTGATGGCTACTTCCAGCAGGAAAATGCACCATGTCACAAAGCTCGAATCATTTCAAATTGGTTTCTTGAACATGACAATGAGTTCACTGTACTAAAATGGCCCCCACAGTCACCAGATCTCAACCCAATAGAGCATCTTTGGGATGTGGTGGAACGGGAGCTTCGTGCCCTGGATGTGCATCCCACAAATCTCCATCAACTGCAAGATGCTATCCTATCAATATGGGCCAACATTTCTAAAGAATGCTTTCAGCACCTTGTTGAATCAATGGCACGTAGAATTAAGGCAGTTCTGAAGGCGAAAGGGGGTCAAACACAGTATTAGTATGGTGTTCCTAATAATCCTTTAGGTGAGTGTATATAGAACATACTTTTTTAGCGGTTGTGAAGTGATTTTTCAAAATAAGCACCTACTCAGGAGTATACAATTTCGGATGCAGCCATATAGTCTCCTTGGTTACTGATTATGTTCAGCTGTCTATCAGTAAGTTTCCCTGTGTATTTATACTCCCTGATTCATTAAGTTCATTGTCGGTTCTCATCTTTCATGTGAGTAGTTAGTGTGATATTTCTCTGTGCATACTCCTGTGTATTCTGTCTGAGTTCGTTAAAGTTATTGTTTGAGTCATGATTCTACTAACTACTACGACAATACTCCTTAAGCCTGACAATAAATTGATTCATTTAAATGTTCAGTTTTGCAAAAAGATTATGGCCAGATTTACTAAACAGGGCAAATTAGCGTGAGAGCGCAATTAAAAAATGCGCTGATGTAGTGCTGGGCAGTATGACCAAAAATTTATATCACGGTATTTTTCTAAATTATGCCGGTTTCACGGTATATGACGCGTTTTTTTCCCCCCTATGCACGACAGGGTGTTCCATGCTTTTTTTTAGGCGGTAAATGATGGTGCAAACTCCAGTAAATTTACTAGCGCAAACCTTAGTAAATTCACCTTGCATTATTCATTTAAATACTCTTCTCCCATAAATTTTGTGTTTGAAAGGGAAACTCCTACAAATACAATAAGGACAGCCGCAAAAGTAACCCTATCCATGCCTTTTCAACACTAATTTTTCACTGCGCATCTTTAGTAAATCCTGACAGTAGTTTTTTAACACCAAAAGAGTGTTTATATTTTAACACCAATGTGTGTGTATATATATATATATAAAAAACATTTTTTTTTATTTTTAACACAACATAAAATCAAATATAAAGAACAATCCTGTCCAGTACCTGCAAGCATCACACTGGAGCTACTAAACTGTATCATCTTTCTCAAATAAATGTTTAAAAGTGTTGTAGAAAACCACAGACAATCTCTGTAATAATGCAAATGTCACATTTATTTATTTATAAATATCCTTACATTAAAAATTCCTGTTGTTTTAATTCATAAACTGTAGATAACTTACGGTTCTATTTCAGCTTTGTTCAGTGCTGATATCTTTATCTTGGCATGTCTTTGAAATTGAGCAAATTTCTCCTTTAGCATTGCACCTTATCAAATACAGTGAGCAGCCCACAGCAAAAAAGTTCAAAGTACAACGTTGATTTGTAACATGATTTATATGGCACAGATGTTTTTAAAGTGCACACTTTTACTTGATTTGCTAGTGATATCGGTTCTACAGAGAAGAATGTATACTACTTTTCAACACTACGACTATATGTTTGCACACTTGCTTATTATAAAAAAAAACAGAACTATTGATTTAAGAGTACTTTGTTGGTGCCCATTTAACTGCCTGCTATCTGTATCTAGACTGTGAACTTGAGAGAGAGCAATGAGGGAAAGAGAGTTCACATGAGCTTATGAGAGATCATGCGGGGGAGTGCATAATCTCAAAAGGAATTCAATCTGTTGAATTTTGTGAACAAAGAATGCCACATGCACAGGCAAATGTCTCAATAATAAATTTTCTACAACACCAGCCTATTGCTTTTTTCACATTATTACAGACAGACATGGTTGTGTAGTGGCTTGAGGCACCATTTTACCATTTTAGTACAAATATAGTTTGTAGGACTCTACAAAGGTGAACCACATGTGTCTCATTACAAACTCAACCCAGAAGAGGACGCTGTTTAAAGATTTAACTGGCTTGTCACTGTGCAGATGAGAGTTTCTCTGCATACTCACTCTGTAACAAGCCAATTCAAGCCTGCAATCTTAGCCGGAAAAAGCATAATGCCTGCTAACGCTGCAGTACACATGGAAGGAGACAATTTTGTAATGGATGTCAGTGGAGGACAGGCTTCACTACTCTGAATTAACCGCTTTTGTGAGGAAATAGCTTGTAATTTCATTAATCGACAGCCCATTGGCTTATCTTCAACATGTTTTCTCTTAAACATTCATTTTGGATTGATCTATTTTTAGTTTACACTGAAAAAAATGCAGTTTTATAAGAGAAGTCACGGACTATTGCGTGACAGTTCTGATTCAGTTTACGACACTTCTCATTCATTTCTATGGAATCCGCAAAAAAAAAAAAAATTTCATTAATGTCAAGGCTGTGATTGGTTATCAAGGCACACGTGATCCAAGTTAGCAATTACGCTTTATCTAATGGTAGCCACAGACCCTCATATCTCCCAATAATAAGACCATCTCTGGTAGCATGGCTCATAGATTACTTCCTGTATGGTTGTGTGTTGTGATGGGGAGTATCTTGGCTTCTCCCTGATCTTGTAGTCAAAAAAGATCAATCCTAACCACTGGAATACTGTGTTACAAAGCCTTTTGAACCCCACTGGTTAGGCCATGTGTTATAAAAACTTTGGCATCCAATCGACCAGTAATGTGTTGTTCCCCAAAGTACAGTTTCTTTTCAGTGTATCTCCAAATCACCATTTAAAGAACCCGTGCAAAAGCAGCAGCTATTTCTTCTGTTACATCAGTAGGACACTGCCCCTAAAGACATGATAATGACTCTGTTGTCTCCAGAACTTTGCATGAAGCCCTCCAGATCATTTGGAAGGGCCTTTAATGGTTTGCATTGAAAGCCATCAATGTAGATGATATTTGTCATTGTTGGACATGGGAATTTAAAAACCCACTTGAGCACTTGAGCCATATATCATCACCCTGGAGAAGTTCATGAAAACACACATGTGGATGGAAATATTTATCACAAAGTACTTGGCACTGTGGCAAATTAAAATGTCTACACTCAGCTGTTGTTCTGAGCTTGTAGTAATAAAATTAGTAGTTTTTCCTATCTGTCTGTTCTAATGGCACCCTCTGACAGCACAAATTCAGAGTCTGTGCTGCTCACATTATTGGTACAATAAGTTTAGCTGATTGTAACAACAGAAATGCAGAGCATTATACAGTTTTTAAAGTAGCACTGGTTAAGAAACACAATGGAACAAGACAGGCTTAACCACCTGGCAATGATGTCCAATGCGAAGGAGAATTTAGCTTCTGCTGACCATGAGAAAGTGATTGAGAGATTTACCCAAATGAAATAAAGAATATAAAGTCATATACTACAACCATCAAAGCAATAGTGAACCAGATTTAGCTAGAAACAAGATGTCAGTGCAGTGCAATGGTCCCGAGTCCAGTGATCCAAGTGGTTCCAAGTCCAATAGACCAGTGGTCCCAAGCCCAATGGTCTGGGTGATCCTAAGTCTGGTGATCCCTGTCATGACCATGGAGGTTGCTCCTCGCCTTCTCATCTCAGCCTGGAAGGCCATCATGGCCATAGAGTCTCTCTTCTTTGTCATGACCAGTAGTCCTAGGCTGCGTTTTTTATGCCTTTTCATATCTAACTTCCCTCCGTCTCATTTACTCAGATGTATGTCACTGATGACGTTGCATGAGAGCCCACTACTGGCGGAACCCTTGAAATATGTTTAAATTGATCAACCTAATCCCTTGATCATTTGGAATCTGCTATGGAGCTGATTTATTATTTACAGTTTAAATAAATCATTTTTAAATAATCGCTTCACTGCCATTCATCTCAAATCATCTCCCGTGGCCTCCCGTGGCCTCATGGGTTAGTAAGTGTCCCATTGTATGCACACTTCAGAATCTCACTGGAAGTAGGTCATCCAGGTACTTTTTGCCTACCAAATTTTGGAGTCCTGTAATTTTGTGCATACTTTTTGTCACATACTGTTTTTCGCCTACTATATAAACCCCTTCACTGTTCACGTCACAGGAAAATTTGCGGTTCGCAGTGCGCATGTCGGGGTCAGAAAGTTAATTCCATCCCATTGAATTGTGTTAACCAGAGAATTTCTTGTCAAGAAAAAAATACCTACTTGTTGCGTCATGAACTGTGAAAAATCGCTTCAGTTATGGAGTTTCAGTATTCCTGCAGGATCTCATCCATTTAAAAAAAAATAGACGACATCTGTGGCTGCAGCTATTAATCGGGGCAATGTTACGATCAAAGAGGCTTGTGTTTGTAGAGGCTCAAAATAGGAGAATAATATAAGCTATAAACCATATAATTAGAATATAAATAGAAAAAACAATTTAAATAACAACAGAGCTGAAAATATGTAACGGAACTACTCTGAGGCTTGAAGGTTGAGGATCCAAATGCAGTATTTATTGAAGGGGTAATCCACAATCGTAGTCAAAACAAGGCAGAAGGTCATACACAGGCAAGCAGTCCAAACAGGCAAAAAAGGCAGGAGAGACAGGCAAATGGGGGACACAAGGACACAAGGACACAAGGACACAAGGACACAAGGACACAAGGACACAAGGACACAAGGACACAAGGACACAAGGACACAAGGACACAAGGACACAGAATTGCAGTTATTACACTAAACAAGACTTAGCAGTGAATGTCAGAGTGAACATGGTTTATATAGGCTGAGGTAAACAGGGTAATGAGACACAGGTGGATGTAATCAGGGATAATGAGTTTGAGCAGAGAGTTATGGGAAATGTAGTCTTAGATGGAGTGACAGTCCGGGGTGGAGTGCCCTCTGGTGGTGATCAGGGGCACTCACACTGGTGAATTGTAACAAAATAATACTTAGAGAAGATATCTAAAAAGAAACTCAAAAGGGATTGAGAAGAAACAAGTCATTCATTTGTGTTTTTATTTATTTTTATTTCATTGTTATTGTAATTTACTTCATTTACATAAATTTAATTTTGCACAAACAATATAAATTGGTATGTTTGTAGTCATTGTCTGTGTTTTATATGTGCCTTATAAATACTTGCCCTCTATAGCGAACCTAAGCTACTGGTCCATTACCTGGTGCTAAATTCAGTGACTAAGCCGAGGTAAAAAGAGTAAATTGTTACAAAAAGTGGTAGTAGTTAGCTGCAGGATAGCGCCAACATTGTGATGACAACGGTAGAGTTAAGCCATGGTAAGTAAACACAATGTTTTCTGTAAACTGTAGAATGATTTAATAGTTATGTGAAGTTTGATATCTGGCAATAATTGTGACCTGTGGCATGCTACAGACTTAGCAGACTAGCTTTACATTAGCGCTTTCACTATGACAACAGTAGATTGCGCTGTTTTTCTGACCTCATGCTGCGCGCGCACCCAACCTAGGTTTTCGATGTTTACAAACATTGAAGGGGTCTATAGTAGGGAAGTATGCGATTTCGGATGCAGCCAGTGTCTGTGCACCTGAGTAATAGTGCACGATTGGGACAAATCTTGCCAAGTTTGGAGTCTCTAAGATTTATGGTCTCTGATGCCCATACACTTTTAGTGCAGAAAAAAAGAAAAGAAAAATGCTGCATGCATTTCCTGAGAATACAGGCTACATTAGAGAGCGCTTTCTTTTTGCATTCCTGTTCAATTCAGTGGTAGAGTGGCCACACACACCTCCACATCCATCATGTGTCTGTCTCCCTCTGGTGGTGCTATATTTTTCTGGTGGTCTTCTTGGCCATGTTGGTCATGTTAGGGCATGTTCCAGCTCTTATATTTTTGCTGGTCAGTCTTACCTTTGACAGTCCTTATGGTGTGCCTTTGTCCTACATCTCATCTTCAGGCTTTAACTTTGGATGCATATTGACACTTTCTAGTTTAGAGATGACTGAAGACAACTGCAGGGTGAGTGTATTCATGTTTTTACATTGCATGTGTTGCTTATGTTTATTTCTTGATTAGTTGGTTTGTATGGACCATAATAAGGATTGTATAAATGCATTGGGTGAAGACTATGGCCCTTTTCTTTATCTGTCTTTACCAAAGTAGGTGAAGTCCTCTTTTTTTATGAGACCTTGGGGCTGGGGTTAGTAGTCACAAGGGCTGTATAATGTTTTGAAACAAAAAATCCAATTAATTCTTCTTTCTAACAATGCTATATATATATATACACAGTCTATACAGTCAAACCAAAATGTATTCAGACACCTTCAACATTTTCTCACATTATCACAGTTTATTCGCTATACTTTAGAAAATGGTAATAAAATATGACAAGAACTGTGTAATAATGTCAGATAACTTTGATAGAAAGGTATGTAATGGATTACAATCAGCCAATCAGCTGTCAGCTGTTAAATTTAAGTACACAATTAGATAATAGCAATTTAGGTCAACCAATTACCAAGCAATGTTTAATTTTGTTCAGTATGTGATGTAAAAGGTCACATTAGCAATTAAAGAAAAACACAAACAAAACATGGTCAGGTGAAAGTGTCTGAATAATTTTGGTCTCAAATTTTTATCAGTTTTACTGGTAGTCCACTGTATAAAGAATTTTGGGGTATAATATGTCACAGTTTACTTTATTTTGCTATAATCACTTACACAAATGAACTATAGTGTCCTGCACTCACTAGTAAAAAAAATACATCTGGTGTCTGAATCATTTTTGGTTTGACTGTATATATACAGGTGCTGGTTAGAATTAGAATATCATCAAAAAGTTGATTTATTTCACTAATTCCATTCAAAAAGTGAAACTTGTATATTATATTCATTCATTACACACAGACTGATATATTTCAAATGTTTATTTCTTTTAATTTTGATGATTATAACTGACAACTAAGGAAAAACCCAAATTCAGTATCTCAGAAAATTAGAATATTAGAATATAGAATGTATTATTAGACCAATACAAAGAAAGGATTTTTAGAAATCCTGGCCAACTGAAAAGTATGAACATGAAAAGTATGAGCATGTATAGCACTTAATACTTAGTTGGGGCTCCTTTTGCCTGAATTACTGCAGCAATGCGGCGTGGCATGGAGTCGATCACTCTGTGGCACTGCTCAGGTGTTATGAGAGCCCAGGTTGCTCTGATAGTGGCCTTCAGCTCTTCTGCATTGTTGGGTCTGGTATAAATCGCATCTTCCTCTTCACAATACCCCATAGATTTTCTATGGGGTTAAGGTCAGGCGAGTTTGCTGGCCACTTAAGAACAGGGATACCATGGTCCTTAAACCAGGTACTGGTTGCTTTGGCACTGTGTGCAGGTGCCAAGTCCTGTTGGAAAATGAAATCTGCATCTCCATAAAGTTGGTCAGCAGCAGGAAGCATGAAGTGTTCTAAAACTTCCTGGTATACGGCTGCGTTGACCTTGGACCTCAGAAAACACAGTGGACCAACACCAGCAGATGACATGGCACCCCAAACCATCACTGACTGTGGAAACTTTACACTGGACCTCAAGCAACGTGGATTGTGTGCCTCTCCTCTCTTCCTCCAGACTCTGGGACCCTGATTTCCAAAGGAAATGCAAAATTTACTTTCATCAGAGAACATAACTTTTGACCACTCAGCAGCAGTCCAGTCCTTTTTGTCTTTAGCCCAGGCGAGACGCTTCTGATGCTGTCTGTTGTTCAAGAGTGGCTTGACACAAGGAATGCGACAGCTGAAACCCATGTCTTGCATACTTCTGTTCGTAGTGGTTCTTGAAGCAAGTGAAGAAACTCCAGCTGCAGTCCACTCTTTGTGAATCTCCCCCACATTTTTGAATGGGTTTTGTTTCACAATCCTCTCCAGGGTGCGGTTATCCCTATTGCTTGTACACTTTTTTCTACCACATCTTTTTCTTCCCCTCTCTATTAATGTGCTTGGACACAGAGCTCTGTGAACAGCCAGCCTCTTTTGCAATGACCTTTTGTATCTTGCCCTCCTTGTGCAAGGTGTCAGTGGTCGTCTTTTGGACAACTGTCAAGTCAGCAGTCTTCCTCATGATTGTGTAGCCTACAGAACTAGACTGAGAGACCATTTAAAGGCCTTTGCAGGTGTTTTGAGTTAATTAGCTGATTAGAGTGTGGCACCAGGTGTCTTCAATATTGAACCTTTTCACAATATTCTAATTTTCTGAGATACTGAATTTGGGATTTTCCTTAGTTGTCAGTTATAATCATCAAAATTAAAAGAAATAAACATTTGAAATATATCAGTCTGTGTGTAATGAATGAATATAATATACAAGTTTCACTTTTTGGATGAAATTAGTGAAATAAATCAACTTTTTGATGATATTCTAATTATATGATCAGCACCTGTAAACTTACAGATCACTGCAACATGTTTTCACTGGCACAAGTGAGCTATCATTGTCTCTTCTGTAGACAAAGACTGGAAAAGACCCTCCACAAATGACTCTTGATATACAGGTTAAATTGCATTAATTGTTGTTTTTGAAAAGGGAGATATGATTAAATGGAGATATAATTACATTCCTCTAGTTCACTTCAGCCTGAGAATGAATAATTGCTTACTGGAAATGTTCAGATTTGCAATCCATAATTTCACCTCTTGTGGTAGTAGGCCAAATTTTGAAAACTATAACTAGATTTTTCTGACTATTATTTCATATGTCAGGCTTTACAGGGTTAATGGTTTACAGGGTTTGACAATAATTGTATTCATGGAGAATGTGACCCTTGTGTGACACTCAGTGATGATGATCATTAGTGGCAAAGTGCAGGGCCGGATTAACATTAGGCACACGGCCCGAGCTCGGAGGGGGCCTGTGATTGGCCGAGGAAATTATTGACAGCCGATCAGGAGCACCTGAACTTTTCCTGGTGGGCCGATCGCCAAACCCCACCACGCTCCCACATATTTAAACGCTGTTATTTACTGGAGTGCTGTGAGTGCATGGGAAACAAACACCAAAAGCCAGGTGATGAAACGGCGCTACCTGATTAAACTGCGCGTGCATCCAGCAGTCGCAGTGCGAGAGCAGCTGGATCGTCTCACGCACAGAGCTGACAAACTCGTTTGGCGCTTTTGCCACTCTATTGAAGTGATAACAAGCGCCAGACAGTCGCTTTATCCATTTGAATTTGATACAAGTGCAACATCATGTGTTACAGTAAAGGCTCTGTGGCAAAACTAGCTGAAGCAGACTGAATACAAGATTAAAGGAATGCATAACTGATATAAAAATTGGATAACTAGTCATTTCCTACAACTTAATACTGAAAAAACAGAATTTTTAATTATTGGACAAAAAACCTCCTCACGTAGTAACTGTCTAACGCTTGATGGCTGCTCTGTCAAGTCCTCGACGTCAGTTAGGAACCTGGGTGTGCTGTTTGATGCCAATATTTCATTTGAAAGCCACGTTTCTAGCATCTGTAAAACTGCATTCTTCCATTTAAAAAATATATCTAAATTACGGCACATGCTCTCAATGCAAAATGCTGAGCAGTTAGTTAATGCGTTCATGACCTCAAGGCTAGATTATTGTAATGCTCTACTGGGTGGTTGCCCTGCTCGCTTAATAAACTGCAGCTGTTCCAAAACACAGCAGCTCGAGTTCTTACTAGAATCAGGAAGTATGACCATATTAGCCCAGTTCTGTCAACACTGCACTGGCTCCCTATTAAACATTGTATACATTTTAAAATCTGGCTTATTACTTACAAAGCACTAAATGGCTTTGCTCCCCAGTATTATACTTAACGCATTATACTCCATCACGTTTTTTGCTGTCTCAAAACTCTGGCAAGTTGATAGATAATTTTCCTATTTAGCACCTAAACTCTGGAACAGTCTTCCTAGCATTATTCGGGAAGCAGACACACTCTATCAGTTTAAATATGGACTAAAACACATACGTATTCAGCCGCGCTTGCCTATAGGCTAAAAACGTAATGCTTGCGTACATACCGTTGCTGTTTTTGCAGATTCGCCTTTTTTGGGGTTTGCGCGGGTATGGTGGTATAGTTTCAAAACAATTTCAAAACCTATTTCATGGTTTGCGTTCTCTGGCCACCAGGTGCTGTTGCCGTGCGGATGGGCGTCCAGAACGCATTGGGGGTTTACATTGTTGTTTAAGTGGCGCCAAATTAAATAACTAATCAGTTTTTACAACAGAAATTAATCAATCAAAAACTTACTTTAGCTTTTTTTCTAAAGCAAAATTAATTTCCTATTATCACTGTAAAGCTGCTTTGAGGCAATCGGTGTTGTAAAAAGCGCTATATAAATGAAGGTGACTTGAATATCTCAGATCATGTAAACTGAAGCGTTGAGGTAAACTATAGGCTGCCTACACGACTGTAATCATGGCCTTAGCCAGCTATGAGGTCACCGAGGTCCGGACCTCTGTATTTTTCAGAGATGTATATAATAAATGTTGTGAAATAATTGACTAATAGAGTATTACAGTTTTTCTGAATTGCTAAAACACATTTCTTGAAGCCATCACTCATTTTCTCACAACATTAAACACCAATCCAAATCCTCAAACTACGTTCACAAAACCCCTGACTATTCTGGCAAAACCAAACAATTGCCTCTCAACTATTTCACCTGTTCTCAAAAATCAAACAAAGCTTTCAGATCATACAAACATGAGTCAGAAAGCACTAAAGGCTCAGTCATTAGACACATCAAAAAAATGGGAACACAGCATCCAGAACATGGTTACAGAAAGAAAAAAATATATAGTGCATGTAGTAAAAAAAAGTTGCAATTACATAAGTATAGTAAATCAAAAGCAAGATATGGTGACTATATTATACTGCAAATACAGTATTGAATATTATATGGTAATGAACACTTCTTGATTGCTTAAACACATTTGTCCACTCTGACATCACATTTTTAAAACAGTTAACAAAGGCAAAGCTGGAGCTCAATGGGCAAAATGACTCATTTTGTTTGCAAAAATGCTTAAACAGTCACAAAACATGCAACATAAGCTAATATTTCCATCAAACACCACAACTTGGTCAAATCAATTTATTCTTTCAAATCAATCATTACACAAATGGACAACAAAATACAGCTATCAATATAATGCTGAAAAGAAAAATGGAACCAAAGGAAACGTATGGGTGGAAACATCGTAAATAAAATATAATGTTTAGATACTCAGAACTTCACATTTAGTCCAGTCGCTCCTGACGATCATGCCAGGTTCTCATCAACGTCTCATCAACGTCGCATTGAATGTTTTCCCTTGCAGTGAAGCAAGGGAAACACCTCCGTGCATGGTGCATCCATCCCTGACAGTCCTCTGCACCTATTGCCAAGCAACCAGCACTCATTCCCTCCAGGAGGGACATCTGCTCATATGGCCGGTGATCATACACTTTCCATCTCCAAGCAGAGAAGAACTCCTCAATTGGGTTCGGAAAAGGAGTATGCAGGGAGGAATTGCATCATACGAGGCTGTGCTGCAAACCATTCAGTCACAAGACAAGAGTGGTGGAAGGCAACATTCTCTCAAGTGACGACACAGTCATGCCAGGCCTCAGCGGCCTTCTCTCTTCGGATGGAACCAGTCTTTCATTCAGTGCATCAAGAAATGTGATAAAGCGTTTTGTATTATATGGGCCAATAGTTGGTATGTGGCAAAGGACACCATCATTGGAGATGGCAGCACACATGGTTATATTGTTGCCCCTCTGACCTGGCACTGTAACAGTGGCCCTCTGATGTTCCTCCCACGTCTCCTCACTTTACAGGGGTTGAAACCAGCTTCATCCACAAATGAACTTGTGATGTGCCCCTTCAGCTTAAAGCTCCATTATTCTCTAAGAAAAAGCCCATTTATAAAGCAAATTTCAGTCGCATGTAACTGTATGGTAAAACAAGGAATTACAATAACAACTGTACCTGCACATACTGGAATCTTGCTTTACAATGTCAGGGTTTCTTTGGAATGGAACTCTGTACAGCTGCTTCATTCTGACATGGTTTCGTTTAACCCGTTTAATCCCACCGGTCACAATTGTGACCGTGTCTTTTTTCTCATTTCTGAAAGCTCTAAAAGTGTTTTTGTTGGCTCTGGGCAAGAAATTAAACTTTTAAATGAAAAAATAGATTGTCTTGATTAAAATGTATTAATGTCATGTGACTAGCATGAAAGGTCACATGACCAGATCAGTTTACTTCCTGCTTGCACATCTAGAAGAAGATGTCTTCCTCAGACTACTACAAAAAGAAGTAAGTAAAACACCTTAATTAACAAATAGAACTACTATATTTTGTACATATATTCTTAAAAGTGTCTACTACTGATATACTTTGAGAATTATACTCCTGCATATATATTTTGCTTGTAAGATGTGTAAATGTGTTAACGGTCACAATTGTGACCGGTAGTATAACACAGTGTTTCAATTGAAACAACAGGTTTCAGCTGTTAATCCTAGTTGTCATGTTTTGTTTTTTACACAGTTTAAAACTATCAGATGTGTTGGACCTCCTAGAAGAATGTGACCCCCCAAGTGCTGTGTGCAGCATAACCATCATCCTTACACTTGAAAAAGTGGCAATCGAAAGTGATTGTGACAGTGATGGCTCAGATTATGAGTACCAGGGTGAAACGGCCCATTTGCCAGGTAGACTATTGAATGGTGATGCAGAGGTGAACTTTCTGGAGGATGAGGCAGATGTTCATGAAAAACAATTGATGTGCCCCACCCCATCACCTCCCCACAACCCACCCCCCCCACCTCCCACTGCAGCAGTCGGTGTTGAAGCAAACGCACCCCCACTGCCATGTTTTGGCAAGTCTTCCACAGTGAACAGTCGGAAAAGGAGATGCCCTGAGGAAAACGAGACCCCGCAACACCAAAATAAACAGAAAACATCTCTTCAAAATATGAAAAACAGGGACAGGGTTTTTAAAAGATCAAAACGACCTGCTAAGTCCAAGATTCCAGCTTTTGTGACCTATGGCCCGACTGCAGCAGAGTGCATAAAGCAAACTAGACCTGATCCAGTCGATTTGTTCCTGTTGATGTACCCTCCTACTCTGAGGGAGCTCACTGTTGAGATGTCAAATATCTATTCAATGCAAACCAAAGGGAAAACACTTGATCTAAACATGGATGAGTTGCTAACTTTCTATGGGGTTCTTCTCACATCTGGCTACAGTTCTGTGCCACGGCGGCACATGTCTTGGTCATATGACCCTGATGTCTACAATGAAGCCATCTCAAATGCAATGAGAAGGAATCGCTTTGATGAGATAATGGCCTCAATCCATCTGGTGGATAACTCAGAGGCCACAAACGACCCTTTTTACAAAGTACGGCCCATCTTCAGTGCACTGAATGAATCTTACAAAATGATGCCATACCAAAAATGGTTATCTGTTGACGAAAGCATGATACCTTATTATGGCAGGCATGGTTGCAAGCAATATATCAGGGGCAAACCAATCAGGTTTGGGTATAAATTGTGGAGCCTTTCATCACCGACAGGGTACATGTATCATATGGAGCCCTATTGCGGAGTGCACACACATCTCCCTGAAACTGGCCTAGGACAGGGCCCAAGTGTAGTCCTTGGTCTAGCCGAACATGCGGAAGTTCCTCCAGGGTGTATCTTTGTCCATGACAATCTTTTCACCTCACTAAGCCTCATTGATGAAATGACAAAACGAGGTTATGGATGTCTTGGCACTCTGAGACCATGCCGCCTACATGATGTCCCTTTCACAGATGTGAAGATTTTCCAAAAAATGCCTCGTGGAAGCTCCGAAGTCCTTACACAGGGGAAAACCTTACTGGTACGGTGGAAGGATAACAATGTTGTAACCATGGCAACCAATGCTGCTGAGAAGTATTCTGAGGTGACCGTAAACAGGTGGAACAAAGAGAAAAAAGCCTATGACAAAGTTCCACAGCCCATGTGTATCCTCACATACAACCAAAACATGGGGGGCGTGGATCTGCATGATCTTCAGGTGTCAAGATACAGGCCTACAATAAGGTCAAAGAAGTGGTGGTGGCCAATCTTTTCTTGGTCCCTTCAAAGTGCGGTAGTGAATAGCTGGTTGTTCTTCAGAGATGTTGTTGGTAGTGAATATGACCTCCTGGCCTTTCAGCGATCTGTGTCCCTGGGTCTCCTAAAAAGATATGGAAAACTACCTCTTGGCCATGGGAGAAGAGCTTTGATTGCAAAAACTGTCACTCAAGATTCTACAAGAAGTGATGGAAAATCTCACTGGCCTGTGAACACAGGGAACCGTTTCCACAGATGCAGATGGTGTGACAAGTGCACTGTATATGCATGTGAGAAGTGTGATGCACCTCTCCACATTGAGTGCTTCAAGCTTTTTCATGAAGTCTAACCAATGTCTAACCGATGAGCTGTGGTACTGTTTACTCAAATTTGTTTACAAATTTTTATGAGACTGTGAAATAAGTACACTGTTGTTACTGATAGTACCCTACAGTATGCACTGCACTAATATGTTCTGCACAATTTATGCCTGTCTGCTCTGACATGCAATATGTTTTTTAAATGAAAATGTGTTTAAGTTTTCATGTTTTATGAAAATGACTGCTATGGAATGTTCTGATATTTTTAGCTAAAATGTTACATTATTGATAATTCAAAATTAATATCTTCCTGTTAAAAATGTTCAGAGACCATATTATAATATATTTTAATTTACTTAATGTTATTTAAAAGTGTTGGATTAATCATTCTACATGGTGTATGGTTTCCATGTCCTGGCTTCTGTTTTTCATAAATGAATGTGCCTACCTCAGATGAGTTTGCCAAATGTGTTTGTATTATTGTACGTTTAAACATTGTGTAACATGAACAATAGAAATAAAGTTTTGAAGTAAATTCTAATCATATCTCATTCTTATATGTTGGATATGTTACTGTTATTTTAAGTTTTAAATGTGTAAATAGGTCTAATTGAAGAATTTGTATGAATTCTGACTATGCTGTTTCCCACCGGTCACTATTGTGACCGAGTATAAAACCTAATATTTCACTAACTTAACCAACATAAAATCAAAGAAGGCATAAAGTTTGTGTATTAGGGAGGTCTAAGGAGTAAATTGCATGTACTCAAATTGCAAGAAAAAATTTGGGATTAAACGGGTTAAGGACTAAAGATCTTTCCTCTACCACCAGTGTGCGGTAGCGTGTGGATTCTATAAAGTAAAAGCATGTCAATTGACATTATGACAGTCACATAAATGGGATTGATGACACATCTGCATTACTGTTGACAGTTTGTTATGCTACTGTAACAAGGCAATACAGCAAAGCTGAAATACACAGTGATATACAGTAACATTGTGACTTACCTGTTCTCATTCCGAAAAAGCCTGACAATAGATGCCACAGTGCTCCAACTCAGAACGGGCTGGACCCTTTGTCCAGCCTCTCTAAAGCACAAGCCATGATTGATGACATGGTCAATAATTGTTGCTCGAATTTAATTTGAAACTTGAGCTCGATTGTGTCCTCTTATTGCAGCTCCTCCACCACGCATGCAAACTCCTCTTCCTCAGACCCCTCTGCCATGCCCTCTTACTACCCTGCCATGCCCTCTTACTACCCTGCCATGCCTTTGGCATCTTTTATCCATGCTTGCAAGTAGTAACACAGAGGTGGCATCTTTTATGGATGGATGAGGACTGATTGCTGTTTGAAGAGTTGTGCAAACGAGTTTCACACAGGTGCATTAGATATTCATAATTATGCAAGTACTTTCTATCAGCTGTGAATAGATGTTTTCCTTTTGTTCAACACAGTAAATCCAATAGTTTATACTAAGTTTGGGGTCTTTCAATGAGATCTACTGGTAACTGTTTTGACAAAGGGTGTGAAACAATTGAAAGTGTTAAGGCATTTGCAAGAGAAGACTTCTGCTGTGCTAAGAATGTGATGAAGATCAAGTGGATCCTAGTTTCATTTAGTGTGTCTTAGCAAATGAGAAAAACTGTAAAAATACAGCAGTCTAAATGCAAAAGGTCAAAGAAAACTCTAAATGAAAAGTATGTTACAGTACTGTACACTCAAAAAAGTTGTGCAACTGCCAACTGCAAGTCAAGTCCTCTTTATTTTTTATAGTGCTTTATACAATACAGATTGTTTCAAAGCAGCTTTACAATGATAACAGAAAAATGATGATCAGCGATGCAAAGAGAGTTCATTTCGGCTGTACAACAACAACAGAAAATAGTGTTATTGTTTAGCTGAAGTCAGTTCAGTGTTGATTCAGTTCCGTTGTAAAGATCATTAGTTATTAAATTTACTGTTTATTTACAGTTTTTGCCTACAAAACCATACACACAAGCATACACACAAGGGGGGGGGCTTATGAATCCCGCCTTCTGTTCAGATCTGGCCACAAGACCTCGTCAACATCACAGGCGATGTCCTCGTGGGCTAGGCATCGGGGAAAATATCGTCTTGTGTGCCGAATCCACCCTTGGATTGATCCCACCTCAATGTCTCCGCATGCCTCTTCCATTGCTTGCAGAAGAGTCATGCAGGCGTGTGGTTGCCGATCATATACTTTCCACCGCCACGCTGAAAAGAATTCTTCGATTGCATTTAGAAAGGGGCTGTAAGGGGGCAGGCATAAAAGTGTGAAATGGTTATGGTTGTTGAACCAATCGCGGACCAGAGCAGCCCGGTGGAAACCTGACAACAAACCTGGGCTGCTGTGGTCTGTCCTGCAGAACTGCATGTAGTGAATATAGAAATGGAATGATCTGTCCTGTATTATAGGAACCTAGAGTGGCATGGTGATGCAGCACTCCTTGGACACTAATTGCAGCACACAAGGTGATATTTCCCCCACGCTGCCCAGGGACATTTGTCCAACTACATTACGGCCCCGACGCCTGGCTTTGGCCAGATTGAAGCCTGCCTCATCCAAGTAGATGAACTCATGTGGCAGTTCGGCGGCATCAAAATCAGAAAATATTGAATAGTGTTACTGAAAACACGTACCGTAACTACAATGTCTATAAGTAGGGGCTGGGTTGGGTCAGTATAGAAAAAAAACTACAAGCTACAGGCAGGGCAGGTGGCAGCATAAACCCTCCCACATCACAATATATAGTATGTAAAGTAAAGTGACATATACCTGCACATAATCATGGCACAGATCCTTGACCCTGACACTGTTCCTCTCAAATTGTCCACCAGAGTAGCCCTGATGTCATCCGATACACGTCTCCGCACTGGTCCTCGTCTTTGTCCTCGTCCTCTTCCACGTCCAACTCCTCTCTCTCTTTGTCCTCCTCTTACTCTGACTCTCATTGCCTCCATGCTTGCAAAGTTCTCAAAATGGTTTACCTGAAGCCTATTTGTAGTGCTAAGGCTCAGACAGGTGTTCTGTTTTCTGTTTTCAGGTGTGTATGTAAGTGCCTACAATTGCCAGATGAGTTTTGCATTTTGAACAGAGTGTTTTCCCAATGATAACAGGTGATTTTGTTTTTAAACAAAGTGTCTAATGTAAGAAAATGTGTGTAGTGTTTCGCAATAAGTGTGTTACAGAATTGCAAACAAAGTGCAAAGTTGATAATGTGTTTAAGCTATGGTTACACTGTATTTAAGGTATGCTACAAGAAGTTAAGGTATTGAGACTTTGGTCTAAGCATTCGGTTTTAGTGTGTAAGCAATGGGCAAAAACTGTATTTCATCTATAAAGCAGGTCTGGAGAAAACTGCAATGTCAACGTCCAGCTCAGTTCAGGTCTCATTCAATAGTGTCAGTGCAGTCAGATCAATCATATTGTTGAATATTATTGAATATTGAGGACTCCACATCACAGGCAATATCGTCTCTTGCCAGGCAAAGGGAAAAAACCCTCTGCTGTGCCAGATCAGTTTTGACAACATTCTCCACACCTTGGTTTTTTTCATCGTCAGCCTCTTCATCCTTGTCCACCATCTCTTACACGTACTCTTCCTCCTCTCCCTCTCAGACTATTTCCCTCTATTGCTGGTATCAGCATTCAGTGCACCCATGTCACCTTTGCACCTGAACAGGCCTATATTTTGTACAGTTGGCTTAATCAGATCATTAGAAATAAGTGTGAACAATTTTGAGTTGTGTGTAAACGATGACAAACTGTGATACTAAAACACAGGTGAAATGTGTTTTAGTGAGTGAGAATGTGTTTAGAGTTTAGCAAAAAGAGTGCATGAGATTTGCAAACAGTGTCTAACTGCATGAACTTGTTTAAGGTTTTGCAGAAAGAGTGATTTAGCCTATTTGACAAATTTTGTTTAGGCTATTGAGAATTTGGTTCAGAGAATGGGGTTTAGTGTTTTAGCAATTTAGAAAAACTGTAACACTACTTTGGTGCTGCAAGGATATCTTCTCATCTGAGCTGCCTGCAGTCTGTTGACCACTTATCAATGTCAAAATATTTGAGATGACCAATCAAATTAAACTAGACGGGCTTTATGTTCACAGAAGCTGCTGAACACGAGTCGCGAGATGTAAATAGCTAAACTAAACATTTCATATTTGACAGCTGTTCTAGGATAGAAATGTTAAACAACTGAAAAAAATAATCAGGCAAACTAATAACATTTTGTCTAATTTCGCCATTTTGAATTAAAAAAGGACATTACCAGTGAATTAACTTGTCTAAGAAAATGCTTAATAAAATATAGGCTAAATATAAGTTGACCCTATGTTTACTTTCTTCACTGACAGAGACAAAAATGAAAAGACTATCAGTCAAAGCTCAGCTTTAGGAGGGGAAGAGACAGGGCACGAGAAGGAGACTAAGTGAAAAAGAAAGAGTGATGGAAATGAGGAGAGGGTGATGGAAATGAGGAGAGAATGATGGAAATGAGAGAGTGATTGAAATGAGGAGAGAGCAGGTATGACAGTTAATCTACTGCCCACTAACATGGTTTTGAAAGCTATTTATTATTCATTTTTTTAGCCTTCAAACATCTTAAAATGCACATATGTAGATCAGAGAAATCTAAATGTTCTCGGGGGACCATGCCCCCGAAACCCCCTAAATAGCTCAAATTTGGGACCTCACTGGTTTTAAAACTAAAAAGCATACAAAGGCAGTTGTATGCTCAAAAGTTGTTGCTGTTTCTGGAAACCTGTTTGCTTTGACCTCATATCTGGAGTTAATTTGTTGCACCCTGGAATATTTATATATAGGCCTATTTGTATATCTGTGCATTAAAGATTTTGTTTTTTAAAAATACTAATTATTTCTGTGGTAGAAAACGTTGTGGCACCATGATCGACTACTATGGGGGCCCTTGGGTTTGTTATAGCCCCAGGGCCCTACGTGTTCTTAATCTGGGCCTTTTCACAAAACAAAAAACAAAAAAACACTCTCATTCTCATGTGCGACAGGAGATGGCAGTATAGACCCACTAATAGAAAAAAAAAACCTCCAAGTCCACAATCATCCTTCTATCCTCTGATCTCCATTCCTCATCTCATCTATCACCATATTTTTGCTATATATTTTTTTATACTTTCTTTTATTGTTAATAACAGAGAATTGTGCATTTAATTGTAATCATATTATGACACCCCGTTATACTTACTGCAAAAACATTGCAAAGTAGATTTTGTGTTTATAGCAGGATATCCTGGAGGATTTAGCAGTCAGCTCTTGTGAGCTTTGTGTATAAGAGATTGAAGTGTGCAGCGGAGCTGAAAAACCCAGTGTGGTTTATGAGTGAGGGGCCTTCTGTGGGGAATACAGGAACAGACTATCTCATATTTCATCCTCCTCTTCCTTCAACGCCACACTCTCCCCCTCCAAACAGTTGTATGTTCAATGTTTTAACAGGGAAAATAAAGAGTTAATCCCAGTCACAGAGACATGTCATAAATAGGCCTATGTAAGCAGAAAATGTGAAGATAGAAGAGACAAAGTGCTGTTTTTTGTGCATTTGAGTTGAGGACAGAGTGACTGTGCAACACTATGTATGTACAGTATATGTGTGTGACACAGATGGAGTTTTCATGTGTATGTGTGTGTTTTCATGAGAACATGGGCATAATGAGTGTTCTACCTAAGCACACACAGAAAGAGAGAGGGGCAGTAATTACCTCGGCACGGGGGGTCGTCGTTCTTTCACACGTACACACACTCTCTTTAGCCCTTTCTCTATTATTCTGTGAGAAGGTAAGAAGTGGGAAAGACCACAGGAGACCCATTTAAAAAAAAAAAAAAAAAAAAACCTCTCTGTAATTACCGGGAGGAGAAAACACTGCCGCCCCATCTCTGACTTATTTCCACCTTCAACCATTCTCAAACTCTCAGCATAGGTTTCTGTAAATCTGCCTGTTAACTTTAGTATTCAGTGGGAGTTTATTAATAAATGAACATTTTAAATTCGATTTTTATAGACAGATACGACATTATTCTAGAATTTTTGCATTTATTTATTAAATACTTTGGATTATTTAGCCAGCAAAAATTGTGCAGTACACTCAGTTACCACCATGCTGTCTTTCTGCATAATTCCAGAGTTTCAGACCCAAATCAGTTCAGAAATGGGGTAAAAATGTAGTGCACGGGACTGGACTTCATATTAAAACACCAATCATATTGACATTCTGACTGCGTCTGAAAGCTGAAAAATGCTGCCTCTGCTGGCACCATACAGAGGCACGTACAAATCCAATGATCGTGTCACATCATGTGTACTGAGATCTGATTGAACATACTGTAGCTGGATCCTCTGCTGCCTATGATATCCCACTATTCTGTGTGTTCAATTCCATGAAAGTTTAGAAAAAAAAAATAAAAATGGCACCTGGCAAGTTGTGGTTGGTGGTCAGTTTGTGGGTAAATGTACCGTTTTGAACGACTTTTTCTATTTTTAATTCCATTTCTATGTAATTAGTACTGTAGTAATATTCACCTAGTTAATATCTATCTCTATTTTGTTGTAAATCTTTAGATTGTTATGCAGCCTCAGAAGCCTGTCCTCATCGCCTGACAGGGCAGTGAGGGAACAAGTCAGCTGCCTAAGTTTCCTGACACGGTACCCATTTTGTTATTTAAGTTAGAGCACTGGAGATAGAGTTGGCATGATCAGGCTTTAGTGTCAAAGTTAGTTATGGCTAGTCTCACAGAGCCAGACTTTTCACTATAAACGTTAAAGGGTTAGTTCACTAGAAAAAAAAAAATTAGCCCATGATTCACTCACCCTCAAGACATCCTAGGTGTATATGACATTCTTCTTTCAGACGAATACAATCAGAGTTATATTAAAAATGTCCTGGCTAATCCAAGCATTATAATGGAAGTGAATGGCAGCACAAAATTTGAAGCCTCAAAAAGTGCATCCATACGTTATAAAAGTAATGCACACGGCTCCGGGGGGTTAATAAGGGCCTTGTGAAGCGAATTGATGGGGTTATGTAAGAAACATATCCATATTTAAAACTTTATAAAGTAAAACATCTAGCTTCCGCCAGACCGCCTTCCGTATTCAACTTATGAAGAAAGTGTAACATTTCAAAACGCTTACGCTATGTCCAACGTCATACGTCACGCCAGTTATGCTTTTTCCGTAAGTTGAAGCTAGATGTTTTACTTTATAACGTGTTAAATATGGATATTTTTCTTACACAAACACATCGCTTCGCTTCCCAGAGACGTGTGGTTTATTTTTATAATGGATGGATGCACTTTTCTGGGCTTCAAATTTTGGGCTGCCATTATAATGCTTGGAAGAGCCAGGACATTTTTTAATATAACTCCGATTGTATTCGTCTGAAAGAAGAATGTCATATACACCTAGGATGGCATGAGGGTGAGTACATTTTAGGGTGAACTATCCTTTTAACAGACAAGTTGCAGATGATAACACAGATAATATTAAAAGGATAGTTCACCGAAAAAAAATTAATTCTGTCATCATTTACCCTTATGTCATTCCAAACCTGATTAATTTCTTCTGTGGTAGATAAAATAAGATTATTTGAGAAATGTCTCAGTGTATTTTTGTTCATACAATGGAAGTCAACATTCTTTAAACTATCTTCTTTTGTGTTCTGCAGAAGAAAGTCAAACAGGTTTGGAGCAACATGGGTGATGGGTTAAAAAAAAACAATCATCAGAGCTGAAATGGATTATTAATCACTCAAATTCCTTTTAGGACATCTTAAATGTTGGTCTCAGGCACACCCATGTTTGTAATTCTTTTTATTTGTGTTGGTAGTTCTAAATTAAATCCTCATTCAGAGGTTTATGGGCAGTATTAGCCATTAGAGTGTAGAGTGTTCCACACTTCGGAAATCTACCGGAAATAATGACCATACAGGGACTTTTGGCATACTTTTTTCAACATGCTGCTTTGGAACACACTTATTCTAATTTCACATACAGATAGATAGATCACATATTGGAATGCAGGGAAGGTATTCGGGATTACTAGAAACTTCTAGCAGGTTGGAGCTGAGCTCTGCAGAAAGGAGGCCCTCCATAAATAGGATTACAAGATTGAGGTTTAGGCCTACTTTTAATTTCTAAATGGTATTAATTTTCCTAACAAAATATATCTTTCAAAGATATGATGCCACTAACTAAGAAATCTTTGGGAAACTGATAAGTTTGTTAGTTCCAATAAAAACCTTACCTTACAAAAAAAATATGTTTATTCAAGTGTGCTATTAGTATACTTCTTTTAAACTAAAAATAAGAAAGTATACTTTCAGTCTACTTTTTATGTACTTCTCAGAAACATACTTAATAAAATAATAAATAATTAATAAAATATACGTATACTTGACTTGTACTGACAGAAAAGTCGAAGTATATTTGGCCTATATTTGTACTCGATCTTAATCTCAATCAAAAGACTGAGTACAAATATAGGCCAAATATACTTCTACACTTATACTATAAAATATAAAAATATATTATACTTAAAATTATAATTAGTATTCTATTCTAAGTATTCTCTGTAAACTTGGCTTTTAGTTGTGTTTACTCTTTTGATTCAGTAGTCTATTAAATACTTTTTTCATATGGTTTTACATACTGTCTTATATTTAAGAAGAAAACAGATGTTCCTAATTCTGAGTATCTGAATTTTTTGTGTAGGCTAGTCCACTGATAGTGTACATAGGAATTTACTTCAAATCTACTTCACACTTTCCCCACCATTGACTGAATGTTCTGGCTATCCATGTGTTCACTGTTATACGTTAGGGGGTGCTATTACGCATCTTCTGAAAGAGTACAGAATCAAAACACAGGCGAAGGAGAAGCAGAAACAAGCGATGGAAGATTGATTATGCAAATGTAAAACAACGCAATCATCAAACACTAAACAGCATATTAGTAAAATAAAAAAAAACTGCCTAATGTTACCGAAATGTTGACCTACTGAAGCTTTAGGGGTGTTGGTGGACTCGACCTACTCCATCTGTGTTCTGATCATTGGATCCAATCCGGACCTAGTCTTTGAAAAAAAATTGATTTCCTCAACTTTTTGTTTAAAATGTTGCTTTTTAAATGAAACTTACTCACATTCAAGTGCTGATAAAAAAGAATGCATGAAGCTAAAATAAAATGTTTTAAAATGGAAAGCGTAATACCTAAATAGGAACATAGTAGTATACTTAAAGTGCAAAACTAATATACACTCATCTAAAGGATTATTAGGATTATTCAATTTCTCATTAATGCAATTATCTAATCAACCAATCACATGGCAGTTGCTTCAATGCATTTAGGGGTGTGGTCCTGGTCAAGACAATCTCCTGAACTCCAAACTGAATGTCAGAATGGGAAAGAAAGGTGATTTAAGCAATTTTGAGCGTGGCATGGTTGTTGGTGCCAGACGGGCCGGTCTGAGTATTTCACAATCTGCTCAGTTACTGGGATTTTCACGCACAACCATTTCTAGAGTTTACAAAGAATGGTGTGAAAAGGGAAAAACATCCAGTATGCGGCAGTCCTGTGGGCGAAAATGCCTTGTTGATGCTAGAGGTCAGAGGAGAATGGGCCGACTGATTCAAGCTGATAGAAGAGCAACTTTGACTGAAATAACCACTCGTTACAACCGAGGTATGCAGCAAAGCATTTGTGAAGCCACAACACGCACAACCTTGAGGCGGATGGGCTACAACAGCAGAAGACCCCACCGGGTACCACTCATCTCCACTACAAATAGGAAAAAGAGGCTACAATTTGCACGAGCTCACCAAAATTGGACAGTTGAAGACTGGAAAAATGTTGCCTGGTCTGATGAGTCTCGATTTCTGTTGAGACATTCAGATGGTAGAGTCAGAATTTGGCGTAAACAGAATGAGAACATGGATCCATCATGCCTTGTTACCACTGTGCAGGCTGGTGGTGGTGGTGTAATGGTGTGGGGGATGTTTTCTTGGCACACTTTAGGCCCCTTAGTGCCAATTGGGCATCGTTTAAATGCCACGGCCTACCTGAGCATTGTTTCTGACCATGTCCATCCCTTTATGATCACCATGTACCCATCCTCTGATGGCTACTTCCAGCAGGATAATGCACCATGTCACAAAGCTCGAATCATTTCAATTGGTATGGTGTTCCTAATAATCCTTTAGGTGAGTGTATAAATAGTAAACTATAAGTATATGTTCACTTAAAGAAAACTTACAAGACTTTTAGTATAAAACTACTAAACTAGTTGTTTACTGAGAGTATCCTTCAAAGTGAACTTTCATAAACTAAAAAATGTGCTATATAAGTATTTAACTAGTAAACTATCAGTATATAACTACTATACTACATAGTTGCAGTACAAACAAAAAACTTAGTTGTAAACTTGTGTACTCAAAGTTTACTACCGTTACACTTAAAAAGTATACTTAAAAGTATACATTTATACACTAAAACGTGGGCCAATTTAGTCTCAAGTAGTATTGAAACAGTACACTTACAAATATACTTCTAGTACATTGATATTAGTATACTTACTACATAAAGTATACTTAAAAATATACTTGAACTTTACTTAAGTATACTTAATAAAATTAACTTACTTATTTTTTGTAAGGGTGTGCACAGTAAAGACTGAGGTATGGTATGTTTTTCCGGCTGCAATTAAGTTTCATGCACTGTCGTTGCACTGCACTCATTATGACCTCCTCTGATATCAATTTCCACCTCTGTATTCTGTTGTTTTTAATTAGCATTTTCCATCTTCTTCTTTGAGTAATTCTTAACAGCAATGGCCCAAATGTGAATGTTACCACCTAGTGAATCGACTAAGAATATATAATAATTCAGGCTGCACTTGCACAGCTTGCAAGGACTGTGCGGATGGCACAATTCAAGTAAATATGCACTGTTTATGAGGAATACTGGCAAATGGGAAATTAAAGCATGCTTTAAGTTTAACTTCCGGAAGTTGAAAGGAGTTGCGCACAGGGTTATGGCCAAAATCATCATGTACAGACGCTTCAAAAATCAACTAGTAAATCCACTAGTAAAAATGTATCATCCGCACTTTGGCATTCTATTTTCATCATGATTTATGATTCACTAGTTGCAAGTCATTCTAATAGCATAATTATATATTATCTGATTAATTGAAGGTTCTTTCTGTTTGTATTATTCATCTTAAGTGCCTCTTGAGGTCCGTTACAAACACAAACTTCTAACAACCCTTAACCGTAGAGAGGGGGACAGAACCTCTCAATGTGCCTATGTTTGGAAAGGAGACACTCAGCGTTTTTGTATTACTGAGTGTGAGTGTTTGTCAATAGGAGGGTCTTTTGTCTCTCAGATTGTATTTAGCAAAAACACAGCAGGTCTATCAGCATATGAACGGCGCAACAGCGGAGGTCACGCATAACAGAAAGGAAGCGAGCCGCGAAACCACTGAGCGCACACACTACATGCAACCACATGAATGCATGCACATCTATGGCCACGAATGCAGGCACTTATACACTTACAGTGTTTACCTTGGACATCAGCCCAACCCACCAGTGCTGTTATTGAATGCATTCACTGAATCTTCACATTCATGCGCCTGATGCACACCTCTATTGTGTGTGTGCTTTGAGAAGACCAGTGTTAGACACACACTGAGCATGCTGCCTATACTCTTTCATCATATACTTTTGCAGCATTTCCTGTTCATTCTGTCATTAATTACTGTCGTTCCCAACCCGTAAGAACTTCGTTCATCTTTGGAACATAAATTAAGATATTTTTGATTAAATCCAAGAGCTCTCTGACCCCTCCATAGACAGCAATTTAATTACCACTTTCAAGGCCCAGACTATTGTTAAAATAGTCCCTTTGACTCCAGTGGTTCAACCTTAATTTTATGAAGTGTCGAGAATACTTTTTATGTGCAAAAAACAAACTTCACGCCTGTGTCAGTCTCCTACGCTTTTGACATAGTACAGGGGTTTTCAAAGTGTGGGGCGCGCCTCCCCTGGGTGGTGCCAGAGCATGCCAGGGGAGGCGTGGAGAGTGGTAAAAATTATAGCCTAATAATTAGTTTATTATTGAGTTTAATTATAGTATGTCATTTTTCTATATTTAAATGTTTTTATTTAAACGATTCTAAAAATAATAAGACAAAAATAAGATAAATATTTTTCACCCAGAATGCCATAGCTATGAATTCACTGCTGTTTGGCAAGCCCGCCAATACAGGTATATGCCTATTAATAGCCTACAATGGAGCGATTTCTGAGACCATCAGTATTTGAGTTTAGGATTTACGTGGACGGGACCAGTTGATGAACCACAACCTTTATGTGTGGTTTGTCAGGAGATTTTGGCTAATGACAGCATGAGACCCACAAAACTTCGGCAACACCGACACATACCGCTCACTGAGGTAGGGATATAATTATGTAAGCATATTTAATAGTAGAGATATTTACATGTTGGCGTTGTTTAAAGTTCTTTCCCCACTCTCTGTTACAGATCTGACTGTTTTGTCTGGGATGGACAGTTCTTACAATTTTAAATTGCTTTGAGCTGTGTTCTGTTCTTTTCATATGGAAGCATCATTGTTTTTGTTTCACTATTTTAATCTATGTTTTAAAAAGCGTTTCATTATTCTAAGTTGTAAAAACTTTTCATTATTCTAAGTTTTAAAGGGTAAGGGGGAGGGGGGGCATTGGGTAAGTTTTTGACTTTGAAAACCCCTGACATAGCAGATACAGTCCAGTGCTTCCAAGTTACGCCAGAGCTACGCCAGAATGCCGGCTTACCATTGGCCGATGCTGTTCACGTAAGCACCACGACCCATACGTTTGATGCTGACGCAAGAGCTGGCCAACGTAAACTGCATAGGAGACTGACACAGACGTGAAGAAATTGTTGAATAAAGTTGTTATTGTTGATTGTTTTTTGCGCACAAAAAGTATTCTCGTCGTTTCATAAAATTAAGGTTGAACCACTGGAGTCACATGGACTATTTTAACGATGTCTTTAATACCTTTTTGGGCCCTGAAAGTGTTCATTAAATAGCTGTCTATGGAGGGGTCAGAGAGCTCTCGGATTTCATAAAAAAAAATCTTAATTTGTGTTTTACGGGTTTTGGTAGGTTGGTAGGTTACGAGGGTTAGTAATTAATGACATTTTTTTTTTTTTTTTGGGGTGAACTAACCCTTTAATGATCAGAAGTTGATGTAAGCATGAGCAGGTGGTAAAACTGTTGTTTAGCAGCACATTCACTTGTGCAGAATACATATTATACCAATTTATCTATTTATGTAGTTATATTATGTTTTTATAGTTATAGCTAAATCAACAAAATTATTAATCATTTGGTATTTATTTTTATTCAGTATATTTATTTAATACATTTGAGCTGGAACTACAGTAATGATTTTTGTGCTGTGAAAGTAGCATTGCTGATGGAGAAACAAAGATTTTCCAAACTCTGACTCAACTGAATCGCTACATTGATTTGAAAAAGATTTACTGTTTCGAAGTGATAGAAAAACCACGGGCTGGCGGCACCTGCTGGTCGAAATAGTTAGAAGCATTATCATTATAGATGGGGCCCGTCACACACCACCTGGGGGTAAGGACGAGGCGAGAGAAAGGAGATGGTAGGATGAGTAGGGACGGAGGCAAGAGAGGGAAGAGAGGAAATAAAAAGGGAAAAACAATTTTTGCCAAACACACTGCCGTTTGATCCTCAACCAGCTGGCTGGCCCTCATTCGTGGTGTCATGCGATGGCACTTGGTGGATGGCCTCTGACTCCTCCACCTCCTGGTGGACGGTGACAGCCCAGCAGCGAGCCTCCCATTAAATCGCTCTGCCTGCTCATTCCCCATCATCATCCTCTGCCCTCTACGGATGGCAGCCGCCCTTCCAGGGGGAACAAAAAATTCTTAAATGTTTTGAAGTTTTATGTTTCGAATGCATTCATCACTATTATAAACTCTTAATGACGTCTAATTTTATTTGAGTTTATTTGAATACTTTATTTTTTATCCTGTGACACACCAAACCGACATCAAAGAAATAGTGATGATGAAAGCCGACTGTCGCCTTGCGTCTGCTGCGTCTGGGCAAAACAGCTGTACTTGAAAACACAGGATATATTAACACGACAATGATGTAAACAGATCGGATCTGCGAAAATGACTAAAAAGGCTGTATTATGCATGCCAGGCCAGTAGTTGGAGATGTCACTTAGTCAAGAAACACTCCGCAAACATGTAATACACATGCACCATTGCATGACGTCACAAATTCACATTTTTGTTGTTTACATGGAGACGGTAAAGGCATCAAACCCTATCATACACCCCATCATACACAGTTTCAGACCGACATGTTTATTATTTTGATGTCCTGCACCACGTTGTTTAAATATAGCAAATGCATTTGCGGCCATTTGTGCACCCATGGGCGTGCTGGTCTAAAAGCGAGGTGTGTTTAGGCGCATTGTTGGCGCATTGCTATTTTGAGGCAACTGAAATAGACTGACCAACAAAAACCTGGTCTAAAGTCAATGGTGCAATATTTTTTTTTTATATTTAAAGAGCACATTAGTAATATGCGCCTATTGGCGGGTCCACAACGCACGTACACTTTTGCTTATTACACACACAGGGTGCAGCAGCACACAAACATTTTTAAATATGAAAAATTAAAGGATTCAAATTTAAAAGATTATTGTGTACGTAAATATAAAAAAGCCTACATGTCAAAATGGATAGTCATTGCATGTATCAGAATTAGCCTGCCTATTTGCAGTAATGACATGCAAGCAGGTGTCAACGGACGAGCAGATTCCTCACTGGAGAAGCGTTCAGTTTTTCCGCTTGCAAACTGCGCAACTGGCTTTTAAAGGGAATGGGAGATGAGATTCTGATTGGTTTATTGCACGGTATGCCCAAAACACACCCATTACTCATTAAGAGAATAGAGACAGCCCTTTTAGACCACGGCAACCATTTTTCCTGTCATTAAACTAGCAAAAGTTGATTCGGACATGCCCTAAGTGCACTTGCGACGTGCGCTTTAGACCATGCGCTCAGATTGTTAAAATAGGGTTTCAAAACCTTGCACTTTGAAACCTGTTTTCAAAAGCTTTCGTTTTCAGGCCGCCAAAACGCTGTTGTCATGTAAATGGATGGCCAAAACACATTAAGTTTTTACGTGTCGTGTAAACATACCCACAGTGAAAACTACAGCCAACGGCCAACTAGCATGTAAGTTCTGCACCTGTGTGAGAAGAAATAACTTTGCATACCAGCAGGTGGCAGTACTCTATATTTGTCATTCAAAAAAGGAAACAAACTGCATATATACAAAACTGTAAACAATGCAGCCATTGCTTTGTATATGTAATTTTGAATATGAATCATGTTGATCAGTTGGTCTTTACTTTCTTCATTCCAGATGCCATGTCGTTATGAAAATATTCACATATTGAAATGCTCAGGTAAGATGTAGTTGTGAAATTAGAAGAGCCATCTGTGTATGCCGCCTTGTCTTCATTGTTTGTTTGCTTTCTTCACTTTAGTTTTTTCTTCTCATGCATTGGTTCGCTAAGCTGAACATCCAGTCAGAGTGATTTCTCTCACTGACTATCTTACGCATATTCAACAGGCTCAATTGGCCAAAAAGCGACCCGACGGGGTCTAACTAGTACCGACGGTTCAGAACACACCGCAAAAAACGTAGGCCGACGACTGATCATCAGCTTGATGTTTAGACCTCACAATCATCCTCAAAACCTCACATGACACTCCATCATACTACTAACAACTACCAAATGGCTTGTGACATTGTGTGTCCATTTGCTCTATGAATGGAAAATAGCCTGACCAGCTCTGTGTGTGTGTGTGTGTGTGTGTGTGTGCTGGGGAGCAGATCTCCTGCTGGTAATTTGACCTTCCTTTGCTGACTCTGTAGAGAGAATAGGTAGGTTTTGAAGGCCATGGCCATTGTTTTTTGGTGTGTTTGTACTATGATTTTCACAACAATAAGGCTTGTGACCTTTGTGTTGACTTTCTGCTGTCCATGGTAACCCCTGACCTTAGCAAAGTTCTGCTACTAGCACTTGATCAGTATCCTGTATTCTGTCAGGTCCTGTAGTGGAAACGCTGACTGCACTTTCTGTTGTGGTTATGAATATGGAACTCATTCTTGTATTCATGAATTTTCAGTGCAAGAAGCAAAACCATTTTAGTGTGCTTCTAAAAAAGTGCTTCTGACATACACGAAAGCGTGAGTCAGGCCCTCACACTGTCTGCCTGTAAAGTCTGTCTGTAAACTGTCTCTCACCTTGAGGCAACTGAAATATTTTCTCTGCATCTGTTGCTAGTTAGAATTTTACCTTCGTTATAAAACGTATTCTCAGCATGTTCGTCTCTTGTAAACGATAATGAACCACTTTTATGGCTAAATTGGTTTTATCAACATCATCTGTGACAATTTTGAATAATAATAATAATAGATTTAAAAAGAGAGATTTAAAAGAAATGTTTTATAAAACTGAAAAAATTATTTATAAATTGCAATATAAATTTAAATATGAAAAACTGCAATTAGCCTTGTCTTCCAAATTAGTTCAGTGCAAAGTAGTACTAGTAGTAGCAGAATTAGTAACTGCCTGTTTTTTTCAACACACTGAAGAAGGCCTGTGAGCCAAAAAGTATGTGTTATTCCTCTGTAAATAATATAAAATAAAGTAAATAAAAGATAAAAAATTTTGAGTGTGGTTTATAGCTGTATTTTGATTTTGATTTTTAATGAAATAATGCCAATACAGTTTCATAACAGTAAGAAATATTTATAGCCTGAAAATATTCTCAAGTCACCAGCCATTGACTGTCAGTATTTTGGCTTGTGTTGTGTTTTGGCCTCTAGAGGTCCTTATGGTGCTCTCATGCCCAGCTTACTTAACTTGTTATTAGTGTTATTATGTTCACATGCATCTCATTCAGTGTTCGAAATCACCCCCTATACCCTCATTCACTATTCCCTACATTTCTCCACTAATATAGTTTACTTGAGGGAGTGAATGAAAACAAGTGAGCAAATTCGGACACTGAGTGTGCTGGAAGGGCTGCCGCTTTTGCATAGTTTGTGCTTGCTGTTTAATAATAATTCAAACTAGCAGCTCCAGTTGTAAGATGAAAGATTATAACTCTGTCATGTAAACTATGCATAACCTTAATTAAACAATTTAATAATCAGTTAAGGAATTTATACCTGCATGATATTATGCTATAGCCACATTGGACCAGTGGTTTGGAAAATGGATGGATGAATGATTCAGCTGCGGGCACCATCTTCAGGTCGTGGGATTGAAAGCGTGCACTTGATAACGTCCACTATGGTTTCAGACACCACTACAAAAGGCTGTCCCCTCAAATATAGTTTAAGGGTATAGGGGATGAATTTGGACACAGCACAAGTTTCTTTGTTTGTGGTGTTTAGTTGTTATGAAGCCAGTTGCATGAGTAAGTGTTTTCTAACACTGAGACATTTTATCATAATTTTCATTTTGTAATATTTTTGGGTGAACTAACCCTTTAAGATCTTAAGATATTTTTGTGGACTGCCCTTTGTGGACAGGTTTTGTTATTCCATAATTACATTTTGCTGCTTTTCTCCTGCTTTGGATTTTTGTTGCTTGAACATTTATTAAAATAAAGTTCTGCATCTACTTCTCCTAATTGCATTTTACTTTTGGGTTCATCATCCTCCAGTGGCTCATGGACTGAGAGTCAAAGTCCCAGTGCTGACAATTGACGTGTTTTGTAGAAAAAAGTTTAATTTGAGTCCTAATTACATGTGTTAGCATGAATAGTTCACTAAACCTATATAGCTTAGAATAGCTTAAACACATAACTAAACGTTTATCCTCTACAAAAGTAGTCCCTCCAAAAATGTTCTATGTGGTAATCATTAGCATGATATAGATGCTGTCCATAGAGATAAAGTGGTATTGAACCAAGAATATTGCTTTGGCTTATCAGGTGTGCAGTATTTTAGCTGTTTTCATGTAATATTTATTACAACAGTCTTGGGTTTAGAAGGTTCTGGCTCTGTGAACTTGTGTGATGCTCGTGACAACAGGATTTCATCTCGACAAGGCTGAAGGCAGGGCAGCTCATATTAGTCTTTTATGTGCTGAGACAATAGCGGCTTTTGTGTAGAGACAGAATGCTTGCATTGTACTGCTGTATAAGGTGTATTGTGTGTGTACGTATGTGTGTATTTGTGTTTGTGGGTGTGTATATCTTTTGTGGGTTAGGAAATGGATACATTGGCCTGAATTGCCTTTCAGACACACTAAAACGGCATGTACTGCAACACAAAGACTCGCGTCCTGCTGTTTTGAGGGATTTAACTTATGACTTGATGGCCGACGGACCCTCCCTCCCTGAAACCATGGCGACAACAATCAGATGCACCGCAGAGTCAAAGACAGCAAGAAACAACACACATTCAAAGCAATAGACATTTCTCTCTCTCTATGTCTTTGTCTTTCTCTCTTTCTCTCCATGTCTGTCCCCAATGTGTTTCCAGTCTGCTGAGCTGAAGGTTACTGAGCTCCTCTGTGATCAAAGCATTTACTATTCAAACCACTGACCCTCTAGCTCATAGCTAACCAGAGCACCCAAGCGCTGAGGGCCCCTTTACATCTCCTGTCCACTCTCAGCCTCTATTTTCATGTCTATTTCATACTCGCTTGTGATATATTCACACGTCTGACAGTGTAAATGAGTATTGAGGAAGGAGGAGGTGCCCCTTCTGTCACTATACAACATCTTCAGGGCCCTATGTTGACAGTGAACATGAAACGGCCTTCACAACTCATTGTTGAATGGACCATGAAAAGCAGATGTTTGACTTTTTAGCATCATCAATGGTGACAAAATAAAAATGTAAACACAAATAGGTTTCAATTTATTTCAATGATCCACTTTAGATATTCAACTAATTATGAGTAACTTTGCAAATATATGTAAACAAAATTTCTTTAGAGTATTAGCAGACTGTTAGTAAACTGTTAAGTTAGGTATTGGGGTTTGGGTTAGTAGAATAAGTTGACATTAAAGGGTTAGTTCTTCCAAGCTTTATAATGGCGGTGAATGGCTGTTTCTATTTTGAAGTCCATAAAAGTCCACCTATCCATCATAAAAGTGCCCCACATGGCTCCAGGGTGTTAATAAAGGCCTTCTGAAGTAAAGCCATGCGTTTGTGTAAAAAAAAAAAACCCTGTATTTTAAACTTTATAAACTAAAATATCTAGCTTCCGGCAGACGGCCGTACGCATTGATTTATGGTGAAAGAGTAACCCTTGACCTGACGCATGCGTATTGACAAACACGGAAGTGCAGAGGATAGAGCAAAACAAAACACCAGTCATGAACTAGAAGTCTAAAATAAATACTTTTATTTTATCATTTTTAAAGAGAAATGCCGGAGGATTTTTGTCGCCACGCCCTATTTGTTTGAACTGCGAGAGATCTTTGAATCTCGTTCAGCAAAACGAACAAATCTTTTTTCAAGTGATTTCGTTAAAATGCCACATGTTAAATCCCCCCAACACATCTAGTAGCTACTTACACAAATGTTGATCACATTTGGAATAAAAAATAAATGATAAGCTAATGCAGCCAAGGCCAAACTTTGAAAAAGAAATGATTCATTAATTGCTTAGCTGGGTCTTCAGGCTATGCAGTCTGTTAGTTCACCTCACCTCCGAATCCGAGTCGTTCTTTCTTTTGTCACTTCACATTAAATCACATCTGTTCTTTGGAAAGATTAGTACACCTCTCGTGTCTTCGGGTTCGAGTTGTTAGTTCCGTTATCAGTGTCTGATCTGGGCCGTGACAGCCCCATATGCAATGCATGCAGTCCCGAAAAACAGAATTGATTAGTTCACCTCTCGAGTCATTCGTTCACCAACTCACAGCCCCATAGGCTGAATGCAGAAACAGTCACAATGTAACAGAGCGACAGATCTTTTCTTCCGTACTGTGATATGATGTACATCTGACTGAAACGGATTATTGGAAAAAAAAAAAATAGAGAAGGGACTTTTTTCCCTACTAGATTGTAAGAAAGCGGCAGGGTTTAAGCTGACTTCTACTAAATGATTGTATAAGTCTGGTATACATCATCAGAGAAAAGTCTGTGGTTATGACATTTTAATTAAAAATCACGAGCTCATAAAATATTTTTAAAAACTGAAACATATCCATGCATTAATTGATCACAAAAAGATATGCAATAAAATGCATTGAGAAAATAGGGTGGATTTCCAATTCAGGCCGAAAGTGCGAAATGAACATGTTTTCCCGTCTGCTGCCATTGACGTTACAGCTCGTTTCAACTTGAAAAAATGATGACAGATATATAATATTATTGTACAGTAGAATACCTCTCAAAGTATTAATAAAAACAACAATAAAGTAAATTATTAAAATTATCACACAATATCTCACATTGTTTGTTTTATTTTAAAGTTACATTTTTAAGGAATTATTAAATTGTGTAAACTGTAAAACAAGTCAATTATGTAAGTAATTACAGATTCTAAAAGTACAGTGCTTATATTAATTAACACAATACATCGTACATAGTCAGAATGTGTGTTAAAAAAAGTAAATGACTGCATATAGATTTTAACTACAAAATCAATCTGCAATCAGTCTTAAATCAATAAAGCATTAGCATACTTAGATCCTGCAGATGGTCATTCAATTGATAATGGTTTATCAGTAATCCCAGGCATGTCTAGGTTTACTTTATCTAATCCTTATGCAACTGAATATTCATTAATTCTTTATAAATATTTACTTTGCTCTCTGACTAAGAAAAACAATCATCGATTATCATTATCTATACTCAACATCTTTATGCATTTGCATCTGTTGAATAACTATCTAACTGACCATCATGTTCATTACCAAAAATAGCATTTAAATATTTTGGTTTGTCTCGCTTACATTCAGCAGTCTAGATGATATACAGTGTTCTTCAAACAGCATGTTAAATGTTGTTTAATCATGCAGAAATTAAGCAGAATGTGAATCATAGTTAACATAGTTTATAAGTAGAATGTCATAGTGTATTAGAGTAACACTGTTTTCCCAGTGTATAGATCTTGGTGTGTTTGGTTTTGTAATTAACTTGTAATTCTGTAAATTCTCGTTATCTTCTGTTTACCACTACGGACAAACATACACACTCTGGCTGGGCTGTACAGAGATTTGTTAGGCAGCTATACTTCCTGAAGAGACTCTAAAAAAGAGAGACACCCAGCAGGCTTTTAATAAACCTTACCAAGACCCCCCGCCCTAGGACACACATAACACAGAGTCTGAACCACCCCTTCTTCTCAGAAATGGAGAATAAACCAGGGGAGATAGGGAAAAGAAAAGACTGACAGATCACATTTTTTAATAACCTTTTAGCTTTTTGCAGTTCACTTCCTAGTGTGACTTTTTTTTTTTAAGTACAAATCTTCCGATTATCCAATTTTCTTTTAATTATTTTGCGATAATGAAAGGATTAGAATATTAAGAAGTTAGGAAAATTATACTTTTTCAAGTCAGTTTAAAGGGATACACCACCCAACAATGAAAATCTTTAAATCCATATAAAGTACTCAGCTGACAAGGAACATTCTCATAATTTTTGGCTAACATTTTGGCAAAGTTCTCTCAAAGTTATGAACAAACATTCTTTCAGTAACGTTAACAGAACGTTTGTTCACAGCTATCTGGTCTTTTTATCATGTTCTCAAATTGTTAGCACAAAAATATTATTTATACATCATTAATGGCAAAAAAAATTCTGAAACGTTTTAGATGACCGTCATTTTTTTTTTTAAAGAGGTCATGAATTGAGAAATCAACTTTCCCTTGAGCTTTTGATATAAAAGGTCATGGTAATATAAGAATATCCTGTAAGTTTCAGAGCTGAAAACTTCCTTGTTAGTCAAAGAAAATATTTTATTGACACCAGGCCCAACAAACGCTCGATTTCAGAACATGCCACATCTTGACGTCAGAGTGTGGTGAAACACCGCCTCAACAGAACAAGAACGCCTGATTCTGTAGCCCCGCCCACCGACTCGTGCCTGAGATGATATACACTCACCTAAAGGATTATTAGGAACACCATACTAATACTGTGTTTGACCCCCTTTTGCCTTCAGAACTGCCTTAATTCTACGTGGCATTGATTCAACAAGGTGCTGAAAGCATTCTTTAGAAATGTTGGCCCATATTGATAGGATAGCATCTTGCAGTTGATGGAGATTTGTGGGATGCACATCCAGGGCACGAAGCTCCCGTTCCACCACATCCCAAAGATGCTCTATTGGGTTGAGATCTGGTGACTGTGGGGGCCATTTTAGTACAGTGAACTCATTGTCATGTTCAAGAAACCAATTTGAAATGATTCAAGCTTTGTGACATGGTGCATTATCCTGCTGGAGGTAGCCATCAGAGGATGGGTACATGGTGGTCATAAAGGGATGGACATGGTCAGAAACAATGCTCAGGTAGGCCGTGGCATTTAAACAATGCCCAATTGGCACTAAGGGGCCTAAAGTGTGCCAAGAAAACATCCCCCACACCATTACACCACCACCACCAGCCTGCACAGTGGTAACAAGGCATGATGGATCCATGTTCTCATTCTGTTTACGCCAAATTCATCTGAATGTCGCAACAGAAATCGAGACTCATCAGACCAGGCAACATTTTTCCAGTCTTCAACTGTCCAATTTTGGTGAGCTCGTGCAAATTGTAGCCTCTTTTTCCTATTTGTAGTGGAGATGAGTGGTACCCGGTGGGGTCTTCTGCTGTTGTAGCCCATCCGCCTCAAGGTTGTGCATGTTGTGGCTTCACAAATGCTTTGCTGCATACCTCGGTTGTAACGAGTGGTTATTTCAGTCAAAGTTGCTCTTCTATCAGCTTGAATCAGTCGGCCCATTCTCCTCTGACCTCTAGCATCAACAATGCATTTTCGCCCACAGGACTGCCGCATACTGGATGTTTTTCCCTTTTCACACCATTCTTTGTAAACTCTAGAAATGGTTGTGCTTGAAAATCCCAGTAACTGAGCAGATTGTGAAATACTCAGACCGGCCCGTCTGGCACCAACAACCATGCCACGCTCAAAATTGCTTAAATCACCTTTCTTTCCCATTCTGACATTCAGTTTGGAGTTTAGGAGATTGTCTTGACCAGGACCACACCCCTAAATGCATTGAAGCAACTGCCATGTGATTGGTTGATTAGATAATTGCATTCATGAGAAATTGAACAGGTGTTCCTAATAATCCTTTAGGTGAGTGTAGGCCTACATAGAGCTAAACCGGATCGAACTTCTAAGCAATAAACCTACCGCATAAGCTTCATTCGGATTCCAATATTATGAATGCATGGATGAACTTTATTTTTAATGAAGATCCAGCTCACGTGGGGAAGACATTGTGCGTTTGTTCCTTCATTTCACCATGGATTTGTTTGTAAACAAGATACTAGATTTGCAGACAGGATGAGATTACATTAATGAATGAAGCAACACACTTATGCGAGTAATTATTATTTTTTATATGTGATAGTATTGCATTGTTACAGATCATTTGATATGAAGTGTACATGTCTAACAGAACATACCTTAGCGCGCTGTCAGAGGCTGAAGAATCCTTTATTTGTGGTGTTGTTAGTTCATTGCGATTCGGGATCAGACTCGGACATTTATGGGCCAGGGCTCGGAAAGCCCAACGTCCCGGGGCTATGTGTTTTCCAGATGGGCTACCAAAACGTAAGCCCGGCCTGCCGACGGGCTATCTTATATAGTGAAATAACATTCCTTTCTTGATGTGCGTTGTTCACTCTCTTGACTTGATATTTAAAGGGCTTGTGCGCGCACGTGTGTGTGTGCTGTTCGCAGTTATATCCACTGATCGGGTGGGCCAAGTAATAAAGTAATTGCGTGTGAATGAGAGATAAATCATTGTGTTTGTTTGATAAAGATATTTTGCGAGCCCTGTGGGCGATTCATTCCGGTTGCCGTTTCCCCACATGCTTTCAAAACAATTCCCACATGTACTGACAGGGGAGCTGAAGCTCATTAAATATGCAAATCTTATCCAATCCTAGCCGTGGGCGTTTACTTCCAAGTCTTTAGCGCGGCACGCCCATAAAAACAGAGCGTTTCTTGAGAGAGGCTCAAAACCAGGGTAGAAAATAGTCTATTACTTATTCATTATGATGTTTTTGAATGTAAAAACCACGTGAACGTCATAAGTTGACAGTATAAAAAAAAAAGCCAGTTCATGACCCCTTTAAATGTTAGAAAGATTTTCACCACAGAAAATGAACACGACTGTAATCCTAATCCATATGACCCTAGTTAATGAATCAATGTCTTCTGAAGCGAAACAGTAGGGTATGGAAGCAGAATAGTCTCATTAATAATTCACGCAAAAAACACGATGCACACACGTGTAGCCAATTTCACATGCATGAAACCAAATTCACATGCAAAAAAAAATAAAAAATTCACGTGCGTGTAATGTAGTTCCATGTTATGGGAAGAAGGAGGCGGGAACCGGTGAACATTTAACAGACTTTTTAATAAAATAAACCAACAAAATAAAATAACGGCGGCAGCCCCTCACGGACGACTGCCGCCTACATACAAAACCAAACATAAACAAAACACAACGTAGATTCCAGGCCTCTCGTCTTGCACTGCCGTCGCTCCTCCTTTTATGCTCCCGTCACTCCTCCATGAGACGAGACCGGTGTGGCGCTCAGCTGGCGCTCATAATCAGTCGCCACCGGCCCGCTCTCACGGTCCCTCGCCTCGCTGCTTGCCACAGTGCGCAAAATAAAATTATATATTCATAAAATACATTTCACAAATGCAAAACACAATTCGTAGATTTGCACAAAAACATTTATAAGTTCATCCTTGAATGTGAATGTGCAAGTCGTCATTCGTGTGTGAATTGCCTTGGATTTGTGTGTATGTATTTTTGAGACTTTCCTGGCAGTGCTCTCGCCTCCCACCCAGATGAGTCGTACTCTTTAGGCTGAGCAGAGGTATGTGCAGTTTGATTGGTTTCTGTGTTTACTGAAACTAAGAAATTAGAGATCAATTGAAACGATAGTTTATTAACTATTAACAGATGCAACTGCTGTGGTAATCAGATGTCCCATATGAAGAGGAAATTATACTTGTTTTGTTGTATTTTAGCTGCAGGTAGAGAGCCCCTCAGATAGCTCTCTCAGTCACAATCACGCAAATGATTGCAAAACAATCATCTGGGTGGCCAGTAGCTCCCACTTAGCACTGGCCTCATCGAGATGTTTTTTAAATAGTGAAAAAATATTTTTAATGAGCACTCATTGTTTAGTGATATAGATATTTTGCCATTTGTGCAACAGTATACAGTGTTAAGTTATTATTACACAATTATTGTTCCTCTGTATTTTTCAGGATTACACACCTTTGGTGTGACATCTGGATAGCAGTCACAAACATCTAAATTCATGTTGTCTCTTTATTCTCTTTTATACTTTTTATTAATGTCTTAATCTATTCAATACACATGTACTTTCATGTTCTGTGCTGTATTGTCATCTCAAGGTTTTTAATGTCACAGGACAATGTTGTGAAGCATTCATTTTACTTTGCCTGGCAAAAAAGCAGTTTTTATGCTGATCAAACAAAGGCATACTGATCATAGAGATGCAATTAACATCATGCAACTGAGATTAATCAGTAAACTATATTAAATTTGTTTACTATCACTTAAGCTCCTGTTTCCTGCTCTTCCTCTGTCTGCACCTCTTGTACTACATGGTGACTGCTTTAAATATCAAACCAAAATCTGATATGTTCTGACAGAGAGAGGTCTAGTGATGACTAGATTGAACACATTTCATTTGTTAACTTTTCACCTGATGTATTGCACTTAAATGTATCATTTGGCCATACACATTTATCTACTTTAAAAGAAAAGAAGACTCTGACTGGAACACTACCAACATCCCTGCCCAGTCATGCAATGACATTGTGGTTCCAGTAAAATGCCCTGTGACTGAAGAACTTGTAACCCAGCTTCAAACTGTTAGTCAGCCAATATCACAACTATAGATAAGACATATAAGAGGAGTGGTACAGTAAATCTGCACATTTTAGAGTGGCCTTTTATTGTGGCCAGACTAAGGCACACCTGTGCAATAATCATGCTCTCTAATCATCATCTTGATATGCCACACCTGTGAGGTGGATGAATTATCTCGGCAAAGGAGAAGTGCTCACTAACACAGATTTACACAGATCTGTGAACAATATTTGAGAGAAATAGGCCTTTTGTGTACATAGAAAAAATCATAGATCTTTGAGTTCAGCTCATGAAAAGCGGGGGCAAAAACAAAAGTGTTGCGTTTATAATTTTGTTCAGTGTATTTCTCTGTACTAAATGTTGTGCTCCTTCATACTTGAGATTGTCAGTTCATCATTTACTCACCCTCAAGTTGTTCCAAATCTGTATGAATTTCTTTGTTCTCCTGAACAAAGTAAGATAAAGTAAGATATTTGGAAGAATGTTTGTAACCAAGCAGATCTCGGCAGCCATTGACTACGATAGTATTTCCCCCCAACTATGTTAGTCAATGGCTGCCAAGATCTGCTTGGTTACAAACATTCTTCCAAAATCTTCCTTTGTGTTCAGCAGATCAAATAAGTTTATACAGGTTTGGAACAACTTGAGGGTGACTAAATTATGACAGAATTTTCTTTTTTGGGTGAACTATCCGTTTAATCATGGCCAAGTCATTTCATATAGGTTTTATTCCCAAAGGATTCAGAAACTTTCAAATTAATAAAACGTATACATCAGCTGTAGCAAATGTCTTTGAATCTTTTAATTCTGACATAAAGCAAGAACATTTAATAATGCATAGCAGAGCTTTATTCCTTGAGTGTGTACATTAATACAGTAACATTGCATTACTTTCAACCTCTTGTTGAAACAACAGTCAAAATGGATGGCTTGCAACATGACTGTTTTGAAAGAATTACAGTAGGAATGGTAAGGTCAAGGTACTGGGTGTCTCTGCAACTTCATACATCATCTGTCTTGGAAATCTGAAACAATAAAACTGCATATATATGCAGTTTAAAACAAAGCATAAATGAAACATAAATGGTCTCTGAATTATCATCATCAGTTGAATGTGTGGTGGACATGACATGCAGGTACAAACACACTGCTGTGACTGCTCTTTCCTTAATAAATAATAGTACAAACGTTATATTTTTCATAATCGTCTATTTATATACACCATCTCTCATCATTTAAACCATTGTTATGCTTTCTATGGAGTTTATGAATCTAAAATCCTAACATTGTATGGTATGCACATGAATAATTATTTATGAAGTAAACATAAGAATCCATCAATACTTAAAATATTATGGGTATTCCAGAAAGCAAGGTTAACTTACCGTCACAAATTCAGAGAGTGAGTTGCCATGGTTACTTACATACCCTGAAAGTTACTTCCGTTTTTGGAACCGAAATTTGAGGTTATCCGCTAACTTACTCTTAAACATACCTGGGTATGTCACATAACCTGCTTTCTGGAATACCCCCCTGGTCTAAAGTCAATAGCGCAGTATTTTTTGTGTTATTTAAAGGGCGCGGTTATAATATGCCCTTATAGGCGGTGTCCACAACGTGCATACACTCTGCTTGTTACACACACAGGGATGCGCAGCAGCACACAAACATGCCAAATATTAAAAATAAAAGGATTACAATGTAAAAGATTATTATTGTGTACATAAATATAACAATGCCTACATGTCATAATGGATAGATATTGCATGTATCAGAATAACCTATTTGCAGTAATGACGGATGAAATTGGCTACTTATTTAACCATTTGTGGCAATACACACACGTATTTAAACTGACTCGTCAGGTTGAGGGTGTCTATATTCCGCCATGTAAACAGTGAATCTGCCATGGTGCAAGCACAACTAGCTTTTAAAAGGGAATGGGAAATGAGACTCTCATTGGTTTATTGCACGTTATGCCCAAAACACACCTATGAGTCATTAAGAGACTAGGTACAACCCCTTTGCACCATGCGCCTGGCGCACAGACCGTTTTTGTCCATCGTTAAAATATCAAAAGTGGATTCAGACACGTCCTAAGTGCACTTGCGCCTGCCATGCGCTTCAGACCATGCACTCAGATCGTCAAAATAGGGCCCTAGGTGTGTATGAGTCTATATCTATATAAATATATACCTATAAAGCATCGCTTACTTTCAGCTGAATGTTAGCACATTGTGAAGCATGATGTAAGCGCATTGTGACCACCACTTCTCATGCAAGTTCCACAGCGCACTTACATAATGCTTCACAAAGTGCTGACGTTTACGTCAAGCAAACTTACTTATGTAAGCGATGTGTTGAGCTATATAACAATATATTTTAGTTTTCTGTCAATGAATGTATCCAAACAGTTGCTCATCTGTCTAATAAAACACATAATATATGTATATTCTTCTTCTGTTGTTTTATTGGCGGATGGCAATCCAGCTTATAGGTGCTTTACCGCCACCTACTGGACAGAAGTGTGGATCAGAAGATTTGGCAGGATGTGGGGAATAAAATAAATAAATATATAAACTAACCTCTGCTCTCCCCAACAATTCTATAAATACCCATTTAGCCTCTACCAAACAAAAATAAAGGTAAATATCAAAATACCTTTATCAAATAAACTCAAACTAAATAACATTTACAACACAATATCCATTATCATGCCTGATATAATACAACCATCCAACCAAACATTTAAAAAGAAAATACTCAAACCAAACAAAGGGATAACTGAATAAAATATAACAAAAGATCCCTTCTAAATCAGAACACGATGGTACAGTCCAACTTCCTCTGGAACAGCATAAGTTTAGAGGCTAACGCCCCACCTCTTTCTTTGTCTGCTGCCACATGGAATGCGGCCGTGACTCCGTGGACCAGAGTAATCTAGGACTCAGGTAAAGTTAAACAGCAAAGAAAAATATAAGAAGTGTGCACCCTTCTGTATATTCAAGATTTTAATAAAATTTTAACTCATTTTCTTGTCCTGTGCTTTCCTTATAATACAGGGATTTAAATAAAGTAACAAACATATTAAATTAAGCTCCAAAATAACTCACTCAAACCATGGTAAAGGCCAAATATGTGAGGTGGGCATGCATCCGTCACATTGTGCCTTTAAAGTCGTCATGAAACAGAAGTTGCGACTGTTTTCTTCCCTATCGTGATGTACATCCAAGTGAAACTGCTTATCGAACAATGCAAATGTTATTGTTTTGGTTAAAGATTATAAGGGCACAAGAATAAAAAAAAGTGATGTGCACGGATAAATCATTTAGAATAAATACTGCAATATGGTCAATTTTGATTTCATGGTGACTTTAATGTCATGTCAGCAGCCCAAACATATGATTATAGTTGTAAGTTCAGAGTATGAACACGGTGTAGGGTGTAATTAAGTTTATTGATCTGTAGATGTAGTTATACACGCAAACCCTTTGTTCAGTCTGGTTTGCTTGCCTACAGTGAATGTGGTTTTATTGCTGTGTTTGTGTGTTGGGATGGGAGTAGCATGTTATGACAGTGATCAGGTGCTCCTGTGTTGTCTGGCTGCTTTTTTGTGGTTGGGTTTTTCCGTGACCCTCCCGACAGCACGCACATGCACTAACACACACTCTGCCCCAGGGACAGGCCCAGGTGAGTGTGTGCCACAATGACGTATGTCTTTAGAGCTCACTTCTCTGTAGAAGTGAAGAATAAGCATTTTTCCTTAACACACACAAACCATTAACACAGCTCAGCGATACTTAGTTTATGAAGTGTAAACTTGTGTGCTTTTAACATGCTCACTTCATCTGGTTTAAAGCGTGGGTGTCAAATTCATCTCAACACCTGCTCTTCTGGAGCTAATAAAGTCCTGAATTAATTTATGCTGCTTTTGGGAATTGGGGAATATTTCAAACAAAAATATATTGACAAAAAAATGTAATGTTCTTTGTTGTATTACTTTATCCATCTGAAATTTGAAGTATAGTCCTGTATTTATCACAAATGATTTATCCGTGCACATAATTTTTTTTTAGAAAGCAACTTTACATTCTATTAGACCTCAGTCAAACTTGTTAGATATTGTCATATTGTCATCATTGCTGTTAACAACAAATTTTAAAGAGGAAAATGAACTGGGTTTTTCTGGGAAAAAAACCCCTTACAGATTCAGTTTTAGGTGAAAAGTATTATGTGCAAGCTCTGAAATGCCACACATAATTTAATTACTCTATTACCTGAAGCATGAAACAAAACAAATTGTATCGAGTACTTGGCTTGCTTTAGCTATATTAGAGTAATAGAGTAATCATACTGATACAATTTTTTTTTAACATATTTCTAATTTTGGTCCAGACTGAACTCTTCGACAGCTGCATTCATCCTGTTCGACACCCCTGTTCTAAGGTCTCATGAACTTTACGATTAACCTTTTTACTTTAAACCTCTCCAATGCCTTGCCCCATAGACTTCTATTGGAACATTCTTTGAATGCAACACTTCTCCAGCTTATCAATATCTATAGCTGCCCGTTTCTACCTCTAGTGATTGTCCAGATTTTTAAGTTTTGGTGTTCTTTTCAATGTTTGAATGAATCATCTATTTTCTGTGGACATGCCTGAACTTTGTTCATACTCTGAGATCACAGTGGTAGGAAAATAATAGCACAAGCCAGTTGTATTGCGACCACATTAGGATCTATGCCAAAAAAAGAGATAATAAACACCTATGTACTAACTGTGATCTCACCTTTTTAAACAGATTTTGCAGATATTCACGCTACAGGATGGAAGTGGCCCAAATCTGAAGGTGCGGTCACACTAGGCTTAAAACTTGTGAAATTACTTCAGACCCAGTAATGAATATGGGTAACAGGATGTCAAACTCTAGGGCTTTGTTTTCTTAATCAATTATAAATAATGGATTAAATCCGTCATTAGTTAAACCTTCTCCTGTGTTTGTATGCAATATATGAATAAAAAAGTGAATAGAACACAATGTGGCCGCACTTTGATCCTTATTGATGCTTACATATGCCAACACTGATCTTGTTTTTATGTGCACAGTGTGAATACAAAAAAATACTGACATTTGAAAATATCCAAAAATTGTGGTCCTACATCACCTCCAGTCTGCAGGCCTTGCGACACTAGTGTGAACTGCTGAGTTACTGTTTCTTTAGCATCACACATCACTGTGTTATCATCATTCAGTGCCAGCAACGTGTTCCCATGAATGTTAAAGCAAAAATGCTAAATTAATTCTGTCATCCTTTACTCATCCTCATGTCAGACATAAACTACTTTAGCTGCATTTTCACCAAAATTACCTGGAACAATTTGCCCCAGAAACTTTTTTCCCCCAGACCTGTTGCCGTCTGCGTTTCCATTGCGTTCTAAAGTACTGTGAAGATTAGGCGAATTAGTACGGTGACGTAGGACTGCGTGCGACTTCGTCCTCTGCATATAAGCTTAATAAAGCCTGAACCTCGTTGTCAGTCTATCACTTGTATTTTTAAACTCTATTGTTGATTCGAACAGCAAACAATGCAAATTTTTTTTTTTTCAAAAATGGTGGTTGAAATAAAATGCTGCATGAATCAGCATGTTCAGCTCCCAAGTCCTACCCACAAAAGTCCCTGAACTATGAAAAAGTACTACCTCACGAGCAGGGATTTTCTGAGGGAGACATTTTTACCCGGAAATTTTATTTAGACCCTGGTCTTTGCGGTCGAAACACATTGAGTACCACCCCAAAGTTCCTAGTTCCTGGGGAAAGTTCCTATGGTGGAAATGCAGCTTTTATGGGGCTTTTCTTGGAGCTTTACAACCCTGATCCCCATGGTCTGTATAGTTCTTAACTATACCTATACGTAACCTTTCTCAATTAGTGTTCCACGGAAGCAAGAAAGCCATGCAAGTTTGGAAAAATGACAGGTGGCTATACCTTTAAGAAATTATCTTGAGTTTGTTTTGGGGGTCTATTAGAGTAGGTTTTCATGCTTAATTTAAAAAACACATTAGTTATTTACACATATTTATACATATTTTACATTGTTGCAGGACCTTTCTTCCCATTCTGTATGTAACACTCCAGTCTCTGTGAAGCCCCTCTTTCTAAAAAGTGCAATGTGCTCTGATTGGTCAGCTGGACCAGTGTGATGTGATTTTTGAAACATGCTTCAAGCAGTTGACCAATGTCACCCTTAAGGCCGTTACATACTCCGCAAGAACAGAGAAAAAAGTTCTCGCTCCCAGGGCTGCGAGAACAAAATGACGTGTCAGAGAACTATTGTGTGATTGGTCAGAAATTTTAAGTGGGCGGGGTTAATGCGGAGAAGCGGAGATGTTCGGCACCTGCTTTTCTCGTGAAGTATGGAATGTACTGGCCAGAACGAACTTTGTTCTTGTTCTTGCCACCTCGAGAAAACTAACAAATTTCTTTGTTCTTGCAGAGTATGCTTTACCATAACTGCGAGTTAACACACTACTAACGCAACTCAACCAGGCCTCGCCCCATTATTTGTGCATGCCTTGGGTGGGAAGTATTTAAATTAGGGATATTGTGATGTCTACTACATTCCGGGAAGAAAACTCAAGACTACAATGGTGGGGTTTCAGGGAGTTCAGAAACAGTGCTTACTGATATAGACAGACTCTGTGCTTTGTAACTTTGCAGACCTTTTTAATGCTCAAACAGCAACACTAAAGAAAGCTGAAAATGTAAAACCGCTTATAAGGACTCCTTTGTATTGAAATTACATAAGATTCTTTATTGGGGATACAGGAATTTTAGTAAGTAGATGCAGGAAAAATGTTGCCGATATGACCATTTAATATAATTCTAAATAATATGCAGAGTTTTGTTTTTGTAAATGTCTGTACAAAAAATGTTTTGTTTTGTAAATCACATACATGACCTTTCAAGACTTACAGAACTGAATGTTAAAGCCTTTACTGATCATACCATACTTTTTTAACACTTTAAAACTCCTTAGAACTCCTTTAAAACTCTTTAGAAGATGTCGGTCGGCCGTAATAATCTACCGAAATGACTAAAATATCTGTGTGGTATCTGTGTGAATATGAATGTGCTGGTTACTTTTAGTGAATGTAAAGTGCATTGAAACGCTTCTCATTGGAAAAGAAGACCATGAAGTGTGCTTTAGACACCTTTCCCGAGAGCAGCCCAAATGATAATGATACCTTTTCACATGAAAGACAGAGAGGAAAGAATTTGTGCGGCACAAGGTAATTGCTACTTTCTAATCACTGAGAAAAGACTTTGGACATTTGTCAAGAGCAAGACAGCTACTTTTAGAGTTGGGGGACATAATGTTGCATTTATTCCAGTAGAAGGGCAAATCTATTAAAGAAATGCTTGGGACAAATTTCATCCCAAAGAAAGAAAGAAAGAAAGGAATATCACTATTGTCATGTGAACGTCTCGGTTACGTATGTAACCCTCGTTCCCTGAGGAGGGAACGGAGACGTAACGTCAGTGACTGACGAAATGGGGGTTTCGCCTAGAAGCCTATCATCTTCGAGATCTTAGAAAACGCCCAATGGCAGGCCAATGCCATGGGCATGCGGAATTTGCATAGCGTAGCTCTGCCCCACAGCGTGGGTATATAAGGAAGTACGGTGGCAACATCGCATTATGTTTACCTGCTAAGGAGCCAAGACTGAACTCCCGGCCGTTTCAGCAGTACAGCGGATGTGGCAGAGGGACGTTACGTCTCCGTTCCCTCCTCAGGGAACGAGGGTTACATACGTAACCGAGACGTTCCCTTTCGTTCAGTCACTCCGAGTAACGTCAGTGACTGACGAAATGGGGGTCCCAATTCAATCACGCCACTCAGCTGTCGTCCAGTGCCCTGCGCAAGTGTGAGCTCCCTGTCATAAGCTAGTACGGACGAAGGACTCCAACTTAGCACAGGAATACCAAGGTACACTGGGAAGCATATTCCAGGTGGAAGTATGCGCCAAAGTGCCTACCCGTAGGGAGGACTTAAGGAGACACATATGACCCGCGATGGGCTGCATATGGAGGAACTCTGGGGTAACCAGCCGAAGGTGGAAATTTTACCCCCAGGGGAGGCAAGGGCTTGCCGAGGGAAATACACATGCTCGGAGAGGCTTACAGTGGAAATACACATGTGGGGGTCGCCCATAGGGGGAACCATGCACACGGTGGCACCTAGCCTGACACGAGGGCCTGAGCGAGTGGGCAGACGCACTGGTGTCGGCATCGACAGTGCTGGAGGAACTCAGGGTTTCGGGGAAACTACCTGAGGAAAATATCGCACGTATCCCGTCCGTGGAGAGGAATGGCGAGCAAGCGAAGACACCTGAGCCTAGCCCATTACCGGCCACCTGTAGAGGCGAGTACATGAGAGGACACTGGCTCCACTCGGAGATTATAGAATCTGGCGAATGTGTTGGGTGTCGCCCAGCCTGCAGCTCTGCAGATGTCTGTCAGCGAGGTGCCATGCGCTAGAGCCCAAGAGGAGGCCACACTCCTGGTGGAGTGTGCCCTGACCCCAAGGGGGCATGGGCGCCCCTGCGTCTGGTAAGCCAAGACAATGGCGTCCACTATCCAGTGAGACAACCTTTGCTTGGAGAGAGCCTTTCCCTTCAGCTTCCCACCATGACAGACAAAGAGCTGGTCTGAGGTCCTGAAACACTGCGTTCTGTCTACGTAAGCACGGAGGGCGCGTACTGGACACAGCAGTGCCAAGGCTGGGTCTGCCTCCTCCAAAGGCAGCGCTTGCAGGTTCACCACCTGGTCCCTGAACGGAGTGGTGGGAACCTTGGGCACATATCCAGGCCGGGGTCTCAGGATCACGTGAGAGTCGGCCGGCCCGAATTCTAGGCACGCTTCGTCAACCGAAAATGCTTGCAGGTCCCCTACCCTCTTGATGGAGGCCAAGGCGATCAGGAGCGCTGTCTTCATAGACAGGAACTTAAGCTCGACTGATCGCAAAGGCTCGAAGGGAGCCCTCTGCAGAGCATCTAAAACTACTGAGAGGTCCCAAGAGGGTACGAGGGGAGAGCGAGGAGGATTCAGTCTCCTCGCTCCCCTCAGGAACCTGATGATCAGGTCGTGCTGACTTACCTGTTTCGTCTCCACAAGGTCGTGGTAGGCGGATATCGCGGCCACATATACCTTGAGGGTGGAAGGAAACAGCCTTCGTTCCAACCCTTCCTGGAGGAATGAGAGCACAGACCCGATCGGGCATTTCCAGGGGTCTTCTTGGCGAGAAGAACACCAGGTGACGAAGAGGTTCCACTTCAACGCATAGGCGTGTCTGGTAGACAAGGCCCTAGCGGAAGTGATGGTAGCCACCACCTGAGGTGGTAGGGTACTCAAACCTACCGTGTCCCATCCAGGAGCCACACGTGGAGGTTCCAAAGATCGGGACGCGGGTGCCAGAGGGTGCCCCGTCTCTGAGAAAGGAGGTCCTTCCTCAGAGGTATGGACCAGGGAGGGGCTGTCGCAAGGAGTAAGAGTTCGGAGAACCAGGTCCGGCCGGGCCAATATGGGGCGACCAAAAGGACCTGCACCTTGTCCTCCCTGATCTTGCACAGAACCTGTGCGAGAAGGCTCACTGGGGGGACCGCATATTTGCGGAGGCCCCGCGGCCAGCTGTGCGCCAGAGCATCCGCGCCGAGGGGGCCCTCGGTCAGGGAATAAAACAGGCGGCAATGGGAAGAGTCGTGGGAGGCAAACAGATCTACCTGTGCGTCGCCGAACTGTTCCCAAATCAGCTGGACGGTCTGGGGATGGAGTCTCCATTCTCCCGGAAGTGGCTGAAGCCGTGAGAGCTCGTCGGCTGCACGGTTCAGGGTTCCTGGGATATGGACAGCACGAAGGGACCTCAGATGCTTCTGACTCCATAAAACGAGATGGCGGGCGAGTTGAGACAGACGGCGGGAACGTAGACCACCTTGGCGGTTGATGTACGCTACTGTGGCCGTGTTGTCTGACCGGACTAGTACGTGTTGACCCCTGAGCAATGCTAGGAAGCGGTGCAGGGCGAACCGTACTGCCAGCAACTGGAGGCAATTGACATGCAGGAGGCGCTGGGGTCCTGTCCAGGAGCCCGCAGCAGCATGTCCATTGCACATGGCACCCCAGCCCGTGGTGGAGGCATCTGTTGATACAACAATATGCCTGGAAACTCGTTCTAAGGACACTCCGGTCCGTAGAAAGCAGAGGGTCTGCAGGCAGGTCCGAGTCACTGGGACCCGGAGCGTGCCCAACTGCCATGCCCATCTCGGGACTCGATCGCGAAGCCAGTGCTGAAGCGGTCTCATATGAAGCAATCCAAGCGGCGTTACCGCGGCTGCAGATGCCATATGCCCCAGGAGCCTCTGAAATAATTTCAGTGGAACCGCACTCTTGCTCTCGATTTGACGGAGGCAAGTCAGCAGTGACTGCGCGCGCTCGCTCGTAAGCTGCGTGCACATGGCGACCGAGTCGATATCCATACCGAGAAAAGAGATCCTCTGCACGGGGCAGAGTTTGCTCTTCTCCCAGTTGACCCGATGGCCCAGAAAGGCCGGAGCACTAGGTCTCTGTGTTCGCACACCTGCTCTCGAGAGTGACTCAGTATGAGCCAGTCGTCGAGGTAGTTCAGAATGCGAACCCCGTGTTGCCTGAGTGGCACAAGGGCTGCCTCGACGATCTTCATAAAGACGCGAGGGGACAGAGCTAGCCCGAATGGGAGGACCGCGTACTGATATGCCCGCCCCTCGAAAGCAAACCGTAGGAACGGTCTGTGTCGAGGAAGGATGGAGACATGGAAGTAGGCGTCCTTCAGGTCGATCGCTGCAAACCAATCGGCTGGATGAACGCATTCGAAAAGGCGTTTCGCTGTCAACATTCTGAACGGAAGCCTGTGAAGGGATCGGTTCAAGACGTGCAGGTCCAGGATTGGTCGTAACCCACCGGTTTTCTTGGGTACAATGAAGTAGGGGCTGTAAAAGCCGGACTTCATTTCGGCTGCAGGGACAGGCTCGATCGCACCCTTCGCCAGCAAGGTAGCAACCTCCGCACGCATGACTGGGGCATTGGGTCCCACCATGGTAAATCGGACTCCCCGGAAGCGGGGAGGAGCCTGAGCGAACTGAATCGCGTAGCCGAACCTGATGGTCTTTGCGACCCAGCGGGACAGCCCCGGAAGCTCTAGCCAGGCTCCCAGGAACTGCACCAGTGGGGACAAGCGAACCACAGGCGTACCCCGGGTGGGGCAGCGAGGCGGCGTGACCGGCCCAGACGTGGGAGGCGTAGCGTCCCGGTGTGGGGGCACGGTCAGCAGCCGCGTCCTGACAGAGGAGACCAGGGAAGGACGTGCGTTCCACTGGGGTCTGCTCTGAGAGGAGACTGGCGCCAGAGAGGGACGAGAGTGGCGTGGTCCTGCATGTCGCATAGTATCCGGGCCTGGTAGGCCTGCAAGATAGCCATGGCATGCAAAGGCGGCAGCCTTTAAATGTTAAATATAACTGAACACCAAACTTTAACAAGTCTTTCCCTTTACTAAAAAACACATTAAACGGCACTCAATTTCAACATTTACTCTCCTTATCTATCCCTATGCAAAGCATGCTGGGAACTAGAAATACACTGCGCAGTTCAGTCAGCACAACAGAAATGATTCATGTAGTCCCAAAACAAATGGTTTAGGTTAACTTAACATTTTACACATTTCATTTCATTTAACATATTACAATTGAGTGCAAATGGCAATTAAGTAAAAAACTAAAGATTTGTGTTGTTTCAGCTTAATAAACTGAGCAAATAGCTAGAGTGTAACTGAACATCATGAAAATTGGTGTTGATTCCAGTTTTTAAATGGCACAGTTTTGAAAAAGATGTTTTTCCATTCCCAACCTTCTTGAAAACATAGGAAATGTCACCTAGACCCACCCACCATATAGCTCAGTAATAGTAATTCAATTATTTCTGGTTTACAATAATGTGGTGGCCTTGGGTTGCTCTTGAGCATCTTGTATTTGTAAAGGCAAACCCTGTCTCTTCTCTTTATCCATGTGTTTTTCGGGATCTTATATCTTAGGGATCCCAGCTGCGCTGTATAACATTATGAGGATGTTCAATCATACAGAAGCATCTGAGAGCAACAAATACTCAGGAATGTGTGAATTCAAAGGATGTGGAACACCTCACTCCAGAGAGAGAGACCGTAACAGCAAAAGAGCGAGTGGGGATGAAGACTGCATATAAATGTGGCTAGGCCTCTCTGGGAATTTGCCACAGCTCTGTGTGAGGAAATGTAGTGACCACAGTATCTGTGTGTGAGAGAGAGGGAGAGAGATTTTTTTAAGGGTGTGATTCTTCAAGAATGCTTGCTAAAAGCAAATGAAGAGCCACTTGTGCTAACAAAGACAGGACAGCATTGCCTCACAAACAGCCATCTGATGTCTGTCTCACATCAGATGTCTCAAATTAGGTCCATTTAAACACCCTCAGGCCTGTATTTGGCTGACTGCGTTAAACAGGACATTGATTGGTTGAGGTTTCAGTCAGAGGTCATATCAGTGAAATTGCATGTCCAAACACTCCTCCCTGGATAAACTCCAGAATCACAGAGGCTGACTGCATTTATCTCTGAGGAATGTGGGATTACCCATAGCGTGTATCTACCTGTGCTAAGATCAAGAAACCTTTTTAAATACAGGTTAAAGGCATTGGGTTTTATTAATGGTTCTAGAACATCTGCATTTGCCGATGCAGAGCTGTACACTAAACTGCTCAGACAGTGTTCACTTCATCGCTAATCAGCAATAGCGCTACGCTAAAGAAAGGATGTTTATCTCAACTGTGAAATTGCAGATGTGATGATAGTGAAAGACTGGGTGCTGTGAAATAAAGATAATACATTTTAGATTGCCTTTCTGTTGTGTTTAGCTACTTGCTGATTAAGCACAGGCACATTTGATTTTATTCTGCTCTAAACCACTAGATCAGTGTTTGACTGTATGGAAATTTGGCTGATCACCAACGCACAGTTGATTCTGTGCTAATTTGATCTAATATTTAGAGGCTTTTTTTAATGTTATAGAAGTAGCAAATGAGAATCAATGAAATTACCAAATATTTTTGAGAAAATAGCTTAATGATTTTCAGTTTTTCAATAATATGTAAAAGTATGGTATTTGGGGTAAAAAGTGCCCCTGTTGAGGGTAAAACTGATATGACTATAAATAGCTGAGCGAATTTTCCATTTGTTGACATGACATTATTAGATTAAGATGGTCAATATAATTTATTATTTGGTAGTCCTTAGAGATAATCACCATAAACTGCACCCCCCCCCCCCCCCCTTTTTTTTGCGCAGACGTGAAAATGCAATCTAAACTTAAATGGTTGTCTTTTTTTTAAAGAAGACACTATTGCTGATTGAAAAAAAATGTTTAGTAAGTAAATATACACTCACCTAAAGGATTATTAGGAACACCTGTTCAATTTCTCATTAATGCAATTATCTAATCAACCAATCACATGGCAGTTGCTTCAATGGATTTAGGGGTGTGGTCCTGGTCAAGACAATCTCCTAAACTCCAAACTGAATGTCAGAATGGGAAAGAAAGGTGATTTAAGCAATTTTGAGCGTGGCATGGTTGTTGGTGCCAGACGGGCCGGTCTGAGTATTTCACAATCTGCTCAGTTACTGGGATTTTCACGCACAACCATTTCTAGAGTTTACAAAGAATGGTGTGAAAAGGGAAAAACATCCAGTATGCGGCAGTCCTGTGGGCGAAAATGCCTTGTTGATGCTAGAGGTCAGAGGAGAATGGGCCGACTGATTCAAGCTGATAGAAGAGCAACTTTGACTGAAATAACCACTCGTTACAACCGAGGTATGCAGCAAAGCATTTGTGAAGCCACAACACGCACAACCTTGAGGCGGATGGGCTACAACAGCAGAAGACCCCACCGGGTACCACTCATCTCCACTACAAATAGGAAAAAGAGGCTACACTTTGCACGAGCTCACCAAAATTGGACAGTTGAAGACTGGAAAAATGTTGCCTGGTCTGATGAGTCTCGATTTCTGTTGAGACATTCAGATGAATTTGGCGTAAACAGAATGAGAACATGGATCCATCATGCCTTGTTACCACTGTGCAGGCTGGTGGTGGTGGTGTAATGGTGTGGGGGATGTTTTCTTGGCACACTTTAGGCCCCTTAGTGCCAATTGGGCATCGTTTAAATGCCACGGCCTACCTGAGCATTGTTTCTGACCATGTCCATCCCTTTATGACCACCATGTACCCATCCTCTGATGGCTACTTCCAGCAGGATAATGCACCATGTCACCAAGCTCGAATAATTTCAAATTAGTTTCTTGAACATGACAATGAGTTCACTGTACTAAAATGGCCCCCACAGTCACCAGATCTCAACCCAATAGAGCATCTTTGGGATGTGGTGGAACGGGAGCTTCGTGCCCTGGATGTGCATCCCACAAATCTCCATCAACTGCAAGATGCTATCCTATCAATATGGGCCAACATTTCTAAAGAATGCTTTCAGCACCTTGTTGAATCAATGCCACGTAGAATTAAGGCAGTTCTGAAGGCGAAAGGGGGTCAAACACAGTATTAGTATGGTGTTCCTAATAATCCTTTAGGTGAGTGTAGGCTACTGCTCTAAACTTTATACAAAATATATATTTTACAAAATTGGACTCCAAAATTGCTTAAAAAAGTTGTGATCCAAATTTGAAGTTGATATCCTAAAAACTGAGGTTCCTGTGAGATTTTGTTTAGGCGTTATATCAAAAATTGCCACCAGCTGACACTCCTATCACAAATCAATAAATTTCTGTCACAATATCACTTTTATCACAAAACAGTGGAACTGATAAATATTGAACATTGAGTCTCAGACCTTTCCAACAATATGTGTTTTGTCAAGATTAGAAAAAGATTTGATTATAAAATAGTACAGTAAGTTTTGCAAAACATATTACTTTAGCAAAAGGATTTATAAAAATAGTGGGTGCCCTCAACCCGTAATGCATTTTTTTTCTGCAATCGTAAACTGTGGGAGTAGTTAAAAGTACATTTTCCTTAAGGTGTTCCTTTAGCTCTCTTGTTCCCTATAAACTCCCAGTGATTCAGGAACTAATGACTATAATGTATCAACAAAAAAAACCTCACAAATCAATTATAAGCCAAGACCATGAAATTCTAAATAATATCTAAAATAAAAAAAGAGCTAGCTGTTAACACAGCAGTCTCATTGACTGTTGCTTGGCTGGCCCATGCAGCTGTGAAACTACAATTTGAAATCTGCCATCTTTGCTTTTGCATGCTCAGTTCTGTATCCAGTTTGTTTTGAGCCAAACACCTGAGCCACAAATGCCATGCAACTAATAAAGTCGCCTTTTACTAGCCACTATCCTGAGCTGTGATGTCAAAGACAGCATACATTCATGCTTTAAAACCCCTTTTAAAATAATTGTGCACTGGTAAAGCATCTTATATATTGCTAATATGTCATTATATTCATTAGACCAGCATTGTTGGTCACCAGCATAAAGTATGTTTGGCAGGCTGGGACCAATATGGGATGCTGACTTCTACTTTGCTTGAGAACAGCATGACTATGCCACCAGCTAGACCAGCAATGTACCAGCTCTAACCAGCAACCTGGACCAACATGTAATACATGCTGGTTTTAAAAACAGAAAGGAAAAAAAAAACACTTCAGAATACATGGCCAAACAATGTTCTTTGCAGTCAGATGGTGTAGTTACATCATCCACCAGCAGGGCCAAACAGGGCTATGCTAACCAGCAAAACCTTGATTCTTTTTCTTTAACAGTACTGGATTCCAAACATTTCAACATTTATTACAGATTTATAGTTCTTACAGAGATTACTAAAAGCTCTGCAAAAGGAAAGGAATGGGTTTGATGTGACAGCATTAATAGCTTAAACTTTGAGATCTAGGATGTTCTGTTACTAAGTATCTATTCTTCCCTCTTCACATTGCTTGTTTGTGTGTTCAAAGTCTTAAATTTGAGTGGAAAATGATGATGAATGTCTAACTCAAGGTGCTTTGTGTTCATGTTAAACCGTGAAAAATGACTTTTTATGTGTATATGTGTGTACATCTGGAGTGTTTGGTCAGACTCCATTAACCAATGCTTGGTTTGCAGGTACAGTGACAACGCCATGAATCAAAGCACATAAGCCTGGGGACTGTGTGTGTGTGTGTGTGTGTGTAAGAAAGATGGCAGTGCTTGTTGAAATATTCCCCCGCTGGCTGGTGTAATTACAGTTCATGCAACCCCCCTTTACAGAGAATAGCTGTGATTTCTCACCATTTAACCTATTATTTTATTTCCATTCAATTGCACACACTTAAAGTCATAAAACACTTCCAAAATTCAGTACTTGCAAACCAGCTATTTGGCTCTGCATTAAGGAAGTACTTAGATGGTCAGCTGGAACTGGTCAGTTGTTTAATATGTGAGTCTCTTTATGCTATTATTATTATTATTATTTTTTAACAGTAGTGCTTTAAAGTGGATGAATGTAGAGATGCAGATTCTTTGAGAGGGTTTCCAGCAAACATTGGTCTGACGGCAATGTTTGCTAGGTGCTTGTGTCATTGTTGATGCTCAGTGTGATAAACTCCAGACTCCCAAGATCATCTAACTGTGATGTAAATTATGTTAATGAATTTAAATTTAAATTATTTTAACGCAATATGGATAAGCCCTAAAAAAGGGAGAGAAGACATGCATACAGGTTTGGAATGAAATGAAATTTTCATATTTGGTTAAAAAATCCCTTTAATATCCCTTTAATATCCTCTTGTAGTCATTCAGCTTAGTCAATTTTGAAAATATTGCGTTGAATCCACAGATGTGGCCCGGATCTGGGGCCTCATTTGTAAAATGTTGCGTAGAAACTGTCCTACGTTTGATCTAAGATCATTTCTCAAATGTGTGTACGTGTGATTCCGAAAAACGAACGTACGCACAAAAAAACGTGCGTAGGCCTGTCTTTAGCGTGTGAAATATATAAATCGCAAATGATCTTGAAATTGTGCGCAGCTGAATGGTTTCAGATCTCCGCCTTGTTAACGCCCCCTAATTAATATCATTAGCATATAAAAGATCGCCATTCAATGTCCCCATTTTTTTTTATTAAAAATGGCGAGAAGCAAGAAATTTTTTTTTAGCAAGGCCGAAATCGGGGTCCTGCTAAGTAATGCTAAATCATTTGACTTTAATGCCGTGTAATTATGCTAACAGGATTTTGAAAAACCATGCAGGCTATATGTTTTATTTTGGAAGTAAGTAACCTAGATTGTTCTTGTAATTGATTAATTTGTAGGCTACCGTTATTTTTTCAGGCTATTTTTAAAATGTTTGCTGCATGGTTAAGGTAGTACGCTAAATACCAGTCAAAACTGTGTTGAGAAATTACAGTGAACATTGATTATAGACTATTCATAAAAATATAGAATAGAATAGCATAATTTTAATTGGGGCACATTGTAACGCAGTGTTACAACATGCCCCACCTGCACAACTGGGATTTAGTTACTGTTAAATTACAGATTAACATAATATCAGATCTGTCTAATTTTAAATAAACACAAAAAAACAGAGATGAAAAATAAACTTAAGAAATGTACTTTTGCTATGGTTAAATAAATGTTCAATGATATCTTCCGAAGATTTTTGAATTTTGGCGCATTTTTTTCTCTATATACTGTTGATATGGCAACTACTAAATACACTAAGTTTCGTCATGCTGATGTGTGGAAAGTTTTAAACCATGTGTTACAACTAACCCCGCGTTAGGTTGTGCCCCGCTCTGTCAGGAAAAATAACTATCATTAGGGAAAATAACTATTATTAGGATAATAATAATAATAGTGATAATAATAATAATAATAATAATTATTATTATTATTGTTATTATTATTGCTACTGCTTATCAGTGTTGGGTGTAACTAGTTAATAAGTAATTAGTTACTGTAATTTAATTACTTTTCCCTTGAAAAAAGTAAAGTAAGGGATTACTCTTATTTTTTGTGTAATTTAATTACAGTTACTTCACATGTAACTGAACTAAATACTGTGTATAGACTGTAGAACAATTATATATAATACAATAGTGGAATTAACATAAAAATGTAAAGTCTAACTTTAAAATGCATGTTTTATGTATCCTTCTCACATTTGTAATAAGAATAATTAATACGAATAATTGATGTAGTTTTATATTATGTATTTGAATGAATTAAAAGAGCCGTTTCTATCCTTGAATCACTTAACTAGTCGAGGTTGATATTTACTAATTATTTTCTTAATCCTAGAAGTAATTAAATACTTTTTGGAGAGAGTAATTTGTACAGTAATCTAATTACACTATTGAAGATGTAATTAGTAACTAGTAATTAATTACTTTTTTAGAGTAACTTGCCCAACACTGCTGCTTATACATTTCCAAATACCTGCAGTACTCCGACTCTGCCACAAGAAAAAATGCGTAGCTATGTTTGCTCAGACCCTGACGTGGCGGTAAGCACTTTTCCACGTCAAAGACCATTTTTATAAATATGAACTTTGCCGTGGATTTTAGCGTACGCACACTCTAAGATCAAATCTGTGCGTACGCACATTTTATAAATGAGGCCCCTGGGCCGACACTAGGTTGCTGTCTGGGTTGCACATGACTGCTGTGCACTGAAAGTTATATGGAACATTATTATTATTTTAATTATCTATACACTATGCAAATAGTGTAGTAGACAAGGGAACTTTACCAACTTTGCACTTTAAGACCTTCTTAACCTTCATAACTAAACACATTCTTGAATTTACCAGCCCAGACATGTCTGACCTAAACATTCAAAACATTGGCCACTACTGAAATTCTAGTAAAGTCTCTCATACGATCTTGGATACCTGATGCTATCTGTGTGTGTGTGTGTGTGAGTGTGTGTGTGAGAGAGAGCAAATGTGTATGTGGCTGTAGTCTGTGCCAGTGGAGCAGATGTTGGGTGCTCAGCTTACAAATGACTTTGGAGGATTTCCCAACGAGATGTGGAATGGCTTATTCTCCACCGAGATTTCAAAACAAGGCTCTAAAAATAAAGTCTGTGCTAAGTCTCTCATCAGTAAAGACGACAAAAACATCAGTCGTGCAGCTCTGAATTTCCGCTCACAGGTTCAGCATGTCAGTGTGTGTTGGGATTCAGTGTTCATTTGCAAAAATATTTGCATTTCAGATCATTTGAATTCAAACCAGCTTCAAGTTTAAAGGAAGAGTTCACATAAATATTACTCTTCTTTTCATTTACTCATCCTGTAAAGAGTGGAGTCGCACCAAGTTTGAGATCTTGACTGTCCCATGACTGCAGATTATATTTTCAATTTGCAAGCGTTACAGAGTTAGCATTCTTTATTAAAAAAAAAAATAGAAAGAAAACCTTTTCTGTGCAGTAATATTTTATTTCAACTATACATGCCGTGTTAAAAAAAGTCAACAAAAATATTCTTAAACAATGACTGTAATTATTTACACTTTCTCAGTACAGCTTTACAATATCTACACATTAAAATATTCCAGAAAAGAAAAGCTGTATTCCAACTGCCAATGTTTGCACAGTATTAAAAATAAAAGGTAGACCAGTCTGGTTTATTTGCACATATATTGACTCAACAGTAAAGGCTTGAAGTCAGATTGCAGATTTATATTGCAATATACAAGGCAGCTTAACACAGGACAACTTGAACCAGAGCACAGGATCAACTCTCTCTCCTTTAATAAAACTGATCTTTATCAGGTGATGATGGATCAGCCTCCGCTCTGTTGCTCAAATACAATCAGAACATGTAAACAAACATAGAGTGTTGGGCTTGAAGAGGCAAATTTTACCTCAATACACTGAAATTCCCAAGTAATTAAAAAAAAAACTGTGAGTCTCTAATCATAGATGCTCATCTCTAAAAACGCATATTGTTTTGACCCATTAAATGTTGTGAAATATTGTGAGCTGAGAGTCAGGTGATAAAATTTTAGATTCATAATACATTCATTACATGGCATCTTATCATCGCAAATTAGCACCTTCCAGAAACGCATAAGAACAAAGTAGCAATAAGAAAATGGCTGTTTGCATTCATTTTCATTCAGAAACTTTCTTATATAAAAGAAACCATTTTGATGGACCGGCCTTGGCTATATCATAGTATCCCCCATCCAGGGCCGGGACCACCACAAACATTGAGGGGGCGCACCTACCCCCACTCCAAATATTGCCCCCCACCTGCCTCTACTCCAAATATGAATATATTGTTTGATGATTGAGAAGTGTCCAAAACCAAATCAAGCTCTCTTGACTTTAATAAGGCACACAAATACACAAATCCAGATCAACTTGCCTTGAAAATGTCCACACTTAAATAGTTGTATATTTACAATAACAATATCACTGGCACGACTCTGCAAGACACACTGGTAAGGTATTGCAGTGATTGTACACTTATAGTGAGTATGCAATTGAGGCCTCTATTCTTTAAAACAAGCAGAGTGAAGCTTATCTCTTGGATATGATCTAGTATAGAGCTGAGGATTGGTTTAAAGTAAGGAATATGCTGTTTGCAGTTTTATGTAATACTTTGCCCAGGAACCAAGAAGCAAGCTCTCTAATATGGTGTAAACTGGAAGGAATATTTAAGAGTTCAGAGGGAAACAAAAATGATTTGAGAAAGAACTTTATAGACCCAACAGCAGTATTTGGCATGTAGGAAAGGAGAGAGGTTGATCAATGATCTGTCTTATGTCATAGTTGAAAATTGAGTTTGTGGGATTACAGGACTCCCATTGATTTTCTGGAACTAAAAACAGAACATAGTACATTTGACCAGCATGATCCTGTGCTGAGTCTGTGGGTTTAAAAGCTTGCAGCAGCTTGACACGCAGAACTGCTGCATGGAACGTCACACTGGAGTTAAACACTGTCATCATCTACACTAGCAGCACAAATGTTGAGGGCACTTTTACCCTGTGAGTTTTAAAATCAGTAGTCCAAGTAGGAGCCCTGGACATTTCTTTTGCACGCAGAAATGATTAATCAATGTCTGACTTCTGTGTCCAAACACATCTGATGTTAATGCACCTTAAATGGGATTTAGTTTTATGACAGCGCTGACTCAAGCTTGTTCTCAGTTTACTGAAAAAACATGGACAATGAATGCACACTGGTTAGCCCCAGAGACTAATCAAACACAGACACGCAACACCTCCCTTTGAATCTGTCTTCTCGAGAGATATCCAAGCAAGAATACCACATTTTCCAAACAGTCTAACAAATACAGTTCACATTGATGGGGAGAACAGTGCAGGGGGGAGCATTCACTGCCCGATCACCACAGCAACTACGCAGCTGCTTTACGCTGCACGTCAGCTGTGACCTATGACCTCAGGCGTCCCTGCCGCCTTAAAGATCAGAATCCATCACCTGTCACTCAACCGTGACGGGACATGGTCATTGAGAACTAGCACAACTACCCGAAACAGAAGCTCTGGGCATCCGATTCATTTCCCTTCAAAGGAAATGGAGACTGGCACGCCATATCTCTGTAGGCAAAGCGCTTTTACTCCCACTGTCCATTCAAAGAGTAAGATCTTACTAAGCATTTCAGTAGCTATACTTGTTCACTGCCCTCATTTGTGCAGTCTGTGGTGCAAAACCGTTGGGTTTGGGTGGCACATCGGGCTTTAACGATGCTGTCCGTTTGAGGGATGTTCGTGGTAAAGATCCGTGACCACTGTAGCTGCTCTGTCGGGATACAGAAGGTGTCATAGCCATTGGTACCCCATGAGAGTCTAGTCTAGTGGGTGGGGTAGGAGTTGGGGGCATGTACCCACCTCTGTTCATACTAGGCTGTCTGGACACTATGGCCCCACTAGGTGAGTGCAGCCCTTTGGGCGGCGAGGATATGGAGTGTCGCTGAGAAGAGCTGCGGTGATACCGCTGTCTCTCGAGAGTTCCCATCTGCCCTGTGGGTGATGTTGGTGTAGTCGGCACATCCAGTCTTTTAGTCGGGCTATTCCTGGGTAAAGATGAAGAGGGAGAGTACAAAGAGGCCTCTCGGCTTGGGACTTTAGGTGGAATCTCCGTTGGGCTTACAATGGGTTCCAGCATAAGGTGCTGTCGGGATTTGGGCATCTCCACCATGATGGCCTTTGGGTTGCTCTCATTCAGGTGCTTCAAGAGGTCGTTCAGCGTGTTCCTGGCATCTACAGTGCGCCGCTGGTCTTTACGGACAGATTTGGAACCATGTTGATCGCTATTCTGGACCTTCCTTTCTGCTTGAGGCCCTTCAGGAGTACTGAAGGATGCCTTGTTCTCATGTGTGGCATTGGGCAGTACCACAGCACTAGGGATGTGGGGGTTGATAATGCCAGAATGGGGAGGTGGACTGGAGGGAAGGTATTGCGGGCTTTTGGGTGGTCCATCTTTGCGGGAGCTACTTATCTTACCATGAGCTCTCTCCCACTGGTTCTTGATAGGCTGAAGGCTCTTCTGTTGCAGCACAGGTGTGGACTCAGGCGTAGGCAGTGCTGCTAGTTCTGGTGGCTGCCCGCTCAGGAGAATCGTCTTAGTGTCTCCGGTGGTTGGCACCTCCCTCCCATTGCTCAACAGGTTGGTGTAGAGTTTGGGAGAATCCATATTGGGTTGGTACTCTTTGACAGGACTGTCGAACAGACCGTTGAGCTTGGCAAAGCTGCCAGTGGAATCAGTGCAGGACTGTGCTGACTCTGCGTCTTTTTGGATCTTGCGTGGAGTGCGAAGGAAAGCGTCTCTATAGCAGTAAACGACCATGCCGGCGATGAATGCACCAAGCAGGAATGCAGCTAACACACAAGAGATAAGGATGTTCATGTGCACCATCTGGTTAGATTCACCTGCTTGTATTTCCCACACACCTGCAACACAGATAGCCAAACAGCATGTTAGCACACTTGCACAGTTGATCACTGAACAACTCTCTCTTAAAGCAAAAAGTCCTTTCCCCCCAAACATGCTCAACCATTTGGTGTGAATCAAAAGTGTACTATTGTTATTTTCAACTTTTTAACTAAATCTACCTAGCAAGAAATTCAGAAAATACCATGAGGTACCCTGTTATTATATTAGTGAAGGAGGCAAATTAGTAAAGAGGTGTGGTGGAACATTTTATTGCACAAGGGTTGAGTATCAGGTGGGTTAGTATGTTCTGGTTTTACATGAGAGTTTTCCCGAAAAGAATTAAGCCCACTGTCTTTGTCTAGTACCCGAGGGTGAGTTTAGTTAGCGTCCGCAGATATTCGAAAGAGTTAGTCAGTGAATAATGTTGCTTGAGAGGTGCTTAAAAGTGTTGCTTAGTGGCAAGGCCTTTGGAAGATTTCCTAAAATCCAAAACAAAGCGCAGAGAAAGAAATGGATGAAAGAAGATAAAGATGTAGCCATTTAGGAAAGATTTAACAAAAAATCCCATAGAAAATGCATGAAACTAAAATATATATAAAATAAAGTTAAAAGTGGAGAACAAATCATAGGAACATAAAAGTAGGGAAAATAATAATAAAAAGCTTTAAACACTGATGGAATCTGAGTATAGCTGCTTTTATCATCTCAATACACTTCAAGACAACAAGGCATTTTGCTGATCTAAAAGTTTTCAAGAGCACATGCATTAGGAGCCTGTATCTCTACTTTGCTAATGTAGTGTGACTGACTGCAGAATTGCTTATCATGCCATTCTGGTTAGAAATGGGCTGCTATCAGAGATGTATGGACTCTCTCATATTACTAGCAGCGCTAATAGCAGCTATCACCCAGAATTCCATGCAGCAGCGCAGAGTGCTCTGGTCAAGGCCTTACCCTCCAGCACACCTGGTATATGCTCAACAGAATGTGAAGTGGCTGGGTCATCGTGGAGCTCAAATTTCCGTGAGCCAAAGAGTTGGGGAATCTGAGTGGGGATGGTTTGGGGTGATTGTATGGGTTCAGAGGTCGCGGGCACTGTGACTGACGAGGATGGCAACTCCATGTCTGTAGCGACAAACAAACTGTTAAGAATCGGAGCCCATGATAGGCGCAACGTAACGATCGGGGTTAGTGCATAGAGACAGGACTGACATATGTCAGTTTATACGATTCATTGAGGTTATTTTTTTAGAGATTGACTCTGATGTTTTGGACCATTACAGGTAAGTAATGGTTGTGCAGAGTCTCAGGTAAGGAAAACTTCAGTCTGAAAGGAGGGAAAGGATGAAGACTATCTCTAATAGAATGAGACAACGACAATATAGTCCAGAGAGATGATAAGATGGAAGCAGCACATATCCATGCAAGAACAGAAGCATGAATTGATGAAATAATGGAAAAGCTGGTGATGAGAGACCAGGCGCCCTCTTAATGATAGCGATGATGGTGTGATAAAGAGCACAGGATTAAAGGTAGGTGGCAGCAGTAGAGGAAAAAAGAAAGGGAGATTTGGAGAATGATGAACTCAAGGAAGGAAATCAGTGCAGTACAGGAAACTAACCAGAGGTTGGGTCGCCATATGATTTGAAATCTGGCGCTGATGTAGTGGCCAAAAATTCTAAAAGAATTAAAGGAACAGGAAATCAGCATAAAATAACAAAAATAAAATTGTGAAATTATAAAAACGCTAAAACTGTTTTTATCAAATTATCAAAAAAGTGTTGTTTTCCTCTGGTTTACGCTGTATCGCTCTTTCACTTGCAGGTGTATGTTTCTGTAATGTTCAGGCCTGTGCAATGTATGTGTATACATGTGTTTGTTTAATTATCAGAGGAATTAGTATGATGTTTGTGTGATATGTGTTAATTTCCATCAGCTGAGAGTGTGAGGGGGTTATTGATGTGAGAATCACTAACTAATGCTTCTAAAAGGGGGCACGTGTTGATTAGCTCACCATGACAATCGCCGAGATGAGCTGTGTTGCCGTATTCAACATCTTGCTCATAACCAGTTCTGCAAAACAGGAAAAGACAATGGGATAAGAAATTTTGTACTAAGGACTATGGAGAGAAATTTTGGACTGATGGATGAATCTACTTTTGCGTTGCAGGACATGGGTCAGTTTTTCCGTTTAGTTCTAGGTAAATCTGAGTATTTTTAATGATTGTAGGACTTACTGCATAGCTGCAGGAATACGCTCACAAGCTCCATGTGACATCCACCCGCAGTACGGGTCTCTAGAAGCAATACAAGACCTGCAACACAAAAAAACGAACGTTTATACCTAAACAATACAGAAAATTAACACACCTCACTATGGTTTTTGTGCCGTTCAGACTAATAAAATAAAACATGAATTAGATATGACAAAATAAATAGATTTTGCTGCCTGTATAAACAAGGGATAAGTAAAGCTGCATTCAGCACTCACTTTTGACAGGAACTGTGTCGTTCGCAGCGACTGAGTGGTATTCTGACCACACAGCTGGAAAAGGCCACATAGAGCGTGTGGGTGTCTTTATCTAGGTGGAAAGACAGAATTCGCCGATCATCCTCATTGCTGGATAAACACCTGGGAGAAAAACAGAACAGAGGGAGGGAGACGGTGAAGAACAGATAAATCACATGTTATCGGATCTATCTGTCAGTCACTACTTTCTTTGGCCACACAGTTTAGCAGAAAGAGAATAAAAAAAATCACACACTGCAGAGGGAAAGTGAAAACCTTTTGCTTTCACATCAAACATATCTAATCTCATCTTAAACGATCCAAAACTCTCGTTCAGGTCACAAAAAGACAATTTCATTTCTGGGTAAATAGCCAAGACAGTTTCATAAAATGACTTTTTTGGTCTACAAATAAGTTTCTCACATTTTTAAAGACAAAGACAATGTGTCTAAAGACCTTATCCTGTGATAAATATAGGATGAGAACATACTTGGCTTGGTTGAAAACGTCGATCTCCTCCAGTAGGACACTGTCATTTAAAGACAGAGGGGACGTCTTGGCCAGAACTTTTAGCACGATGCCTGCCTCAGAGCCAATGAAAACCACTGTGTAATTCTTATGGGGTCCTGCAGTGTTATCAACAGCAAGTGCCGTTAGCCTATACCTACAAAGAACAAGGAAAAACACTTGAGTGCAGGGCTGCTTTTCAGTTACAAGGAGACGCCTGAATTACAAAACCTTAACTTGATCTGGCACAGGACAAAACATGTTGAAACGTGACACATCTATCAAGAAATGAACTAGTTAAATTAGGCGTGCCAGTTGTTTAGAGCATGAAACCAAAGCTCTTTGCTGGGAGGGTTATAAAATGTTTACCTGATGCTTATTTAACAGCTGACACTGGGTATAGATGGCAAACTGTCAGTGTGTTCTTATGTACGTATGCGTACATAAATCTGTGTATGTAAAATCTGTGCCGGTATTGGATTTATTTCTGATGGGTATAAAAATGTTTTCTGATTATAAAATGTAAATATCTTTAAATGTCAAAAAGTCAAATAAAAAGGAGCTGGGTTTACATATTGATCAGATGGTCTCTTCCTGTCAAAGTGGCCAGTACTTAGACTTTGCTGTTAGTCAAAAGTCTTGGTTGCAGCAAATCTTGCGATAGTGTCAGAACAAGGTTTTGAAACTAGCCTGAATGGTGGCACTTTGCCCATACCTGACTCTTGTTTTGGTGAACCACGGTTCGTCTCCAATGGAGGGGACTGAGGCGTCCATGAGTGGGTGTGACTTGATGAACTGAAGGGTCTCGTCTGGAAACTCGATGGAGGTTTTGTAGGACTCCGCTGAACCGTGTCCTGCACAGCAGCCAGGTCTGAAAAGACAAAACGCGCACACATGCAGTTCCGGTTGAGGGAAAGAGGGCAAAGAGCCATGTGCCACATGCCTGTAAATCTATACCCGCCTCCATATGGCCACTGCACACACAGGTTAAATATGCAGAATGTCCAATTATCGCATGTTAATTATTAATCTCGCAATGATTAGCCCGTCACGCACTAGTGCCATGCACCAACCTGGGCTTGGGCAGCTTTTCCTCTGGAAATGGTGTCCACACTGAATCTGCCGTCTTCTGCTCTTTGAAACGGCCACGGAACGCTTTCTCGATGTCCTCCATGGAGAATGCACACACCGCGGAGCCAGGGATACTGAACAAATCGGAAACAGTGGTGTTAGTGCTATTCAGCCTGTTTTCATGTGGAGATATTATGGAAAGGATTGTGACAAGCTTTACCTGTTCAACTGGGTGGTGAAAACTCCAACCACAGAAGGCACCCCATTAATGTCGATTATGTCCGTAATGGCCTGGAGGACGTCAAAGTAGAAAAACGATTCTCCAGGAACAGAACAGTTCAGACGAGCCTTAACAAAAGATGTCCAGTGTTTCTCCAGCACCCGCTGAGACCCTCCCATGTCATTTTTACAGATCCGAGCCACTCTGGAGTAAACCGCCTGTGGTGAGAGAAAAATAGTGGGAGAAACTCAGCATCGCTCTCTAAATAATAGATCTATCTCCCAAGCGGCTCAGTTGAATCTAAATATACGCAAGAAGCATTTTTCTCTTAGATAGAACAAAACTGCAGTGTGCTAGAGGGCTTCAATTAGCACCATGTTACCATCTTAATAATTCAAAACTGTAAAACCTGCTCTCGATGCAGGTGTTGACTGCAAAATTAACTAAACTTAAATATTCATTAGTCTGTGGTACAAAGAAGTCATTATATGGGCCAATTTAAAGCAAATCCTCAGGCAACGGATGATATATTGACCCTCAGGGACAAACGTTCATCTCTAAATAAAAGCCTATGAATACTACATTAACATACAAATCCGAACTGCATTATCACAGTTTAGATACCATGGTATTACCATCACTGTACCATGGTATCACATTACTTTTTGTGTGTGTTTTGTTAAAAGTTAGCATCGTAGCAACGTTAGCATTGCACATTAGGTTGCAAGTCATACCTTTCCCAAGTTGTTGTGCTCGGCTGCGATTTCTCTGAAAAAGAAGTAGACGAAATCCCCATAATCCACGGCGTGGAGGAAATGTGGTTCTGGGAGAAAAAGAAAGAGAAGCATTAGCATCTCCATCGCTGACCCCAAGTTAAATTTTGATGCATTTTTGTTGGCTAAGTGGAATGCCTGACTGTTGACCTAGATTGTGCCACAGAAAGCTGGATTTTATATCAACACCCGCCATTTTCTGTTCTCCCACAATGACCAACTTCTTTAAGGTATGATTAGAGGTTATCAATCAGATGTGTACTGGGTTCAACAAGTTTAGCAATGTTAGCATAAAATAGGCTACAGACTAGCAGACAAGCAAGAGTTTCTATACCTTTTAGCCACTTGGAGTCATACTTGATGGTCCGAAGGGCAGAACCGTCTCCCATGCTGCGATAAATCACAGCATCGCTGGCCAGGAAGTCTGCCACCGTAGCCGAGTACAGCTTACCATCTGTAACACATAAATATGTGAGCTTAAAACACACTTCAACTTCATTATACAATTGCATATAACTCACGCAATGTATTTGGAATTCAGCACACTTTCACAGAACACTAAAGGCCTATTTACACTGAGAATGAAACAGAAAAGCAAAAAGAATCTCCAAGGCAAGGACTATTTAGATAAATTGGAAAAAACCTTCAAAAGCACTCTGATCATTTATATTCTTAAATGCGCAAGTTATTTCATAGCATTTTATGCTTTTTACTTAATTGTTCCTGCTATTTTATGTTACAGGAACTACAAAAAAAGGAATCCTGCGTTCTAAATGATAATAATATTAATAATAATAATAATAATAATAATAATAATAATAAATAAAATGAATACAAATTCTTGTTTTAAGCATAAATCTGGTTAAATTTAGTGAATTTAATGCTTAAAACAATAAAAAAATATTTAGATATTTTAACTGTAAAACAAGCCTAAAATACTGATTAAGAGTTTTTTTTGCAGTGTTTCCTGTACAGACTCATTCAGATAAACATGTGTCATCACACTACTAATTTTCATCAGGTTGTGCCGTTCCTGTCTGTATACTAACAGAGCTGGTGAGAAGACAGGACGCTCTCGCGGCATCTGATTTAATGCGTAACATCAGTCTCTGCTCTCATTGGAGTGTTAATTTTATCCAAAACCTTTACAATTCATGGCAAAGTTATTCATCATCCTCCTCATTATCCTGACAGCTCTCATACCAGCAAACAGGGCAACGTTTGTCTGCTTGGCGTCAAATGGGCATCGGGCCAAACCGCTGATCTCTTCCCCATCAAACTCCAGGTTATCCAACTAAACAAGAGATGGAAATAGATAGAAAAATTAAAGAGATGTTGAGTTCTTATCTTCATTGTACTGTAAAACTGCTCTCCTTCACATTCACCAGTCACCTATTAAGAGCAAAACAACAGCCAGACAGTCACGTAGACCTACAGCGTGACCTACCCTGTAGTATCGGCACATGGGGTTGAAACCATTTGTTCCGCAGATGAACACAAGATCATCATTTCTCGGAACCAGGACTTTAATGAAATTATGGCACTCGTCCTGAGAGGAAGACAAGACAGTGAGATTTATGGTTGCTTCGGTGCTGTAAATACCTCAAGACCAACGACAGCTGATTTATGCTGAAGAGGTGGAGGACTCACTCTGTGCTTTCCCTTCATGGCGCACGTCTCCCTGTCCGCCTGCCCCGACCGCCACGTCAGCTTCTGTGACATTACACACCATCACCATTAGACACAGTTTCCCACCCACACATTCATAAACATTAACACTGTACTACACTGCTTTCTAATCAGGCATGATGCAAAAACTTTCCAGCTGTGATTAATAAGTAACCTGCATATTTATTGAAATATACTGTATGTGTGTATATACAGTATATACACACACATATAGGGGTGAATTCAAGGTTATTGGAACACTTTTTGCCATTGAGATGACTTGGAAAAAGTGTATATATATATATATATTCAGGGCTGTAAAATGATTAATTGCGATTAATCGCATACAAAATAAAAGCTTGTGTTTACATAATATGTGTGTGTACTGTGTATAATTATTATGTATATTTAAATACACACACATACATGTGTATATATTTAAGAAATATTTGCTTGTATATATATTTATATATTTTATATTATATATAAATATCTTATTTTATATATACATATAACACATTTTTCTTAAATATATACATGCATGTGTGTGTATTTATATATACATAATTATACACAGTACACACATATATTATGTAAACACAAATTTTTATTTTATTTTTATTATGCGATTAATCTGACAGCGATTAATCTGACATTTGACAGCACTAATATATATATATATATATATATATATATATATATATATATATATATATATATATATATATATATATATGATTTATGTTTTAATGTTTATAACTCTGTAAGGTCGAATTTTGGACTAATACCATTTCACTGTGGGCGGTGACAGAGAAAAAGAAACCTAGCGATTACTGGAAAGTGATTACTGAAACTTCGTTTTTATAGCTTTATTGTGTCACACCTGGTTAGAACAAGAGCGTTCGGTCATAAAGTGATTTACTGTAAACCCACCCTGTATGGAATGATCTCGTTCCTGTAGGACTCTCTTAGACTCACTAAATACACCTGGTCCCTGTGCGAGAGAGATAGAAAGTTTACATTACACACACATTACTATTCACAGTTCTACTGTTCATCAACCAGCTCGTCTGAGCTGTCTGAACAGGTCAAAAGGTCGAAGATCTTGGTTCCACATCCCATTTAATGCTGACTTACCTGCCCGCGATGAAGAGTGTATCATGTATCTGGGTCATCAGCTGAAAGTCCAGTCTATGCTGAGATTCATTGCCAGAGGGGCGTCCACGGAAAACCGGGTACTGTCGTGCATCTGCAGAACAAACAGATGCGCTGTTATTCAGTATTAGCGTCAACAGAGATCGATGTTGGTATCGATTGGCTGTGGCAACTGCATGTTAAACTGCCCCGTAGAAAGACTTTGCTAAAGTAATGAATATTACACCAGCAGCTCCCGCATTGACATCCAGCGACTGCACTGTCAGCATGCTAGGGTGTTTTCTCACTGCAGAGCACAGAAGCGCTAATGCAGCGACTATAGACGTGTGTCATCTTCTTAAGAGGGTAGATGGCTGTATTTTCACTTTTAGTAAATAAAGGCAGTTTTATATCCCAGAGGTTGATATTAAAACAAATTATTACTTTCAAAATTTTAGCATGCTTTACCATAATTTATTTTTTGCTACCTTTCATATTACTTTGTTTGATTTTATTGGTTTAAATAAGCCTAGTCCGAAACCAATATTTTCAATATTAAACTAGGAAAATCCATTATAAACATATAGATTGTTATTATGTTGCTGTTTTTTTTAAACCAGTAATGAAACAAACTATTTAAATATTTAAAATATTAGAATATTATTAGAATATACTTTTCCAATCTAGCTGTAATGTTGTTAAATTGTGTAAAAAAGGTGACTGTGTAATTTAATTGTGCATATTTACGATACATAAATACTAATTATGAAATTGTATTTTGGAAGACAAAGGAGTCAAGCCAATTTTTCTTCTTTTTTTTCTTTCTTTTTAAAGACCACCACAAAATGCTAATAAAACGTTCATGATTTGAGATGGTAGAAATGTAATTTGTTTTTGATGTTCAGAAAAATGACAACAAAAAAACATTTTGTGTTGTATGTATATCCACTGGCTATTTTTAATGGGAAATGTGATGAACTAGTGAGAGTGTAAAAATCGTGTTTTATGGCAGTTTGTTTTCTAAAAGCCTGCAGGGCCAAAAGTGCACTTAGCTGAAGAAAATACTTTTTTTTTCAAAGAACTTGATAAAGATCTTATATAGATGGGGGCAGTTCACAAACAGAGTGACGTTTGCTTGTTCTTACAGTGTCTGTCCACAATGTCTAAAGGGATGTTGTCCTCAGGAAAGCTCACAGCCTCCAGGTGGGACGCCATCAGTAGCAGTAGCAGCAGCAGGTCAGTCGTCAGTTCTCGCCACCCCATTGCTGGCACAGAGGGCAAACACCTCCTGTACTGCACTTATGTAGATGTTACCTGCAACACACACAGACATACAGATGTCAACATACATCCCAGGTGCTCTTTGTGCGTTTTTGGGTATGACCTCTGTCAGGATTTGCTGCGTAGATTAGAACGCCTTGTTTTTATACGCATACTGGTTCACTCCCAACAGATCATTCAGTGTGTGTGTATTTGGCAGCCAATACCCATGATTGAAAATCTGTCCATGAGAGGAAGGTCAAAAAACAGACAGACAGAGAGGGGGTGGAAAGTGAGCGCTTGAGACACCACAAAAGCAGAAATGAACACACTTTACAATACACACTTTCACACATTAACACTATATTTTATGATATAATTTGTGTACTATTAAGTGTGTGTGCATGTGTGTTTAGATTGAGTACTATAGGTGGGAGTGTGTTTGCTGCGCCTGGCACAGAAGTCTTCAAACGGACATTCAAACAGGAACATTTTCAAAGGTCTGCCTGCTGTGGTTGGGGTCGTGTCCTGGAGAGACAATCATCTGTGCATATTAATGACCAGTGTAAAGTCAAATATTTATAAAGCTACAAATTATTCATGCCAGCAAAGCCCAAACGGATATAAACAATTTACATGGAGACAACAAGCAGCTTGGCAGAACGAGAGAGAGAGTGAGTGAGTCAGGCCCCAACCACTTCCTGAGAGCATCTCGCCACACATGCTTGCATATAGTATTGACATTTTTGCAATTAGCGGCCCTGCGCACCTGCTCCCACACTGTAATATGTATATGCTGCCTGTACCACCCTGCTGTTATTGATTAGCTGTTGATTGATCAGTTCTCAATTGATCAGCTGAATGGGATGTGCCCTGAGGAAATTCTCCAACTGAAATACGATCCACAGTCCTGCGAGGAAGGGAGTTTCTCTGCTCATCTGTTGCCATAATGGATCTTCATTTCTACAGGCTGACTGAAAGTAATCTGGGCTATCGTGTTTTGATCAGATCAATAGAAATGACTCTTTCTCTGGCAATTTTAAGATGAGGTGAGAAGAGAGAAAAGGTTTATATGAGAAGACGAAGGGATGAGAAGGGACGAAGAGACACCAGACGAGATGAGAAAAAAAGAGAAGAAAAGATGAGATGAGATGAGACAAGACAGGGTGAGAATTGAAGCAAGGAGAGGAGATGAGACATGGACAAGATACTAGATGAGAAAAGACCATGAGACAAGAAAAGATGAGATGAGGAAAGGGGCAAGATGAGAAAAAATTAGACAAGAGGAGCTGAGACATGCATACGAGACGAGAAGAGAAGAAAAGGAGAGACAAGATGAGAAGAATAGAGACAAGACAAGAATTGAAGCATGGAGAGGATATGGGACAGGGATGACAGACCAGATGAAAACAGAGAAAAAAAGAAAAGAAAAGATGAGGTGAGAAAATGTGAGAGGTCAATATGAAAAAAGAAGGCAGTAGGACAATAGGACAAAAATAGAACAGATAAAAGAAGGAGGACACATCAGATGAGAGGAGACAAACATGAGGCGATTTGAGACCAGAAAAGCACATGAGATAAGAAGAGATAAAAAGGATGGACAAGATAGGAATAGACAAAACGAGGTGAAATTTGAAGAAAGGAGAGCCACGAAAAAAGGAGATGAGACAAGAATGAGAGGCAAGATGAGAACAGAACATAGGCAAGACCAGAAGAGGAGAGACAAGATAAAAAGAAAAGATATGAGGCAAAAATTGAAGAAAAGAGAGGTAAGGAGAGAACATGAGACAGGGATGAGACACTAGATGCAAATAGAAAAGATACTACAAGAAATGAGACAAGATGAGAAAATGACGACAAGAAACAGATAAGATGAGGACACACCAGATGACATGAAACAAGCATGAGAGACGAGATGAGACAAGAAGAGATGAAAAGGACAGGCGAGATGGGACCAGAATATAGAGAAAGACAAAGTAAGAAGAAAAGAGACAAGATGAGGTGTGAATTGAAGCAGGAGAGGCTAGGGATGAGAGAAAGAGAAAAAGTGAGACAATATGGAGAAAGACAGAAATAAAACAGACGAGACAAGAAGGACACACCGGATGAGATGAGAACAGAAGAGATAAGACGAGAAGGATCAAGACGAGGCAAGGTGAGAAAAGGAGAAGAGGAGAAGAGGAGAGACCTGAAGACGGGACAAGAATAAAGATTACGTTTTCTTTGCCTATGTGGTGCTTGAGCGATTAAAAGCTTTAATGCTTGGACACTTAGTTGAAGTCAAAGGTCAAGGGGTCAAAAAATGTGTCTATCATAACGGAGCTCCAAATGAATTTCTTTTCCCAAGCGCATCTTTCATCCGTACAAAAGTGCACACATCAGCAGAACAGGGCTCTTGGAGGGGCTGGGAAACACCGTATGGATTAAGCGATGTGTACAAGAGGAGCCCCAGTTTAATACAGCACTGAGAGTCTAATCACAGCTTCACAGCGCCGTATCATTTTCCTTCGCCTGGATATTACTTCACAAAATAAAGAGGGATATTTCCAGCACCCTGGAACATATTCATTGTCAATGACAAAAATTCCTTACAAGCTCTAATCATTATTCATAGAAACACCACAGGGAGTTACAGAGACATGCTACAATCCCACAATGATTCCAATGTACGAAAAACACCAGGCTTGGGCACAGAGAGCAAGAGAAACCTAATGCAAAACAGAAACAAAGGACATACAAAGGTCAGCCGTCTTAAATTTCTTTTCTATATACTGCAAGCGCAACGTGTTTTCTATTGAGCGTCTTGGTTTGGTTTTCCATTCTTGCCCTCCGGTGTATGAGCCCGGACAGGCCGTGCATAGAGAGAGAGGCGACTAGTCACGCAACCAGTGAGTGTTTAGCTGCTCCCCGGCTACTCTCATTACAGCCTCTCTCAGTGCGACGCAATCGTGCACTCGCTGATGTTTTTGGCTGCGTTTCCCGGGATGCTGGCACGCCCCTTGAGTTGGCAGGTCGTTCTAGTAAGATTGCCTGCAGCAGATCCACCCAGCGCCCGCCTGCGAGAGTCCAGCTGCAGGAAATGCGACAGTGAAGGCCAAAAGAACAAAGCCGGTTGGTGACGTTCGGTGGCTTTAGTTAACCTTGCGAAATAAACACTCCCCAGTGGCTGCTGATGTGCTATCGTTAGTTTCATGTATCTTGATGCAGGAGAGAATTGTGTTGCTTAACTGAGGAGCATTTCAATCCAATTTGCTTTAGTTTAACACAAACCCTGCAGATCAACAGAAGCTGTAAGGTAATAAGGCTGGGCAGTATGATGGTATAATCCACACAACTGCAAAAATAACCAGTGGAAATATACGAGTGGCTATCAGTGCTCAGAAGGGCTTTATGTTATTTACATACAAAAGCAATGAAGAAAACTGGAAAAACATGACAATACAGAGCGGGATGTGTTCCAAACATATCCCAAACTTGTTTTAGAACTTGTATTTACTTGTAGAATTTAAAGGTATTTGTTAGGCACAACACAAAATAGAGTTTAATCATTTATGATTGCCAAGCAACATTACCACGTTTCTGTGTTAATATAATATAAAACTGATTTGTGGCCACAGGTGTGTGTATATTGATAATTTTACATTACGCTGTGATGATGTCAGAATTCTGTGTGTGAACTATAATGTAAAATGTTTGTTTTTCATTTTAAAATGTGTTATAAAGGCAGAGTTTTCATTTGTTATGAATAGTCATATAGTTTCTGCATTAATATATTGAAAACGTCCAGTCACTGGTTTGCATTTGCTATTTTATATTGAATTGTGGCATTGTGGCTCATCCAATCAGAATTTAGAGTCTGAACTATTAGTTTAATGAAGTGTCAGTTTAATAATGTACCAACTTAATAAAGTCAGACGTATGATTTGTTTTGAATAATCATATATTTTGGTTTTTGTCCAGCAAATAAAAAAAAAATCATTTCATTGATAAATAAATAAATAATCAAGTCAGATGACGTACATTTCATTTGAATTGTATCTAATTAACTGGAATATGCAAAATTTTTGGTAAGACTTCACAATAGGTGTATTTACTTAGTTAATGTATTAACATTAAGAATGAGCAATACATTTGTTAAAAACATGTTTATTAATCTTTGTTAACGTTAGGTAATAAAAATACAATGTTCATTGTTAGTTCATGTTAGCTCAGGTCCATTAAATAATTTAAACATTATTTAAACAAATTAATTATAATAGTGTATTAGTACATGTTGAAATTGACATTAACTAAGATTAGCACATGCTTTAGAAGTACTTTTCATTTTCATTCATTGATTTAGTTAACTAATGTTAACAAATGAAAACCAAAATATTTATATATTTTACAAGAATCTTTCATAGAATTCCCAGCAAAAAACAGCTACATTGTGATATAATATACTTAACTACATGTACTGTGATAAGATATTGGTCATAATGCCCCTTCAAACTTTAAAATGATCTTGAAAAACGGGCCCCCGGATCTGCTTTCACAACTCAACAGTTGTGTGTGGTTTCAGAGACACTCACGCTGAGATTAGAGCTCTCCCACAGAAGAGCACTGAAATCATAAAGTTGTTTACAGTGGGATTACAGCCGAGGAGTCACAACTTGTTACTCCACAGCTGTAAGAAAGGTCACCGCCCCACCTGAGCAGCTCCTCTCCTCCCCACCCCCACTCTCCCAAAGCCCTATCCTGCAGGTGTGTGCAAGTGTGTGTGTATTGAGGGAACAATAGCGAGCTCAGGGTCCGTTCAGTCCGGGCCAGTGAGGAGACCTCCATGCTTTAAAGGTTAAATCAGTTACTCAAGCCTGACCGAGGCTGAACACAAGACAGCAGGACTGGCGTGGGCTTAGTGGACACAATGTGGCCAGCTGTTGTGACTGATTTTATTCACACACCCACATGAAATGTGCTGAAACTGCTTCACGGTGAAGTTTCAGAAGAGGTAGATGTTATCTGCCGCCCTCTGAAAGAGGGTTGACAGGTTCAGCAGAGATATGAGCAAACGCGGGGGGCCGCACACTCTTGCAGTGTGTGTTTCACAGAGATGAAACTCTAAAACTCAATGTCACACTTTCATGAAGCACAAATTAACAAAAGTATGCATTACGAGAACAGCATATGTCATTAACTTCCATATGGTCGCACAGCAAGAAATGGAGAAGAGCGGAGAGTGTTGTAATAAAGAGTGAGTTGTAACACCGTTTAACCAATTAAAAATGAGGTACAGGGTGAAATCACTATCATACACGACCAGCATCCTTCTGAGGTGACAGTAGTTGTAAGATTTATTTGATATATAGTATATCCATACAAGCTATTCATTTGTGTTGTGTGATTAACATGTTTTTGTATCATTGTGGAGACTTTCCAATGACATGTTTTTATACTAAGCAAATTATATTTTCTATTCCTGACCCCTAAACCTAACCTTCACAAAACTTTCAGTTTAATTAAGATATTATTTAGTTTGCTTATTAAGCTGTTTTCCTCATGGAGACTGTTGGCTGCTTCACATGATGTAGGTAATTTCAGGTTTTACTGCATGTGGTGCTCACAGTCTTTGACAAAAGCTCAGCACAAACACTCATGCCTTATGTTTTTAGCTTATGTTGTAGCTGTTAGCTTATGTTTAATGTATTTGTTCGACATTTGTTACTTGATGGTTTGAATTAAAATGTTTTCTAGTTGTTTACTGTTGTGAATTACCATGTATAAAATTAAATAGGTTGGGAGGACGGCATAACAATTGTTCTGAAAAACTATGATGTGCAGAAGCTGTAGCATTTAGGTTTTTCTATTAGTCTTACAACCAACTCAAAGATGGTAGGCTACTTTATATCAAATTTTGAGACGTTTAATTTCATCAGTCTCCATTACTTCGTGTTTTGAACTCATCATTTGCCCAAGCATTTGTCCAAAATATATCAAGTGTTTTGCAACAAGCAATATTCTGCCCGTACACCGAATAAAACGAGATAGTTGTGCTAAAAAAATCGTTCTTACAACTCATTCATTCGTTTATTCGTCCTGCTGACGGCTGCCACTCACGTAACAAACTCATTTCGCTTTATTTGCTGCATGTTTATCGCAGGGCATCTCGGATGTCACTCAACAGTTCGTTTATGACAGATTCAGAGAATATGAACAGCATAAAGCATCCTCAAAACCCTCTCCGCTCGGAAACGGACCTAAACTCTGCCTCTGAGTCTGAAGAGAGCATATGAATCAAAGCGTTCAGGCTGGAGCCGAGCCGTGACGAATCTCTTGAGTTGCAGTAAATGCATAAAGACAACAGTGGAGTGTTGGGTCGGTAATGGCTTCTGCTGGGAAATTGATTGTGTTAATGCATGACCGTGGGCTCCAAAAACCCACTTTACACAACAACAGCAACACTCTCACTCTCCCTCCCTCTACCCCGGACCACATTCTACCGACAGGAGCTAGATATTATTATTGTTTTGTTGTTTAAAAGATCGTATCAGTTTGAATGGCTGTTTGTAACACCCAGGCAAAGGTTAGATGAATTCATATGGCTCTAAACCTTCCATGTTGTACTTCTATGTGAACTTCGATCCCTCATCATTATGGGACAGGAGGGATCTAAAGTGCATTATAGAGATATCTGTCGCATGCGATGTCAGAAATTGACTGGCATTGATTTACAGGATTTTTGACCTTTTTTCCCTCACATAAAACAAGCGTGCGCCCATTTGTTCCAAGCATTTCAAATGGATTAACTAATTGAAACTGACACTAAAGTGGATATGGCTATTCATAGAATAAATTTCAATTTCTATTATATAAATTTCAATTTTTAGGTAAAATCGTGCGAATTAACAAGATGAACATGTTGCATTTTTGCTTTACCTCTGGGTTAATTTCTGACCCTTGTCCCATCTGTTCCGTTTATTACTATGCACGGATATAAACGATATCATTGAGGAATCAAATGCTTGAATCAGCTTCTGTTTTAGCTTTGTGCGTGATTTATATTTAAATTTATATTATGCATATTAAGCATTTACATTATGCACCAAAACACGATGCACTATAAAAAAACTATTTCCCTTTAATCGAATAAACGCACTGTATCAACAGGGTGTGACAGTATTGCACTGCTTTTCTCTCATTAATAATGCTAAATATAATCAGTTACTTTTACCTAAGCGCTTGCAGCAGTCTCGAATTATCAGTAAATACAGAAAAAAAGTTTCGGTACAGCAGTATTACACCATTTACTCCAACATTTGTGTGACAACAAAGTGTAAAAATGAGAACAGAAATCCTACCTGAATGTTCTCCAAACGAGCATGTAGATTACGATACTTTCTCCGCGTTATATTCCAAAATGTTTTACGCTATTAAATCCAATGGAATCAGACAGCATGTGTGTAGCTCGGTCCATAAAGCCAGAAGATCCCCATGTGTTTGTTTTATCCGAAACAAGCAAAACAATTCCCAGAGCCCACGGGGCTCGTCCAGCTCGTCTTCTGGATAAAGCTTTGTGATCTTCAAAAGCTCACCGATCAAATAGCACCAAGACCCTCCCTCTCCTCGAGTACCATCCCCCCCGTCATTCACCAAACCAATACAACACAAACCAAATAAAACCAACTAAGTAATTACCTCAAGAGATCTGCTCTTCAGAATGAACAACTTTAAGCGCGTGCGTCACTCCGCTTATAAACAATCCGAATCGGTGTGAACGGGTAACAGGGAGAACAAAAATAGCTCCAGTTCTATTTTTGCGCTGCACCTAGAGTACTTCTGATGTTTTGGAAATCTTTTTTCTTGCTGCTTCTTTTCCTTTTTCCCATTTTTACAGCCTCACACGCTCGCAACGTTGCATTTTCCCCAATAAAATCAACTCACCTCATCTGAATCCGTGATTCTCTTTACGCGATTTGGATCGCAACAACTCTGAGTCAAGCTTGAAGTGTCTCTCCGTTCTGAGCGGGGAAAAACAAACTAATGCACGGCAAATGGTGTAACTCGATCCATCCCGAGTCCATCCATCAGCAGAGCCAACCACAGCCTAGCCTAGAAACTGATCCCTCCCCATTCCCTCTCTTTATCCCTCTCTCTCTTTCTCTCTACTCCCTCTATCCACTCCAGTGCTAGTAGATGTGGTTTTTGGCTGCTTTCCCTTGCTAGGCTGTTTTTTTTTCCCCTGCCAGAGTGTGAGACCTTTATTGTCTGTATATGTGTATGTATTTATGTATATAAAGATATGTATAATATGTATGAATGCTTTTGCAATGTAAACACTTTTAACACAGCAATAAAGTGCCTTGGATATCTTGTATGTGTATATATGCGAGGCCCTCACATCTTGGTGACCCTGAGGGGCCCCCCTCTCTTCCCAATCCCTTCCCCCAGCAGTAAGCTGCTTGTTAAATCTTTTCCACAGAACTGTTTTGGGAAGGGAGGACAGCGAACCACACTCCTTGGAACTGTTCTTTGGAAGGAAATCTTGACTTTCAGCTTGGGGCAAAAAGAGAAAGGAGCGAATAGAATTTATTTCCCATGCATTTTCAATAGCATAAGGCGTGCATAGAAAACATTCTCCTACATTACACACAGCTTTGATCAAAGTTTATTGTCGATATATAGATACATTTATGCATAGATAGATATATTTCAAAATAGTTTGTTGATCAATTAAATATTAACATAAGCTGCTGTGTGAATTAGTTAAAGATTCACTTTTCGCTGCATTGTGTACCAGTGTGAACATTAACACGTACGAGCTGATAGTAAAACAAAGAAGTGTTAGAGGATTTGGCAGCTGTGCAGAGACACTGCAGTCAACAGCATTTAGGATTGTGGTTCTTATAAGTGCATAATTGTTGCTGTGAAATGCACACAAGCATCTAAAAGTCAATATTATCTCTGCTCTCAGCAGTTTCAAACGGAGTAGATATAATGATTAGAACATTAAATAAATATAACTGTGGAGAAAGAACTCAGAATGCCAACACATCCTGCAGGTATCTGGAAAGACACACATAAAGGTAATAGTTTTAGAATTTGTTCCACTGACCTAGTTAAATTGCTGTTAATAAACTCATCAGCACAGGTGAAGACATTACAGGGAAATAGAGCGGGTAGAGTAAATTGAAAAGTGAAAAGTTTTACTATACTAAGACCTCCCAAAGGAGTTTTTTTTATTGTTCAGAGGTTGCTCATTTAGAGCTCATAAGACATAACTGAGAAATCCAGTTGCACTTTATTAAGGTTTTAATTTTATCATAGAGGTTTCTCCTAGAGGAGAAAAGAGGAATAAAGAAGGAATAAAGGTCAATTAGTTGTACAAACTTAAAAATTCAAGTTGTGTGTCTGTTCAAACAACATTTATACCCACACCAAACTTTTTAATTTTTAAGTTTAGGACAAGAAATATAGAGATTTCCTAACAGAAATGTACGTTTACAAAACCTAAAGGTTTAAGGCAACCAGCTTCGGGGCTTTATAGAGTTTACTCAACTTAAGTTGGTGTGAAACTCATATGGGAAATCTATAATTGGAGATACAGTTTGCATTTCAAAAAGTTATGGGGAAAAAACTGTTCACTAACAGAAATTCCAAAACATAGTAAATTTTAATAATTCATTGCTTGAAAAACACAAGTTACTTCCTAAAAGAAAAGATTTCTTTATAGTATTATTTGTCAACTCTGTTACAGACAAAATAGGCACCTTGGTAATAGAGTTTGACGGTAACATAATTGACAATTTTAAACTTTTTAGCCAAAAACTCTAGCATAAATGGTAAGAGCACATGGCACTCATGAAATCATGATTAAAAGAACAACCCACTGTGTGATCAATTCTGTTTTCCTTTTGATATTGTGGTAACAATTTTGAAGTTTTGCTAAATAACTCTTGGTTTAAGAACTTTTTAGATTAAAATAATTTCTCAGAGAGAGCACACATACCTTTCAGTGATTTAGATCTTATCAGTTAGGGAAAGTTACATCATTTCCTGTATCTTACATAGTTTTGGCAGATAATTCCACCAATTTAAAGGCAAAATATGGTAACCGAATTGACACAAGATTTATGGACTCACATTTTTATAAGATAAAAGTTATTTTTAAACAATTTAATGTTGTAGAATTAGGAAAATGACTATTTAGTAATAACATAAATGAAATATTACCAAAAGAAAAGTAAAATAAAATATTTTGATTAACGGTACATGATGGAAAATATGACTACTGATTAATTCGGACAACAAGAAAATCATGATTTTCAGCTGTATAAGACACTTTTAAAGAAAATATTAAATTGTTATGGCCTGTAACATCTTGTGATCCATGACAATGAGTAACAACTTATTAAAATAATTTAAAATATAAACATTTGAAAAAATAATGACTTTGGACACCAAATGTATCTGCAATTATAGAATCACCTCATTTCATTTAGATTTTTCTATACTAGCCTAGCTTTCATAGTATTATTCAGGTTCAATTAGTCATCTATACATCATACACAAACAAAACAGCAAATCTTTACTTTCTTAGATAAAATGCATGCAGAGATTTAATAAAGTCTTCCTTGGGTGTCTAGAGGTTGTGGCAGTGATAACACCTGACCCTTCCCCCATACACTCATTTACATACATGCATAAACACACTCACACACTTGTGACACACACCTCTCCATTATCGCCCCCCAGTACTGTTCATTAACATTTGAATGTTTAGCAAGAAGGCAGAACGACCTCTAAACTACTTGCTACTGGTCTGCCGTTGTCTACTGTATGTTTGAGATTGACGGCAGAGGTGGGCACTCCTAGCCTCTTGAGTGCTCTGCGGGGGGTGTAGGGTGAAGGGTCAGCCTGCAGACCTCTGCAGCCCATCCACTCTCACTGCTCAGCCTGATTTAGTACTGTCCAGCCCCCACAGATGGCACAGAGAGACACACACAGAGACAAGGCCGTGGAAGTGCAACACTTGTGTGACAAATGGAGCCAAGACCAGCATCATGCCACAGACACGCTCTTAATCGGGCAGTGTGTGTGTGGGAGAAGGTCTGGAGCCTTTGAGTCCGACTGCTTGACACCTAGACTGCATAACTCGCTCTGTCATAATGTCATGCTGAATTTCTGTGTGATACTGTAGATAATTCATTTGGACAGATTCATATTTTCAAGGGAAATTTCCATCAGTACATAAATTAAATACTCCATAAATTCAATTTTGAACGAACGTTGGTATAGTTCTATGGCAGAAAGGATCGTTTTTTTTTAATTATTATTTCTAATCATAAAAGCCACAGTCACCCATGGCATACTCCATGTTGAATTTCATCATGGGAAATGCTTTTTTGTCAGGACCTGTTGGTGAAATCGCGTGTGTAGAGGGCGTGTTATTTGTTAAGATTATGATTCAGCAATTTAATGTTCATCGTTCTGAGAGAGTGAGAGACTAAACCAAGCTCGGACAAGCCCGACCCCTCCTGCTACTGAGACCAACTGCTCTGGCATTTAAACCTTCAAAACGCTTCACACAGCTGAACACAATAAATGGTCCATATTTACACTCCTTCGCAGACGACTTGTCCTGCTTTCTTTCTTTCTTTGGATAGTCACTTCCTAGAGAGCATTTAGAGAGCAGATGTGATAACTACATAATTTATTTTAACATACAGTTTTTGTCTGTGCAATGTTTAGAGTTAACATTAATGTTATTAATAAAATAGATAGACAGATAGATAGACAGACAGACAGACAGACAGACAGACAGATAGATAGATAGATAGATAGATAGAGGCATCTCAGTGGGAGGTCCAGTGTTGGCAGCATTAATTTTAGCTGTCAATAAAAGGAAGGATGTTCTAAAGAGCGTTCACTTTTGGATTGTACATTGATATAAACTGTCATGGTTCTGGGTCAATGATCTGTAACTGCGGTCAACAACCCTCTGAAAGTGCCCTGTCCTTGAAGGCACAGCCCTGTGCACGTCCTCCGAACAGTCATGACCGTCTCAAACATTAAAAAACATCCTAGTTTGTTTCTTCAGTTTCTACTCTTACTACTACTGAAACACAGTTCTCTTCAGACCTTGTGTTTACATCCCAACAGGAAACTGCAGACAGGATGTGTATATGGTTTAAGACTATGCCACAAGAACTTGAGATTTTTGTTGACACTTACATTAATTATGAATGTACTGAGCTATCACCGTGGCTCAGATAGACATAATCATATTCATAGTCTCTGCCGTAGGTAATTTCCAGAGGGATATGTCAGAGTCCGTGCGAACCAACAGATTGAAGACAGGAAATGACATTCGAGCTTATTATTTATTGACTCATTGCCATGAAATTTACATGCGCAATAATTTTCATTTTTTAGAGATTCTAGGATCTCATTCTCCTGGAAAATGTCATATATTCTCTCTCATTCTGTCTGTCTTTTAGACACAGGTGACATCTTTCCGCTCAGCTGCTCTTATCTGGTCCTGAAAACAGCCATCTGTATTGAGGATATTCAGCTCAGCGCTCATAACCTGTTGTTTGCTGAGGGACGTGTGTCTGTTGTTACATCAGGTCAGAGACTGAAACTAATTAGACATTAAGCTATTAATCCACATCAGTACTCTGTTCCTGACTGACATTCATAATGTTGCTCTTATTCACATCAGTATCAGATATTAACTTCTCTTGTCAAGTCATAAAAGTGTTTTTTTTATCTGATGTTGCAGGTTCAAGAGGTTATGTTTAAGCTCAGCATGATAAGAAGGTCTGAATAGCACATGTTTCTGATTTTGTGTTGTGTTAAAATGTTTCATGGGGTTATTATAGGGGTACTTCCGCTGGCAAAATGGGCTTTCAATAAAACTTGGCTGCCTATGCAGTAGAAAGTCTGTGCAGTATAGAAAGGTACCTGACTAGAGAAAAGAGAGACATAAGGCCACAGTCTTCCCGTTTGCCAAATAGGTAGGAAAACTTCAACACTCATAATGCACTGGATGTGTTGCCGCCTAAGGCTACTCCCGCCAATTTGCTATGGATACGCTTATCAGGGTCGCGTATCACTTTGCTTTAGTTGGAAATACTTATGGATGTGATGTGTCGTCCTATGTCATCATTTACTTACCATCATCTAGTTCCAAATCTGTAAGACTTACACAAAAGGAGATAATGGATCAACATTGACTTTGAATTTCACTGAATGGACAAAATACAGTTCCTTTGCAAAAAGAAAGATATCTTCCTTTGCGTTCCAAACACGTTTCAAGCACACTTTTCAATAGAAATTTGCCTTATTATTGATTTCGCCACATTCACGAAACTCTAGTGTGTTCTTTTGTGACCTTAGTCACAAAATGCTATCACAATGTCTAAGGGCCCCATTTTAACAATCTGACCAGAGGTGCACTTAGGGCGTGTCCGAATCCACTTTTGCTAGTTTAACGTCAGAAAAAACGGTTGGCGCATAGTCCAAAAGGGTTGTACCTAGTCTCTTAATAAGCCATGGGTGTGTTTTGGGTGTAACATGCAATAAACCAATCAGAGTCTTATGTCCCATGTTCCCTTTAAAATCCAGTTGTGCTTGCACCATGGCGGATGCGCTATTCACATGGCGGAATTTGCGAGCGGAAAGACTGAACGCTTCTCCAGAGAGGAATCCTTTTATTTTTAATATTTAAAAATGTTTGTGTGCTGCTGTGCATCCCTGTGTGTGTAATAAGCAGAGTGTACACCCGCCTATATAGGCGCATATTACTAACGCACCCTTTAAATAGCACAAAAAATACAGCGAAAAATACTGTCAATGGCGCAGTCGTTTTCAGTTGCCTCAAAATAGCAATGCACCAACAATGCACCTGAACACACCTCGTTTTCAGACCAGCACGCCAATGGGCGAACAGATGGGTGCGAGTGTATTTGCTATTTAAACAACGTTGCGCTGGACGTGAAAATGATTACTGCATCAGGCTGAAACTAGCAAAAAACACTTGAATTGCGCCTGGTGTATGATAGGGCCCTATGTCACAATGCTATTTGGTCTTCATAATTAACATCACACTATTAAAGAATTTTATAAAAAGTTTATATACATTTTTATGTATATTTTTATTGATCATTATGTAGGACAAAAGTTCACCCAAAAATTAAAATTCTGTCATAATTTACGCACCAATATAATATATATATATATATATATATATATATATATATATATATATATATATATATATAATTATAATAATATATAATTTTAAACCTGTATGCAAAAATATTTTTGAAAAATGTGACCAACCAATTTTGGTGACCATTGTATGGAGTCATACAGTTTAGTGTCACTTAATGTGAGTAAATGATGAAAGAATTTTTTTTCTTTTTTCTTTTGGGGTGAACTGTCCCTGGAAAGTGACTTTATATATTGACTAAAAAATGCCATCGCAAAACAGCTCAGAAAATTACAATGATATTCATAAATTTTTAAGTGAGAAGATCCAAATACTTTTTCGGTTTATCTCATCCATATGTTGTGTCACCATAGAGATGCTCCTGTATATGTCTGTGCTGTGAAAGTGTGTGAGAGGAAGTATGAGAGGCAGGTGATGGGGAAATGTTTCATGTATTATGACGTCAAGAGTGTGTCCCTGACTAGATGAGTGGGCATATTTTATTGGCCCTGCCTGTAAGCAAGCTGTAACCAGTCTCACACACACACACACACACACACACACACTTTCTCTCTCTCTCTCTCTCTCTCTCTCTCCATAGGTGTAATGGTTTTGATACTGTACAAACTGTATATTCTATCCCCCTACCCATCACAAAAAAAAAACTTTCTGCAATTTTACATTTTCAAAAAAAAAACAATTTAGTATGTTTATTAATCAATTTCCCTTGTGGGGACAGCTGGCTGGTCCCCAAAATGTAGGTGATTTCAGGTTTTACTATCCTTGTGGGGACATTTTTCCCCAACAATGTAATATAAACCTGTACACACACATGCACATGCAACTTTTGTACACCAGATCCACTCCAATCTGCAACAAGCCTAAACAAGCTTTCTCAACACCAGTTGATGCAGCTTAAGTCTGCTGTTAGGGTGTGTAACAGTGTTTACGCATATGCCTCTTGTGCATGTGTTGTCTGCGCATGTGTGTGCGTGAGTACATCACAGCTGAAATAGACCATAATGTGAGCTGGACTGAATTTGACCCTCACTCATACAGTGTGTAATGTGAGAGCCTCAAAAGCAGATTAAAACAAAAAGTCATTTGTAGGAAATTCAAAATACTCACCAATAGATGTTTGGCATAATAGCCACATCCTATCCACAACAAAAGTAGACAATGACCAAGTGACCCAGCAACTTACAGGATATATATATATATATCAAAAATATATTACTAATATAAATGTTAAATTACATTTACAAAAATATATGTTCCCTTTTCAAAGTATGTACAAATAGATTTATACTGTACAAAGTATACAATATTTTAAATATATTTATATAAAATAGATCACCATAAAAATAATGGTTTACTGTTAGGTTTAAATATGTGTTTATATAATATTTGTATTTTAACTACATTTTTGTTCTGTTCTTCACATAAAGCTATTGTATGACTTCAGAAGAGTTATAATATAGTGTGCGAGTCAAATAGACTATGTAAATACCTTTATAGTGCTTTTTGGAGCTTGACAGCCCTGGGTCATATACTACTTTTGTTGTATGGGGAAAAAAGCATTTGTATTCCACAGAAGAAACATATTTGGAATGACATGAAGGTCAGTAAATCACACCAGAATTTCATTCAACTGCTCCTTTAAGAGTTGGAGACAGCCGCAGGGGTCTTCCTGATAGACTCATCAGAAGGTTTGTACGTCCCCTGGAGGGCCGGAACAGTAACATATGTCACACATTTGCTGTGTGTATGTCTGAGATTAGACCTTTGTTTTAGTAGACTGTTTGGTAGCGATGAGCTATAAACCCTGATTGGAGAGAATTGCCTTTAAATGACTGAATAAATCTGTGTTAAACAGAGGTTTGAGGACAGCTCGGACTTCACGTACTATGTAATAGGATTTTAAAAACAAGTTTCCTGCAAGGTCATAAATCACTTGGTGTACGGGTGCAATACGTGATAAAGAGAGAGGCCGGTTTTTCAAGGTTAATTTTTAGGTGTACACCTCTCTGTTTGCTCTGGCATGATAGTGTGGGCAAATCTGTTGTCTTGAGGTGAAGAAATTATTAACATAATGAAGGAAGCAAAGGAATAACATGGAAACAGAACAGAATCATTAAAGAAACGTTCTCAGAGGTGAAAGAGCTCATAATAGCGCCTCTCCGTCGCCTCAATGGCTGCCTCCTGCATGTTAAGGCGGCGCTGCTCGGAGACGTGCTCTTTTGTCTTGACTTTGCTTTTGTAAATGAGGTAATGTTGAAGTGGGGATTTGTGAGGGGATTTGGGGCGGTCCGGGCGGTGGGACGCCTGTGAGGGCAGAGCTGAAGGGAAGTGATGAATATTAAACTGCCGAATGAATGAAAGAATAAGACAAGAAGATGTTCCAGGGGTCATTTTCCCTCTCGTAGCACTGTCAGTGTGTCATCTGCCTCTTTTACACAGAAGCAAAATGAGGAGAAAGTCACCAACTTGAATTACGCATCAGTGCATTACTGGTGTTGTCTGAGGAAGGTATCACTATTATTATTGCTCATAATGTATAAAGGATAAAGATTAATACTTAAAGTCAGTAGCGACTCCTGATTGTATATTTAGGTAGGGCTGATTCTGGGTCTTATCACTAGTTTATGATAAACATTTTGTAAGGTTTATATTCTAATCGCTGACCACATGCAGACACACTTTTGGCAGAGGTCTAACGTCCTTGCATTTTTCAGACTGAGAGTGGCGCTCTAATGTTGATTGACAGGCACGCATAGAACGCTATCATAGTATTGCCTTAATAGTCTAAAACAGCCTTAATGTAGTATTTATTGCCTCCAAATTTTGTTTTAAAATGTGACAAGTTGTTGAGGAATTCTGTTGAGGAAAATAGTCATTTCTATTCTCAGAACAAAAATAAAACAAATACGATAGAACTATATAAAGGCTATTCACATTAGCACGTATAGACTTTCATTAATTTGATACGAAGAACAGACATGCCAACGAGTTACTGACCTAATACAGACTAATATAAACAGCTGAAGCGGATTGATATCGTCTTGGTCTGGAGCAAGGTTTACATAATGTAACATGAAAATAAGCGGGGCAGCCTGAAATCTGACCCAGTGGCTCTCATTTAGAGTGCGCTGCAGTTATATTTTGCGCCACAGATTTACATTGGACAATTGTGGGGCGCTGTAGAGCTGGGGAAGACTCATAATACAAGCGTGCTGAAGCCATACGTACATTTTTAATGTATCCTGCTCACTTTACAACTTAAAATAGTCTAGAAAATCAGAAAATATTTATTACTGAACACATTTACAATTTATTATTTATTCAGTTTTTAGAGGTGTATGTTTTGGATGAATAATTTACTGTGGGCACCTGGCCTTACAGACAAGCCGCGGCAGCTTAAAGTTAAGGGTTTGTTCAGATCTGTAACTGATATTTGTGCTATGAACATGAGTAAAACCTCAAACTGGGTGGCTTGGTAATGAGAGGTGTGCTATTACTTTTCACTATTTCTTTTCTGCAATCAAATTGATCAAACTTTGCATCTGGTTTACGATAAAAAGAAAAATATCGTATAGATTTATTGAAAAAGACAGGCCAAAGCCATAGAGACTGGAATATCAAAGACTTGGAGGTGGTCAGCAAGCCACCACCCAGAATTCCCAAGCAGTCAACTAGCAACATGCTAGCAACCAGATTCATAAAACACTTCATAAGCCACACAGCAGCCACCCAGACCACCCTAGCACCACTCAAAACAGTCTAGTGATCAACTACGAACATTTTGGCAAAGACCCATAATGGCCCAGCTACTACCCAGAAAACCCTAGCAACCACTCAGCTATCCACCACCTAGTAACACCCTAGCAACTACCCTGAAAATTCCAGCGGCCATGGCCACCAGTAGCTAGTTGGCAATGTCCCAAATAACTAGCTAGCAATGTCCTAGCAAGAGCCTCCCCAGACCACCCTAGCCCCACCAAAATTATTCTAGCCAACTAACCAACTAGCAACACTCTAGCAACCACACACAAAACACTAGTAACCACTTATAGCACACTAGTAACCACCCAATACTCTAGCAATCACTCATAACATCCGAGAAACCACCCAGAACATCCTAGCTACTTAACAACGTCCTAGCAACCACCTAAAACATAATAGCAGCCACCTAGCAACACCCTATCAACTACCCTGAAAGTTCTAGCGACCATGGCCACCAGTAGATAGCTAGCAATGTCCCAAATACAACCACAACCACTCTAGCCCCACCAAAAGCATTCTAGCAACCAACTAGTAACATCCTAGCAACCACCCAGAACATCCTAGCAGCTACTTAACAATGTCCTTGCAACCAGCCAAAACACCCTAGCAGCCATCCAGAACACTCTGGGAACCACCAATAACACCCTAGCAGCCATCTAGCAATGCCCTAACTTGGGGTGTGCAGCAAGTCAATATTTGTAGCAATGGCAAAATTATTTGTATCTGTAGTAAGATAAAACTGAATGTGGGTGGGACTTAAATCAAAAGTTCAAATCAAAAAATTTTTTTTTTGTTCGCTACATAAAATTAAGCAAAATGAGCAGATTTCAGGCTGCCCCCAAAATTAAGTCTCTTTTAAAAATATAATACAACAATAATAATTACAATATATTTTGATAATTAATACAATAAATTCATTATTAAAATAATTAAATGGCAACACTTTAGTGTGGGGAACACGTATTCACTATTGCCTCAATAAAATCCTAATTTACTGCTTATTAATAGCAAGTACGGTAATTTTTGTAGCGTTTAAGTTTAGGTATTGGGTAGGATTAAGGGATTTAGAATAAGGTCATGCAGAATAAGGCATAAATATGTGCTTTATAAGTACTAATAAACAGCCAATATCTTAGTAATATGCATGCAAACAAGCAACTAGTTAAAAGTGAGAACTTAACCCTAAAATAAGTGTTACCAATTAAATTAGCTCATTAAACAACAAGCACAAGAAGTGACGGCTTCTAACGAATAATTTATATTGTTAGAATTTGTTATTCATTTTGTAATCATTATCTGTGCCTTTCTGAATAAGCCCTAACAAACACTAGGAACACCAAAACATCACAGAGGCAACCAATGAGAGGGCCAGCTACAACAGATTGTCTATAGACTGTTTAAAAATCTAGACTTTTCTGGAACCGTACAGCCCCTCCTTCTGACTGACTGCATTTTAGTACAGGAAATACAGCTTGGATGGGTTGTCTCGTGTCACATACATAGTGTGTATGCCAGTGTCTGTAAGTCACTTGCATGTGCTGAATAGTCTGTGAATCCATAAGGCTGTGGTTTCTGCTGCCGTGGAGATGGGGACAGTTTAGATAAATACATGTATTTTCTCCTCTTGTGTCTCAGCAGCCTGACTGACTGGAGCAAGCGGGTCAGACAGTGTCAGACTCGGAGAGAGAGAATATTATTAAGCCTGTCTTCTCTTTCTGTCAGTGTGTGTGTGTATGTTATACTGCTTTAAGCTGATGGGGACACATTCACTGCTCTGACCTCATTAGCCTCTGCATGATTAACTTTAACATTTCAGTGCTGCAAACACACACACGCTTCACAGCTGACATGTGTGATCCATATTTTGTAAGCCGTTTGTAAATCAGGCTTATTATTCCAAGCTATTTTTGGGTTGCATACTGAATGTTTGCCAACTGCAGCTTTTATCTGGGTTTTGGGTGGAACTCCAGAGAAAGAGGACACTTTTACAGAGAAAGAGATGTTATCATGTTATAAGATTGTGAAGATGGCTACGATTACAGCGAGAATGACAGTTAGCAATATTAGCGTTAACTATTGTGTTGCAGTTGACACTTTTTGCCAATAAATACCTTTTAGCAATAAGCTCAGATTCTGTAACACTATCATTGCGTTTGTGCGTGTGTGTGTGTGTGTGTGCATCTGTGTCGGTGTGAGAGAGACAAGTTTACACCTGAGATGATTATAACACACCTGAAGGGGAGCGGGTGGAGAAATATTATTATTGTTTTCATGCTAGAGCTTTTATATGAATCCAAGTCTATTTGACATCAAACTTCAGTGATTCTGGTTGATGTGAAAGTTTTTGATGGCGTAGTCTTTAAAACTCCTAATAATCAGAGTGGGATGTTACATGTTACAAATGAGTAGCCAAATGAGTAGCCTTTCAAAGAATAGTCCATTTGATGGAGCACGAACACAGGTGGTCAAAACATGTGCACTAGAAAGTTTGCACTATTTCTCTCCATAAATTATAACCGATCATTTTTTTTATTCCGATTTTAATTAGAGTCATGGGTATCTCTTTACCTTTTCACACAAGTCCTCAATGCTGGTATTGTTGTGGTCTCCTTCATTTTTTTTTGGCTGTGAAACAACAGCCAGCGGGACAATTTTGTTATACTGGTTGAAACTCTCTTCACATCCTGGTAGCAACCAATAATAGAAGTGGTCTAAATATTAAAAAATGTGCATATATCTTCTGTGGAAGTCTCAGTACCAAAAAATGTTAGTCCAATCATTGCATTCGGTCCAAATGCAACAATATGATGTCCTACCTGCCTGTCAAGAGCGCAAACTCAAGGTGCATGCGCAAGCTGAGCAAAGGCTACAGAGTAAGTTAGGTGAGAAAAATCGGGCTGCACGCATACAGTATGCGCATACTATGCTGCCAATATTTAGCTACGTCATGCACCACTGTAAACCCAAACGCTCAAAATAATTAATTGGTTTGAGTAGAGCCAACTGAAATGAAACTAATTAGTTGAAACAAATGAACTTTTATGAGTATTTAGAACTTTTTTTTCTTTTGAGTTCTCAAAACTGACACGTTTTAAGTCATCTGAATTGTTTCATTGTTTTGAGTTTTATGAACTTGTTTCTTTTAATTTATTTTAGTTTCTTTAATTTTAACATATTTACTGGGCTAGGGTTTCTATTTCCCAGCATGCTTTGAAAGGGACAGTAAATGCCAAAATTAAGTGTTATATTATGTTTGTTTTTTTGTGTGTAATATTAATGTTAAGTGGGAGATTTAGTAGTGTTTAATGTTTTGTTGAGTAGAGTTTCTGTTATGTTGGTTTATTTTGTAGAGTTATCATCATGGTGACAATTTGAGCATGAGCTTAGTTTGAGAACAGATTTATGTTAAATGTATTATATTGCTGTCCTCATTCAGCAAGTGCTATGCTATGCTAATGCTACCAAAGCATTGTGTAACCAATCAGCAAGGTGGCGTTTATTGAATTAGCTAGTTAAAGCTAGCCAAGTTTCCACTACTAAAAATTTGAATTACATGATATTTTTAAGTTAAATGTATGAATTAGCTTACTCAAATATTTCAAGTTCAGCGCAATTAAAATGTATGATTACAAAATAAAAATCTGCAAGTTTACTGCTTACATTTCTTAAAAATTTTGAGGCAACTGATTGCAGTTCCTGGAAATCAAACCCATGACCTTGGTGTTGTTTTTGCTATGCTCTAGGAATGATGTGGGCAGCATAGGTCAGATCATTCAGTAATAAATATTCCTATGACAAACTCTTTTAGTTACAGAGTTTGGTATCAGACACATTTTGCAACACTGTTAAGATCTCATTTGAACCTCTAGAGGAGACACATATGAGATTACTAGGATTTTTTTCTCCTGTGAACAATCTGAGAAGCAAAAAACCCTCTCATGGCAATTTGTAACTATTTTATGTATTAGCAAATTGGTGACCATTAATCTTCATACAATCTGCCTATGCCTCCTTGAGGTAAGACTTAGGGGTGGACCTTCATGCTTAGTTTGTTTTCATACGAATCAAATCGTACAAACTCGCCACCACATAATATAGTTATGTTATGAGATTGTGTTTCGGAGTAACAGATTAGATATGGAGGTGAACATGAATTTGTATTCTGACCAACCTTTAAAACTGTATTGTTAGCACATCTCATATTATTGCCTCCTTGAATCGCAGAGCTGTATTCCTCATTTGTAAGTTACTCTGGATAAAATAAATAAATGTAAAATGTAACCTCTGTATTCTGACTTCTACCTCTTACAGAGAGTTTAACATAATCTGAAAGAACAGCAGGTGTATGTGTTAGTCTGAGAGACATTCTTGACTGAATGCCAAAAGTTTAAAGAGGTCTCTGAAAAGTCCTTCAACTAAAGTTAACAGACAGACCTTGAATCTAACAACAATAAAAACTCCTTAACCTACAAAGAGAAGAGGGACTGCTGTGTGCCAGCACAATCTGTCAATTCCTGTGCTCATTATTATTATTGCTTTTAGATTAATCTTAATTCATAATATTTCTTGTTGTTGTTATTCTTTGTTATGTATTTAGCATATTATGTATTGTACACTATTCCTTATTGTTTGCAGCGTATAGCTAGTGCTGCTTTGGAAGCAATATTTAGTTTGAATTAATATGTCAATTAAATAAATATTTAGATTGAATTGCATAAAATGCTGATTATTTCATCAGAATAATCGCAATTAATCAAACAAATATTTTGACACATTGTTGCCTTTAGCTTTCTTTCAGGTTTGTAGGGCTCTATTCTCTATAAAAACTCATTCTGAATAATATTACTGTAAATTTATTTGCAAATTCATTTGAATTTAGCTAAAATTAATAGAGCATGAAAATGCTTTTAACTTATTAAAAAGCATTTGTAGGTATACTTTTAATCATTTGTTTTGTTTTTAGTAAATTGTGACACCATAATCTTTTAGATAATTATTTAATTTTTGAGTTTAAGTCTTAAAGGGATAACTCACCCAAAAATGTTCTGTCATTAATTACTCACCCTCATGTATTTCCAAACCCGTAAGAACACGAAAGTGCTGCACTGTCTACAACATAAACTGCGTAGGAGACTGACACGAAATTGTTGAATAAAGTTGTTATTTTTGGTTTGTTTTTGTGCACAAAAAGTATTCTCATCGCTTCATAGAATTAAGGTTGAACCACTGGAGTCACATGGACTATGTTTTTACTACCTTTCTGGACCATGAAAGTGTTCATTAAATTGCTGTCTATGGAGGGGTCAGAGAGCTCTCGGATTTCATCAAAAATATCTTCATTTGTGTTCTGAAGATGAACGAAGGTCTTGCGGGTTTGTAACGACATGAGGGTGAGTAATTAATCACAGAATTTTCATTTTTGGGTGAATTAACCCTTTAAGTAAGTTCTCATGCTTTTATATAATGTTTTTCTCACACAATATAAATGGGTCTGTATATAAGAAAATATATAGCTGTCTTTATATTTTAGGAAGTCTGCCCATCACAAGGCAATCATCATATTTTGGGGTTTCAAAATCTATATTTATATATTAAGTATTTTGGTTAATTTAAGCATTTATTCAGGTACCAATAAGAGCGTAGGATACTCAGCTCCATTTTACAACATCTAAAACCATTCTCAACAATTTTGCCAAAAACCTGCACAGAAAATGTCAGAAAAGGAGGGGGCCTGCTTTTCAGGACAGTTGATCAATACCAGTTTCAGGAAATGTGTGTGTGTGAGTGAATTATGATCTCTGTACATCACACTCTGTCAGTGCCTAATGCACCCTGACACCCACACATCCATACTGATCTCTTTATCAGTGCGAGAGAGACAGAGAGAGAGCATTGTGGGTTTTTCTCGAGAGAATTGAGGCTCTATTGTGGGTTTAAATCGACGTTGTTCGGACCCCTGAGAGTTTTTTAACCCCCACACAAAGTGGCTCTCATTAGCATGTGAACGGGAGGGTGGCAGGGTCTCTTTATGGACTGTTTGCAAAGATCCCAGCCCCCCCTCTACCTCTGTCTCTGAACACTGGCCTGCTGGCACACACATTGCTCTGTATGGGAATGTGCCCCTGTACCATTCACACAACCACATTTGTTCACTATAGCGTTTCCTCTCCACAGCAGCAGAACTGTCCTTCTTTCTCTGTGTGTGTGTAGGAGGTGAAGGTTAAATATGTTTTGTTTTGTAAGAGGTCAGAGTGTAGCACATAAAGGTCTTCTCTTTGCCAGGGACATCTGGTTGCTAGGTGAATAGACCTGCAGCTAGAAACAGTCTGCTGGTTTAACCTGTAATGACTCTAGAATTAGATGCAAGTTCAAACATTCATGCATCGAAAGACTAGAAATTTATGTTCCCTTTGTTTCACTCATAGTGCTTAAAAGAGGAGAAATGGGAATTCAAGTCCATTACCATATGGCTATATTATGGATCTATTCCAAAACATGGTGAGCTGCTTCCCTAGACAGCATGTTCCAAACAGTAAGAATAGTTTTTTTCCCCTCTTTGTAATCTTTAAACAAAATGAAACAACTTGACTTTTTCTGTCACTTGGGTGATCCTACCCAACAGGCAGATAACTATAGGCATTGTTTTAGCAAACTCATTTAGGTCAGGAATTGATGCACTCTGTATATTAGAAATGGGGTACAACGGGGCTAAAGCACACCTTAAGAAAAAATTAGCTTTTCACTACTCCCAAAGTTTATGATTGCAGAAAAAAAAATATATGTTTGTATTGAACATTGATAGAGCAACAGATTTTGTGTGAAAATAAATCATAAAAGTGGTTAATTCTGTTTAAAAATCTTATAAATGTATGAGGTGGCGAGGGGGACCTTTTACCCCACACACGGGGTAAAAGGCTCACCAGCATGGGGCAAAAGGCACACATTATTTATACAAATACTTTAGCTAAAATAATGTTTTTAATAATGTTTAAGTTCTTGTTCAAAACGATCACTTTAGCAAAGTTTGTACTTTTTTCGGTTTATTTTGATACATAAAAATTCATTTTTGCTCAATAAATATACTGGCATTAAAAATATATTTTAAAAATACAGAAACAAAATTATTTTAAAAAGTACATATTCTGAAAGCATTGAAGATCCCATAATAACAGTAGTAACAATAAAAAATATTTTATTATATGATATGATTAATATCATATTTTTTAAATACGATGGTTTCATTATAAATATGGGTATTATCTCTAAGGTGGACACCCAACTTAATATATGATATTTACCATCTGAATCTAACCATATCAAAAAGTGTGAAAAGTCAGCCGGCTGTTTATTATCATGTTTATTATTGTGCCTTTTGCCTCCACAGCAAATGCGCTTTTTACCCTAAATACCATCATTTTACATATTCTTCCGTTATTGAAAAACTGTTGCTTTAATTACCTTGAACAAAACTGAAAATCCTTAAGAAGACATTAGTCTCAAAAATATAAACATTACATTTACTGATTCTTATTTGGTACTTAAATCTACAGCATTTAAAAAAAAACATCAAATATTAGATCAAATTAGCGCAGAATCAACTTTGCTTTGCTGCCCGCGATCGTGTCAAAGATCAGACACATTTCCACGTGCATCTTAAAAAAGCAGATGTTTTGGAAAGTGCTTTTTTGCCATCTAGGGATTTAGAGGAAAATAAAATCAAAGGCGCTTTTCCCCCGTTGTACCCTACATTACAGAAGTTAAAAAAGTTATAAAATATTTTCAAATATTTAAAATTTTGTTGCTGAAAAAAAAAATATTTTAACAAATATTTGCGTGTTCTGTGTTTGCTCACCAGAGTATTAGCTTAGCAACATGCTAGCATAAAAATCTACTGGAATTAATTGTGAGTCGTGACCGTGGGTTTGCATGAGAAGCAGTATTTGTGTGGCTTGCTGAACTGTTGCCCAAATCAATTACTTAAGTGGTTACATTTTATGATGCTGCTTTAAAAGTCAGCTTATTTGGTTTTGGAACAGAGCTTATGAAGAGCAAAGGCTATAGGATGTTTTCAGACAAAAGCTATAGGATGTTCGACATGCTGTATCATCATTGCTGTACATGACTGTACAATGGCTGATGCAGATATTAGTCATTCATCAGACACTTTTTTTTCCCAAAGTGGCTTACAGTACACAGAGTTGTACAGTTCTGGGGTAATCATGTGGTGAATGAGCCAGTAATGATACAGGAGTACAGTATTTTGCCTGTTCATGAATCACCCGTCTAGGATATGAACTTCATGTTGAACACCATGCTCATTAGCAGTCCAACTTTTACCCGCTCCTGATAGTCAAGAGTCTAATGTCAATAAAACCCAAAATGAACCTTTTCTCTTGGCTTTGTTTGTCTTTGGTAAAGTTCATGCCACATATTCTCCTGCACTCCTGTGATATTTTGAGAGTTCTTTCTCTCTTGCCCACTACAATCCCTAATATTCATCACCTGTTCAGATAGAGTAGATCCAATCTTATGGCAGGTATTACAAAACGCTTTAACAAAAAAGAGAAAAGTTTTAAGGCAACATATCTTCCGGAGCAGAACAGGTTCTCTCATGCTATTAAAGTATTGGGAGCATGGGTGTGTTTTTTTGGGAAAGTCCCTGTGCTTTACCTCAATTCCTCATCTAGAGGAAGAGTGACTCATGACACACGGCATGATGAAGCTGTTTTTGCAATATGAAGTCTCGTTCTGGTTCAGTCTGCCTGCATATGCCTGTGTCAGCCTTAACACTGAACAGATGGAGTCAGCAAAGACACAAACTCCACCCTCTCGTCCTACCACACGCCTCCTGCAGATGGGTCTGTACATGTGTGCATTGTCTCTCAGGGTAAAGCTGTCAGCTCCTTGAGGTAAATCATGGTTTATCTGTTATCGCAAAGTCAGAGCTCGCCCACAGCGATATCAAAGCTGTGTGTGTGTGTGTAGTTCTCAGCAATGACCTTCAGCTCTATGTCCAGGATCAACACACTGGACATAATCCAGCCTTTAAAGTAATGTTCCAGGTTCAATACAGGTTAAGCTCTATCGACAACATTTATGGCATTATGTCGATTACCGCAGAAAATAATTTTCTTTTTTTTCAGCGGGACATTTTTAAAACACTTAACGTGAAAAACACTTGTGGGGTTGCACCAATAAGGATTAAATTAAGCAAAGTTTAACGCTAATCAATGATTTGTTGATCTGAGTTTTATTCTAAATCGAGTTGTTTTGCACCCCTTAATTTTAAACACAGATTAACTATGCAGAAAGACTGTTAGAATTAAAGGGCTGATCAAGCAGGTGGAGGGTAAACCGATGCCAGGCTAAATAATCCTTATTAGTGCAACCCACCCTTAAAGTGCCTTAATGTACTAAACAGTGATCTTAAAAGATCAAATTCAGTTGACACCTTTTTGATAATGCATACTATATACAGACAAACAGATGAGCCCAAATATGAACGCAGCGCGTTTTCGTTATAATGGTTTTCAATGGAAAAAAAACACTTCATAAGAAACCTCATGTTGCATTAATATTCATTTACTTGCCTGTACAAAATATGCATAATTAATAAGGTGTATATTGAATTAGATTTTTAATATCACTGTCTTACTACATTAGAACTTACTACAAACCTAGTAAAAATGACTGGTGGGCAATGGACGAAAGCCTTGTTTTGCCCTCCAGGTGGGCGTTCCTATAATGGTGTGATGTCTCATAAAAACTATGAATTGGGTAGGATTAAGAGATGTAGAATGGTCATGAATAAGAATAGAGCATTAATATGTGCTTTATAAGTACTAATAAACAGCCAACATCCTAGAAATATGCATGCTAATAGGCAACTAGTTAATGGTGAGAATTGGACCTTAAACATGTCTCCATTGCTCTAGAGTCCAGTGGCGGCATGCTTTACACCCCTACATACGGCGCTTTGCATTGCACTTGGTGATGTAAGGCTTGGATGCAGCTGCTCTGCCATGGAAACCCATTCCATTAAGCTCTCTATGCACTGTTCTTGAGCTAATCTGAAGGCCACCGCTCTGTGATTTTACGTGGCCTACCACTTCATGGCTGAGTTGCTGTTGTTCCCAATTGCTTCCACTTTGTTACAATACCACTAACAGTTGACCGTGGAATATTTAGTAGTTAGGATAAGATATTCCTTAAGGATTATTAGGAACACCTGTTCAATTTCTCATTAATGCAATTATCTAATCAACCAATCACATGGCAGTTGCTTCAATGCATTTAGGGGTGTGGTCCTGGTCAAGACAATCTCCTGAACTCCAAACTGAAAGTCAGAATGGGAAAGAAAGGTGATTTAAGCAATTTTGAGCGTGGCATGGTTGTTGGTGCCAGACGGGCCGGTCTGAGTATTTCACAATCTGCTCAGTTACTGGGATTTTCACGCACAACCATTTCTAGAGTTTACAAAGAATGGTGTGAAAAGGGAAAAACATCCAGTATGCGGCAGTCCTGTGGGCGAAAATGCCTTGTTGATGCTAGAGGTCAGAGGAGAATGGGCCGACTGATTCAAGCTGATAGAAGAGCAACTTTGACTGAAATAACCACTCGTTACAACCGAGGTATGCAGCAAAGCATTTGTGAAGCCACAACACGCACAACCTTGAGGCGGATGGGCTACAACAGCAGAAGACCCCACCGGGTACCACTCATCTCCACTACAAATAGGAAAAAGAGGCTACAATTTGCACGAGCTCACCAAAATTGGACAGTTGAAGACTGGAAAAATGTTGCCTGGTCTGATGAGTCTCGATTTCTGTTGAGACATTTAGATGGTAGAGTCAGAATTTGGCGTAAACAGAATGAGAACATGGATCCATCATGCCTTGTTACCACTGTGCAGGCTGGTGGTGGTGGTGTAATGGTGTGGGGGATGTTTTCTTGGCACACTTTAGGCCCCTTAGTGCCAATTGGGCATCGTTTAAATGCCACGGCCTACCTGAGCATTGTTTCTGACCATGTCCATCCCTTTATGACCACCATGTACCCATCCTCTGATGGCTACTTCCAGCAGGATAATGCACCATGTCACAAAGCTCGAATCATTTCAAATTGGTTTCTTGAACATGACAATGAGTTCACTGTACTAAAATGGCCCCCACAGTCACCAGATCTCAACCCAATAGAGCATCTTTGGGATGTGGTGGAACGGGAGCTTCGTGCCCTGGATGTGCATCCCACAAATCTCCATCAACTGCAAGATGCTATCCTATCAATATGGGCCAACATTTCTAAAGAATGCTTTCAGCACCTTGTTGAATCAATGCCACGTAGAATTAAGGCAGTTCTGAAGGCGAAAGGGGGTCAAGCACAGTATTAGTATGGTGTTCCTAATAATCCTTTAGGTGAGTGTATATATATATATATATATATATATATATATATATATATATATATATATATATATATGTATATATATATACATAAGATATTCTGATAAAGTACAAATACTTGGAAAAGTAACTTAAGTACATTAATGATGTAAAAATATTTACTGCTCCACTGGGTAAAAAAAAGAAAAAGCTGTTTCATTGATGTCTTTCAAAGGTTGTATGATACATTTGAACAAGATGTACTCCATCTTCCTTTGTTCATTCATATTTGTTTCATGCTATAACTAGTAATAAAGAGGAAGTGATGATTGGTTTATTCGTGCTCCGTGCTGCCATTTAAACTGAGACAGCTACGGCGATCTGGCACAGCACTATACATTTTTTTATTTTATTTATTTTTAATTTCACATTTCTCTACAAACATAGCAACTTCTGATTCAAAAAGGTATAGCGTGTTACTTACATCGTGGACTTATTACTTATTGTATTCAACTTTTTTTTTTAAATTAATGGACGAGGTTAACTTATTTTTTGAGGCAAATGCCATTATGCCATAAATATTGTTGAACCAGAAACATTTACTTAAGGACATCTTTCTTTCTCTTTATCTCTCAGGATGAGTGTGAGTCACAGCCAGTATGGCACTGCTCATATCCTTCTTTAAAACCCACAGAGAGTTGTTCTGTACACATGTACGGGCTGTCCATACTGAGCGCTTCTGTCTGTCCTCTCTGGAGTCCAGTCTAATCCCCTCCGCTCTGTCTACAGTGTGTTGTCAGGCCTGCTAATAAGGAGAGAGCTGAGGCTCTACCAGAGCAGTTGGATTGCAGTGACTGAGCCCGTCGAGTGACCAGCACCACAGATCCAAGCATTAACATGCGGTTTGAGAGCTGGAGGATAGTGTTTCTACATTAGCTTCAAGCCCTCCAGAGTGTCTGCTCTGTTTGTTTGGAGTAACAGGGCCCGGTAGAGTGCAGGGCCAAAAAGGGGAATAATCTTGCAAACAGAGAAAGGTAATAATCAGACACACACACACACACACACATACACGTAATGTAGTTGTTGGTGCAACTACATTATGAGGACGTAGTGACAGTACATAGACGTAATTGTTTTTATACTGTACAAACTGTACATTCTATTTCCCTACACTACCTCTACCCCTAAACCTACCCATCACAGAAAACATTCTGCATTTTTACATTTTTAATAAAACATTGTTTAGTATGTTTTTAAAGCTATTTGAAATATGAGGACATTTTAAACGTCCTCATAAACCACGTTTACGTTGTAATACCAGTGTAATACCCATGTCATTATACAAATTTGTGTCCTCATAAATCACATAAACAAGCACACACACACACACACACACACACACAGCAGTAGGTTTTTATACACATTGCTTGGCTTTACTTGTGAAGCCCTGACCCAGAGAGGAGGCATTGTTGGTTAAAAATACGCAGTGATGTTGTTTCGATCCTCACCAAGTCAGCAAAAGGGAACTAACGCCCTACTTTAGGGCAACAGTTGAAGAGTTCATGGATTTATGCACACTAAGTAGTTGCATAACTATTTTAATTTTTGTGCCCCCTATTATCTTTTGAATTTTTCACTGCCCTACTGTATATATGAGGTCAGGCCGATAGAGCCTTTATTTTTAGTAGTCTGTTGTCCTTATATAACATCACTTATATAATGTTAAGGTTTAATAGACAGTTTTTTTATATGTGAATGTCTGTGTTGCTTGTATGCATTCAAATTTTGAGCTTTCAATTTGTGATCGTAGTGTTTGGTAACTATGTTATGATCATAGTAGCTTAATGGTCCATAATAAGTAAAGGTGACAAAAGAGTTATGGAGATCACAGATATGATGCATAGTCCATCAATAATAATAATAATAATATAAATAATAATGAATTAATTATTATATACTTTTTCTTATTCACTGTAATTGATTAAACTTGATGTTCCATATTTGAAATGAATGATATTTCAAAGCTACAGTAATTGAATAAGGGGCAATTTTTACATTGAACAACTTAAATTTCAGTCTGTTTAAAACTGACTTTAAAAAAAACTTACATAGCACATGAGTCATCTGGAGCATTATGTAAAAGAAGACATTCTGTAATAATATTATCAGTGCATTGCTCCAGTGGGACTGTCTATGAAATGGAATATTGTAGGTCACTTCAGATGAAACGTTTATGTTAAAGGATAAAAGATTTGCACCAGACACAATGTCATATTAGTGTTTGACAACAGAAATGCTGCCTTCTTTACAAGTCCCTCAGGACTTCAGGTCTCAAATCCATCATAAAGGTCTGCTGGATGCAAGACATGCAGCTGCCTGATCTGTTTTAGACTTAATCCTAGCTTGTTAAGTCCTAGTAAACACTAATTGTTTTCCTGGAGACAGGCGTGTTACTTGGTTACTTTCAGAAATGCTTGTCTTAAGCCTTTTATTATAGTGAAGCTTCACTGAACATTAGCCATGAGACATATCTGTCACTCATTCATTCACTTCCCTGACTGCTGTTATAGTTAAAGCTGTTATTACTGTGAGCGATGTTATGAATTGATATGTTAGATAGAGTGTGTATGTGTTTAGTGGATGTACTTTGATAGTACTTATTATATCGCCTTAGATAAGTGCTAGGTCTTGCAGGGTGTACTGAGTGTAAACTGGAGAGATTTATGTGTGTAAATCTAAAAAAAAAAAGAAAAAAGAAAAAGGCATCTTACCCCAGAATCAAGGGAAAATATTTTTTTGTAAATGTGGAATCATTTTAATAACAAAAGTACATTTTCACTTATATGTAATATAATGCATATAACGTGTAACGCACACAAAAATATAATTTTCTTTTTTGTAAAATAGTAATTAAAATCATCTGTACACAATAAACTGAACCCTTCCAAGCTCCAAAAGGTAATTTTATTCTTCTGTAATTGTTACTCTAACATCAGGAGAGTTTGTATTATCATGGCAGGTAAAGATCCATCCATGTTAGATATAGATCCTAGTTACTAAAGACCCGAATATGTAATAATGATTGGCAAAACATTTATGCATTTAAAGGGATAGTTCACCCCAAAATTAAAATTAACCCACCCTCAAGTCATCCTAGGTGTATATGACTTTCTTCTTTCTGATGAACACAATCAGTTACATTAATAAACATCCTGATGTTTCCAAGCTTTATAATGGCAGTGAATGGCTGTTTCTGTTTTGAAGTCCATAAAAGTGCATCTATGGCTCTGGGGGGTTAATAAAGGCCTTCTGAAGCGATGTGTTTGTGTAAGAAAAATATCCATATTTTAAACTGTAATCTCTAACTTCCGCTAACTGTTGTACGCGCATTCACAAGAGACTGCCGTTCCAGCGTATGACGTAGGATGCAGGCGTAGCGTAAGTTCCGGTGACGGACGCGGAAGTGCAGAGGATAGAGCAAAACAAAAATTGGTTCTCGTGAGAAGTAGTATATTCTCACCGGTTTTAAAAGTTTTAAACATGGATATTTTTCTTACACAAACACAACGCTTCAGAAGGCCTTTATTAACCCCTCGGAGCTGTGTGGAGCAGTTTTATGATGGATGGATACACTTTTATGGACTTCAAAACAGAAACAGCCATTCCCTACCATTACAAAGCTTGGAAGAGCCAGGACATCATGTTGCATGGCAAAACACTTTTGATGCTACTGATGTGGGAGGGTGATTCATCTATTTGGGCACATGTATTATACACATTAATATGTGTGTGGAGATCAGTAGGTTTGCCTCATGTGGAGTTTTCTTCTTGAATTGATTTATTAGTTTTTCAACAAACATTTATTATATGCCATGAGAAAATATGCCTTCAGTGAAAATGCTTGTATAATTTTATGAAAGCTTTACAGGTAGATAGAAATAAAATATCTTTGTTATATGATTTATTGTTTCAACAGTTGAAATTGGATATCAAAGGAAATTGAATAGATCTTTTCATCTGTTCCCGTTTGAACAACTGGTTTATTTGATGAAGAATCCCTGTCTGGTTACTCCTATCAGAATAAGCATTACAGCAGTCAGAGGCTTTAGCAAGCAGCATATTGTGCTCCTGTCTGAACAAAGAAGGTCCTTTATTTCTCCCTCCCTCTCTCTCTCTCTCTCTCTCTCTTTCTGTGGTAAGTAAGATCTGGCACCTGTGTCAGTATTGATCATTCAGTCATAACTCAATTTGATAGATGAATGATGATTAATGTTGGGCTGGGGGGCACTGGCCAGACTGTCTAATATATAATAGTAAATATTTACAGTGAGTGCTGTATTATTTTGGCTCACATATCTCAGAATGTTCACCCTGGAGCGTTCAGAGAGAGAGAGAGAGAGAGAGAGAGAAAGAGCGAGGCTGCAGATCTTGGCTGCACTGTAAAACCCAATGCTCAAAATAATTAATTGGTTTGAGTAGGGTAAACTTAAATTAAGCAAATTAGTTCAATCAAATGAATTTATGAGTATTTAGAACTTTCTTTTTTGTTTTGAGTTCACAAAACTGACACATTTTAAGTAATCTGAATTGGTTATTTGTTTTGAGTTTTATGAACTTGTTTTCTTTTCATTTAGAAAAAACTTAAATGTAACTGAAACTGGGCTGGGATGTCTATTTCCCAGCATGCTTTGCCATGACAGTTCGAAAGGGAGAGTAGATGCTATATTAAGCGTTATGTTATGTTTTTTTTTGTTAGTTTTTTTGAGCAAGATAAATGTTAAATAGGATATTTAGTAGTGTTTAATGTTTTGCTATGCTAATTTAGAAGAGGTTCTGTTATGTGGCGTGTTTTGGGGGGTTACCATCATGGTGACAAGAGGAGCATGAGCTTAGTTTGAGAACAGATATATGTTAAATGTTCTATACACTGTAAAATCCAACAGTTGTTCTTACTAAGACTTTTTAGTTAACTTTACTTAATGTCCAATAATTTGTTGAACTTACTTAAAACAATGTAGTAATCTGAACTATTTAAATAGTTATGCCTTCGTTACTCAGAAAACCCAAGTAAACATTACTTGACTGGTTTGAGTACCATTTTGCCAAAGCAAAAAAAAACAAAAAAAAACAAACAAACAAGCGGGGCAAAAGGTTTTTGAGGCGGGGCAATTCTTAATAGACTTTTCACTAATTTCCTCCACTTCTGCAGTCATCGTCCTCAGTTGCATGCACTCATTTTCCAGTCATCTTGAATGTTATTGACAATACAACTAAACATTTGGGGAGAGTGTCACATAAATTGACTTTATACTAAATTCATGTTGATTTCCTAAACTTTCTCACCATTATGGTGATCAGTGTTCCCTTTGGTTGGCCACTTGGAACTTCATTTATATTATTGTAATTCTCTTCCTATTGATGCAGCGTTGCAACAAGAAATCACAGTGATTTGATTTCAAAGGAAAGGAAGTAATAAATATTATATATCCCTCTATATTTGTGACAATATCTTGCAACTGACCACTCACAGACTTCAACATTCAGCATGCAAAACACAAAAATGTTAACAAGTTTTTTTGTTTTGTTTTTTTACCTAAAAAGACCATTACAATTTTATTTGCTGTCGTTGGGGTTATACTGACAAAAGACAAATAGTAAAATAAAGCCAAAAATAGTAAAACAAAGCAAATAATTTATCCATGCCGCAATGCATTCTGGGAGATCACACTTCCTCAGATCACAGATAGAATTAAGTTGACAAAACTTGAATGAAGTAAGAACAACTTGATGCAATTAAGCTTACATAATTGAGTGTTAAGTGCATTCAAGGCTAGAAAATGTGGAAACCGATTGCACATAGTTTTTTAAATCGCCATAGCTGAAAATTTAAGATGTTTGCAGAACATAATATAACACTGCTAGTTAAATGGAATTACTCAAGTAATCTTACTATTAAATCTTAAGTAAGATTAGTAAATATTCTAGAGTATGTTAACTAGAATTGGCATTAAACTAACTTGATATTTATTACTTCATTTACTTGGGAGGTGTTAGCTTTCTTTACTTTTAGCTGATTATTAAATTAACTTCAATTTTCCCTTTAAGTTTGCTTTGCAAAAATAAGGCAATTGGTTTCCAAACTTTTTTTAAGTAAACTTAACTTGTTAGAATTTACAGTGTACTGTCGTACTCTTTCAGCAATTGTTATGCTATGCTATGGCTATCAAAGCATTGTGTTACCAATTAGCAAGTTAGCATTTACCGAATTAGCTACTTAAAGCTAAAGCCAAGTTTCCACTACTAAAAATATTTAACTTTAGATTACATGATAATTTTAAATGAAATGTATTAATTAGCTTACTCAATTAGTTCAAGTTAAGAGCAATTAAAATGTATAAAAATCTGCCAGCTCTGCTTACTAAAACATTGAATTTCTTAAACACAAAGTTCTGCCATGAAACTCTAGATGGCACAGGCTAACTGTACGATATCACATCGTCATCTTTAGGGCACAGCTGATTAGTTCCTCCAATGAGCTTGCGTGCTCAACCTTCAAATACTCAGGTAGCATTTGCCTTAGCAGTGCAGCACGCTTTTAGAAACCCTCCGCCTTCCCCAGCTCCACCTGTATAGATCTGCTACGGGTAATTCATGTACGCTCTATTGTACAGCAGCAGCATTTCTTACTTGCTCACAGCAGCGTGTCGTGTATGTATTGACAGTAGCAAACATATCAACATATCAACATTGTCATACCATTACCATGCCAAACACTCCGAGAGTTGTTATGACAGAACTTAACATTTTTGATGTAACTGATTACCTCAAGTATTTAGAATTTTGCCAAATGATTTGGGTGTGCAGGAACGATCTGAAAAAATGCTTGGCTCATGAATATTAATTAGGTGACGTAACATTTTCCAGCGCTAACATTCTTCGCCAACTGGTTTGCAGAAAGGCTATGGCCGCAAGTGTGCTTGTTCAGTCAAAGTCGCATTAAAGCCAATCAGTCAATTTGGTCTTGGAAATGTACCTGGGCAGCTATTTTGTAAGTAAGCTATAGAATGCTGGATCTTTTTGTAGGCTAAAACCCAGATATGAGTTAGCATTTTAGCACTTCTGGACTGTAGTTAACACAAGCATGATATTTTCACATTATATTCTACAACATAAAATACATCAGTCAAATCAGCTTTATGATTTTCAATTATTTTTTTCTTTTACTTGTTTTTAAAAATGTGTTTGCTAAAAAGTGGCTAAAAGGGACTACAGAGGTTGTCGGGAACATTAAATGTCATCACACCGAACACCGAACTCATCTACTGTTTATAATCATGCTCTTGCAAATTTTTCTAATTCAAATTCTAATTGATTGTATATAGGCTTCAAAATTAAAAAAAAAAAGTGCTCATTTATGAATATGTTCATGATGAAAAAAATGTGTTAGAATCATAAACTTTTGTTGGTCACATTCCAAAAACCAATGGGAAAAATCCTATTGTATCTCTGTAGAGCTCTACATCAATGAAATATTTTTAAATTAACATATTTTAACAAAATATGAAAAAAAATGTATAGAAATATATATAGAAAAATGCCATCTCTTGAATGTGTATGCATGTTCCAGAGCCAAATGAAAACAAAATGTGTTTTCAGCTCGAAATATCAAGCATGTTTTATATCCTCAGACTGAATGGAATCATAGTCTGAAGCTAAACATTCTGTGCCCTTCGTACACTATACAATTTTCTGTGAAATCTGTCAAGTCAAATCTGCAGATTGTTCTGACTTTCAACAGCTAGCGTTGTCTCATCCAGATTGTTAATCTGGGCAAATCTCGGCATTCCTTTATGAAAATGTCCAGATTGCAAGTAGCAAATCGTGTCTGAGGTTGTGAGGTGTAATATGCCCAAAACTTCCTGTTTCAATAGAAAATCCACACAGAAAACTAATTCATGAGGTCTTAAAAGTCATTGTTGCTATGCCCCTGCTGCAGATAATATGCAAGAATGTGTGTTTGAGCCATTGGCAGTAGAATGAGTGTGCATGTGTGTGTTGGTAATTGAGAGCAATGGTTGTTAATTAGAAGAGTAGAGGACATGACGGGTTTTGCCTTGTCTGACCCAGCAGTGCTGTTTCACTGTCAGTCGTTTATCCGTTTAGCCTGGCTGGGGCGGCACAGCGAGAGGGACACATTACGAGGTGTTAGGGGAGATAGCAGGAGCCGACAGAAGTATAAATCATGCTAGCTGTTAGTATGAGGCGAGGCTCTCCTCCCGAGGGGGGGACGGAGAGAGGAGCAGGACAGAGGAATCATGTGGTTTGTCTTCACGTCCCTATAGCTTTCAGGCTAATAAACGGATTAGAGTCCACTTTGAGCGAAAGACAAAAAGGGATTTCTGCTGTTCGGGGAGAGAGAGGAAGTGGGAGCAGACTTGAATGAGGATGGTTTGGCTCTGAAAGCAGGCCAGCACTACAGGGAGAAACTGTGTGGGCTCCTGTCGGGTTTTGAAGCGATTGGAATGCTTAGCGCGCTTGATGAGACGTTAGAGGCATATTGTGGCACTTATGAAACGGCACAGAAAAAAAGATCTATGGATCAGTACTTACCGAAACTGCAGGCAAACGCTCTCAGAGTACCTGTAAATGAATGAACAAACGTCAGTCTCAGTGTAGCACAAGTTTTGCCATTAGCATTTGTACAGTTTAGGCTGCAAGTTTCTGCCTAAGAATATTCCATTTGAAAGTAACCTAGAGACTTTATGTATATACTGTAAATGACAAGACACTTTTAAAGATCATGAATCAGTTTTCAGCTTACTTCATAGCCATGATGTCAGAGGCAGGTGGTATTTACAATTTATGGGGAATGGATGTTTCCACTATTATATTGGGGGGAAATTATATTCTCCAGCAGACAAGATAAATCAGGAATATTTTTGTCCGATTTTCCATGAAGAAAATAACTTTAAGTTTTAAATGCAACCATCATATAGACTAGCAGAGATGGTAAGCTACAAAACATCAATTTTTATTTCCTTTGGTCTTTAAAAGTCAAATCTAAAAAGAGAAAAAAAGTTTGTCAAGGCAAACTTTGGCGTTGGCTCGAAAAAGCCTGCCATGAATGTTTGAAGTAGTTTTAAAAGCTTGAAGTTTTAAAGGCCATGCAGTCTATCAGACAAACAGGTTGCTAGGCAGTTGCTAGGGTGTTCTAAGTGGTTGCTAGGGTGAGAGAGAGGGAGGTTGTTTGTGTTTAGATTTTAATTTATGACAGTTGGAGTTTGAACAGTTTTTGCTCATTTTGGGAAAACCAGATTTTTAGGCTCCGACATTAATCCAGATCATATAGAAAATATAGCAGCCTGAAGGTCCGATCCAGGTAGCTTTAAAGCTCTAGGAGTAGTTAGACTCAGAAATTTTATCTTAGAAGAATAATAATAATTTCAAGTTTAAATTCAATGTTGGCTTTTTCAAGGCAACAGCTTTCACAATGTGCCTTTCTATCCTAATCACAACCAAGATGTAGGAAGTCCGTAGGAGTGGTTCGGTATTGTCTGTCCCAGCTTTTGTGTAACTTGTTTAGCGCTATGTCTAGCGTGGCGAGGAGAGGGGGCAGTTTTGCTCCTGACCCTGTCAGGCTGATCCTGAGATGGCCGCTCAGGGCCCCTCACCCACTCAATGCGTTCTTTCAGCCTTGCTCTGGGATCAGCTTTGGGGTCACAGGCAGAAAGACGAGCCCTGGGTGCCGAATTTAGAGGGGAAAAACGTTGTTTTGTGAAGATTCTGAAGGAGCTTTACAACTTCCGAAAGTTTCTCTGACCGCCCCAATAACCCCTTCCCATGATTTTGAGTTTTGTATGTTAATACGCATCAAATGCCGCTCAAACACAATGAGGAGGCCCTGGTTCGTAAAGAACAAGAGAGTGGGCGGGAAACCGACCCAGCATTTGCTTGTCTTTGACCTGAATATAATTCTCTGGTTAGGAGCATCAGCTTTGATACTTTCATTTAATTTAGCCAGAAAGACTTGACTCGCTAACTTGCCAAAACAATCTCAAGCCAAATAAATCCACAAGCATTATCTTTAACCTTTTTGTCTTGTTTTTCATTTCCAAATGCTATAAATGTAATATGGGTCTAGTAATAACTATACACCATCAAATACATGCTTGGACTTCTTTGAGATTAGTATATGAAAGGAAATACAAATATATTTTGACTTTATCAGATGTCTTCGCTACAATAAAAGCTTGTAATTCCTCAGGGCTATAACTTCAGAGTAAAGGCTTATAAATTCTTACTGCAGTAAATTGTCATTCCCAGAGGAACATTTTATTGCTCAGAGACCCTTTCATAGCTAAAGAAAATTAATTGAGTTCTCAGTTTTGCTTTTAAAGGTACATGCTACCGGAAAGGATTGTCCACCCAAAAATAATGTACTCACCCTTATGTTGTTCCAAACCTATATTATATTCTTTTGCTAAACATTTGTCCATACAATGCAAGTCAATGGTCACCAAAACTGTTTGGTTACTAACATTCTTCAAAATATGTTCTTTTATGTTCTATAGAAGAAAGAAGATCATACAGGTTTGGAACGGCATGAGAGTTAGTGAACATTTTGGGTTTTAAGTATCATGTCTCATATGTTCCTCCTAAAATTCTTTTGGAGACTTAAAAAACACATAGAATATAGAGCAAAAATATGGTATTTTGGTGACTTCTGATTGCAAACGCTGGTGTCTTGGCAAATCAAAGCACTGTTTTGTTCTCTCTTGGCAATTTAGAGGAGACACTAGATTACTAGGGTCTTTTTCTCTGTAGATAAATCTGAAAAATAGGGGACCTAAGCAAATGTCTCAATGTGCTCTCAGTTTACGCTCTGCTTTCTAGGAGAAATAACTGGGAGACTAAAGTCAACATCAAATATTTACTGTTTATAATTTTAATGCATGCTGATGATTCAATCTTGGATGCAAAAAAACAAAACAAAAAAAAAAACCTACTACTCTGACACGACATTCCTTCTTGGCTGACATTAGGAATTCCTATATATTTTTCATACTGAATATCAAGCATTGCATTTTGACTTGAACGAGATCTCACCTGCGATTTTTATTTCTTACGGGATGTCCTATTTGGTGTGTCATATGAAATGTTTACCATGTTTAATTGTAATTTGTCTTATACATTTTTTAGGTGCCATTTACATGACGCTGTTTTCAACTAAAAACTAAAAACTTCTTATGCATTTTGGGGGCCTGAAAATGCAAACGTTTGAAAATGGGTTTCAAAGTGCAAGTTTCTGAAAATTATACTGTTATTGTTTCTGTAAATGACAAAATGTGAGTTTGTGAAAGGGGTAACGTCATGTGCATGCATATTATGTGTTCAGTCTATAGTTGTGCAATCTCAGCAGAAGTATGAGTTAATCCAAATACTTTTCGCTTACTTTTTTTCGAATACTATGTATTCGAATTTAGTACTCTATTGGCATACTGTTTTTCACATACTATAAAGTAGGGAACAATTTGATTTTGGACGTTAGTCTTGTTCTAGGTTTTTGCTTATGTGTCCTGGCTCCAATTCAGGTGACTAAAACAATTGTTATTGTGCTTAATTATATTAAAGGTCTGTAATTCCTCAGTACAGTTAAGGGTTTGGCAAATTATTTGTATGATAGAAAGTATGTACAAACCATCTGTCACTACTCACTACAGTACCTCACTCTTACTCTCTCTCTCTCTCTCTCTCTCTCTCGTCCATCTGTGTCTGGCTAGTGTACTGTATAATATGAGAGTTCACTACAGTACCTCACTCTCACTCTCTCTCTCTCTCTCTCTCTCTCTCTCTCTCTCTCTCTCTCTCTCTCTCTCTCGTCCATCTGTGTCTGGCTAGTGTGCTGTATAATATGAGAGTTCACTACAGTACCTCACTCTTACTCTCTCTCTCTCTCTCTCTCTCTCTCTCTCGTCTATCTGTGCCTGGCTGGTGTACTGTATAATATGAGGGTTCACTACAGTACCTCACTCTTACTCTCTCTCTCTCTCTCTTTCTTGTCTATCTGTGTCTGGCTGGTGTACTGTATAATATGAGAGTTCACTACAGTACCTCACTCTTACTCTCTCTCTCTCTCTCTCTCGTTCTTGTCTATCTGTGTCTGGCTGGTGTACTGTATAATATGAGGGTTCACTACAGTGCCTCACTCTTACTCTCTCTCTCTCTCTCTCTTTCTCGTCCATCTGTGTCTGGCTGGTGTACTGTATAATATGAGGGTTGACCTGCTGGCGTCCACTGCCTCTGGTACACACATGGCCATATAAAGGACGTCCCATCCTTCCCTCTGTCTCCTGCAAGGTGCCAAACTCTGCTTTTTAATTATTCATTACACAGCCCTGCCCTGAGAACGCCATCGTGCTGTGTTTCGGTCCAGACGTGGATGGCTGCCATAGCGCAGAGAACGCTTGTTCTGTCCCACTGAATGTTTGCAACCATCTGCCGAGGTTCAGCGCAGCAGCATGTGAGGGGATGTTTGATTTTTTAACACTCTGTTTAGTGTGTGTCCTGGCGTGTCACTCCCATATTTCCTTCTGTTTGGACTCTAATGGCTGTAGCGCGTGCATTCGGGCGCCTGCGGGCTGAACCTGCCTGGCTAATATTCCTCTCACACAGGTCGTAGCGCGCTCGCTGCATTGATTGCGTGCGTGTGTGTCTGTCCTCTTGCATCTCGTCAGTTTCTCCTTGCTAGGGCGAGGAAAACCGATATTCGCTAGCTGTATGGTACCCTATGCCCTCTTTCTCTCTCTCTGAACATTCTGTCCTATTGCGCTCCATGTTGACTTTGTTTGAGACAATACATTATTTTTGATAAGCTCATTTTCTCTCCGTCTTATCGAACCACAGGCAGAAGTGGGAGAGAGATGTGGCCGGGGTTCCTGAGGGCCAGTGGGGGCCGGTGCTGTAGGGCCAGTGCAAACACTAATCAGCTTAATTTCAGCATCTCATCACGAGGGGCTCTGTGTGTGTGATCTGTATTAACCACTCAGTAATGGGTCTTATGGCAATGCAGTTGTTAAACAATAATCTGAGAACGTTCAGAGAATGTCAGATACGTATTGCATACAAAAATGGTTAAATTCACCAGGTCCAATCAATTTCCGGACGTCGGGGTACATGTTTGCACCAGTTCCCAGGCTGCTGCAATGAACGCTTCCAAGAACTAGTCACTGGATTTGAGGGTTGTGAGATTGAATCTTTTAATGAACACTACATTGCCATATTTTCTGGAAAATAAGTCGCACCACGTCAAAATTGCATTGTTGATAGAAAACCTCCCACATATATAAGTCGCTTCTATGTATACAGAAAAAAAATATTATTACATTTATAAATATTATACATTTACAAACATTATAAACTACCACTGTGTGGGAAATGTGCTATACAAATCAACTTGGGATCGTACCTCTCTCATTCGGCACAAATCTAAACGTGTACGCTTTGCTCATGTTTTGCGTGTGTGACGTTAATAGCGTTATATAATTCACTTTGGAATAAAAGTTTATTGGCTGCTTTGTGATTGATTCTGTCACGTAACACCACATTTTTATGGTAAGGAACCATTTTTCTTGTTATTAGGGGTTTTCGCACTGGAGGAACCTTTTCATAGTTGTTAGAACTATTGGTTGAAGTACCAGGATTTTGGCGTGTTCACACCACAGTAACTTGGAACGATTTTAGTTCTAGGAACACCTTTTGGGGGAACTAATTTAGCTCCTACTTCAGAGTAGGGTCTTACCCAGCACAATAGTAACTACCAGTGACATAAGTGTACGCTGATTGGCTGAAACGCACGCGAAACACCAGCACCCGCCATTTTTGAAAAAAAAAAAAAACATCTACACACAGATTATAGTCTATATTTACTCCACCAACTAACTCTACGAACATAAAAAAGCAGTGATAGATGAACCTCTCAACCTTTACGCTAAAGAGAAAATCCAACACAACTTTGAGGGGACCAAGCGAAACATGATTATGTATTTCTGCTCAGCTAGCACCATTGGACATCAACCACATGGCAAACGCTAATAATATATTTTTTAAAAACTGTCTACATTCTTTGTATAACAGTTTTATCTAATAACGTATTAGACAGGACTGTAAAACAGATCGTAAACTAATGAAGACAGAGAATGTGAGCGCTGTGCGCTCAGACTCTGGCGATCTCAGGGCTGTCAAAATAAAGGTACGCCGCACCGTCAACTTAAAAGTTACAACAACAGTAGTTCCTCGCGGTGTGAATGCAACCAGGAAAATTGCCCTAGGGGAACTTTTAGTTCTCTGGGAACCACCCTGGTGGTTAGTTCCTATAACTAAGTTACTATAACTGCCCGGTGTAAAAGCCCCTATAGTGATCACCATAAATGTTTTGCTGTTTGTAAACAAGAAACATGAATGCAAAGAGTTTAGCCTGTTTGGTGGTAGCTATTTTTTACTAAAGTAACATTAGTGACCATAGACATTTTTTCTTTGATAATTTAGCTGCAGTATATGAACCAAGACTTAGGAGACTTGCAATGCAACTCTATCTGTGCCCTTCTGTCCTCCTGTAGACTATTTGTTTTCTTGTGTGGAACTGTGTGTGTGTGGGGATGGGGATGATTTCTGACTCTGTGTTGCCGCTCTGTTCCCCTGACACCTGTGTGCTAATTAGGGTCGTATTGGTGCATTCCACGCTAATGACTTCAGGCTGCATACAGTGGCTGTAAACATTTACTCTCATCGTCTGCTGAATGCTGTTATATCATTGATGGCATGTGTGTGTGAGAGTTTTCTCACTGTGCTTATTAATGCTTGCCATGGATTTTATCAGCTGTTTAATAGATCAGAGGTCTGTATATAGCCACACTAACACACATATTAAAATCAACCTGGACTCAAAACTGACCTTTTTACTTTCCTAATAAATGTCCCTGCTTATTGTGCACAGTTCATCAGTGTGTATTATTCCCAAGAAAACGTTTTTCATAATCTTCCAGTGGAACATAGTAACTTTCTCTGTCTCTGAAATGACTTTTTTGTGTGTGTGGATGTCAGCAGTGCTGTCTTCGAGTCATGTCGGAATAATCGCATTTCTGAGACATGAACGCCACCACAATGACAAAATTACCATGGGATTTTCTTTGAGCACTGTCTTTCCGAGGTCAAGGCAAGAAGCAAATTGGCACTGGACATAATAAGTTTTAATTGTGAATGTTGTTTTTATATGCATTTTGTGTAGCATTGATAAAGAATAGCAACAAAGCCTGCAATAAAGTAAGGTTTATGAGGCGACAGGCTTGTGTGACTAAACATAAAGCATACAGCGTAACATCGACACATTGTTTGCACTTCATTTTCTTGCACCATTGCTAAAAAAGCTTCCTGTGTTTGTCATTAGGTGAAAAACAAATACATGTGAAATTGCCCACTAGGTTAGTTTTTTTTTCCTACTAAAACTACACAAATGCACATTACGACATAGTTATGATTCCAAATTCGTAAGTAGGAACTTCTCAGGTGGACTTGCATGTAGCACAAGGTGGTAAAGGGAAAAACAAAATAATATTAATCTATAATATCACAACCTAACATACCTAATCCATTCAAATTCTGTTTTTGTGCCATCCTACATGATTTAAATCACTGAATATTCTGTTTCACTCAGAAATACACGAGATTACAGAAGTTAAACAGGTTGTGAATGTCGTTTCATGCTGTTTTCAGACATTGGGAGGGAGTATTTCAGTATCCTGGCACTAATGTTGATCCAAATGTTTGTGTTTTGCAGCTGCCAGCGCTCTGGATGAAAGAGATAAACGGCACAAGCACAAGCACTTCATTTTACTGTGATGAGGCAGGGTGACGTGTTCTGCTCTGGTCTTCAATCATATGCAGCCTTCTCAGAGCACACAGAAAAGGATACAAAAGAGTTGTTTAATTATTAACTTCTACTTTTTAACAGAAGAGATCAGATTAATCAGAAAAGTGACATTCCAATAATATTTTTTTTTGCAGTTTAATTAGGCAAGATTAATTAGCAAGATTAGCTTTGGGCTTCTCAAATTATGAAAATGTAATAAATAAATACATGTTGCTTGTTGATGTTTGTTGAAGTAACACATTTAAATCTCTTTTCCCAACGAGATCACAAAAAAGTTTTTTTTTTTCTCTCTCTCTGTATGCATATTTTGACTACATCTAGAATGGATCTCAAGAATATATATCCCCAACTAGGGGGACCCTAGTTATTAATATTAACTAGTTATTATTTGTAACTATTATTTAGTGTTTATATTCACTTAATATGAATACACATGAATTTACACTATTCCTTAATACTATGTTATTAGGGAATTAATACATTATGACACATTTCACTAATAACAATTTATTGATTACTTAATCTATTAATCATATACAATCTTCATTTGTTGCTGATGCAGTAAACATTAATAAATGGTTTAGTTCTTCATGAGTCATACATTAACTCATGATTATCTGTGCATTAGTTAAGCATGAATTAATGCATATTAGTGCACCCGTATTGTAAAGTGTTACAAATATTTTTTTTCAAATAGTTTTGTTATTCTTTTTCTATGGTACCGTATGAACCGTGATTTTTTTTTTTGTATTGGTAGCGACTACTTAAATGTTGGTATCAAGACAACACTAGCTAACACATTAATTATATAGCACTATACTCAGTGTGACGTTCTTCCAGTAACAATAGTAAAACATTAATTTAAAGTTATCAATAATGTTCTCAAAAGTCCGAAACACATTCAAAAGTAACAATCCCATTATGTTTGCAAAAATGGAATGTTCTCTTAAAGTTCACATAAGCAAGAAAAAAAAAAGTTTTAAAAACATTTGAAAAATTGGATGTTTTGACATTTATCATTTGTATAACATAATGGGAACGTAAGCAAAATGTTCTTATAGCTAGGTATGTGTGTTTCCAGGTTTTTTCTAGTCTTTAAAGCCATTTGTTTCTGAATGCGTTTAAGAGGTTGCATGTGTGTGAGTGCATGTACATCTTTGTAATTGTGTGTGACGTGAGAGTGTGTATGTGACTCATCATGTCATGCTTAATGCAGTGCAACACAGAATCACGCTATTGTTTTCTTCCAGAGCTCCACTGGAGAAACACACGATGCTCTATTCATTGAGACAAATCCCACAGCTCTACTGATGCACTCTTAATTTAACGCGGTTTTAGGCGCTCTCATAGACAGCCATCAGATTACACAGGCGCTGTATATACAGCCTAATCCACAGGAAGCACTACAATCGCCACTCTGACTCACTATGAGTGAAGTGATGGTGTCTGATGGTGACTTTCAGAAGAGAGGCATAGTGCTATTTCTTGTGTATTTGCATGATGATTATATTTTTAAAGGGATAGTCTGCCATATTTATATAGCTTCCATATTCCATTTTGCAGACTATTATTTCAAGCCATGCTCTCTTGCTCTGATGAAGCACTTGGTGATGATTGGGACCCCCGCTCATCTGCAGCAGAGCATTGTGGTATTACCCGCGTATGGCCTTTGGCTGGCTCAGCGTTTTACAAGGGTGAATCTCATCCCCGAGTGAATCTCATTTGTGTAGGTGGAGCCTTTACTATGTGCTGGTCCACTAAAGACTTGTAGTGTGAGGTGAGAGAGAGAGAGTGAGAGAGATCTGTTGTATGACTCAGTAGGAGTTTTGAACAGGCACTTACATGCCATATGTTCACACAGGAAATACACCATTCTGTTACACACATAGATACACACACAAAACACCACAAAATACTCTTCCTGTGATGATCTCAAATGCACATCATTCATGAACAATTAACAGACACTGTTGTTCCTGCCAGCATAAGTGTAACTTATGTATTTCATGATATCAATTAACTTTAAATTATGAATACAAAATGAAAAGAGGGATACAAAGAAAAAGAGACCTAATATGCACACAAAGGCCAAGCAGCGGTCATTTTGTTATGAATCCAACAGATTAAGAGGTCTTTACAGGTGTTAAACGCCCTAACTTAAAGTTCAAACTGTCCCGAACTAAGCTGTGATGTGAAAAAGTTTGTGTGTGTGTTTTGCTTTAGCAGTTTAGTTATAGACTCTTTTAGGACAGGAAAGGAGGTTTTGAGTTCTAAAATGTACATTTTCATTGTACAGTACATCAATCTCATATACACCGATCAGGCATAACATTATGACCACTGACAGGTGAAGTGAATAACATTGATTATCTCTTCATCACGGCACCTGTTAGTGGGTGGGATATATTAAGCAGCGAGTGGACATTTTGTCCTCAAAGTTGATGTGTTAGAAGCAGGAAAAATGGGCAAGCGTAAGGATTTGAGTGAGTTTGACAAGGGCCAAATTGTGATGGCTAGACGACTGGGTCAGAGCATGTCCAAAACTGCAGCTCTTGTGGGGTGTTCCCGGTCTGCAGTGGTCAGTATCTATCAAAAGTGGTCCAAGGAAGGAACAGTGGTGAACCAGCGACAGGGTCATGGGCGGCCAAGGCTCATTGATGCACGTGGGGAGCGAAGGCTGGCCCGTGTGGTCAGAGCAAACAGACAAGCTACTGTAGCTCAAATTGCTCAAGAATTTAATGCTGGTTGCGTATGGGACTGCATACATTGGGCATGTGAGCATCAGAACTGGATCACGTGCAATGGAAGAAGGTGGCCTGGTCTGATGAATCACGTTTTCTTTTACATCACGTGGATGGACAGGTGCGTGTGGATCACTTACACACTATAGGAAGAAGGCAAGCCGGCAGAGGCAGTGTGATGCTTTGGGCAATGCTCCGCTGGGAAAACTTGGATCCTGCCATCCATGTGGATGTTACTTTGACACGTACCACCTACCTGAGCATTGTTGCAGACCATGTACACACTTTCATGGAAACGGTGTTCCCTGGTGGCTGTGGTCTCTTTCAGCAGGATAATGCGCCCTGCCACAAAGCAAAAATGGTTCAGGAATGGTATTATCAGCAGAACAATGAGTTTGAGGTGTTGACTTGGCCTTCAAATTACCCAGATCTCAATCCAATCGAGCATCTGTGGGATGTGCTGAACAAACAAGTCCGATCCATGGAGGCCCCACCTCACAACTTACAGGACTTAAAGGATCTGCTGCTAACATCTTGGTGCCAGATACCACAGCACACCTTCAGGGGTCTAGTGGAGTCCATGCCTCAATGGGTCAGGGCTGTTTTGGTAGCAAAAGGGGACCAACACAATATTAGGAAGGTGGTCATAATATTATGCCTGCATGTCAAAAGATAAAATTTAATTAATTATGATTGCAAAATCCAAATTGAAATCTATTACTCTTTTATTATTTTCTCTCCACAATAGCTAGACAAGGGACAGAACATTCCTTTTCGATGTGTGGGTGCAAGTTCCAGAAACAATACAAACATTGCTGCAAGGTGGAAATGGATTGAAAATGGACTGAAATTGTTTGCGACATATTTATTTATTTAGTTAGAGTTAGACCTAGACACACACATTTTTTCAGGCTGTGACTCAAAGATAAAGGAGTTTTACTGGTGTCAAAACTATATATTATTATTATTACAAAATTATATATTCCTTGAAATACATATTCTTCTCGCTAATTCTAATCCTGGCTCATGTTTAAATTGTAAATGAAAGAAAAGAGAAACTATTATTATAAATACCAACAATTTTTCCTGAAATACTGGTCCAAAATTGGACAGTTTGTCACATTAGGAAGCAGACTTCTAATCTGATCTGATCTGGAGGATTGGATCTGTGGGTTCATCCGAGACTGATGATCCAGGATCTGTTATAGTTCACTGTCAGCCAGAGAACCTTAACTAAACCCGGGTAATGAAATCTAGTTCATTCAAAAGAGGCCGTCATTAAGGGATGAGGTGAGATATCTTTAACCTGACATCCAGGCTGTTGGTCTATACACAGTAAATAATAACAGTAAAAATAATAGTTGTTATAGTAGTAATAATAATAATATGTATTCTACTTGACATTGTTGTCATAAGCAAACTTCTCAGCCAGTTTATTTGCTGATGATAGCCAGACCACTCAAGCATTAAGTCATTGAAGTGCAACAGTGCAGTGAGTTTTTCCCCCATTTCCCCCATCTTTTCTATTTAACCAAATTCAGCCTGTAAATAGTGCAAAGTATTTGAATTTGTATTACAAACCAATATCAGTGACTAAAAATAAGGCAATTATTTTTTAAATGCATGTTGCCAGACAATGTGTACTTTGTGGAAATATGTCTTCCATGGTTTTTCACAAAATATTTTGTTTGAGAAAAACATGAAAATATACAGTTATGGTTTACTTTACAGTATGTTCATTTAAATTAGTTGAGTTAGTTTGGCATCATATGCATATAGGTAAACCGTGTTCTTATGCTTTTCTAGCATATGAAATGTCCCATATGCCAAACAACCAATGAGAACATGGAAGAATGTTGACGATCCATAGCAATAGAGCATAGGCGCCAAAGCTGTAAACGAACCACTCGCCTGAATCCCTCCGTAACTGTGAACATATTGCAAAAAAACGAAATAAAAAAACCTATAGTTTGGCAATTGAATAATTTGGGGACTGTGACATGCATATTTCTAACTTTTTATCATGTAAATAAGCTTACTTCACCTCACAAATCCCCCTACATTCACTATAAAGGCTTGGGGCCCTAAACAGAGAGGGGGCCCAAAAGGATGCAATCGCGACAGGGGCCCCAGGCCAATAAATGGTGCAGGGGGCCCAGAAACCATAGTGGCACTCCTGACCACAGGTATGTTTTAATGGGTTTCATTTTTGAAAATCCTTGAGTAGGTAAAACATTTTGCAGGTGACTGTCATGAAGAAATTATAGCATCTCCAAAAATGTATTTCAAACATAGACAGGTAAGGCTGTAACCATGTCTTGAACATTGCGAGGGGACCAAAAAAAAAAAAGTTTTTAGAGAGGATGTCATGTAATTGTCCTCCTTATTTAAAGCAATTAAAGTATTTAAAGGGAATAAAACATTTATAATTCTAAAAGAACAACACTTTATTGTAAATAATGCATTTCAACTATTTGCAAATAATATTTTTATTTTTCTGAAAGGCTTCAAGGCAAGTTAGGTAACCGTGGTCATTAAATTAATTTAGAACATGCACACATTTATTTTTAATCTTACGCCTAATATGCTGAAAACGGCTCTATTAATGTTACTTATTTCGCCACATTCAATTACAAATTGCAAGTTGACCATATCTAATTATTGGTTTGACCTTGTCTTTTTACAAAAAAAATGTCATTTTGCCAACTACCACCCCCCTACTCTCCCCTGAAATTTTAATGAACATAATTGTGTTTTTTTTAAATCATATTCCATTCTCATTTTGATTACATATTGTCCTACTTTACATTAACGTTTTTATTCTACTGTGTTATCTACTTGTATGGAGCAGCAGTCATTTTTTGAAGTTCTGCAGTAGGTTAATCATAAACCTGCATTCCTCTCAAACATGTTCAGAGCAGATTGACCAGCTTTCAATCCACCAGAGGTCATTGACAGACTCAGGTGTGAAGCTGTATGTCTGTATTAAGACACTTTTAGGCAGGTTGCACTCCAGCAGGAAGGCCATATGGCTGTTAACCCACAATCCTCTTCACACTCAGCACACAGGTACACAACAAGTGTGTCATGATGTGGGGCTCATACACTATGGGTGGGTTGCACCAACCAGGATTAATCTTAAATCTACATTAAATCAAGTTTTATCTAATAATTCTGTTGCACCAAACTTTAAACCTTGTTTAAAAATAAGTAGGTTTACATTTAAACCATCATTTTGATCCTGGATTTAATTTATATTTAAAATAGATTAACTTTAATCCTGTTGCTCCATAACTTTAAACTCAAATTTAAATCTCAATTATGGATTAATTTTATGCAATGTGAGGAGGTTTAAATAAAATAAAGTGCACCTACAATTAAAATATACAGATGATTGAACAGAGATAGAAACAGTGGGTGTGTCATCAGGTCTCAGAGAGGTGTTTATTACTAGTAAAAATGAAAAATAAAGTGAATTGAGCCGTCAGAGTGTAAGGGTCGTGGAGGCTATCGAGCCTGCTATCCAGTCCAGGATGCAGATCCGTCACTAATCTCGGTGCACCTCGGTGTCGGACAAAGAAAAGAAGAGAGGAGTATCAGTATATTTAGCATTTAACGGATGATGAGGTGAGCGCCAGTGATCGCGTTTCTCATGCCTGCTCCACTCGATCAAACGGAATAAGCGGCGATCAAACGGACAACGGAGATAGTCACTCCGCCAATCATGACAGTTGTTTGTCATAAGTTACGCTGCCACAATATACTCCATTAATTGATACTATAAATATATTTCCAGGCTTATGAAATCCGCACGCGCTGCCGCAATGTTTTCATTTCCTGCTTGATCAGTAACGGTCTCTCTACGTAACGCTTTATAAAGACAGCTGACATTTGACAAGTTTATTTACTTTATCGGCAAGAGCTTATGTCAGAGAGAGAGAGATTCTAGTGGTCAATAATCAACTCGATTTAAAATAAAGCCTAGATCAACAAATCCTAGATTAGCTCTAAACTGAGTTTAATTTAATCCTTGTTGGTGCAACCCACCCTATATTGCCAAAAGTTTTGGGACATCTGCCTTTACATGCATGAACTTTAATGACATCCCATTCTTAATCCGTAGGGTTTAATATGGAGTTGGCTCACCCTTTGCAGCTATAACAGCTTCAACTCTTCTGGGAAGGCTTTCCACAAGGTTTAGAAGTGTGTTTATGGGAATTTTTCTAGAAGCGCATTTGTGAGGTCATGTACAGATGTTGGACGAGAAGGCCTGGCTCACAGTCTCCGCTCTAAACCGCATCCCAAAGGTGTTCTATCGGGTTGAGGTCAGGACTCTGTGCAGGCCAGTCAAGTTCCTCCATACCAAACTCGCTCATCCATGTCTTTATGGACCTTGCTTTGTGCACTGGTGCGCAGTCATGTTGGAACAGGAAGGGGCCATCTCCAAACTGTTCCCACAAAGTTGGGAGCATGAAATTGTCCAAAATGTCTTGGTATGCTGAAGCCTTTAAGAGTTCCTTTCACTGCACCATAATCCCCCTCCATCAAATGCAGTCAGGCAAGTACCGTTCTCCTGGCAACCGCCAAACCCAGACTTTGCCCATCGGATTGCCAGACAGAGAAGCATGATTCGTCACTCCAGAGAACACGTCTCCACTGCTCTGGAGTCCAGTGACAGCGTGCTTTACACCAGTGGTTCTCAAACCTGTCCTGGGGACCCCTCACCACTGCACATTTTGTATGTCTCCCTCATCAGACACATTACCCTCATAAAAACTGAACGTGCCTGATTAATACAGTGTGAGCCGAACGAGAGTCGCAGCACAAACGCAGCAGGAGTTAGATTTCATTCATCATGAGAGTGTGGAGCTGAATGACAAGATGATTGTGGAATATTTGTTTTCAAAGCAAAGTGTAAATTTAAGTGAGTTTGACATTGTACGGTTTTGCTGTTGTGTTTTTCATTAATAATAGGCTAATGAATCCACAACTCAAGCAACCTGCCCCCGAACTGGCTCTAATTCTAAACCGAAAGTAAAATGAGCATTTTACTTTTGGTTTAAAATGAGCAATTTGAAAAACCCCTACATGTGATACCGGTTTTATACTCAGCATGCACTGACCCCGCTCTGTGATTATACGTGGCCTACCACTTTGTGGTTGAGTTGCTGTTGTTCCCAATTGCTTCCACTTTGTTATAATACCACTAACAATTGACCGAGGAATATTTAGTAGTGAGGAAATTTCACAAATTGACTTGTTGCACAGGTGACAACCTATCACGGTACCATGCTTGAATTCACTGAGCTCCTGAGAGCGACCCATTCTTTCACAAATGTTTGTAGAAGCGTCTGCATGCCTAGGTGCTTGATTTTATACACCTTTGGCCATGGAAGTGATTGGAACACATGAATTCAATGATTTAAAGGGGTGTCTCAATACTTTTTCAATATAGTGTATGTGTGTGTGTGTGTGTGTTACGTAAGGGATAATGTACATCCAGCCGGTTGTTATCGCAGAATAAACCCTGACAGAGTGACACTCTGAAGGGGTTTATTCTGCGGTAACAACCGGCTGGATGTACATTATCCCGCTTATTACACGGCTACTTGTCTCAAGTAAATTAGGCACAAAATATTGTCTTGAGTTTAAATATTTTATTAGCTCTTACGCAAAGCTTCCGCGAAGAAAAACTGTTCCAAACTGCTTTAAGCCTTATCTGCTGAAAAGATTCGTTTTTACCATATATGTTGAAATTAATGCTGAAAGGGATAGTTCACCCAAAAATGAAAATAAGCCCATGATTTACTCACCCTCAAGTCATCCTAGGTGTATATGACATTCTTCTTTCAGACTAATAAAATCTGAGTTATGTTAAAAAAAGTCCTGGCTAATCCAAGCTTTATAATAGCAGTAGTTGTAGCTCTGTTTTTGAAGTCCATAAAAATCCACCTTTCCATCAAATAACGTGCTCCACACGGCTTCTGAAGCGAAGCGATGCATTTGTGTAAGAAAAATATCCATATATCCTTTATAAAGTAAAGTTCCGGGCAAACGCCTTCCGTGGAAAATGTATTGAAAGTGATTCTTGCAATTAAAAATGCGTACTCTACGTCTGACGGCCGTAATTGGTAGCGTAAGCATTTGAACTGCAGAGGCACTTTCAACACTTTTCCCATAAATTAAATACGGAAGGCGATCAGCCGAAACTTTACTTTATAAAGTTTTAAATATGGATATTTTTTTTACACAAACCCATCGATTCGTTCAGAAAGCCTTTATTAACCCCCCAGAGCTGTGTGGAGCATGTTATTTGACGGACAGATCGTCTCGGTTACGTATGTAACCCTCGTTCCCTGAAGGAAGGGAACGGAGACGTTACGTCAGTTACTGACGGAATGGGGGTTTCGCTTAGAAGCCAATCGCCTTTGAGCTCTACAAAACGAGCCAATGGCATGAAAATGCCATGGGTCTGCGGAATTTGCATGCCGCAACCCCGCCCCACGGCGTGGGTATAAAGGGCGTTGCGTGGCAATCTCGCATTACGTTTACCTGCTGAAGAGCCGAGGCATGAGCGCCCGGCCAGTTCCAGCGGTACAGCGGTCATGGCAGGGGGACGTAACGTCTCCGTTCCCTTCCTTCAGGGAACGAGGGTTACATACGTAACCGAGACGTTCCCTTTCAGTCAGTACACTACGAGTTACGTCAGTTACTGACGGAATGGGGGTCCAATACAATCTCGCCATGACGGCTGTCTTCCAGCGTCCTGCGCTGACCCGGGCTCCCTGCCGTGAGTGTGGCACGAACGAGGGGCTAGGCTCAACGCTACCAAGGTACACTGGGAAGCATATCCCACGTGGAGAATGCAACACAATGCCAACCCAAAGGGGGGGACTTGAAGAATACACCTATGACCCGAAGGAGCTGCATAGGGAACACTCTGGGGTATCCAGCCGAAGGTGGAAAATTTCAACCCCAGGCGTGGCAAGGTGTCTTGCCAAGGGAAGACACGAGCTACAAGAGACTTACCGTGGAAATACACATGTGGGGGTTACCCAGCGGGGGAACCATGCACACGGAGGCACCTAGCCGAACACGAGGGGTGGCCTGAAAGGGCACTCGCTCTGGTGACGACATCGACAGTGCTGGAGGAGCTCAGGGCTTACTGGGAAGCTCACCTGAGAGGAATAGCGCACGCATCCAGTCCGCGGAGTGGAATGGCGCAGCAAGCGAAGACACCTGAGCCTGTCCGGTTACTGGCCAGTAGGGGCGAGTACACGAGAGGATACAGGCTCCACTCTGAGATTATAAAATCTTGCGAATGTGTTGGGTGTCGCCCAGCCTGCAGCTCTACAAACGTCTGTTAGCGAGGCGCCATGCACTAGAGCCCAAGAGGAGGCAACACTCCTGGTGGAGTGTGCTCTTACCCCGAGGGGGCATGGCATGCCCTGGACTTGATATGCCAGGACAATGGCGTCCACTATCCAGTGGGACAACCTCTGCTTGGAGAGAGCCTTCCCTTTCTGCTGCCCTCCGTAACAGACAAAGAGCTGGTCTGAGGTCCTGAAACACTGCGTCCGGTCTACGTAAGCGCGAAGGGCGCGTACTGGACAGAGCAGTGCCAAGGCTGGGTCTGCCTCCTCCAAGGGCAGCGCTTGCAGGTTCACCACCTGGTCCCTGAAGGGAGTGGTGGGAACCTTGGGCACGTATCCAGGCCGGGGTCTCAGGATGACGTGAGAATTGGCCGGCCCGAATTCCAGGCACGCTTTGTCAACCGAAAATGCCTGCAGGTCCCCTACCCTCTTGATGGAGGCCAAAGCAGTCAGGAGCGCCACTTTCAATGAAAGGAACTTCAGCTCGACTGACTGCAATGGCTCAAAGGGAGCCTTTTGCAGGGCAGCTAAGACCACTGCTAGGTCCCAAGAGGGTACCTGAGGTGGGCGAGGAGGATTTAACCTCCTCGCACCTCTGAGGAACCTACTGACCAGGTCGTGCTGTCCAACCGTTTTAGAGTCCACCAGGTCATGATGAGCTGAAATAGCAGCCACATAGACCTTCAGGGTGGAGGGAGACAGCCTTCGCTCCAACCCTTCCTGGAGGAAGGAGAGCACGGACCCGATCGAGCATCTTCTGGGGTCCTCTCGCCGAGAGGAGCACCAGGTGACGAAGAGGTTCCACTTCAACGCATAGGCCTGTCTGGTAGACAGGGCTCTAGCGGAAGTGATGGTAGCCACCACCTGAGGTGGCAGGGTACTCAAACCTGCCGCGTCCCGTCCAGGTTCCACACGTGGAGGTTCCACAGGTCGGGACGCGGGTGCCATATGGTGCCCCGTCTCTGAGACAGGAGGTCCTGTCTCAGAGGGATCGACCAGGGAGGTGCTGTCGCAAGGAGTACAAGTTCTGAGAACCAGGTCCGGCCGGGCCAATATGGGGCGACCAAAAGGACCTGCTCCCTGTCCTCCCTGATCTTGCACAGAACCTGTGCGAGAAGGCTCACTGGGGGAAACGCATATTTGCGTGGGCCCCGCGGCCAGCTGTGCGCTAGTGCATCCGTGCCGAGGGTCCCCTCGGTCAGGGAATAGTACCAGCGGCAATGGGAAGAGTCGCGGGAGGCAAACAGATCTATCTGTGCGTCGCCAAACTGCTCCCAAATCAGCTGAACCGTCTGGGGATGGAGTCTCCATTCCCCCGGGAGCGGCTGGAACCGCGACAGCTCGTCGGCTGCGCAGTTCAGGTCTCCCGGGATGTGAACGGCACGAAGCGACCTCAGATGCTTCTGACTCCATAGGAGGAGATGGCGGGCGAGTTGCGACATCCGGCGGGAGCGTAGACCACCTTGTCGGTTGATGTACGCTACTGTTGCCGTGCTGTCTGAACGGACCAGAACGTGTTTGTCCTTGAGCAGGGCTCGAAAGCGGTGCAGGGCAAGACGTACGGCCAGCAACTCGAGGCAATTGACATGCCATAGGCGCTGGGGTCCTATCCAGGAGCCCGCGGCAGCATGTCCCTTGCACATGGCGCCCCAGCCCGTGGAAGAGGCATCTGTTGTGACAACAACATGCCTGGAAACTCGTTCTAGGGGAACACCTGCCCGTAGAAAACTGAGGTTCAACCACGGGGTGAAGGTCTGACGGCAGGCTCGGGTCACTGGGACCTGGAGGGTGCCGTGTTGCCATGCCCATCTCGGGACTCGATCGCAAAGCCAGTGCTGAAGCGGTCTCATATGGAGCAGACCAAGCGGGGTCACCGCGGCTGCTGACGCCATATGCCCCAGGAGCCTCTGAAAAAGTTTCAGTGGAACCGCACTCTTGCCCTCGAACTGGCGAAGACAAGTCAGCAGAGACTGCGCGCGCTCGCTCGTAAGCTGCGCGAACATGGCGACCGAGTCGATTTCCATACCGAGAAAAGAGATCCTCTGCGCTGGGGAGAGTTTGCTCTTTTCCCAGTTGACCCGAAGGCCCAGACGGGCGAGGTGCTGAAGCACCAGATCCCTGTGTTCGCAGACCTGATCCCGAGAGTGGCCTAGAATCAGCCAGTCGTCGAGATAGTTCAGGATGCGAACCCCGTGTTGCCTGAGCGGCACAAGGGCTGCCTCGACAATCTTCGTAAAGACGCGAGGGGACAGGGCTAGCCCGAAGGGGAGAACCGTGTACTGATATGCCTGCCCCTCGAAGGCAAACCGTAGAAACGGTCTGTGTCGAGGAAGAATGGAGACATGAAAGTACGCGTCCTTCAGGTCGATCGCTGCAAACCAATCCGAGGGACGAACGCACTCGAAAATGCGTTTGGCTGTCAACATCTTGAATGGAAGCCTGTGCAGGGTTCGGTTCAAGACGCGCAGGTCCAGGATTGGCCGTAACCCACCGGTTTTCTTGGGTACAATGAAGTAAGGGCTGTAGAAGCCGGACTTCATCTCGGCTGGAGGGACGATCTCGATCGCACCCTTCGCCAGTAGGGTGTCGACCTCCGCACGCATGACAGGGGCATTGCCACCCACCACGGTGTAGCGGACTCCCCGAAAGCGGGGAGGAGACCGAGCGAACTGAATCGCATAGCCGAGCCGGATGGTGCGAGCGAGCCAACTGGACAGGTTGGGAAGCGCTAGCCAGGCTCCCAAGAACTGAACCAGCGGGGTCATGCGAACCACCGGCGTACCCCCGATGGGGCAGCGAGGCGGAATGACCGGCCCAGACAAGGGAGGCATGGGAGCGTCCCGGGGTGTGGGCGGGGTCGAATTCCGCGCCCTGACAGAGGAGACCAGGGAAGGACCAGCGTTCCACGGGGGTCTCGTCTGCCAGGGGGCTGGCGACAGAGGGGGCCGAGAGCGGCGAGGCCATGGGGCGTCGCGCACTGCCCGCCGCGCCCTCTTGAGGCTCGGAGGTGAGAATGTCAGTTCTTTCTTTAACCATTGATAGGGTACCGCCGGCCGTGAGGCCAGCGGCGGAAGGGAAAAAAAAAAGATTCTCCCCCGGCCCTCCACCGGGGGAAGGAGTGGTCCTGCTACCATCTCCTGGGAAAGAACCGAGGTCACCTCCGAGCCGCCCGTCTCAGGACCGCCGCTTAGACTGCCGTTTGGCAGGCTGGGGGGCTGGGACGGGCGGGGCCGCCTTTCTGCGACGTCCTCCACGCCTCGGCCCGGGTGAAGGCTGCTGCTGGGGCCGGGCAGGAGGGGCGGGAGTCGCAGGGGGGCGGCCTCGGCGGGGAGCAGACTGAGGCATCTGAGCCGGCGGCTGGGTGGAGGCAGCAGCTGGGCGCCGGGGCAGAATATGTTTAATTGCCTCAGTCTGCTTCTGAGCGGTCGAGAACTGTTGGGCGAAGTCCTCGACCGCCCCGCCGAATAGCCCATCCTGGGAAATGGGAGAATTGAGGAAACGTGTCCGCTCAGATTCTCTCATATCAGCCAGGTTGAGCCATAGATGTCGCTCCTGGACCACCGAAGTGGACATCACCTGACCAAGAGAGCGAGCGGTCACCTTCGTCGCTCGTAGAGCGAGGTCGGTGGCCGTCCGCAACTCCTGCATTAACGCAGGGTCAGCATTGCCCTCGTGCATGTCCATGAGCACCTTGGCCTGATAGACCTGTAGGGTGGCCATGGCATGCAGGGCGGACGCGGCATGGCCCGCAGCTCTGTAGGTCTTCGCCGTCAACGTGGACGTGAATCTACAGGCTTTGGACGGGTGCTTTGGGTCACCGCGCCATGTCGAAGCACTCTGAGGACACAGTTGCATCGCAACAGAGCGCTCAACAGGGGGAACCCCAGTGTACCCTTTCACCGCGCCGCCATCGAGGGCAGTGAAGGCGGAAGTGGTTGCCGAGCGATCGCGAAAAGTCAGGGGAGACTTCCACGATTTCGACACCTCTTCATGCACTTCCGGGAAGAAAGGCACTGGGGGCTGACGGGCGCCTTCGGCACGGGCCGCCCCCAGATACCAATCATCTAGCCGGGAACGCTCGGGACATGGCGGAGGGTTCCACACAAGCCCAATCGCCTCGGCCGCCCGGGCAAGCATGGCTGTGAGTTCCGGATCGGACTCGGGCAATGCTGGGACTCCCGAAGGAGGCAACACAGCCGAATCGTCATCTCCGGAGGAGTCCAGCCCACGATCGACATAGCATCCTCCGCGGGTGCGCCAAATGAAACGCAGGGCCCCGAACGGGAAGCCCCGGCGCCCTCATCAGGCAACACCACGGGTTGCAGTGTGCAGGAGGGGGGTGTGGCCCGAGGAGGATTCGTCGAGTTGTTCCACACCGTAACCCTCAGATCACCCTGACCACCAGCCAAAGTACCCCCTCCAGTGGAGGAAGTAGATTGGGGTGTGGTAGAGGGGACTCTCCCCCCATTACGGAGATCATGGAGTCTCGATCGCAACACTGAGATGGTCATGTTCCCGCAGTGAGAACATGACTCATCCATGAACGCGCGTTCAGCGTGCACGAGGCCCAAGCACGCCAAACAGCGATCATGACCATCAAACGGAGGTACCAGTCGACCGCACCCAGAAACGGAGCACGGGCGAGCCATCTTTAAAAAGACGTGCCACGTGCAGCTCTTTTAGAGAGGAGTGAAAAGCTCTGCAGAATGCCGAAGCACCCAGGGAGAACGCGCACGCTGTGCTCGATCACTGCACAGATCAGACAGGAAATGCGGAACTCGCTGGAACGTGCCGTAACACCAACACTCTGGAGAGAAACTCGTCTTGAAGAGGAAGCGCTCAGGCAGTAAACTCGGCTCTGAAGCAAAAACGTAATGCGAGATTGCCACGCAACGCCCTTTATACCCACGCCGTGGGGCGGGGTTGCGGCATGCAAATTCCGCAGACCCATGGCATTTTCATGCCATTGGCTCGTTTTGTAGAGCTCAAAGGCGATTGGCTTCTAAGCGAAACCCCCATTCCGTCAGTAACTGACGTAACTCGTAGTGTACTGACTGAAAGGGAAGCATTTTTATGGACTTCAAAAACTGGAATGCACGATTGATCAATCAGAATCAAGTATTCCACAGAGCCGTGTAATAATGTTTAATAACTGGGAGAGTCTTGTTTTTCTAGATAAGGTAGAATTGACTGCTGTTTGAACATTTCTGTTAGTTCTTTTTGAGTAACACATGAACATTTGACTAAAACAGGTCACATGCTCCTCATTTGCTGATATTTTTTTTTTTTTTTTGTCTATTTGAGTGTGTTTTGTTGATCTCAGCTCTCTATTATAAGTTGTGTTGTGCTGAGTTGCAGGTGCTACAGATTTCACCTGACTCACTGACCTCTGACCTTGACCTGACTCAGTGACCCTCTGAAAATGGGGCTCCAATCACAATGATGTTATTGTGTGAATGTGGCTGAATCATTGGACTGTTAACACAATGGCTTGTCCTGGTGAAGTTGTAGCTCTGTCAACAGTGGCTGTCACTGCCTTCCAAAGCCCAAAATATACTTTATTTTTTTTTGTATGTTAGCGTATGCATAGATCCAAACGGGTAGCCTTTTAAGACATACTCATTTTATATCCTACACAAACACAGGACGTTGACACATGCACACTAAATATAAAGAAAAATAATAATAATAATAAAAAGATAGATTTCATTTATTTTAACAAATTTACCATTAATACAAGCCGCATCCTTTGTGTCTGACATGTTTTCTCACTGACACGCTCCAAACTCAGAATCTTGGGGCTTAAATTAATTTTTCCCACTTGCAAGTACGACGTTGTGGTGACATTCATGTGTGTTCAACTCATAAGTATGATTTTTCGGACATGACTTGAATGTACCAACTCTTTTAAACTAAAGCTGCCCATTCAAGCACTTATAAATGTGGGCGTCTTGATGTTCAGGTCTCTGATATTTTTTCCGGTCGTTTTGATCCATCTCTTCCATTTATTTTTCAGATTGTGAAACAACAGCCCGGGCCAGTGTTGGACAAACTAATTAGTAAAAAAAAACTATTTACATGAGCAACCTGTGCATACAGAGTACACACAGTTAGAAAAAATGGGCTACTGTACACATACAGTAGGCTAGTATATGTAGTATATATGTAAAAATGACTTAAAAAAAAAAAAAAGAAATACTTTGGGCTTAAGACAGCATGCTAACTGAAATGAAAGACCTAGACAGATTTATATAGATCTACAACTCTGAACACCACACGAATAGCACTTCTCACCTGAAGTTGCACAGGAGATTTGAGTCACAATTAAGTTTTTTAAATGTTAGCATGCTGCTAAGCTAACAATACAGTTCTCTAAGCACAAAAAAAAATAGCCAAATTTATCAATATTTTTCAGTATTTTACAGACCACATACCAAAATCAAAGTTTTGTTGCTTGTCTGTTAGTTTTGAGCATTAACAGTCCAAAACATTAGCATTCTCCTAGAAAGAAAATTTAGTTTTAACTCTTGAGTAGATTTGTCCACCATCTTGGATGAATTTGTTCACTGAGCTCATTACAATTAATTCTGGGATTTGGCCAAAATGAGGTATCATTGAAGGCAACATAATGTGGCTGCCCACCATTGTACTGTTGTATCAGGAACGGATAGAATGATGCCTTACAGGTCTTTCTAGGTAGGCAGCACACTAGGTTTTGGAACAGATCTTAGGCTACATCTACATTAATCCGGATGCATTTGAAAAGGGCGTTTTCATTTCAAAATGCTCCCTGTCCACACTATCACGTTTTCAAGCATTTTCCAAAAGTTGCTCATCCACATTGAAAAATCTGAAAATGCTTAAATCACCTTACTGCACATGTGTAAAACTTACTAAAAGTTCACAAAATGATACTGAGAGAGCAGACATAATATATTTCTCAGGCTATTCTTCTGGCACGATCATTTTATTAGCTAAATCGTCCAGGTTGCACTCTAAATGGTCTAATTGAAAGCGGGGTGAAAATCTCATTATGAAATACATTTTTTTCTCTAGTTCACGTTGGCCACAATTATTGGCAAAAAAAAATGCCATTTCCTTTTCCAAAGATAACAGTCTTCTTCTATAATGCCTGATGAGTTTGGAGAATCAGAGACCATTCCTTCATACAGAATCTCTCCAGCTCCATGTTGGTGGTGCTTCTTCTCTTCAGTTCACCTCACTCATTTTCTATTGGGTTCATATCAGGGAACTCATCTGTTTTGTTTTGGATCGTTGTCCTGATGGAAGATCCAACCATGGCCCATTATACGATTTCTAGCAGAGGCGGTCAGGTTTAGATTTTTTATCTGTTGGTAGTTTCTAGAATCCATGATACCATGTATCTGAACAAGATGTCCAGGACCTCCAGCAAAAACGTAGGCCAACAACATTAAAGATCCAGCAGTATATTTAACCATGAGCATGGGGTACTTTTTTATCCCTGTTTGCACCAAATCATCTGGTGGGTTTGCTGCCAAAAAGTTTCATCTAGTTTAGTTTCATCTGACCATAGAACCAGGTCCCTTTTGATGTTCCAGTCGTGTCTGACAACTGAATATGCTGGAGTTTGTTTTTAAATGAGCGAGGAGGATTTTTCTTGAAACCCTCCCAAACAACTTGTTGTGATGTAGGTGCTATTTGATAAATTCTTTAGGCTTTCTGACCCCAAGATTCAACTAATCTCTGCAATTCTCCAGCTTTGAGTCTTTGGCCACTCGAACTGTCCTCCTCACTGTGCATTGGATGATATAAACACATGTTCTCTTCCAGGCAGATTCGTAACATCTTTAGTTGATTGGAACTTCTTAAATATTGCCCTAAAGATTGGATTTTCAATGATTTAGCTATTTTCTTACAGCCACTTTCTATTTTGTGAAGCTCAACAATCTTTTGCTGCATATCAGAACTATATTCTTTGGTTTTACTCATTGTGATGAATGATTAAGGGGAATTTGGCCTTTGTGTTTCCTCATATTTATACTCCTGTGGAACAGGAAGTCATGGCTGGACAATTCCATGCTCCTAGTCACCCTGGTGTGCTAAAAAAAACAAAAAAACAACCTTAATATGAATGGGAATATACTTCAGAGATATTTTACTCATAAGAATTTCTGTATTGCCAATATTTGTGACCAACATGCATTTGAGAAAACCATTTATTTCATAATTTGAGTTTCCCCCCACTTTCAATTTTACTTCAATGAAAAGTTAGAATTTTGTGATTTTCTTTTTTAATGAAAGATCAAAAGAATAAACAATGTAGATTTATTTTCACAGCCGCCTTTGCTCATATTTACCAAGGGTGCCAATATTAGTGGAGGGCACTGTATATACCAGGCACTTTTCAAAGCAGCATTTTCAAATTTATCCACTTGGGAGAACATTTTCAAAAAGCTCGGTCTTTGTTGAGAAAAATGCCGTCTCAATGTGGATGGAAGGCCAAAACGGAGAAAAAAAGATGCATTTTCAAACTAAAATGTTTTAGTGTGGACAAAGCCTTAGAACTATTAGTAAAAATCCACCTGCTTTAAGTCTATTTAACTCTCCTTCTAGTTGTATATGTGTGTGTGTGTATGTGCATAATAGTGTGTTTCCTTTGACAAGCAGAACGACAGGATAATGGCCTCTGTGATCATGTGTGTGTGTCCACAGATGGACAAAGAGTGTATGTTTGGCACGAACAATGCGTAACTGTGTGTCTCACTTCTGAATGAACAGAAAAACAAGCTCCAAAGTTATCTTTACAAAATAATTACAAAATTGACGCCTGTTGGAACAGATTCCGATATACTTGATTTAATTGCTAACTATTGATGTTTCTGTCTAGAGGTGACTGGGGCACAAGACAAAATTAATTTCATCCTTCAGAACAGGTGTGTTTTCCATGATAGTCTTGGAAATCTTTCCATACCTGTCTCTATCTGTGATCAGGCTTGTGAAACATTAATTAAATCAGCGTCGTTGTCTGTTTCATACTCTCCAGATCTGGCTCCAGACATCGGCGTAATTGAAAATTTGTACTTGTCACACATTTTAGCAATCAGGGTCACTCATCCGAAATTAATAAACACCTTTTTTTAGAATCAGAATTCTAACAAGGCATTTAAACGCGATGTTCCTAGGCGGATATGAATCATTTAACTGTGGGAGTGTATGAATAGACTGAGAAGTTGTTAATAAACACAGATCTGATGGGTTAAGATGATATAATTGCACAGATTTCAATTCAGCAATAGAGATAAACATGAAGCTGCCTGCTTTTAATTTAGCAGATTTATTCAGCCCTGCGTCTCTAAATGAATTTGCTATGAAAATGACACCAGTTCAGGTCGGAGTACGTTAACTTCTCTATAACATATAAAGCTGTCATTACTGTTGCCCGCATCTGCATTCGTGCGTGCGTGTATGTGTATATGAACTGAGAGTGCTCTTTTAATTCTGATTACTGTGCCAGCAGTTAGTGTTTATGGTAATATCTGAGAGACGAATGACAATAAAGCCATCTGCTTATGGTTTCCATTAAGCTGATTGTTTGGATGAAAACGCACACACACAAACCTTTATTAGCTGCTAGATAAATAGATAGGCATTAGCTGGTGTAGAGGGCAATTGTTGGTTGGCGTGAGGTTGCAGGGATAAGACTCGTACTGTCTCGCAGGAAGTATGTCTATAATCTCCAGATTTATCACAGAGCAGATAATGATGATGGCTGGAAATAGTGTTTGTCGCTCCAGGCGTGCGTGACTATCTAAATAGACCATGCAGTGTGGGCTGTCAGGTAACTGAGGGTGCTTTCACACTGAAGCATTTGGTGTGGACTTGATTATGTTTGACATTAGAGTTCAGTTTGTGTAATAGAGGTTTTCCAAACAAGTCCTCTTGAGTCTGGTTTCTTCCAAAGTTTTTTTCTCCATTTCTGTCACCCGATGGATGGAGTTTGGGTTCCTTGCCACTGTCGCCTTTGCCTTGCCTAGTTGGAATTTAAGTTGGAATTGCTTTTATAAAACGGTTACCACACAATACAAATATTAAAGCCAACATATACGTATCAATGCATATGCGTATCAATGCGTATCAAAATCACTAAAAACCTTTCTTCCACCATAAAAAAATTGTCCCTGACCGTGAACAGCAACCACTGATCTATATAAATGTAGATCAGTGACAGCAACAGAAGTTACATTATTACACCATTAGATGCACTGTCTTTATGAGTAAGTCACTCAATAGCGAAGACTTTTATATTGAAAGGACTGAAACTTGTTGTATTGACACGGGAACAAGACGCAACTGAAAAAATGCTTTGACAAGCGTCAGTGTCAGGACATGGGGAAAAACTATTTACAGGACTGACCTGAAGTAATATGCTAAATCTGAATGCAGGTAATGCACTTGGTCACTTAATCCCTCTTTCACAATAATACAGTATGCTTCAATGAACAATATCAATTGAGAACAAACATATATTTACATTGCTAATAGTCGTTGCTAAGGGTGTTGTGCAGTGATACACAGAACCGCCGGGTGAAGCGGTCAATCAGAATGAAGGACTGGAACTAACTGTTTTATAAAAGACACTTAATATTCAGTAATATTAGCGATTTGACTACACTGACACTATCAGATGAGAACTTGAATTTGAAACTGAATTAAGCTGAATAATGAGTTGCTTTATAGTACTTATAGTCGAATTTGTTTCATAATTGACAAATTTTGCAACGTTGACACTGTTACTGTACAGAATTGAATCAACATTGAACTGACTTGAGCTGAATAATGACACTATTGCCTTCTTTAGAGCTCCTGAATTTTACACAGTTATTGAACTGAACTGACTTGAGCTGATTGACACTATTCTTATTATACCTCTTTTACAGCAGAATTTGAATTTGTCTGATATTTTTATGTTTGCATAATTTATTACTGTGAAGCTGCTTTGAAACAATCTGTATTGTATAAAGTGCTATAAAGGTGACATGAGAGACATTTCAGACGGCTGTACCGAACTGTAATGGGAAACGTAGCTCCTATGACAAGTAAAAACTAGCTATGCTTGAGCATTGTGTCCTTTTTAGGGTCACATCTTGTAACATCACATCCTGTTTTTGGTTTATTTATGTCCGTTTGGAAACGGACCGAGACCCACCTTTTTAGCGGTCTCAGCTTGTTTGTTGTGCACCAGGTTTCAGATGGCAGCATTCACAACTAGTAACTGCACTAACAGAACAATATTGTTTTAATTGAGTTCATTTTAATTGAATCAAACCTGCCAAGTGTGAACACACCCTAAGAATCTAAGGAGTTTAAGGCCCTGTTTATGCCTGGTATTAAGATGGATTTTGGTCAAATCACATCAAAATCACAAGTGGAGGATGCTAAATACAGGTGTAAACGGGGTCTAAAAAGTTTTGAGCTTCTCCAAATTCAACCAATTTCCAAAGGTAATCGAAAACGCATTCAAACAGTCACAAAAGACCGCCTACTGACCTAAAACATTATGGGAAGCACGTTAGCCAGATGGAATTTAAACTTTGTCGGTTGAAGACCTAGGTTTTGTTTGAAGACAAAAACGTACCAAGCACAATGTTCTCTCACTATTCTTGATTTCTAACATGCACTCACAGCACTTGACGTGGTCTTACGGCTATCAGAGCAGAAACAAAAGCTGCTGCTCTCTGTATGTTTTTCTGTCGTCTCTGGTTGCGTTCATATGTAAATTACGTGAGCTTATTTTGTCCATTAGATCGAAAGATCTGAAAAGGCCTATATATATATATATATATATATATATATATATATATATATATATATATATTTACCATGCCCATAGACCCTACCCTGAAGAACAGAAGTGATTAAAAGTGGACAAAAGAGATGGATTAAAACACCAGGTGTAAATGGGAATGTAAAAAGTATGAAATTTGTCCTTCTCCACACTTAGGATAGTCTCTATTAGACATCATTATCCTGCAGCTCCTGATTAATTAGACACATGACAGCTGCCACTGAGATGGGAGATGGGAATGGGAATAATTTGAGTTAATATAATAGATAATTTATAATAGCATAATGGACATCCTTGGTTCAGACCAAACAATCAGACACTTTCTCTCCATTCCTGAGCTCACTGTCACATGACACTTTTATTGTTTGAGGTTCATATTGTGCTTTGGTCCACTAGTGTTTCTTCTGGCATCCATCACAAATCCTTCTAGAGTTTGTTTTTAGAGTCTTTCTGGCCACTTTTCACCTTTGTAAGTTGTAGGTCAGAGTCTGAAACAGATCTGTAAAACTCTGTGACTGCAGTCTAATAAGCTCAGCAGGAGCCAAGAGTTTAGCCGAGCTCTCTCACCAATCTGCACCGTCCAAAGCATCTCAGAGGAGATATTTAATACCCTAGCCAACCCCCTCTGCTCTGACTCTCTCTTTTTCTGTCCTTTGCTTTGGGTTTTAAACTCTTGAAAAAGTGTAGGGTAGACTTTACACCAAAGCAAGTTGAATATATTCAAAGAGTTTGAGTAAATGCATCACCTCAAAGTACTTCTGTATTGATTTTCTTTTTTTTTTTACAGTTTAATAAATAAAGTAATAAATCTTGTCTTTTGACAAAAAATATCTTTTGAATTTAGTCAATATTTTGTCATGCCACTATTTTTTTACTCTGCCAAAATAGCATCTAATTTTAGCTAACGAAAATACATTTTAGTTAACAAGAAAATAGCAAAATAAAGCCAAGAAATATGCAAGAATTTGAAATGCTAATTTAAACATGCATTAGTATTTAACCAAGGGTTAAAGGATTTGATCTTTTCTTCTTTTTGTCATATTTTCATCAACAGTATGTTTTAATTCAAATTAAAAAGGTTTTCCTCTTCGTCTCTGTTATTATTGACTAAATGAAAAAAAAAAAGCCTTCATTAATTAGACACACAAATTAGTAATTTCATTAATGAGTGCCCACATTTATGACTTGTTTGTGGTCCTGTAAAAAGTTTTTACGGAAAGAGAATGAGGAAGGGAACAAGGAAACGGAGAGAGAGGTTGTGCAATTGAATCCTGATTGATGTGTTAATGTTAGTGTAGGGCTGCTGATAGCGCTGTCCTCCAGTGGGCTGTGTAATGTTTCCTGACAGACTGATTCATGTGAACTCTGCTTATGTTTATCTGTGTCTGATCAACTATACAATCCTCTGCCGTCCACCCCAGTTACAAACACTGACACTCAAACTCAAAAAGAAGCCAGAAACATTCATGTAAGGGAAACTCTCTCTCCCTTTGTCCGACCACAGCACTCATAAAAGCAATGAGCTGCTCTGTAATTAAACAGTCTGAGATGATTCAGCATTGGATAAAAGCGTTTTGTTGTTTATAGCGGGAGGTCACAGCACTGATAGATGAGAGTAGACAGAGAGAGAGTGTGATGGAGGGCAGGAGGGATGAGCGTTTGTTTCTTCTTTTGTCTCACTGGGGCTCATGCAAAGGGGCTCAGCATCCGTCATCATAGCCAAAACACGCTCTGCACTCTGTCCTGCTCTAACAGAAACACTGATACAATTAGCCTTCCCATAATGCCCCTCAATGACACATGATACAGGATGTTTGTAATTACAGATGGTGGGTGTGGGGCAGGTGTTGCAGAGGTTGGTGTTCGGGGGGATTGGGAAATGAGAGAGGTTTTCCTTGAGAGTTCATTGTACCAGGTAGACAAAGTAAAACTAGCGAAACTGATGAAAAAGACCATACACTGAAAAACTGCCTTTTCGAAATTGCACTGACGGCAGAAAGACCATTACATTTGAAAGCATGCACACATGACTAGCCAAAATTACGGATCAACAAACCTTATTCGGTGTTCAGAAACACAGCCCACCCAGTCACAGTGAGCTATTACAGTTTTTATCAAATGCTTTGGTTCAATTCTCGAATGAGACTTTTTTTCTCTCAAAACAGATCTCTGAACAATTAAGCCCAAAGTATACTTCGGCCGTCCGCAAGAAAGGCAGCCCAATTTCAGAGACCGCACGGCTGGTGCACGTACAACAGCGCATGCGCCAGAAAGTCAGAAGAGTCACAACAATTGTACTGCGCGTGTGTCGAACTCGGCCATCTGCGCTCATCTGCGGTTGAGTATACTGTGAAAGATGTGCGGACACGACTGCGCGCGAGACGCGTCCGGACGCGGAAATTGAAGTATACCTGGGGCTTTAGTTTCTTGTTCACATCAGATTAGAATTTCTTATTGATTTAAGCAAATTGCATTTGTTTTGGCACGTGTGCAAAATAATTGTCTACAATTTGCACAATGACTTAAAGGGTAAGTGTTTTCTGGTAACCGATGTTTATATTTCAAATCACCAAAACAAACACGCCCCTACCCCAAAAGGATCTCGCCCTTATTTTGATAGCTCCACCCCACACATACGTACGCAATGCAGGCAACGACTATGGCGGAATCTGCTGTGCCAGCCGGCTGAGGGTACGATGTCATCAATAAGTGAAAGCAATGTGTGTTACTATGGTAATCCAGGTCGAATGTTCAATAAAAAAGTCATCCCTTACATCCCAAAAACACAAACACAAGCACGAGCATGACAGTCCAACTAACGAACACATTACAATTATGACAAGATTAGAGGATATATCGATCACTAAAAGAGGAACCAAAGGAGTTTATTGTCTTACTTTTTAGACACACTGCGAGCTGACGCTTGAAATCATCGCTGAAGTGAATGACGATACCATTGCAAATAGACAAACAAGTGAACATGGCACACAAGCATATTCAAGCAAAAGCTAGCATATATTAGTTCTGTGAAACAAAACAAAACCAATGTTATTCGCCTATCGAGAAGAAATAAAGCAACCTCGGCATCCGATTGCAGGCCTTAACGCTCCTTGAGTTCTCTCCAGCGCTGAAAAGCTGATACTTCTTGCCTGATCATAAGCCTTCTTTTGTTCCTAGACATTTTTCACGTTCGTTTTTTATCTGACATCCTGTGTGTCGTGTCTTTTGAATAATGACGTGCACTGAGCGCTCTCTTCTCACCATCATTAGTAGACATGCCCCTTACTGCTGATTGGTCACATTCTGATCACATTCGTTTGTTATGGTACTCGGCCCGAGTCGCATTTCTAAAGCAGTTTTGAAATAACACTTACCCCACCTTTAATGCACATGGCTTGTTCAAAACTGATGAGTTGATTCTCAGTGAAACTGTCAAACTCTTCACAACTTATAAACATTATTTCATCGTGTGAGCCATCACAAGCAAAATGATCCATTCAGTGATCAAAATATGTCAGACGTTATATTCTATAAATATTTATGACATGGAATGTTTGCTACAGTTTTTCTCAATCGCTTTGGCACATTTCTTGAAAGATGGTAAGTGCAATTGCCACAACTGTTCACTGAAATATAAGAACTCTATTGCATGTTTGCAAAATGTACTTACCCAAAACATTAAATTCATGCTTCAAAACCTAGTTTTTGTGTCAGTAAATTGACCACTGCCACCAAAACAGAAAGTGGTTTTATCAACGTGTGAGCCACACTGGTCAAAATGTTTAGATCTGTTTTTACTATGGCAGTCAAGCGTGGAAATTATTGTTATATACAAATTTCATGCATGTTCTACATTTCTGATGACACTGAGTGCTTATTGTACTATACAAAATTTGACAAAGCTTACAGTAGGTGAATATTTATTGCAAAGAGTTAGTACTGCAGTACACAGAAAAAGATGTATACAGTACATTTATTTTATAAAAATGTGTAACATTAACTGAAAACATTTTACTGTCATTTCTCATTTGTGACCTTGGACCACAATACTAGTCATAATTCGGAATGGGTATATTTGTGGCAATAGCCAACAATACATTGTATGGGTCAAATTATAGATTTTATAGATCATGTTCCATGAAGATATTTTGTAAATTTCCAACCATAAATATATTAAAAATGTATTATTAGTAGTAATATGCATTGTTAAGGACTTAATTTGAACAACTTTAAAGGCGATTGCACTCTAAGATTCCAGATGTTCAAATAGTTGTATCTCGGCTAAATATTATACTACCATGACAAACCATACATCAATGGAAAGCTTATTTATTCAACTTTCAGATGATGTATAAATCTCAATTTCAAAAAATTTACCCTTATAACTGGTTTTGTGGTCCAGGGTCACATTTCAATTTTAAATGTTTTACATGTTACAGTAACTCACATACTGAACAGAAATGTACCACAAAATGCCATCCAACGAAAACAAAACAAAACACAAAACGATGAAAGAATGTTTAGAAGTTGTGAAGAGTTTGACAGTTTCACTGAAAATCTACTCATCAGTTTTGATCAACAAGCCACGCGCATTTAGTTGTGCAAATTGTAGACAATTGTACTTACTCTTTTGCACATGTGCCAAAACACATGCAAACTGCTTAAATTAATAAGAAATCCAACTCTGATGTGAACAAGAAACTAATTGTTCAGAGACCTGAACTTGTTGTTTTGAGAAATAAAAGAGAATTGAGCCAAAGCGATTGAGAAAAACTGTAATTTGCAACACACATACTATATATATATATATATATATATATATATATATATATATATACATAGTATGTGTGTTGCAATGGAGTTTGCTGACAGCACAATCACCACCATTTTTGAACGTGAAGGAACATCACAATCCTGAACAGCATCAGTACTTATTTGTACTTATTCATTTATATTTATATAGTACATTTATTTTGAAGAAATGTGTTACATGTAAACTGAAAATTATTGTCATGGAAGAGCAATAGGAAGATGTGTAAGAAGATACAGTATTATGTATTAGAGAAAGACATAATAAAGTAGGACTGGGCGGTATATCGAGTTTGTACGATATATCAACATATTTTTTAGAAACAATATGGATTGAGGCAATACCGTTTATATCGATATACAGTAGTTTTATACGAGCGCATTTGAATAATAGAGGAGGACACAGAGTGCATAATCCAATTTGTCCTAAACATGATGCATACTTTATACTACAGGCTTCAAAATAACTGGTAAGATATAGGTAAGATATCATGTTTAAATCAGATGCTCTGACTGATAAGTTACATGTGCTGACTGACAGACTCGCGCTGTTTAATGCGTTTGAGATGTGATGCTTTCCTCAGTGTATAACTTACGTTTCACAGGTATATTCTCCATCTGTAAATGTTAGAAAGTCATGCAAATATGTCCATTTTGCTGTCAGGAGAGGACGGGCCTTCCGCTAAAATTCAGGCTTCCGTAAACGAGACCAGCCATGCGCATGCGCGCCAAACAGACGGAGCACAATAAATACATTTAACCAAAAAAAACAGAGATATGATTTTTTTGGCCATATCGCCCAGCCCTATAATAAAGTGTGTAAAAATTAATAAACAACAGTGAATTTTAACTTACATGTAACACATTTCTTAAAAAAATAAGTGTACTGTATAAATACAAATGTTCATTTTCTTTTCGTGTACTACATTATTGACTTTTCCCAGTCAATTTTTACCTACTGTCTGAATCTGTATTTACAGTAAAAAGCTCAGTGTGATCCACAAGAGCATTCAACTAGACAAAAGTGACATTATTGTATAGAATAGAAAGCAGTCAGTGTCAACAAAAAAGTAGAAAAAAAACATGACATTTGTATATAACAAATATTTACATGAACTATTTGTGAAAAAACATCTAAACATTTTGACCAGTATGATAAAAACACTTGGTGGCATTGGCCAATATACTGACACAATAACTAGGTTTTGAAACATGAATTAAATGTTGTGGGTGAGTAACTACATTTTGCAGACATGCTATAGAGTTCTGATCTTCCAGCAAACGGTTGTGACAATTGAGCTTACAGTTTAGAGAATGTTTTGAAAAATGTGCCAAAGCGATTGAGCAAAACTGTAAAGAGAAGGTAGAATAGATACTATTAATCATAAATATCAGAAGAACTAATGATATGAGTAAAGTTTGGTAAACTGTGTCAAATCCTGTGCTGTTGTGGCTGTGTGTAGCACCTACAGTGTTGCAGATCCTTAAAGGAAATCCAAATTTAGAGAAATTCACCAGAAAAATATATTTTTTCACTAGAAAAGCAGTTTGTGTAGTCAAACTTTGAATGTTGGCTTGACAAAACCTTTTGTTGAAAGTTTTGATAAAAGTTTAAAAAGCCCTAAAGGTTAAAAGTTTACAGACATTAAGGACAGAGAGAACGAATGAACGAACTAACAAATGAACAAAGGATAGAAAGAATGAATGGACGACAGAGAGATCAATAGATAGAATGAATGATAGATAGATTGATAGATAGATGGAATGAACAATAGATAGATCAATAGATAGAATGAACGATAGAACGAAAAATAGATGGATGGATGGATGGGTGATAGATAGATAGATAGATAGATTGTTCGATAGAACAAACGATAGATAGAATGATCAATATACAGATAGATTGATACATAGATTAATAGATGGATAGAACGATCGATAGAACGAACAATAAATAGAATTAACGATAGATAGATCAAAATAATATAACGAATGATAGATAGGTAGAACAAACAAACAAACGAAATGATGATCGATAGATGGATGAATGGATGGATGGATGGATGGATGATAGATTGATTGTTAGAACAATCGATAGATAGAATGATCAACAGAACGAACAAACAATAGAACGATATATAGAACGATAGATAGATAGATCGAAAGAGAACGAACGATAGATAGATAGAACAAACAAACAAATGAATGAATGAACGATAGATAGATAGATAGATAGAACAAACAACAGATAGACTGATCAATAGACTGATAGATAGATTAATAGATGGATAGAACTATCAATAGAACAAACAATCAACAGAACAGACAAACAGTAGATCGATAGATAGAATGAATGAATGAACGATAGATAGATAGATCGAAAGATAGAACGAACGATAGATAGATAGGTAGAACAAACAAACAAATGAACGGATGATAGATAGATGGATGGATGGATGGATGATAGATTGATTGTTAGATAGAACAAACGATAAATAGAATGATCAAAAGATCAATGGATAGATCAATAGATAGATAGAACAGTCGACAGAATGAACAAACAATAGAACGATAGATAGAATGAACAATAGATAGATAGAACCAACGGACGAATGAATGAATGAATGAATGATGAACGATAGATAGATAGATAGATAGATAGATAGATAGATCTATCAATCAATCTAGGGTATGAAACATTCAAAGAAACAAATGCTAAGTCCCGTGTATGTGTGTGGTGTGTGTTTGTGTGTGGTGTAGTGATTAGTGTTGAGGTATGTGTGAGGTTCAGTTCAAAGGCTGAAGTTCATCTCATTCATCTGTGCTGTCAGTGTGATCTGATCAAAGACGCACAGGATCAGTGTTTGTGTCACTATCCATTTATCCATGTTTGATCAGTATAGGCACACCTCTCCACGTGGACGTTAAATCGCTTTAAAAACAGCTCAACATATGTCAAACAACAGAAGGCGTGTCAGTCTACTTGTGTCCTTTGTCATGCCCTTCATTTCATAATTCAAATGAAGGTATGACATCACTCGACCTCAGCACAAACACACATGGCGTCAGCAGAGTAAGGCACCACTTTAGATTATTCATGTCGGCAGATGACTCATTCACTGCACGCACATACACCACATGTACGTACTGGGCTGGTACAATTAAGAGGTTTATTAAATCAGATGTAGACTCTGCTCTCTGCACTATGAAACGAACCTGACCACACTGAGCCATCTATTGCACTTTTATAGCGATTCATTTCCAAGATACCATTACATCAGGAGGCATTGTTGAAATAAAACTTCAATGACTACGACACATCAGATTCATTAGGACAGTGTGTCAATATACAGTATCTTAAAGCTGTTGATCATGTACAAATATTTTAATTCTTGTCAACTTAATTTTAGTTCTGCAATGTTGAACATTGTGGTAACAACATCTGCTGATTTTAATGTCACTAAGCTACACAGAGTTAAAAATGCATCATAAGCAAGTGTGCCGTACACGTCATGAAAAGTGAAGCCAAAACATTGCAATCGCCCCCTGGTGGCTGGGTGCAGTATAGGTCATAAACCCCACCCTCTCCATGAAATTGAATGGAACGTGAGCCAAATTAAATAAAGAAACAGTTACACTTCAAATATTTCTGTCATTTTAGGTAATTATGTTTGGTTTCAGTTATTTGATGCTATAAAAACGTGGTGCAATGTCATGATTGACAGCTGTGTCTTTGGGAATATGGGCGGGACCTTGATACCACGGCTCCACCTCACAAACACAACTGCACAGACTCGGTTCCAAATAATGTAATCGAAACAAGATGTCAACAGCCTTTTCTGGGACATTTTGGCTTCATTTTTCTACAGTGGAAGGAAGTGGAGACACATCGAGTCTATGATCATAAACCATTGTATTCTATACATGTCATGTTGTGTTTAAAGCTGCTGTCCGTAACTTTTTTTGTGTTCAAGATTTACAAAAATTATATAATGAGAATGTACAACATGAATCCATTTTCCAAACCGTGTTTTTGTCTTACTCTGAATCATTATGGTACACTTATAATAAGTGTTTATATTGGGACTATTTCAGACCGGTCTGTTAGGAACCGCAGAGGAGGAGCACAGTCCCTGCGTGACTCGCCATAGACATAAACAGAGAGAAGTAGCTCCGGCTGCAATGTTCTTTCGCAAGACGCATGTTTATTAACCGCTAGAGCGCAAAAAGTTACGGACTGCAGCTTTAATGAAAATATAAATGTGTTGCGTGTAAAAGTTTTATTTTTATTTTTATTATTATTTATTACTATTAATAAAATATTAACTAAAATTATTCATCATATTTTTGTTGGAGCTAATAAAAATGTTGGCAGGGCAAGTAGAAATTGCTAGAAATATAGAAAACACTGTAAAGTTTTGCATTCTTTTAAATTTGTTTTTATTTTAAAGAACCCTCGAAACTGAAATTGGAGCCCTTTGTGCAGGCATGTTAGCTTGGAGGTCAAATTTATTTAAACATTTCCAAGTTTGTCTCTCCACTTGTAAATAATTGTATAAATTAACGACTTCTAAACCAAGCAATTGTGCAAATGAAGGCTTGGACAAACAGACACACAGTAATCCTACCATGGCTAACACCTTGTTCCCAATGTCTTTGAGAAAATCAGGATTACTGGGTGAATGTCACCTCATATAATTAATATTCATGAGCCAAGCTCCCCCCATTAATTCAAAGAGTCACTTTGTATTCTATTTTACACTCTATTGCCGTTCACATTTTTTGCACAATCATTGAATTAACTTCACACGGCACATAGCACTGTTGGTAAGTGAGGTGTTCTTCCACAAAAACATGATTTTTCAACAGTGTAAAGATATAAATATAGAGTGATGGAGATCAGAATCAAAATCAGAAAGAGCACAAGTGGCATATATGTGACAAGACATATAATAACATAAAAAAGTATAGGCTTAAGACACAGATAGGTTTAGTCAGAATAAACATAAACATATCTACAGTATTGTGAAAAATAATATGAATAAATAGGACTAAATTCATTTACAAGGATATTCTACTATAGCCAAAATTATTGGTACACCCCTCCAAATCATTGAATACAGGTGTACCAATCACTTCAATGGCCAAAGGTGTATAAAATCAAGCACCTAGGTATGCAGACGCTTCTACAAACATTTGTGAAAGAATGGGTCGCTCTCAGGAGCTCAGTGAATTCAAGCGTGGTACCGTGATAAGTTGCCACCTGTGCAATAAGTCCATTCATGAAATTTCCTCACTACTTATTATACACGGTCAACTGTTAGTGGTATTATAACAAAGTGGAAGCAATTGGGATCAACACCAACTCAGCTACGAAGGCCATGTAAAATCACAGAGCGGGGTCAGTGCAACTTTCTGCAGAGTCAATAGCTACAGACCTCCAAACTTTGTGTAGCCTTCAGATTAGCTCAAGAACAGTGCATAGAGAGCTTCATGGAATGGGTTTCAGTGGCCGAGAAGCTCTTATTGCTTCAGCATACCAATTTAAATTCCTACAAGACAATTTCATGCTCCCAACTTTGTGGGAACAGTTTGGGGATGGCCCCTTCCTGTTCCAACATGACTGCGCACCAGTGCACAAAGCAAGGTCCATAAAGACATGGATGAGCGAGTTTGATGTGGAGGAACTTGACTGGCCTACACAGAGTCCTGACCTCAACCTATAACACCTTTGGGATGAATTAGAGCGGAGTCTGCAAATCAGGCCTTCTCGTCCAACATCAGTGCCTGACCTCACAAATGTGCTTCTAGAAGAATGGTCAAAAATTCCCATAAACACACTCCTAAACCTTGTGGAAAGCCTTCCCAGAAGAGTTGAAGCTGTTATAGCTGCAAAGGGAGGGCCAACTCCATATTAAACCCTACGGATTAAGAATGGGATGTCATTAAAGTTCATGTGCATGTAAAGGCAGGCGTCCCAAAACGTATATATATATATATATATATATATATATATATATATATATATAACTACCCTCCTCTGAGGGTTCTAATAGATCTCCTGCTGCTGAAATGACGCCAGTGACTTATCCTAAACATCATTCTGAGGGTTGTTTAGTGCTCGGAACAGCAGCAAGGGCCCGTCTGCAGTCACAGCCAGGAAATTTCCCCTGACCCTGATCACCCCAACACACTCGCTGTTCACACACCCACAGGGCTCTCTGTGGGGTTGCGGTCACGCTAAACTAAATTAATTTTAATGGGTAAGTGGCATTATGTGAGTTCACTAAAGGCCTTAGACAGTGGGGCGGAATATAGGGTCATAAAAGTTTACAAATGTCTCCTAGAGAACCTTGGACTCAGTATATGGAGTTTAATTGAGTACAGAGTAGGTAAATGATAACATCTCTTCCTGGTTTACTGTTTTTTGTTTAAACATAAATTGGATTTGTAAGGTTATTGTCCTTTTGTCTTCAAGTTTAATATGGCTGTCTGGTTTGGACGCTTCCCAAAGAGCAGAACTGTAAATCTGGGTCTGAGGTGGAGTTGATTCTAATCTCTGAGTGTCTCTGGATACGAAATCTCTGTATTTGCCACACTATTGTTTATTAATACCATAAAATGTAGGCAGTTAGGAAGTAGTTTATGTATTCTGTTATAGTTTATTCATAAAAAAGGACTATCAAGCTCCAAAAAGAGCAAAAAACATAAACATGGTCAAAATGACTGGCTACTGTCAGATTCTTCATCTAATCTTTCAACCCACAGTTCCTTGAATTGATCAGCCATATGAGAGTTCTTCTTTGAGGTTCACCACAACAAATAGCACTTTTGACCCTGCTGACCCTCACGGCGCATGGCTTCCTACTCATGCACTAAGAATTTTACATGGTACTCAACCAAATGGAGAATGTGCCAAGAGGGAAAGCCACCCACCCGTTAAGACCCATCCAAATGTCAAGCTAAAGCCAACCGCTTAGAAACTAAGTATCATAGCAGTTCATAACCACTGTTCCGTTTTGAACCCTGTAATCTGCTCTGGACTGCCATTTTTTATTAGACCTCACAGAACTGATGGAAGTGTTGCTGCCTTCAAGTCATATTGGAATGATCATATTTGCGAGATGAGCGCACATACAGAGTCATAATTTCCAGTTTGAAAGAGAGAAAAAAAAACACTAAGCCCCAGCTTTCGGATTTGGTTACATGTCAAATAACGAATGATGGTGGAAGCTTATAATTAAGTTTAATTGGGAATATTTACAAGGTTTGTGAACTATTGATGAAGAACTGTGATAAAGATTGCCATATATATATATATATATATATATATATACACACACTCACCTAAAGGATTATTAGGAACACCTGTTCAATTTCTCATTAATGTAATTATCTAATCAACCAATCACATGGCAGTTGCTTCAATGCATTTAGGGGTGTGGTCCTGGTCAAGACAATCTCCTGAACTCCAAACTGAATGTCAGAATGGGAAAGAAAGGTGATTTAAGCAATTTTGAGCGTGGCATGGTTGTTGGTGCCAGACGAGCCGGTCTGAGTATTTCACAATCTGCTCAGTTACTGGGATTTTCACGCACAACCATTTCTAGAGTTTACAAAGAATGGTGTGAAAAGGGAAAAACATCCAGTATGCGGCAGTCCTGTGGGCGAAAATACCTTGTTGATGCTAGAGGTCAGAGGAGAATGGGCCGACTGATTCAAGCTGATAGAAGAGCAACTTTGACTGAAATAACCACTCGTTACAACCGAGGTATGCAGCAAAGCATTTGTGAAGCCACAACACGCACAACCTTGAGGCGGATGGGCTACAACAGCAGAAGACCCCACCGGGTACCACTCATCTCCACTACAAATAGGAAAAAGAGGCTACAATTTGCACAAGCTCACCAAAATTGGACAGTTGAAGACTGGAAAAATGTTGCCTGGTCTGATTAGTCTCGATTTCTGTTGAGACATTCAGATGGTAGAGTCAGAATTTGGCGTAAACAGAATGAGAACATGGATCCATCATGCCTTGTTACCACTGTGCAGGCTGGTGGTGGTGGTGTAATGGTGTGGGGGATGTTTTCTTGGCACACTTTAGGCCCCTTAGTGCCAATTGGGCATCGTTTAAATGCCACGGCCTACCTGAGCATTGTTTCTGAACATGTCCATCCCTTTCTGACCACCATGTACCCATCCTCTGATGGCTACTTCCAGCAGGATAATGCACCATGACCGGGAGCTTCGTGCCCTGGATGTGCATCCCACAAATCTCCATCAACTGCAAGATGCTATCCTATCAATATGGGCCAACATTTCTAAAGAATGCTTTCAGCACCTTGTTGAATCAATGGCACGTAGAATTAAGGCAGTTCTGAAGGCGAAAGGGGGTCAAACACAGTATTAGTATGGTGTTCCTAATAATCCTTTAGATGAGTGTATATATATATATATATATATATATATATATATATATATATATATATATATATATATATATATATATATATATATATATATATATATAAAATATATTTTTCATTGTAAAAAGTATTAAATATCATGAATTATTAATTAAGTATCGTTTAAAACCTGAACTAACCCCCTTGTTATGAAAAGGTCAAACTATCTAATATTTTAAAAGACTTATTGACCTTGACACAATCATGATGGGGGTTTGCTGGAGTCCTCTTTATGACATAATTTCCCATTTTATCTTTTTTGTATGCATGTTGGCTGCACCACACGATTTTTCAGTCAATAGATTTGACATATTAATAAGCAGTGAAGCAGTTTTGTTATAATATTAAAAATATATAAATAAATGAAAATACAAGATTATGCTCAAGGTTTTCATTTCTTTTGACTGATTATGCCTCCAAAAATATCAAAAATTAATTTTAGGTCAGAAATTAAAACATGCTTTTTTAATAAATTAAAAGCTCTGAATAGATAATAGAATAGAATAGAATAGAATAGAACATCCATTATTATAATTATAATTATTATTATTATTTCAAACCAAAATCACTTTAACTTTTTAACTTCTGGGGACTTCAAGGCAGCATATCAGACAAAGTCACAGCTCACAAAATTTCATCATCAGAGACTTTGAGCCAAAAGAGGGCATACAGCCCAGTCCTTTGTGGCTGCAGAGGCAGTAAAGGTTTAAATTAGCTTTTCTGGTCACCATCTGCACTGCTTCAGTGAACTTCAGGACCTTCAAGTGCTGTCTGGTTTCACTGCCGAGTAGGTTCATGGCAGGTTTGGGCTAACTCTATTTGGTTCTGCTCAGAGAAACGATAATTTGCTATTAATGCTCCACTGTTACTGGCTGTAATGATGACATCATTAATGCAGCTAGAAATGGAATATCAAATCTAAAATTTGAGCTGGTGGGTGGGTAGTGGACAGCTGTATTCAGCAGGGCCGACTGAATATAAAACCCATCCAAGCGTCAGTCCAGCACTCTCACTTTCAAACTCAGCAGATTACAGAGGCTGCACAAGAGGTTTGCCGATAGCCAATAAATGTTTTCCATAATTGCTCATTCTTGATGTGTATCAACACCCTGTGAAGTGCCTCAAATGTGTCTGTGATTGCGACTGGTGTTCTGGAGCAGATGTGTTATTAAATATGAAGCTGCAGCTGTCTGAGCGCTTGCCGCTGATCTGCATTTGACAGTTCTGATCAGGGTTTGCACACAGTTGACTTTTGACAGTTGACCGCTCGCACTGCTGTACTACTATTTGAGGATACGTTTACACAACAATGATGTACTAAAAATGTACAACATGTTTTTTTGCATACAAGCGACAACATTGTCAAAACGATCCCTGTAAACTTGCATCAGCAAAAATCCTGTATTATGAATGACAGGCCAGTAGTTGGCGAGGTCACTTTGTAAAGAAGCACTACACACCTATAGACTGAACATGTAATACACATGACGTCACTGTTTTCACAAATTCTCGTTTTTGTAGTTTACACAGAGACGATAATGGTATCGTCCTCAAAAACTTGCACTTTGTTTTCAAAACCTGTTTTCAAAAGTTTGCGTTTTCTGGCCCAAGAATGCTGTTTCCGTGTAAATGAATGGCCAAAACGCATAAAAAGTTTTGGTTTGACTTTATTTTGATGGTCCCTTTAACAGATTCTGTTTACTATGAGTAACATTGCACCTAGATGTCTACTAACTCTCATTAGAGTGTTAGTAGAATATTAGTAGACTGGTCGGGTTAGGGTTAGAATAAGTTGACGTATACTTGCAAAGTTACTTATAGTCAGTAGAATGTCTGTTGGAGGACCATCACAATAAAGAGTTAGCAGATATTAAGCAGACAGTCTACTAATACTCTAATGAGAGTTAGTTGACGTAGTTGCAAAGTCAACAGAATGTTCAAAATAAAGTGTTGTCAAAGTTTTCAGTTTTTAGTTGAAAACGGTGTCATGTAGACTTAGATTTCTAAAACAACTCATTTCAATGTAGACCAACATGTCAAAGGTGCCTATACTTACAGAACTTTTCACACTACAGCTTTTTGTTTTTTGACATTAGTTTGGTTTGTTTGTAACTCAGGTATGGGCCAAAGAACCACAACAGAATATGTATGTTTGTAAGTCTGTTAGAATATGGTTCATATGCACTCTGGAACGGTTCCCAACATTCAATGTTTGCATTGCTTGTCTCCATAGAAATGTAAAAAAGACTTCCGGATGCAGGGTGGGGAACAAAGCAATAGAACCAAATGAAGACAAATAGATACTTTTTTTATTTTATTTAATTTTTTTCATGCCAGACTGTACAATATAGTTTTGAGCTTCTTTCTCTGCAGAAGCACACACAGACACACACACACACTATATATATATATATATATATATATATATATATATATATATATACATATATACTGTATATATGTATATATATGTGTGTGTGTGTGTGTGTGTGTGTGTGTGTGTGTGTGTGTATATATATATATATATAGATATATACACAACAATACATTGTATGGGTCAAAATTAGATAATCGATTTTTCTTTTATGCCAAAAATCATTAGGATATTATGTAAAGATCATGTTCCATTAGGATATTCCTACCGTAAATATATCAAAAATGTATTATTAGTAATATGCGTTGCTAAGGACTTCTTTGTGCGTGTTGCTTTTGGACAACTTTAAAAAGCGATTTTCTTAGATTTAGATTTTTATCTTAGATTTTTTTGCACCCCAGATTTTCAAATAGTTGTATAAATCTCATTTTCAAAAAATTTACCCTTTTGACTGGTTTTGTAGTCCAGGGTCACATATTTATACAGTATCTCACAAAAGTGAGTACACCCCTTACATTTCAGCAACCATTTTAGTATATCTTCTCAAGGGACAATACTATAGAAATGAAACTTAGATATATTTTAGAGTAGTCGGTGTGCTGCTTGTATAGCAGTATAGATTTACTGTCCTCTAAAAATAACTTAACATACAGCCATTATTGTCAAAATAGCTGGCAACAAAAGTGAGTACACCCTAAGTGAACATGTCAAAACTGTGTCCAAAGTGTCAATATTTTGTGTGAGAACCATTGTTATTTAGCACTGCCTTAATCCTCCTGGGCATGGAATTCACCAGAGCTGCACAGGTTGTTGCTGGGATCCTCTTCCACTCTTCCATAATGACATCACGGAGCTGCTGGATATTAGACACATGGCGCTTCTCCACCTTCCACTTAAGGATGCCCAACAGGTGCTCAATAGAGTTCAGGTCTGGAGACATACTTGGCCACTCCATCACCTTCATCTTCAGCTTCCTCAGCAAGGCAGTTGTCATCTTGACGGTGTGTTTGGGGTCGTTATCATGTTGGAAAACTGCTTATCTAAAGGCAGGCCATCATGTTCTGCTTCAGAATGTCACAGTACATGTTGGAATCCATGTTTCCCTCAATGAAGCACAGCTCCCCAGTACCAGCAGCCCTCATGCAGCTCCAGACCATGATGCTACCACCACAATGCTTGACTGTAGGCAAGACACAATTTTCTTGGTACTCCGCACCAGGGCGTCACCACACTTGCTGGACACTATCTGAGCCAAACAAGTTTATCTTGGTCTCATCAGACCACAGGGCATGGTACCAGTAATTCATGCTCTTGGTCAGGATGTCTTCAGCAAACTGTTTGCGGGCTTTCCTGTGAGCCAGCTTCAGAAGAGGCTTCCTTCTGGGACGACGGCCATGCAAACCGACTTGTTGCAGTGTGCGGCGTATGGTCTGAGCACTGACAAGCGGACCTTCCGCTTCTGCAACCTCTAAAGTAATGCGGGCAGCACTCATGCGTCTGTTTTTTGAAGCCAGCTTCTGCACATGACTTGGAAAACCTCTGTATGACCCTGGCCAATGTACTGTAACTCAGATTCAGTGTGTTACCTATCTTCTTATAGCGTAGGCCATCTTTGTGGCGAGCAACAATTCTAATTCTCAAATCCTCAGAGTTCTTAGCCATGAGGTGCCATGTTGGACACCTCAACCTGTACTCAAAGCACCAAATGTTTGTGTCAAAGAGACACAAATTTGTATGGTCCTGTCAAGCAGACAAAAACATGAACGTGATGAATAGGACATGTGGCTTTGCATTGTTAAACGACGTACCACTGTTATCACTTAGGGTGTACTCACTTTTGTTGCCAGCTATTTTGACAATAATGGCTGTATGTTAAGTTATTTTCAGACATCTATACTGCTATACAAGCAGCACACTGACTACTCTAAAATATATCCAAGTTTCATTTCTATAGTATTGTCCCTTGAGAAGATATACTAAAATGGTTGCTGAAATGTGAGGGGTGTACTCACTTTTGTGAGATACTGTACATATATATATATGACCTGTGGTGGTAAAATAAGACAGAATGCGCTAATTACGAGCTACAGCCAAAACAAGTGAAAAATTTAACATTTTGGTCAAATTTGAGGTTTACACAAAAATTTGTTAATCAAGCCCTCACCTAGCCATCACAATGCTCCAAATAACAATTAAACATCTAAAAGTATCTTTATTTGTATGTTTTCTGAGAGGAGTACCTTTCCCTTGTCCACTTCTGCTTACTTCTCGACCACTACCACTCAGCACAAGTTTGGTATCGTTTTAAAGCACAGCTTTCATTCAACTTTGTGAATATTTATAGAGAATTCTCGAGTCTGAACCTATGAAATGTGATTTTCAAACTCATGCTGATGTAAACAAAACGATCTTACTCACGCTGACTGACAGATCCGACAAATGTGCACAAAGACGCCTCAGACAGTGCATGATCCCGATATACACATATACACAGAATTACAGTATTTCAAAATATCTGTATTGGCAAGTATTCACATGATCAGTTACATCTTAAGTGAATGTTTGGTTAACTGTTGGGGAAAAACATCTGATGTGTAACATATCAAATCTGTGTGCTAGAGTAGGTCTTAATATATAGGCTGTCTGTCTCATTAATGTTAATCAAACCATTGTGGTATAATGGAAAAAAAGTTGAATATATTTTTTTCCTATAGATATTTGGGTTTGACTTGGTGTGTGTCAAATTCGATGTTATTATCAGGGATTTTAAGGTATGGTTGCCAGGTGATTTTGTTTTGGAACCTTTAGAGAACTTTAACTCGACTTTGCTGACTCTATCGACTTCAAACGTGTAGCTCAGTCATTCATTTGTCAATGTGAAAATAACAATAACTCATTTTTGAAAATGTGCTTTTTGCAACTCATTTTGGCAGATATATAGTGTATATATAAATACACTATATATTTATTACTGTTTCAGTATGGGACTTGATAGGTTCACCTGTAGTTTTACTTTTTATATGTATACAGTAGTAATTCTTAGACTAGATGCTTGATTGACCATTCCCTTGACAACTTTTAAGGGAGATAGACAGACGGACACAGGGGGGTTGATGAGATTTTGATGAATCATACATCTTTAATAAGTCTATCATTATGGTTGAAAGAACAGGTGACCCATCTGGTGTAGAACTGCTCCTCATTAAAAATACAGAAAATTGCAGGATGAATCCATGAGGCTCTGACCCAGAAGAGATAATGGTGTGAGCATAAGTATGATTTAGCTCATACTGGTACTGGTGACGCAACTTTGAATCAGTAGTCAAGTTACAATCCTACAATGTAAAATCGTTCAACTAGCCTTTTGAGTGCTTGAAATTACAAACTAAAGTAACTAACTACCTACACTGAAACTGAACATCGTATTTAAAACAAAATTTTAATTAGATGATATTATTTCAGCAATCAGAGCAGCAATGAAGGGGGAAAACAAGATAACAGTGATGACATATGAAAATCTATATTTACACTAAATATAACTAATACATTTAGAGAATAATCACTAAGTCAGATATGGCAATGAACAGTAGTATGTACAAAACCATGCAGCATAGACATCTTCGCAGGGAAACAAATCAATGAAACTTTTCTTTTGATCTGAAATTGAAAATCTGAACCAGACTTTGCTGCTCTACATAAGAAAGCGAAAAAAAAAGAAAGAAAAAAAAACATTATAGGAGAGCGAAAGCAAGAGACCATCAAAATGTTTTTGTCGCTTGTCCTAGTGACAGTGTAACTTCATACCAACAATTTGTCTCATTTGCGTCTGTTTTTACTTCTGCTTTGGAATTGTAGGGTAAATATCTGAGACAAAGTCTCATTTAATACCTCAGTGACATAAATGAGAACTCTATTTAGTCTCATGGGCTATGACAGACCAACTTCTGAGCTATAACATTTTCCTCTGGGTGTATTTATTCTGGAGAATGTTTCATTATTGTGTCTTCTTTCCACGTTTGAGAGAATTTACTGCTGTCTTACCTTTAGGAACAGCAACAGATGCGATTTCATCTCATTCAGTGAGGCATGAAGGAGGACATGGCTGTTGAGTGTCAGTTTTTTTACAGTCCTGTCCAGAAAAGAGACAAGAGCTGTCAAACAGTCCATCTGAAGAAAAACAGGGCTATAACTACAGTAGATACTGTGGTAATAATTGTGATTTCACAGCAGAGAAATGGCAGCATCCTCTATCCCAGCCTGTAGCCCTAACAGATAACAGAAAAGTGTCAGTCAGGGTTTTTTTTTTCTTAAGGTAAGCCCAAAGGTTCCAGACTCTCAGGACAGTCTTCATCCTATCCAAGAAAATTCCCAACAGACTAATCTTTCTGAGCACGTGATTCATTTTAATCTGCAGGCATGGATGAAGAGGTTCTGTAGAGTTGCTGTACTATTAAAGATTAATGAACCCAATTTGCAAAACTGACCTTTTGCGGTCAGACTGTGTGGAGCGTAAAGCTTCTTAATGCCTTCAGCTCAAGAACAGCCCCGCAGATAAGACCCGCAGAGAGAAAAAACACGCGATGAACTAACTTTAAGTGTTCTGTTCCTCTGATCAGTTCAAAGACATTTCAGAGGAAGGGAAAGATGGATTGATGAGTTTAAACTGTATCACACTAACACACACGCTGGCATTCAGAAATGTAGCTAACATTCTCTGAACCTTGAACGCTGCCCACATTCACACTAAAAATAAGTTTTGACCACAGAGTGTATGCGTTTCTAAATATGAACAGTTTAGTCTCATAACTCCCTCTTTCACTCTCGCTCTTTCTGTCAAAAGAACAGAAAAAGACCATAATGATCAGATACGGGTTTGCACACATCGCAAAAAAAAAACTTTCAAAATAAAAGCCTTTAAAAGTCAAAACAAGAACATTTTTGCAACCATAGTGCTTCCGTAATCTCAAATATTTCTAGATCTTTTTCTGCCTCATTGTTTAAAAAATGGTGGTCACAATCTCAAACTCAAATGGTTTTTCGAATATTCCCTTTCATGCAGTGTGTAATATAGCTGTTAAAGTTGTTAAGTCAAAAGACTTTATAATAATGATCTCCCAAAAGAAAGAATCAACTCCAAACCGCCTATATGAGTCATTTGTATTTCGAATTCGGTTCTACGTCACTATAAAATACATTTGCATAATGCCCACCTATGTTGTACGTTGTCCGCCCGTGAACAACTTGTCCCGCCCTCAAATGTCATTTTACTGACGACTGCTTCTCAAATCTCGGATTTCTCGGGATTCGCAAAACGCTTGCTCCTGAAATATGGGTCAGTACCCAGTTTATTTGCTCCTCAGAATCACAACCTGTAAGTATGAATAATTATTGATGTATTTTCTGCCGGGTGTTCAAAATACATAGTTTTGTGTTTTATATTGTGTATGTTTCCGGCTAACAGGCTAACTCATGTTATTACTGTCTTACTGAAATACTGTGGGCCACTATTACCTAAAACTGTCTTAATGCAGATTGTCTGTCGTTCTTACAACTTTGAGTAAAGATAAAGGATGGAGCAAGATTTGTTTTTACAAACGTTTATGTTATAATCAGTCACTTTAGTGCTGGGCTAACATATGCACCATTATTGATACAATACTAATGTAATTTAATTAAATTTAATGCAGACACCTGTCAATGCTGATGGTGAGGAATTACAGTTGCAACATCTCATAATGTACCTCAAAATGAGTAGGGTATTACTCAGAAAGATCCTGCTCAAGCTGTTGAGGTTCGGGTTGAATAACTAATTCATCCAATGTTTCGTTATCGGACTCGCGCTTGGATTTATATGGTAAAATCAACATCATTGTTACTGTCTTTACAGTGTGTACAAACGCTTAGCTTTAGGAAGCCTCCGGACGGAGCTTAAGTTCTGTTATGGTAATGGCCGTTTAGCTTCCGAAACACGTGCTGTACGCGATAGACCAGTTACACTAGACCGGGCCATCTGGCCAATCAGAGCAGAGTAGGCTCGTGGAAAGGAGGAATTTAGTGAGACTGATTCATCTGTCGAGTTGTTTGAGAAAAATGTGGTGTGAAAACTGGATTTTGACCTTTGATGCTTGTAAACCTGTTGTAGGAGACCCCCAAAACAACATTAGCCTTTAAAATAGCAGAATAGGGGATAATTAATTAATTAATTTTAAAAAACAGCCATTCAAATATTTTATGGGTGAAACAGGAAAATAATAGGCTAAAAAAAAAATGTAATGATTGGATCATGAAAAGTGGAAGTTACATAAAATAAAAGAGCCACATGGTTGTAGGGTAGGGGTTATACAAAATAAGAGTAATAAATAAAAAATAAAATTAAGAAATAATTTTGATGTTAGCTGAAAATAAGACTTTTCAGAAGTAGGTTTTTGGCATAACGTTCACAGATGAACCATGAACAAAAACAAGGAATGTGTATTAAAGTAAAAAGGCTCCATTTTGATTTCATGTTGACTTGAAATAAAGCACAAAGGCTGGTTTGCATTGATCACGGTTGTTATTGTGGTGTTTATCTCATCAGACAGCATGCGAGTGAGTTTTAGCGGGAAGGCTTCGTGCTGGGCTGTGAAGTCAAAGCCATAATTTAGAGTTAGCAGCGTAGCAGAAGATCTGATCTGAGAAAGACGTCTGCTCTCACACTGGCAGCAGGATTGATTACCGCTCTGTGTGTATGACATTAGAGTGTGTGTGTATGTGTGGTGCAGCACATGGAGAAAGCATCAGTTTAGTTTACTTCAGTGGAGTGTTGAGTTGAGGCTCTTTTAAGGAAACTGTTGGCTAGATAATCTGTTTGCCTGAAGCCTTTTGGTATCTGTTACTGAACTGCTGCTGTTTGCTGCTTTTATATTTCTGTATGTGTCATCTTTGACTGTCGGCTACATTATGTCAAACTTATTGTTCAGTCTGACAGCCTGTAACTTAATATTCTATACTCTCCACATTTTGTAGTGGTGCTTGCTAGCAAGTATCACTTTTACTGTTGTGAGGATTATGGATTTGAACAAACCTCAATTGTAAGAAACATTTGACACATAACTGGTTTTGCAACATTTGTGCTACAGAAATGAATGATACCTGAAAATTTGCTGCTTGTAGAGGAGAAATGCTATTACTTTAATTTTTGTCTGACTGACCATAAAACAGATGAAAAAATTCCTGTAGACTTACACTCTAAAAAATGCTAGGTTGTTTCAACCCACGGATGTGTCAAATATGGACAAACCATGGGTTTATCTATATTTGACCCAAACATGGGTCTGATGCAACACCAGAATATCATATAGACTTGGGGGGAACCTTTGACTTTGGCCAGTAAGCAGTCACCTAATAACCACCCAGGAAATCCTAGCAACCACCCAGAACACCCTAGTAACCGCATAGTAATGTGCTAAAACCCCCAGAACACCATAACAACTAAGGGTGTGAACCTACACTGGTCTCACATTCGGTTCGATTGATTATCATGTCATCGATTCAGTTCAATTCGAAATCACTGTGCATCACAATGCATTGACGATGCACTGCATCCTCAATTTTCAATTTTACTTTTAATTGTCCAGTTAACTAAAACATAAGCATTAGTCTAAATTTTTGTTAGATTTTTAGATTTAGATTTTTTACAGTGTAGCTGATGATAAATAAAATGCAGCTCATATCTGTTGTTTTCGGTTACGTGAACTCCATTAAATCTGCATATAGCGCGGGAATTGGAGATCGGATTTATATCCGTTTTGCGGAGATACATTTATGTGACCAAGTGTAAATGAAATCGTTACCGAATCGTCCTCGTCTGCATCGCGATGCATTGTAGAAACTATTAATTTCGACACCCCTGATAACTACCATATAGCAACACTCTGGTGGCCACCCACAACTGCCTTCACTGTCAGAAAAAAAAAACATGCAAAAATTGTGCCTCTAGGGATATAACAGCTTGTCACTTCTTTTACCCCTAAAAAGGTGCTTATTAGTACATTAAGAGAACACTCTAAAAAAACTCTAGGGCTGGACTGGAATATTAGAATATTTGTTTGTTCAAATCTGGGATTCGAATATTCGTTTTTGTTTTACAATACAATACTCTTTTTTTTAGAATAATCTTATAGCCTAGCCGTTTTTAATAGGATGGACAGTTGAATAGGAACCCAACCTCGTTAGCCTAAGTGTTCCCTGCAACTGAGTATTCTCTGTCTAGAGCGCACAACTGCATGAGCAGACACGTTCAGTTTTTATTTATAGTGTTTGTTTGTAATGTCTGTTCTCTAACTGAACTAAATTATTTTATTACTATAAAAAAAATCTAAACGACGGTGGGGGCAGTGCGCAAGTGATGTAACCGGTGTTATGCCTGAACACCGGTAACACGACTATCGCAGCAAGCCTATTACCTGTTATTATCGAAATTAATCTACTGCGAAATATAGGAGCTAACAGACGTAACAGACTGGTGGGTTTTGTATCACTAGTGCAGTGTCCGTTCTTGGAGCGCCCCTTCTTGAGATTCCTGCCTTTATTAGAGAAGAATATGTTCAGCCCCCTCCCTCCAAAGCTTCAATATTCAGTGTTGATTACTACCGAAGCGAAAATGGTATTCGGACCAGCCCTAAAAAACTCTGGGTTATTTTTTCAACCCAAACACTGGGTTGAGATCAGTGCTTAATTTGAGCCGGATGCTGTTCCGGAAAATGTCAGATTTTGGATTTTGAGTTCCGGCATTTTTTTTTTTAAACGATCCAGCATAAACACGTGCATTACATAGTGACATGCTGTCACGTAGTAAGCAGGGATGAGGAGAGATGAGAATCCAAATGTAGAAACATTTATTTAAAAAAAACACACAAAACAAGATAATCCAGAGCTGAGACAGGAACAGATCTAGACCAGGGTAAACCTCAAATGCAACATCTTATGAAGACTATCAAGAACAACAACCAACGAACAACAACTGAAGCACTGGGGTATATATACACACAGGGAAACAAGGCTAACAAGATAACAAGGGGGAGTGGCTTATAGGCAACACCTGGGGAAAACTAATCATCCATAAAGACTACAAAGAACTACAAAACATGACACAAGACAGGTAATCACAACAGTCCTCACACAAGACAGGGAAACATAGGCTGAGATCATAACACGTGTGCGTGAAACGAGCAGAGCAGAGTTAGCGTTTCAGTTCATTCCTATGGAAGTTGAAGCTCAACTTCTATAGGAATGTATTGAAAACGTGCACGCACCGTGAAAGAGAGAGAGCGAGCGTGGGTTAATGCCAATGTATGTTTTGCTTTTGGCCCTCAGCATATATATTTTATAAGTTTAAAATCACTCTCATTGGTTGGTGCTTACTGCTTATTCTAGCTGAGTCCCCAGCACAAGTTTTTTTTTAAGGTGTCGTTATTTTAGAACATTATTTTCGAAATGTATTAATTCCTTGGCGACGCGTCATGAAGCCCTATGACATATATGTAGGCCATCGCGTTTATTTAGTTTTTCCTTTTTTATTCAAAATATTCAGAAACTTGTTAACTATATCATAAATTATATGATATATTCCGATTTTCAAATATGTGGACATACCTTTATAATGATCATGTTAGTTAATGCACAATGAGTTTCCACCACAATTCAGAGGATCTGCCGGATTTACATCACGTAAATTCATACATTTTTCCTACATAAAAGTAAGTGGCCGGTGAACTGGGAGAAGAATAGAGTAAACTTTGTTTCATACACAATGTGCAGGCTATCTGATATGAATAAAAACTTTGTCAAATTATTATTGAAATGATTACTATTGCAGCTTCCATAGACATAGAAAAGCACAGTGTGTCCGTTTCTGGCTCAGCGTGTAAAAAAGTGTGAAAGCACGTTTGAATTTAGCAGTAACACACTGAACGTTCTAATCACGTTAAAATCAGTCCCGTTGACAAATTGAAACTGAGAAGGCACAAATCAGATCTGACAGGGAAATGCCCCATTTTGCCCCATCGTGGCTCGTCGCTGAGAAAATATCACTGATCATCTGAATGATTTTTGGTCTTAACGCTAAATACGTGACAGAATAATACAGCTGTAGTTAGGGCCGTGAGAAACTTTTACTTTTTGCTGTGCAGAAAGTTGTGAACGATGCTTTTACAGCTGTGCTATCACCATTCAGTGACGTCATTGTATGTTCTGGGAAAACTGAAGTTGTATGGTCCGTGTCGGTCACAGTGCCTTTTAATTGCTGTTTTTGATCCGGCAATGATTAATTTACAAATTAAGCACTGGTTGAGACTGTTTGGTAAGACAGCTGGTTTGATTTGACCCAATATGGGTTGATAATTGTTCATAATCAGTAATCCAACGGCGCTGGGTTGGGAACGGGAAAAACCGTAACACTGTGGCATGCAGGGAAAGAGACAAGTTTTTTTTACTGGATTTCAATGGAGGAGATCCTGCAAGCAATTTTGCACGTAAAAGACGTCTAATAGCCATCCAAACACAGCCCTGACGTCTAGGCTAAAACAAGGCAAAATTTGGGCTGGCAGTGAATATTTAATAGACGTCTAACCGTAGCCCAAGTATAGACTAGTCATCTAGAACATGAACATGTCAAAGTAATGAAACCAAGTAAGGCAAAGCAGACGCACACCTTTTTGACATGCAAGTTTGCTTAAGAGAGTGTGCAGTTGTTCTCTTTTAATTAAAGAAATGAAACCAAACACCTTGTAATCACTGTTGACTTTGTTTACATGATGAAATATTATACATCTCGCACATTATTTTGGCAAAAATGACATGTAACCAAATTCAAAGTTATTTTGGCTAGAAGGGGGTTACTTATAGCCAGACTATATTGGGTCTATAGTTAACCAAGATGGTGAAATGATGGCTATTGCTTGCTGGGGAGGCTTAACTATGCTGAAAAAAAACAGCTTTCGTGAGGGAAGAGGTTATCATTTAATGAACTAACAGGCTATCAGATAATAATATGTTTGCCATTAGACATTTGCTTTTAATTTATCTATTTTTAGATTTTAAAGCGAAAAATAGCTAAAAGAAGCCACTGACAATTAGCATTGGTGGCAGGTAGGATTCTGTTTACGCCACTTCTCATTCATTTCTATGGTATCTGCAAACAGTGACTGTTGCACAACTCTGATAGAAATTCAATGAAGTCAAAGCTGTAATGTGATTGGTTTTCAAGGCATATGTGATCCAAGATGACCGTTGCACTTTCTCCAATGGTAGAACCATGGAGGTTGGTGTCTCCCTATAAGACCATCTCTAATAGGTACTTCTATGAACCATTTAAGGGTAAATGGTACAAATGGTCTCTTTAAGGGAACTGCCCCAGTGACAAGTTGTTGTACCCCTAAAGGCAGAAATTTTCGCACATTTTTTTTTTCTTTCTGAAAGTGTTGTAAAATTTGCTAGGACAAATATTTACTAAGCACTGTACCCTAGTATATATATATGCTATATAATTATCAATCATTCAGTACCATGTTTGTATTACTGTCTGATGCCATCCCTGTTTGATACATCTTTTAACTGTTACATTTAGGCAGTGTTGAATGACAAACAAATAGTACCATGGTATTACCATGGTTTTTGGACATGTTATTCTTTGAAGTACTTTGGATTACCATGTAAAAACCATTGTGCATGAATATGGCAGTACTTGATGGAAAATCCATATTTATCCTCGCTAATGGCACCTACTGTAAATGCTGTTGCATGGCAACCAAAAGAGGGAACAAGTTCTTTAGAGGAGTTCTTCAGTCTGATCATGAGGATGTGCAAAATAACTTTGAAACTTATTTGGAGCAGGATGAGGACTAGAGGAAACCAGCGGATTAAGGTTGCCTGGTCTAAATTCAGCGTGTACATTCAGGGCTTGATGTTGTGAGCAGTTTTTTCTGCGTCTTTGTTTTGGCTGTTTGGGACAGTGATGTCATTCTCCACTGCAAAGAGTTCTGAAAAGCCTCCAGTAAGTTGGGTCAAGTCGGGTTGGGTTTGTCTCCTCTGCTCTTCTGTTTGTCCTCCACTGCAGTTCAGAGCCGATTTCACAGTTTTTCTTTTGAGTGCCACTGAAAAAGGGCAGATTCCTTCCTGCCCACAAACTCTCACACCGAACCGCACAGCAATCCTGGGAAAATCCAAACCTTTTGGCATCCCAACAACCGCACCGGGCTGGACTCGCACACACAAAGAGCTGGATGAGGGATGGTTTGTAAGTGTGTCCGCTGCCCGGCACGGTCTATGTTTGCTTTCTGTGGTTGAATGTATGCGGTCATTGTTCCCTCTATGAGGCCTGACCCTGCCAGATGATGGAGAAGATAGAGAACCTTCTTTTCTGTTAAAAGACAAGTGGCCTCACTAGCACAGGCTGGCGTCCTGCCGGGTATGGTCTGCGAGAGAAAGAAGAGGGCAGCCGTGCCAGGCTGTTTCACCCTCTGTGCCAGCTAAAGCGAGTACCAGCCGCAAACAGCCCAAAGAGCTCTGTTGTGTGCTGGACTCCAAGCTTTTCACAATCACATACAGGCTCAAAATGAACTTTATAAAAACATGGTTTATGAAAGACAAGATCGAGTTTAACCAAACACAGAACACACACTCCTCTGAGCTGTTGATTGTTGGTTGGCTCACATCGGAGGAGTCTTTTCTCTTGTTCAGAGGGTAATCTGATGAAAGGATACAGCTGTGACCCTCTACTGGACCCTGGCATCATTTCTGAGCAGTGGGCATGATACTTTGAAAGTAAAGGACAAAAGAATGAGAGTATGAGTGTTGAGAGATTATGTCATAGGCATATTACACATCAGTCATTTTATCCATCACACAAAAATTTTTTTGCACTTACATAAAGGTGAATGTATTTGCCCTGGTATATTCCTTATTTCTGTTTAGTTTTATCATAATATGTTTTAAGCCTTATTACACACTTCTGAATTACATAAATCTTAAATCGTAAAGCCCCTGGTATAATTTCTGCGTCCAGACGCGTCTCACACGCAGTCGTGTTCGCACAGCTTTCAAAGTATACTCAACCGCGGATGAGCGCAGATGGCCGAGTTCGACACGCACGCAGCACAATTGTTGTGACTCTTCTGACTTTCTGACGCATGCGCTGTTGTACATGCACCTGCTGCGTGGTCTCTCAAATTGGGCTGCCTTTCTTGTGCATGCGCTGTTGTATTTGGACAAAAATTGGGCTGCACGCAGGCGGGGTGTGCGAACGCTCGCGAAGCCTCCTGATGATGAAAATTACGACGGCCGAAGTATACTTTGGGCTTTATGATGGAGTCCCTCACAAAGGAAATCATTGTATTTGGGGGTCCTTTTTTAAAGTGCTTACAAATAATCAGATAATAAATAATCAGAGTAAAGTAGCATGCGTATTTGGCTTGCGAGGAGATTTCGGTATTTTGGAGCATATATAAGCCTCCTGTCATGCTGATTGGATAGAATATTGGAACGTGTTACTCCCGAACTTTGTTGATGAAACATAATTTTTGACTTGCAATGGCTTGCCTTACAATGAAAGATCTAAAATTGGCAATATTCTAATTGGCTAAATTAATAAGACTGTAAAATGTAATGATATAATAGTATAATACACACAAAAGTTCCTCCTAAAATTACTTTTTATGAAAAGATTGATGTAAGAGTAAAGAATATATCTAGAAAATGAATGTGGATAGCACATTACATGAATGTGGATAGCAGAGTTTTGGCCTCAGGTAGATGAAATCGATCTCTTCTGAATCTCCAGTAGGATTGCTTAGCTCTTAATCTCAGGAAACGGTATCAGGAAACTTAAACAAAACTCTCAATTTGCTCTTAGATTAGATCTAGGAGAAAAAAAAGAGATATTAAAGAGGTGATTGGTTTTTCCTCTTAGTTTTAATGTGCCTGGAGACTCCACACTTTACTGTTTCACATGCCAGTCATCAGACCAGCGATTCTCTCTTTCTCTCTCTTCACTCTCTCTGTGTTTGATTGGGTTCCAGCTCTGTTCTGAATAAAGGCTTAGAGAACTTTGTTTCCCACAAGTGAACAAAAGCGGTGACAGACAGAATGGAGCGGCTCAGAGAGGGAGGAGAACAGAACGATGAAGAAACGCTCTCAGTCTGTAGGAACTAATCAGACTCTCGTTTAGCAAACGCAGGCATTCCTGTTGATGAAAGGAGAGGAGATGTAAGGCGGGACGGGGTCGGACTGAGCTCTTACAACTTCAGAACAACAGCAGACCGACTCCATTATCCACTGTATGGCCTCATTAACCAGCGCTCCACACACACTCAACACACGTAACAAACAACAACTAACATGGACTCAACCCTCAAACACATACAATTCACTATTGTATTTCTGCTTAGTCCACTACTCTCTGGAATACTTGATTTTGATTGGTCAATCTTGGCAGAGTGCACTCAAATATTTTGTATAAAGAGCGCTTAACTGTGTAATTGACTTTTGTCCCAGTCAGCCGGTCATTATCGCAAAATAAACCCTGCCAGGGTGATCAGCACCCCAATGAGAAGCAGTTGAACTCTTTTCAATTTATTTGGATTTCACTGCTTTTGTGCTATATGCATATATAAGTTTACCTTTTTTTTTATTCTTTTTTTTTTTTACTTAAACATGTTTTAGATTGTTATAATAGAAAAGTAACTATTAAAGTTGCACTTCTTTTGTCCCGCCTGCACTGTCCAGACAATCAAGTAGCCCCTGCCATTAGAGCAAGAAATTGACTCTCAAGCATGAGAAACTGGGAAAATGGAACATTACATTTTAAAATCATCTTTAAATTTGAAATACAAATAGATACAGACACAGATATGTCAACAAGTGGTGGAAAAATAGGATATATGAAAATATATACTGTGTAAATCTTAATCTTTTTATAGCACTACACAAAATTCCCAAACATCAGCTAAATGAATGCATTATTTAAAGCCAGGCTGTTAGTGTGTAAGGTGCAGTGAGCTCTTGGGGAATGGATTGAAGTTGTTGACTGTAATTGGTAATTTAGCTGCACTGAGGTACTATGTGCCAAGAAAGTGATTATTCAGGCATGTCCCTTGCTGTTCTCACACTGCTCACTGCTCACCGAAAGAGCAGAACCTGGTCCCATTAGAAACTTACACAAGCAGGTCCATAGCAGCTATTATAAGTGAAGTTCATTACTTATAATTTCGGAATATCCACATTTCTACCTGGAAAACTGCAATTGAACACTACTTGAAGTCGAACTTTCAATGTGGAAACTTGGAATCAACTCTGAATTTAACAAATAGTCGTATGAACTTGGTGGCACCTAGGTAGATGTACACAGTTACCAATAAACATTAACTTTTGAGCAAATAAAATGCACCAATGTGTAAAAGTTAATGAATAATGTGATAATAAAGCATAAATTGTTTGAAGAAACAAATAAATAATTATATTTATTTCCAATCATATACTCACAAAGAACAAACATTGAAGGTAGGGTAGGCAATTTGTTTTATAAACACTTTTTGCTGTATACTGGTTAAAACTCTCTTTACATCCTGATAGAAATCAATAATAGAAGTGGTCTTAATATTAAAACATGTACATATATCTTCTGTTGAAGTCTCAGGACCAACAAATGTTTGTCCAATCGGGGGATGTCCTAGCTGCCTGTCATATGTATTTCCATACCTCCGTGCACCCTGCTCGCGTCATCAGCGCATTCTGTAAGGCTTCCCTGGCTGTAAATCGCATACTTCCCTACTATATAGTTGGCAAAAAACAGTATGTGACAAAAGTAGTATGTCTGAATTTACAGTACTCATAAAGAGTAGGCAAATAGTACCCGGACAGCCTACTTCTACCGGTGAGATTCTGAAGTGTGCATACAATGGACACTTTACTATCCCATGAGGCCACGGAAGAGAATTTGTGTATGGCAGTGAAGCAACTATAGGTCACATGATAATGTCAACATGGCAAATCTACATCCGGATTACATACTACACACATTCATACTACATGGAACATACTTTTTTAGCAGTCGTGAAGTAATTACTTATTCAAAATATGTACCTACTCAAGAGAGTATGCAATTTCGGACACAGCCACTGAGTGCCACAAACAAACAGCAGCCACATTTTACAGTTCCTCCTGAACCAAAACAACGAGGTTATGCTGTCCACGCCATGTTGTAACCGTAATTACAAGATGGCAACCCGTGATGTTCTACCCGGAGCTGATCACGTCCTCAGACTCGGATTTATGAGTTTCTGTCAACTTTATCAACACCGAAATGAATCTGCTCCAGTAAGTTGGTACAAGTAAGAGCACTGTAAGTTGTTCACGTTCGAAATGTGCTTTGAGACCTGAGGTAATTTAACGGCATATCTTGTGACGCTTTGCAGACTCTGCTGCTCTGGCAGTGCACTTTAATGTGTTTTGAAGGAGGCGTGGCTTTGGAGAGTGCTCTGAAGGGACGATGGGATCTCATGCTTTCAATGCTAGCTTGCTATTGCTAGCCTCTCCGAAATTGCCTACCCTAACTTTAATATAGCACAGAATTATTTATCCACAACAGTTTGGTTGATAAACCTTACTTGTTGACAAATTAACCTGCAAAGCTGTCAATGGTAGCATTGACATTTTGTTTCCTTAGATGTAATTTTTTTCAAATGTCTTTATGATTGTAAGTAGGAAGTTCCCACACCACTACACATTTTGGAAATTAATCAATATTTTTTGACACAATGTGGCGATTAATTAATCGCAAATTAATCGCACATCAAATTTGGCTGAGAAATTACTCCCAAAAGATCATTTAAAGTCATTGTTGTGTAAAAAATCAAATAGACATTACAAAAAGTAGCTTCAGAAAGAAATATTTTTGGGTAAGCTATACTTTTAATGTTTGTTTTTATTAATATGGAAAAATAAAATTATTTTTAATGAAATTATACTCTAAATAAGAAACTAAAACGTAAGTGTCTAATTGAGTAAGTCATTGAGTCATTCATTCATGCATTCGATTCAAACAGCTGATTCATTCAAGAGTGAAGTAAATGGCTCTCGTTATGAAAATGGTAAATGGTTCTCTTTATGGTCCATTGAATCATTGGTTCACCTGATTCGTTCCAAACGCGGATTCAGAAATGAAATGCAACTGTGTGTGCAACTTTGTCTTTATATTTTCATTGGCAAAACTGAGTAAAACAGACAATATTGTGTCTTAAACAACACAATATTAACTTATTTATTTTATTAAGCTGTTGTATAAGATCAGTATCGCATTTGCACTCGTCTCGTGCTATTCTGTACAGAAAAACAGAACTCGTGTGATATTGCAAATACTGTAGGCTATATCATGTTTTAAATGTGAGGGCGCAGACAAAACGGGGCACGGTTCACATGATAAATTGGTCATGTGAAAGCTGTCATGTGGACCCGGGTGAGCTGAGCTCAGGGGTACCAAACCCGATCCTGAAGGAGGTGGTCTGAGTTCGGTTGCGCTCGAACTGTGCCACGATTCACGTGAATGTGAAAGCAACACGAACTCGGGTGCACAAGAAAAGTAACCTGCGCATGCGTTTTATCAGATGACGATGTATTTAGTTCAATAAAACACATGTAAGGGATATGTTAGTGTTGATGATTTACCTTGGATACGAGCGAGAGTGTGTCTACAGTGTATAACAATCACGCTCTGACACGGACCACAACAAACGTGCCCAATGTAAAACGCCCTGAGACTAAAACGGCATTTTTGCCTCATATCTTGAATTTTAGGGACATTCTAACTGCATTCTATAGGCTCCATCACACAGTGAGTTGTTGCCCTGCATCATATTCTTCATCAATCAACTGTATGAAATGTAAGATGACCAAAGTAGGTCTGGGGCGTGGCAAGTGCGTTACATGCGTTAATAATTTTAACGCATTATTTTTCCCCATAACTAATTAATCTAATTAACGTGTTAAATCGACAGCCGTGATTTTTTTTTTTTTTTTAATTATCATTTTGCCTGGTAAGTGCATTTTCTTTTTTTTCTTTTTTTTTGAAGCCAGTCACAAACATCTGTCAGCCAGTTTCAATGGCGGTAGCCTGAACAAATTCAAATTCTACTATGGCTAGGACTCTCAACATGCCTTTCTACAGCTTGCCTTTTAACAAGTCAAATAAGACTGCTGGGCAAAAGTTATGTCACCTAATTATTTCATGAATATGCATGACATAAACGGATAAGGTTTATAATGTTTCCTTAAGGAAGTCTACAATACCTGGACAGAGCTATCTATTGTTCATTGTTGTTGATCAGCTTCCTCATAAAACTTGCATGAAACAGTAGTCAAAGTAATAGTCATGTGCCTCAACAAGTAAAGTCATAACATAATGATACTGTTGCAAATCGTTAGCTAATGATTAATTAAAGCAGACAACTGGAAGTTGAAATGTATGGCTTTGACCCATTGTAGTAATTAACACATTAATTTACACTGTTAGTTAATATAATATGTTATTAGGGAATTAATACAATATGACACATTTAACTAATAACAATTTAATGATTACTTAATCTATTAATCATATAGAATCTTAATTAGTTGCTGATGCAGTAATCATTAATAAATGTTTTAGTTCTTCATGAGTCATACATTAACTTGTGATTATCTGTGCATTAGTTAAGCATGAATTAATGCATATTAGTGCACCCGTATTGTAAAGTGTTACCGCTCAGTCATTAGTGAAGATTTGGAACAGTGCAGCATTTAATCACATTAGAACGGCTGCCAATTCAGTTTTATCATTTAAAGTTATCATCGATCTGCAGTTACTAACTTCTGTTTCACTAAGTTTTACGGTTGAAGAGCATGGTTTTCCTGACCCACTAGCTATATCAGCACCAAACCAGTACTAACCAAAATTAACCAGCTGGCTAATAAGCCAGCAGAGAAATCCATATGTGTCCAAGCTGCATGAGACATTTCTGCAGTCTAAACTTATACTAAACTTTTTTTTCTAATTTTTGAAGATTTAGTATTGATTTAAAGGTTTGTTTTAATAACAAAAAAAAGTCCTTTCACAGGTCGCAAATTTCCACATCATTTGGTGCCATTTAAAAATAATGTCAACATTTTGTTGGCCTTAACTGGATGTGGAGATCACCTCGGGCTGTTTTTTTCCACTTTGTGCAAATCATTTCTGAAATGTTGTTTGAAATAAAAGCTGCACTACACTGATTTCCTCACTCACACACACACACACACACACATCAGTAAAACTTACTGAACCTCACAGACGTTTTGTCTCAGAGATTAAATATATCAAATAAATGTGCCTCAGTTCATTTATTTAGCAATTAAAAGGTCATTATTTTGATATTTCTTCTTTGCAAACCTGCAGTTTGAGATCGTTTCATCATGGTACAACTCTTGATTCTCAGTATAGGCTAAGAAAGGATGTCATGCTAGTTGGGGACAGTCTGCATTTGGATGTTCTTTTGATTTGAGTGATGAAATATGCAAACATACTAAATGCTTCAGAGTGTTTTAGAAGCCAGATGCAAAGCACTGCAGTCATAAAACATTAGCCAAAAAAAGATGTCCAGGGTTACTTAGCAGAAGCTGACACAAAAATATGTCAAAATCTGACGTGAAGATTGACGCAGGACCTAGGAATGATGCTAGAGGAGATGAGTTAAGTGCTTTGTAACATGCATGTATTCTATGTTCTGTCTTTTTTCCCTTTTTTTCCATTGTTCTTCATCAAATGACTAGCCAGATTTGGGTTTGTCATACCATAGAGCACAAGAGATTCTAGCACATGTGTTAACCAGTAGGTTAGTTGTGGTTCATTTCACAAGTTCACACTTACAAATATGTCAGATAGAATAAATGGTATGCGTATTTTGCATGCTGTCTGAGGAGAGGGCTCCGAAGGCATGGACTCCACTAGACCTCTGAAGGTGTGCTGTGGTATCTGGCACCAAGATGTTAGCAGCAGATCCTTTAAGTCCTGTAAGTTGCGAGGTGGGGCCTCCATGGGTCGGACTTGTTTGTTCAGCACATCCCACAGATGCTTGATTGGACTGAGATCTGGGGAATTTGGAGGCCAAGTTAACACCTCAAACTCGTTGTTGTGCTCCTCAAACCATTCCTGAACCATTTTTGCTTTGTGGCAGGGCGCATTATCCTGCTGAAAGAGACCACAGCCACCAGGGAATACCTTTTCCATGAAAGGGTTACATGGTCTGCAACAATGCTTAGGCAGGTGGTACGAGTCAAAGAATTCACATGGATGGCAGGACCCAAGTTTTCCCAGCAGAACATTGCCCAAAGCATCACACTGCCTCTGCCAGCTTGCCTTCTTCCCATAGTGCATCCTGGTGCCATGTATTCCCCAAGTAAGCGATGCACATGCACCAGGCCATCCACGTGATGTAAAAGAAAACATGATTTATCAGACCGGGCCACCTTCTTCCATTGCTCCGTGGTCCAGATCTGATGCTCACATGTCCACTCTTGCCTTTTTCATGGGTCAGTGGCTATGCAGCCCCATACGCAACAAACTGCGATGCACTGTGTATTCTGACACATTTCTAAAAGAACCAGCATTAACTTCTTGAGCAATTTGAGCTATGGTTGCTTGTCTGTTTGATCAGACCACACAGGCCAACCTTCGCTCCCCACGTGCATCAATGAGCCTTGGCCGCCCATGACATGATAGATACTGACCACTGCATACTGGGAACACCCCACAAGAGCTGCAGTTTTGGAGATGCTCTGACCCAGTCGTCTAGCCATCACAATTTGGCCCTTGTCAAACTCACTCAAATCCTTACGCTTGCCCATTTTTCCTGCTTCTAACACATCATCTTTGTGGACAAAATGTTCACTTGCTGCCTAATATATCCCACTTACTAACAGGTGCCGTGATAAAGAGATAATCAGTGCTATTCACTTCACCTGTCAGTGGTCATAATGTCATGCTTGATCAGTATATATATATATATATATATATATATATATATATATATTGGTCTTGTATGATTTGGTTTGCTCTTGTATGATTCTTTCAGTGATGGATGTTTTGCATTTGTAAGCTCGGCTCACGTTTAGGACGCTTGTGGGCGCGCTTTGCACATCTGTAGTTGGTATTGCTGTGAGCTGTGCTTTCATTGTTCCTGAGAGGAACTTGTCATAATGTCTCCCGCTGTTCTGGGGATCCACCGTCTCATTATGGCCATATGCTACCAGCACATCCAGACACTGTGACATGCATTATACATGTGGATTAATGCAGCCCGGATCCACCCTGCTAGCCAGCTTTGATCTCCACTCTGGATTTCCAGAAATAGACAATAATGACTCATTCATACACTTGCTTTTAGGCATCTTAACTTCATTAGATGTGTGTGTATATGTAGAGTGTTCACATTTACAGTACAAAAAATGCTTTCCAATTGTGAATTTCTGATTAATGTCAGGTGCAGGAATATCATCTTAAGCAGAGGTCTTTAACCCTGTTCCTTAAGACCCACTTCAAAGTTTATTTCCGACCTGCTTCAGCATGCCTGGCTGTGATTTTCAAGCAATCCCAAAGAGCTTAATTAGCTGGTTCAGTTGTGTTTGATTAGGGTTGGATCTAAACTCTACAGGACAGTGGGTCCAGGGTTGAAGACCTCTGGTCTTAAGTTCTGGTGAGGTTGAAAATGTGTATTTCATCCTTTTAGGTGTGTTGCTGATGGTATTGTGCTTGTGTGCATGCTGATAGCAGATAGCGTTGCTCTCATTAGCTGAATCTAATCACTAATGTGTAAGGAAGATTAGCATCTAACTGGCTAATCAGTGTAAAATCAGTTCATAGCAAGGAGGAAAATGACCAGCTGTGTTTTTGTTTATTTGGGCATGCCTACGGAATAACAATGATGATGAAGATGATTAAAGTCAATGTAAACTGTCCATGTTAGCATACTTGTGCATATAAAGACCTATTCACATGGAGACAAATGTTTGGTGCGATAAACGTGATCTTATATTTGGTGGTGTTTGATAAACACCACAGTGAATATAAAAATCTGAATGGCCGCTTGAAAGCATGTACATACTGTGTACGAGATCTCCTTTCTTCTCTGTGTCAGAAAGGGAACGTTGCGTAGCGCTGCTTAGTTTAGAGGGTAACCCGGGTATTTCTGATTTTCTATAAGCACCAACTACTGTCATAGAGTGAATTTGCATTTTCACTCAACCCTGTCTGTCATTTTTTTCACATTGGTCTGAATAGACCAATTGAATGCAAACACTGGACTGAATTTTCATGACAAATATTTGTGATGATGTGAACAAGCCTTAAGACTACATTTTATTAGGATTTGACAGGATGTTGCCACTAAATATACTTTGTAATTTGCCTAATAAAAACCACACATGTACGCCTTTGTCATAAATCAAAATCATTAAAAACACATGAAACATGACACCTATAATCGTATGCCTGTACTCTCTTCTCTGAGGATAATATCTCTGTTGTGTTCCACTTGTCAGTCACAATGACAGCCTCGTGTGAATGCCCTAATTCATTCACGTAAGACCTGTCAGCTGAAAAGTGGAACAGAGATATTCAATATCAAAATACTGACTTTTGGGTGAACTATCCCTTTAGATATTAAACTTTGGTGTAATGATACCTTAAATTGGGAATAGGAAACTTTGGTCCTGGAGGGCCAATGTCCTGCTGAGTTTAGTTCCAACCCTAATCAAACACACCTGAACAAGCTAATCGAGGTCTTCAGGATTATTTGTTCCAAACCAGTATGAATTTCTTTCTTCTGCTGAACACAAAAGAAGATATTTTGAAGAATATCGGTAACCAAACAGTTGATGAACCCTAACCCTAACCCATACAGGTTTGGAGCAACATGACGGTGAGTACATTTTTGGGTGAACTGTCCCTTTAAGTGTTTAAAAAAACACAGATTTAATGATAAGATTTAATCCACTGGTTTGTGTGGTCAACATAAACCTCTAACACCCTATGCAGACTCTCAACTTCCTGCGACTCAAAGAGCAGAGGATAAAACAACTGTAACATCAAAACCTGAGAGAGAAATTAAGTAGAAGTGAACTTAAGTAGGTAACCTAGCGTTGAACGTAAGAATCACCAACAATCCCTGTAAACCCTTTCAAGGGATGTCAAGCCCAACAACAAGACATCAGAATTCTATCCAAAGCTGACTCAAGCAGTTCAAACGAAGGCCCTGTGAAGCCTTCCCTAATTTCCCTAATATCTGTAAGGTTTAACCACCGTTGTCTCTCCATTGCCAACGACCCAGCCATAGAGCAGCCAATCACATATTTGGTGGGAAAAAATCAGTGCCAAATCAGTTGCTCGTCAAAGCTCCTTGACTGCCTCAGGAGTCAAGCCAGCACCCTAGTCCATATGTTTTGGGATGCCTGCAGTACCACCATTGGCCCCTGCAAGTCCAGCTTTAACAGTTCATGGCACATGAAACCATATCCAACATTTCTGTATAAGCCAGAGAGGGACGTGCTTCCCAACTGCATGTGGGAAGAGCCGTCCTCCTGCCCTAAACTGAACTCCTCAGAGTCTGAAACTCCTGCAGTCTAGAGAACATCACCATCATGCTTGAAAGAAAATGCATTGCAAGCTACCTGAATCGGGCACAGCTCGTCATGTGTAAATTTCACTGGAGAAACACTGCCGGAGAGTAAGGGGGAATACATCGGCTCACTCTTCATAGCCTCAAGCTTAAAGGGGTCATTTAATTATTTTATAATGTTTCCTGAGGTGCAGTTATAATGTTAATATGGTTTTTACATCAATAAATTGTCATAATTTAGAAATAAATTACTATTTCCCACCCTGATTTTAGCCTTCTGGTTTGAAGGCTCTGTTTTAAGGGGCGTGTCTGCTGTGAGACTTCAGTGTAAACGCCCACTGCTGTGATTGGCTGACATTGCATATGAAAAAAGTATTACATGTGGAACCCTCTCAAATACTTTTACTTGGTTTTTACTATTACAATGCAATTTCTGTAAGAGAAATACATTAAGAGATTAATTGTGTAGTGTAAGAGCGTCACTATAATGGGAGTTTTGGCATGTGTCCAGATAAACTCCTGCTGCGTGATCGACAGATTCTGCCATTATTAAGAGAGCATTCTTTGAAGTAAAAACAGGATTGTTCATTATGAATTTAACAGTCATTAGCGATTTACAAATGAAATACTTTACTTTGCAGGGTCCTTGCTGGTTCCAGAACAGTTGGCACAGGCTGATATTTGAGCAAAAGTTAATAAAGCCGGTATCGTATTGCGACCTGTTCTCAAAACAGTCGCTGGTAAAATGTACGGTAAAAACACACAAGTCAGCAATGACGTGAGTAGGATGTTCGTTAAAAAATAAACTGAATCCATTTTTCTCTGACATCAGGATCCTTCGGCAGCTTATGCAAAGATTATTTTTTTCCACAGCCAGGAACAGTCTGCGTGGCATCGCAATCTTGTTATTATCACAGTCTTATTGTAAACAACTACATTAGATTTACTCGCTGCTCATCGACTGAACACCAGTGGGCGGGGACAACAATGTGATAATGTAAAAGTAGGCATTGTTGTCTTGCTCCAGAGGCAGTCGTACGCAAATGATTGTGCCCCCATGACGTCACATGCCACCTCAGATCCAAACAAAGCTTTTTTACATAAAAAAGCTTAAAAAGCTTTTTTTTGATTGCATAATTTAAAAAAAAAATTGATGACGAGGACGTTTTAAGTTATGGAACTTGCAGGATGTATTAATGATACAAAGACGTATTAAATGCCAAACGATCAAGAACATTTTTTATGTCTTATGACCCCTTTAACATCGGATGCCCACGACCCTTGCTCATGTGGCGCCTCAGCAACTGCAGAACTAGAGCAGTGTGAGATAGCCGATTGTCCTCCTTTTTGGAAAAAAAAAAAAAGGCAAGCCTTGAGTAAAGAACTCTAATCTAGAAATTATCACAGTGTGAGCAGATCGATAACCCGCTTGTGCATGCAGAAAGCCCAAGCACTTAACACACTTATCTGTGTTGCAGGCGCGTCCCTTTAAGGCACTATTGATATAGTGCATCAGAGATGGTGTTCACCTGGATGGTGTCACACTTGGATGGTGTTCCCATTGCACCAGCTACTGCCACAGCGTCAAGTGAACCTATGAATGGGAACTTTTTTGACAATGGTTTTCTTCAGTGTTAGAGTGTAACTCTGAAAAAGACTTTCATATTGACCTGTTGAAGGTGCTTGAGAAAGACTGAATTGGATAAGTTAGCCTCCAGGAACTGAGACAGCCCAGAGGAGAAGGGCCTTTCTGTTTAATAAAAGCATATTACAGGCTCAGAAAAAGAAAGAAGAAAAAAAGAGATTCCTCACTGTGCTGCAGTCCTTGTTGATATTAGAGTCTTGATCAATCTCATCTCTCTCTTTTTTGCTCCTCCAGGATGATTTTATAGCGATATTAATAATTGATGTTTATATTAACCTCCATATTTTTGCTTTGTATCATGTCAAATAGAGGAAAGCCAGCAGCGTATAAAAGCGTTGTTTATCATAAGATCCGCTGTCGCAGAGAGACAGAGAGTCACCACAAGCCCTCTTGATCAATGCAAATCTTGTTGGAAAAAATGAGTGTGATTTCTTCTGTTTGTTTATTGAATATGTCATTGGTTCTATTCCGTTAGACGGTAATCCAGAATCAGGTAATTTAATCTCCGTCTCTATCATAGCGATCCATCAAAATCAGAGATTCATTAAACATGGATTTCACACAAGATTAAAAGGCTGCTCAGTGTGCTCTATTGATCAGTTTAGATTCCTTTGTGAATCTGATGAGAAGCACTATTGCACTGCTGAATGTCAATGAATCTGAGTTCTAAATTGAAGCCACATGATGAATATCAACTTTACACATCCACTCTCATCACAAATACAATGCCAGATGTGTGCATCCAGCACACAAGTCATCATATTATTCATAATGGGGCTATATGGCTTCAACGTACTTGAATACATTTGGACAATTAAGGGCAGTACACTACAGGACTGTAAGGGTTTTTCACACCTGAGCGTTTGTTTCGGAACCTGGCTGTTACGAAAAAGAAATTTATTCAAGTGTGCTATTTGTTACACTTACGTGTGGGAGATAAGCGCATGGAGACAAAGGAGAACAGGTAGCAGGAACTTTTAATAACAAAACTCAGGAACACGTAAAACATGAACGAGAACCGACAAACACTGAGGGCAAACTGAGGGCTTAAATACACAGAGCAAATGAGGATAACGAGGAGCAGGTGAAGGACGAGGCACAGGTGAAAGACATAACCGATTAATCAAGATGGGGACAACAAAGTAACAGAGACTAAATCAAAACACATAAGACAGGGTATACATGTAACACTATTAATATACTACTTTTAAACTGAAAGTATACTTTCTTATTTTTAGTCTACTTTGTATGTACTTCTAAGAAATATGCTTAAAACTGCATTTAAGTATACTTGACTAGTACAGAAAAGTGTTGTATATTTGGCCTATACTTGTACTCAAACTTTTGTATTCTAAGCCTTGTAGTTGTGTTTACTTTTTTGATTGAGTAGCCTATTAAATAATTTTTTCACATAGTTTTACATATTGTCTTATAAACTTATATTGTTTGAAAATATTGATCCTAATTAGTTGTTCCTAATTCTGCGTATCTGAATTTTTGCGTAGGCTAGTCCACTGTACATAGGAATTTACTTCAAATCTACTTTACTCTTTCCTTGCCACTGACTGAATTTTCTGGCTATTCATGTTTTTACTGTTATACGGTATGGCGCTATTACTGTTCTTCTAGTACAGAATCTCCGGATCAAAACACACGTGAAGAAGACGCGGAAACAAATGATAGAAGATTGCTAATGCAAATGTAAAATAATGTGATCATCAAACATTAAACAGCATACATAAGTTCAAAACAGCCTAATGTAACAATTAAATGTTGAATGAAACCCATGAAGAGGAAACGACTGTCAAGCTTTGGAGGTGTTGATGGACTCCATCTATGTTTTGATCATCGTTCTGAATACGATCCTTTGACTAAAATGCGATTTTCTCAGCCTTTTGTTTAAAATGTTGCTTTTTTAATGAAACTTACCCACATTTAAGAATTGATCAAAAAGGATGCATGAAGCTACAATAAAATGTTTTTTAAAATGGAAAGAGTTAATTATGGCCCAATTGCAAACTAAATCTGGGGTGGTTCGCTTGAGGTGTGAAAGCAATCTGACCCAACAGACCAACGAACCAAATGGTATAATAATTCATAACAGGAAATGTGCCATATAAAAAGCAGTAGTGTCTGATTCTGTGAGTGAGCACATTAGTTATCACAGTTGAAAACCAAAAGACCTCTTTATCTTAAAATGTTCTCCTCCATGCACGAATGCTGTCCCGATGAAGCCTTGAATCCTGCTCTAGCTGTATTATAACATTTGTATATTTGCGTTTGTCTTGGCAAAGTTAACCTCTAGACAGCGCTGGGAGATCCAGAGAGAACGTGTTTGAATTTGCTGCAGTATTAATACGAATTTAGTATATAATTTAACAGTGGGAATGACGGCTACATTCATATAGTGTTTGCATGGGTCTCGACAGTTACAAATAAAGCCACAAAGCTCATGGAGTGAACTTGTCAATCATCTTGATGGAGGACGCAGAGGAAACTCTGACCACTAAGAGGACAGTTGTACTTGCATGTGACTTGCATGAACACATTTTGGTATGCTTTAAAAGGTTGACTTATGAAAGCGAACCGAACCAAGAAGAAAATGCAACATTGTAACAAACTAAGTCCCTGTTTCGGAACAAAACAAATGATCTATAGGTGTGAAAACACCCTAAGACTACCTGAATTGGTGTGGCGCTCACACTACACAAGGTTTCTTGTCATCTGTCGTCATCGTCTGTCAGCGTGCATACTACACAACACAATGCTGACAAGGTGCACAAACTACAAGACATTTGGTCAAGAGGCAGTCCCAACCAACAGTGACAAAAAAAACAAAAAAATCCAACAGGTTTGAAAATTACACAGTGTCTGTGACTGCTCGAGACCGGCTCATATCATGTTGCTGACCTGCTCATACTTAGCGAACATCAGCGACCACAACAAGCACCGATTTGGCCCAATCAGGGGGTTTTGTTGCAGACCTTGGAAATCTGTCTGCCTGTGACAGCAAAATCCAACCAAAAGTCATGCAGTGTAACCATACCTTAAGTCGCACATAAAATTGTATCTTTTATTTTATTGCATTAGATATAACGCATGAGGCTGTCCTAGCAATCCAAACAACATAATCCAAAAGACAAATTCAAACATTTTCAAGCTTAGGTAACATGATTTGTAAAGACCCATAGTAACATTTTTCTGTCTTGATGCATAAGACTAATTTATCTGTTATGTAAACAATATTAAGGGTTAGGGTTAAGACCTCTAAAATAAGTCATATATTCAACATTTCAAGTTTCCAGTAATATTTAGTCTGCAGTGATATTAAATGTTTAGCTGTGCAGTCATATGGCCCTGGGGAATTGTGATGAGAAGGGAATAAATAGTTTCTTAAACAGATTACTTTAATCATTTGTTCATTTTGGCAGTGCAGTACCTGCACAGAAGTTATCTACATCTTCATAAGAACTTCACTAATGTTTCATTAATACCCTTCAAGTCTTCAAAAATACTGTCCTTTTCTTATAAGTAATATTTGTATTGATTCTCAGTGCCAGCATTTTCCTTTTCTTTTCTTTTTTTTTTTTGTGCAGAAGGTTAGATTAGTCCAGGGTAAACTCATTTTGAGCAAATATGATTTTCATGGAAACCAACAGGGCAATTACAAGCCAGAAGAGTTTATTTAAAGCTGAAGTGTAATTTTTTTGCGAACACTTTTTTAAAACACTTTCTTCTATTGTGGTTTAATGTGCAGAGACAACTGTGGGTGCTTTGCTATGCTTTCACACTGGCAGTTTAGTTCGAAACAGGGCACGGTTCGCATGAAAAATTGGTAATGAGAAAGCTGTCATGCAGACATGGGAGTGCACCGGAATACCGAACCCGAGACTACTGCTGCATCCCAATTCGCATACTATCCATCCTAAATAGTATTCAAAATTAGAATTAGTGTGTCTTAAATCATAGTATGTGGAAATGAGTATTCCAAAGATATCCGGATGGGATACTTTTTCCAGTTCTGAAGTGCAGATGGCACACTCTAACAGCCAATATTGCCCACAACCCATTGTGCGTTGGACAAGGATTCGATTAGAACACAAATAAAACTACAAACATGGTGGATGTGCGAGACCGACAGTTAAGTGGAGAGGTTTAGATAAAGGGGTTTGAAAGATTAAGAAGCTGTATCTAACCTGACAAAAATATATTTATTCAATGTTGTCCACATTATATTTAATCCGCAACAGCATTGTGAACTTTTATAAAGATAAGTTTGGTTATTAACCTTTAAATGCATCATGCAAACACATGAGCAGAGTTCTCTGCATGAAAGATCCACGATTGGCAGATCAACGCTCTACTACATTTCTCTACGATATGGTAGGAAATTCAATTAAATTGAATATGGAGGATTTTAACGGTGACAAGATGATTGACAGGGCAGTTTAAATGGTGACAGGATGCACAAAACTCAGTGACAGAGCAGTCCGTTTAAAATGCAATTATGACGAAGTAGTATGTCCCAAAGCTTGCCTACTATTCTGCTACACACTCAAAACGATGTATTTTTCTTCACAAAAACAGTACATACTTTTAGGGCATAGTATAAGTAGGCGAATTGGGACGCAGCATACCTGTAGGAGGTGGTCTGAGTTCGGTTGCACTGGAACTGTGGTCCGATTCGCGTGAATTTGAAAGCAACTCAGATGATCGGCCACTCAATTGTTCAGGAAATAAAGTAACCTGCGCATGCATTTTTGCACAGCTAAAATAACTGGAGATGCCTGACACCGAAAGCCTTAAACATTCAAATTTTAAAATGGCAGCGCCTGCTCTTATGTTAAAAATAAGGTGGCTATGAAAAGTGGAATGAGTTTGGGGTGAAACTATCTGTTTGACAGACTAGTGGCAGATGGGGAGATGAACTACCAGTATGTTTGAACTTCAATTTGGCATCATTGACCTCAAACCTGACTCCGTTTCCCATCAGCCCTTACATTTAAATTTCTGTTGTTTTCTCACATAAAGCTATTGTATTGTGTTTGATTGTATAAAATGGTCATATAGATTCATGATACTTTTTAGTGCTTTTATGCTTTTGTCGTTTTTCTTTTAAAAAGGTAGAAAGGCATACAGTGGAACGACATGAGGGTAAGTAAATGATGATTAAACCTTTAAATACTCTGTTTGAATATTGAGATATATACTCAGTGTTGGTCTGAAATGGTTAATGACTTTCTGGGAGGTTTTAACTATCTGTGTGGGAGTCTGTATTTATGTGAGTTTACCTGTACATATTGTCCTGCATTCAAGTATGTGGTCAGTCAGCCTTAATGGTTTGTGACAGGCAGTTGGGGAGAACATAACTGTGAGAGTGAGGCTCACACATACCCAGCCTGGCTGCTGCATCCTCCAGGCAGCTTGAGTACTATGGAGGTGATTAGATGTACTTACTGCTCTAATGTAATTATAGCCGCTGTCATCTCCTCTGGATAACAGGGCATACTGCAGCCCGTGTGTGGGAGTGTGTGTGGGTCAGTTGAGCATCAGTGTTAGTCCAGGTCAGGAGGATTTGCAGCAAACACGGTAATTACCTAGAATTAAAGTCTAGGGTCACACACATTTGTAACACACCTGACAGACCTAATATGTGAGTGCTGACATCTGTCCCTCGTCCCTTAAAAAACTGACACAGAGGCTATCGCTGTATCACTGTCATAATTTCAGGTTCTATCTGTCAATGAAAATCAACTATGACTGAAAAGATACTGTACTATTCCAAATGTACAGGTCTGCTTATATGAAAGGAGATATAAAATTATGAATAATATGACAATTAAATAATGGCATGTTTATGTGTTTAATAAAAAAAAGCAACTGTATTTATTTAATTATTATTATTTATATATAATTATATAATTTATAATTGTATATTAATTGTGGCAAGCAGGACGGGGCCGAGAGTTGTGAGAACCGTTCTCATGGCTCTCGGCCTGGCCCTGCTTGCCACATTAATATAATATTTTTCATTATTATTTAATTCTGAATGAGAATAAGTGATTAATCCAAAGCAGAAACAATATTTTTGTATATACAGTAGTGTTCATTTCAATTCAGTATTTTTTAACAAATAAATGTGAAAAAAAACAACAAAAAAAAACAGCTAACAAGTGGTGACCTACAAATGCTCAACACCTCTCCAAATCCTTATCTATCTATCTATCTATCTATCTATCTATCTATCTATCTAAAACACACAGTTATATACCAGCTGTAGATTAGTATGTAATTGTGTGTATGTCTGACTCTGAGGATATGCTTCATCATGTTATTCTGATTTGACCTGATCTAAAAACAGTTTTCTGACCGGCTCCTCTCAGAAACCAAAATGACACTTGTAAAGCATGACTCAAACTCATGAGACATAGAAACAAACAAAACTTCATATTAGTTCAATATTTCACTTTCCAAATATATCCTCAGTGGCAAAATGTTCCTGCAGAAGAATGGTGTAACCTTTGCTTAAGCGAGCTGCTTGTGTCCCCTGAAGAAATGTGGGTAAATACTCTCTGAATTTATTTATTTGCTTTTTCAAATCGGCTTGTCTGATGAGAGTGCTAGAGCGAATAACTAGCTGTTTGTTCAGGTTAGTCCTCTTGGGTGTGGATTTGTGTGCCTATTTTTGTCTTTGGCTACGAGATGCAAAACTGGCTGTGCCACGCAACCACATCCCGACCCGGCACCCTCCTTCCGGACACGCCCCAAAACACTTATGCCCGCCAGTCTATAAATAGACCAGAGCTGAAAACATTCATTCATTTTCTCAAAATCTTAAATATACTAACATGGTTATTAGGACATTGTAAATGGGTCAAACAATTTTTCTGATTGAAATACTGCTATAAAAAGACAATAATCCCTGTGTGAGGTGAGTAATCTAGAGTAGGTGAATCTTAAAGTAAGGCTTCATTTTAATGTTGGTGTTTTGGCAGCTTTGGCAGTTCAGATATCTTGACCTGGAAAAGTATGACATCAGAGGCCTGTTACATGAAGCTTGTTGAACAAACTCTGTTGACAGATCCATATCAAATTTTACGTTTAATATTAATTGTAAATTAATATAATAATTATATTGTTGACGAGATGTGATTTTTGTGATGCCAGTGAAGAAATACAATGAAGTGCGGGTAAATGGTGGGAGTAACTATGACTCTCTTAACCAAAATGCCGATGGACGTTAAATGTAGGGGTGCGTGCCAGGCCACAGAGACCTTAAATCATATCCTTCAGGTCTGTGAAGTGACACATGGCAGAAGATACGCGAGTCGTCAAGAGGTTGGGAGTGAACCTTAGGAAAGAAGCCACCAAGAGCTGGATTGAGCCTATAATCGAAAACAAAGAAATCCTTCATCAAACCGGATCTTGTGGTAGACAAAGGGAACACCACCTACATACTGGATGTAGCAATTGTCTTGGGTTGTAGGATGGAGGAGTCCTGGAAGCAGAATATTAAGAATAAGACCTCCATCGTGAACTGGAATAAGGCCCCCACTAGCCTGAAACATCTGCCAGTAATAACATACAAGGATCTAATGTATGGTCCACCTGGAAGGGGCCTCAGAAATATCGGCCTGACAAAAAGAGACAATCGCCAGCTCTATATGCGTGGTACCTGACCGAAGATTGGCCAATTTAGCGAAGATGAATCTGATGAAGACGATTAACCCCCTAAAATCCCACTAATATCGTCTGAGAGGATGCCTTAACTATGACTTGTAGGGCAGGGACAGCCCAGGAACGCTCAAATCTTTACCCAAGTGCAACATCACTATTAAATGAGTAATCACTTAATAACCTGTAGTAAACTAGCCAAATGCCATTTATCCACTCAGGCACTGATAGAGGTTGCTCGACCTGAAGCTCAACGTGAGTGCTTGGCATTGCAGGAGATGGAGAAGGGCTAACAACCTCCAGCAGAGACAGGGCTAGAGGACTGGCTGAGCAGGGCAGTGACTGAGGCAGATGAAGGCTAGACAGGGTCGAAGGTAACAATACATTGTCCATGCAGGTGTCTGTGCTGTCTAGAAACAGCAATAAAGGTTCAGAGGAAACAGTAAGAAAATTCATACAGTCCATGGTGCTATCTAGGAACATTGATGAAAAATCCAAAATGGGGTGGGATACGATACCTCAGTGCTGAAGTCAATCAGCCAGTACTCAGTCTCAGAATCCACCAAAATACCCTCTGCCACTGATGTCATGGGCTCACACCCCTGGCCAGACTTACTGGGGGGCTCCTCTTCCCGAGGAGAGGGTCCACGCTGACCTCTTATCTTCGGCACTAGCTGACACGTTGTGGCGGGTGGTAACTCTCCGTCTGTGGGGGGCTCACACGTTTCCTCCATGGTCAAGGGTGGTGGAACAGGCTCTGAGTCCGGTTGTGTTCTGGACCGGGGGTAGACACTCTCCAGACACCGGATGATGGCGTCCCTCCAGTTCAAGTCCAGAGGTGTCTGGGAAGTCTATGGGATGGTGGTAGTTCGCCCTGATCCAGAACAAAGATTTCAGGGTCTCGTCGTCGAAAGGGCTGGTGATGGCAAGACGACAGAAGTAAAAAAAAAAAAAATTTTGTCAAAAAAAAATAATAATAAAAAAGAAAAAAAGCTGCATAATCCATTTTTTGGGTCTGTTGATCAGTCACAAGATGAAGACGGATGAAGACGAAGGTACACAGGATCCGATACGAACAGGCTTTAATGACTCAATAAACACAGGAACAGACAGAAGGTTTAACAGTGTGTGCATGAAACAGGGGTAAACATACACAACACGCAAACATTGACTGACAACTGAGGGTGCACAGGGAGGAACTTAAATACATCATGGCGATGAACTGAATGATGAGCAGCTGTGATGATGATGATTAGTGTCCATGGTTACTGATGAGTGGTGGGAAAATCAAACAAAGGAACACGTGACGAATGAAAACTAACTGAAAGTCCATGAAAACAGAAACTAAGAACAAACAAAACTAAGTGAGTGTGACAGATATCATGCACCTTAATGTACTTTGATGATAATTACGTGAATTCGTGCGAGAACTTTTTTCGTTGTTGGTCGGGGTTGCCGCTTGGCCAAAGATCTTGTAGTTTGTGCACCTTATAGGCGTTGTGTTGTGTAGTATGAGCACTATTAAGAGAAGACCACGACAGACGACAAGAAAAATTATTGTGTAGTGTGAGCACCATGGCAATTCATGTAGTCTCATAGTTCTGTAGTGTGAACTTGCCCTTAGCCAAATAGTTTAAGTTACCATGTCGATGACACCCGCTAAAAACCAATCCACCTTCTTGAGCTCGAAAAAACTGAGTTTGCTCAAACTAATCTTAAATGTACTTGGGTTGCTTCATGCAACAGGCCACAGGTCTAGCTAGTAGACGAGAAAATATGGATCAGAGTGTCTGGAATGGCTGATACAGGGCTGAAGGTATTGAGAGAACAACCACTTTGATACCTTGGTGACTAAATCTTGCCCATTTTGCCACGGGATTTTGTGTCACAGGTGATCTGGTCTTGTGTTTGTTTTGGGTGGGTTTTGCACGTTTTACTTTTGTTTCCTGTGTTTGGGTTAGTTTCTATGGATTTTCTGTTGTTTATTTTGTTGATTAATCAGCTTGTGTATTTAAACCCTGTGTTTGTTCAGTTCTTGGTCCGCTCTTGTCTTTATATTGTTGGTTGTTTTGTTCCAGTGTTTAGCTAGTATTTTGTTTCAAGTTTGTTAATAAATCGACTTACTGCTGCAACTAAATCCAGTCCTTTATTTCATCCCTGCTGCAACCTATGCTGACACCCTGACAATGGCTGCATTTAAGGTTTCAATGGCTACACCAATGATTGGTTGATATACCAAGGGAGGCTAGTCTCCTCTGTGATGTAGTTTTTTCTTAACACTCTAACTGCTGAAAGTGAAATACTCAAAGGTGAATTGGCTAAAATCTATGGCTATGAATGTGCCTCCCCCTCCCTTTTCTCTATCCCCTCAGACTCCCCTTTTTCCAAACAGTAGATTTGGGACGTTCGGGAAAAAGCAGCTGTGGTTCTGACATCAGTATATTTTATGTGTTACAATGGTGAAATTACAAACAAGAAATACACATTCTAAGGCATGAAATTAATAACTGGGAATTTTATTTTGGGTAGGCTGTGCCTCCCTTACCTACTCTGACAAGCCGCCACTGACAATTTCTTGTCAACAAGAAATGTGTGTGGCGAATGAAAAGTGGTAGGTTTTGGGATAAACCACTTCAGGGGGTCTTCGGGGGGAGCCCACATATTGCATCAGTGGCAGCCAACCTTGCTCATGGAGGGCTACCATCCTGCAGAGTTTAGCTTCAGGATTACTTGGGTAGGTAAGTTGGAGCAAAGTTGGAACTACAGAAAGGCAGCCCTCCATGAGCAGGTTTGGCTATTATGAAATCTCTTATCAAGTCTTCATTGTAACTTACTTGACCAAAGTGGCCATTTAAATCACAAAATATGGAAAATAGTCTGGGTTTCTGCTAGGCCCCCTACTGACGGCCTTTAGAATCATCTTAAGAGGGTATCTGGTCTGACCTTAAAGTAAATGTTGCAACATTTACTTTTACATGGTGTTTAAACTAGGGTTGCTCTGATCGATCGGTTGCAGATCGATATCGGACGATAATTACATTATATGACTTGATCGGTAGTCACTAAATTTGGCCTATATCACGAAACGATCGCAATTTAGTGACACAAAACCATAAAAAGTTGCTGCAGACGTGCATGTAAAAAGTATACAGATGAGACTTTTGCACCACATTCTGTTTTGTAACCTTGTGAAACATTAGAAAAACGATTCTACATCTTTATTTAGAGCAGGTTGTCTCTTTCACACACAACATAACATGATGCGTCGATTGTGAGAAAATCCTCACAGAGTGACATGATGTGCAGCTTTGCTAAAATATAGGACTTCTGGGATCTGATTGTGTCACCATCATGATGCAGTGTTTTCTAACGTCATTTGAAATTTCAACCAATGGAAATTGGATTTCAGGTATGGTGGATAGGGATGATGTGTGAAGACCAATCTGACAGGTCTTGATTTACCATGAGCCATACGATAGGAGCGCACAGCTGAAGATCATCACTCATCAATCAGGATCTTATTAATTGTTACTTATTCAATGTAATTATAAATAGTTTTCATGCTTTGTATTGTTTACACATGCAAGTAGTTATTATGTTCAGTAAAACACTTAGATCACTTGTTTAGAGAGGTTTTTTGGACTTTTGATAAAAAGGCTACCATGGTTCCAAATGCCATAACTTTGGAATACTTTGATTTCAGTGACAGTCAACAGAGAGCTTGTTATATAAGCATGTTGTATAAAGCTTGAATGTTCAGGATCAGTATCGGCTGATCATGACGACAAAAAAAATCAGTAGTCGTATCTGCTGCAAAAATCCTGATCGGAGCATTCCTAGTTTGAACATAAATGTGTGTCGCCAGTATGTGTACACATTCACCCTATAATGATGAAAATTCACAAGCTCTTTTTATATTCCCCATAAATCAAACAGCGTCTATACAAAGTTTTCTATACATTGTGATTTCACAATGTAACATGAATCTGCCCTAATAACTTAGATTCTCACCTGAGTGAGCTGTACACAGTCCGCCATGTTCATCTCAATGCTAGAGCCGCTAGTGGAAACACAATTGGGAACGGCTCAGCTACATGATAAACAATCTAAATGGTCTGTTGTTGGCTTTATCAATGAGCACATAAAGCGTTTTTCCATTCCACTGCCCTACTTTTCCAATGCTTTTCTATGTAAATGCGTTAGACAGACTTGTTTTGACTGTTGTGCTCACGTTTCGCGTCTTTACAGCATCTCAAGCAGGAAACGGCATTCTAAAAATGCAGGGGCAGGGAGCAGCAGCTCATTTGCATTTAAAATAACCACAAGAAAACTGTGTTTTTGCTTCCACCCAAAAAGATTCATTTAAGGCATAGTATAATAATTGATCTGTGGGGAATTTTGAGCTGAAACTTCAAAGACACATTCTGGGGATACCTAAGACTTATATTACATCTTGTAAAAAGGGACTCAATAGGTCCCCTTCAAGACTATAGGTTGCACAATTTTTGATGAGAAACTAGAGTATTTGCTCATCCCAGACTAGGCTGGCAGAAGAACGGGCGACAAGAACCTAGTTAGCAGAAGAGTGGGAGATGTCAGAGGTGCTGGAGTTGAAATTGATGGCCACTTTGTTTTCAGAATGGTCCATGAAGTCCTTAAGCACAAAGTGTGGATGGCAGAGGAGGAGTTGTAAGGACAAAAAACCTTTACGTAAATTGGAGATGGAGGTGTTGAACCTCTAATGTAAAAATGATGTCTACACTGACATCATGTCAAAGAAAGTACAAACTTGCATTAGAAATGTGTTGAATTAAAGGGGCCAGACGGGTGCTGCACTGTGCCAGTGGGTAGTTTACTGATGCTCTCTGATGGAGCTACTTAAAAAACAAGGCTGGACAAAAAATACCAACTACAACACAATTACTAACCCCACATAATCCTGTTTTTTTTACTACTTTTCCCATATTTTTTCTCTCTGCACTCTTGTTGAGTTGTGCATATGTATACTGTATGTCTACTTACGCCACACACACACACGGCTCGAAAACATACTCCACACAAGTACGTGAACACAGGAACATCTAGCTATTCAGGCTCAATTTTATGCATTGCCGTGTTTTGAAATATGACAAAAGGCAATTCATAACACAACCCGAATACACGTTATAAACCAATAAGGGCATAACATTATGACTACCTACCTAATATTGTTTTGGTCCCCCTTTTTCTGCCAAAACAGCCCTGACCCGTTGAAGCACGGACTCCACTAGCAAGATGTTAGCAGCAGATCCTTTAAGTCCTGTAAGTTGCGAGGAGGGGCCTCCATGGATCAGACTTGTTTGTTCAGCACATCCCACAGATGCTCAATTGGATTGAGATCTGTGGAATTTGGAGGCCAACCCAACACCTCAAACTCGTTGTTGTGCTCCTCAAACCATTCCTGAACTATTTTTGCTTTATGACAGGGCGCATTATCCTCCTGAAAGAGGCCACAGCCACCAGGGAATACATGTTTCCATGAAATACATGTTTCCATGAAATACATGTTTCCATGAAAGGGTGTACATTGTCTGCAACAATGCTTAGGTAGGTGGTACGTGTCAAAGTAACATCCACATGGATGGCAGGACCCAAGGTTTCCCAGCAGAACATTGCCCAAAGCATCACACTGCCTCCGCCAGCTTGCCTTCTTCCCATAGTGCATCCTGGTGCCATGTGTTCCCCAGGTAAGCAACGCACACGCACCCGACCATCCACGTGGCGGTGGACCGGGGTCAGCATAGGCACACTGACTGGTCTGTGGCTATGCAGCCCCATACGCAACAAACTGCAATGCACTGTGTATTGTGACACCTTTCTATCAGAACGAGCATTAACTTCTTGAGCAATTTGAGCTACAGTAGCTTGTCTGTTTGATCGGACCACATGGGCCAGCCTTCATCAATGAGTGCATCAATAATCCTTGGCCACCCATGACCCTGTCGCCGGTTCACTGTGCCTTCCTTGGACCACTTTTGATAGATACTGATCACTGCAGATCGGGAACACCCCACAAGAGCTGCAGTTTTGGAGATGCTCTGACCCAGTCGTCTAGCCTTGTCAAACTCGCTCAAATCCTTACACTTGCCCATTTTTCCTGCTTCTAACACATCAACTTTGAGGACAAAATGTTTACTTGCTGCTTAATATATCCCACTCACTAACTGGTGCCGTGATGAAGAGATAATCAGTGTTATTCACTTCACCGGTCATAATGTTATGCCTGATAGTTGTATTTTCAGCATTGCCGCGAGGAGGTCTGAAATACCGATCTGTTAGCAATGGAAGTACATGATTTGAAATCTTCCATGTGACTAATCATGATAAAAAAAATGTCATGATAAAGCTGATTGGCTAATGGCTCAAACAAGGGCATGCACAGTCCCAAAACCTTCACTTGTAACTATCCTGATCTGTGACCGCATGGACAGCCAACAAAAATGAACCTACAAAAATGTGATTTTGTGAAAGCGGTGATGTCATGCGCATGCATATTACGCATTCAGTCTATAGGCGTGTAGTTTTTGTTACAAAGTGACATCGCCAACTACTGGCCTGGCATGCATTGCATAATACAGTGTTTTAAATCGCAGATCATTGTGAACAGGGATTGTTTTGACACCGTTGTCGTCTGTACACGAAAAACCCAAAGGAAGTATGCCCTATAATGCACACTTGCAGTGCACTGCTTGTCCATTCGTATGTGTACTTGCATAAATGATGTTTCTGTCCTAAGGCTTTACGCTTGTGACGTCTGAAATGGAATCTGCTTCTGTAAAGGACATCTTTATACTTCAAAAATGGGTTGTGTAATAGCACTTACTGTATAGCTAACAGAAGCTATACCCCTTAAAGAAGATGTTTGTAAAGCAGAAAGCTAGATAATACTGAAGACACACACACTTGCCTCTTGCAGACTGCGGTCGATGCCCCTAAGGGTTCAGATCTTGTTAGCAGGGTAAACAGGCTCCATCTTAGACAGGTTTGGACTCCACCCCATTTGGGAATCACAGGGAGAAACCGAATGGGATTGGCTGAATATAGGAGATGGAATCTAATTGCCTGGGTTGTTAGCAATTTGCTTAGAATACTTGGTTGCTTGCCACACAGGTCTTTTAACATTACACATTTACAGACAATTTTTTACCTTTTATTCTTTCAAAAACTCTCTTGCTTTCAGGCCGCTGGTCATGCTGGTCTCTGGAATTTAATCTGTCTCTCTGAGCTCAGTGTGTTCTCTCTGGAGATTAATTAGCTGATAATCAGACAGAACAAGTGTTCCACCACACCGACACTAATTAACATTATGCTTAATTAAAGCTTTGCTTTTTGTGTTGTTGAAACCTGCTTTGTTCTTTATGTTCTGTAAAATGGTTTGTCATGCTGTTTTTGCTACGGGTGAGAGACATTTCTCTCGTAGTCTCATTTTTCCTTTAATTTTACGTGAAATTCGGACTGTAGTATATGCCTGTATATGGTTATACATGCAGTATATCAAGTTACATGTTATACGGTCTAAACTTGCCATGGTAAATTGCATGTGCATGTTTGTCAGTGGGTGGGGTAATGTAACTACTCCATATTGGGGAAAGCTTGCCCGTCTCCAGATGGTACTATGTGGCTCAGTAAATCAAATCCCCCACTGAGTTTCTTTTGAAGATTTTTTTCTTTTCTTTTCTGGAATCATTTGCCCATATCCAATATTTTTGTTTACAGCTAATAAAATAGCATGCAAGAGCAATGTTCAGTGACATAAATGACAAACTGCACTGCGCATGTTGAAATGATTTAATAAATGCCTTGTCCTGCAGCTACAGATGATTGCTTGTTGAATAGTATACAGCTATAATGTTATTTGGTTTGACAAAGAGATAAAGCCTGCTCTATGCCAGTTCCTACGTCACTCCTAAATTTGGCTCAACAAATGGCATGACTGTGTCAGACTGCCTGTTTGTTGAGCAATGGCTGACAGGAATTATGCTTTTCAGTGATTTTCTTCATCATAATTATATACCACATGCACATTATAAGGATGAGTCACATGCATTGAACATAACAATGTCCCAGATTAAACAAATTCAAACATTACAAGAGCCAGTCAAAGGTATCATTTGATCTTTTTGCTGTGGTCTATAGGATGAAAGTGTGTTATCTTGACCAAGAAAAATATGTTTTGAACCTAATTTAAGTTAAAGAAATTGACATTACCCTGGGTGTTGGTGAAATGTTATTAAAACATAAGCTTGGCAAACACTGCAGATTTTTTGTGCCCTAATTTAAGTAGATACGCTGTACTTGTATGACTAGAAAAAAATGCTGCCTGGGGTGTTTCCAAGATGGCTGCAGAGTGAGCTGAGTTGATTAAAAGTGACTTTGGCTCTACCTCTTTTGCTGCATATCTTTTATGTTTTTGTTTTTTTTTTCTTTTTCTGTTTCTACAATGTGATTTTATCTGTCAAGATACAGCATATTAAAATACGAGTTGAAAAACCTTTTTCTGTTGTAAAGTAAACTATACGTTTCATGCCCTGCAGAATGATCTGACACGATTAGCAAATGCTTCATTTTAACATGATGAGGTGAAACACCATTTTTCATTGAACTTAAAATTGTATTTAGCTGAAAATATTCAGTTATATTGTGGGTTAATTCCATTGTGTTGTGGGTTAATTCTCTTGTGTTTTGAGGTAATTCCCAGAAGCTGTGGGCTAATACTGTTGCATTGTAGGCTAATTCTGTTTTGCTGTCAACATTTGTTTGACTCAAATGCAGTTGAGGCTGAGAATTCACACACACACACAAGCACTCAGACCCACTTCGTGGTCGTAAATAAGGTGAATTTTATTTTGGCCCTGAGGAGTATAATGGTAAAGTTACCTCTTATACTGGCCGTTCATCTAGCTGTTGAAATGACCGTCCTGCCTACTCTGTTCCACATCATCAGGTTTTCATGGCCTGTGAACTACGTGTGGTCCATTATGATCCAGCACATTTGAGCAGTCTCAAAGTCATTTCTGAAGCTACAAATCTGACGGAACATTCTAGCATTTAGACCTCATAGAAACACAACAGCATAGCAGATGTATTTGTTTCTCTTTCATGTTTTGTTGAACATCAAGGATGATGAACTCGTATCAGCTGAGCAAGAATCAGAACTGACAGAAACAGAGGGAAACTCTGTATCTGTGGTTTTTCTGTAAACTCTACATCATGACTGAATTATTTAAAATATTTTGGTGTCAAAATGCATTTGTCTGTTCTATTCCCATCTCTGCCTAAAGCGTGTTATACACCTGCACTAACAAAGCTAATCTCATCTAATCACACCCACTGATGCCTAAATAGAGAAAGAGAACAGGAACTGAGGGGGAAACAGTGAGAAAAAGTAAAATTGAATATTATTATGATCAAACATCTTGCCTTTTGTATTTCTTCTATGAGAACAAGACCTCTGATATCAGTGAATGTACCTATTTAACTGAAATATCCTGCCAGGTTAGATGAAGTAGTTTCACAGATTTGGAATGTTGGCTGTTGGTCTGATCCACATTTATTCTGAACAAGAACTGGCCACTTAGACGAGACTGATTGACATGTAAAGGGACCAGATTTTTTGTGTCGTTTAGGGATAGGTTTATCTGAAATAGTTAATGCCACACTAGGAAAGCATGGCACTGTACAAAATGTGTATTTAATAAGAACTTCTTTTAATAAGAACTTTTGTTGAGAAGTAATAAAAAAGTCATTTTTTTTAAGTAAAAAGTGTATTTTTACACATCACAAATTAATCATTTATAAATATCATTACATTTTTGAGACGTAACATGACATTTTAACTAACATTGTCTAGTTGTAAAGTCAAATTATCTGATATTTTAAAGGGGTGGTTGATAATGATTTCACTTTTTTAACGTTAGTTAGTGTGTAATGTTGCTGTTTGAGCATAAACATCTGCAAAGTTATGACGCTCAAAGTTCAAAGCAAAGGGAGATATTTTCCTTTAAAGAAATCGCTTTTTAAGGACTACAACAAACGGCTGGTAGAGACTAGGGTTGTAACAATATACCGCTATAATGGTATACTACGGTATAAACACATATGATTATTTATTGCAATACGGTAGGTAATAAGTGCAATAGCATGTCATAAAAGCAAGAAGATAACATAAGTTATAACCGTAATTAAACTAAACCTGTTCTATCTCCATGCAGCAGCATATATTTTCTGGCTCTGAAGGCATCTTACAACAGTTACCACGTGAGCGATTTATAGATTATCATGACAGAATATGCTAATCAATGACTTGAAGATCGTTAAGTCCACATCAGCTACATAAATTCATCAACTAATCATTCAGAAACGTCCTGTTGCATTCTACATGTTGTCACTTCTTAGTGAGTCTCTCCATCATTGTCCGACTCCGTTTGAGCATAAAAGGCTGAACAGTTTCTGACATTTTTAGTGCGTGTCTGCGTGAGGTAATCGGAGCTGCTAACACAAGCTCTTAAAGCTCCACCCTCTTCTAGAAAGGAGGCGGGAGCAGCAGCTCATTTGCATTTAAAGGGACACACACAAAAACTGTGAGTTTTTGCTGCCACACAAAAAGTGACAATTTTAACATGCTATAAAAAATTATCTTTTGAGAATTTTTGCTAAAACTTCACATGCACACTCTAGGGACATCAGATACTTATTTTACATCTTGTAAAAATCTTTAAGAGATTTATTAACCTTGACACACAGTCAGATTGTGGCGCTGTATGGATCCAACAAACATCATGTCAGGTTTGGTGCAATGTTCTTTTTTCTTTATTATTGAAACTTTCTTGTATGTCTCTTGCTAAAACCATGTAAATCGGTTGCATCCACTGAGAGCTTCAGTCACATGCAGGACCTGTTATCAGCTCTGCTCTAGAGGTACAGAGAAAACAGCCACAGTGTCTGAACACTGGCCCATGAGAGGCAGAACAAACGGTCCAATCATGGTACTGGCAGGATGAAAAGAGGTTCTGATTGATGTAGTGCCATAACATTGAGTAGCTAATTACTGCAGCCTCCACAAGAGAGAGCACGGTTCTCTACATCAGCCCCATCCAGAGAACCATGGCTTATAACCACTTCAGACTCCATCCATAGAACATAGCCGACCTAGATCGATCATTAATGAGATTGGGTTAGTGGCAGAGATGGATTGAGCGAGAAACAGAAAGAGAGAGAGAGAGACATAAAGCTGCCCCTAAAAAAAGATGCTTAGGTAAACAGTGTGATTAAGAGGATGGTTAATCAGAGGCAATTCACGTATACTAATAGCTTTTCAGTTAAAAGCAAAATAAATCATGTTGGGTATAAAATGAGGACTACCATCTATTTCATCCATTTCAAATTTACACAACACTATATGGTACATAAGAACATCATAAACTTATGGTCAGTCTCTTATAAATGACCGTTCGTTTCGCTAGATAAGACCCCTATTCCTCATCTGGGATCGCGCAGAGCCTCTGAAGCCCTTCGAAGGACTTTGAAACTGCATTGATTTGGACCCTCAACATTTTGGTTGCCATGGAATTCTGTGATGGGGAGAAAAATCCTGGAATGTTTTCCTCAAATAAATACATTTCTTTTCGATTGAAGAAAGAAAAACATCTTGGATGAGATGGGGGTGAGAAAAATATCAGGAAATTTTTATTTTGAAGTGAATTAATCCTTTAAGTATTCTAAGTATACTTGGTTTTTAGTTGTTTACTCTTGAGTATCCTATTAAATGCTTTTTCATATAAGCTGCATTTCCACCGAAATTACCCACAACTATTTGTTTCTAGGAACTTTTTTCCCCCAGACCTGTTGCTGTCTGTGTTTCCATCGCGGTCTAAAGTACCATGAAGATTAGTCTGGTGACGTAGGACTGTGCGTGACTGTCCGGTTCCTGCTCGATTTCGTCCTCCGCATATAAGCTTCATAAAGCCTGAACCTTGTCATCGTATCGTATTTTTTAAACTCCATTGTTGATTTGAATAGCAAACAACTCTTACTGCACACACCGCAACAGACTTTTAAAAATGTTGGTTGAAATAAAATGAGGCGTGGAGTCACGCTATTAACTGAATTTTCTGGCTATCCATGTTTTCACTGTTATATGCATTATTACACATCTTCTGAAATAGTACAGAATCTCTGGATCAAAACATAGGCGAAGAAGAAGCAGAAACGTGCTGGAAGATTGCTTACGCAAATGTAAAATAACGTGATCATCAAACATTAAACAGCATATTAAGTTCAAAACAGCCTAATGTTAGCAAATAAAATGTCGACCCATGAAGGGTTAATGACTGTGAAACTTTGCCGGTGTTGATGGACTCAATCTACTCCATGTTTCTATCTTTGACAAAAATGCAATTTTCTTAGCTTTTTGTTAAAAAAAATGCTTTTTTTCAATGAACCTTACCCACATTCAAGTGTTGACAAAAAAGAATGCATAAAGTTAGAATAAAATGTTTTTGTTTTTTTTTTAATGGAAAGAGTTCAAGTACAGTTAAAGGTATATTTTAAGTATTAAAAAATTATACCTAAATAGGAAGTGCAAAAATAATATATAAATAGTAAACTATAAGTATGATGTTATGTTCACTTAAAGAAAACTTAAGTATACTTGCAGTATAAAACTACTAAACTAGTAGTTTACTGAGAGTATACTTCAAATTGTACTTGACTAGTATAAGTTAAACCTATAAGTTCACTTATAGTATAGCTGATGTACAAACGAAAAACTTAGTTGTAAACTAGTTGTGTACTCAAAGTTTACTACTGTTACACTTAAAGTATACTTTTTATACAATAAAAGGTGGGCCAATTTAGTCCCAAGTAGTATTGAAACTAGGGCTGCAACTAATGGAATATTTTGCTAATCGATTAGTTGGTTAATAATTTTTTCGATTAATTGATAAATTCGACCGTTTTTTTATTTTATTGACAAAACACACAAACATGTTATTGCCATTTCTTAATCCTTTAAATAGGCTATACGAAATGTCTTACATTTATATTTAATGTAATGCTGTTATCCCTTTACAGTTACTACTCATAAAATACTTGAATTACATGTTGAATTTTAAACCTAAATTTAGTGTCCAACAGCAGATATTTCAGCTAAATGAATGTTTTTGCACTGAATATTAATTGTCTCCCTCTCGACTGCGTTTTGTCTGTTTGACGCACGTGTGCGCGCCCGCCGCACCGGCCGCACCGGCGCTGGTTCAGTGGAGTTTAAAGCTGCCAGGACGCCATCATACAAAATGGAAATACTTGCGTGAATTAGTAACATTTACAGATAAGAATATAACCTGTAAAATGAACGTTTTGTGCTGAGGGCGCACACGCATATGTCAAAGCGCATGACAGGGTATGTTAAACGCTAATGCATTTGCTTGAAACTTAAAATACAGAATTCTCATGTTTTGGGCGCTTGGATCATGTACCTTTCCCGCAGCAGCTCACTCCGTTTCCTCCACTATTTTTAGATTAATTTTGTCTATAGAAATGCGTTATTCAGTGCTGTTATTTGGCGTGACTGGTGGAAGCTTTGCATACAGAGAGCAGACCCGACTAATCGATCATGAGAATCATTGTCGATGATTTTCATTATTGATTATTATCGATTTTATCGACTAGTTGTTGCAGCCCTAATTGAAATAGTACATTTACAAGTATATTTGTAGTACATTGATATTAGTATACTTACTGCATAAAAATATACTTGAACTTTGCTTAAGTATACTTAATAAAATGAACTTGAAGCATACATTGTAAGGGTCTGGAGACCACTGTCCTGTAGAGTTTATCTCCAGCCCTAATCAAATACACTTGAACCAGCTAATCAAGTTCTTCATGGTCACCTGAAAATCACAAACAGGTGTGTTGACACAGTTTGGAAGTAAACTTTGGAGGGAAGTGGGTCTCCAGGAGCATAGTTGAAGACTTCTGGATTCATGACATTTATGGCTCAGCTGATTGGCTCAAAATTTTCTATGATTCCCATGAGTAACGATGGCAGATTTCAAATTACATACTTCCAGGCAAGCAACTGCCATTGAGATGAACAGGAATGCTAAAGGATTCCTTTCTTCAGGTATTATAGTCTAAGCTGCAAAGTGGGACAGATTTATGCCGATTTTCAAAACCCTGGTTCTGCAAGACTAGGTATGATGCAATGGTCTCTCTTTTCCTTATTTATTAAAACAGCCAGGGAGGGTTTTAGGAGGAAGTGAGGGGTTGGTATAGGCTCGGTTTGAGGGTGGATGAGGAGATATTTGGCATTCAAAAAGAGAACGGGCACTTGCCTAGGGTGGAGAGGTGAATCAACCCACCTCTACCAAGAGAAATCATACATAAGGGGGCAAACTAAACATTAGAAAGTGTGAATCTGGAAGACATACACGCAAGTCCCTGCAGACAAACAAAACAAGCTGTGAAAGAGAGAGATGAAGAGGATACGGCAGGGTGAAAAAGGCAGGAAGCTTCCTTTCTGTTAAGAGAAAGCGAGTAGGCATTCAAACCTACAGAAACACACATACACGGCCGCGAGCGATCCCGTATGCTAATCGCTCAGAACAGATAACAGCCAAACTTTGAGTGGGTCAGGATCTTTACCTTCCACACACAAGTAAACAGTCATCTTTTTATCTTTGCTCTGCATTTGCATTGTAAATAAATGTTGATTTCTGCATAAATAAAAGTCCTTCGAGAGAGCGCAAATATGACTATTTTGTTCCTCAGTTTGCGGCTTAAAAGTCACACAGGGAAGAACAGGAAAAAGATGTATATGTTCCACAAATCCGCACATGCTCTCAACAATGGCGGAGAGGTAAAGAAATCGAGCTAGTGAGAAAAAGAGAGAGATACCGAGGGAATAAACATTGACTTCCTTTGAACGTGTTCCTGCTTTATATTTCCCTCAGCTGGGGAAGTCTAGGGACCCAAGCTGGATCATTCTGGACTTGCTGATTCACTCAGCCTCTGTAGATACTGACGTGCCTTTTTTATATGGGCTTAAAGTGACCCAAATTAGTCTGAACCTGTCGGTGGCTCTCTGAGTCGGGTCAACAGAACTGCCCGGCTGCACTCAGCCCAGGCACAATCTCAGTGTCATGTTTTATTCATCACATGTGAATGTGGTTGGGTGGGGTCTCTGCTCATGGGCAATATGGATGCTGCCTGCTTCAGCCAAGCCCTGGCAACAAAACAAAGACACACACACAACACGCACATACACACAGAAAGGATCTCATATGGCACTGAATGGAAGAAACAAGAGAAAAGAACTCAAGCCAAGGAACAGAACAACAATGGAGACAGAGCACCTGTGAAAGAGTTGGGAGACTTGCTAATGCTAACAGCTTTCATAGATAGATAGATAGACAGATAGATAGTTTTTATATGTATTAGCCTTACTGTTATCTATGAGCTAGGGTGCTCCACAACAATGATAAAATTTGTATTTAGAAGATATAAGCATTCAAAACTTACAGTCTCTCACTCTGATTTTATGTCCAATCAAAGTCTCTCTAGAATCTAAAGGGATAGGGAACAATTTAGACAATTCAGTAAATATGGTTTCTATTGGGATGAATGTAGTCTGGTTTCACATTAGTTTCGTGTGAACTGTCGCTACACACACACAGTCTGCTCCGGTCCAGAGACACGATACACAGAGCGGATCATATGCGCAATTCGGCGATTACCAGAAAACATATATGGATCCATTTGAATTTTACACAGAATTATATCTTTTAAAGAGATATGGGGGAGAAACGGTTAGGAAACTGTGGCTTTACTGAGCTCAACGCCTCTGGTCGAGATGTGAAATAAACAAAACGCTGTTGGCTATTTTTTTTTAAAGGGGAGGAGCTAATCAATTTGTCCCGCCCTGTCTTCTTGTTTCAGTGGAAATTACATCAACACATTAAATAATGCTGCGTGTTTAAAGGCACTTCAGTGGGCCTTTAATCACTGAAAATGTTCTCTTCTGTGGAAGCTCTCAAATCTCATTTGTATTCAAAATATTATTCAAAAAATGGCCCACCAATGTTTGAACACTGAATCAACTTGAGCAAAGTATTTTCATCACAAAGTTATTGTATGACTAGAAACAATCAACAAAAATCTATATGATCATCCATTTGTTCTCCACAAAACACATACAGCTTACAGGTTTGGAACAAGAAGAAGAGTAAATAATTACAGAATTTGTATGAATTTTCCTTTGTTTCTGCCTTGTTCTACTTTTTCCATTATAGATCATTCTCTTGTTCTTGCTACATTATTTGTTTGCCAACACAAAACATAATTTGGTCAATCCAATTAAGCACATTGAATTAAATTAAGAGAGATTGAAGATACATCAGCCTCCCCACATAGATTTACTAATGAGCAGAAATTATTTGACAGTGGAATATTTCCCACTACATTTCACCTTTAATTCAGTAATTGCTGCTGAGATGAGGGCATGGCTGGCGTGCTGTGTCCAGTTTGGAGTGCTAAAGTGCATCCCTGCAGCTAGAGTCTCAAACACATGCTGGGGCTTTATGAGTCGTATTAATTATTCAGCATTTAGCATTATTCAGCATTGACTATTACTCACACATTTCCATGAAGGGGTAAACCTCATACAAATATAGCTATATGTATCCACAAGTTACAAGCTAATTGTTTGCTAATTGTTTTTCTTGTTTAATGAAGTTTACACTTTCAACAAGTAAAGTTGCCAATGGGGTAAGAAAAAAATAAAACTTAAAGATATATTCTCTGAGAAAAAAGATTTGCTCATCAAGTAAATATATTAAGTAAAAAAAAAAGAAAAAAAAAGATTAATTTAGTGCAGGATTTAGCGCAGTGTGGTCTGTAAGCAGGCAGATTGTGACTCATACAGTATTTGCAGATTCATTAAATTATCAGGTGTGCGATCAGCCAGTCTTGTAAACATGTGCTTACATCACACCAGAACAAAGCGCCCATGAATACAAACCTTTAGCCGATCTTGCAGTTTCTCTGGATGTGACATGCAGAGAGTCGTGGATAACTGTCACCCCCCATAGTTTCCCATTAATATCAGCCCCCCCAAATCAAAACCTGACCCAATCACCTTAAACATCTGCTATTATACACCAAACACACATCTAGACAGACTTTCAAACAGCAGAAGGAGGAATTGCAAGGGAACAGGGACGTCTGAAGTGTCTCTCACACATGCACAGCTGAAACAAAAGCATCGAAAGACACCAGGGACTTACGTTCTGTCGGGTTTCTGCAGGACACACGCGCAAGAAGAGATTGAGAGAGCGAACTCCTCCACAAGCTGGACTGTCACAGGCTCAGACTGAGAGACAGTGGTCCACATGCACGCTGCTCTCTCTGTCATACACGCAGCTGCGAGGCGGAGTGTGTGTGTGTGCGAGCTGCGAGCGCAGAGAGAGTCAATGCCACACACACACACACCCTTGTCTGTTAAACTCTTGGGAGTTGAGCTCAGAGCACACACTCACACATGCACCCTGCAAAGCCAGACTGCAGCAGTGGTTCTGATAAAGCCAGGTTCTGGAAGCAGGTTCGGGATGACAGCCAGAGGGGAAGTTGTGTGGTTGTGGTTGATAAGACCACTCAGCTGTGGCAGACAAAAGGCATAATGTGAGGCTAATTGATCACTTGCTCCCTCTGCGCTTTATTTGTTCCTCGGAATAACAGCCGCGCGTGGCAGGATATGAATCAATACAGTGTGGTGATATATATCGAAGTGATTAGCTAACATAGAGAATTTGATTTCTTTTCTCCTTTCCCCTAAGCACCACATTATAGCAAGTTCTTTTATTTGGGTCCCGTGGCAAAGCACAATAAGGTGTGATGAACGTTTTTGAAAGGAGTTTGTGGTGGCATAATTGGCGCTGTTGCGTTGTTCTGAATTTGGCACTTTTAATAATCAGAGAATTTTAACAGGAACGTAATGAGCCCAGGTGTGAAATTAGCATTCAGACTTTGCCACGCGGTGAGATCTGAGAGAATGAAAGCACAGTTCCGGAGTTTTTCTCATTGTCTTCAGGCTGTTCTTGAGCTGTGAAACACAATAAGCCCACGCTGACAGTTTGAAGACAATCAGACACTCAGTCAATACTTGCGGCACAGGCAGGCGACCAGACCGAGATCGCAGACGGCCCTGAGGGTGCTGTCTCGGCTAAATGCGCACACACACTCTTGCACACACGCTGTGACCATCCCCCTTTTTCCCCTGCTGGTTTTTGAGAGCACATGCGCACTTCTCTGCACAGTAAGATAAGCTGTCCTGAAAGGTCACTAAAGGTCAGCATGTGGCAGAAATCATTTGTGCAGTACGGCATGGGTCATTTGGAGACGTTAAACCTGGGGTGTCCAATCCTGCTCCTGTTCCTGTTCAGATGAGATGATGCTCCTTAAACACCTAATGCAGGGAGGGGCAACTCCAGTCCTGGAGGGCCACTGTCCTGCAGAGTTTAGCTCCATCCATAATCAAATACACCTAAAAAAAATCTAACCTAAGTCTTCAGGATTACTTTTAAAAATTACAGGAAGGTGTGTTTAATTTGGGATGAAAGTAAACACAGCACGACAGTGGCCTTCCAGGACCAAAGGCTGCATTTACACTGCAAGTACTGATGCACAGATCCGATCTTTTGACCATATCCAATCTGCTGTTTACATTCACTTTAGACACGATTGATATCCGATATCGGTGTTTACATTAATTCCCACCCCCAAATGATCGTTGGTGATTGCTTTACTATGCACATGGTAGACCCTCTGGTTTTGAATGGCTGTGCTATTAAAATCATTTATATAATCCATGTCGGGTGGTCATGAATATTTGCCAGCATGGACAAGATAACAGCTGTCATGGATGTTTTTCATTAGATCTAGAATTCTTAAGTGAAATAAAATAGCGCTGTAAGATACATTTTTTTAATGAATTCGAATGAATTAAGGAGAGAGAGAGAGAGAGAGAGAGAGAGAGAGAGAGAGAGAGAGAGAGAGAGAGAATTGAATAGCCCCAGCATAAAACTCTTCTATTTCAGGTCAACTACTGGACAACAGTTTGTTGAGAATCTTGCTGAGAAAGTTCATTCAAGTGAGTTCAACTGTTAGTGTCATGTTTATTAGCTAGCTACCATAGTTGCTACATGCAGAGGTGGGTAGTAACGTGCTACATTTACTTTGTTACATTTACTTGAGTAACTTTTAGAAAAAAATAAAGTACTTTTATAAGTAGGTTTAACTTGCCATTCTCAAGTAGTATGTACTTTTACTACATTTGGTGACATTCCTCCCCTTACTGTTAAATAATAACGGATGTATAGTTTTATTCTTTTTTATTATGTAGGCTAAATACGTACAGGCTACGCTGCATGTGTGCCTGAATGCTCACTTTTGAGCGCACTCAGTTCTGGACGATATGGCCGAGGGGAAAGAAGAGTGAAAAATAGCAGCTATATAATGCGATGCCTGCTATGTGCACCAAAACAGGTTGTTATCTCTGTGTACAAGAATTCCAGCTCCAACTTAAGAAAGCATGTCATGGTAAGTGTCACAATGATGCCTATTACAGGATAATTTTGTAAAATCTATCTATCTATCTATCTATCTATCTATCTATCTATCTATCTCTCTCTCTCTCTCTCTATATATATATATATATTTATATATATATATATATATAAAACATTAGGTATTTCTACTATTTTTATATGTAATCGAGTGCTCATGTTTGTTTCTGATATATGCTCTAGTGCCAGGGATGATAATGTCACCTCTAGAAACAACACACATTTGTTTCTTAATTCTATACCTCAGCACATTTTATATTTAGTTAAATGATCTAAATCATGCAAATTGAGCAGCATATATGACATCTTGCATTCATACACAGCGCCCTATGATTCCCTCCGGTTATGTGCCACAAGAAGAATCGTTTTCAGAATAAAAACTTTAGAGGAAATACACTCAGAATACGTAATCAGAGGAAAGATTACGATGACGACTACAGATAGTGGCTCAAACTTTTTGAAGGCCTTTTCGAGTATATGGGGAGGAGAAAGAAGATGATGCACCGGATGCACGGGAGGAAGAAGACTCCATCCTTGAAGATGAAAATGAAAGTGACTTGGAGGTGGAGTACCAAGATATGTTCACTATTTTGAATGAGGACTCATGCCTGGAATACCAACTTCCCAGGAATCAGAAGTGTGCATGCCATCTTCTCAATCTTATTAGCACTGCTGATGCCACAGCGGTAGACGCTGGGAACGACACATACAAGAGTCACAGTCAGCATTTGCAAAATGCAGTGCACTGTGGAATAAAACAAGCAGGTCAGCCTTGGCTTTTGAAACTGTGGGACGTGAGTGTAAATTGCAGTTAATGCGACCCAATCAGAACCACTGGAGCTCACTGTTCCTTGCTGTAGAAAGGGTGGTGCACAGCCAGAAGGAACAAGGAGAACAAGCAATCCAAAATGTATGCACAGCATTAAAGATAAAAATTAAGTTGCAGGACATGTTAGCATTTAACAGATATTCAAATGTTTATGATGTGTGTGTGTGTGTGTGTGTGTGTAACCTATTATCACACAAACTACAATATTATTATTTTTATTGTTAATATTATTAACTATTTGTGTTTCGTGGTGAATTGGGTACACTGAGTACACTGTAATGAAGCCTGTTGCAATGACCCTCATCATACTCCAAGGGGAATCATCTGTCCATATGGGTTTTCTGCTGCTAACTCTTTACCAATTACTGGACAAACTGAAAAGGCTGGAGTCAACGTGTAATGTCTGTAAACCCATCCTTAAGGCCCTAAAAGAAGGGATCCTGAAATGTTTTGGAGAGGTCATGGAGAAATCAGAGCTGATTGCTGAAGCTAAACTGCTTCCAAATTGCAGAACCTCCTGACAACAGAGATGAGCATCTTGAAAGCTGGTAATACTTCTATGTGGGTTAATTCAAAAGGATATTTATAATGTCACACTTACTATTATCTAACAGTTTAATTTATTTTTCCATACATTAAAATATATATATGAATTTTAGGAAGGGCGTCCCTCATAAAAGGTTCATAGAAGGGGGTCCTTGGCATCATAAAGTTTGAAAACCCCTGATCTAGCACAATCTTATAATTTAGTCATGTGAATAAATGTGCAAACAAACAAACAAAAAAGACATTTAATTAATTAATCCCGTTAATGAACCACATTAAAATTATTTATAGACTACTTAATTGGGATACTTAAAAATGACTTAATTTTGAAATTATGTGAACAAATTATGTTTATTTAACTTAATTGATTTATGTGGAACCGATGTACAAGATTAAATCATGTAAATCCAACACTTTTTTTTCAGCGTGGTTATTTGTAGGAAATAAAGTTAAAAATATAGGAATATGCAGGGTTAAATTATTGAATAAAGTAATTAAATCTGTCTTGACACAGGACTCGACTACATTAAAACTCAATTGGAGACCTACATGGAAAATGATGCCCTCTCTTAACAGCAGCCAGTAAGATTAAGATGCCTTCTTTGACTCTCACAAGCAGTAGAGAGCGTTCTCCTCTCAAAGTCTCTCTCTCTCTCTCTCACACACACACACACACACAAACTAACACTAGCACTTTTTTTTTCTTTACATGGCTGCACTGTAAGTTTGCTTGTGTGAATTGAATGGCTCAGCTAACCGCATCACTGTACTGAACCACAAACATATTCCCACTGGATGCAGCAATCCAGGTCAGATGCTCTCTGCACACACACACAAACACACACACACACACACTACCTGTAAGAGATCAGTAATGTCAGGCTCTAGCTTCCTGTCACACATGACCTGAAAACACTGATAGGACACACGCTGCAGGTTAAGTGTGAGTGTGTGTTGACAGATGAGTATGTTGTGGATTATGAGCTGCATCAGTTGACCTTTACAAATCTACAGAATCTGATCAACAGTTGTTTCACTGACGTTACATATACATGATAGTTGACGTGAAATAACAGTTTTCCCCAAAACAACACTTAAAAATGGTAAAACACAACTATAGGAATGATAATCAGAGATTGTTTTGTTATCAAAACATTGGGTTTAATTTATTAAATGGACATACAAATCATGGTTCACCACTAACTTTTATGCTAAAATGTATTCTAAATTTACAACAAAAAAATCTAGGAACATTTGAAACCACACACCACACTGGTGTTAAGATAAAATTGTTACATAGATATTTCATTTGAAATATTTCATCATATACAGCGTACAGTGAAAGAGTAAGAAAAGCTGCGTCATAGCTTGAGCTGAGAGATTTCTCTGCATAACAAAGTTGATGTCTGGGTCTGTATAAAAGGAGTTTATCGTGTTTGTGAGTTTGGGCGGGGCTGTCTATGTTTGCAACCAATAGAGTGGTGCAGGTATGACATCACTTTGTAGGCATATCGGCAGTTAGCATCACACTGGTTCCCTCGGAAAAAATCTATAGGATTTTTTCATAGGCTTTTGGATTATCGCAAAAAGCAAGCTCTGTGATCAACAAGTTAATGATACTTACACGTTTTGTCCATAAAGACCATTTTCACAGGTGAACACAACTTTTATGAATTTTGAAGCCAAAATGCAGTCACCAGAAGTAAAAAAGCTAAAGGTAGGCTGTAAACGAACTACACCACGGTCCCACAAAAGTTTTTAGCTTTTCAGTTTTTATTTAAAAACATTTTCCCAGAAAGTTTGAGTTAGAATAGTTTATAAGAGCACAATTATAAACATAACGAGGCTGTAAATGCGGACTGAGTTTACCTATGTGTTGTGATGGCGTTTAATCTCTAATGTAGTCCCATTTAGCCACTTATTAGCAACCACATTTTCAAGACAGCTTAAAAAATCACGAGTGGGGTAATACTGATGTATTTTATGTCGTAGAATAAAATGTGAAAGAGTCTTGAGCTTGTGTTCTACACAAATCTTATTTCAGCCATTTAACTTAAATCCCATTTAAAAAAAAACCCATTAAATTCGGGACGATGGAACCAGAAGTGCTAAAATGCTAACTCGTTTCCGCGTTTTGGCCTACAAAGTGATGTCATACATGCACCACTCTATGGCAGATTTTGGGAAACTTGTTTGAAAACCGTCACTGTTTTTGTGGCTCTAATTGCACAAATGTATTTATTTACATTATATATCAGAATAAAGAAAATTAGGTCTTAAATTAAGATTTTGGCCATGTTTGTGTGATGCAGATTTTATGCAAACTGAACTAACAGCTCATTATTTTGATGAAATTATGTTTTAAAAAAGGTGTTCAAATAAAGAGGGTGCAGAAAGTTTCCAGGATTTTCGAAAAACACCATTTATCAGTGTTTAGAAGATGGGTAGCATCTAGCATCTACTGCTGGGATGTTTAATCATCCATAAGAATTAAGCACATATCACACACTGAGACTTTCAATAGCCTCACTCTACACATTTATATTATTTAATACATGCTCATCAAACTTTAAGAACTTGAGAATGGTTTAATTAATGGTTGCTCCCAGGCACTGTTCATGCAGTATGTTTAAAAGTGTGTAAATGAGGGCACTGGGTGAAATGGCATAATGGTTAAAGATCTAGATAGTTCATTAAAAATGCCAGGAATGGGTGATCTACTAAGCTAAAATAATTAAAAATAAATAAATAAATGAAAGTAATATATATATATAATGTTCATTTAATATATATATATATATATATAAAATGAAAGAATAATTAACTAGTTGAGGTTTTTTGCATTGTGACTTTTCATGATGGTTATGCATACTTATTTCTTATTATTGAAATGAAAAATATTATTATTATTATTGCATCTGTATTGAAAAGTCAGTTGATCTAACTGTTCACACTTTTACTATGCACTAAGAGTATGTACTATACAGATTGTAAAATATGTATGTCTTAGTAAGCTTGTATGGAAAACTGCACTATGATACCACGAGTCTCTTTGTCTCATAATCATATGCATTCACATCAAAGGACTGTCATAAACCCTTCCTTTTCATTGTGCAAGGGGTTGTCTGAATATTATTACAAAAAACACAACAATCTGTCATACTATTGTATGTAATTAGGATAGTATGAGATTTTCCATTTTGTGTAAGAAATATGAAACAGAATAAACACCTAGTGTGCATCAGTCATCAGACTGATTTATTCGGCAGTTTGAAATTATCCTTACGCTTATAATCTCATGAATTTGTATTTTTATACGGCAGCGAATATACAGATGCTTATAAATAATCTATTTCTGCAGGCTTTATATTCGCTGATGAAGTTTTATCCTCTGAACGGGAAATTCGCTGCTTTGCTGCTGTTGATGGCCCATAAAAGTAAACCATTTGCTTGTTTTCCTTCTACCGCCTGTGAAACAACAAAACAATAAAATAGGAAAATATTTCCCAGTGTAGCAGATAAACAAGAGGCTTTGCTGTCTATCATCTAGCTAGACCCCATACTGAGCTCCCGTGCGTATGTGTGTGTGTGTGTGTGTTTGTTTGTCAGAATGTTCAGCTTTATTCAGATGTCTTCATGAATATGCAAATTAGCCAGGTCAAGTAGACATCAATGAATCTCCTCCCCCTTTTAGGTACCCTACACCACACTGGGAGGTGCTCTTCCTACTAATACAGCCATCAAAGGTGTGAGTGTGTGTGTTAAATAAATGATTGTTCTCTCATGACAGAGACAGTGTTTAGCATATGTGATTAATCCATTTTGGCACTCTGGCCATGGTTCTGTGTTTTTTTGGCTGTCTGTAAAAGACGAGAGCTGAATAAATCTGAAAACAATAGATTCTATGACATTTCAAATGCATGCATAATCACATTGTCTTTATCAGTATGCACACACACACTAAAATCTGCATGGTCTTAGAGCTAACACCCAATGGCACTGTACCAAACCCCGGTGAGCTTACTTGCTGTCTAGTGCCTACATAGTCAGCTGCCATCTTGAGTGTTCTACAAAGAAAGCAACTTTTTGTGTCAGACAAATAGCTCTCTTATATGAAGAGCAAGGGAGACTAAGGTCTAAAATGGAAACTGCGGACATTTCCTAGTTCAGTGGTCAAAATATTAATCTTGGTATTATTTTACATTTCTGTATGTTTTTATTTTTTAATTGTTGTAGGTTCCATATTTAACAAGTTCATTCTTTTCTGCAATGCACAGATGACTAAGTCAATTTCACAACTAGCAATGGATTATCCCTTACAAAAAAGTGTGTGTGCTATATTTTGCTCTTATACCATGGTAATTTGCCAGCATTGACAAGTTAAAGTTGACATTGGTCTTTGCAGTGCTAAATTTGACTGGAAGTGTTAAAAATGACAGTTATTTTCATCAGTTAATACTCATGAGATCTAGCATTCTGTCTGCTTTAAATCAGACACACAGATAAAGTAGTGCAGTAAGGTTACATTTATTTAATTGAATTAGAACATTTATTTGAATGAGTTAGCTTATCTAGAGAGACGACTAGGCTTAACATCAAGAAGGCCGAGTATATGGAATGCGAGTCATCAGCATTGATGATATGAAGGCAGCGAACAATTTCAAGTACCTCTGATCTGTTATCAGCAGGGACAGCAATAAGTCAATGCCGCCTGGATGAAATGGCGCCAAGTCACCGGCATCCTGTGCGATCGACGTATGCCCATTCGAATGAAGGTCAAAATTTATAAGACCGAGGTCAGGGGCGATTCTAGGATTTTCATTTTAGGTGGGCTCAGCTCCTAGTGAGGGTATGAAAAAAATGGTAACACTTTAGTTTAGGGTCCAATTCTCACTATTACCTAGTAGCTTATTAGCATGCGTATTGGCTAAAAAATTTGATTTCTATGATCTACATATGTGCATTTTAAGATGTTCTGAAGGCCAAAAAATTTGATAACAATAGCTTGAAAACCATGTCAAAGGGCAGATATGACTGATATAGCTTTTCCATTTTCATCAGTGAAGAAAGTAAACATACTGATATTTATATGTTTTATGAATCATTTTCGTAGACACGTTAATTTACTGAAGGCTACCAGGAAAGCTAGGTAACTAAGTTTATTAAATTAATTCACAATATGCACACATTCATTACTAATCTTATGCCCAATACAGGCTGAAAAAGCTGAGCTTTTATTAAATAAAAAAAGCTACAAATGGAATTATATTAATTTACAATATATACACATTCATTATTAATCTTAGGCTATGCCTAATCTGAAGAAAACGGCTTTGTTCATATTAATGTAATTAACAAACAAGAAATTAATTGACAAATATTTGTAAGTTAATTACAAACATTTTTGTCATTTGTTTAACATTTCTGACTTAAAGAAGCAGCTGTCAAATATGAAATATTTAATTTAGCTACTTACATATCTCGCACTTATAGACTGTGGTCACGCTGCTAAAATTCATGCTCAGCCTCATCAGCTTCTGTGTGAACATAAAACCTGCCTACTCTGATTTGATTGGTTTTCTCAAATATTTTGACATTGACGAGCGGTGACAGACCAATGAGGCTCAGATGACCGCACACACCTCGGAGCCGCTGCAGATTGAAGAACACGCAGACTAAAAGACGGGACGAAGCCTCCCGCCAGTTTCATATGTTTTAAAGGTTAATCACATATTTTTTAGGGGGGCTAGGCCTAGTGACGCTAGGCACTTCCATGACCGTGGTACTCCCAGTGGCCCTTTACGGATCGGAGTGCTGGCTGGCAACATCCAAGCATAAACAGGCCCTCCACGTGATGTGGAGGCTGCGAATGCTGCAATGGTGTCTTGTAGGGCTGCAACAACTAGTCGATAATATCGATAATAATCGATAATGAAAATCGATTATTCTCATTATCGATTAGTCGGGTCTGCCCTCTGTGCACAGTAAGCTTCCACCCGTTGCACCAAATTACAGCACTGAATAACGCATTTCTATGGACAAAATACATCTAGTGGAGTGGAAACAGAGTGAGCTGATGCAGGAAAGGTACATGATCCAAGTGCCCAAAACATGAGAATTCTTTATTTTAAGCTTCAAGCATTAGCGTTTAATAGGGGCTCGTCTCACGAGATGAGACACGAGATTGTGTTCACGAGAACGAGACGAGATTTTTACATAGTATTCTTAAGAAATCCTCAACGACGAAATACATGACTAGAAAAACAGTCTGCAATTTTAAATGTTTTAACTAATCAACTTGTAATGAATGTCATTTCTGCTCTTCTTTTTGAATATGAATTATCATATGCAGTAAAAGACAACAATACTCAAGCACTGTAAAAGGTTTAGCCACAAACTCAACTGACTAGCTTCTTTCCTGTCATTGCTGTGGCATATTCTATCCTAACTTCACCCTCACACTGACAATTGCTGTGTCCCAATGTGAAGGCAGCGCACTTCGAAGGCTGCATTTGAAGTGCGATTGAAGTGCGTTTGCGTCACAGCGGCACTGCGAAGGCTGTCCCAATGTGAAGGCTGCACCCTCTGAAGGCCGCATTTGAAGTGCAATTGCGTCACAGCGGCTAAACAAAGGCCGTCCCAATGTGAAGGCTGCACCCTCCGAAGGCCGCATTCGAAGGCCGATTGCGTCACTGCAGTGCGACGAAGGCTGCCGCAATTTCAAAGCGACTTCAAAATGCGCCCTCCGTTTCTCAGGCAAAGGAAGGGTACATGAAAGCGCGTCCTGACAGTCTGTGTTAAACTTCAAACTTCGCTGAAGGAGTGCATGTGCGTCAAACAGACAGAACACAGTCGATAGGGAGACAATTAATATTCAGCGCAAAAACATTCATTTCGCTGAATTATCTGCTGTTGGACGCTAAATTTAGGTTTAAAATTCAACATGTAACGCAAGTATTTTATGAGAGTAGTAACTGTAAAGGGATAACAGCTTTACATTGAATATAAATGTAAGACATTTCTTATAGCCTATTTACAGGATAAAGAAATAACAGAAACAGGTTACTTTGTCCATAGTGAATGTGTGTGTTTCAGCAGAACATTCCTCTAATCTGGTAACACTGAGTTTTTTTTTTACACATAATGTATAGCACAAACATACCCTTACGAAAAATAACCATGGTTTTATTATAGTAAAACCATTAGGACTGGGTAAAAAATATTGTTTTCTCGATTTTAATCGATTCTCATTTTTATGAACCGATATGGATATTCTTAAATCCAAGAATCAGTTAGTTTATCCTGTTTTCAGTTGATGAGTGAATGTAACTTTGTAAAGCCCCTCCCATCCAAATCAATTGCAATAATCTTTGTGCTTTGTTACTTTTGATAAGATATTGTAAATTGTAAAATGATATGAAATTGTAAAAAATAAATACCGTTTTGGTGCTGCTTAATGTGGTGTGAAAGATCACAGTAGCGCAGCTCAGCTCAAGAGAAGCGCCAGTGCGGAGTGCACGTGAACTGATCATCTCCTCCACTTTAATATCAGTTACAGCGCGAAATAAACCTTAATGAACGTCTGACTCTGAAGGTACAATTAGTATTGCAATTAGTAATACAATTAGTACTGTATTAATGGTAGTTAGGTTTAATTATTGGCTTATTCTGGTTAATAAACTTAAATATCACTCAATAAGTGCCATAATTAATGAGGATAAAAATTTCACTTTAAAATAGACAATTGTGTTTATTACACTATTTTAGCAATTTACAACGGCAAAATCAGCAGTAATTAAACATAATTACTAGCTTATTGTTCAGTTAACAACAGAATGGCACAGAAATATAATTACATCACTACACAAAAATAATATATGGCTTATTAAGTTGTAAATAATGGCTAATATGCCCTTACTATAATGTTAAGTTAATCATTAATTACTAGTGTGTTCATGCTTAACTAATGCTTAATTGTGAACAAGTTAATCATTAATTAATGCTTAACTAATGCATTATTCTGGACCCTTAAAATAAAGTGTTACCAAAAGGGCTTTTTATCTGATTAATTGAAAAAACAATCGGCCAACTAATCGATTATCAAATAAAAAAATAGTTGCAGCCCTAGTGTCTTGGGCTGACGTGATGGGACCATGTGATAAACGAATACGTCAGAAAATGGATGGGCATCCCCCCGATTGTGGAGAAGATGCGAGAAGGACGACTCCGGTGGTACGGCCACGTGATAAGCGACAAAGGATCGATAGTGAGAACGGCGACCACGCGGAAGACTAAAAAAACGATGGCTCGACCGCTTGAAGGACGATATGTGCCACGTCAACATCGGCTCAGAGGATGCACCTGGATAGAGCTAAATGGAGACGAGTGTGCAAAACAGCGGACCCTGCACTGACGCGGGAAAATCGCTAGAAAGAAGAAGTCTATATATAGAGAGAGATGTGCATGTGAATTACCTGTGCCTTTGTGTAGCGTGTGTAAATTCGTGTGTTAATTATTTAAAAAAACATTGAGACTTTTTTCAAAAACAATCAAAATAGTACCATTTTCAAACTTTTGACTGGTAGTGTATGTGTGTGTGCGCTTCAACAAACACAGTGCATTAATATAGAATGTTGATTAACCTAACTTATTTAAACTACCTGTGCATTCGTTTTATTGCACACCTTCCAGCTAATCAGAATCAAGCATTTAGACAGATCATGGTAAAATACGTAAAATATTCTACTCTAACCAATTGCTATTTTTCACTATTGAATGCATTGTATTTACTGTATAATTGACGTTTATTGGTTGGTCAGCCACTGAGTTTGCAGAAAATGCTAACATGTAATGCTGCTTTGGAATCTGGCCAAAATAATCTTAGAAGTATCTTAGAAGATGCCTGTTATGGGAGCACATCTACGATGCAATAAAATGTTGCCTATGTAGGATGCTTACTAGGCTCACTAGTAACACACAATATCTCCATCCAGGAAGTCATGTCAGCAGTAGCTGTGATTGATTGATATTCCTCTGTGTATGTGTCTCATTGTATAAGCTCATCTGTCAGAGGCAGGGAAGGGCGTGTCTCTAGTGTCCTGTTGCATGAAGAAAGAATGCCATTTGGATTCAGCCATTCCCCTGCATTCATTCACTGCAATTGCGATTTGGCTTATGTGCTATTATGAAAGCATAAAGGCTGCGATTTTAATTACATAAATATATGCCCAGCGTGTTAGTGAAGAGCAGCTCTGTGATCAGTAGTAAACGCTGCTCCGTCTGAAAGCACTGCGAGTTTGAGTCGCTTATATAACGTGAGTTTGAGAAAACAAAAAAAAGAGGTAACGCTTTAGATTACAGCCCGGAAAGTACTGCGTAAGTAAAGCAAATTTACAGTGTAACTTTCAGTAATTATAGTGTAACTATAAAGTAAGTGCGTGTAGTAACAATATGTAATATTTGGGGAATAAAGGGGTAACTATCAGAAAAAATAAGTATTTTTAATTAAGGGGTAATTATCCATGTAGTTACAGGGTAAGTATGAATCTGCAGGCTGTAAATTAAAGTGGTGCTTGTTCCCCTCTTGTTTCATGTAGTTACAGGGTAAGTACAATAAAAACACATACACAATCTGATATCACTCGGAAATCTTTATTTGAAAAACAACTTTTTTTAAACAGATTTACAACACTTATTTGTTTCTCTTGCTTGGCTTCATGCTCCTCTTGTTCCTCTTCTTATTCATTCTTGCCACAGATGAATCTTAAGAAGGAATCCTATGTTTCTAGCTATTCTGTAGTTATATTATGTATTTTAAAGAAAATACAGTGCACGCAGAAATGTCCTCACCATTTACTCATCTTTTACCCTCATGCCATTAGAGATGTATACGACTTTCTTTCTACAGAAAAATAAATAATTTCTGCTAATGAAAAAGTTGGGGTTCCTAAAAGTTGAAGCATCAAACAGCACATACAGCAATAACTAGAGCAATCCATACGATCCCAATGGATGAATCAATGTCTTCTGAAATGAAACATTAAGTGTTTGTAAGAAAAATACCAATATTAAAAAAAATAAAAAAAACGGTAAACTATCGCTTCTGACCAGAAGTCATCTGCGTGAATGAGAGGGTTGAGTTCACACTTGACGTAACTTGAAGCGTGACGTGAGCGCGGATGTCGAATGCTGTCTGTTTTTATTTAATTTTTTTTAAATGAATGCTCACAACACTAAACAAAAAATAACATAATATATGATAATAGCAATGAGAAACAAACAAGACTAGAAGACAGAGACGCCAGAGAGACAGAGTCGCCACTTGCGCGAGAACGTCATAAAAAATTTGAAGCTTCTTTACTCATGTACGCGCTGGTAACAATTGGTCGTATGTGAAAAGTTTAGTAAATTATGAGATCATTTCTGGATGTACTTTTTCTTTTAATAAATAATATTACAGAATATCAAAAGGCATGGGATTCCTCTTAAGATCCATCAGTGGAAATAACGAAAAAGAAGAGGAGGAACAAGAGGAGGAGAAGCCAAGCAAGAGAAACAAAAAAGGGACAAAAACCGTGCCACTTTCTGTCAGGACGTTATTATTTGAAATGAAAAGTTTATTTTTTAAAAATGAATAAGAAGTGTCATAAATCTGTTTTGAATTAGGTTGTTTTTCAATTAATGTTTTTGAGTGATATCAGATTTTGTATGTGTTTTTTATTGTAGCCTACTTACCCTGTAACTGCATGAAACTATTTACAGCCCACAGATTCATACTTACCCTGTAACTACATGAAATAACAAGCACCACTTACCCTGTAACTACACGGATAATTACCCCTTAATTAAAAAATAATTTCAGTAAATCATTTGTTAATTTTCCTGATAGTTACCCCTTTATTCCCCAAATATTACATATTGTTCCCTTATAACTACACATACTTACTTTATAGTTACACTATAATTACTGAAGTTACGCTGTAAAATCGCTTACACAGTACTTTCCGGGCTGTAATCTAAAGCGTTACCAAAAAATACAATGTTTAATGACATGTTTTAACTCACTTCATATCGTCAGTCGAGTGTTTGATATTTCCTTTTTGTGAGCTGACGTGGCTTCTTATCACAGAATGAGGCAGACAGTGAATTATTTTATAGTATTCTATACAGTGATGAAGTCTATGTCAATTAGCACTTCATTATAATATATACTCACCTAAAGGATTATTAGGACCACCATACTAATACTGTGTTTGACCCCCTTTCGCCTTCAGAACTGCCTTAATTCTATGTGGCATTGATTCAACAAGGTGCTGAAAGCATTCTTTAGAAATGTTGGCCCATATTGATAGGATAGCATCTTGCAGTTGGCACAAAGCTCCCGTTCCACCACATCCCAAAGATGCTCTATTGGGTTGAGATCTGGTGACTGTGGGGGCCATTTTAGTACAGTGAACTCATTGTCATGTTCAAGAAACCAATTTGAAATGATTGGAGCTTTGTGACATGGTGCATTATCCTGCTGAAAGTAGCCATCAGAGGATGGGTACAAGGTAGTCATAAAGGGATGCATACCTCGGTTGTAACGAGTGGTTATTTCAGTCAAAGTTGCTCTTCTATCAGCTTGAATCAGTCGGCCCATTCTCCTCTGACCTCTAGCATCAACAAGGCATTTTCGCCCACAGGACTGCCGCATACTGGATGTTTTTCCCTTTTCACACCATTCTTTGTAAACTCTAGAAATGGTTGTGCGTGAAAATCCCAGTAACTGAGCAGATTGTGAAATACTCAGACCGGCCCGTCTGGCACCAACAACCATGCCACGCTCAAAATTGCTTAAATCACCTTTCTTTCCCATTCTGACATTCAGTTTGGAGTTCAGGAGATTGTCTTGACCAGGACCACACCCCTAAATGCATTGAAGCAACTGCCATGTGATTGGTTGATTAGATAGTTGCATTAATGAGAAATTGAAACGGTGTTCCTAATAATCCTTTAGGTGAGTGTACTTTATTATTATGAAAATACCCGAAAAGGCTTGAAGAACTCAAATACACCATATAACGTGTGTGTATTGTCTTCATGTTTAATCAAAGCGTTTCTATCTTCTTTTTTTTCAGCTACACAGCGCTAGCTTCACATTAGTGATTTCCTGAAAATGTCATTATATTAGTTCTCTCTGAGGCAAATGTGGCATTTCTGCTGGAGGGCGCCCTCTGGCCTCCAGTATGAATGAAACATGAGTGTGTTTAGTGCCCAGCAGTGCTCACTCCATTCTATTTTGGGTAAAAAATAGGAAAAATAATACTTCTCTAAATAAATGTTAAATGTGACAATCCATGTTTTTCTCCAGTGTACAGGATTAGTACAGTGTTTAGACTCGTTCTTGATTTTGCATACCTACTGACAAAAATTAAGAAATTGATATCACAGATTTTTATAATAATAATAATAATAATAATATATTTATAATAAATCCTTAGACATTTCTAGTGATTTTTAGTCATAGGCTGTCTGCATGTTAACAGGTAACCCTGCAGTTTTTTGTAAAATAAGTTTTCTGTAAAATATAAATATTATTATTATTATTATTATTATTATTATTATTATTATTATGTTGTTGTTATATTTATTCTTAAATACTCTTTTTTATTTTTAATAATGAAAATGTTATTGTAATAGTAATATTTCTTATTTTGTTAATTATTATATATATTATTAGCAATAATAATAATAATAATCATAATTATTAATATTAGTCATAATATATAAGCACAAAATGTTTCATTTGTAAAAAAAAAAAATAAAAAAAAAATCACATTTTAAAGGAACATGCCGACTTTTTGGGACTTTAGCTTATTCACCGTATCCACTAGAGTTAGATAAGTCCATACATACCATTTTTATCTCCGTGTGTGCCATAACTGTCTGACGCACCCACCGCTAGCCTAGCTTAGCACAAAGACTGAAGGTAAACGGCTACTAAGACCTGTACTAAGACAGACAGAAAATTAAAAGTTGCAATTTTCTAGACCGATATGGCTAGGGACTATACTCTCATTCCTGCATAATAATCCAGGAACTTTGCTGCCGTACCATGGGTGCAGCAGGCGCAATGATATTACGCAGCGCCTGAAAATATTCATTTTCCGTCGGTCTTAGTACACAATGTAACTATACACATCACAACATGTCAATAGGAAAATGTTGGCATTATTTTGTCATTTATTGAGCAGTAGGCTAGATGGAGCCATTTACCTCCAATCTTTGTGCTAAGATAGGCTAGCGGTGGGTGCGTCAGACAGAGTTATGGCACGCACGAAGATAAAAATGGTATGTATGGACTTATCTAACTCTGGGGGATACAGGGAATAAGCTGAAGTCCCAAAAAGTCGACATGTTCCTTTAAATCGCAATTTTAACCAGAATAATCGCAATAGATATTTTCCCCAAATCATGCAGCCCTATTGTATATGCATTTGTCTCATTCTTATAAAGGCCCAGATGATCAATGAAGGGGCTTGAGGGTAGAATCAGCTAAAGCTAAATGACCTGGTGTCCTCTGACAGAACCAATAATGTTTGATTATGTTGGGTCTGATTAGTGTTTTAATAATAAATACAGATCAGGGAGATCATGCAGCATAATTAGGTTTTTGAAGGCCATCATAACAAAAGGCAACCGTATTTGTATTGATTGATGTTCATCTGTTGTAGGGAAGGTTGAGTTATTGATAAACAATAAAGCAGTTAATTTAAAGGCAAGACTGACCTGAGTTCGCTTGTGTCCTTCCCATCTCTCCCATAAAACAGAGGTCAGGGTGAGGTCGTGCTTCAGTTGTCTTTTCACACACTGGCATACACTTACTAATGCACACATATATACAGAACATCTTCATTTCCCACTCGACACACAGAGTCACAGGTTTAAAAATATGGCATTCAGTCTTTTTATTACCCTTCCGCTTCCTTGCCCTTTATTACGATCAAACTGAATTAATGTATTTTAAAGGTAGGGTAGGCAATTTCTAATAAACTCTTTTTGCTATACTGGTTGAAACTCTTTTCACATCCTGATAACAATCAGTAATAGAAGTGGTCTCAATATTAAAACATGTACATATATCTTTGTGGAAGTCTCAGGACCAGAAAAATGTCCGTCCAATCATTGCATTCGGACAAGATTGCAAGATTACAAGATGGCAACCCGTGACGCTCTACCCGGAGCTGTTCATGTCCTCAGACTTGGATTTATGTGTCAACACTATCAATGGCGAAATGAATCTGCAGCAGTCAGGTGGTACATGTCAGTGCATTGTAAGTAGATTACATTCATTATTATTGTAATGTTACGTGCTTTGAGACAGGAGTTAAAGCCGTCTCTCGTCTTGTGGCGCTTTTCAGACTTTGTTGTGTGCATTTATGTGTTTTAAAGGAGGTGTGGCTTTGGAGAGCGCTCTGAAGTAAGGGTGGGATCTTATGCTTTCAAAGCTAGCTTGCTATTGCTAGCCTCTCCAAAATTGCCTACCCTACCTTTAAACTTCACTTCAATTTCTGAATATGAATTTAGGAAGAAAACAGGATGCATAATTGCAATTTTAAGCAATTAGCAGATGTATATAATTAAATTAAATAAAAATGCTACTATCTGAGGCTTAAAAACATTAGGGTACAACGGGGCTAAAGGCACACCTTAAGAAAAATGTGTTTTTCACTACTCCTATAATGTATGATATACAGAAAAATATATATGTTTGTATTGAACATTTATGGGGCAACAGATTTTGTGTGAAAATAAATCATAAAAGTGGTTTATTTTATTTAAAAATCTTAAAAATGTAAATGTAATAGATGTACAGTAGTAACAACAGATTCAGTAGTAACAATAAATTGTATTTTATTATATGATATGATTAATATCACATTTTTAAATATGATTGTGTCATTATAAATATGGTGATTATCTCTAAGGTGGACACCCAACTATGATACTTACAATCTGAATCTAACCATGTCATGTCAACAAATGGAAAAGTCAGCCAGCTGTTTATCATGTTAAATATGGTGCCTTTTGCCCCAACAGCAGGGGTGCCTTTTACTCCAAATACCATACTTTTACATATTCTTCCATTATTGCAAAACTGCTGCTTTAATTACCTTGAACAAAACTGACAAACATTAACAAGACCTTTGTTTCAAAATATATTCAATAATTTTAGCAATTCTTATTTGCTACTTAAATCTACAAAAATGTTTAAAAACATCAAATATTAGATCAAATGAGTGCAGAATCAACTTTGCGCTGCTGCCTGAGATCGCGTCAAAGATCAGACAAATTTCCATGTGCATCTTGAAAAGCGGATGTTTTGGAAAGTACTGAGGCAAGTTTTTGTGCCATGTAGTGGTTTAGAGGAAAATAAAACAAAGGAGCCTTTTACCCCGTGGAGCCTTTAGCCCCGTTGTAACCTATGTTGTATTACAAAACACATTCTCTGTTATTGAGGTGCAGGGTACATGTAAGGTTAGGGACAGGTTTGGTGGTATGGTTAGGTTTAAGGGTGGGTTAAGCCGGGGAAAAGGAAGGATCAACAGTGTAATTATAGATGCAATTACATAAATTAATTACAGCTGTAATCACACGCAGGTAACCGACTACTACAAATGTATGCTCCCTCTTTCACTGAATGAGTGACGCCTTGTCCTTCCCTCACAATAGGGCTGCACGATTATGACAAAAATCATAATTGTCGATTATTCCCTTGAAATTGTAATTGCGATTATTAATTTAGATTATCACAATATACATTGAATGATATTTTGAATAGCTTTATACCATTGTTTGAAGCAATTGCGTAAAAATAAAAAACAAGCTAAAAACACTATTCCTAAAATAACTTTTATTGCTTTTCTACAGCATTAAGCCACAAATGTCAACTATACATTGGTTTGGTTTCTTCTAAAAAATGTTTGCATGGTACAATAATAGGAGCTTTTGCACCGGGTAGTTCTAGGAACTTAGAGAACTAAAGGTTCATATAGGAACATTTTCCTGGTTGCATTTGCAACAACAGTAGGAACTCTGAAGTGACGTAAGTCACGCTTGTTGTTTTGACTTTTATTTTGACGGCGCGGCGGACATTTATTTTGACGACGCTGAAAACGCCAGAGCACACAGCACTCACATACTCCGTCTTCATCAGCTCACGATCTGTTTAACAGTTCTGTCTAATATGTTATTAGGTAGAACTATTTTACAAAGAAAGTAGACAGTATACGGAAAAGTATTAACGTTAGCGTTTGCCGTGTGGTTGATGTCCAATGTGACTAGCTGAGCAGAAATACATAATCATGTTTCGCTTGATCCCCTCAAAGTTGCGTTGGATTTTCGCCTTAGCATAAAGTTTGAGAGGTCCATCTATCACTGTTTTTCATGTTTGTAGAGTTAGTTTGTGTAGTTAATATATAGGTTGTGTACACGACTTTTTAAAAATGGCGGGTGCTGGTTTCGCATGCGTTCGACCAGTCCGCGTACACTAAACGTTATGTCACTGGTAGTTCCTATTGTGCTGGGTTAGTCCCTAATCTGAAGTAGTTGTGATTCACCTCTCACAACGTAATATGCTCTAAACACACCTCTTAAGCACGCAGAATAATGTAAGTGAATTTTTTTTTTTAATCGCGGTTTTGAACGATTATGATAATCGCGATTCAAAATTTGTTTAATTGTGCAGCCCTACAGATATATGGTAAATGTTCTAATTGCCATACTCATTCAGCAATTGCTATGCTATGCTAATGTTATCAATGCATTGTGTGACCAATTAGCAAATTAACATTTACTGAATTAGACAATTAAAGCTAGCCAAGTTTCCACTACTAAAAATATTTAAGTTGAGATTACATTATACATTTAAGTTAAATGTATGAATTAGCTTACTCACATATTTCAAGTTAAGAGCAATTACAATGAGAGTACAAGAGAGTACAAAATAAAAATCTGCCAGTTATCAAAAGATAAACTTTGGTAAGTGTTCATTGTATCAGTTAATAATAAACCACAGACAGCAGGGAAATATATTTTTCCCTTGATATCAGTAAAGCATTCCAATATTTACAAATTAAACTGAAACACTTGCAGTGTCCTAAAAAATTTAAGTTGCTGTGTCCAAATGACAGAGTCAGGGGTCAATACAAAATACAGTCAGCACAGATATTCATTTTGCCAAGCTCATGTTGCAGCAAATGTGCTAAATATACAGAAACGTGCATGCCGTTTCTGTGTGACCGACTCGAAGAGACACCGGAGAGAAGACGTTATTCTGGGTCGGATCAATTCTGTCATGGCTGTATCAGCACATGTTAAGACAGGTGTTGTGTCACAGGTCGCTGTGATGGTGTAAATCAAATGTGTCAGGTTCAGAGGTGAACGTCAATACAGCTTGTGCGCAGGTCAAGGATAACATAACACGAATGACAGATCCTTGTATGTTTCATTCAGTTGGACACACTCACCCTGTGACCCTATTACCCCTCTATAGACTGACTATATCAGATCAGAACAGACATATAAGAAAAACAGACCAGCTGATGAAAGCGGTAAAAAACATTTAGCTGTGTTTTTGTGCGCATTCATTTTTCAATTTGTGTCCGTGTGTCACTGTTGGAGAGTAACTAACTGCATGTGATGCTACTAACTGAACTGTTTTTTTTGTTTTTCAGTAGCATGACAGTAACACAGCAGTGTACCCAAGAAGTTTCAATATATTTTATGCAAGAACTTTTAACACCAAGCTGTGACACAGAATATGTGTGTAGTTAAAGAGATAGTTCACCCAGAAATGAAAATTCTGTCATCATTTACTCACCCTTAAGTTGTTCCAAACCTGTATGAATTTCTTTCTTCTGCAGAACACAAAAGAAGATATTTAGAAAAATGTCAATAACCAAACTCAGGCCCTAGGCCAGAGTCCTGCACGGGTCCTGTTTGATAAACCTGCACCCGCTTTATTAACAGCACACCCGACCCGATATCCGACAGAAACACAAATTTAATTCTGTACTCGACCTGACCTGACCCGACCCGACCCGCTTGACATGAAAACCGTGACCCGAGCCGCACCCACATTAAATTTTCCCACACAAAGTAGACAAAAACCATTTATTTAATTTTATTCATGTAACGTAAGTGTAACAGAATACGTTGTTATGGGAAGAAGGAGGCGGGAACCGGCGAACATTCAAAACACTTTAATCAAATAAATAAACAAACAAACTGAAAGTAAAAGCGGCAGCCCCTCACGGAAGACTGCCGCACACACACAACACAACGTAAACTCCAGGCCTGGTCCTCTCTCGTCCTTCACTGGTGTCGCTCGTCCTATATGCCTCCGGGCTCCCTCATGAGAGGACTCGAGACCGGTGTGCCTTGCAGGTAATGCTCATTCTCAATCACTCACTCACTCGCTCCTCCCACGTCTCTCTCGCTCGCCCACCTCGCCACAGTAAGCAATAAACATTAGGCATTATGAGTTCATGCAAGAACAATTAAAGGTGCACTATGTAACTTTTCCATCCGCTAGAGGTTGCCTATTCAAAACAAAGGTGTAGTTTGATGACACCAAGTTTGAGCGCAGAATCTTGGGACATGTGCTCTTCACTTCACAGCTGGTGGAAAAAAATCGGGATAGAACTCGGACAGAAATCATGTTCATGGATGCGATTATTAACGTTACTGTAGTATGAAGCAGAGCAGACCCGAGTGGTGTGGGAGCTGAGCAAGGCCGCTGGAGCGATTGTTAATAAGATGAACGCAACACACGCCTCGTGAGCTGCGGAACTTTTATTATGCCACAGTCGCCGGCGCCATTTCCGCTTTTCCAGTCATGAGTATCAGGTAATGCAGCTCTGTTTATCATATTAGATACATTTGAGTGTGTTGAAAATGATGTTATGGCATTACTTTAAATAGTTGGAAACATTTGGGATATTGTAAGTACTCAACTGAACAAAATATATAACACTGGCCAAGTGGTTTTTGGATATTTTACTGAAAAAATGTACACAGTGCACCTTTAATAGACACGCAGCCCATCAAATGGGTCACCCAGTGTGCAGGACTCTGCCCTAGGCTCAGGGATTTTCTAGAGGCCCCCCACCCCCCAAATTGTATACAATATCCCGGAAATCGAACAAGGGAGAGAGAGCTAGGGGTGTGCAGTGTATATCGTAATTGTTGTTTTAACAATGTGCAATCTGACATTATCGAGTATGTCCCTCACACACACCCAGAGAGTGTACGCATACACGACATGTAGTCTAGTAGGATAGACTAGTACTGTGTGTTTTAGTCTATTAAAATGCTAAAATATCCCCAAAATTCAAGATAAGGCGGCAAAAATGTCGCTGTATGCATTTTAGATCATTTAATATAGTTGATCAATATCACACGAAGAGAGCCATTTTTCTCCAGACATCAGCATGAAAACAAATGTGATATTGATTTTATACTAGTTCAATAAACAAGAAGTTAATATTAAGTTACTTATATTTTAGATACCATATTGCCTGTTTCGCCACTTTTGTGAGTCTCTAAGCAACACACGGCGGGTGTTTACTTACTGAATGAATCTGCTTTTTAAACGAATCGGTTGAATGAATGATTTATTGACTCACTCATTAAAGGATTAGTTCACTTCAAAATGAAAATTTCCTGATAATTTACTCACCCCAATGCCATCCAAGATGTTCATGTCTTTCTTTCTTCAGTGGAAAAGAAATTACGTTTTTTGAGGAAAACATTTCAGGATTTTTCTCCACACAGTGGCAATGTTGAAGGTCCAAATCAATGCAGTTTCAATGGGCTTCGAAGGGCTTCAGAGGGCTCTGCACAATCCCAGCTGAGGAATAGGGTCTAGGATAGGGTCTTAAACCATCGGTCATTTTCTAAAAAAAAATACAAATTTATATACTTTTTAACCTAAATTGCTCATTTTGTGCTGTTCTGCGACACACCACGGATTGCACAATCACGTTGTAAAGGTCATGCTAGACGTAGGCAGAAGTACCGCCCCGTAACGGCCTTTAGCAAAAAAAGGTTAAACAACGATGTTGGATGATTTTGAAGTTAGAGATGGAGTTTTTTTGGTAAAGGGTGTTTGTATTAGTCCTCGCACGTACGCTTGGGGCGGTACTTCCGTCTACGTCTAGCGTGACCTTTCCGACGTGATTGCACAAATCCGTAGCATGTCGCAGAGCAGCGCAAGATGAGCAATTTAGGTTAAAAAGTACAGGTGCTGGTCATATAATTAGAATATCATCAAAAAGTTGATTTATTTCACTAATTCCATTCAAAAAGTGAAACTTGTATATTATATTCATTCATTACACACAAATTTATATATTTTAAATGTTTATTTCTTTTAATTTTGATGATTATAACTGACAACTAAGGAAAATCCCAAATTCAGTATCTCAGAAAATTAGAATATTGTAAAAAAGGTTCAATATTGAAGACACCTGGTGCCACACTCTAATCAGCTAATTAACTGAAAACACCTGCAAAGGCCTTTAAATGGTCTCTCAGTCTAGTTCTGTAGGCTACACAATCATGGGGAAGACTGCTGACTTGACAGTTGTCCAAAAGACGACCATTGACACCTTGCACAAGGAGGGCAAGACACAAAAGGTCATTGCAAAAGAGGCTGGCTGTTCACAGAGCTCTGTGTCCAAGCACATTAATAGAGAGGCGAAGGGAAGGAAAAGATGTGGTAGAAAAAAAGTGTACAAGCAATAGGGATAACCGCACCCTGGAGAGGATTGTGAAACAAAACCCATTCAAAAATGTGGGGGAGATTCACAAAGAGTGGACTGCAGCTGGAGTCAGTGCTTCAAGAACCACTACGCACAGACGTATACAAGACATGGGTTTCAGCTGTCGCATTCCTTGTGTCAAGCCACTCTTGAACAACAGACAGCGTCAGAAGCGTCTCACCTGGGCTAAAGACAAAAAGGACTGGACTGCTGCTGAGTGGTCCAAAGTTATGTTCTCTGATGAAAGTAAATTTAGCATTTCCTTTGGAAATCAGGGTCCCAGAGTCCGGAGGAAGAGAGGAGAGGCATACAATCCACGTTGCTTGAGGTCCAGTGTAAACTTTCCACAGTCAGTAATGGTTTGGGGTGCCATGTCATCTGCTGGTGTTGGTCCACTGTGTTTTCTGAGGTCCAAGGTCAACGCATCCGTATACCAGGAAGTTTTAGAGCACTTCATGCTTCCTGCTGCTGACCAACTTTATGGAGATGCAGATTTCATTTTCCAACAGGACTTGGCACCTGCACACAGTGCCAAAGCAACCAGTACTTGGTTTAAGGACCATGGTATCCCTGTTCTTAATTGGCCAGCAAACTCGCCTGACCTTAACCCCATAGAAAATCTATGGGATATTGTGAAGAGGAAGATGCGATAAGCCAGACCCAACAATGCAGAAGAGCTGAAGGCCACTGCTCAGGTGTTATGAGAGCCCAGGTTGCTCTGATAACCTGGGCTCTCATAACACCTGAGCAGTGCCACAGACTGATCGACTCTATGCCACGCCGCATTACTGCAGTAATTCAGGCAAAAGGAGCCCCAACTAAGTATTGAGTGCTGTACATGCTCATACTTTTCTTGTTCATACTTTTCAGTTGGCCAAGATTTGTTCCACTTTTTGTGAAATAAATCAACTTTTTGATGATATTCTAATTATATGACCAGCACCTGTATATAAATGTTTATTTTTTCTTGAAAATGACCGATGGTTTCGCTAGATAAGACCCTATTCCTCGTTTGGGACCGTGCAGAGCCTCTGAAGCCTTTCGAAGCGCTTTGAAACTGCATTGATTTGGACCTTCAACATTTTGGTTGCCATTGAAGTCCATTATGTGAAGAAAAATCCTGGAATGTTTTCCTCAAAAACTTAATTTCTATTCGACTGAAGAAAGAAAGACACGAACATCTTGGATGAGATGGGGATAGCTAAAATTATCAGGAAATTTTCATTTTAAAGTGAACTAATCCTTTAAGATGGTCAAATGATTTGTTCCTGAATGAATCAGCCATTTGAATGAATTGGTTGAATCTCAATGACTCACTCATTAACAGTGACTTGCTCCACCTACTGGTGGTTTTAATTTCACATTTAAAGTATCTTTTCATGTTTTAAATAATTTAAAAATACTGTTTAAACTAGTGCTGTCATATATATATATATATATATATATATATATATATATATATATATATATATATATATATATATATATATATATATACACTCACCTAAAGGATTATTAGGAACACCTGTTCAATTTCTCATTAATGCAATTATCTAATCAACCAATCACATGGCAGTTGCTTCAATGCATTTAGGGGTGTGGTCCTGGTCAAGACAATCTCCTGAACTCCAAACTGAATGTCAGAATGGGAAAGAAAGGTGATTTAAGCAATTTTGAGCGTGGCATGGTTGTTGGTGCCAGACGGGCCGGTCTGAGTATTTCACAATCTGCTCAGTTACTGGGATTTTCACGCACAACCATTTCTAGAGTTTACAAAGAATGGTGTGAAAAGGGAAAAACATCCAGTATGCGGCAGTCCTGTGGGCAAAAATGCCTTGTTGATGCTAGAGGTCAGAGGAGAATGGGCCGACTGATTCAAGCTGATAGAAGAGCAACTTTGACTGAAATAACCACTCGTTACAACCGAGGTATGCATTTGTGAAGCCACAACACGCACAACCTTGAGGCGGATGGGCTACAACAGCAGAAGACCCCACCGGGTACCACTCATCTCCACTACAAATAGGAAAAAGAGGCTACAATTTGCACGAGCTCACCAAAATTGGACAGTTGAAGACTGGAAAAATGTTGCCTGGTCTGATGAGTCTCGATTTCTGTTGAGACATTCAGATGGTAGAGTCAGAATTTGGCGTAAACAGAATGAGAACATGGATCCATCATGCCTTGTTACCACTGTGCAGGCTGGTGGTGGTGGTGTAATGGTGTGGGGGATGTTTTCTTGGCACACTTTAGGCCCCTTAGTGCCAATTGGGCATCGTTTAAATGCCACGGCCTACCTGAGCATTGTTTCTGACCATGTTCATCCCTTTATGACCACCATGTTCCCATCCTCTGATGGCTATTTCCAGCAGGATAATGCACCATGTCAAAAAGCTCAAATCATTTCAAATTGGTTTCTTGAACATGACAATGAGTTCACTGTACTAAAATGGCCCCCACAGTCACCAGATCTCAACCCAATAGAGCATCTTTGGGATGTGGTGGAACGGGAGCTTCGTGCCCTGGATGTGCATCCCACAAATCTCCATCAACTGCAAGATGCTATCCTATCAATATGGGCCAACATTTCTAAAGAATGCTTTCAGCACCTTGTTGAATCAATGCCATGTAGAATTAAGGCAGTTCTGAAGGCGAAAGGGGGTCAAACACAGTATTTGTATGGTGTTCCTAATAATCCTTTAGGTGAGTGTATATATATATATATATACCTATATATATATATATATATACCTATATATATATATATATATATATATATATATATATATATACATACACACATTCATTCATGTATATATTTAAGAAATATTTACCTATATGTACTGTATGTATATACACTCACCTAAAGGATTATTAGGAAGACCTGTTCAATTTCTCATTAATGCAATTATGTAATCAACCAATCACATGGCAGTTGCTTCAATGCATTTAGGGGTGTGGTCCTGTTCAAGACAATCTCCTGAACTCCAAACTGAATGTCAGAATGGGAAAGAAAGGTGATTTAAGCAATTTTGAGCGTGGCATGGTTGTTGGTGCCAGACGGGCCAGTCTGAGTATTTCACAATCTGCTCAGATTTTCACGCACAACCATTTCTAGAGTTTACAAAGAATGGTGTGAAAAGGGAAAAACATCCAGTATGCAGCAGTCCTGTGGGCAAAAATGCCTTGTTGATGCTAGAGGTCAGAGGAGAATGGGTCGACTGATTCAAGCTGATAGAAGAGCAACTTTGACTGAAATAACCACTCGTTACAACCGAGGTATTGTTTGTGCTCTGTTCACTTTTGAATCTTTATTTGATCTCATTCCCTGTTGTTTAAACTGCTAAATATAACTTACCCATCAACATATATTGTCTAATATTGCCTACCACATTAAATCTGACATCGCTAGCTTTTTAATCTAAATCACTATCACACGTTAGCATTTCGCTAGCCTGTTAGCTTGCCATCTCTGCACTCGGGTCTCTTGTTTTCTGAGTTCATTGAACAACTGTGGTGAGTTGGATTAGTAAATAGACTCCATCAAACAACTGTGGTAAGTTGGATTAATCAACAAATACGGTAAGCCATGTCTTCTTCTCCTTTTATTGTCACCTGCACTACATGTTTCATGTTTAGTATATCTGTCTCCGACGGTGAACAGGGCTTCACATTATTTATATTTATATATATTCAGTACATATTCATGTCCTGCACTTATGAAACCACTGTATATCCTGCACTTGCTGCTATTGCACTTCTGGTTAGACCTAAACTGCATTTCGTTGCCTTGTACCTGTACTTGTATAATGACAATAAAGTTGAATCTAATCTAATGTGATAAATGTAAGGAGATAGTCAGGCTGACAGAGAAGATTTCAGAATTAGAGACACGCATCCAGACTTTATTTGAGAGTAGTGAGAATGAAACAGCTTTAGACACTGCTTTGGATGCGACTAGCTTAGTGAACTCTACATTGTTCGGTTCCGGCTGTAGAGCCTGTGCAGCAGGGCAACTGGGTGATGGTGAGACGGCATAGTTGCGGATAAAAAAAACACTCTTCCGTTCCGATTAGAACACCAAACAGGTTCTCCCCACTCAGTGATGCACCCACTGAGAATCCTGTTGAAAGTGCCCTAGTTATTGGCGATTCTATTACATGGAATGTGAAAATAGAGACACCAGCCACCATAGTCACATGTTTACCGGGAGCCAGAGCGCCTGACATCAAAGCAAATTTAAATGTGCTGGCTAATGCTAATCATAAATTCTCTAAGATTATTATTCACGTCGGCACTAATGATGTTCAACTTCGCCAGTCGGAGATCACCAAAATTAACATTAAAGAGGTGTGTTAACTTCGCAAGTATGATGGCAGATAGCGTTTATTGCTCTGGTCCCCTCCCCGTTAAAAGGAGTGATGGGATACTTAGCAGACTATCATCACTCAATGGCTGGTTGTCTAAGTGGTGTCCGCAAAATAACATAGGGTTCATAGACAATTGGAAAAGCTTTTGGGGCAGACCTGACCTGTTGAAAAGAGATGGTATCCATCCCTCCTGGGGTGGTGCCGCTCTTCTCTCTAGTAATTTGGCACATAGTCTTAAAGCTAAACCTTGACTAACTAGGGCCCAGGTCAGGAAGCAGACGGACTGGCTTACCCGACCGTCTGCTAGCTGTCTCGCGTCACAGAAGTCAGATAAATCCCAGCACATAGAGACTCTTTCACCTAGAAATTATCACATAAAGACTGTGTCTGTTCCACGAATTAGTAAATACAAAAAAACACCAAAACCATTCAACGGTAAAAATTTAATTGATGTCAAACAAATAAACAACAGATATAATACAGATGATCAAATGATAAAGATCGGGCTGCTGAATATTCGATCCCTTTCCTCAAAAACGCTTATTGTTAATGATATGATTACAGATAATAATCTAGATGTGCTGTGTTTGACAGAAACCTAGCTAAAACCTGACGGCTACATTACTTTAAATGAGTCTACCCCACAAGATTATTGTTATAAACACGAGCCGCGTCTGAAAGGTAAAGGGGGAGGTGTTGCTGTAATTTATAATAATATCTTCAGTATTACTCAGAAGTCTAGTTTCAAATATAATTCCTTTGAAGTTTTGGTGCTTTACATAACGTTATGTAGTGAAATTGATAAATCCCATTTAACATTTGTGTTGGCTACTGTATACAGGCCACCAGAGCACAATACAGACTTTACCAGAGAATTTGCTGATTTTCTATCAGAGTTAGTATTGGCTACAGATAAATTCCTAATTGTTGGTGATTTTAATGTCCATGTAGACAATGAAAAAGACGCATTGGGATTGGCATTTAGAGACATTCTAAACTCTATTGGAGTTAGGCAACACGTATCAGGACCCACTCATCGCCGTAATCATACTTTAGACCTAATATTGTCACATGGAATAAATGTTGATACCATTGAAATTCTGCAGCAGAGCAATGAGATCTCAGATCATTACCTAGTATCATGTATACTTAATTTAGCAAAGGCTGCAAAGCTGTCCCCTTGCTTCAAATATGGCAGGACTATCACTGCTGTGACTAAAGATTTCTTTGTAAATAAACTTCCTCATCAGTTTCATCTCCTCAGCATCCCAGATAGCCTAGAGGAACTCGATGTTGCAACAGAAACTATTGACTCTCTCTTTTCCAGCACTTTAGACACAGTTGCTCCTCTGCGCTTAAAGAAGGGAGGGACGGGAGGGACGGGAGGGACGGGACGGGCGGGAGGGACAAACCAGGGAGGGACGGGAGGGACAGACCAGGGAGGGACGGGAGGGAGAGACCAGGGAGGGACGGGAGGGACAGACCAGGGAGGGACGGGAGGGACGGGAGGGACGGGAGGGACAGACCAGGGAGGGGCGGGAGGGGCGGGAGGGACGGGAGGGACGGGAGGGACGGGAGGGACGGGAGGGACAGACCAGGCCGGCCCGCAGAGTCCATTGAGCCTCATCGACATGGCATCCTCAATGGATCCATCTCCAGCGTGATGACTCCGATATTTGGAAGGGAGAACAGGTGGGGCAAATCAAACACTAATCAGATAACAAGGGATCAGACAGAGACATGAGCACATGGCCCAAAATAACAAGGGACAGACCAGGGAGGGGCGGGAGGGACAGACCAGGGAGGGACGGGAGGGACGGGAGGGACGGGAAGGGCGGGAGGGACAAACCAGGGAGGGACGGGAGGGACAGACCAGGGAGGGACGGGAGGGACAGACCAGGGAGGGACGGGAGGGACAGACCAGGGAGGGACGGGAGGGACAGACCAGGGAGGGACGGGAGGGAGAGACCAGGGAGGGACGGGAGGGACAGACCAGGGAGGGACGGGAGGGACGGGAGGGACAGACCAGGGAGGGACGGGAGGGACAGACCAGGGAGGGGCGGGAGGGGCGGGAGGGGCGGGAGGGGCGGGAGGGACGGGAGGGACGGGAGGGACGGGAGGGACGGGAGGGACAGACCAGGCCGGCCCGCAGAGTTCGGGAGGCCAGGGCGGCCCACACAGTTCAGGAGGCTAAGTCCTCTCTGGCCGGAGACGGAGTCCTCTCGGGACTTGAGACAGGAAGCGGAGTCGTCTCTGGACTCGAGACAGGGTCTGGAGCCGTCTCTGGACGCTGGTCAGTGGCCGGAGCCATCTCTGGACGCTGGTCAGGGGCCGGAGCCGTTTCTGGACGCTGGTCAGGGGCCGGAGACGGCTCCAGACCCTGTCTCGAGTCCAGATGCCTGGGCGGTGCGGGCAGGGCCAGACCACCGGACTTGGGACCCCAACGTCAGATCCTCCCTGACCACCGAGCTCTCAGAGACCGAAGAAGCCTTTCCTCTCCTCCCTCGCTTGCGTCGGTGTGTCGAAGGCATAACCATAGTTGCTTCAGAGGAAGTGGCAGCCTCTTTGACAGAGCTCCCCACCTGCTGAGCGATCACGTCCACGAACCCCCCAAAATCCAGGTGATCCAGCACTTCCATGACTATCCCGTCAACGGACTCATCAAGTGCATAATTGAATAGGTCCTTAAGAGCTGCGTCGTTGAGTTCCAGCCCCTCAGCCGCGCTGCTGAACTCCAAGGCAAACTGCTTAACATCCGCCCCCTGTTGGCAGAGTAAACTCAATGCCCTGAACTGGAGTATGCGCTCGAAGCGGGGGCAGGTGTCCGTTGGTGTTGGTGGCCGAAATGAGCCCTTCCTCTGCTGAGTCCTCATAATGGCTGGATCGTTATGTCACGGTAGGTGTGGTTGAAAAGGAGCGAGGACTCAAGTGCAGGAAGAAAAGGTTTTATTAACAATAAAATAATAGAATAAAACAAACAAAACACCCACGAGGGGGAAAACCAAACTTGAAATAAACTTAACACAAGGAGCAGGAACATGAAACATACAGGAAACCGATGACATCAAACAACGATCCAGCCCAGGACTGCAGAAACGAGGAGAATATAAAGGGAACAAACAAGGCAGATAACGAGGGAGAACAGGTGGGGCAAATCAAACACTAATCAGATAACAAGGGAGAGGGATCAGACAGAGACACGAGCACATGGCCCAAAATAACAAAACACCACATGTGCTACACAAGACAGGACAGGCATGTGACACTTATTGTGTACATGTTTTTACATTGTAATTACATTTTAAAAAATACCTGCATGCATGTAATTGCATCTGTAATGAATTTCTCTAGTTACATCTATAATTACACTGTTGACACTTCCCTTAAGGCTGATTTATACTTCTGCGTATTTGCGGCCTCTATGCCGTGGGCTACGCGTCGATTTTCATTTATACTTCTGCGTCGTTGTCCGCAGCGACACGCAGTTACACATGCAGAGGGAGCATGTGTATCCCTGAGGGAGAGGTTCTGGCAGACCAATCACAGCGCTTGCGGTCCGCGTAGAATTGACGCGTTGTTAAATTTTTGGAGAGGTGCACGTCAGGGTACGTCGTAGGCTCAAACCTGTGCAACACACAGCCTACAACATAGCTACAGCATACACTTGACGCAAAATAGTATAAATTACACTTTACACCTAACCCTACCCTTAAACTTACCCATACCACCACGCCTGTACCAACTTTACCCGTATCCAACCTCAATATCTGCAAAAGTGTTTTGCAATACAATATGAACACAATAAGTACATTGTAGGCTACTTATTTTTTGATGTAAGTACATAGTAGTTAAGACCCCCTAATATAAAATGGGACCTTCATTTTTTTTTTCTGCTTAAATTTTAGATCAATTAAGTATAAAGATTCGTTGGTTTGAGTTTGTTCTTAATTGATTTTACTGTGCTGCTTTTATTATTTGTGATCTCTTGCTTGTACTGCATCTGAGACTGACTGTAGCCTACAGCAGAGGTTTTCAAACTGTGGGTCGCACAAAGTCACTTGGCTGTGGCTAAATTTACATTACGGTGAATGAAACAAAACAGGTCAGATTAATGAGCATACGAATCTTAAGAGTCGATTCTTTTTTAAGGAATCATTTAAAAAAACACATAAGAATCTGAAGTTTGAATCAACAGACAATTCACTGAATCGTCTGATTCATTAATTTGAGATGTCACGTGTCTGCTTCAGTAACGTGCAAAAGCATTCAATGGCAGCACAGCATATGTTAGTTAAAATGGAAAAGTTTTTAAAACTAAAAACATCCCAGACCTGTGAGAAGTCTTCGAATCAAGACGAAACAACAAGATCTAAAAGGGAGCCATGTAGAAAATATGACCAGTCCTACCTTGACCTTGGTTTTATTCCCTGTCCAGATGGTGAGGAAGTCCCTCAGTGTCTTTTATGCTTAGAACAATTGGCCAGTGCTAGCATGAAACTCTCAAAACTTAAACGGCACCTCACAACAAAACATTCTGCATACGCCAACAAGGGGCGATCGTATTTTCTTCTAAAAAAAAGAAGAGTATCTTCGTCAGCAAAAACTGATCAAAGGTACAGCCAGCATCCCAGAAAAAGCAATGCGAGCCTCATTTTTAGTTACATATCGAATCGCAGAATCGAAAAGGCCACACACCATCTGCCAGCCTGCATAGACATCGTTGAGGAAATGCTGGGTAAAGAAGCTGCAGGAAAGATCGCTAAAGTTCCACTTTCTGATATAACAGTACAACGGCGCATTGAGGAAATGTCTACTGATATATGCGCGAACAAACAAGTGACAAATCTGGAGTAGTATTTGCTCTAAAACTGGAAGAAAACACAGATGTTGCAAAATGTGCACAGTTACTGACTTATGTCCGGTACGTTGACTCCACTGACATCGTTGAGGATTTCTTGTTTTGTGAAGAAATGAAAGAGAGAACGACAGGGGCAGATATTTTTGACTGCTTGAATGGATACATAATGGCCGAGGGCTTCCAGTGGGAAAATTGTGTGGGCCTATGCACAGATGGAGTGGCTGCAATGAGAGGCAAGCAAAGTGGTGTTGTTGCTCTACTAAGGGAGGTTGCCCCATCAGCTACTTTTACCCACTGTTTTTTACATCGAGAAGCCCTTGCTTGTAAGAAACTGCACCCAGAGTTGAACGATGTGTTGCATACTGCCATCAAAATAGTAAATGCTATCAAGGCAGGGGCACTCTCCTCCCGACTTTTGACGTCGCTAGCCTATGCACAGAAATGGGCTCAGAATATCAGCACCTCCTTCTTCACTCCGAGGTCAGGTGGCTGTTGCATGGTAGGGTGTTAACTCGTCTGCTTGGGCTGCAAGAAGAGGTTTCCCAGTTTTTATCAAGTGTTGAATCTCCTCTTGCTGGACACCTGTCAGACGGTGAATGGTGCGCGAAGCTTGCCTATCTGTCGGACATATTCACTCATATAAATGTACTGAATGAAAGCATGCAAGGTCCATCATCATCCATCCTGACCTATATGGACAAGAACGCAGCTTTCATCAGCAAGCTGAAATTGTGGAAATCCCAAGTGGAAAAAGGAGTGTGGGACATGTTTCCATCACTGTGCGCCCGTGACGGTGAACGCATTCAAGACACTGTACACACTCATCTCGGCGCACTCATTCAGAAATTTCACGAGTATTTTCCTGATATCGGAGGTAAGATATGACTTTGTTGTTCTATTATTATTATTATTATTATTATTTTAAGTATATTTAAGTATTTTGGTATTACAATCAAATGTATATTTTATTCATATGACAATGAAAATAAAAACTGCTCTCGAGTCTAATAAAACAGGATGTGTTTTCCATATTTCCATAAAAAATATTTTGGTGGGTCTTGAGATTGATTATACTTGTCTAGGTGGGTCCTGGAATGAAAAAGTTTGGGAACCCCTGGCCTACAGTATATGCATCTATATCCTCTGCCCTGGACGTAAAGTAACTATGCCTATAGGGAACTGAAGGTAAGTTGTGTAGCCTACTCACTAATACATGCATTGTTAGCATTTGCAACAGTTTTAAAAAGTTTATATCAGTTTGATCTGCTCTGAATGACTGTATGAAATGATTGTAATAGACTCTTGTTTTTTGTTCCACCTGAATGAAGCAAATGTTTTAGGGGGGTCCTGATAAAATTCAACCTTGGAGGAGGAAGAATGTTTTTTCTTTGGAATTATGAAAGGCGTGTGATTATTTATGCTAGAAGACTCCAGGAATATTCAGATTTATGACTGATCTGAAATCTACATTTGAACGGAGCATTTCAAATAATCAGTTTTATTTCTCCACAACATTCAGATAACAGCAGAACAGAACTCTGGATCTGGATTATCTGGTACTGTAACCTATTAGATTATTAGAAATTATATTGACTGATTTTACATTTGCAATAATTAATAATTTCTGTATTGCAAATTATGCTCAGAGTTAGGTCTTTGAATGTAGTGTCTGTGGAGAACACTATCTTTAATAAACTTTCTCATTTCATGACTCCTGGTGTTCATTTCAATACCATATTCTGGTCTCTATTCAGATCAGCTGTATTTCCAACAGTAGTTCTAGGAAAATGTGATGGGTAATGCAGGATTTAAAGCCAGACCCTTTAATGTGTATAATGAACAAAGGAAGGCATTTTTCCTCATGTTCCTCAGTTATGGCATGTGGCACTGGCATATTTACTTTTTAAAATGTAACTTATGGCTCATTAAAGTGACATCCAAAATGAAAGTCTTACATTTGACCAATGCTATTGGATAATGCATACTATATAGTAAATGCTACACTTTAAGATATTGAGTTCCTGTAGCTCAAAAAGTAAAGGATGACACTAGCGAGTCCAAGGTCATGAGTTTGATTCCCAGGGAAGGCATGGCCTGATAAAATGTATGCTATAGCATAAATGCAATCCCAGAGACGTCTATTTTAATGTGCATCTTTTCATCTGAAGTGTTTGCTCATCTGCAGTGCATCTATTAAATGTTTCCTGACAGATGTAAATAGACATTTAGAAAATGATTTAAGATTGTTTATGATTCAGAATGTATGTAAAACTCACTTTATCAGATATTTGTACACAGCAGATGCTTTCCAGATAAAGAGCTCTAAAAGACATCTTGGAGACGTACATGCTATCTGGGATGTGAATCACTTGCAGTTTTCTTCATATGCTCCTAAAGAGTGTAATGACCCTACATTCAATATGAATGATGAAACAGGCTGTAGTAATAATAACCATTGGTGATGCAAAGGCCTGAAAGTACAGTACCCTAATTTTTCATCAGTTTTCATAACTTTAAAATATAAGCAGAATAATAAAACATACATGTTACTTTATGAGTTTATAACCTCAAAATGTAAATAAATCATAAATATAGCTTTTATATATGTAAATATATTCATAACAATGCTTATATACTAGCGCTACAAAGAAACAAAATAAATTAAAGCTGCAAGCAGCGATGAAAGGGCCCTCGCACCCGGGAGCACCGCCACACGGTGGCCTCAGGAAAACAGCCAATAGTGGGCGACATGCATTTAAGTGGGTAAATATAGCAGAAATATGGCAAAGTCACTTCAATGTGACACTTTGACTATAACCAAATATTGGCATGTAGAGGTCTTCAGGCCTTGACTATTATTAAACAAGTGAAGTTTGGGGCAGATCGGACATTGTATGCCTGAGTTACAACAACTTCCTTTTTGTGGCGTAAATCGCATACATTAGCACTTAGCCAAGTTTTGCTTGATTTAATGTGTTTCTAGCATGTTTGGGACTTCATGGCATATTTAAATGTGTTTCTGTAACAGAATTTGATTCGGCTGTACAGCCGCTCTGGAGAAAACGGTGATGTCATCCAGCTCATTTCAATTATCATATAGTGTCAATGCAGGCAGATAAGTAATATAGTTGAATATTTAGTGTCCCCAACTGAGCAAGCCAAAAGCCAAAGTGGCAGAGTCGCAAGGAACCAAAACTCAGAATGGAGAAAAAAACCTTGGGAGAAACCAGGCTCAGTTGGGGTGCCAGTTCTCCTCTGGCCAACGAACAAACAGTGTATGATTAGGATTCTGGCAACATTAAAGGTCAGAAGTCATACTAGATCGGAATATTCGAAATATCGGAGTCATCACTCCAGAGACGGGTTTATTGAGGATGTCGTATTGATGAGGCATTTACAGGGGGGAGTCTAATGCGTTGCCGTCATGTTCAGGTCATGTCCAGGCACAGGTCTGCCATCTGATCTGGATACGGCCCGGATCCGGCTGACTGCAGTAAACCTCGGGATAAACAGAGAGACTAACATTAGCGTAGATGCCATTCTTTTTATGATGTAACGAGTACATCTGGTGTTGTGTGAAGTGTTCCCGGTTCCGGCTGACCTACATAATGCAGCCTAAAACAATCATTTAACTCATTTAAATAATATAAATTGATAATGTTCTATGTGTATGCCATAGTAAAGAGATTTTAGTCTAGTCTCCCTTAAACTGCGTAAAATACATGAGAACAGAGACAGAGGAAACACAGTCCAAATAATGACACTAAATAATGACACTAACATTAACAAATAACATAACATTATTTGTTTTCCGTGGAAAATAGCATTCGATGAATCTATCGCCGCATCTGCTGGAAAGTCAGGTAAAATGCACGCAAATTTGCATGCGCATGTCCCTAGTTAACACAAAACCCAGTTGATCCATTACACTGGCGTTTTCCACACGTTTTTTAGAGAACTGCCCCTAAAATCCGTCATGCGCGCTGTGCGCTCATCAATTGCCTGTTATTTTAAAACCTCCGCCCAGTAACACTAGTAATTAATAGTAGGCCTACTGTAGAAATAGATTAATAAGAAAATATTTGTAAAAAAGCGCTGAACAGAGGCCCCCTGATCACGTAGGCCTCTAGGCTGCAGCATAGGTTAGTATATGCGTTAATCTGCCCCTGTGTGTGTGTATGTGTGTGTGCTCTGGTTTGACCTACATTATGAGGACGCAAAGTCCTTATATTGTGGTGTGTATTCAGGTTTCAGGCCACGCCCCCTACATTATGAGGACATGCCGATGTCCTTGTAATTCAAAACACTTAAAATAAACATACTAAAATAATTTGTAATAAAAATGTAAAAATGCTGAAGGTTTTGTGGGATGGGTAGGTTTAGGGGTAGGCTTGGGGTAGGGTGTGTGTGTGTGTGTGTGTGTGTGTGCATTCATGAGTGTTTTTGTAGTTTGTGAGGTGTGTTTCCAGACAATCATACACATGGAGGGGCTTTATTTATATGTAATTGTTTAAAAGTAGTTCCACAAAGCAGATTTAATCTACAAAAACAGACATATCTACAAATGCAGAGTCTCTCAGCCTGTATGAACAATGTTAGATTAGCACAAATTATATAGTCTCAAATGACCGTAATGATGAAACTGCTGAGCAGAAAAGAATGAGAGGAGAAAATCTAATGAGATGATAGCATCTGTGTGTGCGTGTGCGTGAGAGAGCGGAAACCTGTGATTGTGTTTCGGCTTTATTAGGACCAGATCAGTCTTATTATGTTTTAATGACTTTGGCCCACCTTGGTTGCTGTGAGATTCTCGTTGGTAAATTAGCAGATGTGGTTTGTCTGTGTGTGTTTTTGAGGTGTGTGTGAGTATGTGTGTCAGGGGGGCCACAGCGCTCCACTTCATCAGATGAAATAACCTCATTTGGGTTTTCAGCTGCTGGTGCATCCCTACACCAAAGACCCACAGCATACAGCTTGATGAGGTCAAGGTCTTTCTCGTTCTCTCGCTCTCTCGCTCACCTCCCCTTCTTTTTCTTCAGTAATCATTTTGTCCAGCTTGTCTTTCAGTCATAAGTGGGCATTTGCACAGTCCTTCATCTAGTTAGTTTAAAATGCCCCCATTAGTCCATTAGCTTCTCCAGCGCTCCCTCTCTCTCTCTGTGTGTCCCTCTCTTTCAGGGATGTGTCAGTAACAAGGATGGATTATGCACCAATGGGGTCAGTGCCCTGGGGCCTCTGACTGCCAGGGGCCTCGAGTTTAGAGCTCAGCCTAACACCTAGTAAAAATGCTACAATTGAGGTAGACAAACAGTGCTTACTTGAATGTGTTGCAATAATATATGAAAACACTTGAAAAGAAAGTTATATTAAGGCAAACTTTGATGTTGGCTTGAAGAAGTGTTTTTGTCTGGAAGTTTGTTAAGGCCATATGTCTTTTGATAGATAGAAAGAAAGAAAGAAAGAAAGAAAGAAAGAAAGCATGAGGGGATCCTCATAATCTGTCCTTGGTCAATAAGGTTAATTAATCTGTGGGACGATATTGAATGATTAGAGTTTTGGCTATATTCTAGTGTAAGGGGTTTGTAAGTCCATTAGAGTGAATTAGAGTTTGCCCATGTGGTGTGCTGGAATAATTAGATGGGGTTTAATATAGTGATTAATATCTCTGAGTCTGACATGCATTGTGTTCTATAATATATATTTGAGTTGGTGGGTGTCTAGCACAAATGTTATTAGCCTCAGACTGTCCTCAGGGTGGCTGGAGCGTGTTTGAGGTTGACTGTGTGTAGACGGAAAACCAAGGAGGAAAATGTTTCTTAGACTCAAATAAGATCACTTTATTTTCATTATACCATATACACTAGAGTAATGGTGAGTGAAAATCTTTGAAAAACATAGCAGTCATGAAGTGACAGAGGAACACATACAATATTTACAGAATACACAATGCTAACTAACCATGCACAGTATATACATTACACAATACACATAATAACATGATAATAAAGGGGCTAAACTCAGATGCTGGCCCAACATGATTGGCCACCCATGAAATATATAATACACCATTTACTCTTTATAGTACTATTGTGTGCAATAAGTATATTATATAATGTATTGTATATACTCAGTGTGCAAAATGTTTTAAATAGTTACAGTTGAAACGGCACACTAACATACATTAGAAGAATTCAGGTAAATTGCACCACTTTTTGAGATTTATCTGTCTATTTTACTTTGTTCTCAGAGTTATGTCAGATTTCAACCATCCCTAAATGTCAATTCTTTTTATTGTTTTGGTTTTGTTTTTTAAGGCTTTTAGTTTGTTTTTCGATGTTTCCTGTTTCCCATGTTCCTATTTTTCCCACTCATCACTTTTTGTTGTATTAGTTACTTTTACTTTTAGTTCATTACCTTGTGTATATATTGCCCTCAGTTCATTCAGTTCATTGTCTGGTGTTGGCTGTGCTTTACTACACTGTTACGTTGTACGTCTGGTCTATAAGAGTAAGTAGCGTGTTATATTGTCGAGTAAATGGTCTCAGAGTTCATCATCATTCTCTCCAGCTCATATCTAATCATCACTGATAGTCACGCTGGGGAAACTCACCAATTATGACGGAGATTATGAATGAACAGCATGATTGAAAAAGTCTGCTGACCCTTCAGAACCGTACAGTCATAAGGAAACGACACTCCAGCGACTTCCATCACTACCCAAGTCATCATTTAAACGCTCTCACTGTGAATTTAAACATGGGTTTACTATCAATTTATGAGTGTGAATTTGAATATTTCACACCACTGGATGCTGAATGACAGAAAGATGAATTTACTAAACTGCAATTCAAAGAAATCCAAAATAGTCACAACATAGTAATTTTATTAGACTACCACAAGCAAAACTAAATATAAATAATTATTCATTAATTTGTACTAATTATGTCAGTTAATTGTCAATATTTCAAATACATTTTTTTCTAATGGCGTGTTCTTCAATTATGGTCTATTAGATTTAAATTATGGCTGTTAATCGATTAAAATTTTAATCGAGATTAATCACACTTTTGTTGTGTGATTAATCGCAATTAATCGCACACTTATCGTGAAATTAAGCATACGCTATTTGTCTCATTGAACACATTCCTTTTGTCATCATTTGCTATATCCAGCAAAGTAAACAGATTGGAGGGTGATTCTCACAAAACTGTATTTTTTGCAAGCTTCAAGGAACATTGAAGACTCCAAAAGGATACCAAATAACCAACTATAAGGAGTCCATATAACTCTATTATATATTACATGTATACACACCTAAGCACCCATACAAAAAAAAAAAAAACATTACAGAAAAAAACTTTACAGAATTCAGTGTATAGTATGTGCACAGAGCAACAACTAGATTTTAGACAAGTCAAGCTGTGATACCGAACAGGACCACATGGAGACGCCAAAAAAACTCCTAAATCAACCGCTTTGACTGCATAAACCTACGATTACTAAACACAACAACGTACACATGACAAATCAAACAATATCCTTGCTAAGTGTGTGTGGAAACAAAGGAATGTTGTGAAATGTGTCTGTACATGAATGCAGCCTGCGATCAGTGATCTAGAGCGCACACACATGGTTTGTTCTTTGTACATCAATATAACAGACTCTCACGCGCTTACTGTACGACTCCTGTACGTCACCAAAATTGCGCTCTTCAAAAACAATCGCAGAATACGACAGAGCTCGTGTTTTAAAGCAAAGCACACACTGGAATGAATAATTCACTAAAAATGCAACGTGAGTCTCTATTCTCTCTGAAATGTCTGATGTAATCAGCCTGGCCTTCTTTGTTTTGGACTGTTTGGATGAATTCGATTACTGGATCACTGAAAACTTTTCCAGAGTTTAAAATGGCCTGATAAAGAGTGTTAAAGAGTTAGAATGGAAATTTCCTCCTACCAGGGTTACAGGTGCTTGTAGATGCTCAGTGTGATTGTGATAAACTCCTTTAAGATCATCTAACTGCGTGACGAAAATTACGTTAATGATGCAGCTTCATGTGCTTCTATAATTTATTTGCGTTAATTAAGGACTTTAAATAAATCACGTTAATGCTGACAGCACTAATAAAAAAAATGAAATGTATAAATATTTTTTTTTTATGTGGCATTTTAAGCATTGATTATTAATATAATCTGTTTTTGGAAATACTCCATGGTGTTTATAATTTAATATTACAATTCTGCACTCTGTTTGCTGCCTTCATTCTAAATGAGAAGAGAATGTAGGATAAAAGTTGCTACAGCAATTTTCCATTTATGTAATATCCTGCTTAAACGTGGTAGAATTTCAGATTAAAATCATTTATAATTTAATCTCCTAATAAAACACAGCTCAGTAGTGAAGGCTGTTGAAGTCATGTGTAGTTCTTCTTTATACATTTGTTTTATATTTGCCTACCAAATTCATGGATCTGCTGCATTCATACAGCAGAGAAAATCCCAATTATTCAGTCACTGCACCAGAGACAGGAGGTTAGAAAGGGCTTGAATTGGTAAGAAAAGGCCAGAAAATTAAAAAAGGTCAAAAGAGTTACTACATGTCCACTTATTACACATACAAGCTGTGATTTGCAAATAGTTTAGATTGTTATTACATTTCCTATTTAAATCAACATTGAATCTTAATTTAGTAATGGTCTCAGTTTTTTTTCTCTTTATTTTAGTCTGTTTTTAATATTGCGTGTTTGTAATACTCCAGATGTTTGTGTGTATGTTATATTATCCGTCTGTTGCCATTGGCACAGGGCTCTATAGGATTGAAATACTCGCTGACCTATGAAGAAACTATCCATGCAGTCAGGAACATGTGGAGAGATATGAGTGTGTGTGTAACTGGCATGCTAATGTGTCGAGCTCTTACCACGATCCTGTGACCTGGTTTTAAAGAAGTCCTAGTGTGCGAGGTTGTATTTGTTCTCTGTGGTCCTGAGATGGAGTGAGGCGTCAGAGGCCCTGAAGCAGGGAGGGGGGAGGAGGATGTGGATGGGATTCGTGTGGTGTGGTGTGTAAGATGATTTTATACACAGTAAGAGAGAGTTTCATTAGGTTCACAGGAACACACAAAGCTCACTCTGTCCCCATTTCAAGTTATGCATTATGGTGAATCTCTTGAACAATATCAATAATATATCTAGGTTATATTTTACCCCAAAACCAAAAGAAATAAATAAGATATTATAATTTGATTAAGGAATACAATGCCTATTTTTAAGACCATTAAGATGGTTTGTGATATTGTGACATTACATTTATGACAGTTAAGCTTATTACAGAATTAAAATTCTTTGCTTTTCTTTAGATTTTGAGGTTAAATGTGGTCTGGACATGATTTTGTGCAAATTGTTACATTCTGAAAATCTATATGAGTACTACAGACAGCAAAATTAAAATTGTAATGATAATTGTTTAGAATTATTACGTTTTGTAAATATTTGCAATAAGACAGTGACTAGACAAATCAAGTATAGAAATATAAAGCTTTAAAAAAAAAATGCTGGTAAAACCTCTGCAAAACACTTGTGAATATGTGTGGTATACAATAACACATATAGATTTTGGTTTCTATTTGATGCAGTACCTAAAACTGTCATTGCACATGTGGACCCACATGTAGACCAACTCTTTCCCACATACAAAGCCTGTACCCGAGGAAACGCTTCACTCAAAAACGTTTTTCTTCTGCCCTCTGAGAGACCAGCAATAACGTCTCGGTTACGTATGTAACCCTCGTTCCCTCAAGGAACTGACCGACGAATTGGGTTCTATTTTCAGAGACCAATCTACTTTGAGTGTTAAAAAACGAGCCAATGAGGATTGGCATGCGGTAGACGCGCCCCACGCTCCGCCCCGCAGCGCGGGTATAAATACGGAAGTGGAAGTACCGCATATCGCTTTACAACTGAGGAGCCGGCTAAGTGGCTCAGCCTACAGCTGAAGCACAGCACCTGGCGACGGGACGTACGTCTCCGTTCCCTCCTTCAGGGAACGAGGGTTACATACGTAACCGAGACGTTCCCTTTCAGTCGGTCGCGTTCGACATACGTCGGAACTGACAGACGAATTGGGATCCCTACTAACACGGCAGAGATGCTGGCCCTTCCAGCGCCCTGACCGAGCTCGCTGGACCACACCTAGGTTGGTGCGGAAGTCAGGGCTCCAGTCAGGGAGGCCAGTCACTGCTGTTCCTGCAAGACCCACTCAGCGTGACTATTGGATAACGCTGGGAAAGCGTGCCCGTCTCGGGGAGATGGTACGCTGCGGAGCCACGTCCTTCAGTGGAAGGAGAGGTGGAATACTCATAAGGACTAACCTAGCAGGGTAGTGCTACCTATGGCAGTCTCTGGGGTGGATCCAACCTGGTCCCAGGGGGGAAAGAACACCACCAGAGACGACAGAGCGGGCTCTGTCAAGGGAAAGACACGGGGCTAGCCGAGTAGGGTAGCTGGTACCGTGGAGAATACACATATGGGGTTGCCGTTAGGGAACCGCTACATATGGAACCCAGCCTAACACACACGTTCCACAAGCATACGGGTGTAGGCCTGGTGTCAGACGGCCGCAACGTCTGACACCGAAGGGGTGACGGAGGAGCTCGACAGGGTTAGCCGTTTCCGGGGAACACAACTGGAGACAATAGACGCACGTATCCGGCCCGGAGGCGGGAGTGGCGTATGCAAGCCGACACTAGAACGGGTACTTAGCGCTACTGGCCACTGGGGGCGAGGATGCGGGAAGATACCGGCTCTACACGGAGGCTATAAAATCTAGCGAACGTGTTAGGTGTCGCCCAGCCCGCAGCTCTACATATGTCTGTCAGCGAGGTGCCTTGAGCCAGTGCCCAGGAGGAGGCTACACTCCTAGTGGAGTGAGCTCGCACCCCGAGCGGGCAAGGCACGTCTTGGGACTGGTAGGCCAAGACGATAGCATCCACTATCCAGTGGGCTAACCTCTGCTTGGAGACAGCCTTTCCCTTCTGCTGGCCTCCGTAACAGACGAAGAGCTGTTCTGAGGTTCTAAAGCTTTGAGTTCGGTCCACATAGGCGCGAAGAGCGCGGACGGGACAGAGCAAAGCTAGGGCTGGGTCTGCCTCCGACGAAGGCAGCGCTTGCAGGTTCACCACCTGGTCCCGGAAGGGAGTGGTGGGAACCTTGGGCACGTATCCAGGCCGGGGTCTCAGGACAACGTGAGAGTTGGCCGGCCCGAATTCTAGGCACGATTCGTTGACCGAAAGTGCATGCAGGTCCCCTACCCTCTTGATTGAGGCCAATGCAGTCAGGAGCACTGTCTTCATGGACAGGATGTTTAGCTCGACTGACTGCAAAGGCTCGAAGGGAGGGCCCTGGAGCGCTCTGAGCACCAGGGCTAGGTCCCAAGAGGGTACCGAGGTTGGCCGAGGAGGATTTAGTCTCCTCGCACCTCTGAGGAACCTGACGACTAAGTCGTGCTTACCTAAGGACTTACCTTCGACTACATCGTGATACGCCGCTATTGCGGCGACGTACACTTTGAGGGTGGAGGGAGACAGCCTTCTCTCCAACCCATCTTGTAGGAAAGCAAGCACGACATTAATCGAACACCTTCGGGGGCAGACCACCTAGAACCTCCGCGTCCCGTCAGGGACCAGACATGGAGTCTCCAGAGGTCTGGACGCGGGTGCCATAGAGTGCCCCGTCCCTGAGAAAGAAGGTCCTTCCTCAGGGTAATCGGCCAGGGAGGGGCTGTCGCGAGGAGTGAGAGTTCGGAGAAACAGGTCCGGTTGGGCCAGTAGGGCGCAACTAGCAAGACCTGCTCCTCGTCCTCCCTGACCTTGCACAGAGTCTGTGCGAGAAGGTTCACTGGGGGAAACGCATACTTGCCTAGGTCCCGGGGCCAGCTGTGCGCCAGTGCATCTGTACCGAGGGTGCCCCCGGACAGGGAGTAATACAACTGGCAAAAGGTCGAGTCCGGAGAGGCGAACAGGTCTACCTGCGTGGCTCCGAAGAGGTCCCATATAAGCTGGACGCTCCGGGGGTGGAGTCGCCACTCTCCCGGAGGTGTCGGCTGACGAGAGAGCTCGTCGGCTGTCTGGTTCAGCGCACCTGGGGATGTGAATGGCCCGAAGCGACCTCAGATGCTTCTGACTCCACAGGAGGAGATGGCGGGCGAGCCGGAAATGCAACGGGAGCGTAGACCACCCTGACGGTTGATGTACGCAATGGCCGCAGTGCTGTCCGTACGGACCAGTACGTGTTTCCCCTGGAGCGGCTTCTTGAAGCGGCTCAGGGCGAGACGTACTGCCAGAAGCTCTAGGCAGTTGATATGCCAACGCATTTAGGGCCCCTCCTCTGTGAGGCGCGCCGCCCGGTTGACCGAGTCCAGCTCCATTCCGAGATAAGAGATCCTCTGTGTGGGACAGAGTTTGCTCTTCTCTCGGTTGACCCGAAGGCCCAACAGGCTGAGGTGACGTAGCACCAGGTCCCTGTGTTCGCACAACTGCTCCCGAGACTGGGCAAGAATGAGCCAGTCGTCGAGATAGTTGAGAATGCGAACGCCGCGTTCTCTGAGCGGAACAATGGCTGCCTCTGCGACTTTCATGAAGACGCGAGGCGACAGGGACAGCCCGAAGGGCAGGACCCTGTACTGAAATGCCCTCCCCTCGAACGCAAAGCGTAGGAACGGTCTGTGTCGAGGGAGAATGGAGACATGAAAGTATGCGTCCTTCAGGTCGATCGCTGCGAACCAATCCTGGGGACGGATGCATTCGAAAATGCGTTTCTGCGTTAGCATTCTGAACGGGAGCTTGTGCAGGGCCCTAATCAGGACACGCAGGTCCAGGATTGGTCTTAACCCACCCCCTTTCTTGGGCACAATGAAGTAGGGGCTGTAAAACCCCGCCTTCATATCGGCCGGAGGAACCGGCTCGATCGCGTCCTTCGCTAGCAGGACATCGATCTCGGACCGCAAGACATGGGCATCGCAACTCCGCACTGAGGTGAAGAGGATGCCCGCGAACTTGGGAGGCCGGCGGGCGAATTGAATCGCATAGCCGAGTCTGATGGTATGGATGAGCCAGCGAGACGGCCTGGGGAGACCTAACCAGGCCCCCAGAGACCGAACAAGCGGGACCAACGGCACCACAGACGTGCCCGGGGTGAGGCAGCAAAATGAAGTACCCAGGCCCGACTCGGGAGGCCCGGAGGCGGCCCGGAGGCGGCCCGGAGTGTTGCTTGAGTACTCCAGTGTGGGGCAGAGTCTGGGTGAGAAGGCCCGGGGGCGTCCTCGGTGCCCACACTGCTGCCCCCTGGCGAGGGGGAGAGGGGAGGAAAGGAGTGGCAAGGCCCGGGGGCGTCGCACACTGCCAACCTGGGCCTCTTGGGGCCCAGGGAGGGAGGAAACTGCTCTTTTATTGAGAATGTGGGTACCGCTGGACTCCGGAGAGCCAGCGGCAGGATGTTTTGACCAGCGTTGACATTCTCCCCCCGGTCCTCCTCCGAAGAGGCCGGCCTGACAGACAGGGGCGTTGAGGAACCGAACCTTGTCGGTCTCACGCATATCTGCCAGGTTCAGCCACAGGTGGCGTTCCTGGACCACTAACGTGGACATCGCCCGACCCAGGGAGCGTGCGGTGACTTTCGTTGCCTGGAGGGCGAGGTCCGTCGCGGTACGCAGTTCCTGCATAACACCTGGGTCGGAACTACCCTCGTGCAATTCCATGAGCGCTTTGGCCTGGTAGACCTGCAGGAGCGCCATGGCATGCAGAGATGACGCGGCTTCTCCACAGGCCGTGTAAGCCTTGCCGGTTAGCCCGGACGAGAACTTACATGCCCGGGAGGGGAGGCACGGATTTCCCCGCCAGTCGGTAGCGGTCTTAGGACACAGTTGCATCGCAACCGACCGCTCCACTGGGGGATCTCCACGTAACCCTTCGCCGCGCCACCGTCGAGGGTAGTGAGGACGGAGGAGTCAGTCGATCGGTTTCTAGCGCTATAAGGCGCTGTCCACGACTTCGTGAGCTCCTGATGCACTTCCGGAAAGAAAGTGCGCTGCGGGGCGCTGAGAACCAGTACGGGCCGTCCCGAGATACCAATCGTCCAGCCGCGAGGGTTCGGGACACGGTGGAGGGTTCCACTCGAGCCCGACACTCGCGGCGGCCCGGGAAAGCATAGCCGTGAGCTCTGGATCGGACTCGGGCAACGCTACCACACCCGAAGGGGGCAGCGCAGCCGAATCTTCATCTCCAGAGTCCATTAGCTCGTCCCCCGATGCGGCGATCGAAACCATATCCTCAACCGGAGCCCCGAAAGTAACAGCCGGTCCCCCGCGGGAAGAACCAGCGTGCTCTTCCGGAAGCTCAACCGGCGCAGCGGAGGGGGGAGGGGTCCGAGGAGCCTGTTGGCCCGGCGGGAGTGCCCTCACAGTAACCCTCAGGTCCCCACCAAAGGCATCAGCCAAAGTAGCAGCCCTCTGCTTCGGGGCAGGAGGGCCACTAGATCGGAGGATGCGCAATGGGACTCCACCTTTTTTAAGGTAGTCGAGCCTGGACCGTAATACTGCGATGGTCATGTTCCCGCAATGGCCGCCTCAGCGTGCTGAACGCCCAAACACGTGAGACAGCGATCGTGTCCGTCAGCTGGGGACAGGTAACGTCGGCATCCAGAAACACACGGTTTGAATGACATCTTGAAAAAGACGCAGGGTCAAACCGTGTAGCTCTTTTAGAAAGGAGTTTGCTCTTTGACCAGTGCCGAGGCACACAGGGGAAATGACCGCGGCTCGCAGCGGTTCTGGGGTGCAAGCCCGCTGAAAGCACTCAACCCAGCAAGCTGTAAAAACAGCTGTTTTGCTCTAATGCGATCACCGCTGACAGCGCCGTCTCACCAACACTGGCCAGGAGATTCTCTTGAACTCGAATGAAAACACTCTTCGTAGGAACTGAACGTTCGGCTCCGAAGTTGAAAGCGATATGCGGTACTTCCACTTCCGTATTTATACCCGCGCTGCGGGGCGGAGCGTGGGACGCGTCTACCGCATGCCAATCCTCATTGGCTCGTTTTTAAACACTCGAAGTAGATTGGTCTCTGAAAATAGATCCCAATTCGTCGGTCAGTTCCGACGTACGTCGAATGTGACTGACTGAAAGGGAACTAATGACAGAAGTGAGGAAACACAGCTGAAACTACAAACACCAGACAGAGAGAGATGGGGAACAGAGAGAACTCCAGCTGTGAGGCCCTGCATAAATGATAATGAACTCATAAAGCTCATCTGTGCTGGATAAGGAGATAAAGTGTTGTAATCTCACTCTAGCTAAACACCAGAGCAGAATTCAAACTGCCACTTTAATAACAGCATGTGTTTATGAGAGAGTGAAGGATAGATAATTGTTGAAAAAGAATTACATATACCACATGCAACCCAGACACGTGCATGAAAATGCATTCAAAGACACACATGGCCTGTATGCACAGGTTAGTAATGAAACATTGAGAATATATTGTAGCGCTGTGATGATGGGTTTGTCAGTGTTATGATAGCAGTCTAATATCAGCCTGAAGCAATCAGCAAACTCAATTTAACCACCGAGCCATCTGACAGCCATTATACCCTCCATTACAAAACATTGCAGCTTAATAATACATCTGCCCCTCACTGGGGCCTGTGTGTGAGAGATGTGAGAGGGGTAGAGCGTGAATATATGGAGATATAAGCATTTGTGAGTGAGTGAATCAATGCATGTATGCCTGTGTGCTTGAGTGTTAAATGTGTATTGATCAGGAATGGATCAGGGCTTATAATTCCAGCAGCAATGTTTATGCTTTAAATAGAATCATTGCCCCACAGCATCAAGCACCAGTATTTTTGAATAAATAAAACTATAGAACTAAATGCAGACTCATGATTATGTACAATCCAATTCATTCATCCCTTATGGTGTTCCCCAAGGCTCTGTGCTGGGACCAGTAGTTTTCTGCCTGACCAATCAGAGCAACGGAGTAAGTGACGTATGTTGAGCGAAGCATAGTTGTCAACAGAACTCAACTGCACGCACGCTGGAAGAAGTAGAAGAAGATGAGTGTAAACAATCTTTGCCGATGTTGTAAAAAGAATTTAAGGATACACAGAGTGTATCAACACGATCATCATTTTTGAGAGAAATAGTAAAGGTGAATGCATATACGAACAAGTTCTCCTTTTAGGATTAGAACGAATTACGAATACGTTACTGTTAATCACCTGTCCATCATCGTATAAAGCCCGCCCTGACAATTTGATTGGTCCGAACAGCTCTGGTTCGTGCATAGTTGCTCCACAACAGATCAAGTCCAGACCGAACTTCCCGACCTCAAATGTTGTGGGCGGGGCTAAGTTCGGCTGGCATCCAGGCTAGTAGTTTTCCTTATTTTAGGGTAATCAGATCTGCTGACTCAGATACAGGGCCTAAAACTAAAATTCACAATTCTCTATTCCAATATCGATACCACAGCTAAAACTACTAGCCTAATTTATATCAATTTAAGACATTATTAAAGACAAGTAAACAGTCAGTAAAAAAAAAGAATAAAAACAAATAATCAAATTACAAGCAATAACAAAAATAAATATAGTAGAACTGTTATGTAGAGTGAACTCAAAAACAAAGAAGAGATGGACCCAAATGCAGTGAGTTTAACAATAAAATAAACATAATAACAAATCCAACACGGAGAACGTCTCGGTTACGTATGTAACCCTCGTTCCCTAAAGGAAGGGATAGGAGACGTTACGTCAGTTACTGACGAAATGGGAGTTTCGCTTAGAAGCCAATCGCCTTTGAGCTCTACAAAATGAGCCAATGGCATGAAAATGCCATGGGTCTGTGGAATTTGCATGACACAACCCCGCCCCACCGCGTGGGTATAAAGGGCGTTGCGTGGCAATCTCGCATTATGTTACTTGCTGAAGAGCCGAGGCATGAGCACCCGGCCGTTCCAGCGGTACAGCGGAAGTGTAACGTCTCCATTCCCTTCCTTCAGGGAATGAGGGTTACATACGTAACCAGGATGTTCCCTTTCAGTCAGTACACTACGAGTTACGTCAGTTACTGACGAAATGGGGGTCCCAATTCAATCTCGGAGTGTGGAGTGTGCTCTTACCCCAAGGGGGCATGGCATACCCTGAACCTGATATGCCAGTACAATGGTGTCCACTATCCAGTGAGACAACCTCTGCTTGGAGAGAGCCTTCCCTTTCTGCTGCCCCCTGTAACAGACAAAGAGCTGGTCTGAGGTCCTGAAACACTGCGTCTGGTCTACCATAAGCGCGAAGGGCGCATACTGGACAGAGCAGTGCCAAGGCTGGGTCTGCCTCCTCCACAGGCAGCGCTTGCAGGTTCACCACCTGATCCCTGAAGGGAATGTTTTTGTAGCATGTTGAGTAACCACCTAGAAATAGTCTACAAAAGTGGTTTTCAAACTTTGCGACCCTCTTTTTTTTGTTGTTGTTGTTGTCGCGACCCATATATAGACCTACAACCATTTACATTCAAGTCAAGCCAAGCATAAGAATACTTATAAACAATGGACCATTTGACTGTACTCTCCATTAAACCACTAGAAGGCTTAATGGAGCCATCCATTTTGGATCCGTAATGCGATAAATGATCCTTAATGCACTCGCAACGCAAAGTTGATTTTGCATTAATTTGATAGCTAGGCCTATATATGGGATGCTAATTAACTGGTTAACCATTAGCCAACAATAATTTTAACCAATTAATCGTTTGCTGCATGCTTTAAAATATTATTTTTATATTATTATTTCACTACAAATATATATTTTTTTAATGTTTTTGAGAGAGAAAAAAACAGATAAGTTACGTATAAGTCGCATTTTAATGCATTCAGAAATAATACCGGTAAATAAAGCAAAATGTTATAATGTACTACAAACATTATAAACACTACAAATACAGCTATATGTTATTTTAGTTCCCCTCACTCCACAACAAATCCTTTAAATTTAACAGTATTCAGAACAGATCAAGAATTAAAAATATCAGTAGGCTATGACTATAAAGCCAAAATGAAATAATTTAATGAGAAACTGAAAGTAACCAGTGTTAGGCTCACGTAGACTAACTCTCTCATTCGAATCCTAATGTTTCCATATTCGTGATGTATTTGGAAGCTAAACCATTATTTATTATAGGCTTTATACTTTGTACTCGCGTCCCAATATTAATGCGCAAAAATGTGCTTGGAAACACCACAGCGGCAGTGCTCACGCTGAATGGCACGAATTGTAGGCTACTGACTATATAAACTGAGCTGTGTAACTTTTTAGGTTGACTATTTTATTTTGATAATGAACAGGCTGCGATATAAATTTGCAATGCTGGACGTGCCATTTCGCAATGCTATTTTGTGTGTGCACGTGAGGCTTCGGTGCGATCGAGCACAGGAAACAATAAAGATTTTGGTCATACAGATAATAGGACATCGTTTAAAATTGCAAAGTGTTTACTTACATTATGCTTTTGTAAAATAAAGAAAACAAGATGTGCTTTCTGTCGTCTGGGTTTCCTTTCCGTGAACTTGTTTGAGGAGCGCCGTGCCGCGCCTCACAAAAATGAACCAAACTCAGCAGCACAGTCGCACAGTTTTTTCTTTCTTTTTGTTAATCTGTTAATTATTTAAGTCAAATATATTTTGCTTATTTATTCCTTTTTTATAGGCCTATAGACTGATTTTATGAAAACAAATTTTGTTATTTTTTTTATTTTTAATGTAACTCCATTTTCCTTAAATCATCCTGGCAACCCATTTTTTTAACCACTGACAAATATAAGCAATAATAAATTAACAAATATAGTACACTGAATATACAGGGCCTAAAATTAACACTCTGCAAGTGCCAACCAAATGCAAGTAAAAATCTGTGTTTGCGAATATGAAATGGTGACAATCACCAGTTGACCGTTAACATTTTTAGTTTGAAAACCACTGGTCTACAGTAGCAACCACCTACTGTAGCAATGCTCTAACCAGAGAACTAAAGCAAATGCAACCATATAGCAACATCACATCAACCATTCACATTAACGCTGTCAGGCATCAATGAGTTTCAGTTTAGAGGAATTAGTGTAGAGAAATTCCAATATCAATCAAAACTATATTAGCCAATAGATACAGGCATGCAAGTTTTTAAAACATGAGCACCTATGAAGCCACACTAGAGATGCCTCTACCTGTCGATAAAGGTGCTTGTGTGCTTGAAAAGAGCTGAGGGTGTTTTCTCTTCTACTGTTCACACATTCCAGTGAATCACAGAGGACATAAGCACTTCCTGGATTCTTGAAAACTTAGTTTCTTTGATCTCTCTCTGTGATTTATTCCACTTTAATTGTTAATTTACAAACATGCAGAAAGAGCAGCATTAAATAAGAATTAACAGGGGAATTGTTTATTTCCCCTCTGATCTGAAAATTAGAGATTGAAATAGTCACCTGCAGGTTTCTTGGTGGAATACTATGATTAAGGCGCCTGTCTTTTCCATTCTGTTAAGAGAGATAACATTGTTATTTATTTTGTGTGTCTTAGGTTAATGGGGTGGGGGTTAAAAACACAAAACTAGAACATTCCAGAAGAACATATACTCTCTATGTTGTTGCCTTATATGTGGTTTTGGAAATGAAAGAGTGTATACGGACTCTTCCTGTAGAATAATTAAAAGAAAAACGGGGACCACTGGGACCAAAATAACCTTCAAAGTAATACATGAGAGAAATTATTGAAATCTCTTCATGCTGTTGTTTTGTATTTAGAACAATGAATAATGTGATGGTCTACATGCATCTCTGTTTGTGAGACCCTTAGATCACTTTGGGAGAGTTTCCTGTTTTCTCTCATATATTGTCTGTCTTCAAACAGCGATTGATAATTAAATAACCAAATCTTACATCAGATTAGATCTGACAATAGCTTTATGTCACATGAATGTTTCTGCACTATGTAAATAAAGATGATTATAACTGCATTTAGTGCTTGTATTAATCGCCAACCCAGAACAATGAACTCACATATAAATTCTAACTATAAGCTATAATTCCAATTTGTGTATTACATTGTAATAGATGATTATAACATGTATTAACATGTTAAAACAAACATTATTGACTACTGTCTTCCAAATAATTTTGTTTCCCATCATTTTTCATCAGTCTGGGGTTTCAGGTAAATTTATCTGAGCTGGTTATTTGTGATTACCAGAGCAGATGAGCTTGTTTGAAACATGTAATCTCTCCTCTTGTCCTCCGAAATGCCCTTTTTACAATATTCCCCAATATCTTAACTTTGACCCAATTTGCCACTGACATTTTGAAGCACAGCCAGTGATTACTAGACAATTTGCATGATGTTTCATTATGTGGTCTGTGCTGAGGTGAAAATTCAATAAATATGGATGATATATCAAGTTGTACGACAAAAAGTCAAATGCACATCATTATATAGCGAGGAAAAACAATTTATGGAAGAAAGTAATTTAGTTTGCTTTCATTATTTGTACTGTTTCATTTTTTTCATATTTCTGTGACACAAAGCATTTGATGCTATCTACAACACTTTGAGGTCAAGTGTAATCAATGATTCACAAAGTTAAAAGGATAGTTCACCCAAAAAGTTTTTTACCCTCATGTCTTTCCAAACCTGTATGACTTTCTTCTGTGGAACACAAAAGAAGACATTTTGAAGAATGTTGGTAACCAAACAGTTTTGGGGACCATTGCGTTCCATTGTATGGACCAAAAAAACACTAAGACATCAAAATATCTTATTTAATGTTCCAAGAAAGTCATACTGTTTTGGAACAACATTAGGGTGAACAGTCCCTTTATTGACCATTTATATGTTTCCAGAACACTTCCATTATTCACCATAGATTAGAAAAATGTATGGAATAGATTGAGCCAAATAAAGTGAGGAAAAATTTTATAGCACCACAGACAAGGGCACACATAGCTTACTTACAGTTGCATATTAAGCTGAAATCATTGAAAGCTGAAAGTATTTCACCAGTAAAAATTACACACATCACCTTGAAGTCTTGTAGTGATGTGTAAAATCTGGGGGGAGAGAAGCGAGTGATTTAACCGTGGGTGTTCTTGACCCAGCTGTCAGTCAAAACGCTACCAGGCAGAGGATCTCTGCTTTGGCACAGGGGGGCAACTGCCAGCTGCAGCTGGTGTTTTTAGTCTCATAGGCACTTCATCACTCCTCACAGCCCTTGGAGTGCATTCCTCATGGTCTCTCTTGTTTTTAGCGAGTAGTGATTTCTATTTCTCGGCACTCCTCTGTCAGAGTGACTCACTGCTGCCCACGATAAGCCGCGAAACATGCCGCTAATTACACACTGCAAACAGGAATAAGCTGCGTTGTCAGAATCTGAGGCTGTTTAAACGTTAGACAGCTTCACCATCTGTGGAGCATTCCAAAAATGTTTACTGCGGAAGTAAATCATTTACTGTGGGTTTTGTCTGTTCCTTTCTTCTATTTTTTTTTTTTTTTGAACAAAAAAAAGAGTGAAACCACAAAAAGTCCTGAATGTAACCCTGTCACACTAACATGTGCCATTTATCAATTTGGCAGATGCAACTTCAAAGCAAAGCAACTTCTTTTTTTAGACTAAACCCACAATTAATCTGTTTTGACTTTAGCATGTAGCTAAGCTAACGAGGCAATATAATTACACCAATAAGCATTAATATTACACACAAATTCTGGTCAATTTTTTTTAAACTATTTTTATTGAAATTTCGGTAATGCTTTAGATTACCGCCCGGAAAGTACTGCACAAGTAAAATGAATTTACAGCGTAACTTTCAGTAATTATAGTGTAACTATAAAGTATGTATGTGTAGGTATGAGGGAACAATATGTAATATTTGAGGAATAAAGGGGTAACTATCAGGAAAATTAACAAATTATTTATACTGTAAGTATTTTTTAATTAAGGGGTAATTATTCACAACCCGTTCTCACTCTCAAGGCATCGAAATCAGAAGCATGGTCAAGTGCCTTCCGTGTCACAATGAAGACGCTAAAGGTACCCCTAGGCGTCATTTTTCGACTCGCAGGGTTCTCCATTCATTTCAATGAGAAACCTTTGGCGTCATACACAGACGCGTTGGGCATTGGAATGTTATCGTCATGATGAAATTACATTAGTTTATGATTGTATATGTATATGTTATTTGCCATTATGGCATGTTGGAGTGTGATTCTCATACATCATTTTATTTACATCTATTTTATTTACAATATTTAGACACGTTTTAACATGTAACCTAACCCCATACCATCCCTAAACCTACCCATTTGTATATTATATGATATAAAAAACAGGATATAACAGGCAGATACGACTGCATGCACAATTTATTCAAAAAGTACAAATATTCCAAGTGTTTTCCGAGGCCAAACGATTGATTTGTGTGAAGAAAATCTCCAAAAGCGATCAGCATCTCCATCCGCCGAAGATCATGCACACATCAAATTTCAAAAATTGCCACCCATTACATCAGATTTCACAGTGAAATTGCATTGGCTCTTGTATGTCTCGTAACCAATTGCGTCATTATGTCAGCTTTGATTGTAAAATGTCATTGGCTCTCGTGTGTCTTGTGACCGATTGCGTCATGCTAAAGAGTCATTTGAATGAGATATGAATGAGTGTGTTCACGGAGCGGCGGGATCATCATTTCAGCGATTAAAACATTAAGATCAACTCTGTTCTTTACATGAAGATAGCTGACTTCAGAAGACTTGGAATGCAACATGAGTTAATACTTTTATACTGTTTTTGGTCAGTTTTTGCAATAAATACCTGTGCCTGTACTTTTATTTGCCTGTTACGTGTTTTATATTGTTGAGAAGTGGGTAGGTTTAGGGTAGGAGTTGGGTTAGTTGCTCCAAAATATAAAAGTAGCCTATAAATATTCATAAAATCATGTCTGCTTTTACAAAAGCAAATAATTAAATGTGTCTTGATCTGACGCATTGGGCAAACAACTGAAATGAATGGAGTACCCTAGGCATTGATATAGTGACGCCTAGGGGTACCTTTAGCGTCTTCATTGTTACTCAGAAGGCACTTGACCATGCTTCAAATTTTGACGCCTTGGGAGTGAGAATGGGTTGTTATCCATGTAGTTACAGAGTAAGTATAAATCTGCGGGCTGTAAATTAAAGTGGTGTTTGTTCCCCTCTTGTTTCATGTAGTTACAGGGTAAGTATGAATCTGCGGGCTGTAAATTAAAGTGGTATTTGTTACCCTCTAGTTTCATGTAGTTGTTGTTGTTGTTTTTTTGTTGCTAACTATCAGTATTTTCTGACTTATTACAGTACATAAAAAATGGGGAAATGGACTGTGTTGGTAGGATGGTCTCTTCAGACAAGGAAGTCAGGAAGGGAAAAAACTGACTAGTTGAGACTAGGAAGGCAGCTTACTAAGTTTTGGAACAGAGCCTCTCTCTCTGTTCCTCTTCTTGTCTGCATGCCCAGGGGTGATACAGGCAGTCATTTCCTTTTCCCGCTATGCTTCAGTGTTAAATGTAAATTTTGTAATAACTGTGCCATGTGCTGCTATCTCTGTGTCATGGGCTGGTCACGCACACTGGTGGATTGTCAGAATATTCTCTTGATAAATTAGTGCTGAGGCGTGAAGTTGACCGTGATCGCGTGACACTGAGGTTCAGTTGGAGCAGGTCACCTTAGCAACAGGAAGTGAAAGGACTTATGCTTGAGTTTGTCTGTTTATCTGTCACATAGATACAAACTAAAGCACAACAGAGAGCACAAGAGTTGTGGAATCTACTTTGAAGCTTACCAACTACTCAAAGTTTAAATGTTAAATTACAGTCAAGCTAGTCTTTTAAAAAGGCTTAGCTGGTTAAAACAAACAAAAAAAATTCTACTTTAAAATAATGGTCCAGATAACTAGTAGTTCTTGAAGAGTTATTATTTAGTCATGCATTTTTATGACCATGTTCAGAGTAAAATTGTTTTAATTAATGTCTTAGGTTTTGCCTCACATATCCCTCTCCCTTTCATGAGAAAATAGGTCTAGATCAAATACTGCACATGCGTGCACATGCACTCTTTAATTAAACTTTAAAGATTTCAAATTACACTGCACAGCTAACACAGCACATACTACATCCAATTATATGTTAATCAGCTGTGTTATGGCAGCAGTCAGACAGACACTGTCCCATAACAGACCAATAAAATGTTAATTACAGATGATGCTTACAGATGATAACAATGATGAATCTGTTCTCTATGGCATAGCACTCTTTTGAAAGAAGCTGGATAAGCAAACATGACCTCTAAAGTCACACCTACTTTCTTTGGGTGTTTTGTCTTTTTTCTCAACTGAAAATCTCTCTTTCAGACTTTCTCTGGTTTTCATAAATCCAGTTTCCCAATCAAACTCAAAGTGTTCAAGGAGTAAAAGTCAATAGAAGTGTTGCTTTAATTAGGTAAAATAGGTTTGAGATAAATGCGGGGTTATTTGTCTTGGGCTGGAGTGGTGGTCGATATCTCAGGCCGTTAATTAGACCTGCTCAGGGGGCTGCCATAGATTGCAGGAAACAGCATTTCCACAAATAGGTGCAATTCGCTGAGCTTTAAATGATTTTTGGTCTGTTTAGTTGCTTCACTTTGTTCTGCCATATTCTGAGCTCTGAACACCAGCATCCAGAGAAACTCTGGTATATAAATATATAATGTCTCAATGCCACTTACTGTAATTGTGTTTCATTTTCAAGTCAGAAGGAGTCACACACGTAAGACTAATTTAACAGGATCAGCAAGTGACCTAGTGCTTCAATTCTTGATGGTGTTACCAGAAAACACCCAGCCAACCATTTGAAGATTTTTAATGTTAAGTCACCAGGGGCGTCGGACTGGGGGTAAAACCAGTACTGATTACCAGGGCCCCAAGGGGAGAAAGGGCCCTTGAAAAGTCTGGAATATTTTACCTGGATATTTTCATTTCCTAATTAAATTTCATAATGAATGTCAGAAGAAATGTAAAGTTAGTGTATTGGCTGAATAACTTGGTTGATTGACTGACTACATTTTGTATACAAAAAACGAAAGACTATCTAAGGTCTCACGGTCCCACCCATAATGCGCCAAATGGTTTAGTCAATCTGCACGCATTTTGTTTATATTAGTGTAAGATTGTTCCCAGAGTTCGTATGTTCAGGGAAGAAGGAGGCGGGAATCGGCGAACATTTAAAGACTTTAATAAAAATAAACACAAACTGAAAGTAAAAGCGGCAGCCCCTCACGGACGACTGCTGTGCACACACATAACAAAACATAAACTAAACACAACATAAAATCCAGGCCTGGTCCTCTCTCGTCTTGCACTGTCGTCGCTCCTTTTTTTATGCTCCCGTCACTCCTCCGTGAGACGAGACCGGTGTGGTGCGCTCATTATCAGTTATCATTATCAGTCGCCACCGGCCCGCTCTTACGGTCCCTCGCCTCGCTGCTTGCCACATACCCCCAACGCCCTTCGCAGGCCGGGGGGTACTCCCGAGACTGCGCTCTATTACCCCCCCCCCCCCCCTTCCTCCGGGTACCTGGGGGTAAGGACAGAGAGGCGAGAGAAACGAAGCCAGGAGCATGAGGAGCGACAAAACGAGAGAGGGGAGTAACGAAAAGAGAAGAAAAAAAAAAATTCTGGTCCAGTTCCCGGACACACTGCCGCTCGGATCTCAGCCAGCCGAGAGGCTCTTCCTCGTGGTGCCATGCGATGGCACTGGACGCTTGGTGGATGGCTCGATCTTCCTCAGTCCCCTGGCGGCCGGCGGTGGCTCCTCCTACTGAGGGAGCCGGCAGCGAGTCCCGCTCTCCCTGCTCCTCCCCTAAATGGCGGATGGCAGCAGGCTCCGGCGACTCCTCCGCTCCCTCTCGGACGGCAGCCACCTCGACCCAGGGGCACAGCAGCGAGCTCTCCGTCCCACCGGATCTTCACTCGCTCCAGCACCACCGCCACCGCCTCGGGCAGCCCCTCGCGGTCTTCATCCATCCGCGCTGCCCGACCTCCTCAGCACCACGATCCCCCTCAGCAGCAAGGGCTCTTCGACAGCATGTCTCTCCTTCCTCCCGGGTTTAGGCACCAGTGTAACAGAGTTCGTATTTTCAGGGAAGAAGGAGGTGGGAACCGGCGAACATTTAAAGACTTTAATAAAAATAAACACAAATTGAAAGTAAAAGCGGCAGCCCCTCACGAACGACTTCCGCACACACACATAACAAAACATAAACTAAACACAACATAAAATCCAGACCTGGTCCTCTCTCGTCTTGCACTGCCGTCACTCCTCCGTGAGACAAGACCGGTGTTGCGTGCAGCTGGCGCTCATTATCAGTCGCCACCGGCCCACTCTCACGGTCCCTCGCCTCGCTGCTTGCCACAATTAGTTAGTTAAGCATCTGGTGGAGCGCAAACTTCTGCTGTAGAAATGTCTTTCTCAAAGAAAGCCAAATCAAGCCACCAAAAAAGAAAGGAAAGACAGGAGAAGCAAAGAAAACAAAATGAAGGGAAACAATTGGTAACTGACTTATTTTCAAAGAAAGGTGAGCACAAACTAGAACACAAATCTATAGTGCTAAACGGCTTGAATATCTCCACGATCATTAGTGCTAAAAATGAACTGAGACAACCCATTGAAAGAGCAGAACATACCCTTTCAGATGACAATTTGGTCATACATGTAATCTGAGGTAAAGGCAAAATAAATAAACTGTACACTAACAATGCTTTTTGCATACAATACACAATTATAATAGCCTAATTTGAAATTTGTTTAATTTTAAATTAATAGTCTATAATATCTAAAATTAGCAATAATAGGCTAATCAGTATCATAGGTGGCTTGGTAGCTCATCGTTAGCTACATATCAAATCAACATTATATTTATGTCAGATATGGCATGTCAGATATGGCATTAATATTAGGCTACCTTCAGTGGCATTTACTGGGGGGAAAACTCCAATGTCATGTATCTGTTCCTTTTGGAACATGGGGGCCCATCAGGACTGCCTATGCATAGGGCCCGGGATATTGTGCTACGCCATGTAAGATATTCAGGACTTAAACCCAGACCTGTGAATGGGAGAATCATTTGATTGAATATTGTAATATGATACACTTTAAAATAAATTTAGACATATTGCAGTTGTGTAATTTTCTCAATATTACATTTAACAGTAAGTCTCTCAATAAAAAAAAAACAAATCTCAATATTACTGGAGTTACCACTAACTTTAGTTTAGGCCTCAGACATGCGCAAAGATCCAGTCTAGAACAAAATAATTAATTTCTATTTAAATTCAACTTTCTGCAGTCACATGGACATTAAACATAGATGGGAGTTTTATATGAAGGTATTTTTGGTGCAAAACAACTGAACACGTGTGAAAGTGTAATGTGTAGTTGTAGAGCATATCCACACGTGTATCAATAAAGTTGAAGTCACAGAGAAAAACCTTTTAGGATTTGTAAACTTGTAGATTTGTTTTCTCACCTACAAACAACACAACAGTTACACCTTCACACATTCTTCACTGCAGGTGCACAAATCCTATTCTACAAATCACACATGAAGAAACTCATATGCTCACATTTTTGCTACAGTTACTGCAGTGAATAAGGTACAAAACACAGTCACACACCCGTATTAAAAATGTGAAGTCACAGACAAATTTTGCACATCCGCAAATTAATATGTGAATCCATGCAATGAGAGTTGCACACTTGTAGAATATTTGGTCACAAATGCATTACTTTTCTTGGATATTTTTCTAACACAATCCCAAGTCCAATTACTAAAACTGCTTGAATCTGAAACGCAGTCTCAAACGCAGTTTTTTCGCATTCAAATGACAAGTTCTGCGCGCTCTCACTTTTGCACCATATATCTGTTACGGTGTGTAGTGCAGCAGGGAAGAGAAGATCCAGGGCTTCCACAAAGATGGGTTTTTATTTACAAAGGGATACAGAACACGACACACATAGGCATAACACATAAGAACGGACAAGGAGTGCAGGAAAGTGAGATCAATATAAAGGGAGTGCTAATGACGATGACCAGGTGCAGGGAATCCAGGGAGAGTGGGAGAGATGAGGAGTGAGTGATTTCAGGTGTGAGACAGGGAGGATCATGGGAAATGGAGTCCAGGACAGGCGTGGATTGTAACAATATCATGTAAAATGTGGAGCAAAAGGGATTGTGCATCTGTGAGGCAGCGGCAGGCCCTGTTCAGAGAGCAGAGAATTTCGGCCAATCAGAAGAGCTCGTTTTAAGAAAGTGGCGCGTGACTGAGAAAGGAAAAAAAAAAAAACATGAGCAACCATCTCCTGAGCAGGTGATGTCAAGTACCTCTCAAGTCTCACGCATTCACCATGAGACACACACATTTCAACCAGTTCACACGCCACACCTTTTATTTCTCACACTGAGAAGGGATAACTTGTCCCTCTATATAGAACAATTAATGGACAATTGTACAATTAATATACAATTCAAGCAAGTAAAATCCCCCAATATTTGGTTAATGGAAACATGAATCAGGCTATTAATTATATACATTGCGTGTTCTGAGCTTTTACAAGCACCAAGTTCCCGTACGAACGGAACGGACCAATTATCTGCGCAACATGACTGAAGCCCAGTTTATTTAATTGTGCATACATGGCGCGCAAATCCTTGAAACTTGTGCGCGTTCACCAGTGCACTCCAAAAGTGTGATGAGTTGTACGAGCCATTCCCATCGCAACACTGAGTCTAAGAAAACATCATCCTGCACCAACATAAAATAAGCGTTTTAAACTACTCATGACCACTTTTACTAGAATTCACATTCTATTGTATTTTTTATGGTAAATGTTGACTAACCTGTTGTATAATGTTGTATAATATAATAGATATAATAGACGATCAGTTAAGGGGATAGATTTTTCACTAAGATTTATATTACAACTGTGGCATGTTGTAGTTTCTATGTGTAGCATGCTATTTTTCATAACAAATGCTATAGATAAAAAAAGGTAACATTGGCCATAGCATACTAATGAGGAGATATCAGTGGTCTCGCCTGTAGGCCTTAGTTATTTTGAATTACTCGTTATTTATTAATTGTAACTACTTTGCATGTGGATGTTACCAAAAAAGATTTTCAAAAATAAACCCTAAATAGTTCACACTTCAAAAAGTGAGTGGTCAACCACATGGCCGTTCATCACCATAGGCACCACCAGCTCCTACTACTGCAGACAGGAGAACTCATGTGCCCATCAAGGTGTGACAGATGTGAACAGGCATGTAAAAAGTAAAGGGCATCAGGCCAAAGAACAGGCACTTCAGTCAACAAGTGGCATAACTTCTATTTGTGCTGGACTGGTCATTTATGAACAATAGATCAAATTCAAGCATAAACTTGAGAGAATTGGGTGGAACAACACGAATGTATAGTAAATCAAAAGTTATCCAGGGATAATGCGATGATGTATAGTGTGTGTGTGTGTGGGTGTGTACCTTGTTTAGCTATACTTGTGAGGGGCCAAATGTCCTCACTTATATAGTAAAATATAATGACTCACTAGTGAGGACATTTGACTGGTCCTCACTAGTTAAAAATGCTTATAAATCGGCCAAAACATGTTTTTATTTAAATCTATAGTTTTGCACATGTTTCTGGGATGGGTAGGTTTAGGGATAGGGATTGGGTTAGGGGATAGAAAATATCATTAACCTGATATAAAATCAATGGAAGTATATGCAATGTCCTCACTAATATAGTGAAACAAACGTGTGTGTGTGGGTTTGTGTGTGTGTGTGTGTGTGTGCGTGTGCTCGTGACTCTTTAGCTCCACCCACTGCACGCCTCCACGAGTTTGGCTGTTTTTGGAAAGAATCGGGACAGCGTATCTGTCTTTTTATTAATCTGATAAAACTAAAGACTCTTCGGATATATGAATGATGCAATACCACTCAAGATTAACATGAGATTAGCGGAAACTGTGTGTGTTATGACCCCTATTTTAATGAACGACATGGAGGCAAAGAACCGCCCGAAGCGAAGTGCAAATAAGATAATTTAATGCACAGCTAACAATGGATTATCCTGTTTATACCATGGTCATTTGCCAGTATTGACAACTTAAAGCTGTTATTGATGTTTGGAGCATAATATTTGACCAGAAAGGTGAAATTGACGGTTATTTTTGTCAGTTAAGGCACATTAGATCTAGCATTCTGCTCGCTTTGAATCAAACAAAGAGATAAAGTAGTGCGTTAGATTACATTTATTTGAATGAATGAATTATAGCATTTATTTGAATTAATTATCAAAAGAGAGAGAGACAGAGATTCGTAACTGCATCTATTCAGCGTCTCCTTGATTAACAATGAAGCTGTGAGTTTAACCCCCTGGTTGCTGAGAAATATGATGTAGCAATTCAGTAGCGAATCTATTTTATTAAAAGTCTCGGGGCAGCGTTGATACGTTTCTGTGCTCCTGAATGTTTTTGTGTGTGTGGCAGTGTGATCTTCACTCTCTGTGTGCGAGTGACGTGCGTGTGTGTGTGTGTGTGTGTGTGCGTGCTTCAATGAAAACAGCGCATTAATATAGAAAGGTGATTAAACGGACTTGGAACTACATGAGCATTAAACGATTTTATTGCACACCTTCCAGCCAGTCAGAATCGAGTATTCAGACAGACCATGGTATAAATACTATTAACAGATCACCTACAACATTTAATGTATTAGTACATGTTTAAATTAACATTAACGAAGATTAATAAATGCTTATGCTTAAGAAATATTTTTCATTGTTAGTTCATATTAACTAATTAAACTAATTAAACCTTACTATAAAGTATTACCTAAATAAGTTACATACTACTACATTTAAAACTTGCGACACTCAATCAATCAATCAATTAATCAATTAATAAATAAATAAATCAATCAATCAATCAATCAAACAACTTTCTTATCATTTCTTATAATTGCATAAACATAGTCTTATCGTGTTGCTTGTTGACCAACAGCTATTACAAAACAATTGATAGATAATCTCCAATAGAAATATTCTAATATGAGACCTTCCCTATGGCTGATGTACTTGACAAACTTGTTACAAGATTATTACAAGATTAATGCCATTGTTTGCGTAAACTGCACATGTCCTTGTGACTTGCAAACAAATTCGTTGAACATACACACACACACACACACACACACACAGCAGCAGCAACAGCATTGTGGTAATGTAATAATTTATGTTGAGGCTATATACATAATGGTAAAGACAAGTTAATTAAAAAACATTCAAGGCTCAAGACCCAGAAGCTCACCCCTAGTGTTGCCTTTGGCTATTATCTATAACGGCCATGTGCTCAGGGTGCTACTTTAAGGTTTAAATATACACGAGAACATCTATGTACATGTAAAATACACTCAACATGAAGTGTGTGAACACCATGTGAACACCTTATGAAAATATTATAATGTGATAAATGTCTATATTAGTTATTTATTAGTTGCATAAAAATTTAATTACAATCCATCTGTCAATTTGGCGAGTCATTGATGCTGTAGCAAATGAGCTCAAGACGTTCTTTATCCCACTCTCCCAAAAACATGGGACCCAATTTGTATTAGGTGTCCTTAACTACTATGTACTAACATTTAAATTAATAATTTGATACAATGCACTTATTGTGTACACACGTTTTTACATTGTACTTAGATATTAACCTGCATGTAATTACATCAATTAATTTCGCAATATCAGAAAAAGTGTTTTGCAATACAATATGAACACAAGTACATTCTACTTATTTTTTTGATGTAAGTACATAGTAGTTAAGGCCACCTGATATAAAGTGGGACCAAAACCTGAAATAAAACGCTGCTTTCAGGATAACTGAACAATATCAAAATGAACACAAAACAAATTGAACAGTCATTTATTGACATGTTGATTTGATTGATTGATTTGTTTGTAGCAAATTTTAAATGTAGTAGTGGTAGTAGTAGTAGTAGTTTCTTATATACCAGATCCATACTCATATGCTGATAAAATCTGGATTATCCTGTTAGATGAAATGTGTTATTTTGCATTAGTAAAGGTAAACACAGCCTCATTGATGATATAAAGCTCTCACAATAGAGGACCTCTTATGCTTTTATACATTTCTAACTTTCTTTAGTGTGTAATGTTGGTGTTTGAGCATCAAAAGGTCTGCAATGTCACAAAGCACAAAGTCCACTCCAAAGGGACTTATTCTCTATATCAGTAAGCGCTGTTTCTGAACTCCCTAAACCACATCAATTGTAGTCTTGAGTTTTCTTCCAGAAAAGTACTTTACAATATTCCTTTTTTTAAATAATGCCTGCCTAAGGCATACACACAAAAAAGGGGCCGATGGCTGGTTAAGTTGCATTAGTAGTGTGTTGACGGTTATGTTAACGTTTAGGGGTGTGAGAATGGAGGTTCGGGATGAGCAGGAGCGCCGGTTCCAAGTGCTCATCCAGGCCCAGCAACAGGACCGCGAGCTGTTCCGGAGCTGGATAGACCGGGAGGTTCCAGCCGGGGGAACACCAACAACCCCGGCTCCACCCCTTCACATGTCGCTCGGCAAGATGGGCCCGAGCGATGATCCGGAAGCCTTCTTGGATCTCTTCGAGAGGTCCGCCGAGGCGTGTGGGTGGCCGCGACTGGACTGGCCAGTGCGCCTCATCCCGCTGTTATCAGGGGAGGCGCAGATAGCGGCCCAGCAGTTGCCAGTCCAGAACCTCCTGGTCTACAGCGACCTTCGACGGGCCATCCTCCAACGAGTCGGTCTCTCCCCCGAACAACACCGTCAGCGCTTCCGGTCGCTGACCCTGGGGGAGAATAGCCGACCATTCGTGATGGCCCAGCAGCTCCGGGACGCCTACCGCAGATGGCCGGACCGCATGTCGGGACCTCGAGCGCCGCCTAGGGGGGCGGAGCTGACTGGTCGAGACCAGTCCTTTGGTCCCGTTTCCCCTCTCTCTCCACGTCAATCCCTTGACCTGCTTCCTGCCACTGGGGCGGCGGGGAAGTCTGGGCCGGCCTGTTGGCGTTGCGGCGATCCGGGTCACTTTATAGACCGGTGTCCGGTTATGGAGGTAGGGACACTGATCCGGATCCCCGACACGCCACGGGCTGCCCCTGATCAAACCGGGCTGTACCAGATACCAGTGAGTATCCAGGGGGGTACCTATCCGGCTTTGGTGGACTCAGGATGTAACCAAACCTCAATCCATCAAAGTCTGGTACAGCCATTGGCATTGGATAAGAGCCGCATGGTTAGGGTACGGTGTGTGCATGGGGACGTGGTGAATTATCCGTTAATGACTGCTGTCATCAAATTTCGGAGACAAAAAAATATAGTGTGAAGGTGGCGGTTAGCCCGCACCTCAGACATCCGCTGATTTTGGGAACCAATTGGCCAGAATTTAGTAGTTTATTGGGGTATTTATGTACGGATGTCTCTTGGGAGAAAAGAGGGCGGGGAGAGAGAGCGGTTGTACAGGTGGGAGAGACCGAGCCGGGACCGCCGGGCACTGATGCAGAGGAACAGAGCGTTGTGGAGAGGCTGAACCTCACCGAACGCTATGACTTTCCTCTGGAACAGTCCCAGGACGAGTCGTTAAAAAATGCTTTCTCTCAGGTCCGCTCGATTGACGGACAGCTTCTCCACCCTGGACAACCGATTTCCTATCCTTATTTTGCCATATTGAAAGATAGGTTGTATCGAGTGGCCCAAGACCCTCAAACAAAGCAAGATACAACCCAGTTATTAGTTCCGAAAAGCCGTCGGGAAATGCTTTTCCAGGTGGCTCACTGTAATCCGATGGCGGGACATTTGGGACAAGCAGCGACACTAAATCATCTAATGGTCCGATTCTTTTGGCCAGGAATTCACGAGAATGTGCGCAGGTGGTGCGTGTCTTGTCGGGAATGTCAGCTGGTAAATCCACCGGCCTGTTCAAAAGCGCCATTGCGCCCGCTACCGCTCATGCAGGTCCCCTTCGAAAGAATTGGCATGGACCTCATTGGACCATTAGAGCGATCTGCACGAGGGCATCGGTTTGCATTAGTCCTGGTGGATTATGCAACACGATACCCCGAAGCAATTGTTCTCCGCAGCATTTCGGCAAAGAGTGTTGCGGACGCATTGTTTCGTTTAATCTCCCGAGTGGGGATCCCGAAGGAAATCCTCACTGATCAGGGCACGGCGTTTATGTCACGCACTTTACGCGAACTTTATGAGTTGTTGCCGTCTATCACCCACAAACAGATGGCTTGGTGGAACGATTTAATCGCACGTTAAAAACAATGATTCGAAAGTTCGTACAAGAAGACGCCAAAAATTGGGATAAATGGTTAGAACCCCTCTTGTTTGCTGTACGTGAGGTCCCACAAGCCTCCACCGGGTTTTCCCCATTCGAGCTTCTCTATGGGCGTCAGCCCCGTGGGGTGTTGGACGTTCTTCGAGAGGCTTGGGAGGACGGACCTTCGCAGGGCAAAAATGAAATTCAGTATGTAATGGACCTGAGAACAAAACTCCACACATTGGGGCGGCTCTCCATGGAGAATTTGTTACAGGCTCAGGACAAACAAAGCCGGCTATACAACAGGGGAACTAAACTGCGAGAATTTACACTGGGAGATAAAGTACTGATATTGCTCCCAACTTCTAGTTCAAAATTACTTGCCAAGTGGCAAGGTCCCTTTGTGGTCACACGACGAATAGGAGATCTCGATTATGAGGTGACTCGCTCGGATAGGAACGGGGCCCATCAAATATACCATCTCAACCTCCTTAAAAAATGCAGCGAGGCGGAGCCAGTGATGCTGGCAACGGCAGTGAGCGGAGAAGAGGATCTCGGGCCAGAGGTGAATACAAAAAGCACATCCCTCGCTCTGGCCCCGGGAGGAGATCATCTCTCGCCCTTGCAGCTCACTGACATAGCCCAGTTGCAAGAAATATTTTCGGATGTGTTCTTGCCCCTACCCAGTCGAACAAACCTCATTCAGCACCATATTGAGACAGAGCCCGGTGTGATAGTCCGCAGCCAGCCGTATAGATTACCGGAACACAAAAAAAAAGTGGTTCAGGAAGAATTAGAGGCAATGCTAGATATGGGAGTAATAGAAGAATCCTACAGTGATTGGGCCAGCCCGATAGTTTTAGTCCCTAAAACGGACGGCTCGGTCCGGTTCTGTGTGGATTATCGCAAGGTGAATGCTGTGTCGAAATTTGATGCATATCCAATGCCAAGGGTTGACGAGTTGCTTGATCGGCTAGGTACAGCTCACTTTTATTCGACGCTGGATTTAACAAAGGGATATTGGCAGATCCCCTTAACGCCTCTATCCAAAGAAAAAAACGCCTTTACGACGCCGTTTGGTTTACACCAATTTGTCACGCTTCCGTTTGAGTTGTTCGGGGCATCAGCCACCTTTCAGCGCCTCATGGATAAAATTATTCGGCCGCATGCTGCATATGCCGCGGCTTACTTGGATGATATCATCATTTATAGTAATGACTGGCCGCATCATAGGGAGCATGTGCGTGCCGTCCTGAGGTCGCTGAGAGTGGCCGGGTTAACGGCCAACCCGAAGAAGTGTGAGATTGGGCGCGTGGAGGTTAGGTATCTGGGCTTCCACTTGGGTCATGGGCAGGTGCGTCCTCAAATTGACAAGACTGCAGCAGTTGCAACCTGTCCGAGACCCAAGACCAAAAAGGAGGTGAGGCAGTTCCTCGGGCTGGCGGGATATTATAGGAGATTTGTGCCTAATTTTTCGGACCTCACCAGCTCGCTGACTGACCTCACTAAAAAGAAGGCACCAGATCCGATCCAGTGGTCAGAGCTGTGCCAGCAGGATTTTACCCAGGTAAAGGCTGCCCTATGTGGCGGGCCGCTCTTACAGTCACCTGATTTTTCTCTCCCCTTTATGTTACAGACTGACGCATCGGACCGAGGGCTGGGCGCAGTACTAACCCAGGAGAGGGAGGGGGAGGAGTGGCCGGTGCTGTACATCAGTCGCAAGCTCTCAAAGAGGGAGACGATGTACAGCACCATTGAAAAAGAATGTTTGGCGATCCGTTGGGCCGCTCTCACCCTCCGCTATTATCTGCTGGGGAGGGAGTTCACCCTCTGTTCGGACCACGCCCCTCTGCAGTGGCTCCACCGCATGAAGGATACCAGCGCGCGGATCACTCGTTGGTATCTAGCTTTACAGCCTTTTAAGTTCAATCCACAGGCCGGGGGCGCAGATGGCTGTGGCCGACTTCCTTTCCAGAAATGGGGGGGGGGAGGTCGCAGGCCGGATGGTTCCCCGGCCTGAGTCGGGCGGTGGGGGTATGTGGCGAGGGGGGCGTGGCCTAGCGAGGTCTGTGACGGGAGAGATAGTCGAGAGACGAGCGGCACGTAAGTGGGTCAAGTGCAAATGATAAACACCTGTGTCTTGTTGCAGTAATTGGCGTGGAGAGACAGGATATAACCTGCAGGAAAGGAGGACCAAGAGAGAGAGAAACACTACGCTGGGACTCACGAGTCCCAGAACGCCGACCCCTTGTCTTCTTCCTCACCCCATTTGAACACGTGTTACACAATTGTTTCAAAGCAGCTTCACAGTGTTAACAGAAAAATGATGGAACAGAATTTGATTCGGCTGAACAGCCGCTCTGGAGAAAATGTGATGTGATGAGCTGTGATGTCATCCATTTCAATTATCATATAGTGTCAATGCGGGCAGATCAGTAATATAATTGAAATTTTAGTGTCCCCAACTGAGCAAGCCAAAAGCCAAAGGCGACGGTGGCAAGGAACCAAAACTCCTTTAGTGGCCAGAATGGAGAAAAAAACCTTGGGAGAAACCAGGCTCAGTCGGGGTGCCAGTTCTCCTCTGGCTGACGAACAAATAGTGTATGATTATGATTCTGGCAACATTACAGGTCAGAAGTCATATTAGACTGAAAGATATTCGTAAGATTATTCGAAAGATTGGAGTCATCACGCCGGAGACGGATTTAATGAGGATGGCATGTCGATGTGGCATTTACAAGGGGGGAGTTTAATTGACACGGTCTCTGCAGACATTTCAGGGATGCGTTGGTCATGTCTAGGCACAGGTCCACCATTCTGATCTGGATACGGCCCGGATCTGCCATTCCTCTTATGATGTAACGAGTACATCAGGTGTTATGGGAAGTGTTCCCGGTTCTGGCTAACCTAGTTAATGCAGCCTAAAACAATCATTTAATTGATTTGAATAATATAAATTGAGCACATGCTTTTTGGAAGGAGGGGCTTCATAGAGACAGGAACTAAACAGGGGTGCGTTTCCCAAAAGCATCGTTAGCCAACTATGGTCGCAAGTTCCGTCGTTATCAACATAGTTCAACAAGTCATCGTTCCAACGAACATTCGCGAACAGCATCGCAGAGTTGAGTGGTTGGAACGACAGCTCTCGACATGTGGTTAGAAGTATAGTTTCTTGTTTGCATGACATGTGGGCTTAATAAATCCTTACCTTGAGCAAAATAAGGAAGCTGACATTTAGTACAATCTATATCTTTTATTTCAAATACATACAAATGTCATTTATGTCTTTTAGTTTGTCAAGAGATTTAAAGCACCGTTTTTGAAGAGTTTGCATGTGCCTACGTGCTCTAGTACGTAAGAACAAGCCTGTGATTGAATCTGGAAATAAAGTGAAATAACTGAGAAAAATAAGAATTAATCCTCAGATGCCATGTCCATAATTTATAGCAAAAAATCTAGCATGAATTCGATCTTAAACTAATTCATTAAAAGCAGTTATTACTCCACCAACTGCATGACATCATTAACCAACGTGGTTGAACAACATATTTGCGACAATATGGTTTCAAGAAACAGTCGAAGACAGTGGCACTATGGTAGTTAAGCAGTGAGTAACGTCATTGTATGGGAAACGCACCCCAGAGCGTTACTGACAGAATGGGAAGAGAGGTGCTGCAAAAATGTCAAATATGTAGAAAATTATATATATATTTTTAATATTCAGATGTGGACAAGGCCACAAAACTCTGTAACTTTGTAACCTTGCAGATCTTTTTTATGCTCAAACAGCAACATTACACACTAAATGAAGTTGAAAAAGTGAAAAAGCATAATAGGACCCCTTTAAGATTTGAGGGAGAATCCCAAATCATCTGTGTTTTCAACAGAGGCCCAGGCCAATAACAGATACATCTAATGCATTTAAAAACTCCATGAGAGTCAAAATCACCATATTTATTCATTTACTATAATCCATTAAATCCTTCCCTTGTGAATCCCGGGCCCTGACATGTGACATTTAGATCAGGTTATGCAAATGACACGAGTCCTCTCATCTGAATATGGAGTCCTGCTATGTCCTCTGTGAGAAAGCAAGGACATGCTGATTGGAAGATTGAGTCTGAATATGCAAATTCCCAAATGCACTAGTCAACTTTAAAAGCAGAATATGTAAAAGTGGTCATGTGTTCCCTGACAGTCCGTCAATAAGACGAGTGTGTACAGATGTATATGTGGAGAGAAGGATCTTTGAAGGGTAAAATGTCAAAGTATGTCTTTCTTTCTTTCTTTCTTTCTTTCTTTCTTGTGCTTTATGATTGAAAGTTCTATTCTAGAATCTATTTTATCAAAGCGATGTGTTTCCTCTTAAGATCCCTAGGGAAAAGCCGGTAGAGCCAAAAAACCTCAACTAAAAAGTGTCTCTCGAGAAAATCCCTCTGGAGATGGACACCTTATAAGACACCTAAAACATGCTTTAGCAACGTCCTATATATCCATGGCTATTATTCAGGACACAGCCTTATATTGGATGTGTAATGAATGCATTAAAGTTTATTACAGTCCTTCAGAAATAATGATTGCATCTGACCCACATTATAAACACAAATGCAACAGCGTACCTCTATGAGCCACATATTCCCTCATTTAAAATCAAACACATTACTCACAAGAATAATTATTCTGATATTTTCAAACTTGAACAGTCTTAATATTACCATACATCAAATGTGTTTAATGATTTAGCTGAATAATTAATGCACATAGAGAGGCAAGCCATGAGTACATTACCCTGAGGACTGCGAGAGGCATTGCAAAGGATGTTGTATGCCCGCTTTCATTTGAGAAAACTGTGTGGAAAATACAAACTTACATTACATCCTAAACAAGAAGACTTTTGAACAGTAGTTTGTATTACTTGCTTGCTCTCATTCATGATTCTGTGATTAATATTGTGAAATGATGCAATGAAGATCTAAGTTAAAGCAAGCTGTGGGAGGATGTGCATTACAGTTTTTTTTAGCATGGTTAAGCAGCGCAAAGCCACAACAAGGATTGCAGACCCAATAAAATAAGTTTAGTTTTATTTTATTTTATAAAAACCGTTGCCACAACTTAATAATGTATTTTATGTAGTAATATCTAAATTAACTGATTTTGTTCAAGTCAAATACAGTGTGTTATTTCGTTTGTGGTAGTATATATGTTAGGCGAATTCAGATATATAGAAATAAATCCCAAATATGTACTTTTAAATGTACAGATGTACATTTTTTAATATATGGTTGTTAATCTGACTATATAGTAATACATCCTAAAAATAGTTGTAAATTGGAACATATGGTTTTATTTAAATTAGGACTTTTAATAGATTAACATTTTTAATCGCAGTTAATCGCATTCCTTTTGTACGATTAATCGTGATTAATCACATGCTTGACGTGAAATTAAGCATACATAATTTTTTCTTGTTTAATGCTTTATTTTGTCATCATTTACATCAGATCTCACAAAACTGTATTTTCTGCAATCTTTTTTCAAGGTAAATTTAGGTGTCTTTCCAAAAAAGGTAACTTGGAGACTCTAAAAGGACACCTAATAACCGAATTATATACACACGAAAGAAAAACATTACAGAACATCTCGGTTACGTATGTAACCCTCGTTCCCTGAAGGAGGGAACGGAGACGTACGTCGGATGCCACCGACGAATTGGGATCACTTCTATCAGCTTCGAGTGTATAGAGAACGGGCCAATGGCCATTGGCGTGCAAGATTTGCATCTCGCACTCTGCCCCGCACCGCGAGACCCACTCTGCAGAGTATTGGATAATGCTGGGAAAGCATGCCCAGCGGGGCCGCTGCGGAAGCCACATCCTACCCGTAGGGAGGTATCATGTGGAATATACACGTATGGACTGGCCGTGGGCAGTACAATATACGTTCCCAGGGGTGGCCCCAGCCAAGGCAGGCGGGGGACTACACCGCACAGAGACGACAGAGCGAGCTCTGCCAAGGGAAAGACACAGGCTCGCAGTACCATGGAAGAATACACTGGGACTGCCGTAGGGGTCACAACATATGTATACCCAGCCTAACAGAAGTTCCACCAATGCATACGAGTGTTAGACCTGGCGTCGGACGCTCCGCCACGTCTGACTGCCGCGGGTTGCAGAGGAACTCAACAGGGTTCGCCAACCTGGGGAACTCGACTGGAGCATATCAGCTCACGTATCCGGTCCATGAGGAGGGGAATGGCGCAGCAAGCCGACACAAGAGCGGGCACTTCGGTGTTACTGGCTCATTGAAGCGAGCACACGGGAAGAAACCGTCTCTACACGGAGGCTATAGAATCTAGTGAACGTGTTAGGTGTCGCCCAGCCCGCAGCTCTACATATATCTGTCAGCGAGGCGCCATGCACCAGCGCCCAGGAAGAGGCCACACTCCTAGTGGAGTGGGCCCTCAACCCTAGCGGGCAAGGCACGCCTTGGGTATCATACGCCAAGGCGATGGCATCCACTATCCAGTGGGCCATCCTCTGCTTGGAGACAGCCTTTCCCTTCTGCTGGCCTCCATAACAGATGAAGAGCTGTTCTGAGGTCCTGAAGCTTTGCGTTCTGTCCACGTAAGTCCGCAGAGCGTGAACGGGACAGAGAAAAGCCTGGGCTGGGTCTGCCTCCTCCGAGGGCAGCGCTTGCAGGTTCACCACCTGGCAATGGCCGCAATGGCCGCCCGAAGTACTCTGTACTGATATGCCTGTCCCTCAACGCAAAGCGTAGGAACGGTCTGTGTCGAGGGAGAATCGAGACATGAAAGTACGCGTCCTTCAGGTCGATCGCTGCAAACCAATCTTGGGCACCTGAAGATGCGTTTCTGCCTTAGCATTCTGAACGGCATCCTGTGAATTCAAGACCGATTCAAGAACCACAGGTCCAAGATTGGACGTAACCCGCCGCCTTTCTTGGGTACAATGAAGTACAGGCTGTAGAAGCCCGTCTTCATATCGGCTGGAGGGACCAGCTCTATCGCGTCCTTCGCCGCATGGCAAACTGAATCGCGTAGCCGAGTCTGATAGTAAGGATGAGCCAGTGGGACGGGCTGGGAAGCGCTAGGCAGGCTCCCAGCGACTGAACCAGCGGGACCAACGGCACCACAGACGTACCCGCAGCGGGGCAGCGCAGCGGACTGCAGGGACCCGACTCGGACGGCATTGCGGCCCGAAGTGGGGTCTGAGTGTGCAGTGCAGCACTTACCTGCTTCCGCTGAGGGGGCGCACAGGCAGCGATTTCCTCTGGAAGCTCAACAGGCTGCGGCACTTCAGAGGGATTAGGGGCCCGCGGAGGGGGAAAGGGCTGAAAGGGAACAAACCTTTTCAGTATTCACAGAGTACAGCATGTGTACAGTGCAACAGCAAAGAGCTTGTTTAGAGCTTGTTTACATTTTACACATGTCAAGTTGAACTGAATACTGAACAGGACCACATGGAGATGCCAAAAAAGTGAATGTACTGAAATGTGTCTGCATAAATACAATGTGCAATCAGTGCGTCAAGAGCACACATACACAGTTTGTTTGCGCACCAATAATACGTCACTGCAACGTACCTTGATTAGCTTATAATCCGCATCCATAAAAACTTTACTAGTGAGAAGCTGGTTTGCTTTATCCAGCCGAGAAACGTAGTTTGCATATCATCTGGCCATTCAGCGGTGGGGTGTTTTGACGTTCTGTTTGGTCTTTAATTCACACAGACACTAGAATTAATAATTTACTGAAAACTGGCCATGAGTCACTGTTCTCTCTGGCATAATAAGCCTGGTTTTCTTTACATTAGCACTGTTTTGAACAGTTTGAATGCATTTTCTTACTGGATCATTGGACTGAAAACTTTCCCGGAGTTTAGCGGCTTAAAATTATCTGATCACAAACAGAGAAGCGAAATCGGGTTAAAGTGTTAGAATACCAGGGTTACGGGTGCTTATGTCATAATTACTGTAGTTACGATGTTCTGAACATCACATTCTTTGTTTTTCCATCAAATGTAATTTAACTAGGTGGTTGATTAAAACATATTTGAACTTCATATTTAAAAATTACCTCAAGTTAGCACCAGCTATCTAATTATCTAGCCAGTTAGCATTAGCTAACAATATTTTTTAGGGCTGCAACTAACGATTATTTTGATAATCGATTAGTTGGCCGATTATTTTTTAGATTAATCAGATATAATTTAAAAAAAAATACTGACAAAACACACTATTCCCCATCCTGCCCAATGCTGTCCTTCAAACAAACGTGTCAGCTGAGTGCTATGAAAATATACATAATGAATATACACTCACCTAAAGGATTATTAGGAACACCATACTAATACTCTGTTTGACCCCCTTTCGCCTTCAGAACTGCCTTAATTCTACGTGGCATTGATTCAACAAGGTGCTGAAAGCATTCTTTAGAAATGTTGGCCCATATTGATAGGATAGCATCTTGCAGTTGATGGAGATTTGTGGGATGCACATCCAGGGCACAAAGCTCCCGTTCCACCACATCCCAAAGATGCTCTATTGGGTTGAGATCTGGTGACTGTGGGGACCATTTTAGTACAGTGAACTCATTGTCATGTTCAAGAAAACAATTTGAAATGATTCGAGCTTTGTGACATGGTGCATTATCCTGCTGGAAGTAGCCATCAGAGGATGGGTACATGGTGGTCATAAAGGGATGGACATGGTCAGAAACAATGCTCAGGTAGGCCGTGGCATTTAAACGATGCCCAATTGGCACTAAGGGGCCTAAAGTGTGCCAAGAAAACATCCCCCACACCATTACACCACCACCACCAGCCTGTAACAAGGCATGATGGATCCATGTTCTCATTCTGTTTACGCCAAATTCTGACTCTACCATCTGAATGTCTCAACAGAAATCGAGACTCATCAGACCAGGCAACATTTTTCCAGTCTTCAACTGTTAATTACCAACAATCAACAATTTTGGTGAGCTTGTGCAAATTGTAGCCTCTTTTTCCTATTTGTAGTGGAGATGAGTGGTACCCGGTGGGGTCTTCTGCTGTTGTAGCCCATCCGCCTCAAGGTTGTGCGTGTTGTGGCTTCACAAATGCTTTGCTGCATACCTCGGTTGTAACGAGTGGTTATTTCAGTCAAAGTTGCTCTTCTATCAGCTTGAATCAGTCGGCCCATTCTCCTCTGACCTCTAGCATCAACAAGGCATTTTCGCCCACAGGACTGCCGCATACTGGATGTTTTTCCCTTTTCACACCATTCTTTGTAAACTCTAGAAATGGTTGTGCGTGAAAATCCCAGTAACTGAGCAAATTGTGAAATACTCAGACCGGCCCGTCTGGCACCAACAACCATGCCACGCTCAAAATTGCTTAAATCACCTTTCTTTCCCATTCTGACATTCAGTTTGGAGTTCAGGAGATTGTCTTGACCAGGACCACACCCCTAAATGCATTGAAGCAACTGCCATGTGATTGGTTGATTAGATAATTGCATTAATGAGAAATTGAACAGGTGTTCCTAATAATCCTTTAGGTGAGTGTATCTACCATTACATACATTAACCATGGTTTTGCAACATATAAAACAAACAAACAAAAAATAAATAAATAAAACAGGGTTATTGTAGTTATTCCAATGGTAACCACAAATTAACCATAGTTTAACTATGGTATTTGTGTGGTTATACAAATGGTAATCAATACGACAAAAAACATCTATCTTATACTATCTAATAGAACCATGGATAATTTTCGTAAGGGTATATCTGTGCTATAGCCTATATTATGTGCACAATAAATTACTATGCAAAAGGACAGTTTAAATCCCTTCATTAAAATATTAAACAAACAAAAACACAAAAATCACAAACTCAGTGTTAACAGATAAGAGGAATGTTCTGCAGGAACACACACACATTTGCTTTGGACAAAGTAACCTGTTACTGTAATTTCTTTATCCTGTAGAAACGTCTTGCATTTATATTCAATGTAATGCCGTTATCCCTTTACAGTTACTACTCTCATAAAATTTGTAAATTACATGTTGACTTTTAAACCAAAATTTAGCGTCATAAAGCAGATATTTCAGCTAAATTAATGTTTTAACTGTCTCCCTATCGACTGCGTTCTGTCTGTTTGACGCACATGTGAGGGGTAGGTATGGATATTTATTAATATCCATACCTACCCCTACCCTTAAAACTATGTAAATATTTAATATATATATATATATATATATATATATATATATATATTAAATATTGATGTAAAATGCTACCTATCAGATTGTGCTACCAGCATCATATTCATGTGATTTGAGGCTTTATTAATATCCATACCAACACCTACCCTAAGCCTACCCTTAAAACTATGTAAATAAAAAAAAAATATATATATATATTAAATATCGATGTGTGCATGCGCAGTAAGCCCTGGTAGGACAATCTGACGGGTAGGATGAAATGTCAGGACACCGGCACTCGTTCAGTGAAGTAAGTGCATATAACCTGTAAACTGAACGTTTTGCGCTGAGGACGCAGACGCATCAAAGCGCATGACAGGGTATGTTAAACACTAATGCATTCGCTTGAAGTTAAAAATACAGAATTCTCATGTTTTGGGCACTTGGATCATGTACCTTTCTCGCAGCAGCTCACTCCGTTTCCTCCACTATTTTTAGATGCATTTTGTCCATAGAAATGCGTTATTCAGTGCTGTAATTTGGCGCGACTGGTGGAAGCTTTGCGCACAGAGAGCAGACCCGACTAATCGATCATGAGAATCGTTGTCGATGATTTTCATTATCGATTATTTTCGATTTTATCGACTAGTTGTTGCAGCCCTAATATTTTTCAAATAGGCCCCTAGGTTGATTTTCAGCGTTGTTCGTTAATAAATATTCATATTTATCTACTGCTGTTTTAGCTTGGCTTTTTTATTTTAAGCTAAAACTGTTTGTACTCTGATTTTGGTTTAAATGTATAAAGCAAATTGCTTTGTCAGAGTGGTGGCATTTTACCCCATTCCTTTTCTAATGAATCTACAGTTTTTCGCATTTGTTTTTCGCATTTGTTTTTCAAGCGGTCCATCTTCTCCTCCTGTTGGTGTCTCAGTTTCTGATTTAGGTATTTTTGTCTTAGATGGTCAAACAGTAAGTATGAGCAGATTTCCCAAGGACTTGCCTTCAGAGAAAAACAGTAGTCCCTAACCTCAGAGGTAGCACTGATCTGAAAACAGAAGTATGAATATTAGTCAGGGTCCCCAGCACTGGTGTACTGACTTCAATGTTCTGCATTTCAACTTCTCCACCGAATCATTACAAAATCAATGAGAGAGCAAACCGCTCTCCGCCATGTGAGTTTCTGTCCCTAGAACCCTGCATTATGAGAAGTGTGTGTGTTTTTGAGCGGATGGGCTGTGTATCTTACTACAATCCCTTCGACAGACCTGTGGAAGATGTTGACCTCTGTCAATTCCACCCGCTCCACTCCAGCAGAAACACTTTGTGTCCTCTGGGGTGGAACACTTTTAGTGGAACATCTTAATCATGGAACATGTGTCACTGGGAAGGAATTAACCGCAGAGAGGAAATCTCCCCTCAGGACAAACCACTGCTGGTGTCAGCTTCCTGCTCGGAGTGTTACAAAAACAACCGATATATAAAAACAGACACGCTGTAGGGATAAATAACACGCACGTGCGCAGCTCAACTGAGATTTCCGTGTATCATTTATGAATGAAGTTCAGCCATGAAACATTTGTTCAGTAGCTCTGTTAAACAACCCAGTGAGCTGCCTACCTACAGTATAGTATTGTAAGGTGGGACAATAACATATAGGGGGAAGCAGGGCACAACCTAACACTTTTTGACTTCTCAGTTTGTATAAATCCACTTGAGGTTCAGAGTGTTTATTTCCCAACGTTAATTTCACACATCTAGTACAAATATGTGGTCTTGTTTCATTTATACAGTGTATACTTTTTTTCTTTATTTACCGTGAAATAATGGAAGTGACCATATGACTGTTTAAAATGTTATCTAATAAAATATACAACACCAACAAAAATATTTTGTCACACACACACACACATATATATATATATATATATATATATATATATACCGATCGGGCATAACCTTATGAACATTATTTCTAATATTGTGTTGGTCCCCCTTTTGCTGCCTAAACAGCCCTGACCCATTAATGTTAAGTCCTGTAAGATCCTTTAAGTCCTGTAAGTTGCAAGGAGGGGCCTCCATGGAGTGGACTTGTTTGTTCAGCACATCCCACAGATGCTCAACTGGATTGAGATCTGGGGAATTTGGAGGCCAATTCAACACCTGGTGCTCACGTGCCCACTGTTGGTGGACAGGGGTCAGCATGGGCACCCTGACTGGTCTGCGGCTATGTAGCCCCATACGCAACAAACTGCGATGCACTGTGTATTCTGACATCTTTCTATCAGAACCAGCATTAACTTCTTGATCAATTTGAGCTACAGTAGCTTGTCTGTTTGATCGGAACACACAGGCCAGCCTTCGCTCCCCGCGTGCATCAGTGAGCCTTGGCCGCCCATGATCCTGTTGCCGGTTCACCACTGTTCCTTTCTTGGACCACTTTTGATAGATACTGATCACTGCAGACCGGGAACACCCCACAAGAGCTGCAGTTTTGGAGATGCTCTGACCCATTCGTCTAGCCATCACAATTTGGCCCTTGTCAAACACGCTCAAATCCTTACGCTTGCCCATTTTTCCTGCTTCTAACACATCAACTTTGAGGACAAAATGTTCACTTGCTGCCTAATATATCCCACCCACTGACAGGTGCCGTGATGAAGAGATAATCAGTGTTATTCACTTCACCTGTCAGTTGTCATAATGTTATGCCTGATCAGTGTATATATATATATATATATATATATACACACATAACGATTTGCTTGTTGAGGCACATGACTATTAACTAATTGTTAAGTAATATGTCATTGTGGTTATGAGTTTTGAATTAATTTTGAATGAGTTAATAGTCATGTGCCTCAACAAGTAAAGTCATAACATAATAATACCATTGCAAATCATTAGCTAATGATTAATTAAAGCAGACAACTGGAATTTGAAATGCATGGCTTTGACCCATTGTGGTAATTAACAAATTAATTTACATTATTAGTTCATATAATATGTTATTAGGGAATTAATACAATATGACACATTTCACTAATAACAAGTTAATGATTACTTAATCTATTAATCATATATAATCTTTATTAGTTGCTGATGCAGTAATCATTAATAAATGTTTTAGTTCTTCATGAGTCATACATTAACTCATTATCTGTGCATTAGTTAAGCATGAATTAATGCATATTAGTGCACCCGTATTGTAAAGTTTTACCCATTAATTATTAATTAAAAAATATTATGTTTTTTGGGGGTCATGCCACATGACATTTTACAACCTGAACTAACCTTTCCTTGTCATAAAAAAGATTCGATTTTATGATATTTTAAGACTTAATAACCTTGACACTTTCGTGCAGGTCTGCATCGTCCTTATAAGCAGCTTTACAGGGATAAACAGGAAAATAACGATTCAATGACTTAAACAGTGTTCAATTCTGCTGTAAAGCAGTTCTAAAAAGAAAATAGTATCATTGTTCAGCTGAGGTCAATTCAATGTAGATTCAGTTCTGTTCAATAATTGTGTAAAGATCATCAAATATGAAATGAGTTCAATTCAGCTATAAAGCAACTCTGGAGAAAACAGGGATGTCATCGTCCAGCTCAGCTCAATTCTCATCCAATAGTCTCATGACTAATGCGACATGACAAATTTCCGACAGTAAACTGATGCCCTGTTCTATTTCTGACTTACTCCAAGCCTTCGCGCTACTTCTGATATAAATGACAAATAGATTTGCAACAGTCGCTTTGTCACGTCCAGTGTGGACAGCTTCTATATGTTGCAGAGGGACGTGACAACTATTGTTGTTGGTTGACTACTGTGATGCATCTTGTTGTTTCTTCAATGACTTGCACCATTTCAGTTTTTTACGATTGCTTAAGCACAATTAAAAAAACAAGGCTCATTTTGTCAAAACACTACACACAATTCACACATCCACACACACAAGTAGCAGAATACATCAGTTATTTTGCAAAATGAAACAATTCATTCAAAATTTTACAATAATTTAACAAAACCCAATTTTGACACCGTATGGCACACACGGTTCATACAATCTGATTCTGTTTGATTCATTTACACATGGCTGTGCTCAATCTTAAACACTTGGAACATTTCTACTTTTTTAATGATATAGTCTGAGTTTGATTTCTTTCAGAGATATTGTATTGATACTGTATTGAGTAAAGTACATGAATATATTGATCAAACAGTAAACACCAGTACTGCATATTGATGAAAATATTTATTTCTCTCCACATTGTAAAATCATTAAATTCATCATTCAATCATTCAAGGTTGCATTTTGCACTGAAAATCAGAACATATTCTAAATGCAATATAGTACATGAACAAAAACATTTGTGGAGACAAAACAAAAGCATGATTTTACATTAAAAAAATTTTTTTTTTGTAAAAAAACACCTAAGCATTATCTCTTCGCCTAGCTGGATCTGGCCATAGCACTTCTTCCACATCACAGGCGATGTCCTCTCTCACAAGACAGCGAGGGAAGAATCTTCTTGAATAGCGAATCCATCCTTGCACAGACCCTGCATCAATTAGGTTACGGGCCTCCTCCATGGCGTGAATGAGGGATATCCTGACATAGGGCTGGAGATTGTAAACCTTCCACCGCCATGCCGATAAAAAAACTTCTCAATGGGGTTAAGGAAGGGAGTGTATGGTGGGAGGTATTGGACTGAAAATTGTGTATGATCATGAAACCAGTTTTGGACCAGAGCAGATCAGTAGAAAGATACATTGTCCCAGATGAGGACCCCATTCTGCGTGATTGCAGCACACATTGTGATGTTGCCTCCACGTTGGCCCGGGACATTCAAAATAGCTCTGTGGCCAATGATGTTTCTCCCTCTTCTTCTTACTTTAGTCAGGTTAAACCCAGCCTCGTCTATGAAGATAAATGAATGTGGGATTGGATCAGCATCAATTAGCAAAACTCTCTGAAAAAAAGAGACAATATGTAAAAAGGTTCTGTGTGCAGTGCACAATAATGAAGTGTACATTACTTACCTCCACATATTCATGCCGTAGGTCTTTTACTAGAATTTCTTTCAAATGGCACTCGGTAAAGTTGTTTCATCTGCATGTGATCTTTTTTAAGGATTCATCCCAGTGTTGATAGAGAGACCTGATTGACATTATTGAAAACTGTGTGGTCATTCAGGATGTTTGTCTGAATTTCTCTGAGACGTATCGGATTATTGGCCAAAACCAGCTCTCTCTTGTTACTCTGTGAATATGGGACAACTTCCTCCTCTACGTTCTCGACCCTCAATCCTATGTAGATCAATCAAAATACATGTTACTGTAAATGTCACAGGACAGCACACACGACATTGTCAAACACAGTGAATGGTACCAAATAGTATTGATGGAGGTCATATAGTAGGCTATATTGTACTGAATATAGTAGACAAAAGTAGTTTTTTACCTGTGCTCTTGTCTTGTAGCAACAGTATATCTCCTGAGGTTGGGCTGAACTCTCTGTCCAGCCTATCTCAATGTCAACCCATGGTTTACAACATGGTCAACCAAGGTTGTGGAAATCGCATCTGATAAATTTGGTCCCCTTCTTCTTTGTCCACGTCCTACTCCAGGTCTACCTCTTCCTCATCCCCTTCCCCTCTCTACCCCCCTCCCCTCCCCTCCAGCTAAGCAATTAATGAATCATTTCTTTCTTAAAGTTTGGCCTTGGCTGCATTAGCTTATCATTTATTTTTTATTTGGAATGTGATCAACGTTTACATAAGTACTAGATGTGTTGGGGAATTTAACATGTGACATTTTAATAATATTGTGCTGAAATGAACGAAATGACTTGAAAAAAGAAAAAAGATTTGTTCATTTTGCTGAATGAGATTCAAAGATCCGAGTCCGTAAAATGATCCGAACTTCCCACTACTACTATGCGTCGCTCAACATACGTCACTTACTCCGTTGTTCTGGTCTATCCAACTGAGTGCAGAGGCATTTTCTTTCCTGGTTCGGTTGAAACACACCCCATAATCACCGCCCAATGGAGCAGTATCAGACTCATATTCTGAATAGAATTGAGTATGACGACATCAGGCTAGAGAAGTGTGTTAACTGTTTGAGGTTTGAGTGTTTTGTTTGAGGCTAAGAATGTGCTTATAGATGTGCAGATCTGGGCTGAAGTTTTGCTCCTTGAGTGTCACTAACTGTTTTAATTTTAATTTTAGTGTGCAAGCAATCGTAAAAAAAAAAACTGCCTCTATATATATAAAAAAAAAAGATGAGTTTCTCTTGGTATACCTCATGAATGTCAGACACACTACTTTTTTACGCCATCAGTTTGCCATCAGTTTAATAGGCTCCATCCTTGCCCTCTGCTGGATGTTGGGCTTGCAATAGAGCCGCATTCCAGTCTTCAGATATAGAGCAGGAATGTTCGGATATAGAGTGCTGAGATGAGGATATCTCTGAGAGAACACACACAAACACGCAGAGTGGCCTGCGAGACTAACACAGGACACCCCAAAAAATAAGCCTAGAAACCTCAGCCTCTCTTGAGGTCTGCCGTTCTGCAGGTGACCTGTCCTGACCGTTTGTTTGTTATCTACACCTTGCCAGCATTGCCTGCTGGTCATGTGTCCGCCCCTTTGGCCTCCTGGGAGATTGTGTCCTGGCAAACATATCCACAACAGGACGACACTCTGACCTTGAGCCAGACATTCACTCCTCTCTGATCTTTATGTCTTGCACTGTTTACCTTACCTCCCCGTCTCTTATTTTTCTACCTTTTCCACTACATTCCCCATCCGCTTTCCCATTGTCTTTTTCTCCTCCTCTCTCTGGAAATGTTTGCAATAGCATCCTGCATACTGTGCATGCTGTTTTTTTTGCAGAATACAATATATTGAATACAGTATGCACAGATGTCATAGATTGTATAGAATACCCAGATGACCAGATAAAATTGTTCAGCATACAGCTGAGAACCCTGAGATTTGCCACAATGCAGTGTGCTTGACTTTTATTTCCAATGTGATGAATTAAAAGTAACATCAGCTGTGATTTGTATTCGATTGGGCTGCCAAAAATATATTATTATACAAAATTTACAAAACGAAAACTATAAAATAAACATGGAAAACATATACAGTTGTGGTCAGAATTATTGGCACCACTGGTAAATATGATAGGATAATGTTTATCCTTTTGATCTTTTATTTAAAAATTTGCAAAAATCTAACCTTTCATTGAAGTAAAAGAATTGAAAGTAGAGGGTTAATCACATTATGAAATAAATACTTTTCTCCAAAACACGTTGGCCATAACTATTGGCATCCCTAAAAAAAATTATGAGTAAAATATCTCTCAAGTATATTCCCATTTAATTTTTTAGCACACCAGGGTGACTATGAGCATGAAATTGTCTAGCTATTACTTCTTGTTTCACAGGAGTATAAATATGAGGAAACACAAAGGCCAAATTCACAATGAGTAAAACCAAAGAATATAGTTCTGATATGCAGGAAAAGATTGTTGAGCTTCACAAAATAGAAAGTGGCTGTAAGAAAATAGCTAAAGCATTGAAAATCCAATCTCCATTTCCACCATTAGGACAATAATTCCAACAATAGTTCCAATCAACTAAAGATGTTACGAATCTGCCTGAAAGAGGACGTGTGTCTATATTGTCTTAATGAATGGCGAGGAGGAGAGTTTGACTGGCCAAAGACTCTCCAAGGATCACAGATGGAGAATTGCAGAGAATAGTTGAGTCTTGGGGTCAGAAAGCCCTTAAAAAAATCTAACAACCCCTATAAATTACCACAACAAAAGTTGTTTGGGAGGGTTTCAAGAAAAATCTTCCTTGCTCATCAATAAACAAACTCCAGCATATTCAGTTGTCAGATACGAATGGAACTTCACACAGGACCTGGTTCTATGGTCAGATGAAACTAAAAAAGAGCTTTTTGGCAGAAAACCCACCAGATGTGTACCGCTGGATCTTTAATGAGTTGGCCTATTTTTTTGCTGGAGGTCCTGGACATCTTGTTCAGATACATGGTATCATGGATTCTAACAAATACCAACAGATAAAAAATCAAATCCTGACGGCCTGTGCTAGAAATCTTATAATGAGCCGTGGTTGGATCTTCCATCAGGACAACGATCCAAAACAAACATCAAAATCAACACACAAATGTGTCACTGAGCACAAAATGAAGTTTCTGCCATGGCCGTCCCAGTCCCCTGATCTGAACCCTATAGAAAATGAGTGGGGTGAACTGAAGATAAGAAGCACCACCAACGTGGAGCTGGGAATCTGGATCTGAAGGGATTCTGTATGGAGGAATGGTCTCTGATCTCTTGTCAGGTGTTTCCCAAACTCATCAGGTATTATAGAAGAAGACTCAGAGCTGTTATCTTGGCAAAAGGAGGTTGCAAAAAGTATTTAATAAAAGGGTGCCAATAATTATGGCCAATGTGTTTTGGAGAAAAGCATTTATTTCATAATGTGATTTACCCCCCACTTTTAATTCTTTTACTTCAATGAAAGGTTAGATTTCTGCAGATTTTTAAATAAAAGATCAAAAGGATAAACATTAACATTGACATTGTCTGACGCACCCACCACTAGCCTAGGTTAGCACAAAGACTGGAGGTAAACGGCTCCATCTAGCCTACTGCTCAATAAATGACAAAATAACGCCAACATTTTTCTATTTACATGTTGTGATGTGTATAGTTACATTGTGTACTAAGACCGACGGAAAATGAAAAGTTGCAATTTTCTAGACCGATATGGCTAGGGACTATACTCTCATTCCTGCGTAATAATCCAGGAACTTTGCTACTGTACCATCACAACATATATATAGGAAAATGTTGCCATTAGTTTGTCACTTATTGAGCAGTAGGCTAGCTGGAGCCGTTTACCTCCAGTCTTTGTGCTAAGCTAGGCTAGCGGTGGGTGCGTCAGACAGAGTTATGGCTTCGGCAGATGATGACCGGGGATTTTCTTCACACAAATCAATCGTTTTCCATCGGAACACTTGGAAAATTTGTACTTTTTGAATAAATTGTGCCTGCAGTTGTATCTCCCTGTTATATCCTGTGTTTTATAGCATATAATACACAAATGGGTAGGTTTAGGGATGGGGTTGGGTTACGTGTTCAAACATGCCTAAATAGCGTAAATAAATAAATAAAACAAATAAAATAAATGTAAATTAAATTATGCTGGCTGATTAAATTGAGAATCACACTCCAAACATGTCATAGTGGCAAAATCATAACCCAATATATAATTTCATCATGACGATAAAATTCCCATGCCCGCATTGTCTGTGTATGACGACAAAGGTTTCTCATTGAAATCAACGGAGTACCATGCGTGTTGAAAAAGTGACGCTGAAGATATTTTTGATGAAATCCGAGAGCTCTCTGACCCCTCCATAGACAGCTATTTAATTAACACTTTCAAGGCCCAGAAAGGTAGGAAAGACATCGTTAAAATCGTCCACGTGACTCCAGTGGTTCAATATTAATTTTATGAAGCGATGAGAATACTTTTTGTGCGCAAAAAACAAACAAAAATAACGACTTTATTCAACAATTTTAATTTTGTTAGTTTTTTGCGCACAAAAGTATCATTGCTTCATAAAATTAAGATTGAACCACTGGAGTCACATGGACTATTTTACTGTTTTTACTACCTTTTTGGGCCTTGAAAATTGTTAATTAAATAGCTGTCTATGGAGGGGTCAGAGAGCTCTCGGATTTCATCAAAAATATCTTCATTTGTGTTCCGAAGATGAACGAAGGTCTTACGGGTTTGGAACGACATGAAAGAGAGGAATTAATGAGTTTTGGGTGAACTAACCCTTTCAGGTGACTCAAATATTAGAGTAAAATAAATGAAAATGAAACTGGTCAGTATAATTTCTCCATTCTCAAATAGTTTAATTAAAATAGAACAAAAATAAGTATACCTTTTTTAGTCAAATACTAATTTATTTTCATGTGAAAAAAAAAACAAAACAAAAAAACTAAGTTTTTGACTATATTAACTGTCCAAATCAAATATTCACTTAAATGAGTATTAAGGTAGCATAGTTATATATTATTGTGATATTTAAAAAGCAACTGAATTACTTTTTTTTTTAGTTTAGAGTTTAAATGTCAACAATTAAAATATTTAATGTCTACACTGAATTGCTATAAATTGTTCAACACTAAATATGTGCTATTTATTTTTATCTTCATTAGATTGTCATGTCATTAGCTTAGAACCATTCAAATGTCAAACTTTTTTTTTAATCATTTGTGAGTCATGTTTGCTTTTAGTGCTATTCATGTGGCATGCCTATGTAGGTGTAAAATAACAACAACAACTAGGTTTTAGAAAAGAGCTACAATAGCATTTCACAGTACACTGTAGTGTTGTAGTCAAGACCACCTAATCCGAGACCAAGTCGAGACCAAGACCAATGTGTGTTGAGACAAAGACAAGACCAAGACTTTGAGGTGTTAAGACCAAGACAAGAACAAGACCGAGGCAGGACGAGACCAAGTCAAGACCAAGACCAGACCAGCACTCCTCAAATTCATAGAGATCCACATTACCACCTAGAAATGACTTATAACTTATAATAAATTACTTATAATAAATATAATTAGAATAAGACACTATATAGAGCTGTTACAGAGGTGATACAGAAGATGCATCTGAATTGGTAAATTACAAATGCATAAATAATGTTGAGGATAACGTTTTAAAAATATATATATATTGAATGTTTGTTAAAGCAATATCATGTTTGCAGTCATGCTCAAATTTGTGAAAACAGCTCTCTTGCTCTTGTGATATTGGTTAATTACATCACATGTTATAAATCCAGATCTCATACAAGAACTTTTTGCAACAATATCTTGAATTTTGTGAGCATTTGTATTAATTTTTGGTGATATTCCCTAATGGACACAATCCCTAATTCATTTCTGAATCGACAGAATCAATAAATCAAATTAGAGTTAACCCTCTAAAAAGTTATTGATTGCATTTGAAGCAGTAAGTTTTACATCCAATCCCATTAATGATGTTAATAAATAAATCAGGCAATGCACTGGCAATTTAGTAATATCCCAGCAGTTGTGGTCTTGACCGGTCTTGAAACAAAATCCTGAGTCCTCTTAGTCTGAGACCTAGACCAAGACCATCAAAAAATGGTCTTAAGACCAGTCCGGACTAGTACACTGTACAATTGTACGCAGTATGCTACAAAGAGTACGCAGTATGCTAGTCCATTCCAAACATATAGCTATATCTTCATTTCCTCCATTTTGTTCCATTTCTTCTGGTGGCCACACCTCTCCTGATGTCTTGGGTCTGTTTATTCTTTTTTCCCCCTCTACTCCATCTCTTCTCCCCCTCCCTCTTCTGGAGACCGTGTCCCGCTTGGCTGACGTTAGTGGCGTGCGTGACAGGGTTCATTCAGCATCGGGATTAGCTGTCAGGCCGCATGTGTTCACTGCCACGGTAAACAAATGGACAAGGCTGTTCAGACACGGCAGCGAGTTTTAGATGCCAGTGCCTTCGTAATCAGTATATGACAGTTACTAAATACTCAACTGCAAATCATTTACAGAATGTCCCTACATTCTCTTAGCGTTGTGTCAGGAAGATAAAGTTGTGTATCATAACCTTTTAAGTTGACCTTTTTACCTTTATGTTTGGAATAAAATATTAGCATACTGCTTATTGTACTCCACAGTGTAGCCTTGGCCTATACACTTACCCACCATTTTATTAGGTACACCTTGCTAGTTCTACCCCTTTAGGACCTTCAGAAATGTGGTGTTTTTAATATACTTTAAGACCATGTGCAAATTCATAAGTCAACACCATTGCTAAGTATTTTCTCCTTAAAACTGCAGTGAAAAAAAGACATGGTTTGAAATCGCCGGTGTTCTCTACGTCACAAACTACATTGTAACCAATCACGTCAATGTACGGGCAGGCGTTTAGCATATTGCATTTAGCAAAATAGCGGGTGAATTATGTATATTACGATGTTATGATGAACTATATGCCTTTCTCTACTGACGTTTTAAGTTGTTCAAAGCGTTTCTAAGGATACTGATTTTTTAGAAGGCAGCTGTCTGAGTCTGAGATGGCAAATGGGTTTGTGTGTTTAACATTAGCAACAGATTATTAGCTGTTTGATAACGTAGTCAGGCAAAAGGCTAATCATATTAATTAGCAGGTCGATGAATTGCAGTTTAAGTCACTTCTGTGTTGGCTTCAAAAGAAACTAGGGGAGGTTGCTGCTTGGTTCAAATATATGGCTGAATTAATCCAGTATTTTCATTTGCCATTGTGCAGCGTTTACTACAGTAAAGTTGAGCGAGTGGATCTCTGAGCTGGTGTGAGTGAGTGGCCATTTTGGTGATCAAAGACAAGTTTTAAGGTATAACATTATTGACTACAGGGGGACTTTATTCTTCATGGCACAGATTCAACAAGGTGCTGAAAACCTTCCTCAGATATTCTGGTCCGTATTGACATGACAGTTGCTGCAGATTTGTTGACTGCACATCCATGCGAATCAAAATATGGGTACATATTGTGGTCATAAAGGGATGGACATGGTCAGCAACAACATTCATTTGGCTGTGGCGTTTAAACAATGCTCAATTGGTACAAAGGGGCCCTCATCAGATAAATTTTTCCAATCTTCTATTGTCTAATTTTGGTGAGCCTGTGCATATTGTAGCCTCTGTTTCCTATTATTAGAGGAGTGGCATCGCATGTGGTCTTCTGCTGCTGTAGCCCATCTGCTTCAAGGTCGAAGTGTTGTGTGTTCAGAGATGTTCTTCTGCATACAACGAGTGGTTATTTGAGTTATTGTTGCCTTTCTATCAGCTTGAACCAGTCTGGCCATTCTCCTCTGGCATCAACAAGCCTTTTTTGCCCACAGAAGATTAGATTAGATTAGATTAGATTCAACTTTATTGTCATTACACAAGTACAGGTACGAGGCAACGAAATGCAGTTTGGGTCTAACCAGAAGTGCAATAGCAGCAAGTGCAGGACATGAATATGTACTGAATAAATATAAATATAAAGATGGCTATTACTATAAATAGAATTTACAGATAGATATGTATAGAATATAATATACAGATGGATGTTGCTATAAACAGTTTGCAGATAGATATATACTGAACAGAATTTACAGATAGATATGTACTGAATATATATATACAGATGGCTATTATTGTAAACAGAATATACAGATAGATAGATATATACTGAATGTAATATACGGATGGATATTACTATAAACAGAATTTACAGGGTAGATATGTACTGAATATATATACAGATGGCTATTACTATAAGCAGAATTTACAGATAGATGTATATAATGATATGTTAGGCTAAGATGGGCAGTATAGCAATGAACGATATAGTGCAAATGAGCATATTTTAGTAAGGTAGTAGTGCAAGATGCATATATGAACAGGTGTTACTGTAGTAACAGTCGATAGTGCAAATGAGCATATTCCAGTTAGGTAAGTAGTGCAAGATGCATATATGTACAGGGGTTACTGTAATAAACAGTCGATAGTGCAAATGAGCATACAGTAGTGCAAATAACAAGTGAAGGCAGATGTGAGGGGGAGAGGAGGGTTATCAGTATATAGGGGGAGTGGGATCAACGAGGGTTAGAGTTCAATATGGAGACAGTTCTGGGAAAAAAACTGTTCTTAAGTCTGCTGGTCCTGGTCCGGAGGCACCTGAAACGCCTACCAGAGGGCAGGAGAGAAAACAGTTTGTGGGCTGGGTGAGAGGAGTCCTTAAGGATGCTGCGAGCTCGATGCAGACAGCGTTTCCTCTGGATGTGGTCGATGGCAGGTAGTGGAGTCCCTGTGATGCGCTGGGCGGTTTTCACCACCCGCTGTAGTGCCTTGCGCTCTGCAGCAGAGCAGCTCCCATACCATACTGTAACACAGTTGGTCAGGATGCTTTCTATTGCGCAGCGATAGAAGTTCACCAGTATAGCCGAGGATAGCTGATTCTTCCTCAGTGTCCTCAGGAAGAAAAGACGCTGGTGAGCCTTCTTGACCAGGCTGGAGGTGTTGGTTGTCCAGGACATGTCCGCCGAGATGTGGATCCCCAGGAACTTGAAACTGGAGACACGCTCAACAGCCGTTCCATTGATGTGGATGGTGTCGTGTGTGCCTCTTGCCTCTTTCCTGAAGTCCACGATGAGTTCTTTTGTTTTGGTGGTGTTGAGGAGCAGATTATTTTCAGTGCACCATGTGGCCAGGTGCTGGATCTCCTCCCTATAGGCGGTCTCATCGTTGTTGCTGATGAGTCCAATCACCGTAGTGTCGTCCGCAAACTTGATGATGGAATTAGATCCATACACAGGCTTGCAATCGGAGGTGAAGAGGGAGTAGAGAAATGGGCTTAGCACACAGCCCTGTGGTACGCCAGTATTGAGTGTGGTGGAGGTGGAGTAGGTGGAGCCTGATCGAACATTCTGGGGTCTGTTGGTCAGGAAGTCCAATATCCAGTTGCACATTGAGGTGTTGATGCCCAGGTCTCCAAGTTTGGCTATTAACTTGGTTGGGATGACCGTGTTGAATGCTGAGCTGAAGTCAACAAACAGCATACGTGCATACGTGTTCTTATTGTCCAGATGTGTAAGCACAGAGTGCAGTGCCAAGGAGACTGCATCCTCTGTGCTCCTATTGCTATGGTAGGCAAACTGGTGTGAGTCCAATGTGGATGGTAGAGATTCTTTTAGATGTGCCAAGACCAACCGCTCAAAGCACTTCATAACGATGGGTGTGAGTGCTACAGGGCGGTAGTCGTTAAGGCACCTCGGGCTAGAGTGTTTTGGTACTGGCACAATGGAAGTGCATTTAAAGCATGTTGGTATGGTTTCTTGGGCAAGAGACAAGTTGAAAATGTCTGTAAAAACCCCAGCGAGCTGTTCTGCACATGCCCTGAGTACTCGTCCAGGGATGTTGTCTGGTCCAGCAGCCTTGTGCGGGCTGATTCGACCCAGTGCATTGCAGACGTCTGTGGAGGAGAGTGTGATTGGCGGGTGGTCAGCAGAGGGTTTGGCCTTGGTGGCAGTTTCTCTGTTGTCTCTTTCAAAGCGAGCATAAAAGTAATTTAGCTCGTTCAGGAAGTTGATGTCAGTGGCTGCGGGGGTGGAGTGGGTGGGTTTGTAGTCACTGATGGCCTGAATGCCCTGCCACATGCGTCGAGGGTCAAAGTTGGAAAAGTGTCCCTCTATCTTTAGCTTGTAGCAGTGCTTGGCCTCTTTGATGCCCCTCTTCAGGTTTGCTCTGGATGTGCTGTAGGCTTGTGCATCTCCTGATCTGAAGGCAGCATTGCGTGTCTTCAACAGGAGTCGTACTTCCCTGTTCATCCATGGCTTCTGATTAGGGTATGTGGTGATCTGCTTCTGGGTTGTAACACTGTCAGTGGTGGTGTTGATATAATCCAGTACAGAGGAGGTGTAGCAGTCAATGTCTGTGTGAGAGCCACTGGTGGCTTGGGAAGCAAACATACTCCAGTCTGTGTGTAGAAACCTTTCCTGGAGTATGAGATCTGCCCCCTCAGGCCACACCTTGATGGTCTTCACTGATGGCTTCACACGGTTGATGAGGGGTGCATATTTGGGGGTGAGGAACAAAGAAAGGTGATCTGACTGTCCCAGGTGGGGGAGGGGTGTCGCAACGTAAGCTCCAGCCATGTTTGTGTAAACATGGTCTAAAGTTTTGTTTCCTCTGGTGTGACAGGAAACATGCTGGTGAAATTTCGGTAGCACTGACTTTAAGTTTGAATGATTAAAATCACCAGCAACAATAAACGCAGCTTCTGGGTGAACAGTCTGTTGTTTACTGATGGCTGTGTGAAGTTCTTTCATAGCAAGCTTAGCATCAGCATCCGGGGGAATATAGGCTGCAGTTATAATGGTGGAAGTGAACTCCCGCGGTAGATAAAACGGTCTACATTTAACCATGAGAAACTCAAGGTTAGCTGAACAATGTCTCCCAACAATAGCAGAGTTTGTGCACCAAGCTTTGTTAATGTAAATGCACAATCCACCTCCTCTGGTCTTACCGGAGCCATCTAATGTTCTATCTGCCCGGAGTGTGTGGCGTCCCGCTAGCTCAATAGCGTTGTCCGGTATTCCGCTGTTTAACCATGTTTCCGTGAATATTAAGACGTTACAGTTCAAAAGTCTCTTGCTGTGTGTGATACTGAGTCGAATCTCCTCCATTTTGTTCACCAGCGACCGTACATTGGCAAGGAAAATGCTGGGTAAAGAGAGCCGGTGTGGTGTTAGCTTTAGCTTAGCTCTTAGTCCTCCGCGCTTCCCCCGCCTTTGTTTACGATCTCGACGCCGCCTGCGAGCACTTCCGCCTGGACGGGTAGAGTGCATAGCATCGGGTGTTCTGGTGATCTCAGGAAGGAGTCGAAGGTTGTCCATAAAACTGTCGGAAATTCGCAAACCAATATCCAAAAGCTCACATCGGGTGTACGATGTAAAGGCACAACTGTTCTGCATGAACAGACCCGAAATGAGCAAGAAATATACCGCAACATTGCAGAATCTGGAGAGACCCCGAGCCTCGCGATGTACTCGCGCCGCCATCATGAACTGCCATTCACTGGATATTTTTACCTTTTTGGACCATTCATTTGCGTTCTTGGAATTGAAAAGCAGCCCTAGTTTCCAGTTTGTTCCCTTGATTAATCATTCAGTTCACCTGTCATTCAATTAATTAGCTCATTAGTTCCCTCATTTTGTCTGTTGTATATTCTCCCTGTTTTTTTCAGTTCTTTGTTTTGGTTGTATTTTTTATGTTGGGTTTATTGGATTAAAGACTGTTTGGCAGATTTCCTTCTCCATATACGCTTGTACAGCCACTCATAACACTATTTTGCCTTTAATGCATTAATAATAACTAAATAAATAAATACACAGAAACAAAGGCACCTTGGGGCCAATGCAAGTTAAGGTCTGTTTTTGACTTCCACCTCATTATGTAAAATATTATTCATTTTATTAATTTCGGCTTGTGGACTGTCATGCATATGGAAATGTTTTTTCCCCAGTTAAAGCTGCATTAGCTGTGTTCATTGCAGTGGAGAGAGAGATTGCCTCAGCCCACAAATGCTTTATGAGAATTCAGCATCAGTATCTATCTCTGTCAGAGCACAAATCGCAGAGAGGGGAACACTTTATTGCTTATATCTATCACTGGGTTCAGGGGGTGGGCTGTGTTAATGTTTTGGTGTGATGGTCTTCAATAAAACGAAGCGTATTGAATCGAGGCAAACACGGCAAGTGTCCAGCACTGTTCCTCCTTAATGTTGTGCTTAATTTTTGATGAATTCAGTAATAGAGTTTTGCAGGATGTATCGGGTCTTCTGATGTGGACAGACCTCGCATAAAATACATTCATCTGCAGAAACGGAGACAGAAAATGAGATGGATTCGGTTAAAATGGCAAGAGGAAGATGGAGGATTTTCTACAGCACTCTTCTGAGTAATCAAAGAAAGATATTAAAGATATACCTGTGGTTTCATGCTGTAGCCCAGAGCCACTCACACGAGTTGCCTAGGGAAGTATCTTTATAGAGACAGAGAAAGAAAGATAAAAGGAAAGTGTTCCAGGGCAGGTAGTCAGGAATCTGTAGCAGCCAAAATTATATTTGAATTACACTCTTTTTCTCAACAATATAGTAGTCTATCCATTAAATTGATGAAATCCAAATTAAATTAAAATAAAAGAATATTACATTGTTGATGCACGTTATTGTACTGAATATTGTTGATTATTGTTTTTATTTAATTAACATTACTGGCATTTATGTATGTTATTTATTTACTTAGTCTCTGTTTATTTTGTTGTGTTTTCATTGTTTTTCTTTTTGAATATTTTGTGTGCACATTGATGGTTTGACAATTTGTATAAAAAACTACGGAGTCCCTAAAGGGACATGGTGGTGTAAAAAAAATATAAGGAGGAAAAATAATTTTCTTTTGCGTTGTCTCGCAATACAAGAAACTTTGTGGCCGCTCGAGAAACCTTTTGAGCTCTTTGTGAGTAAACACAAATTTTCTTGGCGGAACGCAAACGTTTTTGCGAGGGAGCACAAAGTTTCTCAGGAGAATGCAAAACATTTGCGAGAGAACGCAAAAGCATTGACAAATATGTTTTCCTCCATGTCATATTTTTTTCCTTCACCATGTCCCCTTAGGGGCTCTGTACAAAACAAACATGTCATGCATGAATACCATGTTGGTCCAAGCTGGTTTATGCTGGTTAGAGTTGGTATAATGCTGTTCTAGTTTGTGGGCCTAGTTTGTATTTTGCTTGCTGTTCTCAAGCAAAACTGAGCTGGTTTAGCTGGACCACCAGCACTCTTGCTTCCCATGCTGGGGACCAGCAAACCAGCAACCAGCATCCCATTCTGGTTCCAGCATGCAAAACATACCTTATGCTGGTGACCAGCAATGCTGGATTTTCAGCAGGATGTGTGCTCAGATTTTGCAAAATTTTTGGCACCCAACAAGGACAGTAAAACCTGAATTCTAAAATTGTGTAGAGCAGTAAACAGCCCTCATGAGGAAAAGAGCATAATAACCCTTACATCCATGAATGTTTCGCCAATCATTATTACATATTCGGGTCATTAGCGACCCGGATCTATATCTAACACGAATGGATCTCTACCCATCGCAATAATACAGACTCTCCTGATATTAGAGTAACTGTTACAGAAGAAAAAAATATTTTGTTACCTTTTGGAGCTTGGAAGGGTTCAGTCTGAGCAGATGTTTTACACCATCATCACTGTCCTCGTCAGAGCTCATTTCCCAATAAATTCAGCATCTGGCTCATATTCGCCATCTCAAACATATTCTCGAAACTATCATTCTCAACATCTTCAAAGTCAATAACAGGCATGTTTTATATATATTTTTTTGTTATATTGTTTATAATTAATTAAGGGATACTAAGAAGATTGATGTCTAACTTAAAAAAAAAAAATTTATGAGGAGGAGGGTAGTTATTGACATCGCAGGTCACCAAAGACCCGAGGTATGCATTTAAGGGTTAAAGATATTAAATAATGACTTAATGCAAATTAAAGACTGCTGTTTGTGTGATGGTTAAATTTAGGGGAAGGGTATAGAAAAATATTTAGCTCAGTTAAAACAGAATAAAACAGAACCAAAGAAGTCAATGTAAAGTCACAAACCAAGTAATGGTTTGCTACTGTATGACCGTTGCTCTAAATTACCATCTAGTCTTGCTTTAAAAGGTCTGTTCACACCAACACAAATGTTCAGCATGGAAATGCAGTTTTGTCTTTTCAGACCAATGCATAAAAAAACAACAACAGATAGGCGGAATAAAAATGCATATTCACTCTCTTATAGTAGGTGACACTGTCACGATCTCCAGACACCAGCCCAGTCACAGCAGAACTACATTTCCCAGCATCCCTCCTGGCTCCACCTGCACACACTCAATCCCTAGAATACTGATCACCCACACAGCTCATTCCCTCACCAATCACCCTTTGTATAAAAGCACAGACCTCAGTTACCCACATTGTCTGGTCCTGTTTTGAGGTAAGACATTTTGCTGCAGCAGTTACCCTGTGTTTATCCATTCCAACGTTTTCGTTCGTCTCCTTGTGTTCAAGTAAGAATTACCAGTCAACTTATCTCTATCACTACAAGGTGTGTACTTCACCAGTCCTCCATCTGCACATCCACGAGCTTCACTTCATCCTGCAATACAGTAAAATCATCAGTTACCATCCCATTACCTTAACGAACTGCCATATCTCTGCATTACTTAGAGTGCCCCTATTATGCTATTTTAAAGTTTCCTAATTTAGTTTTGGAGGTCTCCAACAACAGGTTTACATGCATCAAAGGTCAAAAAACAGTTTCATTTTTTCATAATATACATTGCACATCACCACATTTTTCAATGATTCCTTTCCACAAGCTACTCTGCTCTGATTGGTCAGATGGCCCAGTCTGTTGTGATTGGTCTACCGTGTACAACGCCATTACCATAACTGAACTCCAGCTCCGTCCTCCGTTCTAATTTATTGCGGTGCACATGCGGGAACTGTATCAATAACAGCACATACGTTATCCCAGCACTAACGTGAATGACTGATGTAATGTTAAAGTTTGCAAAACAAATCTTGCTCCATCCTTTATCTTTACTCAAAGTAGTAAGAACGACAGACAATCTGCATTAATAGACACAGTTTTAGGTAATAGTGGCCCACAGCTGATTTACAGTAGTATTTCAGTAAGACAGTAATAACATGAGTAATACGGTTAGCTAGATACCTACACAATATGAAACACAATAAACACATTGTAGAGCAGAGCGTCTTCTCGACATGATGCTATCAGTATCTGCTGCAGTGTTCAAAGTTTCCCTGGTGTCTGCATGGGCAAAAAGTGAACGGGCAATATGCTAGTGTTTCGTCTTGACGTCACAACAAAACGGCCTAGGACTCGTTTAAAAAACGATTCGTTTAATTGACTCAGAGTCGACTCTTACTTTTGAGAGACAATAACTGTTTTCATTCACTTTATGTTACACACTACATGAAAGGTAATATTAAAAAATCCATAATAGGGGCACTTTAATAGTTTGTCATCTGCTGTAATAAACTCTCTCAGTATTTTCACTATTCATCTGTCTTGAGTCTGCTGTTGCGTAACAGGTGCTTATTGAAAAGCAGAAATATTCTAGTTGCCATTAAAATATTATTTACGTGTTGAACGGCCGATTTATATATTCACTATGGTGTTTATCAAGTAAAAAAAAGTGAGTGAGTTGGTTCCGGATTCTTTGCTATTTTTTTTTTTTTTTGCTTTTCCACCAAGTCGTGTAACAGCAGTGGCTCTAGGCATGTGACCAAAAGCACAAATCCAATTGTTTGGCCAGTTGTCTTAGCAGTGCAATGACAACACGATTAGAACCCCTCTATGTAAAAAAAACCCTAATAATAATAATCTGTCAAGTTGATGGCATGCAGATGTTTATGTCAGACAGAAACATTAACAGCTATTCATTTAAATCAAAATGTTTTTCTGAATATTAGCCTTGATGTGAACAGGCCTTAAGGGGGCATCACGCATACATTCACATTTATTTTGTCGCCTCTATTTCTCTGCCTCCGTTTGCAATGTCGCTCCTCTGCAGATCATGCTAAACAATAAGGCATGCTAATTTCAGCTCTACTGCTAACTTCCTTCAGCAGCTAATTACAGCCAATTAAGTGGGAGACTGTCAGAGCAGACAACTCTGCCTTCTGATTGGTATTGTTCCAGTGATTACTAAGAAAAGAGAATGTCGCACACTCAGAAAGAGAGAAAGGGAGAGAGACCGCACAATGCTCGACCCTCTGTGCATGATCTCATTTTCAGTTCATTCCTCACTCCTTAGGACACTGACAGCATCTACTAATGAACACACGACCACCCTTTATGTGAAAGAGAGAGAGAAAGAGCAGACGAAAGAGTGGAGTATAATGATCTTTCTGCAGAGCCTCTCAGGATGTGCAAAACATTTGTTTCCTGTGGAGGACAATGATGTTGTCCCCACCGCCCCCTACCCCCCCCCAAACCCCTCTAGTAATAAATGTGGTGGGTGTAATTCTATTTCCAGTATAATTCCCCTCTGTGTGTCTTTAATTGTGTTCTTGTGTTCGTTGCCACTTGCCAGTGTCTTGCCTTTCTTTTTTGACACATAACGATAAATATGATGTCCGTCCAAAGATTTAGACCAAGATTGTGGATCAGCAGTGAATGTAATTGAATGGAAAAGGATAATTAAACCAGCTGTAAGCATTTTTTTTTTTTGGAATACCATGAATAAAATGTTCCTACTCTCTGACAGATAATCCCGCCCGCCTCTATGATAGAGCTATAGAGTGGTGGAAGCGGAAGACTAATTCACAGCAGGTTCCTTTGAGATTTTCCTATGGGGTTTTATAATGGGGTTTTTCAATAGTGTGTAAAATAAAACCTGTGAGAAACATAACTTGATTATACTTCGACGTTTTGTCCTACAATGTAAATTACACACACCCATAGCGAAAACGTGAATTTTGATGTTGAAGTTCATTTTTGTAACTAGATAAGACAGCTTGGGATGTGAGTGTGTGCAGTGTACGTTGTAGAACAAAACTTCAAAGTATCGTAAAATTGAAAAACCCCATAATAAAACCCCATTGAAAAATCTCGAAGGAACCAGCGGCGAATTAGACTTCCGGGTTCTGATGTCATATCTGCACCACACTATAGGCTAGGCTCAGTAAAAAGAAAATGACGAGTGTTGTAATTTAGCAAAACCGTTTAAATCACTTACAGCACTTGAAGTATACAATAGCCAAATGTTCAAAGCCATAAAACCCAACACGTTCTCACTTCTTGCTCGTCACATATGGACGCTTGGTCAGACTCAGGACCCCTTGATGTCACTTTTTAACACACAGGGTACCCCTTTAGCATCATTTTTCGATGTGCAGGCCAGGGTACTCCATTGCTTTCAATGAGAAATCTTTGGCGTCAACACACAGACATGACAGGCATTTTATCGTCATTATTAAATTGTATATTGTGGTATAATTTTGCCATTATGCCAAAACATTATGACCACCTGCCTAATATACTGTTGGTCCTCCGTGTGCTGCCAAATCAGCGCCGAGGCATGGACTCTACAACACCCCTGAAGGTGTCTTGTGGTATCTGGCACCAAGACATTAGCAGAAGTTCCTTGCGATGTGGAGCCGCCGTGGATCGAACTTGTCGGCCCAGCACACCCCACTAATTTGTTCTGACAGCCACCAAAAACTGCGTAATCTTCGCCTCCTGACCTCATACTTAATTATTGTGGGATGGGTTGTGAAATTGTAGCTACTTTCTTTATGCTTTTTGTTTGCTTCCTTTCCCGATCGCTCAAAATCTTTGTTGCATAGGTTCGTTCAGTCAATAGTATTTGTGTGCCGTACTCGCGCTCCTGCAACAAGGATGTATAGTGTAATGAAATAATCTTAAACAATTTAAGTTTAAAAATGTTTGAGTATATTTATGAGTACTGTGAACTTATTCAGTTGACATAAAGAGAATATTTCTTAATATTAAACAATAAATCCACAGTTTGTGTAGCTGAAACTTAAATTGAAAATTAAATTGCATAACGTCTCGGTTACGTATGTAACCCTCGTTCCCTGAAGGAGGGAACGGAGACGCCACGTCGGATTACCGACGAATAGGAATCTCGCTAGCGAGAGCCAATCTACTTCGAGTGTAACTAAACGAGCCAATGCACATTGGCATGCAATGATTGCACCAGCTGCTCATGCCACTCCGTGTGGGTATAAATGAGGCACAGGTGCTTGCATCAAATTAGTTTTTTGCTGAGGAGCCGAGTAGGTGAACTGGCACCCCAGCAGGGTACAGAGGACATGGCGACGGGACGTGGCGTCTCCGTTCCCTCCTTCAGGGAACAAGGGTTACATACGTAACCGAGACGTTCCCATTCAGTCGTTCACTCTCGACGCCACGTCGGAGTACCGACGAATAGGAATCCCTACCAAAGCGCCATGGCCTCTGCCCCCATCCAGTGCCCTGTGTGAGCCTCCTAAGCTCTCTTACCTGATGAGATGGGGCTCACACAGAGAAGTCCATCACTGCTGTTCTGCATGACCCGCTCAGTGACTTATTGGATAACACTGGGAAGCGTGCCCTAGTGGAAGGGAACGCTGCGGAACCCACATCATACACCGAAGGAGTTATGTGGAGTACAAAGCTGAGCCATAGCCCGCAACTGAGAGGGGGCTCCAGCCCCACCAAGGGGAGGGCTCTCCCAAGGGAAAGACACGGGCTTCCCGTAGGAGCGACCGTGGAAAAATATATGGGATCCCCGCAGGGTCACTCATATATCCCCAGCCCAGTACCGGTTCTCAAGGATTCAGCGGCAAGGGGCCTGATGCCACACGTTCCGCCACGTCCAGCACCGAGGGAGATGGAGGACTCGACAGAGTTTGCTTCTGGAGAATAAAGCGCCGGGGCGCAGCAAGCCGACAAGAGCCAGGGCCTCTCAGTGCTTCTACCCGTTTGAGGCGAGAACACAGGAGGACACTGGCTCTACACGTAGACTATAGAATCTAGCGAACGTGTTGGGTGTCGCCCAGCCCGCAGCTCTACAGATGTCTGACAGCGAGGCGCCACGTGCCCGCGCCCAGGAGGATGCAACACTTCTAGTAGAGTGTGCTCGCATCCTGAGCGGACAGGGCACACCTTGTGCTTGGTAAGCCAAGGTGATGGCATCCACTATCCAGTGGGCCATCCTCTGCTTGGAGACAGCCTTTCCCTTCTGCTGGCCTCTCCGTGACAGACAAAGAGCTGATCTGAGGTCCTGAAGCTTTGAGTTCTATCCAAGTAGATCCGCAGAGCGCGGACGGGACAGAGCAAAGCTAGGGCTGGGTCTGCCTCCTCCAGGGGCAGCGCTTGCAGGTTCACCACCTGGTCCCTGAAGGGAGTGGTAGGAACCTTGGGCACATAGCCAGGCCGGGGTCTCAGTACCACGTGGGTGTCACCCGGCCCGAACTCTAGGCACGATTCGTCGACCGAAAATGCCTGCAGGTCCCCTACCCTCTTGATGGAGGCCAGTGCGGCCAACAGCAAAGTCTTCATAGACAGAATCTTAAGCTCTGCTGACCGCAAGGGCTCAAATGGGGCACTCTGAAGTGCTCGGAGCACCAGAGCAAGATCCCAAGAGGGTATGGAGGGGGGTCGAGGAGGATTTAACCGTCTCGCCCCCCTGAGGAACCTGACGACCAGGTCGTGCTTCCCAACTGTCTTACCTTCTACGTGGTCGTGATAGGCAGATATTGCAGCAACATAGACCTTGAGGGTGGAGGGCGACAGCCTACGCTCCAACCCTCGTTGCAGGAAGGTCTTCTCGGGGGTAAGGTCTCCTCTCTGAAGAACATCTTCGGGGGTCTTCTCGGCGAGAAGAACACCACTCGACGAACAGGTTCCACTTCAAAGCATAAGCCTGTCTTGTAGACGGTGCTCGTGCCGAAGTGATGGTGTTAACTACCTCTTGGGGTAAGTCACCTAGAACCTCCGCGTCCCGTCCAGGGGCCAGACATGAAGCTTCCACAGATCTGGACGCGGGTGCCACAGGGTGCCCCGTCTCTGAGTCAGAAGGTCCTTCCTCAGAGGAATCGGCCAAGGAGGGGCTGTCGCCAGGAGCATAAGTTCTGGGAACCAGGACCGGTTGGGCCAGTAAGGCGCCACCAACAGGACCTGCTCCTCGTCCTCCCTGACCTTGCACAGTGTCTGTGCAAGTAGGCTCACTGGGGGAAACGCATATTTGCGCAGCCCCTGGGGCCAGCTGTGCGCAAGTGCATCCGTGCCGAGTGTACCCTCGGTCAGCGAATAGAACCACTGGCAGTGGGACGTTTCTGGGGAGGCAAACAGGTCGACCTGTGCCGCCCCGAACTGTCTCCAAATCAGCTGAACCACCTGGGGGTGGAGTCGCCATTCCCCTGGGAGCGCAGCTCGTGAAAGCTCGTCGGCCACACGGTTGTTCACACCAGGGACATGAATGGCCCGAAGCGACCTCAGACACTTCTGACTCCAGAGGAGGAGATGGCGGGCGAGTTGCGACATGCGACGGGAGCATAGACCACCTTGTCGGTTGATATACGCAACGGTCGCGGTGTTGTCCGTGCGGACCAGTACATCTTTGCCCCGTAGCAGCCTTTTGAGGCGGCTCAGAGCGAGATGCACTGCTAGCAACTCGAGGCAGTTGATGTGCCAATGCAGGTGCGGGCCCGTCCAAACCCCTGACACTGCATGCCCGTTGTACGTGGCTCCCCAGCCCATGGCAGAGGCATCCGTGAAGACCACAGCATGCCTGGACACCTGTTCCAGAGGCACTCCGGCCCGAAGGAACGAGGGGTCTGACCATGGGCTGAAGGATTGGCGGCAGGCCGGTGTGATGCTCACCCGGTGAGTGCCGCGTTGCCACGCCCATCTCGGGACTCGGCCGTGTAGCCAATGCTGAAGCGGTCTCATATGAAGCAAGCCTAGCGGTGTTACTGCCGCTGCGGCTGCCATATGCCCCAGGAGCCTCTGAAATTGTTTCAGTGGAACCGCCATCCTGCCTTGAAACGTGTTCAGGCAGTTCAGCATCGACTGGACGCGCTCCTCTGTGAGGCGCGCTGTCCGTCCGACCGAATCTAACTCCATACCGAGAAAAGAGATCCTCTGCACGGGGGCGAGTTTGCTCTTCTCCCAGTTGACCCGAAGACCCAACTGGCTGAGGTGTCTGAGCACCCGGTCCCTGTGTTCGCACAACTGATCCCTGGACTGTGCTAGAATGAGCCAGTCGTCGAGATAGTTGAGGATGCGAACGCCCTGTTCTCTCATGGGCACAAGGGCCCCCTCCGTGACTTTCGTGAAGACACGGGGGGACAGGGACAGCCCGAAGGGCAGGACTTTGTACTGACATGCTCGACCCTCGAACGCAAAGCGCAGAAACGGCCTGTGTCGAGGAAGAATCGAAACATGAAAGTACGCGTCCTTCAGGTCGATCGCTGCAAACCAATCTTGGGGACGGATGCATTCGAAGATGCGTTTCTGCGTGAGCATCTTGAACGGTAGCTTGTGAAGGCTCCGATTCAAGACTCGCAGGTCCAAGATTGGCCGTAACCCACCGGTCTTCTTGGGTACAATGAAGTACGGGCTGTAGAAGCCTGTCTTCATATCGGCTGGAGGGACCGGCTCTATCGCGTCCTTCGCCAGTAGGACTGCGATCTCCGCACGCAGGACATGGGCGTCTGCGGCGTTCACCGAAGTGAAGCGGACGCCCTTGAACCTGGGGGGGCGCCGGGCGAACTGAATCGCATAGCCGAGCCTGATGGTCCGAATGAGCCAGCGAGACGGACTGGGGAGCGCTAACCAGGCTCGCCGAGACCGTGCAAGCGGGACCAAAGGGACCACCGGCGTACCCACCGTGGGGCAGCGAGGTGGAATGCAGGTACCGGGCTGGGGCGGCTGTCTCGTGGAGGCGGCCCGCAGCGGGGTGTGAGTGTGCTGTGCAACACTTACCTGATTCCACGAGTGGGCAGAGGGTACGTGAGAAGGCTTGGTTGCGTCCTCGAACCGTCCACTGCTGCCCGCTGGCGAAGGAGGAGGATGAGTGTGGTCCGGCGTTGGACCGTCCACAGCTCTCCGAACCCCCTTGGGACCCAGAGATAGAGGAACTGCTCTTTTTTTCTTTTTTTTTTTTTGAGAATTGGGGTACCACTGGTTGTGACACCAGCGGCAGAACAGATTTTTGACTCAAAAGATTCTCTGCCCGGCCCTCCTCCGGGGAAGAGCAGCCCCGCCCATCTCCAGGTCACCCGTCTCAGAGGTGATGTTTCACCGACTGCTTAAACAGCAGCAGAGACGGGTGGCGTCGCCTTCCTGCGTCGGACACAGTAGAGCAGGCTGTGCCGAAGTGTTTTTTTTTTTTTTTTTTTTTTTTTGCAGGGGACGACGCCTTTGGCGACGAGCAGACTGAGGGGCAACCCACGAGGCACTCTTGTGGTGCGTTGGGGGAAGCTCTTGATTGCCTCAGCCTGCTACCGACTGCAAAGAACTGCTGGGCCCAGTTCTCAACAGTGTCACCGAAAAGGCTACCTTGTGAGATGGGAGCATCGAGAAAGCGCACTTTGACGACCACTCACACCTCAGCAAGGCAAGCCAGGGGGCGTTTCTGGACCACCGAGGTGGACATCGTCTGGCCGAGGGCCTGCGCCGTGACTTTGATCACGGTTAGTCAACATGCGCAGCTCAACCCCGACTCAGAACTACCCTCGTGCATTAAAGTGCAGGGCGGAGGTGGTCTGCGCACAGCCACCCCACCGTTGAGGGTAGTGAGAGAGGAAAACTTATGCAGTTTTGGCCCCCCTGGCGTTCCATACTGCCAAGTTTTCCATGCACATCCGGGAAAGATCCCGGGAAAGCATGGCTATTAACTCTGAATCTGATTCAGCAAAGCACACACCATTACAGTGGGCTCAGCATCATCCTCATTTCCAGAGCACAACAGCCCTCTCTCCGATGCAGCGATTGACATCTGATCCTCAGCTGGAGCCCCAAATGAAATGCTAGGTTCCTCCATAAGAAGGACCAGCAGTTCCATCCAGAAGCTGCACAGCTTGCAGTGCGCTAGAGGGGGAGGGGCCCTAGGGGGTTGGTTCCCCGAAGGAGAAGCCCTCCACTCCTCAGGTCACCCCAGCGATTTCACTGAAGTAGACCTCTCCTGTTGGCCACCAGGGAGGGCGCTACAACGGGAAATAGGCAAGGGGACAGCGCACCTAGAGTGGCGAGTGAGCGCTGGGTTGCCGTGACAACCCGCGCTGCAGCCCGGCACTCGACGGCACACGACACGTAGAGAAGCGTGAGGTCCCACCGGGTTTCCCCGGCGGGCAGCTCTCGCTGATCTCCGCGGTCTCCCAGAGTGTCGAGCAGACCCGCGGCTGTGCTTTTACACACGAGCGGCGGCTGGCCAACAACAAAGGGGACTCAAGCTTCCCGGAGAAAGAAGAGTCGCGACCGGCGTGCCGACGTGGTCATGTTCTCATTAGAAAACGTGAACCACCCACGAACACAGTCTCAGCATGCATACGCCCAGACATGTGAAACAGTGCTCGTGGCCGTCAGTGAGGACAGGAAACAACCGCAACCAGAAACACACAGGTAGAATGTCATCTTTAAAAAGACGCAAGCTCTATCTGTGTAGCTCTTCTAGGGAAACTGCACTCCGCGGTGCTGAAGCACACAGGGGAATAGTCGCGGCGACACAGACAGGGAAAAAGTGCAGCCTGTCATGCGCGCTCTCTCTCTCATAGAAGGCGATCTCTTACCAGCCATGAAAACGGCTTTTCAGCGCTCTTTACAGCGCACCGAACCAGCTGTGAGAACAGCCTTTTGTTTTTGCTCAATAAAACAAAATAGAAAAAGAGAGAAAATCGACCCCGCTGCAGTGCCGTCACTCCAACACCAAACGAGGAGAGATCCATCCGAAGAGCTTGACTCGTTAAAATGTTAACACATGCTTTGTAGAGAGTGATTTCAGGACAAACCATCCACCACTCGGCTCCGAAGCAAAAAGCTAATTTGATGCAAGCACCTGTGCCTCATTTATACCCACACGGAGTGGCATGAGCAGCTGGTGCAATCATTGCATGCCAATGTGCATTGGCTCGTTTAGTTACACTCGAAGTAGATTGGCTCTCGCTAGCGAGATTCCTATTCGTCGGTACTCCGACGTGGCGTCGAGAGTGACCGACTGAATGGGAACATAATTTCTGTCATGACAACTCTGAGTGTTTGGCATGGTAATGGATATGACAATATTAATATGTTTAGTCTTGGCGGAATAGGTCTGCTATGCTGTTGTTACTGCTATTGCTGTTGATTATTGCTGCTGCAGATCAAGTACGGGACTTGCTACTGCCAATACATACACGACACGTTGATCTGAGCAAGTAAGACATGCTGCTGCTGTACAATATTGCATACATTAATTACTCGTAGCAAATCTATACAGGTGGAGCTGGGGCAGGTGGAGGGTTTCTGAAGGCATGCTGCAAACCACTATAGCAAACAGAAAGCTCATTGAATGCTGATGCAACAGGATCCAATAAGCTGAGCCCTGTAGAAAACAATGTAATTGTCAGCCTGCACCATTGAGAGTTTCATAACAGAACTGTAGGACCATCAAGATTAGGACCATTTATTTTGCACTGAACTGTTGTAAAGTCACTGTAATGAATGGTCTTGTGGCATAAAGCTTTATGAAATGTTTGAAAATAATTGATGTACTGTATGTTCAGTGCTGATGCATGGTTTTCTGTCTGATAGAGTTTCTAAGTGTTTATGGGAGTTAAGCAGCCAAATTTGTCATGTCAAGATCCTAGGGCGTTTGTTGATCGTATATCTGTGAGTTCTAAGAACTTGTATACGTGTTTTTGTGTTTCCTGCAGTTTACTCAGAAAAAGCTGCTGGCTAGAGAAGCGCAAACACTTTCACTCAAAATCCAACAGACCAAAATATCTTATTTATTACACTTAAATTCATTCTAAAATAAAAGGAAAAAATTTAATCTATCATTTCTCTCTCTTACAAGCCTGTGGCAAATCAGATTCAGTGCATCCAGGAGGAAGGATACTGTGGTTCTGTTGTTTACTGACTGTTTGTTGTTTATTTACAGCAGTGCACAGATGTTTGTTGATGAGGAGAATGCTCCAGAGACTTCTGGAATACACAGCACATGCATAACCACTTTCTGCCCCTTCATGGACTTCATGTATAATAAGAGGAAAAACAATATGTTACTTTCAATGTCTCCTCTCTCTCACTTTCTCTCTCTCTCTCTCACGCACACACACAGAGCTTGTGGGTTATTCTCATTCCCTCTAAACTCTGCCAAGGTTTTTGATGTTACAGTGCTCTCCAAACACTCCTGATAAGGTTGGGTACTGTGATCCTAAAATACATACACACCAGATAATGTCAGATTTTGGTTTACACTCCAACACATATATTCAGTCTATTCAGGCTGACATACTTTCATTTGAACTTTCTGGCACAGGTATGAATTAATGTTCAGAAAGCCTCAGATTGCATATACAGATATATAAACATTTCTACAAAATTATATTTCGTTGCTTGCAGCAGGTTTTGCGACACTTTCAAAGTGAAACGTGGCGCTAAAAGCACATTCAGTTTTATCCAAAACAGAGGAACATGAATCTGGCAATGTTTTATTACGTTGGTTGATGTACATATCGCAGCAATTTGTAAATTAAATGTCAGATGAGTGGTGCTAAAAGGTTAATCTTTATTATGTTTGAAAAAAGGTATCACCTATGCTAACCCCAAATTCAGTGTTTGAGAAAGTTACTTTGAAAAGTAATGCATAACAATATTGCATTACTACCTTAAAAAAGTAACAGTAACATTTTACATTAAGGTTTATAAAGGGTTTATAAAGGTGTTTGTTAATGACTAATAACTCATTTACAAATGCATTATAGATCATTGATAAGCAGTTATAACGGAATTGAATAAAAAAAGGTGACTTTAACGCAATACCTGCCAAATAGTGCGCCCTTTTTAACTCATATGTTATAAAGTCTTAATACATTTATTTATTCACACTTATTTACCTCAAAACCAGATTACTGATTTATTTCATGATGCAGCAATAATCGACTATCTTAGTGAGACTGAAGGGTGTTGCATTTGTGGTTTTCTCATTAATATCTCATGACTGCCACTTTTTTTAAGATGTTCCTTACCAAAAGTTACTGTCTTACCAATGATATTCCACAAAAGGCTCATGCCTATCCACAGCAGTGTATAAAACTGATGTCTTGCTTATCAAGATGAAATGATCAAACTTTATTTTGAAATGTAAAGTGAACACGTGAACAATTTATTAATGAGTTACAAACATTAGTAACCTGTGAAAGTGCACCATAAAGTGAACACGTGAAGCATTTATTAATGAGTTACAAACATTAGTAACCTGTGAAAGTGCACCTTAATGTAAAGTGAACACGTGTGAACCATTTATTAATGAGTTACAAACATTAGTAACCTGTGAAAGTGAACCTTAATGTAAAGTGAACACATGTGAACCATTTATTAATGAGTTACAAACATTAGTAACCTGTGAAAGTGCACCTTAATGTAAAGTGAACACGTGTGAACCATTTATTAATGAGTTACAAACATTAGTAACCTGTGAAAGTGCACCTTAATGTAAAGTGAACACGTGTGAACCATTTATTAATGAGTTACAAACATTAGTAACCTGTGAAAGTGCACCTTAATGTAAAGTGAACACGTGTGAACCATTTATTAATGAGTTACAAACATTAGTAACCTGTGAAAGTGAACCTTAATGTAAAGTGAACACGTGTGAACCATTTATTAATGAGTTACAAACATTAGTAACCTGTGAAAGTGCACCTTAATGTAAAGTGAACACGTGTAAACCATTTATTAATGAGTTACAAACATTAGTAACCTGTGAAAGTGCACCTTAATGTAAAGTGAACACGTGTGAACCATTTATTAATGAGTTACAAACATTAGTAACCTGTGAAAGTGCACCATAAAGTGAACACATGTGAAGCATTTATTAATGAGTTACAAACATTAGTAACCTGTGAAAGTGAACCTTAATGTAAAGTGAACACGTGTGAACCATTTATTAATGAGTTACAAACATTAGTAACCTGTGAAAGTGCACCTTAAAGTAAAGTGAACACGTGTGAACCATTTATTAATGAGTTACAAACATTAGTAACCTGTGAAAGTGCACCTTAATGTAAAGTGAACACGTGTGAACCATTTATTAATGAGTTACAAACATTAGTAACCTGTGAAAGTGCACCTTAATGTAAAGTGAACACGTGTGAACCATTTATTAATGAGTTACAAACATTAGTAACCTGTGAAAGTGCACCTTAATGTAAAGTGAACACGTGTGAACCATTTATTAATGAGTTACAAACATTAGTAACCTGTGAAAGTGAACCTTAATGTAAAGTGAACACGTGTGAACCATTTATTAATGAGTTACAAACATTAGTAACCTGTGAAAGTGCACCATAAAGTGAACACATGTGAAGCATTTATTAATGAGTTACAAACATTAGTAACCTGTGAAAGTGCACCATAAAGTGAACACGTGAAGCATTTATTAATGAGTTACAAACATTAGTAACCTGTGAAAGTGCACCTTAATGTAAAGTGAACACGTGTGAACCATTTATTAATGAGTTACAAACATTAGTAACCTGTGAAAGTGCACCTTAATGTAAAGTGAACACGTGTGAACCATTTATTAATGAGTTACAAACATTAGTAACCTGTGAAAGTGCACCTTAATGTAAAGTGAACACGCGTGAACCATTTATTAATGAGTTACAAACATTAGTAACCTGTGAAAGTGAACCTTAATGTAAAGTGAACACGTGTGAACCATTTATTAATGAGTTACAAACATTAGTAACCTGTGAAAGTGCACCTTAATGTAAAGTGAACACGTGTAAACCATTTATTAATGAGTTACAAACATTAGTAACCTGTGAAAGTGCACCTTAATGTAAAGTGAACACGTGTGAACCATTTATTAATGAGTTACAAACATTAGTAACCTGTGAAAGTGCACCATAAAGTGAACACATGTGAAGCATTTATTAATGAGTTACAAACATTAGTAACCTGTGAAAGTGAACCTTAATGTAAAGTGAACACGTGTGAACCATTTATTAATGAGTTACAAACATTAGTAACCTGTGAAAGTGCACCTTAAAGTAAAGTGAACACATGTGAACCATTTATTAATGAGTTACAAACATTAGTAACCTGTGAAAGTGCACCTTAATGTAAAGTGAACACGTGTGAACCATTTATTAATGAGTTACAAACATTAGTAACCTGTGAAAGTGCACCTTAATGTAAAGTGAACACGTGTGAACCATTTATTAATGAGTTACAAACATTAGTAACCTGTGAAAGTGCACCTTAATGTAAAGTGAACACGTGTGAACCATTTATTAATGAGTTACAAACATTAGTAACCTGTGAAAGTGAACCTTAATGTAAAGTGAACACGTGTGAACCATTTATTAATGAGTTACAAACATTAGTAACCTGTGAAAGTGCACCATAAAGTGAACACATGTGAAGCATTTATTAATGAGTTACAAACATTAGTAACCTGTGAAAGTGAACCTTAATGTAAAGTGAACACGTGTGAACCATTTATTAATGAGTTACAAACATTAGTAACCTGTGAAAGTGCACCTTAAAGTAAAGTGAACACGTGTGAACCATTTATTAATGAGTTACAAACATTAGTAACCTGTGAAAGTGCACCTTAATGTAAAGTGAACACGTGTAAACCATTTATTAATGAGTTACAAACATTAGTAACCTGTGAAAGTGCACCTTAATGTAAAGTGAACACGTGTGAACCATTTATTAATGAGTTACAAACATTAGTAACCTGTGAAAGTGCACCATAAAGTGAACACATGTGAAGCATTTATTAATGAGTTACAAACATTAGTAACCTGTGAAAGTGAACCTTAATGTAAAGTGAACACGTGTGAATCATTTATTAATGAGTTGCAAACATTAGTAACCTGTGAAAGTGCACCTTAAAGTAAAGTGAACACGTGTGAACCATTTATTAATGAGTTACAAACATTAGTAACCTGTGAAAGTGCACCATAAAGTGAACACATGTGAAGCATTTATTAATGAGTTACAAACATTAGTAACCTGTGAAAGTGAACCTTAATGTAAAGTGAACACGTGTGAACCATTTATTAATGAGTTACAAACATTAGTAACCTGTGAAAGTGCACCTTAAAGTAAAGTGAACACGTGTGAACCATTTATTAATGAGTTACAAACATTAGTAACCTGTGAAAGTGCACCTTAATGTAAAGTGAACACGTGTGAACCATTTATTAATGAGTTACAAACATTAGTAACCTGTGAAAGTGCACCTTAATGTAAAGTGAACACGTGTGAACCATTTATTAATGAGTTACAAACATTAGTAACCTGTGAAAGTGCACCTTAATGTAAAGTGAACACGTGTGAACCATTTATTAATGAGTTACAAACATTAGTAACCTGTGAAAGTGAACCTTAATGTAAAGTGAACACGTGTGAACCATTTATTAATGAGTTACAAACATTAGTAACCTGTGAAAGTGCACCATAAAGTGAACACATGTGAAGCATTTATTAATGAGTTACAAACATTAGTAACCTGTGAAAGTGAACCTTAATGTAAAGTGAACACGTGTGAACCATTTATTAATGAGTTACAAACATTAGTAACCTGTGAAAGTGCACCTTAAAGTAAAGTGAACACGTGTGAACCATTTATTAATGAGTTACAAACATTAGTAACCTGTGAAAGTGCACCTTAATGTAAAGTGAACACGTGTGAACCATTTATTAATGAGTTACAAACATTAGTAACCTGTGAAAGTGCACCTTAATGTAAAGTGAACACGTGTGAACCATTTATTAATGAGTTACAAACATTAGTAACCTGTGAAAGTGCACCTTAATGTAAAGTGAACACGTGTGAACCATTTATTAATGAGTTACAAACATTAGTAACCTGTGAAAGTGAACCTTAATGTAAAGTGAACACGTGTGAACCATTTATTAATGAGTTACAAACATTAGTAACCTGTGAAAGTGCACCTTAATGTAAAGTGAACACGTGTGAACCATTTATTAATGAGTTACAAACATTAGTAACCTGTGAAAGTGCACCATAAAGTGAACACATGTGAAGCATTTATTAATGAGTTACAAACATTAGTAACCTGTGAAAGTGAACCTTAATGTAAAGTGAACACGTGTGAACCATTTATTAATGAGTTACAAACATTAGTAACCTGTGAAAGTGCACCTTAATGTAAAGTGAACACGTGTGAACCATTTATTAATGAGTTACAAACATTAGTAACCTGTGAAAGTGCACCTTAATGTAAAGTGAACACGTGTGAACCATTTATTAATGAGTTACAAACATTAGTAACTTGTGAAAGTGCACCTTAATGTAAAGTGAACACGTGTGAACCATTTATTAATGAGTTACAAACATTAGTAACCTGTGAAAGTGCACCTTAATGTAAAGTGAACACGTGTGAACCATTTATTAAGGAGTTACAAACATTAGTAACCTGTAAAAGTGAACCTTAATGTAAAGTGAAAAAGTGCTTATTAAGCATTTATGACGCGAGTTAAAAAGGGCTCACTATTTGGCAGGTATTGCGTTAAAGTCACCCTTTTTATTCATGGCGTTATAACTGCTTATCAACGATCTATAATGCATTTGTAAATGAGTTATTAGTCATTAACAAACACCTTTATAAACCCTTTACAAAGGGAACCTTAATGTAAAGTGTTACCAAAGTAACTAATTGCGTAAGTAATGTGTTGCGTTACTTTTGCAATACTCTTTCTCACTATAACCAAATCATCGGAGGTCAGCAGCAAGTAAATTGGTCAACAAAATGGGATTAAATGCACAAAAATATTTGTTTAACATTTAATTATTGGGGGTTTGTTTCGACTCCCGATTTTTCTCAACATGGGAACAAGAGAGCTGTCAGTCAATAAATGTTAAATCAAAGTAACTTGCATTACTTACTTGAAAACTTAACTCAGATATTTTATTGTAAATTTAAAAGTAATGCGTTACTTTACTAGTTACTTGAAAAAAGTAATCAGATTACATACTTGTAATCTGATTAATCTGATCTGGTTACTTGTAATGCATTACCCTCAACACTGCCAAAATCTAACCAATAATGTTAACAAAAGAAAATGTGAGATAAAAATGCACTTTCTAAAGGAACCATGCCATTTTAGCTTGCTTCTACAAATTTTGAGCTCTTTTTTCACGACACGTTATACAGGATTCATAACCCAACATTACTGTACCAGGTGAGCTACATTGCAAGTTTACTACATCACAAAAGCCATACATATGTAGCTATATGATGCAAACCAAAAATGTATTTGTTCACAAATCATGCGCAATAGTAAGGGTTTTGATGTCATAATCTTAAAATTTAAAAGTTGGAAAGTCTGAGTTACAACAATTTGTAACAGAATATAAACACAAAGAGGTTGTAAGAGTGAACTACCGAGTAGGTGAATTTTCCTATTTGCTGTGATGTTTAATGCCCACAACAGCCTCGGTAGTCCCATTTAGCCACTTAGCAACCGCTTTTTTCAAGGTGAACACTTGAGTGGGGTTTTACTGATGTATTGTATGTTGTATAATAATAGAATAGCTGTTTAACACGACCAAAGATCCTATGAGGCTTTTGTTAAAGATTTTTTAGCTGTAAAAAAAACACTAAAATATTCCATTTTCATGAAAAATTGAATCCGCAACGAGCTACAATTAGTGCTGTCAGCGCTGGCAATGCTGGTATTAATGTTCCTCTTACTTTAGGTAAGCAAAAGCATATGGCAGGGGCAAAAATTGCTTTAGTGGGTGTTCTATCCTCTATCCAATATCTTGCATGACTGGGGTTAGCAATTCAAGGACACACAGATGAGGAGTCAGATTTTCAGTTATTTAACTTGTGTGCTCTCAAACTGTCCTAAAGTCGTGGAGAGCAAATTACCTTTTTTGATATTTTAAATTAAATGACTGAAATGGTGGCCCAATGTGTACTGTGAAACTAATCAAAGAAATAAAGTGAATTGAGTTTCTTTAGTGTGTGTGATTATGAATGAGTCGGCTGACAACACCTTCTAGAAGCAGGTGGCTATACGCATGAAGATCAGGACCTCTTCATTTGACTTTACAAGATAGTATCACATCAAGATATCTGAGATTCTCAGATACCCCTTTTCCACCAAAAAGGTGTGTTTTGTGGTGACAGAACCACCTATTTTCGGTCAGTGCTCGGTCAGACAAACCGTCTCGTGTTTCTACAGACTGACGTAATGAACAGTGATGTAAAGCGTTGCGTTGTAACATGCTGCTTACTTAAAAAATTGTGGCTTGGTGACTTCAGCTGAAAGGGAAAGTCAGTTAAAGGGCAGAGCATGCTATTACATTTTGATATAAGATTTTTTTCTCTCTCTTTTTGGTCTGATATATTGTGCACTAAAATAGGATCAAATTTGACCACAAGGACAGAACCGCATTTTGTGTTACCTAAAGTTTAGGAAATTCAGGAGTGAAACAACTCTATTTTTTCCTTCTTCAAAGTGCAGAACGATAAGCCTATTTAAGGAATCTATTTGGGGATAGAGAACAGGGTTTGGGAGCAAAAAACACACCTCAACCCAATATTTGCTATGCTAGTTTATATGGTAGACAAAGCTAGCAGCAAACTGGTGGTTGCAGATGAATGGCTATTTTCCCCACCAAACAGCGTCATGATGATGTCACCTGAAACTAAAGATTTTCATACCAGAGCAAGTTATTATTTAAAGAAAAAGACTAATTCTGAATTTAATATCAGGTTGATGTTAAAGGCTTGTCACAGTAAAAAAAAAGAAGAAGTGTGCTCTGTGTAAAGCTTTTATGCTTAAACTAGGAGTGATGTTCCTGCCACACAGGATGTGTTTAAGCTGACGAGACCCCTCGGTTATTATCTGTCTATCCTTCCTCTCTCAAGCGTTCATTCGTCAAACTCTTTCTCACTTTGATTCTTTCCTTTTTCCTCTCTCTCTTTCTTTGTTTGCAGTGAAGGTGTGGTGATCCTGGCCCCTGATAGCGTCCTTTGTGCTTTTCTGCTTGACTAAGACAAACGGTCCTGCTCTATGCACACACACAGACACTTGAAGGTTGACTAAGATAAATCTGTTGTGCTGTTGTGCATTCAGCAGGCACAAACATGTCCGACAGCCGGTCAATCAAGCAGTGATGAGATTAAATCAGATCAATTAGCTGCCTTCCTCCTCACCCTTTCTAACGAGCAGCTTACCTGTCTGCGTTTGCATTTCTACAGATAAGGATTATTCCACCCTCTATCCAAACAGCAGCACTTTAGCACATCCTGCTCACTCTCATTGTATCTGTCTCTCTCTGAGGAGTACTGCATTGATCAGAGAAGTGTTGTTGAGGGGATGTGGGAGACCTCGAGCATCACACAGATACACATGATGCTCCCTTGCTCATCCTTAAACTGCAAGCAAGTGACTCAACAAAACTAAAATGCTTCCATTATAAGCAGCAAAGTTGTCTACATAAGCATGCAACTCTGCAAGTGTGTGATGTCAACATGGAAGTCATCTTAAGGGGCCAATGGGATTTATCACTCACTTATAAGTATGCAACTTTGACATGAGGCAACAAACTAAAACACTTACCTTGTAATTAACACTACAAACATGCAAATTTGTGAACATGCTTATGTTGTAATTGGGTGTGTCTTGGGCACTTTTGGCCCTGTAGAATTGTATTTAAAAACAAAATATCTTAAATACTTTCACAGTCTCACTCATTTATTTGTTCACTAAGTGAATGACTGTGTAACAAATGACAGTTTTAATAGAGATAATGACGCTCATTATCTCTCACGCCACCGGCCTCACCCCGTTCTCACGGTTCCTTGGCCTCAGACTGCTTGCCACAAACATTTGTTGACATTTCTGTTGACTTAGTTAGGTTATTATATTTTAAATGTATATTATATATTTTTATTTATTTTGAGCGTAGTGTATATGGTGTAGTTATTGTATAAAGTCTTCTATTTGTTATTTTGTTCATTATGGTTATACTCTGTGATATAGATATATATACTTTTTTTTTTTTTTTTTTGGACTATATTTTTAGCCTTTTATTTTTATTCAGAAAGGACAGTGAAGAGTGACTGGAGAGAGATCGGGTGGGATCAGGAAATGACTGGGGGTCACATTCGAATCTGGGTCCCCTGTGAGCACTTGGACCTGAATACGATATGTGGCAGTAGTGATTTTGTCATTACCAAGTCTTGTCCAAATAGGTGGACTTGGAGGATTTTGCACAAAAAAAGCACACGTGGACAAAGCTGGTTTTGCAGCAAAAGACAATCAAATTTGTTAAATACCAAGTGACATTTTTGAAAATAAGGCATTTAAATTACTGACTAACAACATTTTCATTGCCATTAAAGTAAAATTTATGAACCTAAACATAGGAGCCTGATAAAAAAAAAAAAAAGCTAATTTAAAAGAAAATGTCATACGGACTTAAAGGTTTTTGCATCTGAGGCAAAATTGTTTATTCTGGTGAAAATGATGCCACAGCTTTAAGACAATCGTAGTTTTTAAACATCAATGTCACTTTCAAATAATGATTGATTTTCATTTTACTTTGTTTACATTATCATAGTTTTAAACACGTACTTATTCATTTATGAATGATGGATTTTTATAGTTCCATAGATTTAAAGTCTGGGTCAAGATTAAAACAATAAAATCATAAAAGGCATTTGAAAAGTATCAAAATTATTCGATAAAGGGATGATCAAAAGTTATAATGTGACCTATATATAACAAAGAAAAAAGCTGAAATCTGTTTGTTAAAAAACACACACATTTGGATATTACATGTGAAGGTCATACAGAGGTCATTCTCTGAGATGTTAGAAAGCAACAATGCAAAATACAAAGCAAAATTTGGTTTAGTCAAATCTAGAGATTCAGCTATGACCAACTATTGACATTCTGTATTCATTGGTGTCTGTACAGAGCTCTGTTGCCCTCTGATTTCATTTGTTGTTGTGTTGACTAATTGCTGAGTTTATTTGCCTCAGTAATCTCTCTTGTCTCTGTAGAGTGAATCTTGCCGGTCTGTTCTCTAAAAGGGCCTGTGAATAGTTTTATATTTTCATGCAGCCACCTGGTTTTACGCTTAGCTCCAGACAGCACTAGCACAATTTTGGGCACTCTGATTTCCTGGACCTCATATGGCAGGCCAACCCTCATACGCACATCTTACAGAACCGCCATTCAAATATTAATTAAGGTGTCCTTGTGTGTATGACTGTACAGGGCTTCCCAGCACACCAGGAGGGCACTGGTCTTTTCTATCAGCATTCTGCACACATACGGGCATGCACACGTGGTATGCTTGCAGCAGCCTCAACAGATGGAGTTTAGTGATTGTAAAGCAGAAGAATATGATAATAAAACCCACAGACAGGCCGGATAATGCCGCGGCAACACAAGAGGAGAAAAATCATCTCCAAATATTAGAACAAGCATGTGGCGTGAGAAGGGGAAAGAAGAGCAGAAGAGAATATTGTGCTAGAGCCAAATGATGGAAGCTGCGCCTGTATGTAGGCCTAGTTTATCTTATATTAAATGAGACAAGTTACAATGCATAATACTGCATAATCTGTCCCAACCTCATAAAAAAGCTATGTTGTGTTTCCACAAGCTCTTGATCAGACTAGTCTCTCCAAATAATGTTGTGGTCAGATTCTGTCATGCCATGAACTCATAATTAGACAGTTTTGCCTGTATGGACTGTATGGATAATCAGACTGACTGAATAAAATGTTGATTAGACTGTTCTTTCTTGTCCTGTATGTACATAGTATTGCCAAAAGTTTTGGGACGCCTGCCTTTATATGCACATTAACTGAAATGACATTCCATTCTTAATCTGTAGCGTTTAATATGGAGTATTTGCTCTTCTGGGAAGGCTTTCCGAAAGCTTCAGCAGTGTGTTTATGGGAATTTTTGACCATTCTTCTAGAAGCACATTTGTGAGGGTGAGGGCAGTGAGGGCAGGCACTGATGTTGGACGAGAAGGCCTGGCTCGCAGTCTCTGCTCTAATTCATCCCAAAGGTGTTCTATCGGGTTGAGGTCAGGACTCTGTGCAGGCCAGTCAAGTTTCTCCACACAAAAACTCGCTCATCCATGTCTTTATGGACCTTGCTTTGTGCAGTTATGTTGGAACAGATAGGAGCCATCGCCAAACTGTTCCCACAAAGTTGGGAGCATGAAATTGTCCAAAATGTCTTGGTATGCTGAAGCATTAAGAGTTCCTTTCACTGGAACTAAGGGGCCAAGCCCAACCCCTGAAAAACAACCCCACACCATAATCCCCTCTCCATCAAACTTTACACTTGGCACAATGAAGTCAGGCAAGTACCGTTCTACTGGCAATCGCCAAACCCAGACTCATCCATCGGATTGCCAGACAGAGAAGCCTTATTTTTCAACACGTCTCCACTGCTCTAGAGTCCAGTGGCGGCATGCTTCACACCACTGCATCCAACGCTTTGCATTGCACTTGGTGATGTAAGGCTTGGATACATTAAATTTTATACACCTTTGGCCATGGAAGTGATTGGAACGCCTGAATTCAATGATTCGGAGGGGTATCCCAATACTTCTGGCAATACAGTGTATGACCAGATTGTCTGTATTAACTCATAATCAATCATAATATTAGTAATTTGGTAATTGATTATTCTTCTGCTCTGGACTGTTTTGTCTGAATTAACTCGTGATCATTTTTTATTTTTTATTTTCAGAATAACCTCATGATCAGACTATTCTTTTGCATCATAAACTCATGATCAGACTGTTCTGTCAAGTAATGACCACAAAATTGAACCTGTCACATGTGTTTTTGGTTTGGGTTTTTGTTCGTGTTCAGGTCTTTTATTTTGTAACTTTCATAGTCCTGTTTCCTGCTTCCTGTTTGCCATGTGTTCCCCTTGTTTATGTGTCATGTTCTGATTTATTGTTCTAGTCATGTGTCCTGTGTTGGTTCATGGTTTGATTGTTCACAGGTGTTCCTGGTTTAGTGATTGGTCCTTGTGTATAAATAGCCCTCATGTTACTATTGTATCTTGTTGGTGAGTGTTCAGTTCAGAGTCAAGTCTTTGTTTGTTTTGTTCATGTATTTTGTTTAATAAACTGCACGTGTTCAACTGCAACATGCCTACAGTGGACAGAAACCTTTTGTCTGAATAGATTCGTGATCAGACCTGTGTATGAAAAAAAAACTATTGTACTGTTCTCTTTGCATGAACTCGGTATGAAAATTTTATATCACGATGACCAAAAATATCACTATTATCATGGTTTTGTTAAAATTAGATAAAAGTATTACTGATCTATATAGAGAACTGGATTGCTCATGATGTCATAAAAAGTGAACCCGCCGCACTTCCATGTTGGTATTCCCTAGTAAACTTGCGTTCCATTGAATCAATAGGAAATTATATGATTTTACTGTGAAAACATTGCCTAAGGAGACACTGTTTTTATATCTGAAGTCTCCTATAAGTACATTCTTATAACACAAACGTCCTAAGCATGTAAATGGTTATTTGTTTAAAGTCAGGAATTTCCCCTGCTCATTAAAAAGTTACGTTCATATTCATGACAGTAGTGAACATCAGCTCGGCGGGCGGACAAGACCCTTCAGCACAAATGTCAAAGCGCCCATTCTGAAATCAGAATAAAGATTTATGCCTTGTAACCTGAAATCGCCTTGTACTGTTGTGTTTATGTATTTATGTTGTGCTGTAATATTGTTTTTGTTCATATGCTAACTGATAATGTTTTCAATGATTTCGTTAAAAGCATGCATTTCGAAGCAGTTAATGATTTAAACAAGGATTAAATTAATAATTAATTCAACAACATGGTATGCATAAAACTTTTCTCATATGGAAACTGTAAATGCCAAAATTTGCGCTGTCTTTAAGAGTCTAAAAATAGATATATTTCCTCCATATTTACATACATAAATAAATATATTTTGTGTTAGTTCAGTGATGTTACCTGTGTCGGCAGTGTGCAGTAGACACACCCATTTAACAATTTCAATATATGACTCATCCTCTCTGAAAAGACCATAAACATTACAGATAACAATAGAAGTAACTATTAATTTACATACATATATCGTAAACCTAATCCTGTGAGATTGATACGCTGCAAATCAGGTGATTTTAGGTCAATGTTTTGGCTGTACGTCAATGATTCCCTCTGTCAGTAGGGAATAGTAAGATGGCCGCTCAAACACTTCCGGTGGCTTCACCGCCATGGCAGTTTAGAACGCAATGAGCAATGCTATTTAATGCATTCTGACTTATTTACACTAAAGAGTTAAAGAGTTGGATTCTCATGCTAAACATGGCCAAAATAAAAAAAAAAACGAGTTGGACTTCATAAAGGGCGGAATTGCTTGTATGGACACTTCTCCCGGAGAGCAAGAGCGTGCCCGCCAATGAGCTTCGTTCGGTTACGGTAGCCGTCGGCAGCACTGTCATTTTGTTTTTAGACCACAAAATCAACAACGTCACTAAAGAAGTGTGTTTTTGGTTGCAAGGGAAAGATAACCTTGTTCAGCTTCCCAAATAACCCAGCGTTAAGGAAACAGTGGATGCAGTTTGTTTTTCCGGAGCAGCAACGGAGTTCTGCAAGTGTGTTTGTTTGTTCCCGGTCACGAGTCGAAACCGCAGGCGGTGAGTGAAACTGCATCAAATGTCTGTGTTTTGTTGGCAATCGGCGCGTAAGTGCATGTAATGTAAACAACATGAAGGTATAGTGAATCGAAAGTTATTCAGGGATAATGCCATGATGTATTGTGCGTGTGTGTGTGTGTGTGTGTGTGTGTGTGTGTGTGTGTGTGTGTGTGTGTGTGTGTGTGTGTGCGCACGCTTGTGACTCTTTAGCTCCGCCCACTGCACTCCTGCACAAACTTGGCTATTTTCGGAATGAATCGGTACAGCATATTTGTCTTTTATAAATATGATAAAACTAAAGACTGATGAACGAGAAAGATGCACACCAGTAATGCTTTTTCTAAGGCATGTTTATAAAAGCTACTTAAATGCCCTATTTGGCTTAATCTAAGCCCTGTCTCTGAAACCGGGCCTAAAAGTGACGTTAACGATTATTTGCCGTCCGCACAGCTGACTAGTTTATCAGTTGTAGTTTATCCACGTTGTGTGCACATAATAGACACTGTCTTCCTGCACATTTACAGTACTTAGATGTTCATTCATTGACATGTCTCTGTCGTTTTCTATCTCTCTTATGCTGGCACAGCCATCAGAGTTGTTGCTTGACAGAGATGAGGGCTTTGAAAAAGCCTGATATTTTCGTTTTGGCATGCGTTTCTGATACGGAAAGCTAATCCTCGCTGTCCCCGTGCGAATTTTGGCAAATTTTTCCACTGGAACTTTGCTGCGTGTCGTCTCATTTTATTATGTCAACACAACAAAAGATGGGCTACTCATCACAGAACATGCAGGTAAAAAGGAACACCATTTTTAATCATAACATGAAAATTTAAATGGTCGCCAGTGGCGATCTCAGAAAAAGTATCACTCGCGAAATTTTTTTTTTGGTCACAAATACGACAGTCTGGAGCCCTGGTAAATGTTTTTTAAAACATGAAGTAAAATATCTAGCTTCCGCCAGATCGGAAAAAAACATAACTGGTGTGAAATGTCGTCAGACGTAGCGTAAGCATTTTGAACTTCGAGAGGCGCTACACTTTTTCCGTAAGTTGAATACGGAAGGCGATCTGGTGGAAGCTAGATAATTTAATTTATAAAGTTTTAAATATAGATATTTTTCTTACACAAACGCATCGCTTCGCTTCAGAAGGCCTTTATTAACCCCCCGTAGCCGTGTGGAGCAGTTATATGATGGATAGATTTTTTTATGGACTTCAAAAACGAAGCAACAATTCACTGCCATTATAATGCTTGGAAGAGCCAGGGCATTTTTAATATAACTCAGATTTTATTTGTCTGAAAGAAGAATGTCATATACACCTAGGATGACTTGAGGGTGAGTAAATCATGGGCTAATTTTCATTTTTGGGTGAACTAACCCTTTAAGTTAACAAAGTTAACGCCTTGCGTTTGCTATTTAACAGTGGGTGGTGATCACGAAGATGACTCGGCAGATTTGAGGTTTTCCCCATTTGTAGTGACTTTCTTTTTGCATGTTCTGCAGACAGGGTGACCATCCTCGATTAAGTTTACCTCAGGACCACTAGCGTAGCTATGGCACAGCTTAGGCCCACCCAGATTGACAACTTGCCCACCCTGTCAGATCCCAGGAAATACATTTTTTTTTTATAATAAAATTTTAGTTCTTCAATAATTATTTTAAATGTGATGTATTTTGTCATGCATTAGAACTCTATTCTAATATTAATAATAATATGCTAATTCGTCTCGTCAGTTATGTCACGCTAGTAGTAATGTTACTTTCTTCTTCTTGCCAATATCCAACTAGCAGCCCCCTTTTATGTTATTACAAAAATGGCTGAACTGCTATCTATGACACATTTAAGAAAGAAACACGCCTTGACAAAGATGAGAGGACGCCATAATACTTTTGTCATTTGAAAGTGAACTAACAGATAATTAGGATTACGACAATATTATCAACATCTTCAATTCAAAACCCAGCCAACTCTGACTTGTTTAGAACAGACATCAACCATACAAGGTAAGCTATGGGTAGATTTTTAGTCTGGCCCGCCGTGGCATGGCTATGCAATATTTGCATGTAATATTGGATAGCAAGGGGTTTCTGAAATGTACATAAGCCACATGTACTGTATTAGCAATAGCAATTGTGATTTCTCTTGATATAGTTGTATAGTTGATATAGCTGGTCTCGGGTTGGATCTCTCTCCTGCCTTGTTTTTTGTTTTAATGTTTTCACATTGCGGCCACTCATACTTGATCACATGGAGCTTAATGCTTACAGGTGAAGTATTTCGTTTTTGCGACACTAATAGCACCTAGCGGAATTAAAAAAATAAAAAATAAAGCAACCTTGCAAATGGTCCTTCCGCGCGTCGCACTCAAACATCACAAACACAGCTCGTATGGGGGCTTGAGAAGGCATCAACACATTGAAGTAGACTATATATAGAGACAATAGACAATAAAAGGTCCAACATATGAGGAATACTTTTAGCTGTGTTGCTATGTTTCAATCGAATTTTCAGTTTTTTTTTCCAAATTAAGGGGTGATGTGAATTATTGCGACCCACTCACACTATTAGAGGCCCACCCATCATCCACTTTCTGCCTACGCCACTGCTCAGGACCTTTGTAAAAGCCAAAATATGACCACACCTCAGACTGTTTTGTCTGAATTAACTCATGATCAGGCTGCTATTTCAAGTCATGAACTCATGATCAGAATGTTCTTTCACATCATAAAATCATAATAAGACTGTTCAGTCAGGACCACTTTGTCAAGTATATTGTTTATTAGCATTGTTGACAATGAAAGCATACAGTTAGTGTTGGCGGTATGGTTCTGTTCTGGGCAAGAACTCCCCACGCCTGTCCATGCGCCCGCCTGGACAGAGCGGGGAGAGCAGCAAGTCAACCCCCCCGGGGTACAGAATGGAACCAGTATATGCATATGTAATTACAAATTCACATTATGTGAATGTAGACAATACATGAGAGAAAAGCTTGCCAGGTAGAGACCTACAGAAAGAAACAAAGCAAATTAAACACAGGTAAAGGTGGAGTTGGGGTTGGAGGAGGGAGTTGTTGCAAGCAGCGATGCGATAGAGAATTGCTGAGAAATGGGGAATTTAAATGGACGCGGTGATAAGTGTCGAGACTGGATTAGTACACGTCAGGAACAGCTGGCTATCAGCTGATGCGAGCTTGACTGACGTGGCCTGCCTGAACTGACGCGATGCTTGATTTCTGTAAAGTAATGACCTCAAGATTGGACTGTTCTGGCTGAATTAACTCATGATCAGACTTTTCTGTGTGTATAAACACAATCTCTGCATGTGAACTTGTGATCAGACTGTTCTGTCTAAATTTTAGGATCAGACTGTTTTGTCTAAATTAACTCATGATTGTACTGTCTGATACAATTCACTGTCAGACTTTATTAACTGTGATCAAACTGTTATGTCAAAAAACGACCTTAAGATCGGACGTTCTGTCTGAATAGATTTGTGATCATAATTTTCTGTGCATATACAGTTGGACTGTTCTCTCTGGGTGAACTCATGATCAGACTGTTCTGTGTGAATTAATTTATGATTAGACTTCAAACTTGTTCTATCATGGCAAGGTACACATAGATCAATAGAAAATACTTAAAAAATTCTTGATGCCCATTAGTTGAATCTACAAACGCTATATAAAACCAAATTCTTCAGATGTTTTTGCACTGCACAAAATACTTAGTCTGCAGATTACTGTCTGGAGTCTGTCTTGCCAGGTGTATGCTCTCAAATGTCCAGAGCAAGCAAATTGTGACTGCATTTGCAAAGTTAATATTTGTGCAGTAAGGACTCAGAGCAGATGTCAGATCTCGCCCTTTATATTTCTTTTCAAAGTTATTTCTCTGCTGTCTGTGAAAGCAGAAGAATAATGAATGAATGCAGGGAACATTACTGCAGCGTGCAGCTGCGGCTGATTGATTACGGAAGTGCGGAGCTCTGCGTACAATCACTAATGACATTATAATGCTGCTTCCAGGAACAATAGAAGAGATGGAAAAATGTGACAATTATGCTGGATGAATGTGAAATATTTTTAGATATGTCGAAGATTTGTAAAGCGGAAATTACATTAGCATTTTTATCTGTATCGACTTTTTGGTTGTACATTTAGGCTCATTTGTACAGGCCCATCATGTGCTTAATGCAGTTCTGATTTTTCTTAAAATGGTTTGAAGGTCAACAGAAAAGACAAAAGCAACACACTGATTGCATCTTACTCTTTTACTTTTTAAAGTTCTATCAAGTAAATAGTTTTCACTGCATACCATTAAAGCTTGGGAATTATTGTAGGCTAGATTTAATAGAAAGTGACATTAAAATGGTTTGATTTTAGACTTCCTCAACACAAGAGAGAGCAAACAGAAGTTGACTATACTGGTTGACGTCAAACCGAACTGACTATAAGTCTCTAACCCACACTTTGCATCATCCTGTACATCTAATTTACTAGTTAGTTATGCTCTGTTTATACAAAGTGACACTTGTTACAAGATTAATCAACCCCTAGAGCAATTTCATGTGTCCTGAACAAGCACACAGTAGTAATAGTTCATGTCTTAGTCCTTGCAGGCTTTCAGTCTATGTATTAATGGTCCAGATATTCCAGACACTACACGATCACCCTAAAAACCAGGGATAACTCTTTGCCCACATCATGTGTGGAGTTTTGCGAATTATTCCTTTTTCGAATTGCCTGAACCACCTCATGCAAGCGTAAAACTTTTTTGCGATATATGGAAGTTTTTGTGAAATTGACGTGTTTCCATCGGACGCATTTTCCATTTGCAATTTCAATTTGTGCAATTTGAAGGGTAATGGAAACGCGGCTACTGTCCGCGTGCAGCCCAATTTTGTCTGCGCGGATAGTGCACGTACAACAGCGCATGATGTGCGAGCGCATGAAAACAAAGTTCACTAGATAGTGCGCACAAGCCAAAAGCGTATTTTTGCGATCACGGCCAAAGGAATATACTTTGAAAGGAGATGGACCGGAATGCGAAAAATAAAGTATACCCGGGCCTTAATCCAATGCATCAAATTGTTAGCATGTTGAGAGTTGTATCGATCAAAGCAAAAAGGCAGACAGCCAGGCCAATAGATGGAGAGATGCAGGAGGCAGAAAGACAGGCAGTGCCTGTGTGATTCTGTATGACTGTGGGCAGTCTACTCAGAGGGTTTATGGGAGTCTCTCTATATTGTCCGTCTCTTGCTTGGTTGGTTGTGTGATTCAGCAACTGTGGGAGAGAGAATAAAGCCTCCAGCACATCAAAGATGTCTCTCTGTCTTGCTCTCTCTCTCTCTCAGTCCAATCCGGTTATCTCTCTCTCTGGCAGATAAGTCAGATTGCCCTTCAGATTGGGTAATGAATCTACTTTATCAAAGCCCTTTATGGCCACTTGCCTCTTGCCAAATCTACTACTGTAGAGAGAGAGAAACATTTGGCTGCCACTACTCCAAACTCCATCCTTCTGTTTACAGCATTTGTTCATTTTTCCATTTCCATGTTTTCAATCATACACTGTACAACAACAAAAGACTACCAAAAATAACAATGGCATTATCATTGTTTTTGGACATGTACAACAGCTAAAAATACCTTGGTGCACGAATATAGCAATCATTAACCAAATATAGTATTTGGACACTTAAAGTAAATGTGAATTCCTGTTTGCAACCTATATTACTTAAAAAAAAAAAAAGTAGGACATGACTTGATTGTGAATTGATTGTATTGTGAAAATACAGAATGTTGAATTTGAGTTTGCTAAAACAATGTCTAAATAGTATATTTGGTTCATTATAATAGTCTGCTCAGCTTAAGTGACAACAGCAAAAAAAAAAAAGTATTTTCAGAGGAACAGCAAGTTATAAAATTGTGAGTAAAAAATATGAAAACAAAAAAAACAAAAAAAACAAACAAAAAAAAAATTGGGACAGTCTCCAAATTAAATGCTCTCCAAATGAACCAGTTCACTAGAATGGGGTGAAAAAAATCACCAATTAGAGTCCATATTCTATTTGCATTGGTGTAATATTATTTGTTTAAGTTTGAAATTGTTATCCCAATTTGTTTATTCAAAAATATCAACTAGCTTGCAACGCCACTAACTGGCGCCTAGTGAGTTTTTGGTAGGCTTACATTCAAAATTGCATACTGTCTGAGTATGTACTACATTTGACAAGGAACTTGCTTTGCAACCGGTAAAAGTATTCTATATATAGTATGTATGTGTGTAGTATGAATGCAGTCTGTATGTATTACATCAGCCATGTTGGCATTGTCATGCTTCACTGCCATTCACAACTCCTCTCCCATGGTCTCATGAGACCACATACTTTTCATACTGTTTTATGAATGTGAATTTGAACATACTACTCATTTCATATACAGTTTTTGTCACGGATATGAAGGGATGAGAAGGGGCAAGAATCCAATTGCAGAACAGTTTATTACAAACACAAACAAAGATAATCCACATAGAAATCCAGACCAGGAACTGGAAAAACATCTAAAGACCAGGAACACGACACCATGCCAACACCAACATGCAACGAAAAAGACAAGAGTATATATACACACAGGCAGACAAGCTTAACAAGATAACAAAGGGGCGTGGTAAATGGGAAACACCTGGGGAGACTAATGCCGCGTTCCAGGCAACCCGTAACCCGTGTTTTTCCAACCTTCTACCTGTGAAAGTACACTGGAACAGCAGTCAAATCTGTGACTTCCCCACCCGTGAACTCGTACTAGATCGATGTACTCCCAGTTACACGCTCTGATGTCACATAGCCCGCGAAACAACAATGGCAGCCCCTACGGATGCTGTGTTTATGAAAATCAACATAAAATAAAAGGTATAACAGCTTCTCTTGCCCGTACAGTCCGCCATGCTTTGTTTACATATAGCTACCACAATTCCTTGCGCTAAGGCAGTTTGCCGTGACTTTGCCTGGACCGCTACAATGTTGTGAGTCGTGGTTTGAAGTCGTAACTTACGGGCTAAAAAACCTGCCTGGAACGCAGCATAATCAACATGAAAACTACAAAGAACTACAAAATAAAGCACAGGAAACACTTCAACGTAAAAGTCCAAGGACAGACACAGAGCACATGCCTACTATATAGAATTTTGTATCATTTGTTTTGTTTCATCATTTTAAACCTAACAAAAGTTTCTTATATAGGCAAATGCAATGACATTCAAACATCTTACTCTCTCTCTCTCTCTCTCTCTCTCTCTATATATATATATATATATATATATATATATTCCCCCTCCTATTTTGCTGTCTTAATGTGAGGAATATTTCACATATGCTTTGCCATATGGAGTTCTGGAGGAAAAACTAAATAAATAAATAAATATATTATCCATCATTAGAATGGATGACAATCTCTGATCTTTTCTTTTAGACAGTTAATATGTCTTTAAATTGAAATGCTCATGCCAGCAAGGTGTCATACAGTTCTCACAATGCAAATTACAGAAATATATATATATTTATTTACTCACCAAAGGCAATGTTTTTCTTACATTTGGCACTAGGTGGATGTTATTGTTGGTTACTTTTTACTTCAGGGGTGAGAACACATACATTTTTAAATACATTGACATAATTATCCACAATATCTTTCAGTTTCTTTCAGCTGTGTAAATGCAAGCAGCTCAATACTGAACTATTAATTGTGACCAATGGGGAGTACTCAACCTCATGACTGACACCTGGGGGGAGGCGGGCCATATGGCCTCTGGGCGCACGGTTGTGGCACACACTGGCAGAGCCATACAGAGCACAGCACTGGCATTAGCCGATGCCACAGAAGGGTTCTGAGGAGAAGTCTTCACACACATACACAGGCATATTTTTTCTGCTAATTAACCTGCTGTATTCTCTCATTAAAGTGTGCGCTCTAACGGAGGGAGGGTTGAGAGGTTTTGTGACAACTGCTGTCCCTGCGAGAACAGATTTTTGAAACACTTCCTCATTCTGCACCCTCCCTCGATCCTCCTGTCACATTTCCCCCTACGCTCCTCCATTTCTATCTCTCTCACACCCTGAAGTTGTCAAGTAATTAATTTTCTCCATATACTATATTAGCAGAGACCTGCAAATAAGCTTTAATTAAGGTTAAAAGGAAGTGACAGGAAATGATAGATTGTAAAGTGGCTTAAACATATTGAGCCTTGCAAATAGTTTCCATTTCACGACTCCCAATATGGATACCACAGGAAAACTAATATGCTAAGGAACACATAATGTTATTTAAGAAGCTAAATATTAATATAAATTGAGAAAAATATTTTATTAAATGGCTGGAATGTTGCTTTCAATTATTTGCTTTCAACATTCAAGTAAAAAGTCAGTAATAAAGAACATAATCTCTGGTTTTACTGCATATCAACGTACCTGTACGGTAGCATAACTGAAATGAAACATCAAGTGACTAATTTGAAATGCTCTACATGTGCAGCATCTCACACAATATATTGCAAAATATATATGTTGATATTAGCATGTTGCTAAGCTAACAAAAAATATAAAATGTGCATAGTAGGCAGAAATGTTTAGTAAAATCTAATCAACAATTATATCTAGAAATATGCTAAATATGAGTGCACTTATATTCTACATTTCTCTTGACTTTGTCAAACATCTTGGACAGATTGTTTTTCTTAGCTCATAGCTAAGAAATGGATGTATTCTGGGCTTTCCTACTCTGTGAAGCATACTTGATATTCTGACTTGGATTTAGGACAGAAATGATGCACTTTAGACAATTAGATGGATCATAATTATACCTTTTAGAACAGTCTTCACATTTGTTGTTTGCCTGAAATGCCTTCAAATGCTGTCTAGTTAGGCAGCTAACTAGGATTTGGAAGAGAGATTAACTCACAATTTAGAGAGTTCAGAACCTTTCTGTATAATAGGTTTGCTGGCAAGTGCCAACGTATGAGATCCACTTCATCTACTGAAGACAATCTATGCCAAAACATGACCCCAGTAACGTAAATTCCCCTGTGAAATAAATGAATGGTAACTTACTCTCATTAGAGTAGAAGTAGATTGTCTTAATATCTGCTAACAATTTATTTTGATGGTCTGACATCAGACATTCTACTGACTAAGTAACTCAACTACATGTCAACTTATTCTACCTAAAAATCTACTAACAGTCTACTACATTCTACTAATACTCTAGTGAGTGAGACATGAAGTTACAAAGTTTCTTATAGTTATAATGTCTAAAGTGGCCATCAAAATAAAATGTAACCAAAATAAACAATGGTTCTTTGTATAACATGTACTGTACACCCCAACTTTTAGTAATTTACTATAACTACCTTACTATAGCTAGTGCCTACTTACCTGACTTTCAGCAAACATAATTTAGGACTACTGGGCATTACTGGACATTACATCATCTAATTAATATTCATGAGCTCCCTCCACATACATCTTAAACAGAACTTAAAAATGTTTTCCAATGGCATGTGAAACTATTTTGGTACCATTATTTTTAGTAGCAAAAAGACCTGTGGCGTTTTCAGAAGAATGAGGTGAAACACCCATTGAGATTTGTTTTCACAAATATTCTGAATTTTCCGTTGAGCCACACACCCCTGAATATATAATTCTTCACCAGGGGAGCCGGAGCACTACGTTAATGCTTTTATTCATTTTTTAGAAGCACTTCCTGTTGGGAATGGCTCTTTGTGGTGGTTGCTCATTTTGTTGTTCACCACACTGGGAGTTATGGATGAGGAAGCGCTCTCGCAGCATATGCTAACGCCACTTTTCTTTCCATTGCACGTCAGATGCCTCAGAGACACACCAGCTCCGGTTTGCTTGGAGACGGTGCCGCTCTACGAGCTTCCTCTTTGTCTCAATGTTTCATCAAACAGACACGGTTCTGTCAGCCGAGGTTTCCATATTTCTCACCCTCTCAGATGTTTCCTTGGGTTTGGCAGAGGAGCAGACAGATTGCAGAGTATGATTTGTGTTGAAAATGGATATGGTGAGGAGGAAGAGGAGGAGGGGAGCAGATGGCGACGATGAGGAAGAGTGATTCATGATAACATGGGCCTGCAGTGGGGTCTTCTCCTGCCACTACCGGTGCCTGCAGCTCCTGCTGTCTCTGGGAACACTGGCAGGCTGGCTGGGGGCATCATCTATCATATATTTTCATCTTTCTTTCATTTTTTTCCAATGCTTCACACATCCCCCATTCTCAAAGACTCCAGCCCTTGCCGTGATCCATGCCCCCTCATTCATCAGCATCTTCTCTGGCTGCTCCTCTGGGCTCTGACAGATCTCCATTAGTATAGTGAGATCTGGCACAGAGCCGAACGGGCCCTACAGGCACTTCTCTGTTCATGGAGTCCACGATCCCTCCGCATGGGGAGGGGAGGAGGTTTTCTAGTCTGCACTGATCCCCTTTCCTTCTGCTTTCTTTCAGTCTTGTGTGTTTCCGTGTGTGTGTCTTGATGAAGTTTCTTTCCACCCTGTGGTAACAGTGAGGTTAGTGTCACATCACTCTGATCCCTCCCTCAAATGCTTAAAGGGCACCTATTATGCCCCTTTTTACAAGATGTAATATAAGTCTTAGGTGTCCCCAGAGTGTGCCTGTGAAGTTTCAGATCAAAATTTCTAACAGATCATTTAATATACCATTTTGAAAATGCCAATTTTTGAGTTTAGGAAAAATGAGCCGTTTTGTGTGTGTCTCCATAAAATGCAAATGAGCTGCTGCTCCCCACCCCAGAGGGCGGAGCATTCACAGCTCCTGAACATGAGAATGAAAACTGAAACATCATATCTGTTTGTTTTGATGATCATCTCTATGGCAGACATGCTCATGTGACATTGCAGTTCTTCATCATCATGAAATATTATCATCTGCATGCGTTTTAAAGCCATATCACCCTCAACTTGAGCACACGCACCCCACGCATGCGCACAGAGAGCTGGATGTTGCCTCTGTGAGTAGGTTATTAAACGACTAGTTCTCTTTCATGTGTTATTGCGATTAAACTGTCAAATGCACACAAGGTTGTGTCAGAAACACACAAAGTTCACATGAAAACAGTTGTTTATGTCTGTGCACGAATGCAGCAAGTTAGTTACAGAAATCCTTTGTGTATATTAGATCTGTGTACTAAAGCAAAAGCAGTAATATATACACTCACCTAAAGGATTATTAGGAACACCTGTTCAATTTCTCATTAATGCAATTATCTAATCAACCAATCACATGGCAGTTGCTTCAATGCATTTAGGGGTGTGGTCCTGGTCAAGACAATCTCCTGAACTCCAAACTGAATGTCAGAATGGGAAAGAAAGGTGATTTAAGCAATTTTGAGCGTGACATGGTTGTTGGTGCCAGACGGGCCGGTCTGAGTATTTTACAATCTGCTCAGTTACTGGGATTTTCACGCACAACCATTTCTAGAGTTTACAAAGAATGGTGTGAAAAGGGAAAAACATCCAGTATGCGGCAGTCCTGTGGGTGAAAATGCCTTGTTGATGCTAGAGGTCAGAGGAGAATAGGCCGACTGATTCAAGCTGATAGAAGAGCAACTTTGACTGAAATAACCACTCGTTACAACCGAGGTATGCAGCAAAGCATTTGTGAAGCCACAACACGCACAACCTTGAGGCGGATGGGCTACAACAGCAGAAGACCCCACCGGGTACCACTCATCTCCACTACAAATAGGAAAAAGAGGCTACAATTTGGACGAGCTCACCAAAATTGGACAGTTGAAGACTGGAAAAATGTTGCCTGGTCTGATGAGTCTCGATTTCTGTTGAGACATTCAGATGGTAGAGTCAGAATTTGGCGTCAACAGAATGAGAACATGGATCCATCATGCCTTGTTACCACTGTGCAGGCTGGTGGTGGTGGTGTAATGGTGTGGGGGATGTTTTCTTGGCACACTTTAGGCCCCTTAGTGCCAATTGTGCATCGTTTAAATGCCACGGCCTACCTGAGCATTGTTTCTGACCATGTCCATCCCTTTATGACCAACATGTACCCATCCTCTGATGGCTACTTCCAGCAGGATAATGCACCATGTCACAAAGCTCGAATCATTTCAAATTGGTTTCTTGAACATGACAATGAGTTCACTGTACTAAAATGGCCCCCACAGTCACCAGATCTCAACCCAATAGAGCATCTTTGGGATGTGGTGGAACGGGAGCTTCGTGCCCTGGATGTGCATCCCACAAATCTCCATCAACTGCAAGATGCTATCCAATCAATATGGGCCAACATTTCTAAAGAATGCTTTTAGCACCTTGTTGAATCAATGCCATGTAGAATTAAGGCAGTTCTGAAGGCAAAAGGGGGTCAAACACAGTATTAGTATGGTGTTCCTAATAATCCTTTAGGTGAGTGTATATATACACTCACCTAAAGGATTATTAGGAACACCATACTAATACTGTGTTTGACCCCCTTTCGCCTTCAGAACTGCCTTAATTCTACATGGCATTGATTGTCTACATGACCATCTGAATGTCTCAACAGAAATCAAGACTCATCAGACCACGCAAAATTTTTCCAGTCTTCCACTGTCCAATTTTGGTGAGCTTGTGCAAATTGTAGCCTCTTTTTCCTATTTGTAGTGGAGATGAGTGGTACCCGGTGGGGTCTTCTGCTGTTGTAGCCCATCCGCCTCAAGGTTGTGCGTGTTGTGGCTTCACAAATGCTTTGCTGCATACCTCGGTTGTAACGAGTGGTTATTTCAGTCAAAGTTGCTCTTCTATCAGCTTGAATCAGTCGGCCCATTCTCCTCTGACCTCTAGCATCAACAAGGCATTTTCGCCCACAGGACTGCCGCATACTGGATGTTTTTCCCTTTTCACACCATTCTTTGTAAACTCTAGAAATGGTTGTGCGTGAAAATCCCAGTAACTGAGCAGATTGTGAAATACTCAGACCGGCCCGTCTGGCACCAACAACCATGCCACGCTCAAAATTGCTTAAATCACCTTTCTTTCCCATTCTGACATTCAGTTTGGAGTTCAGGAGATTGTCTTGACCAGGACCACACCCCTAAATGCATTGAAGCAACTGCCATGTGATTGGTTGATTAGATAATTGCATTAATGAGAAATTGAACAGGTGTTCCTAATAATCCTTTAGGTGAGTGTGTATAGTACCTACTGCTATATGTGCTGTTAATACGATTCAAACAACAGAAGAAAAACAGAAAATCACTCACTGCTCTTGAATGAATAACTTTAGTAGCTCTAGTATGAACACATTTCTTACTTGAATGCTGCTGTCTGGTGAGGAGATAAACATGGTGGACTGTGTACAGCTTTCTGAGGGCGGGGTCTTTGCTAATACAGCAGTGTCCATCAACACTCGTGGGCGGGGCCTGTGAAATGTGTCGTCACATTCCCCAGAATCTGCAAGCAGCTTGTTCTGAGACACTGCTTATAATTTATGGGGATTAAAAAAAAAAAAGGATAAAACACCCAGTGGGTGGATTTTTACTATTATAGGGTGGTTGTGTACACACACTGCCAACACACATTTATGTTCAAACAACTTATAAAAGTGAATTTTGCATAATAGGTGCCCTTTAATGGAATAGTTCACCCAAAAATGAAAATTCTGTCATGATTTAGTCACCTTTATGTTGTTCCAAACAGAGTGGGAATTATTTAAAAACTTTCAAGGAGGCCGACTTTTAAACCAGTTTCTGTCAGTAATTTTCAGCGCACAATCTGTTGAGGTTTGTCTTATGCAACTTTACTGTCTTTTGGCACCTCTAGCACAGTTAGCCAAACGCCTTTTTAAACAAAAACTTTTTTTTTTTTAATACATATGATATACTACCATTCAATAGTTTAAAAAGTCTCTAATGCTCACCAAGGCTGTATTTATTTGATCAAAAATGCAGTAAAAACAGTATTGTTGTGAAATATTATTACAATTTAAACAACTGTTTTCTATTTGAATATATTTTAAATGTAATTTATTCGTCAGCAGCCATCAATCCAGTCTTCAGTGTAACATGATCCTTAGACTGGAGTAATGATAAGTTATTTTCAATTCTAATAATATTTCACAATATTACAGTTTTACTATACAGGTGCTGGTCATATAATTAGAATATCATCAAAAAGTTGATTTATTTTACTAATTTCATTCAAAAAGTGAAACTTGTATATTATATTCATTCATTACACACAGACTGATATATTTCAAATGTTTATTTCTTTTAATTTTGATGATTATAACTGACAACTAAGGAAAATCCCAAATTCAGTTTCTCAGAAAATTTGAATATTACTGAAGACCAATACAAAGAAAGGATTTTTAGAAATCTTGGCCAACTGAAAAGTATGAACATGAAAAGTATGAGCATGTACAGCACTCAATACTTAGTTGGGGCTCCTTTTGCCTGAATTACTGCAGCAATGCGGCGTGGCGTGGAGTTGATCAGTCTGTGGCACTGCTCAGGTGTTATGAGAGCCCAGGTTGCTCTGATAGTGGCCTTCAGCTCTTCTGCATTGTTGGGTCTGGCATATCGCATCTTCCTCTTCACAATACCCCATAGATTTTTTATTGGGTTAAGGTCAGGCGAGTTTGCTGGCCAATTAAGAACAGGGATACCATGGTCCTTAAACCAGGTACTGGTTGCTTTGGCACTGTGTGCAGATTCCAAGTCCTGTTGGAAAATGAAATCTGCATTTCCATAAAGTTGGTCAGCAGCAGGAAACATGAAGTGCTCTAAAACTTCCTGGTATATGGCTGCGTTGATCTTGGACCTCAGAAAACACTGTGGACCAACACCAGCAGATGACATGGCACCCCAAACCATCACTGACTGTGGAAACTTTACACTGGACCTCAAGCAACGTGGATTGTGTGCCTCTCCTCTCTTCCTCCAGACTCTGGGACCCTGATATCCAAAAGAAATGCAAAATTTACTTTCATCAGAGAACATAACTTTGGACCACTCAGCAGCAGTCCAGTCCTTTTTGTCTTTAGCCTAGGCGAGACGCTTCTGACACTGTCTGTTGTTCAAGAGTGGCTTGACACAAGGAATGCGACAGCTGAAACCCATGTCTTGCATACGTCTGTGCGTAGTGGTTCTTGAAGCACTGACTCCAGCTGCAGTCCACTCTTTGTGAATCTCCCCCACATTTTTAAATGGTTTTTGTTTCACAATCCTCTTCAGGGTGTGGTTATCCCTATTGCTTGTACACTTTTTTCTACCACATCTTTTCCTTCCCTTCGCCTCTCTATTAATGTGCTTGGACACAGAGCTCTGTGAACAGCCAATCTCTTTTGCAATGACCTTTTGTGTCTTGCCCTCCTTGTGCAAGGTGTCAATGGTCGTCTTTTGGACAACTGTCAAGTTAGCATTCTTCCCCATGATTGTGTAGCCTACAGAAGTAGACTGAGAGACCATTTAAAGGCCTTTGTAGGTGTTTTGTTAATTAGCTGATTAGAGTGTGGCACCAGGTGTCTTCAATATTGAACCTTTTCACAATATTCTAATTTTCTGAGATACTGAATTTGGGATTTTCCTTAGTTGTCAGTTATAATCATCAAAATTAAAAGAAATAAACATTTGAAATATATCAGTCTGTGTTTAATGCATGAATATAATATACAAGTTTCACTTTTTGAACGGAATTAGTGAAATAAATCAACTTGTTGATGATATTCTAATTGTATGACCAGCATAAGAGACTTCTTTCAAAACCATTAAAAAAAAAATATTCCAAAACATTTGACCAGTAGTGTACCACTTTGACAAACTTTTTTAGCCATATTTAAGCAAGTTTCTAACAGCCATCTGTAACAGCTTTATTCAGGTTGTTCCACTGAGGTTGCAGGCTGTTTTATTAATCTGAGTGTTGAATGGTGTTAAGACCCTCCACATCTGTGAGTGGCAGTTAATCAAGCTAGCAGGGTTAGTGTTAGTGCCTCTATTCCGACCCCCCACCTCATACACCTGTGCTGCCTACAGTGAGGCAGCATCAGTCCAGAGAGCTGAGAAGCAAAGCTAGAGAGAGTGATCTATCTTACTCATAGCAGGTTTCTGTGGGTCCTTAAAAATCATTCAAATGTATAACATATTTCAAAAACTAAGGATGCATGTCTTAAATTTCTTGAATATTGTTGGCACCAGTCTTCTGCACCGCATATATCCAAACGAAACAACACATTGCTACCAGTTTGCTAGTACATCAGGTATGTTGTTAATTCTTGTATGATGTGATGTTTAAACCTATGTTTTCCTATTTAAAGTGACCCTGTTATGGTTTTTCGAATATTCCCTTTCATACAGTGCATAATATAGCTGTTTGTGAATTTAAACATTCTGCAAAGTTGTAATGTCTAAAGTGCACGATAAATAAAGTCTCCCAAAAGAAAGAATCGACTCTGAAGCGCCTATACGAATCATTTGTATTTCAAATCCCACTGTGTGATGGTTCTGCGTCACTAGAAAATACATTTGCATAATACCCGCCTATGTTGAAACTTGACCAGCCTTTAAACGTCATTTTACTGACACTACTTCTCAAATCTCAGAGTTTCGCCAAATGCTTGCTCTTGAAAGATGGGTCAGTACCCAGTTAATTTGGACCAGCTGTTCAAAATACAGTTTTGTTTTTTATATTGTGTAAGTTTCCGGGTAACCGGATAACTCACGTTATTACTGTCTTACTGAAATACTTCTGCTATGCAGCTGTGGGCCACTATTACCAAAAACTGTGTCTATTAATGCAGATTTACTGTCGTTCTAACTACTTTGTGTAAAGGTAAAGGATGGAGCAAGATTTGTTTTGTTACATCAGTCATTCCCGTTAGTGCTGTGCTAACGTATGCACCGTTATTGATACAGTTCCCGCATGTACACCGCCAGAGGCGTTGCTAGACATAAAGCTCTACTGGGGCACAGGCCCCCAATTACTTTTTTTCTTGAAAGCCTGCTGTGTACAAGAAGTGAGCCATACAATGCACTATACACATTTTCTTTTGCTTAACCCACTATTCCTACACTGCAACAAGTACTGGGAAAGGTAAACGTGTAGAGATATTAATAGGCATATTTATGAAAATATTTATCTAAGTATCTTCTACATACTTTACATGAACATTCTCAACATGTTTTATGGCATATAATAAAATAAAAACGGAGAGAACTTTCTTGCAGATTTGCATTCTTCTACATTACACAATGATAATAATGACTAATTAAATCTTTTTTTAAGAATTTACAGTTTCAACATGTCAAGAAACCAGTCGTTTTATGACAACAACTAAAATTAAGAGTATATATATTCTAAAAGAAAACAAAGTAGCCTATTCCCCAGTTTCCATGCCAAGTTCACCTCTGGTTCCCTTGAGATTTTCTTATGGGGTTTTCGATTTATGTGTAAAATATAGCCTTTGGTAAACATAACTTGACTATACTTTGACGTTTTTGACTTGCATAAAGTTGGCTTGACGTTGGACGTTCGATATTCGCAAATTTAGGTACCGTCTCTAAAGTTATATGCGACATTTGTATACACATTTCTAACTTAAATAGCAATTGAAGAGAATGACTTACAGTCATAAAACCAACTGTAAAGTGTTTATCTAGGTGTCAGCTATGATTCACACCTTTTAGATTTTTGATATTATTCAAATAAACTGTCAAATTATGTGTAAATATTGCTGTTTTCCACTACTGTATGGGACCATATCGGAATCTAGGCATAGGATAAATTATTGAATGACTGTAGATGAGAATATTATGTCCTAATGGAGAAATAAAATAAAAAAACTTTCTGAAAAGTTGAAAACTTGCTTTCTGCATTTTATTTGTCAGCTGGCCACAAGATAACTGCCTTGCTGACTCATCTGCCAACATTTTTTGTAATTGTGTGGAACTGTAATGTTTACTGTAAATGTTTATTTATGTACATGTTTAGAGATTGTGGGTGGGAGCCAAAGTAATTCACAATTATTTGCATAGGCAGCAATTCCAGTCAACCTTTTGAGCTCTGTTGAACTCTGTTTATGACATAGAAAGGCATATTTTGTATATAATCCCAGTAGTGAAAAAACATAGCAATATTTACACATGATTTGAATAAATTATAAAAAATGTAAAAGGTGTGCATCATAGCTGACATCTATTGAAGTTAGAAACGTGTATACAAATGTCGTATATAACTTTAGAGACGGTCCCTAAAATTGTGAATATCGAACGTCCAACGTCCAGCCAACTTTATGCAAGTCACATACTGTTCTAAAACGCAAATTACACGCACCCATAGCCAAAACGCAAATTTTGTAGTAGTTAATAAGAATTATATGTTATTTATATTTTAATAAGTTAATATGTTCATTCTTGAAAACAAGGGCCTAGGCCTATGTTTTTAATAAGTAACTAACTGTTAGATAAGGCAGTTTGGGGGGTGAGTGTGTACAGTGTTGTAGAACAAAACATCAAAGTATCATCCAGTTATGTTTACCACAGGCTTTATTTGTAGATTGTTTATCGTCTTACCTCCTCAAACTCATCATCTCTCTTTTCTGCTTCCCTGTCCCTGTTTCTTACAAAATTTTTCTGATGAGTTAAAATAAGATTATCGGTATTATTTAGAAACTTACTTTAGTTTCGTCATGTTTTTATAGCCTACCTCAACTGCATGCAGACCATAAACTGGTGCAGACACTGGACTTCTGCATGCACTGCTGCGCGCTGCAGTTGCTAGGATGCGCGCGCGCACACGTCAGTTTGTATTTTCTGTTAAACTGCGTTGATTTTTCAAGCATTGATTGGGTTACTACGTTGCATATAGATTCATTTCTTATTTTACGGGATTATCAATCTAAATACATTGACAAATATAATAAAATGTTAAAATTCAAGATTTTACTGGGGCACGGCTGATTTATACTGGGCCACGTGCATGTAAAAGGGGTCTAGCAACGGTCCTGTATTAGAAATATACACTTCGGTTTGTTGATGGACATACACTTGTTATTGCTGATGGGGAGGAATTACAGTTGCAACATCTCATAATGTACCTCAAAATGAGTAGTGTATCACAGAGAAATGTTCTGCTCAAGTCATCCTTGCAATGGAGGTTAGGGTTGAATAAATAGTTCTTCCAATGTTTCATCATCGATTCGGACTCGCGCTCGGATTCATATGGTAAAATCAACGTCATTGTTACTGACGTTACAGTGTGTACAATCGTTGAGCTTTAGAAAGCCTCCGGACGGGGCTGGAGTTCAGTTATGGTAATGACAGTTTAGCTTCTGAAACATGCACTGTAGATCAATCACAACAGACTGGGCCATCTGGCCAATCAGAGAGTAGGCTTGCGGAAAGGAGGGATTTAGAGGGACTGATTCATCTGTCGAGTCGTTTGAGAATCACTGAAAAATGTGGTGATGTGCAATGTATATTATGAGAAAATGAAACAAAATTGGGAGCCTTTAAAATAGCATAATAGAGGCGCTTTAATGACTTAAAGACCTCATGAAGTTGCTTGATGAGCACAGTTGTCCATTAATCATGCATTGTCCATCACTTCAGTCACTTGTGTCACTTGCAATTCTACATGGAATCCTTGACTACAGAAAAGTTTATTCATTCTGATTTCCTCAGAATTGGAAAGTTCTGCACATCTCCCACCCCTTGTGCATTTGTTTGGTAAAGTCAGTGTTTGGTAAATTGTATGACTTAATCTGGCATGCTGTATTTTACAAGTGAAATAAGATATTCACTGGGAAAAACATGCAGGACTTTATTTTATCATGAAAAGTGGGCATTATACACCAGGTTGGAACCTGCAAGTTTGCTAAAATAATGTCTAAAAAGCTATTTGGCTATTTTTTAACATAGCCTGTGTGGATGATGCCAGAGAAAATAGAAAATCATTTCAAACGAAGAGTTATTATATGAATATTTTGATGTTTTTTAAGAGATAAATAAATAAATAAAAGGGGAAAAAAATGGGTCAATTTTGATTTCATGTTGTCTATAGATATGTTAGTCAATTTTAAGCAATTACAGCATCTCAGCTCCACTTAACACATTTTACCATGTTTATATCTATTCTGCAGAATTCCACAGATTATCCCCCAAACAGCAGTTCATTATGTATTACATAAAATTGTAGTAGTGAGCGAACTTTAACCTCGCTCTGATAAACAACATAGCAGTCAGCAAGCAGACAAACCCATTAGCTCACTCCCTTCCATGGCCAGGACACGGGACTCTAATGGCTTATTACTGAAATAAATGTGGTTATTCCCTTTTCTATTAGTGCAGTGCAAGCGTACCCTCTCTGACACACTAGATTAATGTGTGTGTTAAAGCAGCACAATTAGATAAAGGCTCCGTCCTTTAGCCACCGCTACAGAGGCAGTCAGCTAATATCTGTGCTGTGTAGAGGCATGTTTTCCCTGTTTCCTGTAAAAAAGACATATCTGGTTCCTAAATAGATTTTACCCTGCCAAATGACTCTACCAGAAAGCAATTACTGCAGGTTTGCGTCGGCTGATTGTCCATGAGTCACTTTGAGCATTTTAGCATACTATATTTAACCTGACTTTTCCACTGGTCTTTGCAAGCCCACAGCTTATTCAAGGAGGGGGCAGGCAGTATGAATGGGCACCCAATTACCTACTACTTACCTGCTCTTAAAGTGACAGGAAAATTGCAGGGCCTGCCCATATTCTCTATTGTAGAATGAGTGGCCAGATCCAGATGCTGCCGCTCAGTCACCCTCAGGAGCTGTCAACCAAACACGTTAAGTCTGCCTTTCTCTAAACATTTCCTCTTGTTTCGTTTTAATTATGAATCAGGTTTTGAGATGTACTTTCAACAGCAAGGCGCCAACTTCTTTAATAAGTAAATTACATAAATCTTGCAATCGACATTACATGTCATCTGAGCTGCGTTTCGAGTTTGTTCATTTATTCTGGATGAGATTTGATAAACAGATAAATGGATAAGAAAATTACTCTGATTTTAAAGTGCCCCTATTCTGCTATTTTATTTTGTTTTGGAGGTCTCCAACAACAGGTTTACATGCATCAAATGTAATTTTCTCATAATATACATTGCACATCACCACATTTTTCAATGATTCTCAAACGACTCGACTCTCTCTAAATCCCTCGTTTCCTCAAGCCTACTCCCTGATTGGCCAGATGGCCCAGTCTGTTGTGATTGGTCTACCATGTACAGAGCGTGTTTCGGAATCTAAACGGCCATTACCATAACAGAATTTAAGCTCCATCCGGAAGCTTCCTAAAGCTCAGCGATTGTACACACTGTAAAGACAGTAACAATGGTGATTTTACCATATCAATCCGAGTCCGATGATGAAACATTGGAAGAACTAGTTATTCAACCCGAACCTCCATTGAAAGGACGACTTGAGCAGGATGTTTCTCAGTGATATACTACTCATTTTGAGGTACATTATGAGATGTTGCAACTGTAATTCCTAACCACAGCATTAACAAGTGTATGTCCATCAACAAACTGGTGTGTATAATTCAAATTTATTGCGGTGCACATGCGGGAACATGCGGGAAAAGTCCTTCTATCTTTTTCGGCCCTAAAAGTAGAAAAAAAAAAGAAAAAAAACGTCCTGCACGCACTCCTCCATATAATGGCAGTGAATGGCGACCAGGCTAAAACTTTACGAAAAGGATACAAAAGTATCACGCAATGATACAGGGAGATGCGCGCCATATATGGAAAGTGTTCAGCCGCTCATGCTTACTATAACTTGCACTGTTGTCATGGTACCCAGGATAAGCACACACACACACACCATTTTGAGAAATTAGGCTCAATAGAAACAAACACGACTCTCGTCTTTTCTATAAGGTATATGATAAGAAATAATACAATAATACTAATAATAAGGTAAACCGCCCGAAGTGAATGTTGTGTACCGCGTATTGCGTGAGCAGTTCTCTTAATGAAATTAAAACTGGTGTCTTGTTAATAAAGGAACGGATACTGTCAATTAGGGAAATACTTCCAGTAGCCTATTAGGCAATTATTCAAGGTGGTAGAACAGATTAGTCGTGTTACCTCTCTTAGCCGGAACTGTTGCCCCACACACTCTACAGAGTGTAGTTTGCTGCTGCTCGTCGGACAGCTTAAATCCGAACCAAGTCCAAATAATGGATGTTGCACCTGTCTTTTTCACCAGGTCCTCCGCTTTCAGCCATGTTTACTCAAGATGACGAATACGATGATGCGTTGCAGCCAGTTGCAGCTCGTGGCTCGAAATTTCACAGCTAAATTTCCGAGATTTGAGAAGCAGTCGTCAGTAAAATGATTTTCGCGGGTAGACAACGTACAAAATAGGCGGGTATAAATGTATTTTCTAGTGACAAAGAACTGTCACACAGTGGGATTCGAAATACAAACGACTCGTATAGGCGATTCAGAGTCGATTCTTTCTTTTGGGAGACAATAACTTTATTTATTGTGCACTTTTGACTTCTTTGCAGAACGTTTACATTCACAAACAGCTATATTATGCACTGCATGAAAGGGAGTATTCGAAAAAACATAATAGGGGCACTTTAATACAGTCACTTTATAATTATTAAAGACAATATAGTAAAATAAAGAGTGTGACTTTGGAAAAGGATAACCTGTTTGTGCAACAAATGGCAGTTTAAAGATGCTTGGTGTGAAAAACAATTAGAACTTGAAAATAAATATAATTTACCGGTAACACTTTATTTGGATGGTCCCTTTTAAACATTCTGTTGATTATAACTTTGCATGTAACTTTGCAATTGCCAGCTAACTCTCATTGGAGTATTATTAGAGTGTCTGCTTAATATCTGCAAACTCTTTATTGTGATGGTCCCCCAACAGACATTCTACTGACTATAAGTAACTTTGTAACTACACGTCAACTTATTCTAACTCTAACCCTACCAGTCTACTAATACTCTACTAACACTCTAATGAGAGTTAGTAGACATGTAGGTCCAATGTTACTTTTAGTCAACAGAATGTGTTAAAGGGACCATCAAAATAAAGTAAAAAACCCATTTACCAAATTCATCACATAAAGACACTATGATTTAATGTTTTTTTTTTTTTACTTTGTTTTTACTTTGCAATTGTATTGTTATAGTTGCTCAAATTATTTGGTTGTTCACCAAAATCAGTCAGAGCACAGAGCCAAATCAGAAATGCACATGCAACATGCAGTATTCACTTCTCAGAAGTTATGATTGTTCATACTTTTGCAGGGAAGAACATTTATCTTCTGTTGAAGTTTTATACAGTGAACATATGTTACAGAATCCCTGTTTCATAAAAAAAGACTCAGCGTCTGTTCCACAGTCTTTCTGTGAAATGTGGGAGTTTTGATTGAGAAAGAATAAAACTTAGTCTTCAACATGTATTCGCACCTATTTCGAAAAACAGTACCTTACAACACGCTGCAAACCAATTAGTTCTCTCAACCTTTCTCTGATTCAGCTGTTTTCTAGAAAAGAGGGCATGTTTAATTAGCTAGAAAGCAGAAAGGTTTACGTGGGTGCAATATTGTTGGAACGTTCTGACTATTCACTTTTATTTTTTCTGAAGGTTCCTGTGATTCATGGCTATATTTAACTGATCCTTTAATTATAATTGCAGTCCAGGTTTTTACAATGTAGGGGTTGTGATGGATTAATTAAATTCAAATTCTATAAAACTTAAGGAGCACGGTTCAGTTAGCCACTGCTAATATGCTGTACCACTATCTTTCTCCAATTGACAGCCACACATACAGTATAAATCACAACTATGTGAAGTACATTTTATAGCTCAGCTCAAAAACTTTCCCAGAACTGAGTGCCCATGAGTAAAGATGGTAGCTGAACAAATGAGATGAATAAGAATAAATTGGACTTTCTCCAGGTTTTGTTGAACAATAATATCACGTCAATTTTCAAGTCAGTGAAAATTCAGTCAATTTGGGAAACATAATTATACATATACCATAAGATCCTGGTAGAAATATAATCAAGCTGTTTTATTGGGCAATTGTAGTTAAGAGGCTGAATCCACAAATACCTTAAGTGGTTGAAGTGCAATATAGAACGCTCAATGCTATTGATCCTGCGTGTGACACCTTTGCATATTCAGGCAGACAACATAATGCCCTGTTTGCATGTGCTAGTGGTAAGAGTGACAGCGCCACAAGCGCTAATCCAGGCCTGTTAGCACTGCCACCCTTAAGGATTTCTCTATCAATTTCCCTCTCTGTGACCTTGTGGATTTGGTTTCAAGGTCACAGCAGTATTGATCTGGGCTCAGGTCAGCTCAATGGGCAGGTAGAGCTGAGGTTAGCAGAGAGGTCTCTCATGGGGCGGATTTGTCCCTCATGCAGATCGATAGGACATGTGGTTGACGGTAGACAATCACAGGAGAGTCACTGTGTTTAGCACTCAGCATTAGCATAGCACAAGAGACATTCTCCTTTCTGTGTAGCAGTGGCGAGCAGTGACTTTAACCGAGTATGCTGAGTGGTGCGTCAGGTCAAAAAAGCGCAGATACGTAACATTGGATGGCTTTATTACTTACTCTCATGACACATAGCAACACAGCTAAAACTATTCTTAACCCTTGTGACTCAATTAAAAAAGTTACACATAGGGGTAGCCTAGAAATCTAGACGCACCCTAGCGGCAGCAAATATAATTTGCAGCCAGGGCGTCTAGCAACTCTCTGTTGGCTTGCGAGCTGGAAAAACCAAACTCTAGTCAGGCCAATCACATCGTGTATAGAGTCGGTGGGCGGGCTTAACATAATGATGGCATCATTATGTTAAAAGTGCGGCGGTTCCGCATGCTACTTGAAAACAAAGAAGCTGGCGAACAGCGGTCTTTCGAACCGGCTTTGGCCGCGACTCTAGAAGACTTGGAGTTAAGCTTGGAGTTAAATTATCTGACGACATTGCACACCAGTTACGCTCGTCAGACGTAGCGTAAGCATTTTAAACACGAGAGGCACTTTCAACACTTTCCGTAAGTTGAATATGGAAGGCAATCGTCCGGAAGCTAGATAATTTACTTTATAAAGTTTTAAATATGGATATTTTTCTTACACAAACGCATCGATTCGCTTCAGAAGGCCTTTATTAACCCCATGGACCCGTGTGGAGCACGTTATATGACGAACAGATGGTTTTTATGGACAGAACAACAATCACTGCCATTATAAAGCTTGAAAGAGCCAGGACTTTTTTAATATAACTCAGATGTTATTTGTCTGAAAGAAGAATGTCATATACACCTAGGATGACTTGAGGGTGAGTAAATCATGGGCTAATTTTCATTTTTGGGTGAACTAACCCTTTAAAACAGATCTGGCTTGATTTGTCAAGTTTGCCAAAAAGGAAAGTAATTTTAGAAGAGAAGCAAGATAATAAATTTCCACTGTAATGATATATGTAAATGATATGATCAATAAGTCATGATAACATATGTTTTTCTATTACTTTAACTCATCAAAATAATGTAACCAATTTCAACTTCATTTTTAAGTTATACAAGATTCAACTAGATTTAAAAACAAATTGAGTTGAAATGACTTGTACAGCTAATTTGATTATATTTTAAAATGTAAGGCAGCAACTGAACTGTTGAATTAGGGGAAATATTTTTACAGTATTGATGAAAGAATATTTTTTTCTTTGGACTAATGTGAAACAATAAATTGTGTACAATAATACCAGAAATGTATAGTCAGTTTTGAGTTGACTTTGTTGACTGCTGACATGTGATACATGTTGATACTATACATTTTGATTTGCTGATTATTTTGGCTTAAAATCATTTGTAAACATGGATCATGTTAAATGTGGCATAGTAAAAAAACATGTTTTCATACATGGAGAGAGTCTCTGTGCTTGTGTGTTAGCCATGCAGTGTACTGGTCACCCATCCAGTGTTACCCTGCCTTGTGGACAAGTGGTTTAGAAAATGGATGGATGGAAGAATTTTTACTGAATTCTGATGCCAAATGGCTTCCGTACCAAAAGCTCTAGTGTGAAAGTGTCCTAAGTCAAGAACTGTGAGGTCAAATGTATCTTCAGATTACTGATTCACTTCAGATTACTATTTTAAGATACTGTTTGAAAGCAGACTAAAGCGCTGCTCTTCACCCTTTGTACATGCAGGTCAGCCAAAGCTCAGGCCGTTGTAGAGAGTGAGCAAACTCTTGCTGTGTCGACTGAACGAACCTCTGACTGCTGAAGGGCGAGATATAAAGAGTTTTCACTTTCTAAACACTGAGAAAGAAAGATCAGTGCCCAGACATCCGGGTGGGATTGTCCATCATAACATAACCATAGAAACCTTAGAACTACCTGTTTGTGTGTAATGTCTTTAAGCATGTATTTATTGCCTTTACCAGCACCAGCAATAACAGGAAGGTTTATGTTTATTTAGAAAGTGTTACTGTTTAAAGGGGGGGTGAACGTTTTTTACACTGTTAAAGACTTGGATTCCCATGCTAAACATGGACCAAGTTTCAAAAATTACGTTTGACGTTTGATGGAGTATTTCTGTGCCAAAAATACTCCTTCTGGTTTCTCACAAGTTTCGAAAAGCTTTTTCGAGTATGGGTCTGCGTGACGTCAACAAGGGCGGAATTTCCTTATACGGGCCGTACGGGCACTTCTCCCGGAAGGGCGCGCGTGCACCCGTCGACCAGAGCGAGAGAGTGAAAGCAGCACGCCCATCAAAGTGCTTTGCTTTGGGAAGTCGTCGGCTGCGCTGTGCTGCACAGGTCACAGGACTTCAAGAAATAAACAATGTCACAAAAGAAGTGTGTTTTTGGTTGCCAGGGCAAGACAACCCTGCACAGCTTTCCAAAGAACCTAGCGTTAAGGGACCAGTGGATGGAGTTTGTTTTTCCAGAGCAGCAACGGAGTTGAACAAGTGTTTTTGTTTGTTCCCTGCATTTCGGCGACGATTGTTTTATAAACAAGGCCCAGTTCGACGCCGAATTTGCAGATCGTCTAATGCTTAAGGATGGAGCGGTCCCAACGATAAAGGTTCATGGTCGTGGATTGGAACCGCAGGCGGTGAGTAAAACTGCTTCAAATGTCTTTGTGTTGTTGGCTATCGGCGCGTAAGCACATCAAGTAAACAACATGATCACGTATAGTTCATTTATCAATGGAGCATGCGATGTATGGTGTGTGTGTTTAAATACATTTGTTTAGCTGGCCAAACTGGCATCGAACTGCACTTCCCACATGTACACCTTTAAAGAAAAAAAAATACGACGACATAATTAAAGTAGAAATTAGTAATTTACAAAAGCCGCTAAGCAAATATATACAGTACATACCACATAGAGACGTCCTGCTTCAATTTCAGCCTCAGGATCTGATTCTGGATCATAAATGTATGGCTGAATCTGATTGTTAGCCATGGTTTATTTTGGATAAAAAAATTTCCCCATGTTTAAGGATGTAACAGCTTTCAGACGCTCTCAACGCAATAGCTGCGTGCGCTCGTCATTCTTTAGCTCCGCCCACACGACACGCCTCCCGCCGCTCTGTTTTATTTGGAAATACTCTGTACAGCGTATCTTTCTTTTCTAAATATAATAAAACTAAAGACTTTTCGGAGATATGAAGGATGCAATACTACTCTATAGGTGCTCAAGTTTGACATGAGATTGACAGAAACTGAGTGTTTAATAAATATAAATGTGCGATTAGTCGAATGATGGCTTAAATGAGCGACTACTAGTTGACTAGAAAAATCTTTAGTCAGGGGCAGCCCTACTAATTTTTTGTTATTATTTTAACAATAAATCTATTGTGTTTTAGAGAGAGACAGAAAATAATAGAATATATTATTAAAATAGGCTGGACTCAATGTGCCTGAGCTGTTGGAACACTTTTGACATTAAACTGAGAGAAAAGGTAAACCAGCATAACAGAAATTTTCTGACATCAGCTGTTCTCCTTGCAGATGTGTAAATTAATGCAAAAACCCCAGAGAGAGAGAGAGAGAGAATTTAGTTTTAGTTTGACCCCTGTACATGAGTATTTGTTACTCGAGCAAGTCTCAAGTCTGTAAGAAAGAATGTAGGTAAAGCTGCAGAATCCTCATTGTAAAAACTCATCTAGATTCATGAGTATATTTGTCAATATCTCTCTCTCTCTCTCTCTCTCTATATATATATATATATATATATATATATATATATATATATATATATATATATATACACTCACCTAAAGGATTATTAGGAACACCTGTTCAATTTCTCATTAATGCAATTATCTAATCAACCAATCACATGGCAGTTGCTTCAATGCATTTAGGGGTGTGGTCCTGGTCAAGACAATCTCCTGAACTCCAAACTGAATGTCAGAATGGGAAAGAAAGGTGATTTAAGCAATTTTGAGCGTGGCATGGTTGTTGGTGCCAGACGGGAAGGTCTGAGTATTTCACAATCTGCTCAGTTACTGGGATTTTCATGCACAACCATTTCTAGAGTTTACAAAGAATGGTGTGAAAAGGGAAAAACATCCAGTATGCGGCAGTCCTGTGGGCGAAAATGCCTTGTTGATGCTAGAGGTCAGAGGAGAATGGGCCGACTGATTCAAGCTGATAGAAGAGCAACTTTGACTGAAAAAACCACTCGTTACAACCGAGGTATGCAGCAAAGCATTTGTGAAGCCACAGCACGCACAACCTTGAGGCGGATGGGCTACAACAGCAGAAGACCCCACCGGGTACCACTCATCTCCACTACAAATAGGAAAAAGAGGCTACGATTTGCACGAGCTCACCAAAATTGGACAGTTGAAGACTGGAAAAATGTTGCCTGGTCTGATGAGTCTCGATTTCTGTTGAGACATTCAGATGGTAGAGTCAGAATTTGGTGTAAACAGAATGAGAACATGGATCCATCATGCCTTGTTACCACAGTGCAGGCTGGTGGTGGTGGTGTAATGGTGTGGGGGATGTTTTCTTGGCACACTTTAGGCCCCTTAGTGCCAATTGGGCATCGTTTAAATGCCACGGCCTACCTGAGCATTGTTTCTGACCATATCCATCCCTTTATGACCACCATGTACCCATCCTCTGATGGCTACTTCCAGCAGGATAATGCACCATGTCACAAAGCTCGAATCATTTCAAATTGGTTTCTTGAACATGACAATGAGTTCACTGTACTAAAATGGCCCCCACAGTCACCAGATCTCAACCCAATAGAGCATCTTTGGGATGTGGTGGAACGGGAGCTTCGTGCCCTGGATGTGCATCCCACAAATCTCCATCAACTGCAAGATGCTATCCTATCAATATGGGCCAACATTACTAAAGAATGATTTCAGCACCTTGTTGAATCAATGCCACGTAGAATTAAGGCAGTTCTGAATGCGAAAGGGGGTCAAACACAGTATTAGTATGGTGGTCCTAATAATCCTTTAGGTGAGTGTATATATATATGTTGTGGTACTTGCTTTCCTTCTGCATATATTCACTTATATTCAGAAGTCACTTTTTTCAACTTGTGATTCAATTTCTAGCACTGTAGTTGTTGCAAACAGGGCGGGGCAGAGCGCCATGGGAACGGACCTGCGTGCCACATGGTCTCGAGTCCCACAAAAGAGCTTTGAAATGATGACAGTGAAGGAGGAGAGAGAACCAGGCCTGGGACAGGCTGCCGCTGCTGCTTTACTTTACTTTCGTTTTGTTATTTGTTTATTTTTTGTTACAGTAGTCATTAAATATTTGCTTTGGTATAACTAAAGCCATCTTATATTTGAAAAACCTCTACAAAATGCCTTATTTTCAAAAATGTCATTGTAGTCAATTCATTGGTATTTAACAAATTTGATTGTTGTTTGCTGCAAAACCATGTGCTTTTTTTTTTTTTAAAAACCTCTAGAGCTGTTCTTTAATGTAGGTTATGTCCGTTTGCAGCACAGGAAACGCTGTTGTGTTTAAATCCTACTTGCGAAATCCTGTCATTGCCACTGTAATGATTTTCTTTAGCCTTAGAATGGGCAGAATTATGAGGCTGACAACATTTCTTTTTGCCAGTGACTGAAACTACCTCAGTTTGTTCCATTTCATCATACTCCTCCATCTTGCTTAGTTAAAATTTCTTTAAACAGGATACAAAATTGCAGCTCAACAATTGAAAGCCGGCTCATAAGCACGCCGTCATTAATCTTGAAATCATATGACTTGATTCACGTCTTCTGATTGGTTCTGTGAACTTAGAGGCTTTTGCTGGCCAAGGGAATTGCCAACGAACCGGTAATTCTGAATGGGCTGAGGCTGGGATTTTTATTTAATGAACGTATACTATGAGTGGAGATCATTCCCTTAATATCGTTATCTAATTTTTGACGGAGGTGGCGTTTAGTGGCTTATGAAGTTTTCATTTGTTTTGGATTACTAGACATTACATTGCACATGCACATGAATTCGGGCACTGGTAACCTACATGGCAATGTTCTCGATGTACTGTACAATGTCAGCACAGATAGCTTTATGACCATTTTTTTAATGTGATGTAACAGTATTATGATAAATACTTTGTTACATATCCCTGCAACATTTCAGGCATACATTTTTTATAAATGTTAGCAAGATTGTGTTCATTACCAGACTAGCGATGTATGTTTATGCTAAAATATAATTAAATAATCGCGTCATTGTGTATTGATTTGGCTCGTAAGATTTATGTTTTGCACTTCAGAACTTCCGGTAAGGGAATATAAGTGAGCATTGATGGTCCTTGATTTTCATTGTGGGACTTTTTAGGGAGCAAACTTTTCAGTGCACTGGAAGGATTTTGCACTTGAGACAGCCCTTAAAATGGTCGACTCCCTGATCAGTGCACTGACTACTGAACTTGGGAGCTGATTGAGATACACCCTCTGTCTGTGAAGTCATTGACTGACTGGGTAACGAGGCACCAAGGTAGATACCTTAGTTTTCAGGTGCAGCCTTTGTATTTCAAAAGATTAGTGTGATCGGAATAATTGCTCACAGCTGCACTGACGTCTATATGCTCAAATAGAGCCTTAGCGCACAGAGACTATGTTCATGTAGCAGCATAATACAGTTGTTAGTCCTGTTTCTAAAGTGCATTTTCATGCACTTTAAAATGTCTGTTTTGGTTTAACTAAAGGAATGATTTGTCTTTTTAGAATGTCATGTAAACACTTTAGTCTGGTTTTTGCAAAGTTATAGTAAAAGACCTAGATAATGCAACCGTAGCTCGGCTTTGTCCAGCATGTATTCATTTTAATTAGACTACAATTGCTCTTTGTGTTGTGCACACACTGTTTACACTAAGAAAGATAACTATAAAGATAACTATAACAATACTTTTTTATCTTATACATAAATACACAATTCTCACCATTAACTAGTTGCTTATTAGCATGCATATTACTAGGATATTGGCTGTTTATTAGTACTTATAAAGCACATATTAATGCCTTATTCTGCATGACCATATTCTACATCCCTCAATCCCCCAATACCTAACTACCTTACTAACTATTAATAAGCAGTAATTAGGAATTTATTAAGGCAAAAGTTGTATTTAATAGTGAGAATTGGATCCTAAACTAAAGTGTGACTGTGTATATTTATGAAGAAAGAGAAAAATATGTTAAATAACTGAATACCCTAAAACACTCAACACCCGCAAATAACATATCTTTCTGATTATAAGGTTTATTTTTTTTTATTGTTGTTTGTCTACTTTTTGTTTTAAGTCGGTATGTGTATTTTGTACAATCTGTGTATGTATACCACTTGTTCCTGCGATTAAAAAATTGTTAATGTATACTTCTATAGACAGACAAAGACTCTAGCTTGAGTATGCTAAAACCTGTCAACTATAATAACGCATATACACTTACTGTAAAGATACTTCCCAGTTGCAACTGTCCTCAAGATTATTAACCCTTTCGCATGTACGATCAAACCGGTCTTGGCTGGTCCCTGGAGAGCGTACGATCACACCGGTGTGATTAGAACGTTCAGTGCATCACGTGATCAACTGCTAAATTCAAATGTGCTTTCGCGTGTTGGCTTATAATTAGTTTTATTCATATCAGATTCACATTGTGTAAGTAACTTTAAAGTTTACTCTATTCTTCTCCCAGTTCACCGGCCATTTACTTTCATGTATTTCAGGAGAAGTGGATGAATTTGCATGTTGTAAATCCAAATAGATCCGATTCTCTGAACTGCGGCACAAATTAAAATGGCGGCACCCATCGCACATACGTATAGCTCAACTAACATGATCGTTATAAAGGTGTTTAAACAACAAAACAAATCCACTTTTACACCCATATTTTAAAATTGGAATATCAGATATTTCATGCTATAGTTAACAAACTTAAAATAATATAATATATAATATAAATATTTTTAATAAAAAAGGAAAAATTAAATAAAAGCATCAGTCATACAGCACTATTGTGACTGCGGTGTGTCACGTGACAAGCATTGACGCGACACCATGGAAACAATAAAGTGATACGTTCTTAATAACTGTCACCTTGAAAAACTCATGCTGGGGGGTTAGCCAGAATATTATGATACTTTTATGCTGCTGAAGTCTGAAAGCTCCAGTCCGCTTTTATTGTGATGGAAAAGAACGACCGACACGTTCTTCAGAATATCGAATTTTGTCTTCCACAGAGGAAAGAAAGAAAAAAAGTCATAGAGGTTTGGAATGACATGAGGGTGAGTTAATGACAGGATTTTTTTTTTAGCATTTGGTCAGAGGAGGGAATAAAACTGAAGCCTTTCAGAGCACCTATCTGAGAGGATGAAAGCAGCAGGAGGGTCCTGAAATGACTGAGCAAAGCAGACAGAGCAGAGCATCCCAGCAGAGAGCCATATCTCTGCTTTTTTGGCCAGAGATATTCTCAAACACAACACAAAGCTAATGCTCTTCAACATCAGTGGAGGAGATGAAAGACAACGGACTTTAGACATAGAGAGATATCAGACTGTGAATGAAAAGATTTTCAGTGCTCTCTCACTCTCTCTCTCTCTCTCTCACACACACACACACACACACACACACACTTATATAGGCCGATCAGGCATAACATTATGACCACATATTCACATATTGTGTTGGTCCCACTTTTGCTGCCAAAACAGCCCTGACCCGTCGAGACATGGACTCCACTAGACCCCTGAAGGTGTGCTGTGGTATCTGGCACCAATATGTTAGCAGCAGATCCTTTAAGTCCTGTAAGTTGCAAGGTGAGGCCTCCATGGATCGACTTGTTTGTTCAGCACATCCTCACTCAATTGGATTGAGATCTGGGGAATTTGGAGGCCAAGTCAACACCTCAAACTCGTTGTTGTGCTCCTCAAATCATTCCTGAACCATGTTTGCTTTGTGGCAGGGCGCATTATCCTGCTGAATAGGGCCATAGCTACCAGGGAATACCGTTTTCATGAAAGGGTGTACATGGTCTGCAACAATGCTTAGGTAGGTGGTACTTGTCAAAGTAACATCCACATGGATGGCAGGACCCAAGGTTTCCCAGCAGAACATTGCCCAAAGCATCACACTGCCTCCACCGGCTTTTTAACATAGAGCCTCCTGGTGCCATGTGTGCCTGGTGCCTGGTGCCATGTGTTCCCCAGGTAAGCAACGCACACGCACGCGGCCATTGCTCTGTGGTCCAGTTCTGATGCTCATGTGCCCACTGTTGGTGCTTTCGGCAGGGGACAGGGGTCAGCATGAGCACCCTGACTGGTCTGTGGCTATGCAGCCCCATACGCAACAAACTGCGATGCACTGTGTATACTGACACCTTTCTATCAGAACCAGCATTAACTTATTGAGCAATTTGAGCTACAGTAGCTCGTCTGTTTGCTCAGACCACACGGGCCAGCCTTCGCTCCCCACATGCATCAATGAGCCTTGGCCGCCCATGACCACTGCAAACCAGGAACACACAAGAGCTGTAGTTTTAAAGATGCTCTGACCCAGTCATCTAGACATCACAATTTGGCCCTTGTCAAACTGCTCAAATCCTTACGCTTGCCCATTTTTTCTGCTTCTAACACATCAACTTTGAGGACAAAATGTTCACTTGCTGCCTAATATATCCCACCCACTAACAGGTGGCGTGATGAAGAGATAATCAATGTTATTCACTTCACCTGATCGGTGTATGTGGTTTACTGTACAAACTGTATTCTATCCCCTCACACCAACCCTACTTCTAAACCTACCCTTCACAGAAAACATATATTTTTTTTTTTTTAAACTGAATTAAAACACTGTTTAGTATGTTCTTCGAGCCATTTGGTTTAAATTGTCATTATACACATTTGTGTCCTCATAAACCATACATTCAAGAACATACAAACACACTCTCTCTCTCTCTCTCTCTCTCTCTCTCTCTTTCTCACACACACACACACACCCATTGTCTGTCTTTGTGTTCACGTCTCCTCTCTCTGTCAGCTGCTGTTGTAGCTGTGAAATTCTTCTGTCAGTTCTTCTTATTCATCAATATTTTTTTCCTTGATCTTTTGTGATGAAATACTTTGTACTATGAAAACATATACTGACCTTAAAGCTTTCTTCCCAGTCCAAAAAGTACACCCTTGTGAAAAATAAGTGTTTATTTGTATTGAATGTGCACTTGCACTGTACTTCACATTTTAAAATGTACATGCAGTTAATGTAATATTAATTAAATAGAAGGCAACTATAAAGGGATAGTTCACCCAAAAATGAAAATTCTGTGATCATTTACTCACCCTCAAGTTGTTCCAAACCTGTATGAATTTCTTTTATTCTAGTGAACACAAAAGAAGATATTTTGAAGAAGTCCATTTCAACCTCAGATAAAAAAATAAAATAAAATAAAAAGGTAATTGAGATTTAAAATATTCCCAAATATGACTTTATATCTTTCAGTATCACTTTGTATATCACAATGTGACTTTATATAACTTTTTTACCCATAATTGCGCCTTCAAGTTGCAACTTTATTTCTCACAGTGTGACTTATTTTAAACTTCAAACCTTAATCTCACATTTACCTTTTTTACTTTTTGCTCTGAGACGGAAATGGGTTTTCATAGTTCTTAGCTGTGTATAGCACTTGAAAACCTTAACAACTTGAGTGGCACACTTCACCACAGATTGTTTTATGTAATTTAGGCTTTGCAAAGATGAAAGGATAGGGCTATTATATACTATATTGGACTTGACAGTTTGTAAGTGCAGCAAAGCACTGTATCTCATTCAGATGTGAAGAGGCACATAAAAGGCACAAAAGCAAGAAAACAAACCCTCACCAATATTATAAATGGAACTCAAGGAAGATGATTTGGCCCCTTTAAATATCTTTAATGTGTCATTAGTCTCTCATTTTCTGAGTAGACTGTATTTAAACTCTCCACTCTTTGTATGACTCTGTCATAGCTGTGAATTACAGAATTTTATGATGGTCATTATGTTTATTTCAGCTACATTGCTAACGCAGCATGCTATATGAGCAGTCATTACCAGCTGAACATATGGCTGCTAATATGATTAATCTTTGCTTCAAGAGAAAGGGAATTTCTACATATTTCTGAGATTAAAACAGAGAGAAACATATGCATTTATTTAAAAGTGGTGCCATATGGACATTTCAGAGTAGATGCATAAATATAAAGGCTGAGAATAAAGGCTATCATCAAAAGGCTGAGAATATCAATAGTTGTTTAACTATATAACCAAACTTTAATACTAAATAAGTCTGAAATAATAAGAGGTTATACACCTTATTTTAAGGTGTCTCGGTTGCAGTGTAATTATACATTTAAATGTGCATATGCATAATTTACTGGTTTAAACCTGCAGTCCGTAACATTTTTTTTTTTTAAAGGGGGGGTATCACACAGTTTATGTCAATCTCATGTCAATCTTTCGTTTTATCATATTTATAAAAGAAAGATACGCTGTACGAGTCTTTCCGAATAAAACCGAGCGGCGGGAGGCGTGTCGTGTGGGCGGAGCTAAAAAGCCACGAGCGCGAACAGCTATTGCGTTGAGAGCGTCTGAAGGAGCAGCAGCAACAACGACTACAGCAGGACGTCTCTATGTGGTAACGTTATGTACTGTAACTGTATATATTTGCTTAGCGGCTTGTGTAAATTACTAATTTCTACTTTCATTATGTCGTCTGAATTTTTTTTATTTGATGTGATATGAGCTAAGTGATCGTTAGATTTAATCACCGTTGGTAGCGCAATTTATGCCGTGTTCCAAGCAACCCGTAACCTGTGTTTTTCCAACCTTCTACCCGTGGAAGTGCATTGGAACAGCAGTCAAACCCGTGACTTCCCACCCGTGAACTCGTACTAGATCGATGTACTCCCAGTTACGAGCTCTGACGTCACATAGCCCGCGAAACAACAATGGCAGCGCCTACGGATGCGGTTTTTTTAATGAAAGTCGTACATGAAAAACCAAATTGTTTATTAAAATAAGGTCCGCCATGCTTTGTTTACATCTAGCTACCACAATTCCTTGCGCTCAGGCAGTTTGGCAAAAACCTGCCTGGAACGCAGCATTATTGTCATGCTTTTTTTCTCAGTTGGTCAGAACAAAAGTGGCAGACATGTTTCTTACTTGTTCAGGTGACATTTTCCAGTGAAAATAGGTGATTCCAAAGTAATATATCCACACCAGTGTGGTGAATGAATGACAGCCACACAAACTCCTCAAAACATTAGATTCATCCGCGCTGAGAAGCCGTGCCGATGCACAACCTACGTAAAGATGATAATTTCGTAAAAATAACTGCAATTGCAGGTTTCCAACAGAGATGGCGACAAAGAGGCATAACTTATGGACTGCAGCTTTAAGTAAGTACATTTACCATGCGTAATATTATAGTATGCAATTCTGAAAACTGCCTCTCTCTCTCTATCACCTGCAGGACAGACTCTGTACTGGCCCTGATGGGAACAGACCAGCATTCTGACATCACTGCAGAACTCTGGATAGCAAAAAAGAGAGAGAAAAAGTTATCTCAGAGTGCTAAAAGCCAAATACGCATAACTCAAGGTGTGTGATTGAGTTTTAAAGTAAGGAGAGAACTGCTAATCCCTGCTGCAGGGGTGGGTGCTCTCCTTCATGTCCATTTCCCTGGGCTCTGATTTAATACCTCTTTGCTGTTCATCAAACACATCCAGGGATCCACAACCTGTTTATAGTCACCAATCTTAAAATACACCACACCAGGGTACAGACCCAAAGTCCCTGACAACAGGCTAAAAACATCCCTCTGTCATGTAAAATCAATTTTCAGGTGTTGCATCGTCATGGTAACTGCTAGTGACATTTGCCTCTCACTTTCTCCATTTTCTAATCTGAAAATACTGATTTCTTTTCTTTTCTTTTTACCCAATGAAACAAACCAGCTCTTTGTAAAAGTGAAGAATATTAGGACTATTCTTATTGAATACCAACTGTTTTTAAAACATAATTATTTTAAATATTAATTATTAATTTATATGAATATATGAGTTATTACAAATATTAATTATTTAAATTATTAATTATTTAAATTATATTAAAAATATAACTATAACTAAATATAAAACCTTTTAGAAAACAATATGTAAAAAAGATTTAAAATTAATTAGAAGTAATAAATAACTTAATACATTTTTTCATTATTAATGACCTTTGAGCCCTCTTCTCATGTATCAAATACAAATGGATGAACCAAGAACACCTCAAATACAAAGGATATTGCAGCCTGTGACAGCTTTTATATATAACTTTTAGGTTTTTCTAATCTTTTAACTGTCTGTTTGACAAGCTACATCCTTCATAGTTGGACCCTGTTCTGTGACTTATTAGACAAGTACACATAATCAGTAGATATCAAACGATCTGTAACTATGTAATACTATCAATACGATATAAAAAACATGTTTTACTCACATAAGTGTGTTGCACCATTCCTGTCGTTTCCTATATAGAAGGCACAGCATTGTGTTTTAATCTCAGTATGTCTGCAAATCCAGTCTCGACCTGTGTCTTGTTTACAAACGATTCCGCGGTGAAATGAAGCGAACAAACGGGCAATGTCTTACACACGTGAGCTGGAACTTCATTAAAAATAAAGTTCAACCACACATTCCTAATATTGGAATACGAAGGAAGCTTATGCAGCGACTGTGTTCTTCTACAACCAGGCACAGCGCAATATCTTGCTATCTTTGGCATGTTTATTGCTCGGTAGCGCGATCTGTTTAGCTCCACGAGTCGGTGTGGGGGGCTACAGCTTATTCTTATGTTGAGGGGGCATTTAACCACACTCTGATGTCACAGCTTGGCACATTCTGAGATCGAGCGTTTGCTGGGCATGCTGTCAATAAAAGCTTTTCTTTGACTAACAAGGAAGTTTTCAGCTCCAAAACTTACAGGATATTCTTATATCACGATGAACTTTTATATATCAAAGGCTGAAATGAAAAGTTGATTTCTCAATTCATGACCCCTTTAAAGGGATAGTTCACCCAAAAATGAAATCTTCTTCTTTCAGATGAATACAATCAGAGTTATATTAAAAAATATCATTGCTCTTCCAAGCTTTATAATGGTAGTGAATGGCAGTCCTGATTTTGAAGTCCAAAAAAGTGCATCCATCCATCATAAAGTAATCCATAGGACTCCAGTAGGTTAATAAAGGCCTTCTGAAGCAAAGTGATGGGTTTTTGTAAGAAAAATATCCATATTTAAAACTTTATAAACTAAAATAACTAGTTTCCGGCAGACGGCCTACACAAGACGACTTACGGCAAAAGAGTAACCCCTGACGCGATGTATGACGTAGGATGTAGGAGTAGCATAAGTTTCGACGCATTTCGTGGTTCAAACAAATAGGGCTGGGCAACAAACTCAAGCTCCTCTTTTTTTATATCGAAATCCTCCAACATTTCTCTTTTAAAAATTCTTGTTTTATACTTATAAATTCTAGGATTTTTGCTCAATCCTCTGCGCATCCGCATTCTTCAATACACATGCGTCAGGTCAGGGGTTACTCTTTTGCCATAAATCGATGCATACCACTGTCTGTCAGAAGCTAGTTATTTTAGTTCATAAAGTTTTAAATAGGGATATTTCTCTTACACAAACTCTAGAAGGCCTTTTTGGATTCTTATGGATTACTTTTATGATTGGATGGATGCACTTTTTGTGTTCTTCAAAATCTCGTCCACCATTCAATGCCATTATAAAGCTTGGAATAGCCAGGGCATTTTTTTAATATAACTCTGATTGTATTTGCCTGAAAGATGATAGTCATATACACCTAGGACGGCTTGAGGTTGAGTAAATCATGGGCTAATTTTCATTTTTGGGTGAACTATCCCTATAAATGCATTTAATTTGATTCATACAGGCTCCAGTTACCAGGTTATGGTGTTTATTATTAATTTATTTGTCAATTATATTACATATAATTCTCAGGTTCTTAGGCCTTATGTGCAACGCAGATATGTTTGTTCCTGTCTCCTCAATTTTTCCTGTTTTTACAGGGACATTCTAATCTGTCAACACCGCCTTATGCACAGGGCCTGCAACACATCCATCCATCCATCCTTCCATCCATCCATCCATCCATATATCTTCCAAACCACATGTCCTATATAGGGTTGCAATGTTGCTGGAGCCTATCCCAGGATGTCAGGCCACAGGGCAGAGAAACATTCTGGATGAATGGCCAGTCACAAAACAATTAATTACAAATCTGAAATTCATGTACCAAACCCTGACCATCCAAACTAAAATTTTGCATTTTGCATTTTACATTTTGCATTTAAAAAAATCATACTTGCAAATTACAAAAACATGCAAAACATGTTCCAAACAGGGTGCTCATTTACATATTAGACCACATCCATAGCTTGAGCGTGAAGGAAAGTGGTCAGAGACTTCAACCTAATCTAAAAATTAAAATATTAAATATGGGAATAGGTAAGTAACCTCTGAACCCCTTTACTTACTACTATTAAGGGTGGTGACAACAAAACAGACCATAGCTAGATTACACTGTAAGATTTGCATATGCCAGAATGTCTCTGAGAAAATAAAGGACATTAGCATCTGAACCGACTCATGCATTTAGCATCCCCATCCGAGACGACGTCACGCTGAGTGAATCATCTACGAATGACTTTAAATTTACATGTCTCTCCTTTCACCTGCATCTACCCCCATCTCCCCTCCAGAATTCACCCAAAATCTATATGGTCTAAAGTGAACAAATACTATACAGAATTATACATGTTTGATATTATTTTGAAACGTCTCAGTGCGACTGGTACAAAGGTCTCCTCCCCACAGAAGTAAACCAAGAAGTAATAAAGGTTTTGAGAGTTTAGAGATACTTTGCTTATTACGTTGGGTGTGGCTTTAGCCATTTGGTCTTTTTTTTCAATACAGGTCTATGGGACAGTGATTAAATGTAAATTCCCATTGTTAACAAGTTTCCATTTGAAAGAGGTTTCTGTCTTGGTCTGGTATTTAAGGAGATGTTGCAAAGAGGTCGGGGCTCGAACCTTTACATCGGTCAGCCCGTAACACTGAGTGTCTCTTAGATGCTCAGCGTTATGTAATTTTTAGAAGTCAGGTATCCATATCTTATTCTATACTTCAGAGCATTTGATGTTATGTATGGATTATCTTTGAATTGATTATGTAATTGGCATGATACATTTACCTGACTAATAATAAATTGTTACACTGATTTATTCTGACTTACTCTGGAATTATTAACTATGAACGGGTATAATTTCAACAAAGGGTTATACTGAATAATTAAATGTGTAAACTATTAAATATAAATGACCAAATAACCAATTGGCATTCTAACCTAAATTCGGGGTTATAATTAAAATGGAGTCAGATAAAGATAAATTAGAATTAAATCTCTTTGCCCCGCTGAAAAGACCGAATGCGCAAGAAACCTTCAACCACCAATCGTACGCCTCCATTGGGACGATTGGGCGGGCTTACAACACTAATGCCGACTGTAGAAACACTTTGATGACTCTTATTTGCATTGAACTTTGAATTGCATTCTGACTATAGCCCAACGTATACTTCTGCGTCGAGGGTACGCTGTAGCTACGTCGTAGGATGTGTGTTGCACGCATAGCCTACGACGTACGTGCACCTCGCCAAAAATGTATCAACACGTCGATTCTACGCGGACCGTAATCACTGTGATTGGTCTGCCAGAACCCCTCCCTCAGGGATACACTCTGCATGTGTAACTGCACGTCAACGCGGACAAGGACGCAGAAGTATAAATGAAAATTTAAGCGTAGCCCACGGCATAGAGGCTGAGGCGCAGGTCCGACGCAGAAGTATAAATCAGCCTTAAGGGTGTGATTCTTAACAGCAAATTGATTGAATTTGTGATTCAGTCATTTTCAATTAGATTCAAAACCAATTTAAATTCTTTTGAAAGAACGCCTGAAAGTATGCTATACTGATGCAAGTATGCTATACTGATCAGTGTGTATTTAACTGTAATTCACTCTATAGTGCTACATTTTCTATTGGTCTGCTACAGATACAGTATTGTTATTTTCTGCTTCAAAGAATCTTGAGCAACATACTGCAGCAGTGCACAATAACTTTATTTTTACAGAAGATTTCAGATTTACTGTTTGAAAAACCAGGGGTCATTATTGGTCACTGTGCTATTGTGAATGTCCCTGGCTTGTTTTCATCAAGAACAATGTGACGTTCCTCTGGGCCTGCAACTTATTAATGGACCACATGCAATTTATATGTTATATTATATGTGGTGACAGATCTCTTTTATTTGTATTCCACTCATTCTTTTTTTTTCTGTGGCCTATTGTACTGTGGTAGATGTGCAACTGCAGTGTTTCGAAGAAGAAAATAACATGTTTTGTTCAGGCATTACAGTACATTTGCAACCTTGTTTATTTTTGAATATCATCAGTGTAACAATGTTTCACAAAGACTCATGACTTAGAAGGAATTGTAATAATTTCTAAGAGATCTGAGGCAGGATTTTTGTGTCACATTTTACAATAGATTTAATGTTTCCATTCTGAATAGATGATCTTTTGGTTTTTGTCCTTTTTATTTATTTTTTGTCTTTTGTTTGTTAATGTTACAATTAGTGCTGGGTGATAATTATACACAGTACACACACAATTTTTTTTTATTTTGAATGCGATTAATCACGATTAATTTTTCCCCAGCACTAGTTACGATGCATACCATGTGTGTGTGAACATAATGAACAGTCAGCTATTTGTATGATTCTTTTGTGCTATCAGACTTTGCACCTCTCTGTGGGATCGATTCTGAGCAGTGTAGGTCAGGAGCACCATGAACGGGACATGTAGAAGATGCTATCGGTGTAAAGTGGATCTCTGACAGGGTCTTTAATCATGGCCCAGGAAAAAAAAAGCGCAGCCAAGCACGATTCCCTCATATACAGACCCCTGACCCTTGTGTTACATTGCTGTATTGCTGTACATGCCAAACACAACTCTATTTTATTGGCTAAATTGGATTCTCTGAGGGTAATGAAGACAAAAGTGACTGTCATCGGCTTGAACTGCTGACTAATTAATATATGTGTGCTTGGGGTGGTGGTAAATTAAATTAGTTTTTTGTTGTTGTTGCTTTTACACATTGAAGTATTTCATGATTAATTTCATAAATCAGAAAGAATGTGGGCATGGACACTATTAAACAGCAGGAGTTAATGGAAGAAACTAATGTGGCTTGTGTCAGAGAAACATCTCTAATATAACCTGGAGGGCTGGTCGAGTACGTGGTTGTGCAGTGTCCTATCTAATACGTCCATGCTGGCAGAGTCTGAGACCCATCTGTTTTAATGAAAAGCACACACATGTGAACACACAGATACACACACTTTTGTCAACGGCAAAGGTCAGATGAGTTTCCAGTGTGAAATATTTGCTCTCTCCGTTGTGAGAAAATATAGCTAATATTTGTCTGTCAGTTTTCACCTGTCAACTCTGAATGTAAACACAACCAAAGCCCAAAATAAATATTCGTTGTTAATTGAAAACATGACCATAGATGTAAAAATCGAATGAATTTACCTGTTGATTAGTTGTTTTAAGTGTTTGCATAAGTTTGTATCTGATCCCACTTCTAACTAAAGATGTGAATCGTAAGGCATTTAATGATTCTAATTCTTTAACAATAGTTCAATGAATAGAAAATGTATTTATGTTGTTCCAAAACCGTTTGACTTGCTTTTCTTCTGTGGAACTATACAGAAGTTCAAAGTTACTGAAGGGTTAGATAGAGCGTCATATAATGGTCATGAAAACTAAAATATGACTGTTTTAACAACAAAAAAAGGATCATTTGATCCCTTTTACATAAGAAAATCAACAATAGGAAAATGCCTATATATTTTTCTGTTGGGCCCCCCAATTGTAGAGAAAAATAATTTCAAGACCCCCACCTTCATGCACCCACATAAACATGATGCTCTCAGACATGAATTTTCTAGCAAAATTCTATCTTATTTGAAACATTGTACTTAATACAGTACAACTAATCAACTTCAATTGGCTTCGTTTTGTGTTTGTGAAGTCTCTCTGTAGTGTCTTCACTTCTTTGGCTTCATACTGTCAGAAGCTAATATTTTGAGGCATGCAAAAGATTGTGGTCTCTCTTCATTACCCACCGTTGTACTGGTGAATCCAAGGGCGATATATGACTCGTAATATTTACTTGTCTTGAGGATGTCTACACTGGATGCGTCAAAACGAACATTGTAAATCCATTTGTCCCTTGTGTCAGAAGTTTCGCGAGCGTTTGGAGTTGGATGCAATTAATTTGCTCAAAACAACACCGATTTGACCAATTGCATTAAAGGTGCAGTGTGTGATTTTTAGCGGCATCTAGTGGTGAGGTTGTGAATTGCATCCCCCCCTCCCTTTCAGAGTACATAGAGAAGCTACGGTGGCTGACACAGGATAAAAATGTCGTTGTTGGAGAGAGCAGAGAGTCACTAGCGCTCTGTAGAGAAGTTTGTCCTTTTTGGGCTACTGTAGAAACATGACAGCGCAAAATAGCGCTTCCACTGTAAGGGGACCCGCAATGTATGGAGATAGAAATGGCTCATTCTAAAGTAATAAAAACATAACGGTACATTATGTAAGGTCTTTATACTCAATAGATCCTCATAAATACTACACACTGAACCTTTAAGGCTACACTTCAATCAGGACCTGTTATTGTAATGTAGGCTGTAGGCAAATTAATATTAAAGTTAATTAAAGACCACGGCTAGTAAACGTCTCCTTTAAACTGTATGTTTAAACTCCTATAAACTTAACCATGAACACAAAAGCCACACCACACAAATGGCTTTTAATAGGTTTATTTAGTTAGCAAACATGTAACTATAATTGTTAAGTTCTTTCCATTGATCAATTTCTTACTTTCACATTTAAAAGATTTCATGAGGTTAACTTATACCTTACTTGTGTAAGGTATAAGTTAATGCACAGTTGCACAATGAATGCACAGTTAGCCTGGTCCCGCCCAACTTTTTTATAACCCCTTAGTTTTGGAACCACTGATGTGGATATTTATGTCTAAAATGTAGGCTACTGCCTTAACTGACTGAAGAGTTGCAAGAATAGTTCAAGGAAAAAGTAAAATAATTAATATTGCATGTGCAAAAGAATCATTCTGAATGTACTGTTAAATTGCGAGGTAGTATAGAGTTACTATCAAGAGTACCACAGGTATAAATGGAAGCAAATTCTAAACTTATCAGTGCATGGCAGTACAAGACATGGCTAATGGTCTTGCCACAGGAATTGATGGGATCCCTATGGACTTTTATAAATCATTTTGAAGTGCAATAGGGGCAAACCTGCTGGCAGTACCCAATGAAAGCATTGCTAAAGGGCAGCTACCAATGAACAGCAGGATGGCTGTTTTTACATTACTGGCAAAAAGGGGATCTAAGAAAATTATGTAGACCTGTTGCTGTGCTCTGTGTTAATTCCAATGCCCTTTCCAAAGCTAAAAAGATGGTGAAGACGAGAATATCTGCAAATGGATATTGTATGCACATCTCTGTTCATCTTGGCACTGAGAATAGGATGCTTGTGTTCCACAGACAAAAGAAAGTAATGCCGGTTTGGAAAACCCTTTTTTTGCTTTTAACTATTTAGTTAATGTGGCTTAAAATTATAGAAGAGCTTCATCCAGAGCACATCAGCATGCATTTGAGTTAAAGAAGATGATGATGGTCACAAAGTAATGGAAGTAATGGAACATTTTCATCAGTGAGAGTAAATTGGGGATAAGGAGAAAGCTTTGGGTTACTGATAGATTAACTGAACATTAGAATTGTTTAAACTGGGAAAGCAGTGTTGTAATGATAGTGATGTAATGATTTTACTGTTAAAACTAACTGAGAAGGAATAATAGAGATGGATGTCAGGGTAGGACATTGGTAGTGGCTTCTACCTCGTTTGTCTTCTAAAAACTCATTATAAACAGATTGGTTGGTTCAGCCCTGTTGCATATTGGCAGTACTAGAACCTCCTGTGGATATTTCAGGGAAAGTACAAACAACGATTGTTCATTTCTGATGGGATAAATACATTGGATACCACTGTAGGTATTAGGTAGGAGAACTTTTGAACTTATGTTTTAGACTTACATAGGGATATAGGGATTCAGGGATTCGCAATTCAGGGATTCAGAATGGCCTTGTACAATAAATCGCTGTTATAGATTAAGGAATAAGTCTTATAAATATAATCCATATTTTTTTATATGAGGACAAAAAACTTTGTAATGTCACTCCCTCAAACATGATATTAGGAAGATTGTTTTTAAGGGACATGTATACACTACTATATACACTCACCTAAAGGATTATTAGGAACACCATACTAATACTGTGTTTGACCCCCTTTCGCCTTCAGAACTGCCTTAATTCTACGTGGCATTGATTCAACAAGGTGCTGAAAGCATTCTTTAGTAATGTTGGCCATTTTAGTACAGTGAACTCATCGTCATGTTCAAGAAACCAATTTGAAATGATTCGAGCTTTGTGACATGGTGCATTATCCTGCTGGAAGTAGCCATCAGAGGATGGGTACATGGTGGTCATAAAGGGATGGACATGGTCGGTGGTCAGAAACAATGCTCAGGTAGGCCGTGGCATTTAAACGATGCCCAATTGACACTAAGGGGCCTAAAGTGTGCCAAGAAAACATCCCCCACACCATTACACCACCACCACGACCCTGCACAGTGGTAACAAGGCATGATGGATCCATGTTCTCATTCTGTTTACGCCAAATTCTGACTCTACCATGTGAATGTCTCAACAGAAATCGAGACTCATCAGACCAGGCAACATTTTTCCAGTCTTCAACTGTCCAATTTTGGTGAGCTCGTGCAAATTGTAGTCTCTTTTTCCTATTTGTAGTGGAGATGAGTGGTACCCGGTGGGGTCTTCTGCTGTTGTAGCCCATCCGCCTCAAGGTTGTGCGTGTTGTGGCTTCACAAATGCTTTGCTGCATACCTCGGTTGTAACGAGTGGTTATTTCAGTCAAAGTTGCTCTTCTATTAGCTTGAATCAGTTGGCCCATTCTCCTCTGACCTCTAGCATCAACAAGGCATTTTCGCCCACAGGACTGCCACATACTGGATGTTTTTCCCTTTTCACACCATTCTTTGTAAACTCTAGAAATGGTTGTGCGTGAAAATCCCAGTAACTGAGCAGATTGTGAAATACTCAGACCTGCCCGTCTGGCACCAACAACCATGCCACGCTCAAAATTGCTTAAATCACCTTTCTTTCCCATTCTGACATTCAGTTTGGAGTTCAGGAGATTGTCTTGAACAGGACCACACCCCCTAAAAACAGGTGTTCCTAATAATCCTTTAGGTGAGTGTACACTACCGTTCAAAAGTCAATGCTGCATTTATTTGATAAAAAATACAGTAATATTGTTAAATAATGTTACAATTTAAAATAATTGTTTTTTATTTTACTATATTTTACAGTGTATTTTATACCTGTGATGAAAAGCTGAATGTTCAGCAGCCATTACTCCAGTCTTCAGTGTCAGAAATCATTCTAATGTTGAAAACTGCGCATTGTTTTTGTGGAAACCAGGATTCTTTAGGATACAGAATTTATTAAAATAATAATAAATAAATAAAAAGTATTTACTGTCACCTTTGATCAATTTACTGCATCTTTGCTGAAAAAAAATATACAATGTATATATTTTAAAATGTATATGTGACCCTGGACCACAAAACCAATCATGTCACGCGGGTATATTTGTGGCAATAGCCAACAATACATTGTATGGGTCAAAATTGCCGATTTTTCTTTTATGCTAAAAATCATTAGGCTATTAAGTAAAGATTATGTTCCATGAAGATATTTGTACATTTCCTACCGTAAATGTATCAAAAATGTATTATTATTAGTAATATGCCTTGCTAAGGACTTCATTTGGACAACTTTAAGGGCGATTTTCTCAATATTTAGATTTTTTTGCATCCTCAGATTCCAGATTTTCAAATAGCTGTGTAAATCTCAATTTCAAAAAATGTACCCTTATGACTGGTTTTGTGGTCAAGGGTCACATATAAAATATTTAAAAGTTAAATTCATTTTATGCTAAAAACTCATATCTTAATAATAATGTGATTAAGTTCAGTATCCTCAGCAGTAAGTCATGAGGACACAAATGACAACTGTCCTGAGAAGAACCCAGCTATATTTTTCTCTTTGGGATTTTAAGTATTTGGATTGTCATTATTGACAACATTATTACATACATTTGTAAAATATTCTGTAGTGATAAACTGCAGTATTAGAAGTTAAGGTTGTGTAATAAGCAGCAGCCACACACACACACACACACACACACACAATCCTCTCAGTGAGTGAGGTTTAATGCAAATGACTGATGACCTTACTGCTGGGTTACATAAAATGTGCAGATGTGAAACTGCATCAATGAAGCCAATATAGCTGACAAAACTGACTTTATTTCATCTGTTTCTCTAATTCCAAACACTAAAAGGTTGTTGTGTATACATTTTTAATGCTTTGCACTCATTGTTTTTTCTCTTTCTGTCTTTCCGTTGATCAGTCATGCGCACGGCTGCCGTGTGCTTCAGAGATGCTGTCACCATGACGACATAATCAAACTATCTGCTGATTGAATCAGTCTCTCTCCCTGATGATTAGATCTGCTCTGAGGGATCCGTGTGTCAGCAGAACAACTGACTGCTGGCTTCATAAAGACTGCCATCTCTGGGTCTGAGACAACACCACATCCTTCAGAAAAGTCTCCCTTTCTTCCTTTATAAAATATATATTAAAAAAAAATATTTTAATAATTCATATTTATAATTAAAAGTTCAATATTTAAATAAATTTATAGTTATTTAAAGTTGGCATGAAACAGAAGTTGTGATAGCCTTTTCTTTCCTATTGTGACACATATCTGTGTGAAACGGTGTGGCTTGATTTTGTTCACTGGGAATTGATTGGATTGTTGGATCATTGTGGTTTGCTATTGCTGTGATCTCATGTGATTGACAGATTGTCCCGCCCTCATGCCAGTAAACAAGTGATCAGGGGTGGGGGCGTTATTATGATTAAAGATTAAGAGGGCACATGAATATTTTTTTTTTTTATGTGCAAGGATAAATCATTTATAACAAATACTGCAATATTAAAAAAATTATAATAATTATAAATATATATATATATATAAAAATAAGAATGGCCAATTTTGATTTCTTTGTTACTTTAAATCAGGGTTTCCCAAATTGGGGTTCGTCAGGGAACTGCAGGGGGTTCGTGAGTTGATTTAAAAAAGGTAATAATTAAATCAAATGTAAAATTAAATTAAATAAATTCAAGTCATGACAACTCTTGGGGGTTTGGCACAGTGATGGAAATGACAATGTTAATGTATTTGGTTATGGCGGAATAGATCTGCTACGCAGCTTCTGCATCAGAGCAAGCACAGAGTCTTCTTCAGACATGCTTCTGTGAACATGCTGCTGCTGCACATATAACGTACATGACATTACCCATAGCAGATCTATATTGGTGGAGCTGGGGGATGTGGAGAGTTTGCGCGCTGCAAGACTGCTTACAGCTAACTATTTAAAAATAAAGTAGCAAGCTTATGGGATGCATAATCAACAGGTTCCAGTCAGCTCGAGCCATGTTGGATGATGTCATAGTTTGCAGATTTCATTAAGAACCTATCAACCTGTGCCAACTAGAGATTCATGACTGAAATATGAAGACTTCAGATGCAAAAACCTCTACATCATCTGACATTTTTCTTTTAAATTAACATTTTTATCAGGCTCCTATGTTTAGGTTCAGTAATTTAACTTTAATGGCAATGAAAAGGTTATTTGTCAGATATTGAAATGCCTTATTTAAAAAAAATTCACTTCATAATCAATTCACATTGGTATTTGACAAATTTGATAGCCCAATGTGTGCTTTAAAAAAAAACAACAACAAAAAAAAAAACCTCTAGAGCTGTTCTTTAATGTAGGTTATGTCCGTTTGCAGCACACGAAATGCTGTTGTGTTTACATCCTCTTCACGAAATCCTGTCATTGCCACTGTAATGATTTTCTTTAGCCTTGGAATGGGAAGAATTATGAGGTTGACAACGTTTCCTTTTGCTAGTGACTGAAACTACCTCAGTTTCTTCCATTTCATCATACTCCTCCATCTTGTTTAGATAAAAATCTCTTTAAACAGCATTAAAACTTGTAGCTCGACAATAGTGTGGTGCTCTATTCATCACTTTGTAGGCCAAAATGCAGAAACAAGTTTTTAGCACTTCCGGTTCCATCGTCCCAAAGTCAATGTTTTTTTTTTTATAGGATTTTTACGGTGGCCCAGTAGTGCACAACACAACGAATTTTAAAAAGCATACATAAGTTCACAACACAACGAAATAAAGCCACAACACAACGAAAAAGCCACAACACAACGGAAATGCTCCCGACCACTAGGGGGCTCTCGGAGTGCGGTAAAGTTAGTTTTCCTTGCCATTGTTTCATAGATTCGCCAGTCTTACAAAGATATAAACACTACGATCAGTTTTAAGTGTCTAACCATTGTATATTGACATGAAATATAAATTCAAAATCACCTACATGCATTATAGCTGCATATTTATACTCGAGAATGCTTTTACTCACTATCACAGCGCATGATGCCCAAGGGAACGTCTGCCAATTCCACCAAGTGGTTGAAACGTATAATTTGTATGAATTAAAGTTTTACCAATACAACCAAGCTGTGGAATTTTAACATGTCTGTTTTTAAATGTTAAAAGTAATTTAATTAATACAAATTATGTTTCAACTACATGCGTTCTCGAGTATAAATATGCAGCTATAATGCATGTAGGTGATTGATATTTCATGTCGATATACAATGGTTAGACACTTAAAACTGATCGTAGTGTTTATATCTTTGTAAGACTGGCGAATCTATGGAACAATGGCAAGGAAAACTAACTTTACCGCACTCCGAGAGCCCCCTAGTCGTCGGGAGCAGTGGTCGGTTGTGGCTTTTCCATTGTATTGTGGCTTGTTTCTGTTGTGTTGTGGCTTTTTCGTTGTGTTGTGGCTTGATTCCGTTGTGTTGTGGCTTTTCCGTTGTGTTGTGGCTTGATTTCTTTGTTTTGTGACTTGATTTCACTGTGTTGTGAACTTATGTTTGCTTTTTAAATTTTGTTGTGTTGTGCACTACTGGGCCACCGTAGATTTTGGTTAAATCGCCGAAATAATGTCTGTGGTAAACACAAGCTCAAGACACTTTAACTTTTTATTCTTTGACATAAAATACATCAGTATTACCCCACTCGTGATTTTTTGAAAGCTGTTACGTGTCTTGAAAACTAGACAGTTCCTAGTGGATAATGGGACTACAGAGGCTGTCAGGGAGATTAAACACCATCACGCTGACCAGTTATGTTTATAATTGTGCTCTTATAAACTATTCTAACTCAAACTTTCTGGGATAATGTTTCTAGATAAAAATTGAAAGAGTTGTCGGATGGTGACGTTGAAGTTGTGGGACCGTGGTGTAGTTTGTTTATAGCCTACCTTTAACCTTTTTACTTCTGGCAACTGCATTTTGGCTTCAAAATTCACAAAAATTGTGTTAATCTGTGAGAATTATCTTGATGGACAAAATGTGTAAGTATCATAAACTTTTGTTGATCACAGAGCTTTTTCTTTTCTTTTTTCTTTTTTTTTGCAATAATTCAAAAGCCTATGGAAAAACCCTATAGGGTTTTTGTCAAGGGAACTAGTGTAATGCCAATGGCCAGTTGGCCTACAAAGTGACGTCATACCTGCACCACTCTATTGAAAGCCAGCTCATACGTACACCGTCATTCATCTTGAAGTCATATGATTCGATTCAAGTTTTCTGATTGCTGTCAAAGGGAAGTGGCGTTTAGAGGTTTCCGCCAACGGTTTTGGTAACGCAGTGTGCACTAGGTTCACATTATTTACACATTGGCACAATTTTCAACATTCTGTTGATAAAAGTTTACAACATTTCACCAGTATTCTGCCAAAATAAAAGTTTTTAATGTTAGAAAGTGAAGAATTTAAGACATTTGGTCCCATTTTATATGAAGTGTCTTTAACTATGTACTAACATTTACACTTATTGTGTATATACGTGTTTTACATTGTATTTATAAAAATGACATGCATGTAATTACAGCAGGAATTCATTTCTGTAACTACATCTATAATTACACTGTTGACCCTTCCCTTACACCTTAACCCACCCTTAAACCTATAACCATACCACTAAATCTGTCCCTAACCGTACCTGTATTCCACCTCAATAGCAGTAAAAGTGTTTTGCAATACAACATTAACAAAAAAAAAGTACATGGTACCTAAGAATTATTATTTTTATGTAGGTACATAGTTAAAATGAATAGTAATAAATCCTATATACATGCAACAACTAATAAAAACACACTGTAAAAATAAAACAAACAACAACAAAAAAAACTTATTTTATCTGTTTACTTGCATGTCATGTGACCATTAACCAACATCAGAGAACCATGAACATGTGAAAATCTCAGAGGGTACATTTTACGTCTGAGCGGTTCAGCTGATAAAAACGTTTGGGAATCCCTAATTTAATTCAAATGTTTTGTGTGAGGTTTTGGTTTAAGGGGTAGAGGATAAAAAATATCACTCACTCTGTATGTCAATGGAAAATCTGATAATGCTTTAGATTACATCCCCTAAAGTACTGCGTAAGTAAAAAACGAATTTACAGCGTAACTCTCGGTAATTATAGTGTAACTATAAAGTAAGTATGTGTAGGTATAAGGGAACACTATGTAATATTTGGGGAATAAAGGGGTAACTATCAGGAAAATTAACTAATTTTTTAAGTATTTTTTAATTAAGGGGTAATTATCCATGTAGTTACAGGGTAAGTGTTCCCTTCTTATTTCATGTAGTTACAGGGTAAGTATGAATCTGCGGGCTGTAAATTAAAGTGGTGTTTGTTCCCCTCTTGTTTCGTGTAGTTACAGGGTAAGTATGAATCTGCGGGCTGTAAATTAAAGTGGTGTTTGTTACCCTCTTGTTTCGTGTAGTTACAGGGTAAGTATGAATCTGCAGGCAGTAAATTAAAGTGGTGTTTGTTCCCCTCTTGTTTCGTGTCGTTACAGGGCAAGTGTGAATCTGCGGGCTGTAAATTAAAGTGGTGTTTTTTCCCCTCTTGTTTCTATAGTTACAGGGTAAGTATGAATCTGCAGGCTGTAAATTAAAGTGGTGTTTGTTACCCTGTTGTTTTATGTAGTTACAGGGTAAGTACAATAAAAACACATACAAAAGCTGATATCACTCGGAAACATTTATTTGAAAAACAACTTTCAAAACAGATTTACGACACTTCTTATTCATATATTAATTTTAAAAAATAAACTTTTCATTTCAAATAATAACATCCTGACAGAAAGAGGACGTTTTGTCCCTTTTTTGTTTCTCTTGCTTGGCTCCTCTTGTTCCTCTTCTTATTTTTTGTTAGTCTACAGTTTAAAAATGTTGGTATTTTTCTTACAAACACTTATCGTTTCACTTCAGAAGACACTGATTCATCCATTGGGATCGTATGGATTACTGTAGTTATTGCTGTATGTTCTGTTTGATGCTTCAACTTTTAGGAACCCAAATGAGTTTTCATTAGCAGAGATTGTTCATCTGAAGAAAGATAGTCGTATGCAAAAAAGATGAGTAAATGGTGAGGACATTTCTGGGTGTACTGTATTTTCTTTTAATACATAATACAGAATAGCTGGAGACATGGGATTCCTTCTTAAGATTCATCTGTGGCAAGAACGAAAAAGGAGAGGAACAAGAGGAGCATGAAGCCAAGCAAGAGAAATGGATAAGAAGTGTTGTAAATCTGTTTTGATAGTTGTTTTTCAAATAAAGATTTCCGAGTGATATCAGATTGTGTACGTATTTTAATTGTACTTACCCAGTAAATACATGAAACAAGAGGGGAACAAACACCACCTTAATTTACAGCCCGCAGATTCATACTTACCCTGTAACTACATAGAAAAACAAGCACCACTTACCCTGTAACTACATGGATAATTACCCCTTAATTAAAAAATACTTACAGTATAAATTATTTGCTAATTTTCCTGATAGTTACCCCTTTATTCCCCAAATATTACATATTGTTCCCTTATACCTACACATACATACTTTATAGTTACACTATAATTACCGAAAGTTACGCAGTAAATACGCTTTACTTATGCAGCACGTTCCGGGCTGTAATCTAAAGCGTTACCGAAAATCCCAACAAAAAACGACAGTTTGTAAACTTTTGGTATAAATGTGTGTGTGAATTTCTTTATAAAGTTTTATGTAAGTGTGTGAGGGTGTATGTAAGCACATATAAATGTGTGAGTGAATATAATGGTGAGCATTGGTGCAGCAGATGGGGCAGCAGCAGGTGGTGTGGTGTGCTGGGACCTCTGCAGCCTTCATGAGCGCTCTGCTGTGATGCTGCTTGACAGCACCGGGAATTCATGTGTCTGACAAAGACTTTCAATCCATTAGCAAACTCCCTCACAACACACATACACACAATTACCTGTCATTAAAACAGAGGCTCAAGACCTGCACAACCACAGCAAGACGAACACTCCCTCCCACTGACCGCTCTTCCAGATTAGATTCCCTCTTGTTGGATTATTGTCGTGCAGATGTTTGGTGTCCGTCAGGGTAAGCACATTATCCAGGGGGAATTAGATTGATAAATAGAATTTTCTCATTCAAATTAGTGCAGACAAACAGGCGTGAGGTGTGTGTCTGTGCTGATAATTTGAGCAGGATTTGGGCCAGAGATGAGCAGCCTCACTTGAGCTCACAGATAGGAAACCTGTCTAATCTTTCTATAAGATTAGATTAGATTAGATTCAACTTTATTGTCATTACACAAGTACAGGTACGAGGCAACGAAATGCAGTTTGGGTCTAACCAGAAGTGCAATAGCAGCAAGTGCAGGATATACAGTGGTTTCATAAGTGCAGGACATGAATATGTACTGAATAAATATAGAGATGGCTATTACTATAAATAGAATTTACAGATAGATATGTACTGAATATAATATACAGATGGATGTTGCTATAAACAGTTTGCAGATAGATATATACTGAACAGAATTTACAGATAGATATGTACTGAATATATATACAGATGGCTATTATTGTAAACAGAATTTACAGATAGATAGATATATACTGAATGTAATATACGGATGGATATTACTATAAACAGAATTTACAGGGTAGATATGTACTGAATATATATACAGATGGATATTACTATAAACAGAATTTACAGGGTAGATATGTACTCAATATATATACAGATGGCTATTACTATAAGCAGAATTTACAGATAGATGTATATAATGATATGTTAGGCTAAGATGGGCAGTATAGCAATGGACGATATAGTGCAAATGAGCATATTCCAGTTAGGTAGTAGTGCAAGATGCATATATGAACAGGTGTTACTGTAGTAACAGTCGATAGTGCAAATGAGCATATTCCAGTTAGGTAAGTAGTGCAAGATGCATATATGAACAGGTGTTACTGTAATAAACAGTCGATAGTGCAAATGAGAATCCAGTAGTGCAAATAACAAGTGAAGGCAGATGTGAGGGGGAGAGGAGGGTTATCAGTATATAGGGGGAGTGGGATCAACGGGGGTTAGAGTTCAATAAGGAGACAGTTCTGGGAAAAAAACTGTTCTTTAGTCTGCTGGTCCTGGTCCGGAGGCACCTGAAACGCCTACCAGAGGGCAGGAGAGAAAACAGTTTGTGGGCTGGGTGAGAGGAGTCCTTAAGGATGCTGCGAGCTCGATGCAGACAGCGTTTCCTCTGGATGTGGTCAATGGCAGGTAGTGGAGTCCCTGTGATGCGCTGGGCGGTTTTCACCACCCGCTGTAGTGCCTTGCGCTCTGCAGCAGAGCAGCTCCCATACCATACTGTAACACAGTTGGTCAGGATGCTTTCTATTGCGCAGCGATAGAAGTTCACCAGTATAGCCGAGGATAGCTGATTCTTCCTCAGTGTCCTCAGGAAGAAAAGACGCTGGTGAGCCTTCTTGACCAGGCTGGAGGTATTGGTTGTCCAGGACATGTCCGCCGAGATGTGGATCCCCAGGAACTTGAAACTGGAGACACGCTCAACAGCCGTTCCATTGATGTGGATGTTGTCGTGTGTGCCTCTTGCCTCTTTCCTGAAGTCCACGATGAGTTCTTTTGTTTTGGTGGTGTTGAGGAGCAGATTATTTTCAGTGCACCATGTGGCCAGGTGCTGGATCTCCTCCCTATAGGCGGTCTCATCGTTGTTGCTGATGAGTCCAATCACCGTAGTGTCGTCCGCAAACTTGATGATGGAATTAGATCCATACACAGGCTTGCAATCGGAGGTGAAGAGGGAGTAGAGAAATGGGCTTAGCACACAGCCCTGTGGTACGCCAGTATTGAGTGTGATGGAGGTGGAGTAGGTGGAGCCTGATCGAACATTCTGGGGTCTGTTGGTCAGGAAGTCCAATATCCAGTTGCACATTGAGGTGTTGATGCCCAGGTCTCCAAGTTTGGCTATTAACTTGGTTGGGATGACAGTGTTGAATGCTGAGCTGAAGTCAACAAACAGCATACGTGCATACGTGTTCTTATTGTCCAGATGTGTAAGCACAGAGTGCAGTGCCAAGGAGACTGCATCCTCTGTGCTCCTATTGCTACGGTAGGCAAACTGGTGTGAGTCCAATGTGGATGGTAGAGAGTCTTTTAGATGTGCCAAGACCAACCGCTCAAAGCACTTCATAACGATGGGTGTGAGTGCTACAGGGCGGTAGTCGTTAAGGCACCTCGGGCTAGAGTGTTTTGGTACTGGCACAATGGAAGTGCATTTAAAGCATGTTGGTATGGTTTCTTGGGCAAGAGACAAGTTGAAAATGTCTGTAAAAACCCCAGCGAGCTGTTCTGCACATGCCCTGAGTACTCGTCCAGGGATGTTGTCTGGTCCAGCAGCCTTGTGCGGGCTGATTCGGCACAGTGCATTGCAGACGTCTGTGGAGGAGAGTGTGATTGGCGGGTGGTCAGCAGAGGGTTTGGCCTTGGTGGCAGTTTCTCTGTTGTCTCTTTCAAAGCGAGCATAAAAGTAATTTAGCTCGTTCAGAAAGTTGATGTCAGTGGCTGCAGGGGTGGAGTGGGTGGGTTTGTAGTCACTGATGGCCTGAATGCCCTGCCACATGCGTTGAGGGTCAAAGTTGGAAAAGTGTCCCTCTATCTTTAGCTTGTAGCAGAGCTTGGCCTCTTTGATGCCCCTCTTCAGGTTTGCTCTGGATGTGCTGTAGGCTTGTGCATCTCCTGATCTGAAGGCAGCATTGCGTGTCTTCAACAGGAGTCGCACTTCCCTGTTCATCCATGGCTTCTGATTAGGGTATGTGGTGATCTGCTTCTGGGTTGTAACACTGTCAGTGGTGGTATTGATATAATCCAGTACAGAGGAGGTGTAGCAGTCAATGTCTGTGTGAGAGCCACTGGTGGCTTGGGAAGCAAACATACTCCAGTCTGTGTGTAGAAACCTTTCCTGGAGTATGAGATCTGCCCCCTCAGGCCACACCTTGATGGTCTTCACTGATGGCTTCACACGGTTGATGAGGGGTGCATATTTGGGGGTGAGGAACAAAGAAAGGTGATCTGACTGTCCCAGGTGGGGGAGGGGTGTCGCAACATAAGCTCCAGCCATGTTTGTGTAAACATGGTCTAAAGTTTTGTTTCCTCTGGTGTGACAGGAAACATGCTGGTGAAATTTCGGTAGCACTGACTTTAAGTTTGAATGATTAAAATCACCAGCAACAATAAACGCAGCTTCTGGGTGAACAGTCTGTTGTTTACTGATGGCTGCGTGAAGTTCTTTCATAGCAAGCTTAGCATCAGCATCCGGGGGAATATAGGCTGCAGTTATAATGGTGGAAGTGAACTCCCGTGGTAGATAAAACGGTCTACATTTAACCATGAGAAACTCAAGGTTAGCTGAACAATGTCTCCCAACAATAGCAGAGTTTGTGCACCAAGCTTTGTTAATGTAAATGCACAATCCACCACCTCTGGTCTTACCGGAGCCATCTAATGTTCTATCCGCTCGGAGTGTGTGGCGTCCCGCTAGCTCAATAGCGTTGTCTGGTATTCCGCTGTTTAACCATGTTTCCGTGAATATTAAGACGTTACAGTTCAAAAGTCTCTTGCTGTGTGTGATACTGAGTCGAATCTCCTCCATTTTGTTCACCAGCGACCGTACATTGGCAAGGAAAATGCTGGGTAAAGAGAGCCGGTGTGGTGTTAGCTTTAGCTTAGCTCTTAGTCCTCCGCGCTTCCCCCGCCTTTGTTTACGATCTCGACGCCGCCTGCGAGCACTTCCGCCTGGACGGGTAGAGTGCATAGCATCGGGTGTTCTGGTGATCTCAGGAAGGAGTCGAAGGTTGTCCATAAAACTGTCGGAAATTCGCAAACCAATATCCAAAAGCTTACATTGGGTGTACGATGTAAAGGCACAACTGTTCTGCATGAACAGACCCGAAATGAGCAAGAAATATACCGCAACATTGCAGAATCTGGAGAGAGCCCGAGCCTCGCGATGTACTCGCGCCGCCATCATGGCTTAGATCTATCTGTTGGTCTATTTAATCTTGTTGTAAGCTTGTCTCATTGCTGCAGCCAAAGGTTTATTTAGTCCAGTACGGTCTGTCCGCAGCTGACTTACTCCAAAAACATTAGCCATACGGTCCTGGCTTGAAAAAAATGTAGGGCGGGACTTTTGTCCATCAGGAATTGATTGGATGGTTGTGGTTCGCTATTGCTGTGATCTCATGTGAGTGACAGGTTGCCCCGCCCTCACACCGTAAAACACGTCATTAAAGAACAGAAGAGATTATTTTGATTAAAGATTACGAGGGTACATGAATTTAAAAATATATAATTTTTATAATAATGATCTGCACAGATGAATCATTTATAATAAATGCTGCAATATTTCATAAAAAAAGGAAGAATTGTCCATTTTGATTTCATAGTGACTTCAAGACAGTTGGGGAAAAGAGCACACATAATTTCATTAATAATAATAAGTTCTGGTGACCGACAGTGCTAGTCTTGTCTATGAAATTATTGACAGTTTTTGAATATTTTTAATTGTTCAGCAAAGACAATTCCCTATCATACACCCGGCTCAATGCGTTGCCAGGCATGACGCAAGTGTTTTTTGCTAGTTTCAGCCCAACGCAGTTATCATTTTCATGTTCAGCGCCCACGTTGTTTAAATAGCAAATGCGCTCACACCCATCTGTTCACCCACGGGCTTGCTGGTCTAAAAATGAGGTGTGTTCAGGCGCATTGTTGGCGCGTTGCTATTTTGAGGCAAATGAAAATGACTGCATCATTGACCAACAATGGTCTGAAGTCAATAGTGCAGTATTTTCAGCAGTACACAAACATGCCAAGTATTAAAAATAAAAGGATTACAATGTAAAGATTATTATTGTGTACATAAAGATAGCAATGCCTACATGTCATAATGGATAGTCATTGCAAGTATCAGAATTGGAAATGGCTGTTCATTCATCTATAACGTCTCGGCTAGACTACTGCAATTCCTTATACTGCGGTATATCAAGTTCTCAAATTGCTCGTCTTCAGTTAGTCCAAAATGCTGCGGCTAGACTTATTCATAAGTGTCGCAAATATGACCACATTTCGCCGATTCTCAAATCTCTACACTGGCTGCCAGTTCGACAGAGAATAGATTTTAAAATTCTACTCTTTGTTTTTAAATCTTTACATAACTTAGCTCCTGCCTATCTCTATGGACTTGTTCATCCTTACACTCCGTCCAGAAGCCTAAGATCCAACGACCAGGCTCTGCTGGTAGTCCCTCGCGTTAGACTCAAGCATAGAGGGGAGCGTGCATTTGCAGTGGCAGGGCCTCGACTCTGGAACACCCTGCCTCTAGAGATTAGAACAGCCCCTACCCTGTCTGTATTCAAGTCTCTGTTAAAAACCTACCTGTTTTCTCTAGCATTTTGATCTCTATCCCTAGGTTGATTTTCCTTTTTACAGGTCTGATACTGCTTTGCCATTTCTGTTGTGCTGTTTTATCTTTTAGTCTGATACTGTCTTTGCTACTCCTGTCTTTCCATTCTATATTGAGTCTGTTACTGTTCTGCCATTTCTGTTTTACTATTTTATATTTGAGTCTGATACTGCTTTGCCACTTCTGTTTTGCCATTTTATCTTTGAGTCTGTTACTGTTTGTGCCACTCCTGTCCTCCCATTCTATATTTGAGTCTGATACTGCTTTACCATTTCTGTTTTGCTATTTTATCTTCTTTTTTTTTTTTCTTTTTTTTTTATTGAGTCTGATACTGCTTTTTTATTTCCGGTTTTAAGGTTGCTCTTAGTTTTGCTATGAGCTACTAATTGCTGTGTTGCTATGCAGGTACTATTTTCCTGTTTTTTTTATCTGGCTGTTCTGTAAAGCACTTTGGTCAGCCTAGTGGCTGTTGTAAATGTGCTATATAAATAAAGTGAACTTGAACTTAAATTGCCTATTTAGCAGTAATGACAAATTAATTTGGCTATTTATTTAACCAGTCGTGGCAATACACACATGTATTTAAACTGACTCGTCAGGTTGAGGGTGTCTATATTCCGCCATGTAAACAGCGAATCCGCCATGGTGCAAGCGCAACTGGCTTTTTAAAGGGAATGGGAGATGAGACTGATTGGTTTATTGCATGTTACACCCAAAACACACCCATGACTCATTAAGAGACTAGGTACAAACCTTTTGGACCATGCACCTGGCTCGCCGATAATTTTTTCTGTCGTTAAACTAGCAAAAGTGGATTCGGACACGCCCTAAGTGCACCTGCGCCATGCGCTTCAGACCATGCGCTTAGATTGTTAAAATACAAATGTTTACATGGACAGTTTCATATGTTGTATTTTAGGCTGATAAAGCATGTTTTTCAAGCATCTTTTAAGTTAAGTCAAGTCACCTTATGTCAAGTGATATTTATATAGTGCTTTATACAACAGCGGGGCACAACCTAACGCGGAGCTAGTTGTAACACACATGGTCTAAAACTTCACACATGCCAGGATGATGAAACTTAGTGTATTTACTACACTGTAAAATCGAATTAGTTAGACTAACTTAAAAAAAGCATGCAAACGATTGCCTTAAAAAAACAAGTGAAATAGGAATAGTATGTTGTGCTAACAAATGCTTAGTTAGTATAGTTCACTTACACGAGTTCTAGTAACTAAAAAAAACTTGATAATTTACTTTAGATATACTCTTGCCTCAGTATAGCTACCATTGTTGTTACCATTGTTGAGATTTGCAGTTTCACAGGTGTTTATGACGTAAGTGTTAGCAATAAAATTGTAAATTATCATTATACGACATAAAGGGAAATTTTACATATTACATAGGTTAATTTTAAAAGGTGACCTTAATTTCTGACTAAATCATTAACTATAGTTAATTATTCAGTCAGAAGCTAGGTCAACTTTTAAAAGCAACCTATTTTTTACTTATCTTACTTTGAAACCAAATAATTGTGATTTCTTGTTGTCAGAGATCAATCAAGCTCGGTCCCATTCACTACTCAACGATCACGCTCCCCAGAATACTAATCACTCACACCTGCTTCCCATCAACAACCTCATCACCAGGCACAATAAAACACTCACCACAACCTCAGTTCGATGTCAAACCTCCAACAGGAACAGGCCATATCCTGATGTCTCCTGATCCTCTGATACACCCAAAGATCCCAAGACGTAACGTATACTCACCTGTGTTCCACTAACCTCTGTGTCATTGCCCTACTGTCTCCAGGATACCTGTTCGTTTGCCATTGCCTGTGATCCCGTGTTCTCCAGAGCTTCCAGTGTTTCCCTCGAGCTTTCTTGATATCGACCACGTCTGAAGGAGAAGGAACAAGTATTAATGAACTGTGACTGCTTGGTATACACATACCTGAAACGAACGTACTCACCTGTGATCAGCCCCGCACCGAGTGATCTTCACAGAATCTGCACCAATATTCCTTGCATACTCACTTTGCACTCTTAGCATCTTAATAAACACTGTGTTTGGATTCACTTACCTCTGCCTCCTTGTCTATATCCTGACACTTGTTGCATCACTGCATCAATAGGAACAGTTATAATATGTTGCAAGTGCTCAACCAAAGTGTTTTTTTTTTTTTTTTTTTTTTGCTTGACAAAATGGCACTCAAACCAATCAATTAATCTTAACTTGGGTTAAGTAATATGTGAATAGTAAAGCTTACTAGATATCTACAATTAAGTTAAGACATTAAAGTTAACTAAAAAGTGTTAGTTAGAAACACTGTTGAATTTTACAGTGTAGTTGCCATAACATTATTTAGAGAAATTGCGCCAAAATTTAAATCTTTGGACGATATCACTGAACATTTATTTAACCATAGCAAAAGTAAATTTCTTACGTTTATTTTTCATCTCAGTTTTTTGTGTCTGTTTAAAATAAGACAAATCTGATATTTTAATCTTATATCTGTTATTTAACCGTTAAGATCCCAGTTGTGCATGTGGGGCATGTTGTCACACTGCGTTACAATGTGCCCCTATTAGAACTATGCTATTCTATACTTTTATGAATTTTACTGAGAGACCATGAACAAAAGGTGAATAATGACTGAGTCAGTATTCTGAAGTTATTAATTATGTTTTTAACTATGCTGTATAGCTGTGTTTTGCAGTGTGTTTGTCAAACTCAAATTTTTTTCTATTTTTTATACACATTTTTTTTTTTTTTTTATTGTATCAGATAACATTTTAAGCTGTCATTTGGTCATGTTGCAATGTACCCCACCTATGGGGCATGTTGTCACATTTCACTTCCATTCTTTCTGGGTAAATCAAGAAAAAAGCATACACTGTATTAATGAAACAAAACCACATAATTGTACTAGACATGTGGGAAATTAATGTGGGAAAAAAATAAATACTCTGAACCCCAAGTGGATTTACACAAACTGAGAAAGTCAAAAACCTTTAGGTTGTGCCCCGCTCTCCCCTAATGATCAGTGATTAAAACAGAATTCAGTTCTGCTGTGAAACAGCTCTAAAAAGACAATAGTGTCACTGTTCAGCTGAAATCAATTCAGTGATAATTCCTTTCAGTTCAATGACTGTGTAAAGTTCATCAGTTATAAAATAGGTTCAATTCAGCTATAAAGCAGCTCTGGAAAAAACAGTGATGTCATCATTCAGCTCAGTTCAGTTCTCATTAGTGCATTTAAGTCAATAATATTGCTGAATACAATATTTTCTTTTCTAACTAAGCAATCCAAAGGCAACAGTGGCAAAATAATTATTATGTTTATTTAATCTTTGGTTAAAATTTGGTCTGTTACAGTTTGAAACACATTTTGAATTATTGTCAGCATTTATTTTTAAATTATTATTAGTAAAACCTTAAAACCCATTTCAGTCATTTGCCAAAATGCAGATTAAATTCAAAGGACATTTTATCAAAAGACTATGACTAAATACAGTTTATGATATAAGCAGTTATTTTCTGAAACTAAGCTTCTGCAGAGAACAAGTGAAAATGTTTACATGCACAATCTTACACCAATTATGCTTAATAAGCTGAACATGCATAAGGTCATGTACATGGCCTAAATGGTGTTTCAGGGAAAGGTCACAAAAGGTTAAGAAAAATTCAGTCGACATACCACCTTTTTAAACATTTATTGGAGTTCTGTCAGCTCGTTCAATGTGCGCATATCTTTTAGGCATTGACAGAAACGGATAATCTGAAAACATCATGTGATGTGTTTGTTGTTGCTGATTTTATATAACGAGAAGATTTTTTTATAGTTATCTGCATTTTGTTTTAAATGTAAACACACAAATTGAAGGCCCAAGATCCATCCAGTGATTCCTATATACACCGAGGTATAACATTATGACCAAATATTGTGTTGGTCCCCCTTTTGCTGCCAAAACAGCCCTGACCGGTCGAGACATGGATTCCATTAGACCCCTGAAGGTGTGCTGTGGTATATAGCACCAAGATGTTAGCAGCAGATCCTTTAAGTCCTGTAAGTTGTGAATGGGGCTTCCATGGATCAGACTTGTTTGTTCAGCACATCCCACAGATGATCGATTGGATTGAGATCTGGGGAATTTGGAGGCCATGTCAACACCTCAAACTCGTTGTTGTGCTCCTCAAACCATTCCTGAATTTTTATTAATGGTAAGTATCAAAGTAACCTCCACATGGATGGCAGGACCCAAGGTTTCCCAGCAGAACATTGCCCAAAGCATCACACTGCCTCCGCCGTCTTGCCTTCTTTCCATAGTGCATCCTGGTGCCATGTGTTCCCCAGGTAAGCGACGCACATGCACCAACGTGATGTAAAAGAAAACGTGATTCATCAGACCAGGCCACCTTCTTCCATTGCTCCATGGTCCAGATCTGATGCTCACGTGCCCACTGTTGGTGGACAGGGGTCAGCATGGGCACCCTGACTGGTCTGCCCACAAGAGCTGCAGTTTTGGAGATGCTGTGACCCAGTCATCTAGCCATCACAATTTGGCCCTTGTCAAACACGCTCAAATCCATACGCTTGCCCATTTTTCCTGTTTCTAACACATCAACTTTGAGGACAAAATGTTCACTTGCTGCCTAATATATCCCACCCACTAACAGGTGCTGTGATGAAGAGATAATCAGTGTTATTTACTTCACATAATGTTATAATTTTATGCCTGATCGTGTGTATATATATATATATATATATATATATATATATATATATAAATACAGTACTATGCAAAAGTCTTAGGCACGTTGGTATTTTCACACGAAAAATGTTTTTAAGCCAGTTATTTATATCTTTTACTGTAGTGTGTCAGTAGGAAATATCAGTTTACATTTCCAAACATTCATTTTGCAATTAATTGTAATAATCCAGTGAGATTTTTATTTATTTTTTTATTTATTTTTTTATGCACAAGAAGTCTGACAGCAGCCGGTATGATCTGATCTCACCATCATCGAGTCTGTCTGTGATTACATGAAGAAACAGAAAAAAGACTAAATCCAGAAGAACTGAGGCAACGTCTCCAAGACACTTGAAGAAACCTTCCTGCAAAACTACATGAATAGGTGTAGGAATAGATGCAGGTGACAAAAGCCGTTTTAAACGCAAAGGGTGGTCACCCCAAATATCGATTTGATTTAGTTAATAGAAGTTAATTCATAAATAAAAGCTATTTTTGACAGCATTCTCACTTTAAAGCATTCTGACAAGTGCCTAAACTTTTCACAGTACTGTAGTTTTGCAGGTAGGTTTCCTCAAGTGTCTGGGAGACGTTGCCTTAGTTTTTCTGGATTTAGTCTGTCTCAGTTTTTTCTGTTTCTTCATGTAATCACAGACAGACTCGATGATGGTGAGATCAGATCACACCGGCTGCTATCAGACTTCTTGTGCATAAAAAAAAAAAAAAAATCTCATTGGATTATTACAATTAATTGCTAAATTAATGTTTGGAAATGTAAACTGATATTTCCTACTGACACACTACAGTAAAAGATATAAATAACTGTAATATATATGTGAATATACACTCACCTAAAGGATTATTAGGAACACCATACTAATACTGTGTTTGAACCCCTTTCGCCTTCAGAACTGCCTTAATTCTACGTGGCATTGATTCAACAAGGTGCTGAAAGCATTCTTTAGAAATGTTGGCCCATATTGATAGGATAGCATCTTGCAGTTGATGGAGATTTGTGGGATGCACATCCAGGGCACGAAGCTCCCGTTCCACCACATCCCAAAGATGCTCTATTGGGTTGAGATCTGGTGACTGTGGGGGCCATTTTAGTACAGTGAACTCATTGTCATGTTCAAGAAACCAATTTGAAATGATTCGAGCTTTGTGACATGGTGCATTATCCTGCTGGAAGTAGCCATCAGAGGATGGGTACATGGTGGTCATAAAGGGATGGACATGGTCAGAAACAATGCTCAGGTAGGCCGTGGCATTTAAACGATGCCCAATTGGCACTAAGGGGCCTAAAGTGTGCCAAGAAAACATCCCCCACACCATTACACCACCACCAGCCTGCACAGTGGTAACAAGGCATGATGGATCCATGTTCTCATTCTGTTTACGCCAAATTCTGACTCTACCATCTGAATGTCTCAACAGAAATCGAGACTCATAGACCAGGCAACATTTTTCCAGTCTTCAACTGTCCAATTTTGGTGAGCTCATGCAAATTGTAGCCTCTTTTTCCTATTTGTAGTGGAGATGAGTGGTACCCGGTGGGGTCTTCTGCTGTTGTAGCCCATCCGCCTCAAGGTTGTGCGTGTTGTGGCTTCACAAATGCTTTGCTGCATACCTCGGTTGTAACGAGTGGTTATTTCAGTCAAAGTTGCTCTTCTATCAGCTTGAATCAGTCGGCCCATTCTCCTCTGACCTCTAGCATCAACAAGGCATTTTCGCCCACAGGACTGCCGCATACTGGATGTTTTTCCCTTTTCACACCATTCTTTGTAAACTCTAGAAATGGTTGTGCGTGAAAATCCCAGTAACTGAGCAGATTGTGAAATACTCAGACCGGCCCGTCTGGCACCAACAACCATGCCACGCTCAAAATTGCTTAAATCACCTTTCTTTCCCATTCTGACATTCAGTTTGGAGTTCAGTAGATTGTCTTGACCAGGACCACACCCCTAAATGCATTGAAGCAACTGCCATGTGATTGGTTGATTAGATAATTGCATTAATGAGAAATTGAACAGGTGTTCCTAATAATCCTTTAGGTGAGTGTATATATATATATATCTGGAGAAGCAAAATAAGACTCAGAGAATGTATGTTTTAAATTCAGGTAATATACTGTTTGTTTGTTTTTTAATTCCATTGGCATTTTAGTTAGGCATTAGGTATTTTTTTTATTTTAAGCTTTTAAAACCTCATTATTATTATTTTATTTTATTTCATTTATGCTTACAAACTTGCCAATGGGGTAATAAAATTGTATTCTCTGAAAACAAGTCTTATATAATATCTTATTCAGTGTTGCTCCTCGAGTAAATTTAAGTTGTTATGAAGTGCTTAGATGCTTTCACTGGGAATGAACGAGGCTATCAGGCACAATTCATTCTTAATGAATTCCCCCTTCTCTGGTAAATTTCTCAGAGACAGTGTGAGTATCACATCAGCTCGGCTCCTTATGAATTATAGAGAAATCAGAAGTCAGTCTGGCTGCATGACTGACCACTGTGTGACACGATCCAGCTCTCTTATTTAACACCCTGCTTTATTTAATAAACTGGATTGCTGGACTGTGTCCATCCTTAATAAGCTCTTATAACCCACATACACACACAGAGAGACTGAATATCCACAGGATGTGATATCTCATGACCCCATATGGAGATGTTTACAATAGACAGTATTAAGTTAAATGACAAACCCATTAAACTGAGCAGGTTTTGGGGAAGAACTCATGGAGTGAGGTGAAGCTTGAGATTGCTGTGATTTGTGGGACTGTATCGACATAGACAACTACGGCACCTTCACCCTCTTATTCTTAATGAGTATTTGTGTCTTGTTTCCCAGTAAATATACCTAAATATCCTTAAAATATTATAAATTCACCACATAAACAAAATTGCATACAATATTTAGACTTTGTTTTAAATGGTTAAAAAATATATATTGGAAAACAAGATGTAGGCTATATATTTATTACAATTTATAATATTTATTATACATTTTACAAGATGTATACACTGTAAAAAAAGTCTGTAAAAATACAGTATAGTATTTGTATTTTACAGGTCTTTATCCGTATTTTGAATTACGCATTGCATTGTGGGAGCAAGAACCTCAGTCGGCGTGAAACGCGTGAGAGACAAATGCCATTACACACACGAATCGTCATTACACGCAGGGATCACCAGTCACATTTCGGAGTAGGATAAATCTCACGCTTCTGTGGTAACATTAAGAATTTTATTTTGTTTTTATTCTCTTTTATCATTTTGTCACATAACCTGTTTTAGAGCGTTAATTTAGTGTTGTATTTTAGGTGCTATCTGGCTCGTCTGTCAGACCTGTCACGTTAACGGTCTTGTAGGCCTATGTTCTCGCATAATGATTTATAAATGATTCCGATTTAGCTATTTGTGAATATGCTCTGAATGTATTTGTTACTGTACCCTCACTTTTTTATTTATTGAATTATCAACTTATATTTGTTGTTGCTGCCGTTTATGTAGTATTGTTCCAAGCTAGGCATATATGTTGTAACTTAGTAACGTTAAGCAGCTGTGGCAAATGAGGCAAATGAATTATTGTATATTGGACATTTAGTGCTTTCGTCGCACTACTTATGAAATGTTTTTATATTGGTCTTATATTGACCAGTCCTGAATCGGTCATTCAGGTGAGCATGTGGTTTACAGCTGTTAGCTTAACTCTGTTTTTAAACGAAGCGCGCTATTGCGTTGTGCGCGATTAGGTTCTGCAATCTTGACGTTATGTTGACTTGCAGTGTTTGTGAATTTAAATGCGTTTCATTGTCTGAATATCTGAAGCACTGTAGAACCCACAGACATGTTAACAATGTGTTTTTCTCGTGTTGCCATAAAGATTATGGAAGAAAGTTTTTCTCATTCAATTGCTTTGCTATTCATATGTTACGAACACATCCAGACAGGAGGGCCAGACAAACTTTTTATGCATTTTTTATGCATGCTGAATTTATGCATAAATTCACAGAATGTGCAGATGTTAAAGGGCTTGTGTCTCACTTGAGTAGTCACATACAAGAGGGGCTGATTGTAACTTGTCCCTTTGATGGATGTTTTAAGACTTTCAATGTAAAAACATCCTTTTCATCTCATATTTCCAGATGTCATAGAAGGTGGAATGTCACATATATATATATATTATTTTATTTTATTTTATTTATTTCATGTCATTTGAGAAGTAATTCTCATTTTGCTTTATTTCCCCATCTAATCATTCAGTTAAGTACTAGAGCACGTGAGCACATGGGCACTCTTCAAAAACGGTGCTTTAAATCTCTTGACAAACTAAAAGATGTAAATGACATATATATTGTACTGAATTTCAGCTTTCTTATTTGTTATTCAAATGATAAATGATACAACTAATAATTAATAATTGCGCTTGAATTTGTCGTTGCATCATATATCATATGCATTGTGTTGAATTATTATTGCTTTTTATCTATTTTAGTATTTTTTGTATTTTAGTCATTTAAATAACATGGGTTCCCTTTCAGTCGGTCACGTTCGACGTACGTCGGACGTCACCGACGAATTGGGATCACTTCAGGGAGCCCCTACCAGCTTTGAGATATAGAGAACCGGCCAATGACTATTGGTGTGCGAGATTTGCATCTCGCGCTCCGCCCCGCAGCGCGGGTATAAAGCGGAAGCGGATGCAGCGCACTGTTGTCATTCACTTCGGAGCCGAACGGCGTTGATGAAGAGAGAGACTGCCTGTCTATTCAGCAGAGAGAGAGAGAAAGAGAGCGTGAGGAAGACGTTATGTGCTGGTGTGACAGCACAAACAACGCGACCGCGAGTTCACTGCTGCTACAAACAAACTGCTGTTTTCACAGCAACTGTTGGTTCGGTGAGGGCGTTTGTTTTTCTAGTGAGTGCAGACACAGGCTGCACCTATTTCCTGTGTGCTGCCGCGGTCTTCCCCTGGGTGCTTCAGCACTTCTAAAAGAGCGTTTCCTCACAAAAGAGCAACACGGGTGTGACACTGCGTCTTTTTCAAGATGTCATTTCACCCGTGCGTTTCTGGATGGGATCGTTCCCTGTCGCCAGCTGACGGTCACAATCGTTATATCACGTGTCTGGACATTCAGCTCGCTGAGGCAGCTTTTGTGGATAGTTCATGTTCCCACTGCGGGAACATGACTATCTCGGCGCTTAGATCGAGACTCAGCTACCTACGGGAAGGCGGAGTCCCCCTACCCATACCTCGATCTAGTGCTATTTCTCAGAATAGACCTACTTCGACGGATGGCCGGGGTGATCTGAGGATTACGTTCAGGGCAAACCCGCAGAGCCAGCCTCCACAGGCCCCTGATCCCTCAGAAGTGCCGCAGCCGGTAGAGCTTCCAGAGGAAATCGCTGGCCCCTCCCATGGGCGTCCAGTGGTGACCTTTGGGGCTCCTCCGGGAGCTCCGGACGGCGACGGACCTCGCCCTCAGGGCGACGAAAGTCACCGCCCGTTCCCTTGGCCAGGCGGTGTTCACCTTAGTGGTCCAGGAACAGCATCTCTGGCTCAACCTGGCCGACATGAGGGAGACCGACAAGTATCGGTTCCTGGACTCCCCCGTTTCCTCGGCCGGGTTGTTCGGCGACGCGGTCGAGAGCTTTGCCCAGCAGTTCTCGGCCGCCCAGAAGCAGACGGAGGCTATTAAGCACATCCCGCCCCAGCCCAGCAGCAGCCTCCACCCGGGCATAGGCGTGGAGCCGGACGTGGGAACCTGCCAAGCCAGGTGGCAAGCGCCGTCGTAAGAGACCCTGAGACGGGTCACCCAGAGATGGAGGAGACTGCTCTTCAGGAGATGGCTGCAGCACCACTCCTTACCCCGGAGGAGGGCTGGGGGAGAATCTTTTGTTGTCCATTTGTTTCTGTTCCGCTGCTGACCCCAGTGCCAGCGGCACCCAAAATTTCAACAAAAGAGCAGTTTCCAAAATCTCTGGGTGCCAAGAGAGCGCGCTTGGTGGTGTTCGCTGCTCCCATGCCTTGTTACCCTCAGGCGCCTCTCCAATCGCCAGCAGTGGGTGCCGGCTGTGGGGACGCACACAAGCGGCCTTCTCACACTCGCACACCCCCTCAGCGGAAGCAGGTAAGTGTTGCACAGCTCACTCAGACCCCACAGGTGTATCCGTCCCCAAGATTGGTTTGCAGAGATCGACCTGAAGGACGTGTAGTTTCATGTCTCGATTCTCCCTCGACACAGACCATTTCTACGCTTTGCGTTCGACGGACGAGCATATCAGTACAAAGTCCTACTCTTCAGGCTGGCCCTGTCGCCCCGTGTCTTCACGAAAATCGTGGAGGTGGCCATTGCTCCCATGAGAGAGCGTGGTGTTCGCATCCTCAACTATCTCGACGACTGGCAGATCCTTGCCCAGTCTCGAGAGCAGTTGTGCGAACACAGGGACATGGTGCTCAGTCACCTCAGCCGGTTGGGTCTTCGGGTCAACTGGGAAAAGAGCAAACTCTGCCCCACGCAGAGGATCTCTTTTCTCGGTATGGAGCTGGATTCGGTCGGTCTGACAGCAAGCCTCACAGAGGAGCGCGTCCAGTCGGTGTTGAACTGCTTGAATTCGTTCAAATGCAGGACAGTGGTACCACTGAAACATTTTCAGAGGCTCCTGGGGCATATGGCATCCGCAGCCACAGTAACGCAGCTCGGATTGCTTCATATGAGACCACTTCAACGCTGGCTACACGGCAGAGTCCCAAGATGGGCGTGGCACAGCGGATCCCTCCGTGTCCCCGTGACTCTGAGGTGCCAACAAACCTTCAGTCCGTGGTCAGAGCCTTCATTTCTATGGGCAGAAGTTCCCCTAGAACAAGTGTCCAGGCATGCTGTTGTCTCCACGGATGCCTCATCCACCGGCTGGGGTGCCACATACAACGGGCTTGCAGTTTCGGGTCTGTGGACGGGGCCTCAACTGCAATGGCATATCAATTGCCTCGAGTTGTTAGCAGTTCGTCTTGCGCTGGGCCACTTCAAAACGCTGCTACTAGGCAAGCACGTTCTGGTCCGTACGGACAACACTGCGGCCGTTGCGTACATCAACAAACAGGGTGGTCTACGCTCCCGTCGCATGTCTCAACTCGCCCGCCATCTCCTCCTATGGAGTCAGAAGCATCTGAGGTCGCTTCGTGCCATTCACATTCCGGGCCTGCTCCCCGGCCTGCTCTCACGACAGCCAGTGCTCCCCGGAGAGTGGAGACTCCATCCCCAGGTGGTCCAGCTGATCTGGAGTCGACCACACAGGTAGCCCCGGACACGACCCACTGCCAGTTGTTTTATTACCTGACCGAGGGGACCCGCGTCCGGACCTCTGGAAGCTCCATGTCTGGTCCCTGGATGGGACGCGGAGGTTCTAGGTGGCCTACCACAGGTTGTGGTAGACACCATCACTTCCGCTAGAGCTCCCTCTACGAGGCGCCTCTATGCGTTGAAGTGGAACCTGTTCGTCGACTGGTGTTCTCGCCGAGAAGACCCCCGGAGACAGTTCTGTGCTTTCCTTCCTACAAGATGGGTTGGAGCGAAGGCTGTCTCCCTCCACCCTCAAAGTCTATGTTGCCGCCACTATCGCCGCTAATCATGACATGGTAGATGGTAAGTCTCTAGGGAAGCACGATCTGATCGTCAGGTTCCTGAGGGGGGCGAGGAGACTAAATCCGCCTCGCCCTCCCTCTATACCCTCTTGGGACTTAACTCTGGTGCTAACCGCACTGCAGAGAGCGCCCTTTGAGCCTTTGCAGTCAGCTGAGTTAAAAATCCTGTCTCTGAAGACAGTACTCCTGACTGCATTGGCCTCTATCAAGAGGGTAGGGGACCTGCAGGCATTTTCGGTCGACGAATCGTGCCTGGAATTCGGGCCCGGTAACTCTCATGTAATCCTGAGACCCCGGCCCGGATATGTGCCCAAGGTTCCCACCACTCCCTTCCGGGACCAGGTGGTGAGCCTGCAAGCGCTGCCTTCGGAGGAGGCAGACCCAGCCCTAGCTTTTCTCTGTCCCGTCCGCGCTCTGCGGACTTACGTGGACAGAACGCAAAGCTTCAGGACCTCAGAGCAGCTCTTCGTCTGTTATGGAGGCCAGCAGAAGGGAAAGGCTGTCTCCAAGCAGAGGATGGCCCACTGGATAGTGGATGCCATCGTCTTGGCGTATCAAACCCAAGACACGTCCTGCCCGCTCGGGTTAAGAGCCCACTCCACTAGGGGTGTAGCTTCTTCCTGGGCGTTGGCTCGTGGCGCCTCGCTGACGGATATTTGTAGAGCTGCGGGCTGGGCGACACCTAACATGTTCGCTAGATTTTATAGCCTCCGTGTAGAGCCGGTATCTTCCTGTGTGCTCGCTTCCCATAGTCAGTAACACCGAAGTGCCCGTTCTAAGTGTTGGCTTGCTGCGCCACTCCCTTCCCTATGGAACGGATACGTGTGCTTATATGCTCCAGTCGAGTTCCCCAGAACGGCAAACCCTGTTGAGTCCTCCGCAACCCGCGGCCAATATTTTTTAAAACCGGGTCCCAGAGTGTATAAATGAAAACGACACCCTTGCGTTTTCATGCCAATCTGTATATTTTGTGAAACGGTGATGTCATCACACCACGTCCCGCACGGAAAAGACTAGAAGGGATACAGCTACGGGCACTGGGCATGCACACGTCAATATTGCATCATTTAATTATTGTATTTGCATTATTGTAAGGGTAGGTTTAGGATTGGGGTAGGTGTAGGTGTTAATAAAACACAATTGGTAAGTAGCTAATTTATTTATTATTTTATTGTGAGATTTTGACTCACTTCCTACCATTGCTGTAACCCTTCTAGCCACAACCCTTCTTCTCCGTTTTTTGTGTATTTCTGTGGCAGAATTACAGCGCCACATACTGGCCTGGCATGTATACTACATCGTTTTGAGTCGGTTTCAGTGCTCTCGTGTGTACGCAGATATTTCTTGAAAACGAGGGAAATAAAAGTTCGGATAGGGAAAGCTCTGGCTTCGTGTGGACGGGGCCTCAGTCTCCTAAGTGTTAACAAGTCTCATCTGTGGCTCGTTTATAGAGCATTTGGACAGGTATAAACTAAAGCATCCATTTAGTATAGTATAGAATAAACTTTAGTATAGACGAGTAAATATGTCATGGCCACGACAAAGCTAAGTGAATTAAACATCTCCCTTCCTAGTCACTGTAATTTTCTGAAGTAGTGAAGTAGAAACTAAGCTTCTGCAGAGAAGTGAATGCCTTAACATACACAATCTTACACCAATTATGCTAAATAAGCTGAACATGTAGGGGAGAGCGGGGCACAACCTAAAGCTTTTTTACTTTCTCAGTTTGTGTAAATCCACTTGGGGTTCAGAGTATTTATTTTTTCCCACATTCATTTCACACGTCTAGTACAATTATGTGGTTTTGTTTCATTAATGCAGTGTATACTTTTTTCATGATTTAATCCTAAAGAATGGAAGTGAAATGTGACAACATGCCCCATAGGTGGGGTACATTGCGACATGACCAAATGACAGCTTAAAATGTTATCTGATACAATAAAAAAAAAAATATCCAAGACAAACTAAAATATTTTGCCAATAAAATACAATTATTATCTTTTTCAAATAAAATGACATTTTTTAATAATTAAAAATAAACAAATTTTTGAGGTTGTCAAAAAAACACTACACAGCATAGTTCAAAACATAATAATTAATCATTTCTGAACATTGACTCTCAGTCTTTATTCACCTTTTTCTCATGGTTTCTCAATAGAGTTCATAAAGGTATAGAATAGAATAGCATAGTTCTAATAGGGGCTCATTGTAACACATGTGTTTCCATGGTTTCTAAAAGCGGAAACTGAGGATAGCGCGGATATTACATCATTGATACGTGGCAATGACAAGGGACGAGCCATTATTTAAAATTCCTTGGGAATTTTTGGGACAACGCAAGTACACAACTGCATGAAATATATCACACTGTGCAAGTGCTTTTTGGATTTTTTATTGCATCAAAATGAAAAATTTCCTCTATTACTAATTGTAAATCAAATCACTAAATAAATAAATAACATTTCAAAAATGGTAACATTTAAATGAACTTCTGTGAGATTTCAATTAAATTGCCAGAAGTTCTTGTGAGTTATTCAGAGAGCGATGAGAGTGACATGATCTCTAGCCATGTACATTATTTTTACTTTATCATGAAAGATAACACAAAATGAAGCTAATTAGAGAACTGATGAGGGCAGAGAAAAAGGCCTTGCCCCGGGAGAGGGAATTCTCTCCCTCTCTCACTAATTCAAAGATAGATGCCACGTTCCACCCCTTTCAAATTAAAAACCTTCAAAAACTTAATAGCTATGCCTTGAGCAGTCATCCAGTCAGAGAGATAGCCGAGTGCATTAGGGCAGGCTAATTATTTTGCTGTCACACTGGCCTTGTAATGAGAGAGGGGGGTGGGGGTTCACAATTCAGCTCTGTGTGTAACAGTTAATGTGACCCATGCATGATGTTAAATATGGATCAGGGAATTAAATGTTTTAATGTGACGTGTGTGCATATGTGTGTAACAGCAGCACAGTATGAATGACAGTGATTCATCTACCCTATTACAAAACTTATACTCATTCCAATTTTTGGCTGACTGTACTAAAAAAACTAAAACTAAAACTGAATTAAAACTTAATAAAAACTAAAACTACTGAAACAAACTGTCACGGTTCTGTTTGTGTTTTGGACTTTCAATTTGTGTTTTGATTTCATTCCTGTGTTCCTTTGTTCAATTTTCCACCAATCCTTTGTTTCCATAGTTACCCCTTATTAGTTCATTTGTCCCAGCTGTGTCTAGTTAATCATCTTGTTTCTGTTTTCTACTTAAGTTGTACCCTCATGTTCAGTCTTTGTCTAGTCACTGTTATGTTGGAGTGTGTTTCTTTGCCTTTGTTTGTTTCTCATCATCATCATCATCATCATCATTATTATTATTATTATTATTATTATTATTATTATTATTATTATTTAAATTTGGATTTTGATCTTCAGTTTGTTCCTGGTTTCCGATACCATTAGAGATGACTAGACCAACATCTAAGATGGCGGAAGAATTTCTCCTGTCCCTCCGGCAGGGTGGTTGTCCTCTGGAGCAGTACGTGGAGGAGTTTTCCAATCTGGTGAGTTGTAGTGATTCTGCGCTCAACGCTTACTTTCAGATGGGACTGGATGAGGAAGTAATTAGTTTTCTGTCTCTTGAGCCTTGTTTGTCCTTGGTCGAGTCCATTAACTTTATCCTCTGGCTTAATGGTTCTGATTTAATTGTTGAAGAAACCAAGGAACATAACAAACCTCATCCAGTCCCATTCGCTTGGGTGCTCCAACTCACCCCAAGCCTGCAACAAGGCCCCCCACAGCTGCTCAGAGTCAATTTCTGCACCGGCTCAAAGGAGGAGGCGAAAGAGGAAGAAGGACGCTGCCATGCCTGAGCCAGTGTCTTTGACCATCCCTGCCAAAATGGCTGCTGCCATGCCTGGCTCACTGACTTCTGGACAGAACCAGCTCCAGTCCCCGTCCAGAGTCCAGTGACATCTCCTGTCCCCGTGCAGATTCCAGTGGAGAACCACTGGCTAATAGACTTTTGGTCTGAGCCACTTCCAGCCCTTGACCAGAGTCCAGAGAGGGCTCTGCCTCCTGTCCCTCCTGTCTGTAGCTCCAGAGTCCGTAGCTTTTCCCAACAAGATTTTGTGGGTGGTGGGCTACCCATCTTCGGAGGCTGGTCCTGAAGGGCCTGCGCCGTCCTGGCCTCCTGAAGGGTTTGTTCCTGGTTCCCGATACCGTTACACAAACACAATGTTATTGCTTGAAATAAAAATATATAAAACTTAAGCTTATTTCAGCTAGTTACTAACAATTCTAATTTTATTATAACATAACTAATACAACTGAAATAAATTTATTAAACCTATATAAACAAAGCAAAAACTATTAAAAATGACAAACACAAAATATATATATATATTTTTTTTTATATAATTTGTGACCCTGGATCACACAACCAGTCATAAGTTGTACAGGTATATTTGTGGCAATAGCCAACAATACATTGTATGTGTCAAAATTATACACTTTTCTTTTATGCCAAAAATCATTAGGATATTAAGATCATGTTCCATGAAGATATTTTGTAAATTTCCTACCGTAAATATATAAATGTATTCTTAGTAATCCAGGGTCACATTTGTATATTGATGGGACATGATAGGATGTGTGGAAAAATACATTTATTTTGATAAACTTTATGCACTGAGAAATTGTTTGGTTCAGGCATACTACATCTGCATATTCTTACATATGTTCCTGCCATACAGCCTCCCTCTGACATATCACCCTCCAACTCGTACTTTACATGCATCTTGGTGTTCTTCAGCAAAATCAATAAGAACTTAATGAGTTTCATATTTAGAAAGAGAGCAGACAAAGAGAGAGAGAGGGAAATGGGCTAGATGACACTTATGTTGTGAGAGTGAAGGATTGGGGGACCAGAACGCCCACTTCTGCACACTCTCGCACACACAGAGACCGTGTGAACAGAACAGTGCTGAGTTGTGCTTGATTGATTCTGTCACCTTGCATTGCAAAACCCTACAGACTGAATGTGGAATTATGGGATAGACAGATGTGCAGATGTCATAGAGAGAGAATAAGAAAAGTGTGCAAATGGTTGGTAATATTCAGCAGAAAATGATGAAGGATAAATGACTAATGTGCATCTGCCGTGTGCTCTCCCTCTCTCTGTTTATTATATGCTGTGTTTTCTGAGCATGTGCTGTATATCACATCTGATGAATGATGATAAAACATTACGTATACTGGTAATGCTTGAATTAAATACTAAAATATATGCTTTAAAGGGATAGTTCACCCAAAAATTACAATTCTGTCATAAATGTTGGTAACCAAACAGTTGATGGTAGCCATTGACTTCCATAGTATTTTTCTATATGGAAGTCAATTGCTACCATCAACTGTCTGGTTACCAACATTATTCAAAATATCTTCTTTTGTGTTCAACAGAAGAAAGAAACTTGTACAGGTTTGGAACAAATTGAAGGTGAGTAAATGATGACTACATTTTACATTTTTGGTGAACTAACCCTTTAAGGCTGTCAAATATTAATATGTTTGTAGTCATTTTGAGGGATGAGCATGAGCTGATGTGACCCAGAGTAATATTTAATGCCTTAAATATGAGAGAGGTAAGGGTGTAGTTTGTTTTAAACAATATTTGTTTGTTTCTTTCTTTATTTGGTCTTTTGTGGTATCTTATCTATCATCTACACATGCAAATTTGGATGATAACATAAATTAATAGCCTAGTTAACAATTATTTGTTTAAATGTTGTATGTTTTTTTCTATTATTTAAGCATCTAGAACCTTATCAGTTTGACAGAATTTTCTTAAGTCAAATTTTTCTCAACATATTCTTATTTCGAAATTGTTTATTTCCTAATCCCAACAGTTCATCAGGATTTTAATGGTTCTAGCTGTGTCATTTCTTGGAATGTCTAAAGGGCAGGTTTTTCCCAAAATCATTCATTAGAACAGAACATATTTTACACATGGGGAAAACGCATTGTTTGTTCAATAATTCAAGAAGGACCATATTTTTTTGTTCTAACTTGTACTTCCCCTCATTAAAATGTACCATAGATCTTGTAATTGTTTAAATATAGCATTTGTTACAATAAAGATATAATTACAGGTAAGAGCATTGAAGGCTCCTCATTACCATGCTTTGGCCAATGTTGATTTTTTTTTTTTTTTGATCTATAGCATTTATTATGAAAAATAGCAACCTACACATTTATAAGTTAGCAACATGCCACAGTTTTAATATATACCTGGGGAACACCAGGATTCACTATGGGAAGAAGGCAAGCCGGCGGAGGAAGTATGAGGCTTTGGCCAATGTTCTGCTAGGAAACCTTGGGTCCCTGCCACCCATGTGGAGGTTACTTTGACACGTAACACATACCTAAGCATTGTTGTCGACCATGTACACCCTTTCAGGGAAGCAGTATTCCCTGGTGGCCTCTTTCAGCAGGATAATGTGCCCTGCCACAAAGCAAAAATGGTTCAGGAATGGTTTGAGGAGCACAACAACAAGTTTGAGGTGTTGACTTGGCCTCCAAATTCCCCAGATCTCAATCCAATCGAGCATCTGTGGGATGTGCTGAACAAACAAGTCTGATCCATGGAGGCCCCACCTCGCAACTTACAGGACTTAAAGGATCTGCTGCTAACATCTTGGTGCCAGATACCACAGCACACCTTCAGGGGTCTAGTGGAGTCCATGCCTCAATGGGTCAGGCCTGTTTTGGCAGCAAAAGGGGGACCAACACAATATTAGGAATATCATAATGTTATGCCTGATCGGTGTATATAGCCTATATATATTTCATTAACAGATAATCTACTATAAATTCTACAAGTTAAAATTGACCACAATAAATACAATAAAGCATGATCAATTCTAGTATGGGTGGTCATGAGTGGATTAAAAGCTTTCTAATATGTTGGTGCAAGATTATGTTTTCTCTTTTCATCAGTCTTTTTAGTTTGTGTGGCAGTTTTAGATCATGTTTTACTTTAAATCGTTTTAAAGTTGTAAATTCTCAATAGAATTCAAATAGGTCACATAGTTTATCATTGGCATCGGTATAGGAACAGCTCGAGCAAATCACGGAGCGCGCTAGTGAATTTGTGCTCAGTATACAGTGACTCGCTCGCCAGGCTTCAGTCATATTCCTGTTCAGACAGGAATTTAGCACATATAAAAGCTCTGAACGTACGCTGAGTGGTGTGCCTATTCAGACGATTGTTATTATGTTCCTTGTATCTTTGTATCCTTGTCAGGACTTTTGTGTTACTTCCCATTTCCTGTTGACATGTTTTGTAGTCCCTTGTAGTCTTTCTTGTATATTAGTCTGATTGTTTCCAGGTGTGTCTTGTTAGCCCCTATGTATATATCGCCCTTGTGTTTCCCATGTAATTTGTTCGTAGATGGTGCGTGTCCTTGTTCCCTTTTGTTCTCCGTGTTCCTGGTTTCAGTTTGTGGTTTTTTAATAATATTTTTTTTCTATTTTCTTTTTAATTTGAATCAAAGTTTCAGTAATTTTTATTCGTTTTTTTTTTTCATTCGTTTACATAGATTTATTTATTTATTTATTTTTCATTTTAGAAGTTAAACTAAATGAAAATTATAAATGTTGCCTTGGCAACTAGTTGAAATAAAAAAACTTTTTTTTAAATTTCAGTTAACATTTATTTTGTTAAAGTAATTTTTTAAAATGGATTTAGTTTTAGCTAACTATAATAACCCCTCCCTAAATCCTCCTTTATGCCTCAAAGTGGCGGGAGGGTGAGTGTACAGCATGGTGCACACCCTGGCAAGTTCAACTATGCTAAGAAGGTGGTTGACTTCCAGCGGGGGTTTCTCCGGCTGTGCCTAGATAAATAAAGGGAGGTGCCAGACTTGGAGCCCAGCCAGCTAATGACCTGTAAATCTTATGGCTACGATTTGCAAAATACCCATAAGAAAGAAAAATAAAAAATGAGATCTCTTTAATATCTCAAATGTTTCTCCTAGACAAAAATGAGGTTACTTTAACATCAAATGGAGACTTTTGCTTGAGTCTTCTGCTTCTCACACCTGTCTCCTGAGACAAAAACTCTAACACTCTCACAACGGTCTCCTCTAAAGTTTCAGAAGAGACCTCAACCACATCACACACTGTGCTCAGATTTTTCTCCTTAGCTAGAGACTATGGTGGTCTCACAGTAGTCTCCTCTAAAGATTCAGAAGAGGACGGAACTCTCAACAACTTTACAAATAAAATGTCTCAGTATGAACTCAACATTTCTACCATATAATATGTATTAATCAGTGGTGTGCCGTCAGGGCCAGCAAGGCCTTCTCTGCTGGCCTAAACACTATCAGAATAACTGACTTAAATTTGTATATATTTGTCCATGAATGTGTGTTAAATTATTCCCAATAGTCTATTCACTTAATTTAATAGCTTTTCTCTTGGTTGCGTTGCTTCCAGAAGTGTTTGTTTATGTTAGAGCTTTTATCCAATCATATTTCAGCCATCATGTGTTGCCAGGATCAAAGAAATCTGCCTTGAGGCCTTCAGAATCAATAGTGCGGGCACCTCTAGCTTAAAATAAATGACAATGAAACTGTGTGCTTTAACCAGTCAGATAATATATCAGATTTAATCAGCCAATCAGATTTCGAGTTGGCGACACCGGGGCCATCTAGCAGGCGTACAATAACGTCTGCATTTTCACATACTTTTATTGGATGATCAGAGAGCATATTATATTAACTAGTAGTCCCTGGCTGAATCCCTAAATCGCCCCCTAAACCCTCATTCACTATTCCCTACGTTAGTCCACTAATATAATTAACTTGATGGAGTGAATGAAAACGAGTGAGTGAATTCGGACAGCCGTTGAGTGTACATTGGCTGTACACTTGTTATTGCGGTGCAATGTGGGATTGAATGAGTGCACTCAATAACGTCCACTATGGTTTCGGACACCACTACAAATGGCTGTCTCTTCAAATAATGCTAAATCCGGGTGATTTCGGATTCAGTCCCTGTGTCCACTGCTTCTGTCGAGCGGACATTCTCAGCCCTAAAGCGAATTAAAACATATGCCAGAAATAAGACTGGACAGACTCGACTTTCAGCATTAGCCTTCATGACGATAGAAAAGGACTTGTTGTTGGAACTGAAACGCACAGATAACCTGTACAACAGAGAAATTGAAGTCTTCTTGAGGAAAGAAAGGAGGATGGATTTTGTGTATAAATAATCAGTAGCCTAGTTTTGGTGAGTAGGCTATAATGCATTTTATAAAAAAAAAATAAATAAATTATAGAGTAAACTCTGGCTAATCCAGGCGCGTTTTTTAACGTGATGAAAATATTATTTTTTTTATCTTGTAGCCTAAATTTTTTATTATTTTTATTATTTTCGTTATTATTATATTATTTTCAAAATTTTCATACTATTAAAATCTTTTTTTTTTTTTTTTTTTTTTAGGTGGGTTTAAATATTTTTTAATGAAAAACATCATCATTGAACCTCACCTGAAAGAAATTTGTCATACTTTTGATTGTCCAAAACAGTTGGTAAGCTTTGTTTTCAAGAACCATTTATTCCTTTTCTTTCCTTAGAATTTGCACAAAAAACACAATTTGCCTTAATTTCAAATCCACGGGAAAACCGTAATTGCTGGGGTTTCTGTGGTCGGAGAACTCTACTACAAAAATGCATGGAAAACCCGGAGTGGATGACTCTGTTAGAGATGATGTATGTGGCGCTGCTGTGGCACCCTGTTATACTGCGTTTCTGTATAATATTGATGGTTTCTATAGCCGTGGCGCCATAATGATTTTATTAAGAGGTGGATTCATTCAAGTAGGACACCACTGAAGGCCTAGGGGTGAAATGCACTGCCCGCCACTGGTATTAATAATCAAATTGGTCAAGGATTGGTCGTAAGCCTTCAGTGTGCCTTTTAGCAAAGTAAGCTCCAGGGTTACTGGAGCTTACTTTGCTTTTTAACGTTTCTCATAAAATAAAAGACATCTCAAGACAAATCTGATAATGAGACATAGAAGAGAATTATCACTTAGTATCCTGAGATTAGAAAAACCTCTGTCAGAGCCATAGCCTTGTGGGCAGCACACTGACATCAGGGCACAGCACCTCAGACAGCATGTGCTCGAGTTCCAGCTAAAGGTGCTTTCCTGCTCCCGGTCCCTTCTCGACTTTCCCATTGTTTCCTGTCTCTCCTCCTACTGTCCTATCTATTAAAGGTGGAAAAACCCCAATGTCATTAAAAAAGGAGTAACCTCTGCAAGACAATAAAGTGATCACCCATTTAATAAAATAAAATATTCCTACAATGGAGTCTTGAAAGAGATTGCTATGTTTCTTCTACCACATTCTCAGTTTTAACTCTGTCTCTCAAATATTTCTCATGTCTCATTTGTGTCTACTTTTATTTCTCCTAAGCAATTTTAGGAGAAACATTTGAGATACTAAAATGAGAGATATTTGAGTATCACAACAAACTTTCCTAAGCTTAAAAAGAGCAACCTCTGAGCCCACATATTGGCATCCTGACCCTCACCTTGCCCCAACAGAGAACCCTCTGCATCATACAGGTTTATACCCCTACATCAGCAGCATAAGATGAAGATGTTGAGGTAATGAATGCACATTGCACCTACTGTACCAATGGGTGACTTCAACACAAAGGTTGGGCACTGCAAGGATAATAGGAAATTCATCTGACAGTTTAGGGGAAAACAAAATGAGCTAGGCAAACAATGGCAGTCAAGACGCTTATTCATTGTAAACAGCTACTAAAAGCAAAAAGGAAGCCAGTGGACATGGATCTTGCCAAATCGGAATTTGATTGACTACGTCTTGTGCCGCCACCGCAGAATCCAACAAGACGTAGCAGTAATTGGAAAGGCATTCTAAATGGAAAGTGACCACTAGGGCTGTCAAAATGGCTGAAAAACTAAATTCAAACTTTATACTTCAAATTATATTTGAATTTAAAAAGCATTACTTTAGTTAGGGAAACAAAGCTTTTGGATTGTCTCTTGAGGCCAGAAGAGGGCACAATAAACAAAATATGAATGCACTGCATTAAATTGTTTATTAAAAGCAATGAAACAAAATGACACTATGGGTTAACATGTTGGTACCTATACAAGGTGTAGAAGAAGAGTTGAATGGAGAAGCAACCATTTGGTATACTGGTAATGTTTGCTGTCTAGTCTTGACTTTAATAAATCTCTGAAATGTAACTTCTGGAATCTCTGAATCTTCATGCTTACCAAGACTTAAAAACACAAGATATTTGGCAATGAGGATTTTACTATTACGAATGAAAGATGTCTGCAGTTGCTTCGTTCCCAACGCCGTTTCTGCCATGTCCTGGTGAACCTCTGATACCCTTTGATGTTTGGCTAGAGATGTTCAAGAATTATATACTGGTCGTTAATGCATCGGGAGATGAATGGCCTGCTGCATGGAAGAGAGCTCTATTTCTTCATTGTTTTGGGTACAGAATGTACAGAATACAGACTATTTTGTACTTTTGCCAAATCAAGGAGAGACAATGGACGAAGCTATTGAGGTTTTGAAAGCATACTTTATTCCTCAACTGAATGTAATTACAGAATGACATGCTTTTAGAAAATGAGTTCAAGTACCTGGTGAAACAGTTCTGTAGTATATGACTTCTCTCTGAGATTTAGCAGCCATGTGGATATAATCTTCATGAAATTTTGTGACCAATTAGTAGAAAATGTGGCCAGTCATTGTATTAGAAAACGGTTGTTGTTAGAGACTGACTTGACTCTCAGTAAAGCAATTACTATTGCTATTCAAATTGAGGCTGCTGCTGAAGGCCTATTTAGGTTTTGTCAAAGTAACTTTTGGTCTAGCTTCAGCACCATCTGTATTCCAGAAAATTGTATCAACTGTGCTGCAGGGATTGCCAAATGTAGCCAACTACCTGATATAATTGTCTCAGGTCGTACACAGAGTGAACATGACTGGTCTTAAACTGAATACTTTGAAATGCCAATTCAATAAGACAAGTCTAGACTTACTGGGTCATACAGTGTCTGTGCAAGGTGTTTATCCAAATGAGGATCATCTTAATGCAATGCTTCATGCTCAAATTCTTACAGATGCACATCAGGTTTGTTTCTTTCTTGGATTTATAACATGGCACAGCAAGTTTATTCCAAATTTTGCCATTGTGTGCTTGTATCAGGAAATTAGTTGATTTCAGCTGGTCGGAAGAAGCTTGGAAAAGTTTCAACACTGTGAAAGAGTTGCTGCTTAAAAGTACTGCCTTGACATTATTTGACACCAATTTGCATATTTTGTTTTTAACTGATGCCTTAAACTATGGGCTGGTTACTGTACTGGTTCAAATTAAAAAATAAAATAAAACTGAACACACCGTTGCATTTGATTCAATCTGCTAAACGCAAGTATTCAACGATTGAAAGGAAAGCCTAAACATGTGTCTGGGATGTTGAAAAATGGAGAACTCACCTTTGGAGTCGAAAATTTATCTTGCGTACTGATCATAAAGCTTTAACAGTGCTTCTTTCTTCCAAAGGCACAGATCACACTAGAAAGAGAATTGCAGGCTGGGCAACACGGCTCTTATGCTTCAATTATAAAGTGATTTACAGTTCTGGTTCTTAAAACCATACTGCTGATTGTTTGTCTCAATTACCTTTGCCACCTTCTGAAGAGGATCTTTCTAATGCAGAACCTGAATTTGTTGCATTCTTGTCTTCTGAGATGTCTGCCTCTTGTGTCTTCTGATTCTTGTCTTCAGTTTGCTTCTGCCTCTGCATCATGTTCAGAATTGACTTGGATAAAGATTTACGTCTGTATTTTCAAGTAAGGAATGAACTGAGTGTACAAAAGGACTGTGCATTCAGAGGATCACGTCTTCTTGTTCCTGTTTCACATCTTAGCGAATCTGACCCATGAAGGTCATCAAGTAATTGTGCGTACAAAGCAGCGCCTCTGTGAACTCTACTTGTGGCCAGGTATTGATTATTTGGTCAAGGAACAGATAAAAATATCAGGTTTGTGTCTCTTATGATAAGACAGCTATTATTTGCAACCTGTACCTTTTCCTTCTAGGCCATGGGAGAAAGTAGGAGCCATTGAGAGATTCCATTGTGTACTCAAGAGCTTTATTCAATCTTCTATTGTGTCTGGGAAGCCATGGAATCTAACAGTAACACAATTTCTTTAAACGGGTCATGAACTGGCTTTTAAAATTTTTGTATACTGTTGTCTGAGGTCAACTTATGACGTTTGCATGGTTTTTACATTAAAAAACATCATAATGAATAAGTAATAGGCTATTTTCTACCCTGGTTTCTACCTCCTAAACGCTCTGTTTTTATGGGCGTGCCGCATTAAAGACTTGGAAGTAAACACCCACTGCTATGATTGGATAACAGTTTTGCATATTATAATGAGTTTCGACTCCCCGTCAGTACACATGGGGAATTGTTTTGAAAACTTCCAATGTGGATAAATTGCAACTGTAATGATTCACCCCAGAGTCTGACCCCGAATCGCAGGACAATGAACCAACAACACCTCAAATACAAAGGATACTCCAAGCCTGTGACAGCGTGGTAAGTTATCATGAATTATGTTTAGGTAGATACATACACATAATCAGTATATATCAAACGATCTGAACCAATGCAATAATAACACATATAAAAAAAATGTTTTACTCACATAAGTGTGTTGCACCATTCCTGTCGGATCCAGTATAGAAGGCACAGCATTGTTTTTTTAATCTCATTCTGTCTGAAAATCCAGTCTCTTGTTTACAAAAGAATCCGTAGTGAAATGAGGCGAACAAACATGCAATGTCTTACCCACGTGAGCTGGAACTACATTAAAAATAAAGTTCAACCGCATTCCTAATATTGCAATCCGAAGGACGCTTATGCAGTGACTGGACTGTGTTCTTCCACAACCAGGCACTGCACAATATTTTGTAATCTTTAATGGCATGTTTATTGCTTGGTAGCTCGATCTGGTTTAGCGCCACGTAGGCCTATGTTATTTACCTATTACATATCATGTGCAAATGGGTGGGCGGGGCTACAGAATTAGGCATTGGTCTTCTTCTGTTGAGGTGGCGTTTCACTGCTCTCTGACGTCACAAGGAGGCAAAATCGCAGATCCCTCGTTTGATGAGCCAGCTGTCAATAAAAGCTTTATTTGACTAACAAGGAATTTTTTAGCTCCGAAACGTACAGGATATTCTTATAATACGATGACTTTTTATATATCGAAAGATCAAGGAAAAGTTGATTTCTCAGTTCATGACCACTTTAAGCTTATTGTGCTACTCTGCATTCTGCTTCTGGATTGTCTCCATTTGGGTTATTCGTGTACTCGTCTGAACATCCTTCCTCCTGTAACCTGCAAGAATGCTGCAGACAGAAAGTATCAGTCACAAAAGAAGATGAAAATGTATACAGACTCTAGACAAAGAGCTTGTACTCCTAACTTCAAACAGGGAGATTAAGTGTGTATACAGAGTCTAATTAAAGTTCCAAAAGGACATCGCAGTCCTTAATTGGTTAATGTACTTGTGGCCCTGCCCCCTCAGACTGTTCCCCTTCTACTTCTGGGGTGTTGCCTAAAATGAAGTATTGAACTTACCAATTCATCCTCCATCTGCTTCTAAAAGAGCTTCAGCACATGTGAGACGTCCTCCACGTTGGCTGCAGGAATATGTTATCTAGTATTAAAGTAATTGGTATTATAGTAGGCTAATGTGTTGTTCCATTATGTATGTTAAGAATCAGTTATGCTGTATTGCTAAGCTGTTCACTGAGATGTACTACAATATTGGAATATTGCATTAACTTTAATTTAGGATTTAGTGATTAATGTATAGTTTTAAGTTGTGGGAGAATCAGTTGTGTCCTTGTATTATTGATCATCCAGAAGAGGTGGCTATGGGTTAAACGTTAAAAACGCTACATATAGTTTAATACAAAGAGCCGAAGCGAGCCAAATTGAGTACTTTTTTTGTGTTTAAAAACATGAGATGCAGTAAAATGGAAAAAAAAAAACACAAAGTCTTGAGACATGTTTTTTTTAAAAGTTAAACTTCTTTTAACATTACATGGCTTTCTAAACATAAAAGGCCTTGTAGAGTACAGCCTCCTCTGTAAACTCATCCGCAAAAAACTAAAAGCAGACCTTAAGGAATTTCGGCACAAGACATGCCGAAGGTCGAAGGTCAATGGCCCAACAACAAAGGCAAATGTCAGCGCTGAGGAACTCAAATGGGTCAATCGTAAGGACAAGGACAGGCATTGAACGAGAGTGTAAGGAGTTCCACTGAACCTGTTCACCTCAAAAGTAGTAGTTCCTTTTCAGTCAGTACACTACGAGTTACGTCAGTTACTGACGGAATGGGGGTTTCGCTTAGAAGCCAATCGCCTTTGAGATCTACAAAATGAGCCAATGGCATGAAAATGCGTGGGTATAAAGGGCGTTGCGTGGCAATCTCGCATTATTTTTCTGCTTCAGAGCCGAGTGTTACTTGCCTGAGCTTTCTCTCTTCAAGACGAGTGTCTCTCCAGAGTGTTGGTGTTACGGCGCGTTCCAGCGAGTTCTGCATTCCTGTCTGATCTGTGCGGTGATTCAGCACAGCGTGTGCGTTCTCCCTGGACGCTTTGGCATTCTGCAGAGCAAAACTCCTCTCTAAAAGAGCTGCACGCGGCACGTCTTTTTCAAGACGTTTCGCCCGTGCATTGTTTCTGGGTGCAGTCGGCTGATTAGTCCGCCTCACGGGCATGAGCGCTGTTTGGCGTGCTTGGGCGTGCACGCTGAGCGCGCGCTCATGGATGACTCATGTTCCCACTGCAGGAACATGGCCATCGCGGTGTTGCGATCGAGACTCTATGATCTCCGTTTAAAAATAATAATAATAAAAAACAGGAGAGAGAGTCCCCTCTACCACACCCCAATCTACTTCCTCCACGAGAGGCAGTACTTTGGCTGGTGGTCAGGGTGATCTGGGGGTGTTGGTATGGGCCAACCCGACGAATATTACTCGGGCCACACCCCCCTCTAGCACACTGCAACCTGTGGTGTTGCCGAATGAAGGCGCTGGTGTTCCCGTCCTGGGCTCAGCGTCTCATTTGGGACGCCGGCGGATGACGTCACGTCATCACAAGGCATCACAAGGTGGGCTGGATTCCTCTGGAGATGAAGATTCAGCTGTGCTGCCTCCTCTGGGAGCTTCAGCGCTGTCCGAGTTTGATCCGGAGCTCACAGCCATGCTTTCCCAGGGATGATTGGTATCTGGGGGCGGCCCAAGCTGAAAGCTCCCTTCTTCCTGGAAGTGCATGAAGAGGTGTCGAAGTCGTGGGAGTCTCCTTGCTTCGGCCATCCCTCAAGCCTATCGGGCCAGGGTGCTCAGAAGCATGCATGAGGGCAGTACTGACCCCGCACTTGTGCGTGAGCTGCCGACCTCGTCCTATGGGTGACGAAGGTTACTGCACGCTCTCTTGGTCAGGTGATGTCCACTGCCGGGGTCCAGGAACGCTATTTATGGCTCAGTCTGACAGATGGGCAGGAGTTTGAGCGAACAAGTTTCCTCAGCTCCCCTATCTCCCAGGCTGGGCTATTTGGCTGGGCAGTCGGGTGCTTTGCCCAACAGTTCTCGACTGCACAAAAGCAGACTGGGGTGAGTGAACATATTCCCGCCAGGGCTGCCATCCTGCGGCTCCCGCCCCTCCCACCCTTCCCCAGCAGCAGCCTTCACCCAGGCTGGGCCGTGGGCCGATGTCGCAACTCACCCGCCATCTCCTCTGGAGTCTGAAGCATCTGAGGTCGCTTCGTGGACGTTCGCCCCGGGAGACCTGAGTCGTGCAGCCAACGAGCTCTCACAGTTCTGCCTCTGCCGGGGGAATGGAGACTCCATCCCCTGTTGGCCAGCTGATTTGGGAACAGGCTGGCAATGCACAGGTAGTTCTGTTTGCCTCCCACGACTCTTCCCATTTGCCTACTAGCACTCAGCTGGCCGCGGGACCCACGCAAGTATGCGTTCCCAGTGAGCCTTCTCGCACAGATTGTGTGCAAATCTGGGAGGTCAAGGAGCAGGTCCTTTTGGTCGCCCCATACTGGCCCAGCCGAACCTGGTTCTCCGAACTCATACTCCTTGTGACAGCCCCTCCCTGGTCGGTTCCTCTGAGGAAGGATCTCCTTCTCAGAGACGGGGCACCTTCTGGCACCCGCGTACTGATCTTGGAATCCCCACGTGTGGCTCCTGGACGGGACACGGCAGGTTTGAGTACTGTACCACCTCAGGTGGTGGCTACCATCACTTCTGCTAGGGCCCTGTCTACTAGACACGCCTATGTGTTGAAGTGGAACCTCTTTGTCACCTGGTGCTCTTCTCACCGAGAAGACCCCCGGAAATGCCCGATCGGGGCCGTGCTCTCATTTCTCCAAGAAGGTTTGGATCGAAGGCTGTCTCCTTCCACCCTGAAGGTCTATGTGGCCGCTATCTCAGCCTACCACGACCTCGTGGAGACAAAACAGGTAAGTCAGCACGACCTGGTCATCAGGTTCCTGAGGGGGGCAAGGAGACTGAATCCTCCTCGCTCTCCGCTCGTACCCTCTTGGGACCTCGCAGTGGTCTTATCTGCCCTGCAGAGAGCTCCCTTTGAGTCTTTGCGATCAGTCGAGTAAGTTCCTGTCTATGAAGACAGCGCTTCTGGTCGCTTTGGCCTCCGTCAAGAGGGTAGGGGACCTGCAGGCATTTTCGGTTGAAGAAGTGTGCCTGGAATTCGGGCCGGCCAATTTTCACGTGATCCTGAGACCCCCCGGCCTGGATATGTGCCCAAGGTTCCCATCACTCCTTTCTGGGACCAGGTGGTGAACCTGCAGGTGCTGCCTTGGAGGAGGCAGACCCAGCCTTGGCACTGCCCTGGTCAGTACCTCAGACCAGTTCTTGTCTGTTACGGAGAGCAGCAGAAGGGAAGGCTCTCTCCAAGCAGAGGTTGTCTCACTGAACAGTGGACGCCATTGCTCTGACATAGCAGGTTCAGGGCATGCCATGCCCCCAAGGGGTTAAGGCCCCTTGGGCTTAGGCTTGGCGCCTCGCTAACAGACTTAGGACTGTAGGCTGGGTGACACCCTAGACATTCGTTAGATTCTGAGTAATCTCCGAGTGGAGCCAGTATTCTCCGTATACTCGCCCAAGATGGCCAGTAATTGGACAGGCTCAGGTGTCTTCGCTTGCTGCGCTATTCCACTCCACGGACTGGATGCGTGCGCATTTCTCTCAGGTGGGCTTCCAGTAAGCCCTGAGCTCCTCCAGCACTGTTGATGTCGACACCAGAGTGCATGCCCGCTTGGTCAGCCCTCGTGTTCGGCTAGGTGCCTCCGTGTGCATGGTTCCCCCGTTGGGCAACCCCCACATGTGTTTTTCCACGGTAAGTCTCTCTGAGCACGTGTCTTCCCTTTCCACCTGCGGCTGGATACCCCAGAGTGCTCCATATGCAGTCCCTATGGGGGTCATATGTGTGTTCTTAAGTCCTCCCTTTGGGCAGGCATTGTGTTGCATTTCTCCACGTGGGATATGCTTCCCAGTGTACCTTGGTATTTGCGTTGAGCCTAGCCCCTCGTTCGTGCTAGGACTCACGGCAGGGAGCTCTGGTCAGGGCAGGACGCTGGAAGACAGCCGTCGTGGCGAGATTAAATTGGGACCCCCATTCCGTCAGTAACTAACGTAACTCGTAGTGTACTGACTGAAAGGGAACGTCTTAGTTACGTATGTAACCCTCGTTCCCTGAAGGAAGGGAACGGAGACGTTACGTCCCCCTGCCACTTCCGCTGTACCGCTGGAACAGCCGGGCGCTCAAGCCTCGGCTCTTCAGCAGGTAACAATGCAAGATTGCCACGCAACGGCCTTTATACCCGCGCGGTGGGGCGGGGTTGCGTTATGCAAATTCCGCAGACCCATTGCGTTTTCATGCCATTGGCTCGTTTTGTAGATCTCAAAGGCGATTGGCTTCTAAGCTAAACCCCCATTCCGTCAGTAACTGACGTAACGTCTCTGTACCCTTCCTTCAGGGAACAAGGGTTACATACGTAACCAAGACGTTACTTCATACAATCCTCCTTGCCCTCACATGCATACCTCACATACATATTCCAGATTGTAAAATAAATGCCTCATTATCAAGATGTATATGTATAACACGAGTTAAAGTTGGATTTTCTGATTTGCATTCACCAAACATTTTCCTTTTCCTTGCAACCATAACATGTGTGACAGAGTTCATTATATATTTCACTATGTGTGAAATCATAGATTCATTGTTCTCAAGAGGCTGTTAAAAAAACCCTGTCTCTATTAATACAATATATTACACTGACCTTTTCCATAACAGAACATTCACCATTAACTTATGAGATATTTCATACAGGTCAGAATGTAACCGTTTTTAAAAGTCATCGAAATATTTCAAAACCAAGCTCATGGGGGGTCAGTATGAAATGCATGTATGCGTGTAAATGTGTGTGCGTGTGGCATTTTTCAACACACATATACACACAGAGCAGTTGAGGCCAATGATTCTTGTAAATTAGGACAACAAAAAGAGAATGCCAAACCTCTTAGGGAACATTTGCAGACATAAACAAACCAATTTCATAGATTTTCATATACTCCAGAGACATAAATTTCAGACTTTCATCAAACACAATTAGATAATTGCATTAGCAGCTCACCAAATCAAATCAATCATGCTCAGAGACCGAGACAAAGAAAGACAGACAAAAACAAGTACTCTCTTCCCAAACTCTAGTGAGCTGCCTCACTGTCTTTGGTCCACATAGGCAGCTATCTTCTAAGGCGGCATGCTAACTAAAATGGAACCCTAATTAGTGACTGATCTGAAACACAAGCCAGTAACTCCATTAATACTCACCAACACAACGCTCCTCGCAGAGACTCGACAAGCACTCACAGTTGATTCCTCTAGACTGTTATCTAGGTTGCTAAGCTAACCACATCATACTCTAATTAGTATAAACACATGGATCATACAAACTTAGTTCTGTTCCAAAATATATTTCTAAAACATCATGTTCTGGTTTAATTCTAATGCAACAGCTCATGTATCCATCACAGAAAAGGTAAACCCACACTGCAACTCTGAAAATATTCAACGTGGTTGACGGAGATGAGATGAATATTTCATTCAATCCTAAAAAAAGTATTGTTAAAACTGACTTTTTAGCAAGTATTTGGGTAACACTTTACAATACGGGTGCACTAATATGCATTAATTTGTGCTTAACTAATGCACAGATAATCACAAGTTAGTGTATGACTCATGGGCATGGTTTCACAGACAGGGTTTAGATTAAGCCAGGATTAGGCCTTAGGTCAATTAGGGCTTTTAAGTAACTTTTTATAAACATGCCTATGGCAAGCAGCGAGGCTAGGGACCATGAGAGTGGGCCGGTGGCGAGTGATAATGAGCTCCAGCTGCGCGCCACACCGGTCTCGTCTCACGGAGGAGTGACGGGAGCATAAAAGTCAGAGAGCCCTCGCTGCTGAGGGGGATCGCGGTGCTGAGGAGTTCGGGCAGCATGGATGGATGAAGACCGCGAGTGGCTGCCTGAGGCGATGGTGCTGGATCAAGTGAAGACCGGGGGGACGGAGAGCTCGCTGCCATGCCCCTGGGTCGAGGTGGGGTGGCTGCCATCCTAGAGGGAGCGGAGGAGTCGCCGGCGTTCACCGTGGGCTGGAGCCTGATACCAGTCGCCATGACGGGGAGGAACAGGGGGCGCGGGACTCGCTGCCGGCTGCCTTCAGCAGGAGGAGTCACGGCCGGCCGCCAGGGGGCAGAGAAGGATCGAGCCGTCCACCGAGCATCCAGTACCATCGCATGGCACCGCGAGGAAAAGCCTCTCGGCTGGCTGAGGTCCGAGCGGCAGTGTGTCCGGGAACCGGACCAGAATTTTTTTTGTTTTTTCTTTTCTCCTCTCTCCCCTCTCTCGTTCTGTCGCTCCTCATGCTCCTGGCTCCGTTTCTCTCGCCTCTCTGTCCTTGCTGCCTTGATCGGGGGGGTAGAGCGCAGTCTCGGGAGTGCCCCTTGGCCTGCGAAGGGCGTTGGGGGTATGTGGCAAGCAGCGAGGTGAGGGACCGTGAGAGCGGGCCGGTGGCGAGTGATAATGAGCTCCAGATGCGCCACACCGGTCTCGTCTCACAGAGGAGTGATGGGAGCATAAAAGGAGGAGCGACGACAGTGCAAGACAAGAGAGCATCAGGCCTGGAATTTACGTTGTGTTTTGTTTACGTTTTGTATGTGTGTGGGCTTTTACTTTCATTTTGTGTTTATTTTTATTGAAGTCTTATAAATGTTCGCCGGTTGCCGCCTTCCTTCTTCCCATAACAATGAACTCCGTTACAATGCCTTAAGAAAAAAACATTACTGGTGTGCATCTTGAGACAAAACAATGGCACTGACATATTTTAAGATATGTCAGTGCAAGTTGCTTTCAGTTAAAACAGCTCAAACATGCATTTTAGTCTGGAACTAGCTTAAGCCTTGTCTGTGAAACCGGGGGATGACAACCTAAACCGTTTATTATTGATTAATGAACAAATGAAGATTCTATATGATTAATAGATTAAGTAATCAATAAATTGTCATTAGTTAAATGTGTCATAATGTATTAATTCCCTAAAAACATATAGTATTAACCAATAATGTAAATTCATGTATTAATTACCACAATGGGTCGAAGCCATGCATTTCAACTACCAGTTTCCAGTCTGCTTTAATTAATCATTAGCTAATGATTTGCAAAGGTATAATTATGTTATGACTTTACTTGTTGAGGCACATGATTGTTAACTAACTAATTCAAAATTAATTCAAAACCCATAACCACAATGACATAGTTCTTAACAATTAGTTAATAGTCATGTGCCTCAACAAGTAAAGTCATAACATAATTATACCTTTGCAAATCATTAGCTAATGATTAATTAAAGCAGATAACTGGAAGTTGAAGTACATAGTGTTGACTATTGTGGTAATTAACTAATTAACATATGAATTTACATTATTAGTAATATAATATGTTATATACATCTTAAACCAGACGCTAATTTGTGCTGCTCTTGGTAGATTGTGTTGGTCATTATGGAAATGATCCGGCTGCGTCTGTGTTCTTTAATTTGCACGTCATCAGTAGACCACATGTAGAACTTTCCAATCCCATGTGCGCTTTTTTGGAATTTCGCTCTCACACTAATTTGCCCTGTTTAGTAAATCCGGCCCCTAGTGATTTAGAGAAAAATAATACCAAATGTGCCATTTACCCTGCTAAGCACCTTTAACCCCGTAGTACCATTCATGCTTGCCTTAAGGTGTGTTTGCATTTACTATTGCTTGGCAAAATTTCATATGCAAAGAAAGCAAGAACTGATGTAACAAAATACCAAGAAATGTGGGAATAATGACGACAAGACTAGACACTGCCAGAATGAGTCCATTGGGGATCTTTATTTTTAGTGTCAATGTTTACCTACCTTGTATCTGATGCGATTTTCATGAAGGGAAAAGTCCATCAGACCATATTCTTCATTGCACTGATTCCTTTTAAAATGACTGTATTTCATCCATGAACCTAACTATAAGAAATTAACTTTTTTATAAGGCCACATAATTTTGTTGCCTAATTTTTGGAAAAGTACATTAATGTCCTTAATGTCCTAAACCTGCCTGTTGCAGCTAGGCGGGCAGCTCAAGGGTTTGGAAGAGAGCAAACTTGTGTGAGGCTGGAAATGTCAGCCCCAGTGAGTCATAGAAGGAAACAGGAAATATGGATAATTTGAACAGAGGAGGAATAGAGAGACAAACAGAGAGGTAATGAGTATGTCAGAGATGAGGTCGAGTTGGAATCGATACAGAACATTTCATATTCTCACCATTTGGAGTGCACAGTGTGTGTGCAGGTGGACGTCCCCTCTTGACCTTAAAGTAATGCTATTCCGTCCCACTAAATGTCATCTTACTGATGGGGGTCAGTTGGGCATTATGAGCAAAGGACAGAGTGTGTGTGTGTGTGTGTGTCTGTCTCTTTGCGGAGTGAACGTTCCATTATGGTTGATTATTCAGAATGTATCTCCTGGTAAACAGGAAGTTGGAGTCCGCCCATAACCCAGAGGCATTACACTCCTCCACACAGCTCAATCAAATATAGTCCCCAGGGAACATAGAGATCCAGTGTGTGTGTATGTGTGTGTCTGTGTGTGTGCGCCGAGTTCCAGCATTCGCGTTGTATTCTGTTTTCTGTTTGACGCCAACAGTCAAAGGTAAACTGGGAACTCTGTAATTCATGGACTTTTTATTGACCGCTTCAGATTTACAGGAATAACAACCAACACGTCCATTCACCACATTCATTAGATGCATTAGATAGATTAGATCTAAATTCTAGAATGACACAAATAAAAAAGAGGGCCAATTATTGGAAATCAATTGCTTTTCTCTTTCTCTGGAGAAGAGCATGATGGGTAATGCATTAATGGATTATGATCATTGGAGAGAGGCCATGACGTCGCCCATGCTGATGTCATTAATTGGGATTTCTTCAAACACAGACATCAAAGATGGAGTTGAATGGCGTCTCCAATCTTTGGTCTCTTGAACTCATTGATTTGAAATGCCAGAACTGATATTAATTATTGATAAAAGTGTAAGTTTATACAACAACCAGATTAATGATTGCTTACAGTAATTTTTCCTGTTTATGTATTAATTAAGAAAGAGCTGTGAGAGCACAAAGCTAGGCCTACGTATATCTGATCGAATTTAAAGTTTATTACACCCATATTTGCATTATGAATTTGCTGTGGCTGTTGTAAAAAATGAATGTGTACAAATATATGCTATTTGTACAGATACTGAAAATATTGGATATATATATATAGACAAAAGTTTTTGACTGCCTTATTAATAAAAATATACATTATCCTCACAAAAAAAAATATCCAAATACTAATTGTGGATATTGTTTGCAAGTGCCATAATTGTATTTGTTGTTGTTGTGCATTTTAATGTGAAGTGGTTTACTGTTATTCTCTCTGGGTTTAATGGCAGGATTTTAGTTTTGAAGTTGCTGACAGCCCCATGTCTTTTTTCTCTACATGTGAAGCACATAATGAACAATAGGGAGGAGCTGTTTGTGTGATTAATGAATGCGTAGAGTGTGAAGTGTTATGAGTGTTATTTTTTGTTTGTAGTGCATGCTTAGTTGTGCATAACACACATCCAGTAAATAAAACTACTCCATGAACTATCATGCAAACTAGAGACTGTAGAGGGGTGTGTTTCCCAAAAGCATTGTTAGTGGGCGCAAGTTTTGTTGTTGCTAAATATTATTCAACAATTTGCCATTTCTCAAAACAATAGCTCCAACGGGGAAAAAAATTGTGCATAGTTTGCAAGAATAGTTTCTTGTCAGTATGATGTGGAATTTAATAGATCATACTCAAGAGCACAATAAGCAAGTTAACATTGCTCATATAACTGTTGGGACACTCCAGGCACAAGAGTCGTTTACACCTCAATGACACATCTGTACCATTTACTTCACAGGACATATATGCTTTCAACTACAAACTTTTTATCTACTAGTGTGTTCTAACGTGTAATTATGTCATGTTTGGTCTCATCTGGCAGTTTATAAACTGAAATGAACAGGGTTGAACTTAAAGGGATAGTTCACCCAAAAATGAAAATCATCCCATAATTTGCTCTGCCTCAAGCCATCCTAGGTGTTTATGATTTTCTTCTTTCAGCCAAACACAATTGAAGTTATATTAAAAAAATATCCTAGGATGGCTTGAGGGTAAGTAAATTATGTTTTTGTTTTTGTTTTTCTTATAAACTACCCCTTTAAAGTATCCTAATGTACAATCTAGGTACTATTGCTTAAACATGCATTGAGAAGAAAGTTAATCCTCGTAATCCTCTTGATCAACACCCATTTGTCATAGCTTTTGGTTTTACGTGACGTGAGAAAGTTGCATAAACCACGCAAAATCTGATTAGAGGCTACATTCACACTGTCAGTCCATTCTACTGTCTGTATATTTAAACATGTAACTTAATAAATACATGTGCCTGCTTTAAAGGCTTTGAGAATCTTTCCTTTTACACATTGTTGAAAGCTAAAGTGATTGTAAGCTTCATGCCTTACAACTACTATTTAAACAATTTTGAATATTTACCTTATATTAATATAATGTATATTCTGTACACATTGATGGATTTTAATTACATTTAAAGAACTTGCATTTATTTAACATTTGTATCTATACTGTTAACTTTACCCCTAAGCGTAACCCAACCCTTACCCCAAAGTGCGTTACTTTGTTGTACAGGAAATGCACCCGTTTTCACACATTTTACACTAGCGACTATTTCCAGAGAAGCTTTATTTTTGAAAGGTTTGCAACTCAGCACCCACATTGGTGTGTCTTCCGGGTCCTATGGTTTCCCCCACAATCCAAATCTGGAAGTGGAGACACTAAATTGCCTTTAGGAGTGAATGTCCCAGCCACTGGGGTGCATGAGCTTGTGCATTCCCAAACCCAGAACAAAATTGGGAGGGTTCTGTTAGCAAATGTAATTTTTATAAAACAAAAATTTGTTTGGACCATTTTAACTAATATCATCATAGGAGAAGCATTTAAAATCATGTTCCTGCCAGGTGTAAACAATTGTGTGTCTCAGCTGACCACCTGTGATCGGGCTCACCCAAGACAGATGTTAAAACCAGGTGTAAAAAGGAACACCAGCTGGGAATGTTGTCACATCACAGACACAGAAATATCAGTCCAGCTACCTGCTGTTTCTGTCTTTAACAAAATACACAATCACAAAAACAAAGGAATTTATGAGCCCCTGTTTCCTTGTTCTTAAACTACTTATGATTCACAGAGAAAACCACAGAGAATTCCCAGATTCTGAAATACTCTGCTGGAGATTATACGCAGATATCTCTGATTTCTGGTTTAGTTTTGGCTTCTGTTGGTTGTTGCTTGAGTGTCTTCAATTTATTCAAAGACTACAGCTTAATTTCCCATGGACATCGATTTCAAAACCCTGCCATGGAAAGACCTATCGATTCACTGTGTTGCTTCATGGCTTCACCACTCTCCCCTGAGCAATCTCTCAACTTCAGTGTGTGGGAAAACTGCTGTATGATCGTGTGAGAGAACTCTGCCAGTATATAGTTACAAAATGCTAATTTCTCCTTCTGTAGAGAGGGGGGAATCGATATATTCAGAAATGGAGGAAAATTCATGTTAGGCAGGAGAGTTAACATGATCAGGGTAACCAGTACAATAACCCTAAAGCAAACACAATTCTGTGAATTTTCAATGTATATCATTTTATTTTTGGAAAACTTTTGGGGAGGAACTTTTAATGAAACAGTACTCACACTCATGTTGTGCAAAACCTATGATTTTCTTTCATACTCCATAGAAGATCTGGGGCAGAATATTTAGAATGCCTTTTTCTAGCCTATATGACTCATGGGCCACGGTTGCAAAATAGATAAGAACCAGGGCAGAAATATGGACAGGGCTATTGGGGCAGGTGCATCAGGGGTCGTATACAGTCAGGAACCTCCAAAGCCTTCTAAAGGACCACTTGGGGCTATCAGTACAAGCTAACCACTAGGGCACCTCAGCCCCTCTGCACATTCAGTACAAGCTGACCACTAGGACTCCCGATCTCCACAGCACAAAAAAGCAAGCTCACCACTAAGCCCCCCAGGGCCCTCTGTGCATACAGTTCAGGGTAACCACTATAAACCCTAGAACCTCCTGTGCATTCAGCACAAGCTGACCACTAGGGATCCTGGTCTCCACACAAGCAAGTTCACCACTAGGACCCTAGGCCCCAATAAGCATACATTTCAAGCTGACCACCTGGCCCTTAGGAACACACAGCAGGAGGAGACCCCTAGGGCCCCTTGGCGCATATGTTGCAAGCTTATAACTAGCACCCCCTAAAGCATTGTGAAACAAATACATTTAACTATCTGATTTATTTCAGGGTGAACTATACCTTTAAGAGAAGGTACATTTGCATGCTTTCAAAGAGAGCTCCGCTGTGTATGCCTGAGTGTGTAATCATTATCTAATTACCCAGCACCAGCACTGACAAGCTCTCAGGTGAATCGTCTGTCTGGTGGAAGTCCTCAGGTGCAGACAGACAGCTTAGGTCTGTGGGGGTACATGCCCCCCTGGGTCAGATATGTTTTCTGTAGAAGGTCAGTAATGCCACAGTGTCAGTTTAAATTCAGAGACAAAGATTCATCAGCTGTATAAGACCAGCATTTGCTTGATCAAACGTGTGATGTTCAGACATCTGTCTTCTTCTAAAAGAGCCCTATTAAACCCTCCTGTGATAACAAGCTCTTAGCTTTCTTTTTGTCTCTCCCTCGCTGTCTCACTTGTGTGTTACAGACTCTGACCTTCTTCTGCTGCTAATTACCCTCTCCAAACATAAAGCCCCCTGTGACAAGCAGAAGGAAACCAAAGCTACAATTCACCAAGTACCATTAAACTCTCCACCTTCTCTATATACCTTTAGAACAGTCTTTCTTTCTTTCTTTCTTTCTTTCTTTCTGTGCACACTACAAAATAATTTAGATTTTCCAGTAAAATATGGAATGTCCTTAAAACAAGATAAATCTACTTGACAAGCAATTGTTTTTTATTGTTTCTTTTTGGCTTGTTTATCTTTTCTTTTTTTTTAAACATAACCCCATATTAGATTTATGCTTAAAACAATTCTGGAAAAGAAAACCTCAATATATTTTTGAAAATACATCTCATTATCTCACAAAAATTTTCATCTGATTTATCTTGTTTTAGATGTTTTTCTTAATACTTATGGTAAAACTGGTTAGTACTGGTTTGGTACTGGGGTATGGTGGAATATACAGTCGGGTCTAGTCATTCTGCAGAACTCTGATGGCCAATCATTATGGTCATTCTAATGGCTCTGATGAAACAGAAATGGTGTTGCTGGTTAAACAAGTGTTGCTGGTTGAGTAGTCTTTATCTAAATAATGTCTTCCATATGAATGTAATTGGTTAAGTTGGACAAGACATTATGCTGGAGACCAACATATCATGTGAGTCTTTGTTTATGAAATTGCCAGCTATTTTGTTTCTGTGATGATTTGTCATGTCTTTGTACAGCCATGTGAACATCCATCCTTGCTCAATTTACTCTCACTGTGGATACTTTTTCTCTCTTTCTTCTCTTTGCCATGACAGAATGCTGAGCGATTTTTATGCTTTATTGACAAAGGGGTTTCACTTTCTGTCTATAAAAGTTATAATACGCTCTCTCTCTTTAAGTCTCATTCTCATCCTATGTTTCATTCTGTCCTGCTGGGGACAGATTTTACAGGTTACTGAATACAGTAGCGCGTGAGGATATTATGCTGGTAACCCTGGGTGACTGTCATGGGAGAAATGTCACAGCACTGTAACACGGTCCTCCTTTCAGCGTATACACACAGCCAATATCACAGAGTGCTGACAGAGGTATATCACGCTCAATATACATTCATTCAAGCAATGTATGTCAGTGTCAGCTGAAAAGATCACAGTAGACAGAGGCTTGATGAATTGAGTCATGATTCCAGATTGTTATAAAAACTGATCTATCTATCTATCTATCTAGTTTGACCTTTGTGTCCCTTGCATACAGCCTATGATTCACATCTTCAGTGTGCTAAATTATAAAACCTCACCTAACGCACATGTCTGTTTATATTCCTGCAAAGTACTCATGGTTAAACTGACATGTTCCTCCCCTGCACAGCTTTGAGCTGTAATTTATCCGATGGCGATCTGTTAATATTTATACTGTTCTAGCAGGTGCTGCATAAAAGTCCAGACAGAAAATTCATATTTTTTGTTGTTCAGATGGTTGTTGTTCAGACTTCTGTGTGGGCTTAAGGATAATACTTCTTTTATGATGCTAATACATCAGTGATTCAGCGCAGTGACAGTTACCACAGTAAAAGTTATCAATTAAAACCTATGCATTAAACATATGCCTCATTAGCATATTTTAGGGCAATTTAGAATGTGAAATGATAGATGAATAAACAGAAAGCACAAACATTCATGCCCAGATGTGTTTAAATCATCTGAAGTTGGATGAGCAGTCTGCTCATATTCATTAGCACTCTTGGGAGTTTAGTTGTTTCCTCATGCTTGATTAGTTTGAAGGATGAGCTGCAAACTAATTATCATACTGTCCATCTTAGGATAAAATTAGTGTGTCCTAAATCACAGTACATTAAAAATAGTATGTTGCTAGATGGTGTACTGGTGGTGTTTTAATTTATGCATCTGTACATTTTGTACTTTATAATGTTAATATTGCACCTTGCACCATAGAAAATTAGTTTTCCTTTCAGTCGGTCACGTTCGACGTACGTCACTGACGAATTGGGATCACTTCTGGGAGCCCCTATCAGCTTCGAGTGTATAGAGAACCTGCCAAATCTGCATCTCGCGCTCCGCCCTGCAGCACGGGTATAAACAGGAAGCGGATGCAGCGCACATTTGTCATTCACTTCAGAGCCTAACAGGTGTCGATGAAGACTGTTCCTGCAAAGCAGAAAGAGAGAGAACCTGAGAGAGGAGAGGCTTCTGGTGCTGAGCGTGAAGGCACAACAGTGATGATCGCATCTCACACTGTGAGAAAAACTGCTGTTTTCACAGCATTTCTGTGGGTTTGGTGAGGGCGTTCCCCAAACAGTAAGTGCATACACATGGCTGCACTATCTCCCTGTGACACTGTGTACATGGTTGTAACACTGCGTCTTTTTCAAGATGTCATTCCACTCGTGTGTTTCTGGATGCGGTCGTTCCCTGTCACCAGCTGACGGTCACAATCGTTGTCTTACGTGTCTGGGCATTCAGCATGCTGAGGCAGCGTTTGTGGATAGTACATGTTCCCACTGTGGGAACATGACTATCTCAGCGTTAAGGTCAAGACTCACCTACCTTCGGGAAGGCGGAGTCCCCTTACCTATGCCCCGATCTAGTGCTATTCCTGCTGCACAGCAGAATAGACCTACTTTGGCGAATAGCCAGGGTTACCTGAGGATCACAATTAGGGCTACCCTGCTGAGGCACACTCCGTGGGCCCCTAATCCCTCTGAAGCACCGCAGCTGGTTGAGTTACCGAAAGAGCCCATCCCATGGGCGTCCAGTGGTGACTTTTCCCGGCGGGCTGCTGCTGCCTCCACCCAACCGCCGACTGCAGTTCCTCCGCCTGCTCGTCGCCGAGGGTGTCCGCCTGCCGCCACCCCTGCTCTTGCTAAAGCCCAGCAGCATCCTCCATCCGGGCAACAGCGTGGAGCCGGCCACAGGAAGGCAAGCGACGGAACAAACTACCCTGAGACGGGCCACCCAGAGATGGAGGGGACAGCTCTATGGGCTGTGGTGTCCACACCACTCCCTCTCCCAGAGAAGGGCCGGGAGAGAATGTTTTGTTTGAGTTCTGTTTGTGCTCCGCCACTGGCCTTCGAGGTGCCAAGAGAGCGCGCTTGGCGGTGTTTGACGCTACAATGCCTTGTCACCCTCAGGTGCCTCTCCCATCGCCAGCAGGGGGTGCTGGCTGTGCTCAGGACGCACACAAGAGGCCTCATCACATCAAACTAACCACTTCCGTTTCTGTAGTAACCTACAGCTCCTGCACTGGGATTCAAGCAGCTGCATAGCTTATTTAAGGTAACCGAAAACCATTTTTAGAACAGCAGCGAAAATGTAAATGTAGGCTATATAAACTTTAATATAGGCCTATCCTTTTATTGAAACTGATGCTTTGCTGTGCAAAGAATAATTTCAAAAACATTTCACCGCTGGTACTTTCGCTTTTACCGCAGAGACCCTAGTGATAAATAAATTTGTCGTATTTATGATAATCCGCACAGATTTTAGTTGACGAAAATAAATAATAAAAGCACGATAAGTCGCGAAAGATAACTAAATTACTGACAGGATGGTGTGCGTGCGCTCCGAGCGCAACACGGACAATAGCAGCCTTTGTCTTTGGTTGCACACCTAAACGGCCATATAAACACAGAAATATATCAAAATGCCAAGTCGAGTTTTCACATAAACACAGTAGATGCAAGCACTGTGTGCGTTCACATGCACAAAGAGAATTTATAAATCAACCTCACAGTAAAAGCCCTGCACACTTAATTCCATATTGTAACTTATTTATTGTTTGCTGCATATTTGTTTGTTTTTAGTTGTCTATGGACCTAATAATTACTGTTGAAATTTTATTGAAAAAAAAGCATGTTTTTTAATAATAATTTAATATTATTTTTTACTGTGACTCTTAACCACAGTAAAACGCATTAACCAAAAATGAAAAAATGGCTCTTTGGTCAAAAAAGGTTCCCGACCCCTGCCCTAGAACAAGTGTCCAGGCATGCTGTGGTCTCCACGGATGCCTCTGCCACCAGCTGGGGGGCCACGTACAACAGGCTTGCAGTCTCGGGTCTGTGGATGGGGCCTCAACTGCAATGGCACGTCAATTGCCTCGAGTTGTTAGCAGTACGTCTTGTTCTGGGCCACCTTAAGGGGCCGCTATGAGGCAAGCACAATCTGGTCTGTACGGACAACTCTGCGACCGTTGCGTACATCAACAAACAGGGTGGTCTACGCTCCCGTCACGTCACAACTCGCCCGCCATCTCCTCCTCTGGAGTCAGAAGCATCTGAGGTCGCTTCGCACCACTCACATCCCGGGCCTGCTCAATTGTGTAGCCGACAAGCTCTCACAACAGTAAGTGCTTCAGGGAGAGTGGAGACTCTATCCCCAGGTGGTCCAGCTGATCTAGAGACACTTTGGGACCGCACAGGTAGATCTGTTTGCCGCCCCCGACACGTCACACTGCCATTTGTTTTACTCCCTGACTGAGGGAACCCTCGGCACGGACACGCTGGCACACAACTGGCCCCAGGGCCTAAGCAAGTATGCCCCCAGTGAGCCTTCTAGCACAGACTCTGTGCAAGGTCAGGGAGGACGAGGAGCAGATCTTGTTAGTTGCGGAGTACTGGCCCAACCGGACCTAGTTCCCAGAACTAGTGCTCCTCGCGACAGCACCTCCTTGGCCCATTCCTTTGAGGAAGGACCTATTCGTCGAGTGGTGCTCTTCTCGACGAGAAGACCCCCTAAGAGGTTCGATCAGTTCTGTGCTCTCCTTCCTGCAAGATGGGTTGGAGCAAAGGCTGTCTCCCTCCACCCTCAAAGTGTATGTTGCTGCCATCGCCGCACATCATGATGTAGTTGACGGTAAGTCTGTGGGGAAGCACGATCTGATCGTCAGGTTCCTGAGGGGAGCGAGGAGAATAAATCCGCTTCGCTCTCACTCTATACCCTCTTGGGACTTCTTTGCGCTGCAATCAACACGGCCCACATACTCACATTTTTAGACTGACTACACAACATTGTCACAGCAAAATAACAAATGGATGCAGAGCAGATGAGATCTTCTCATCTGGGACCATGTATCTTTCCACCGATCTGCTCTGGTCCAAAACTAGTTTCATGAGCATCCACAATTTTCACTCCCACCATACTCTCCCTTCCTTAACCCCATTGAGGGAGTTTTTTTTGTGCCATTGCGGTGGAAGGTTTACGATCTCCAGCCAGGATGTCAGGATATCCCTCATTCACGCCATGTGAACACTAAAACCCATTGGCTAAACAAAGTTCTCAGTTGCCTGAACTCATTTAGCTAATTGTGCAGTCTGTTGTCAATACCTTAAACCATTTCACATGGCACAACAAAATTTGCAGATCTCACTTAGACTTTTCAGCAAAACTCTAAACACATTCTCATTCTCAAAACACATTCTGCACTCTAATACACGTCATCATACTGGTAAACACAAGTGGCAACAATCAAATACAAATAGAGAATACATGTCCACTACCACATTGAACACAACCACAAAAAATTTATTTAACCTGTTTCCAATGATGTGACACAACCAATATAAGCCAGTTCAGAGAACAAGGTTGTTACAGTTTTTTTTCCAATTGCTAACACACTAAAATGACATGCACAGCACAATTATTTAAACTGACACACAGAGAGCAAAACCTCTTCTCAAGTCTCCTAAAGTCTAAACACATTTTCTGCTTTACACACATTTTGCAATTCAAAATTGCACTTTTTAAATGCACTGAACACGGTTCTCTAACAACAATCTGACATAAAGTCACATGTTTGCCATTTCAAAACACTGCCATTCAAAATTACACTACATGAGCTAATTGGCCAATACATGTGCCACCTGACCAAACACCTCTTTGGTTAATGGTTAACACTTCAATCAGGGCTGCGTTCAACTCCACTTTTAGACACGCACTTGCGAACTTCCCCGCTGCCATTTTGAAGTGCGTTCCACTTTGTGAAGTGGACAAGGGAAGTTTATATGGACAGACCCTCGCACCCTCGATTTTGACAGTCTACTTCATATGTACACTTCAGGCAGCTTCATATACCACAATCCAACATGAATGTGACATCACCGCATATGTATATACACTCACCTAAAGGATTATTAGGAACACCATACTAATACTGTGTTTGACCCCCTTTCGCCTTCAGAACTGCCTTAATTCTACGTGGCATTGATTCAACAAGGTGCTGAAAGCATTCTTTAGAAATGTTGGCCCATATTGATAGGATAGCATCTTGCAGTTGATGGAGATTTGTGGGATGCACATCCAGGGCACGAAGCTCCCGTTCCACCACATCCCAAAGATGCTCTATTAGGTTGAGATCTGGTGACTGTGGGGGCCATTTTAGTACAGTGAACTCATTGTCATGTTCAAGAAACCAATTTGAAATGATTCGAGCTTTGTGACATGGTGCATTATCCTGCTGGAAGTAGCCATCAAAGGATGGGTACATGGTGGTCATAAAGGGATGGACATGGTCAGAAACGATGCTCAGGTAGGCCGTGGCATTTAAACGATGCCCAATTGGCACTAAGGGGCCTAAAGTGTGCCAAGAAAACACCCCCACACCATTACACCACCACCACCAGCCTGCACAGTGGTAACAAGGCATGATGGATCCATGTTCTCATTCTGTTTACACCAAATTCTGACTCTACCATCTGAATGTCTCAACAGAAATCGAGACTCATCAGACCAGGTAACATTTTTCCAGTCTTCAACGGTCCAATTTTGGTGAGCTCGTGCAAATTGTAGCCTCTTTTTCCTATTTGTAGTGGAGATGAGTGGTACCCGGTGGGGTCTTATGCTGTTGTAGCCCATCCGCCTCAAGGTTGTGCGTGTTGTGGCTTCACAAATGCTTTGCTGCATACCTCGGTTGTAACGAGTGGTTATTTCAGTCGAAGTTGCTCTTCTATCAGCTTGAATCAGTCGGCCCATTCTCCTCTGACCTCTAGCATCAACAAGGCATTTTCGCCCACAGGACTGCCGCATACTGGATGTTTTTCCCTTTTCACACCATTCTTTGTAAACTCTAGAAATGGTTGTGCGTGAAAATCCCAGTAACTGAGCAGATTGTGAAATACTCAGACCGGCCCGTCTGGCACCAACAACCATGCCACGCTCAAAATTGCTTAAATCACCTTTCTTTCCCATTCTGACATTCAGTTTGGAGTTCAGGAGATTGTCTTGACCAGGACCACACCCCTAAATGCATTGAAGCAACTGCCATGTGATTGGTTGATTAGATAATTGCATTAATGACAAATTGAATAGGTGTTCCTAATAATCCTTTAGGTGAGTGTATATTCTATGGTATTTTAATTATTTTTAATATTTAAAACAACCCAAACACACCTATATACATATAGAATGCTGCATTAAACAATTTCGTAAAGGAAAAAATAAATAATAAATCAGCTCCATAGTGGATTCCAAGTGATAAAGAGCTTAGGACGTTCCAGTTCAGTCCATTGCAAAGGTTGCGCTAGTAGTGGGCACTCATGCAACGCAAGCAATGACGCACATCCGAGTGAACGAGACGGAGGGAAGTTAGCAAGTGAAGGGCATAATAAAAACTAACTGGAACACAGCATAGGATGTAAGCACTAAGAAAAGACCACAGGTGAGCACCTTTTTTTTACAACAGCAATGGAAGAAGTTACAGAGAGAGGAAGAGGAAGAGGAAGAGGGAGTATGCTATTTTCTTTTTCAGTTTACTGTTTTTTGTTTAGTCCAATGTAAATATATCTGCTGTGCATATGTTGCAAAAAAAAAATGTTTCAACGGCATGTGTGTGTATCTGCAAATATTTCTTTGCATGTGAACAATCTGAAGAATTTTCTACAATTTAAACTACATATTTTAGTATTATGGCAAACCAAACTAAAGATGAGAGTGTTTTTTATTATGCCCAACAGTGTGTAGTTGGTTAGACAAAAATCTGGTAATATGAATGAAGTGTGTGCCATTTTGTGCAAAAGTTTGATTTTGATAATGCTATATGTAGTTTTGGTTGCAGTGCTTCATTTTGCAAGATATATGAGGTATTTTGCAGTTTGGGCAAAGAGCAAAGCAGAGTAGTAATTTCTGATCAATTTTGAGCTACTATGATAGAACATGTTTTCGTTCATCAAAAGACAATGATGGAAAAATATGAAATTTGTTTTGAGATTAAAAATTTACCTCTCCCTGAGAACTACAGTTTTTTACGATTGCTTAAGCAAGCAATGGCTCGTTTTGTCAAAACACTACACACAATTCACACATCCACACACACAAGTAGCAGAACACATCAGTTCTTTTGCAAAATGAAACAATTCATTAAAAATTTTACAATAATTTAACAAAACCCAATTTTGACACCGTATGGCACACACGGTTCATACAATCTGATTCTGTTTGATTCATTTACACACGGCTGTGCTCAATCTTAAACACTTGGAACATTTCTACTTTTCTAATGATATAATCTGGGTTTGATTTCTTTCAGAGATATTGTATTGATACTGTATTGATTAAAGTACATGAATATATTGACCAAACAGTAAACACCAGTACTGCATATTGATGAAAATATTTATTTCTCTCCACATTGTAAAATCATTCGATTCATTCATGCATTTTCAAAGGTTTGTTTTTTATATCTGCTGAGGCTGGGTTGAAGTCTCTGTCCAGCCTCTCTCAATGTCAACCCATGGGTACTCAGTAGTACCCATGGGTACCAAGGTTGCCCGAATCGCATCTGATAAATTTAGTCCCCGTCTTCTTTGGCCACATCCTACTCCAGGTCTACCTCTTCCTACCCCCATCTTTCCCTCTCATCCCCTCTCTATCCCTCTCTTCCCCTCTCTATCCCCTTCCCCTCTCTACCCCTCTCTTCCCCTCTCTACCCCCTTCCCCTCTCTACCCCTCTCTTCCCCTCTCTTTCCCTCTCTACCCCTCTCTACCCCTCTCTATCCCCCTTCCCCTCTCCCCCTTTCCAACTCTCCCCTCTCTACCCCTTTTCCTCCATGGGCTCCCCCTCTCATCCTCACTCTTCCTCTTACTGCGAAGTTGCCTTCCATTTTTGTTGAAGACAGGGGAACTTACCTGTTGCCTTTTTATAGTGCTTAAACCTGATTGGTGTGTCTAGAATTAAGCACCAGTGTGTGTGCACACCTGGTGGCTGTGTTTAACAAGGAAATTACATCATGATAAATTTCTGTGTCAAATGCATGCAAGTGTGTTTAGTGTTTTGCAAAAAGTGTGAAGCTAACAATATGCTTACAGTTGTGCAAATCTAGGCCGGTGTTTTGCTCCTTGAGTGTAAGGTTTTGCTAATTGTGGGAAAGTTTTAATTTTAACTTTTGATTTTTTAATTAAAAAAAAAAAAAACTGTAAATGTTTTGAACAATGTGTCTTCTATTTTTTGGTGTATTGTTTACTGACTGCTTGATAATGTATATCATTTTGATCACTTTGTTTATGATTAGAGAGCAGTGTTTGATTTTGATCACAGGTAAAACTGTTTTGAGGCGAAAGTTTCATTTTGCGAGAGGAGTCAGAGGTTTTGTAAATAGTGCTTGAAGATGAGGTTTTGTGTTTTCAGAAAATGAAGCAAGGTTTAGAAATTGTGTTTTAGCAATTGAGAAAAACTGTAAATTATTGTAAAGTTTTGAATGAAGTGTTTAGTTTTGCAAAAAAACTGAGGTGTTCTGCTACTTGTGTGTGTGGATGTGTGAATTGTGTGTAGTGTTTTGACAAAATTAGCCTTGTTTTTAAAATTGTGCTTAAGCAATCGTAAAACTCTAAATGTCCTAACTGAACTAAAGTCTACTCCTGGCTGTGAAACCAGCCCATTATTTTCATATTACACACTGCAACGTGTATCACTTAGTTTAGCGCTTTCAAATATTACAATTTACATTAATTAAATTAATAATAAATTGATATCAAAACATGGATGCCCATGTGTATAGCACACATGTATGATACATTGTAAAAAGTGGTAACCTGCAATTGTGCAAACGTTAAAGCTATTTTTACCTGATCTTATTCTTACATTTTGTTTTGTTAGTTTAACCTATATTTAGGTTGATTCAGTAATGTTAAATACCATTTTGTATTTGAATAACATCAATTAATTTAGATGTTACCACATGAAGCACATTTTTTTAGGTTACCACCCACACAGCAACATAGTGTCGGCCCAGATCCGGCCCACATCTGGTATGCGTTAAATCCACATTTACCAACTGTGGCTTGGATCTGGGCCAACACTATTTGCTGTCTGGGCATTTTCAGTGTGTAGTTTGTATTATATTTATTTACAGGGGTATATTTTATGCATGACTCAAGTTGCAGGCAGTTCTGAATGAACACATTTTATCAAGTAAAGTCAAAGTATACTTCAACAGCTATCCTGTACTCAGTGAATAGGGAGCAGAAAACACTGTGTAGGTACCCTGTCGATCATAATGCCACTAAACAAAAAAGTGCACTGGCTCCTGACACAACACACACTCCTTCACATGTCACCTTTCGCTGTAACCTACGTTCACTCTCACTTCATCCTCTATGGTTTCATCCTCACTTCCTCGCCCTAATCAGTTCTCATTACTAGATACTAACAGTGCTACTGATGCTCTTTGTTCCCCTCTAACAGCTTTTACCCCCTTTCATCCAGGCCAGTCCGCGCCACCCTATCCACCCCCTGGCTATCTGATGCTCTCTGCGAACATCGTTCTAAACTCAGGTCGGCAGAGAGGAAGTGGCGAAAATCGAAAAATCCCACTGTTTGTAACAGTCATTTCTCTGTTCCTTCTCTGCAAATGCTAAAACAACATTCTACCACAACAAAATTAACAATTCTTCTGACTCTCGCACACTTTTCAAAACCTTTTCCTCTCTTCTTTGTCCTCCCTCTTCTTCATCAAATCTAACAGCTGACGACTTTGCCACATTCTTCATAAATAAAACAACAACCACCAGCGGCCAGTTCTCCACACCACAAACTGACAAACATCTTAACAGCAAACACACTCACTCTCCCCTCCTTATCTCCACTCTTGGAGGCAGATGTCTCCAAACTCATCCTTTCCAATCATCCTACTTCCTGTCGGCTGGATCCTATCCCCACTCATCTCCTTCAAGCCATTTCTTCTTCAGTTGTACCTGCACTCATCAACACCTCTGTTCACACTGTTACCTTTCCTACAGCATTTAAGCAGACTCGGATAACCCTACTGCTTAAGAAACCCACTCTTAATGCAGCACTCTAACTACAGACCGGTATCCCTTCTTCTATTTAGTGCTAAGACACTTGAGCGAGTCGTTTTCAGCCAAGTCTCTACCTTTATCACACAGAACAACTTCCTGGACAACAACCAGCCTGGCTTCAAAAGTGGCCACTCAATCGAGACTGTCTTGCTCTCGTTATTAAAGCTTTGAGACTGGCAAGAGCAGCTTCCAAATCATCAGTACTCATCTTGCTGGATCTGTCTGGTGCTTTTGACACGGTTAACCACCAGATCCTTCTGTCAACCCTCAAGGCAATAGGTATCTCAAGAACTGCATTCCAATGGTTCAAGTCTTACCTTTCAGGTAGGTCCTTCAGGGTGTTGTGGAGGGGTGAGGTGTCTAAGCCTCATGGCTCAGTGCTTGGACCACTTCTCTTCTCCATCTACATGACAGCGCTATGATCTATCATTCAGAAACATGACTTTTCCTATCACTGCTATGTTGATGACACTCAACTCTACCGCTCATTCCAGCAAGATTATCCGACGGTAGCTGATCCCATTTCTGCCTGCCTTACAGACATTTTGAACTGGATGAAGGACCACCACCTTCAACTCAACCTTGCAAAGAAAGAACTGCTTGTGATCTCGGCCAACCCAACACTTAATCACAACTTCACAAGATTTGTCTTTCATAACTCCTTCCAGGACAGCCAGGAACCTCAGAGTTGTGATCGATGATCAGTTAAACATTGCTAGAATGGCCTGTCCTTGCAGATTTGCCTTTTACAAAATTTGGAAGATCAGGCCCTTCCTATCGGAGCATGCTACAAAACTCCTTGTCCAAGCTCTTGTTCTATTCTACAGACTGGACTACTGTAAGGCTCTCTTAGCAGGCCTTACAGCATGTACTGTCAGACCTCTGCAACTGATCCAGAATGCAACAGCAAGAGTGGTCTTTAACGAGCTGAAGAAAGTGCATGTGACTCCTCTCTTCTTCAATTTGCACTGGTTGCCAATAGATGCTTGCATCAAATTCATGTTTGCCTACAGAACAACCACTGGCTCTGCACCCCCATACCTAAACTCACTACTTTAGACTTATGTGCCCTCCAGAAACTTGTGTTCTGCAAGTGAACAGTGTCTTGCGGTTTTAATCCAGTTTTGTGTAAAAACACAAATGTCTTGACTCGTGATAATCAGACAAAATAATGAGCCAGAGAGGGTTAAACTTGTAGCTGACAGTTCTTTAACCTTTTGACACATATGATCACACCGGTGTGACCAGTCTTGGCTGGTCCCTGGAGTGTATGATCACACCAGTGTGATCAGTCTATGTTGGTCCCTGGCGTGTACAATCACACCGGTGTGATTATAATGTTCAGTGAGTCACGTGATCAACTGCTAAATTCAAATGTGTTTTTACGCTTTGGCTGACGCTGAGCCAGAGACAGACATGCTCAGCACCTGTCATATATAACAACTATTCAGTGTTTTCAATGTTTATTTTAGGTTTCAGACATTTAAATACACCTAAGTACTAGCAAAACAGTACATTTATAGTTTGTAAAATGCACACTGATGTCTATGGAAGCTGCAATAACAATCATTTTAATTATAAATTGACAATGTGTTTTATTTATATCAGATACATTCTGTAAGTAACTATAAAATGTACTCTATTCTTCTCCAACTTTACCGGCCACTTGCTTTCTTGTATTTCGGGAGAAGTGGATAAATTGGCATGTTTTAAATCCGACAGATCTAATTTTCTGAATTGCAGTGCAAACTAACATGCCGGCTTATATATCAGCCAACATGATCATCACCTAAACGTATTTGAGAATTGGAATATCAGGTAGTTGATTACATAGATAACAAGTTTATGAATATTTTGAATATTTACTATATATTCACGTACACCTTAGCAAAACTAAGCAGTCTGCTACTTATGGTGAAACTGGTTAATACTTTATTAATGAACAGCAGCTATGCTAATCATTTTCCATTTTCTTTTCTTTTTTATCTTGGGTTGCCCATCCCGATGTATAGTAACTAGAGAGTATGTCAGCTCCAGTTTGGATCCAGACTCTTACAAAGACTTAAGATGCCCCAACACCTGTGAAGAGATGACTCAAAAGGACTCCAACTTTTGTGAGGACTTCAGATGATGCAAACTCTGAATCAACATGCACTAATGCTAAATTTTCCATATATTTGTAATCATTATGTTCACAACTCGTAAAAATTACTTCAATGAGCTCATTGTTTCTGCCTTAAATTATTGGTAGCTAACTGCGTGATTTGTATTCAGAGTCACCTCTGATAACAGATCACACTAAATTGTAATGTAGACACATGCATTTTCTGTAAAGCTGCTTTGAAACACTTACGCTGGGGGGTTAGATTGAATATTTTAAACGTACATATGAAAGGGTTAATCAATTGGAAATTGAAGGTGAAGTCAAGTGCATTGTGTGCTACAGCATTCTATGTAGAGTGCTTTGTAGTGGACTGTACATTTGAGCAAAAAGATTTATAATAGCTATAGTTTTGTATTCATAAATCAGGTGACTGATCATTTATCATAAGTATGCATGTGTGTAGGTCTCTTTATGTGTGCATGTGAATAGGAATGTGAGATCTGTGTGTGTGTCTGTGAGTGAGAGAATTCAGCGTGAGGATGTAAATGGTGTGTGTGGAGCAGTTATCTGGGACAGTGAGAGCTCTAGATGATCTCTGAGTGCCACTCAGCACATTAAACACAGCGGTAAGCGTCTGCTCTCCTGTCTGCACACTCGCTCTCGTCTCCAGATGAGCTCGGAGTCAGGTTTGAGCTCTTCACCTTCAGATGTTTCCGATACACAAAGCCGCAGGGCTGACTGATATAAAGCTTCATTCGCCACTCACAGGACTCTGCCACCAGCCTGGAAAATGTGCCCTGAATTATTTAGTTGTCCTTTAATGCCTTTGTGACCCACACAGATCTCTTCGTCTCTCATTCTCTCTTCTTTTCCTCACAGTTTTTTTTCTCTCTCCAGAGGGTGACCCTGGCCTGGACAGGCATGCGCGTCTGTATGTGTGATTGGTTGGATTTTTGAGGTATGTACGATAATAAATTTATCTCAGCCATGCAGGCCTATGAATGACACAGGCGAACTGGATTAAATTCATCCACATTTATGAAATCCATATGAAATAATATCACTAAAGCCTCACTTTTTGGATCTCTTTGAGGTTTTTCATATTTCCTCCTGTAGCTATCTATGACAGGACTAAATTATGTGTGTCTGGGGCACTTTCTTTGAAGAGACAGTGTCTGAAAAGAAAATCTGACAATAAAGCAAAAAAAAAGCATAAGAAATATGATCTTGAATCATTATTTTTTTCTGAAGAAACAGCGACACCAGTGAATATAGGTTCCAAGGGAGGCAATGTCACTTTTGCCTTTCTTGAGCTTATTGCATTGCACTGACACCTTTTTCACCAAAATGGTGGTATTCCTCAAACTGGAGGTTGGGGAATCTTTCTCAGATCCATTCCTTTTTTCAAATGACTTGACAACCAAATGATGATGATTCTGTTTATGTTGCCACAAGTATAAAAGCCTGTTCAAACTAAGGATTGTAACTATAATGATAACTGTAACTATAAAGTTGCAATAACCATTCTGATTCTATGAGAATAGGGAAGTCCACACAACTATAACCATAATGACACAGAGGAGTGATTTTGTTCACTTTCAGAACGATTTCTTTTTTTTTCAGCTAAAAACATTGATAACCAATTAGAATTCGCCTGACTTTAAAGGCATTGAGAAAGGGCAGATGACGTAACTGCAGGGCGCACTAATTGTTAAAGTCACCATGAAATCAAAATGGACAAATCTTTCATACATTTTTCATAATCTTTAATCAAAATAACTTCTCCCTCTCGCAAACGACATTTCTTATCTGATGACGTTTTTCAGGGCAAACTGTCATTCACATGAGATCACAGCAACAGCAAACCACAATGATCCAATCAATTCCCAATGGACAAAATCAAGTCCCGTCCTACAGTTTTTCTTGTTCAAGATATGGAAAAAAAGACATAACTTCAGTTTCGTGCAAACTTTAAATGTGAATTACTATATGCAGTTTCTGCAATACTAGTGGCACCTAGCTAAATTACAAAAATAAAGCATATTTTAAAAACGCCCCTTTTGTGCGTCGCACCTCCCCCAACTCAAAAATCACAAATACAGCTCTTGCTTGTGAAGGCATGTCTCAACAAGTAAAAATAGCCTACTTTCAATAAACATATTAGCTTTTAGCTGTGCAGCTATGTGTCATGAGTAAACAATTGAGTTGTAACGCTGTCAAGAGTAGATGCGAGTGTCTTCCTTATAATAAACCCATCCAACGTATCTGCACCAGTAAACATAAAACTGCAAATTAAACATTATAAACTGTTACATTTGACCAGTTTAATCTTTGAAGGTCTGCAGTGAAATATGGCTTGCACATCTGTAACCGAACCTAAATGTCTTTTCCCATGTAACGCATTAGCCATCACACCCCCAACTCTCCCTATTAAGCTAGAAAGAGATTGGCAGATCTGAGAGGACTGCTCTCAGTGTTTTGATGGAGCCTGGGGGGTTCAATCAGGGGCATCAATTGGGTATGACAGGGTATGGTGGCTGTCATACCATGGCTGCCTGGTCAGGTCAATGCAAAGTAACATTTTATTGCAGGATTAACAGTGTTATATTACTATGTGTAACATATAATTTGTAATTGTTTAATAATAGAGAAAAGCAATTAAATTAAAGTGTTCCGGTTGTTATATTTGTGTCGTGAGTTTAACGGCACTTTAAATGTGTCTATTAACAACGTGATTTTGCAGTGCTGAGTACTGTAGCCAATCACAGGCCTTTCTGTTGAAAATAATGACCAATCAGAGGTGGTAGTGAGAACCAGCTCAGTATTTCTCAAAATGAGCTTGTTTAGCGAAAGGTTACTAAGCTCTACACGCACACAAATCCTCTCATTATAATCAACGTGGAAACATAATGTAAATAAAAGATTCATTGTGACGTTTAGTCAAATTTATTGTTTAAAACGGGATTTTCACACTCATTGAGTTTGCACTGAACTGACTGACAGCTTCAGTGATTGTAAAGGAAGTGCTCGTTACTCACCGTCTGTGTAATTTCATTTGCAATTTAAAGAAAAGGTTTTGTTTTCCTACATCGTGAAACTTACGTTCAGAGCTATATGTGATTAATCTTCGCACTACACAGGGAGACTGTAATGTCGAGGGAGTAAGGCTTTTGGTGAATTGACGCCACTGGGTTCAATGTTTGCACTTTTGGGGGAGATAAACCCATGAATGAGATACTAATAGTAGTCAATGAACAGTCAGTCATTTTAAGAGAATGTATTTTAACATAAAAAAATCTTACTTAACCTTTAATGGGCGGTCACACTGCACCTTTTGTTCCATTGACAACCATTCAAATACTTGACTGACGCAAGCTCAAGGGAAGAAGTTTCAGTCCAAAGTTCAAGTTTGGGGAACTCTGATCTGTAAATTCATAAAAAAAATCACCAATAGAAAATAAATATGTCATACCGTGACCTGTTAACTGAATTGAAAGAACATTAAAGCTGCAGGTTTGCAGCATTGCGGGAAAGTGGTGTAGATTGTATATTTCTACATTTTAGATTTATTCTTGTTTGTTATATGTTGAATTTATGTTTTTTTTATACATGTTGTCGAGTGTGATGTTTGTGTGCTGGAAGTCTGAGAACACTGATTTATTGTTATATACATCTTTATAGTTATATTGGTGTGAACAGGCCTTAACTTGTACTTGTAATGTATTAGTCTGAATTTATTTAATAATATAACTAATACAATTTATAGATGTAACTTGGTATTAAAGGAATAGTTCGCCCAAAAATGAACATTTTATCAAAAAAGGATGTTAGGCATAATGTGCAAGCTGCTGTTTTCCACACAACAAAAGTGGATGCTGATTTATACTACCAAGATCCAGTAATAATTTTAATAATAATAATAAAACTGGTAACACTTTACAATACGGGTGCACTAAAATGCATGAATTCATGCTTAACTAATGCACAGATAATGAGTTAATGACTCATGAAGAACTAAAACATTTATTAATGATTACTGCATCAGCAACTAATAAAGATTATATATGATTAATAGATTAAGTAATCATTAAATTGTTATTAGTTAAATGTGTCATATTGTATTAATTCCCTAATAACATATTATATTAACTAATAGTGTAAATTCATATGTTAATTACCACAATGGGTCAAAGCGATGCATTTCAACTTCCAGTTGTCTGCTTTAATTAATTATTAGCTAACGATTTGCAACAGTATCATTATGTTATGACTTTACTTGTTGAGGCACATGACTATTAACTAATTGTTAAGCAATATGTCGTTGTGGTTATGAGTTTTGTATTAATTTTGAATAAGTTAATAGTCATGTGCCTCAACAAGTAAAGTCATAACATAATAATACCTTTGCAAATAGTTAGCTAATGATTAATTAAAGCAGACAACTGGAAGCTGAAATGCATGGCTTTGACCCATTGTAGTAATTAACACATTCATTTACACTATTAGTTAATATAATATGTTATTAGGGAATTAATACAATATGACACATTTAACTACTAACAATTTAATGATTACTTAATCTATTAATCATATAGAATCTTCATTAGTTGCTGATGCAGTAATCATTAATAAATGTTTTAGTTCTTCATGAGTCATACATTAACTTATCTGTGGATTAGTTAAGCATGAATTAATGCATAAAACGGTTCATATGCACTTTATTACTTGTTAGACCATATAACAGCTTTCTGTGAAAACCAATAGTTTTTGCTGTCAATGACAAAACCATTTCCTCTTCCAGCTGTAGGTCTCAAATCTCATTTGTGGTTGCGGTTTTTCCAAATGTGCCGCACTGCAGTAGGCCATGTGGCTGTCGAAAACAAGTATCACTTGGATTCAGTGATGTGTAACCTGTGTCCAAAGGCACTATTTCTTTTTACAAGTGCGAAGGAAATTTGCCTGTTTAAATATCAAATGTAACATGAATTTACATCACGATAAAAACCCAAATGCAGAATAAGGAATTTGCCTCATTTGAAATGACCACTCTGTGAACAGCTGTGTATCAGGATGTCTCTCTATAGGGGTCTGGGCCGCAGACAGGGCTGAGGAAATGAGAATGCTACCTGGGCCAGATCTCACCTGTGTCCGGGCCTGACACCTCTCCACAGGACTCTCTGCCTTTCCTCCCACATTCTGTCCATCCTGCTCTGCCGTGAGCCACACACACACATACACACCTTTGCTCTCTGCTCTTGAGTGTGTAAGGGTGGGCACCTACAGTGGTTCAGGCTGCAGGGTTGCCGAAAGACTAAAGAAACTTTATGAGCAAGATGGTAGAAAACTGTACATTTCTCGTCTATATCCACCCACTGTACTTATACCAATGACGGAAATAAGTGCAGTTACAATAGCTAAATATGTGGGAGAGCGTTGCTATACTGTGACTATATTGTATTGCAATAGGAAGCACTTCGAAGTCAATACCAAATCAAAACTAGTTAGCAATCATTTATAATTGAAAGAATTTAATGACAAAATCTGGTTATGGTTACACTTAAAGTAGTTACAAAATAGATGTATGAGATGATAAAAACGTATACCATTAATCGTACCCAGCATGAATAGAATGTTACCTGAGGGATAGAAAGAGAGAGAGAAGGAGAGAGAGAGCAAAAGAGACAGAGAAGAAGAGAGCAAAGAAGAGAAGAGCCAAAGAGAAGGCCCCCAAGAAGAGAGAGAGACAGAGAATAGAAGAAGAGAGCAGAGAATCAAAGGCCCCTGAGAGCAAGTTACAACCTTCTTTTATACTTCCTTGACCATGTAACTCAAACCCTATTGTGAGTCATTCAAACTGACCAATCAGACCAAACTTCCCCCACTGTACTTAAGGGGTGACACACATTTGGCCTACAGGCCTTCAGAATCTCTTTGTCTTTAGGAATTCCAAATGGCCCTTCTGATAAGAAAGATGGGGGTTGAAAACAGTAAAGCAGTATGTCTTTGTTCAATTGCAAATATCAAATATCTTTGATTATTTTCAATCCTACAATTCCCCCCTTGGCACCGTTGGCCACAATCATTGAGTCCAAAGGTGGCACAGTCCACGAAGACATGCTTTCTGTTGTGTGTAGATGTCATCTTCAGACTTCTCGTCCAGACTTGTTGCAAAAGCAGCTGGTCAGTCTTCAGTCTTTGTTCTCATTTCAGTCCTGCATGAGAAGGCGCCATCAAATGGTGTTGCATCATTCCTTGATATGCAAAGTGTCCATTGAATGCTTCACACCTCGAGAACAGTCACTGAAGATGAGAGCAAATGCTTGTCCCTCTTTCTGAGGCAGGACACAGGATGTGAACTTGTGCAGCAGGGATCCTGTGATTAAAAGAACATATAGCACAACAAAGAGCAAAAGCATACATGGCATTTGTCATTGGTCAGAAGTTTGATGTGGTCAGATTAAAATAGTCTCTGGCAATAAGCCCTTAAATCGATGTACTTAATAAACTGGTCAAGGTTGAGAATAAAAGAAGATCTCACAAGCTCTTACATTGTTTCTGGAAACATTAAACATAAATTGCATTATAACAAAACAACAATCATTGTTGGTTTTAAACCCCCCTTTTCATGAAGAGTATCAGCAAAATATTCTGTGTAACCAAATACAGAGATTCATTTGAATAGATGTCCAAAAACATTGTTGCAAGTAAAATGGAGAAAATACAAAGAAGCAGAAATCAAATAAGTTCAAAATCAAATGCATTGTTACAATACAATGAAAAAATCACTTAGGTAAGAATGAGAAATACTCTTTTGATATTTAACTTGGTGAGACAAATAATAACTAACTGATTTAGTAAATCTAAAGAAAAACAAAAAAAAACAATAACGGGAAGAAATTCACAGTTATAGTACAGTCTAGATGTAAAGACTTAGATAAAATAGAATGCATACATTTTGTGAGGCAGATGTAGATTTGACTTTGTGTGTGAAGATCAAATCTATGTGGCTGTATTTAGTTGTGACTATGTGTAAATCATGCCCCAAACATGGTGAGGAGGGTTTACAATTGTGATGTAAATTTGGTCCTGTTGTTGTAACAGGGAGCCAGCATGAGAATGTGAGTGAGGTGTGACTGGCTCAAAATCTTCCCACACCAATGTTTGTGTTAAGGAGCATGATAAAGTGCAAAGGTCAGAGTTACGGAATCCTGCTGTGATGAAAGCATTTTCATGGTTAATGCAATTGTAAATTACTCTGTAGCCACATGGCAATACTGTGCTCCTGTACATGGGTCTACTGCAGCTATATAGGAAATAGCAGAGTGTTCCACTTAGGAGACAAACAAATTCAACATAGAAACACATGCAACTTGAAATTGCTATACAATTCCAGTATTAAAGTTATTCCAGTTTACACAAGATACATGGCCTAGAATGCATAGCATCTACAACCTTTATCCTAAGTGTTTCATACAACACTTACAGTAAAGCAATCATGTGTTTTAAAGAATAAACTTAACTAGTCTATGTGTATCTAGTAGCACAAACAACTATAATGTATGTTAAATGAGCACAGTGTGTTAAGTACAATTACAAATTTGGAAATACAAACAGGATCATTGCAATTTGGATGTTTAACTATTAAACTCATTGCTATGAGGCTGCTAGCCCACTAGCCAGTGAGGTTAATAGCTGAAGGCCTTGCATGAACACTGCAGTTAACTCACTGAGAGTTTTACCTGCAAATGAGCGCTGATCTTTGCCTTTAGAAAGTAATTTCCTATTTTTCTGAAAATAAGGTGGAGGTCGACCCCTACCCAGTGACCAGCATTTTTCCTCTTCATGGCCTATTTTCTGACAGGAACTGCAAAACCTGTTCTCTTTGCCATTGGGTTGTCTGCTATGTTCTCCTGGAGTTTGAGGATATTCATGACTCTCTAATGCTTGTACACCATGCATTCTGGTACATGACTCTGCGCTATTACGGTGCTGCATCACCTTAAGAACTGAAATAGGCACACTTTCTTGAGTTGCACATGCATTTTCTGAACTAAACGTTTCAGATTCATTAGAGCAAGTCACCTCATCTAAGAAGTGAACATGCTTTTTAGTCCCATCGCTGTTAAGCGTTTTGGGAGGCATGAACTTTTTAGCTATTAGCTTAGCCTTGAGATCTGCAATGGTCTCCTTGTGATTTTTACACTTTTCAGTCAGGACTAACTGCTCAGCTAGTAATTTATCTAGCTGTGCTTGAAGATCTTGAATCTTTGCTTCAGACTTTTGTGCCTCTGCATTTTTAGAATGCACTTCTTTACATTTAACATCTAGACTTGATAATAGAAATGGTGTCACATTATGTAGCCTTTTAAAACTTATGAAGTTTAAAGCCTCAATTATTTCACCATGTTTTGATTTCTTTTGGTGTTTGCCAATTATGTCCCACCATTTAAGCATTTCATCATCTGAACTTTTAATTCCAATATACTCTTTCTTCAGTTTGGACAAGGTAGGCTCAACTTTTTCACTCCATAAAGCAAACAATACGTCACTGTTATCAGAAATGTTCCCTTCCATCCCGAGGAGATAATCTGAATATTCTCGGATTGCACAGTAATGGGACTATTGAAGCTGTTTAAAACCTTCTACGTTCTGTTTCATGCAATTCATAAACAATGAAAACAGACTTACCCATTCCTTGGTCAGAAGGTCAGCTTTAATCCATTCACAAGATCAACTGTGAAAACATTTCCTCATTCTGATGACCGATCAAAATAAATGTCAGAAAATTCACTGCAAGGGATTCCCGGGTTTTCGGCACCATCTGTAAGGGTGCGCACTTCAAGGGATCCCGGGTTTCGGCACCATCTGTAAGGGTGCGCACTTCAAGGGATCCCGGGTTTCGGCACCATCTGTAAGGGTGGGCACCTACAGTGGTTCAGGCTGCAGGGTTGCCGAAAGACTAAAGAAACTTTATGAGCAAGATGGTAGAAAACTGTACATTTCTCGTCTATATCCACCCACTGTACTTATACCAATGACGGAAATAAGTGCAGTTACAATAGCTAAATATGTGGGAGAGCGTTGCTATACTGTGACTATATTGTATTGCAATAGGAAGCACTTCGAAGTCAATACCAAATCAAAACTAGTTAGCAATCATTTATAATTGAAAGAATTTAATGACAAAATCTGGTTATGGTTACACTTAAAGTAGTTACAAAATAGATGTATGAGATGATAAAAACGTATACCATTAATCGTACCCAGCATGAATAGAATGTTACCTGAGGGATAGAAAGAGAGAGAGAAGGAGAGAGAGAGCAAAAGAGACAGAGAAGAAGAGAGCAAAGAAGAGAAGAGCCAAAGAGAAGGCCCCCAAGAAGAGAGAGAGACAGAGAATAGAAGAAGAGAGCAGAGAATCAAAGGCCCCTGAGAGCAAGTTACAACCTTCTTTTATACTTCCTTGACCATGTAACTCAAACCCTATTGTGAGTCATTCAAACTGACCAATCAGACCAAACTTCCCCCACTGTACTTAAGGGGTGACACACATTTGGCCTACAGGCCTTCAGAATCTCTTTGTCTTTAGGAATTCCAAATGGCCCTTCTGATAAGAAAGATGGGGGTTGAAAACAGTAAAGCAGTATGTCTTTGTTCAATTGCAAATATCAAATATCTTTGATTATTTTCAATCCTACAAGTGCATGGTCAGCACTTTATTATTTGGCAGCTAGACATGATCAAGATCATCATGTCCTTCTGCTGCTAGTGTGTGTGTCTGTGCGCCAGCGTTGTTTTATATGTCTTCAGTATATTTGAATTGCGAGCTTCATTTTATTTAATTAATTTCATTGAAGTATAATCATTGTCATTTGAATACACATTTTAGTGTCTTATATATTTTCTTTTTACACAGCTCTCTGGAATATTTGATGGTGATTGGTCAATCATGGCATATAGTATGAACATATTAATATGACATACAATATGTTCAAATATGCATGTGTAATGGAAGCTAAACTATAAAACTGACAGTTGTGCCATAGCTAGTGCTAGTTTTATATCTCTCGCAGCACATCACATCCATGTATTCATTTTGAGTTGCTTAAAAAGAATAGTTCCACATTGAAAGTTAGTGGGCTCCACTATCTTCAATTTATTGCAGGAAAATTAAAGTCATACAAGTTTGGAAAAATACTAGAGAGAAAAAAGGCAAACTATCCCTTTAATAAGTGTAAATGACACATCAAACTTCCAGAGATTTAAAAAGCAGAATAAATAAATAAATAATATAAAGCTTGTATTATTTTTAAATATATTTTTATGAATTCTAAATTATTTATAATATAGTATAAATATTTCAATATATGTATATTATAATGTTTTATTATTTACAATTATTTTAATGAATAATAGTACTATACATACATTATACACACACATAATTCCTATGGAAGACATGGGAGACAGAAAGAGTGAAAAAAGGAAAGAGGTAGGAGGTGAGGACATTTGTGCAGTCAAAATGTGTGTGTATGCATTAAATGTTTGCCTGCTGACACATCAATCAGTAATTAACTCCACATGTTGTGTGGTTTGAGGAGGGCATGGGTCACCATAGTGACAGCAGTGGCAGCTGGGGGTAGTGACAGCTCTGCATGGCAAGGGATTATGGGAAATGGGGTTCAAAAGTGAGGTCAGTGATTGATGGCTAAATGCAGGTCCCGCAGGACGGCCGGACGGTTGCTACTGGATACTGGCGGTGTCTCGGCTCCAGGCAAGGACAGAAGGGCAGATCGAAAGGAATTACACACAGATCTCTTTCACACTGTCTCACTCTCTGTCTCTCACCTTCTGCTTTCCCCTGGCAACAGACACAATTAATGATGACACTCATAGCATGAAGCACACATTTGTGCGTAGATGTTTTTAGTTTTACAATGGTTATGCTTGCCTTATTGCGTTACTGAGGATGTGTGTTAATTATGCTCAGGTAATAATAATTTGCTCAAAGCTATAACCAATTAGATTGAAATTCTCTGTTGGTCAGTTAGTTAGTGTTTTTGCTGGTCATGTATCTTGTTTCAGCATTTTTTTTTTTATTATTGCCGTTATGTGCATGTTTAAAAAAAAAAAAGGATTAATTACCAATGTTTCACAAACAGAACTTAGATTAAGCCAGAATTAGGCCTTAGTTCAATTAGGATATTTAAGTATAAACATGCCTTGGAAAAAGCATTACTGGTGTGCATCTTGAGACAAAACAATGGCAGTCAGTGGCAGTCATACAAAGGTATGTCAGTGCAAGTTACTTTCAGTTCAAACATGCATTTTAGTCTGGGACCTTGTCTGCGAAACCGGGGGTCAGTGTTATTTCTATTGTTTGTATTTTAAAGGGGGGGGGGGGGGGGGGGTAACACACAGTTTCAGCCAATCTCATGTTAATCTTGAGTATCTACAGAGTAGTATTGCATCCTTCATTTCTCAAAAAAAGTCTTTAGTTTTATTAGATTTATAAAAGACAGATAAGCTGTACCGACTCTTTCTGGAAAAAAACCGAGCTCCAGGAGGCGTGCCATGCATGGAGCTAAAGAGTCACATGCGCGCACACACACACACACACACACACACACACAACACGTCATCGCATCATAGACTCTCTATTCCGTACGGTTAAATCACAAAATAAAATGTACACAAATGTGTCCTTGCTCTTTGGTTTTAATGAAAAAAAAAATATACAATGGTGGATTCGAACCCAGAACTGAACCTCAGACACACTCCCTGGACAAACAGTCTACCACTGGGCAGCGAATCTATGTGAAAAAACTTGAGACTGACAATATTTTATTATGCTATAGTTAGGAGATAACGTTAAAGATGAAACTGTCACATTAAACTTGACTTCTTATGTTATCTTTCCCTCACAACCAAAAACACAGTTGTTTGGTGACATTTAAAAAAAAAAATCCTTCTTGACTTGCGTTACCTTGGGCATGCTCTCTCCTGCTCTGGTTGGTGTGTGTGCACGCTTTTCCGGTACATACAAGGAATTTCCACCCTTTATGACTTCTTACAGGGCCATACTCAAAAAAATACTCCGTCATAGTCCAACTCATTTTTTGAAACTTTGGACATGTTTAGCATGAGAATGCAACTCTTTAACAGTGTAAAAAACTCAGAATGCATTTTACATGTACCAAGCATTTTACATGTACTTTAGTATGTTAGTCAACACCTCCAAATAATTGTACTTTTTTAAAGCATGACAAAAGATTTTTAGTTTATAGGTTTGTTTATGTGTTTTTCTGTATCTGCTTATTTAGATTTGTGTTGATTATGTTCATGTACCTTGATGTTCTGTTTATATATGCAAGTTTTACTCTTCTTCTTGGTATCAGCATATGAATATTTAAGCAGTAATCTCAAGCTTAGTGTGGTGTGATGGGTAATTATGTGTTGAATCTCACTAATTAGAGGCGTCTGTCTTCACCTAACGAAGGATAACCTGCCACGCATAAGAGATTAAGTAAGTTTAAAGGCAGCGCACATCTTCATTTATGAGTGATTGAAATGCTAATTTGTTGGCATCATCTTGACCTGCTTCAGGAGAACTAGAGCAAACAATTAGTGGACAAAACAACAGATTGCACAGATGTGCAAAAAATATTTACTCATAGTTTGAGCTGTTAGGATAAGGCCTCAAACTTCCTTTCCACATTTATACGTAACATATCTGTTAACATAGACATTTGTAGCTTTGTAAAGGTCCAGTGTGTAATATAGGAGGGTCTATTGAAAGAAATGTAATTTTCAGTGGTGTATAAAGACCTTACATAATGTACTGTTATCTTTTTATTACCTTAGAATGAGTCATTTCTATCTACATACGCCGCTGGTCCCCTTACAGTGAAATCTGCATTTTGCGCCACCATGTTCTACAGTAGCCCTAAATAGACAAACTGCTCTACATAACACTAGCTACTCTCTGCTGTCCCAGGCGACGACATTTTTGTCCTATGTCAGCCACTGTAGCTTCTCTATGTGCTTTGAAAGGGAGGGGTGAGAGGTGGACTGATCCGTTGGTTGCAATTCGCAACCTCACCACTAGATGTCGCTAAAATTTACACACTGAACCTTTAAGTTTAAAATGTGTCAGAGTGTGAATGTGTCAATTCATAATAATGCAACATTCTCAGTCACTAAATATCCAAATATGTAATAATGATTGGTGAAACATTCATGCATTTAAGGGTTAACTGTATATATATTTTATCAGTTATATTTGTTGGTTTTTTTTTACTTTTGGATACTTTTAGATTTAAATGCATGTCTCTATACACTTTCTACTTTTTTTGTTGCTGTTTGTTCAACTGCTTTACACCAGGGTTGCCAACTTTTAAGTTCAGGTTGGAGTGAGATTTTTTTTTTTGGTGGTGGGGGGTGGGGGGTGGGTGATTGGCACAAATATCGATTTCGATCTCGATTCAGTATCAATTCATATGTATATAGCCTGCTGTACATATAAGGAAAAATAAGTTTGCCTTTTTAGCACTATTTTAAACTTTTCTTGGGTTAAATTATATTTGCTCGCATTCATTAATATTCACTTGTGTGTGATTATATAAGTATCATTAAAGATATTAGAATGTAAGTTATTAACGTTTTAAAATTTCACATTTAAAGAAATCTAGTGTTTGATCATGTCTAAATATGTTAAAATGCAAAACCTAAAAATAAGTAAGCAGTTATGATCTGCAATACTCTTTTTTAACCACTAGACTAGCCACATGTATATTTATTTAAGAGCCATACAGGCACCTGGTGGGTAATGGCATTACAAATAAAAAATAATATTTTTCCAGCCACAAAATGACTCTAATTTTCCTCTTTGCATTGGAATTCTCTATTTGAACCTTAATTACTACACTAATTGTAATATAAATAATAAAAATATTAGAAGAAAAATATTTTAAGTGGTCATTAATGGACCATAATTATTGCCCAAATAGTATTTAGTACCAAAAGATCTCCTCAAAATATTAAATCAATATTATTGAACTAAAATATAGAACATTTATTTAATTGAAAAATAGTTAAGGTGTATGGTCACATTTGACCACCAATGAGTATGAGTGTGACCAATTAGTAAAGAATACCTGAGGGCTAAATACAAGAAAAACATTAACATTAATGTTAACAATGTTGCATCTCCATCACTCTCCATAATAAAATTATACTTTAAATGTGATTGACGTAATAATCAATGCACATTGTGCTGTACTGGTTAACAAAACTTGCTGCAAATACCTGTATAGTGAAGCTGTTGTCTATCCTGCATAAGCCATTCAAATGTATTGACAGCACTGGTTTGTTTAGAATTATTGAGAGCTCCATGAACCACGTGACCGCGCGCGCCGCTGGCTTTATGCCACATTAAGTGCGCCAAAACGGTATTTATTGTTTGAATTTCGTATATTAAAACTTAAAAAATTTTAAAAGCTTAAACTTTGTTTTATATCAAAAGCAGGTTTAGCAATTTGGCATGAGATTCACTTGCAGAATGAGACCGTGAGACAGAGCCTGAAAGCGTGTGTCTCACGCCAAATGCGTGAGAGTTGGCAACCCTGTTTACATGTCAGTCAGATTGTCTTCTCAAGTGAGTGGTACACACTACCAGCGACACAATCCCATTCATTTCAATGGAGAGCTGGCCATTTCCGGTGACAAAAGCAACAGAGACCGTTGGCGACAGGATATAGGGATGTCCAGCGTATGTGAAGCGCACATTAGTGGAGCGCATGTGATCCATCACTACATCTGAAGAGTGTTGAATCAAGATGGAGAAGTAGTTAATTTTAGCGGTCAGCAAATTTACTATAACTTTTGATATTTCTCTGTGTACATATGCTGGTATTCAACATGCTAACTCTGAGCCTCAATCGTTTTGTGAACTTGGATAGACTGAGATCTCAGATGAATAGTCGTGGTGGCAAAGAGCACTCCCTGTTTCTCCTTCATCTTTAATATTAAGGATTTTCGGTTTCCACTGATTCAATTCATATTTAGTCTTTTCCTTACAAACTTTTTTGTAGCAGCAAAAAAAACCCTGATTTGTTGTCTACACAACATGAATGTCATTCACAAGCGTTACTAGGCAACCAGTAGTGGTAACACCCACTAACGACCTGACTGCCAGCAACTGGCGATATGCAGCGACAAAGCCGCTGATAGTGCGAATGCAGCTTTAGCTGCTAATAAGCTGCAATGTGTAGCAGACTTTATGCTGATAGTCAAAACTCTGGCTATCTGCACATCAACATGCAAATTAAATGAAGCCTGCTTCTTTAAATTTAATGACAGCATTTTAAACTAAACTTACTACTGAATAAACATATTGTTAAAATATATATAGCTGCTAGTGGAGGGTTAATCAATCCTGTATTTCTGTCTGTCCATTTTTCTCTTCCTCTGACGAGAGTTTCTTCACTTCTAGAGGTGTTATTTCTCACTACATGAGGACACTGTCTGATGAGCCCTCACACTCACACACACTTGTTTTTAAGAATTGCTGAAATGCGGACAAGAATTATTTGCTTCTTTTGTCTCTGAAACTTATAGTCAATTTGACCAACTAATTTACTTTTGTAATTAACTATTACTATGAACCAGTGCATTTGCGTGAATTCACAGGGCCCATGATGAAATTGATTGGCCAAATAAGTTGAGGATTGCTTTGATTACGGCAATTAACTAGTATTATTAACTATTAACCACCTTCTCATTACCTGCCTTTTGGTATCAACATCTGCTTAATCTCCAACATGGCAGAGTCTCGTCACATCATGGCCTCCACACCAGAGTCCCCAAACATCATGGCCACCATACCAGAGACCTCAGCTGTCATGCCCACCACACCCAAAACAACAAAGGCTGTTCCAAGGCGTTTGAGACTGTGGAAAACTCACCACTGATATCAGTGCAAGCAGCCAGCATCCCGGTGGTCCCAGCACTTCCAAGTCCAGTGGTCCCAACGCTTACAAGTCTGTTGTTTCCAAGTCCAGTGGTCTCAGCACATCTTAGTCCAGTGGTCCTGAGACCGGTGGTCCCAGCGCATCCAATTCCAATGCCATTCGCTACATCTCCTCCAGAGGCGGTGGTGTCCACTATATCTCCTCCAACTCCCTCCTGAAATTGTTTATTTAGGACCTTCTGGAATGCTTAGGGAGGGGTCTCTGTCACGATCCCAGTCTTGTGGTCCCTTGTTGTGTAAAGGACTTTTATGTTAAAGTGTATTTTCTGTTCCTATTCTGTGTTCATTTCCTGTGTTTAGTTCATGGTTTCCCTTTGTTGCAATGTCTACCTTGTTTGTTTCCATGACTACTAATCACCTACACCTGTCCCTCGCTTTTGTGTACTTATACCCCAGTGTTTCTTGTGTTCCTTGTCGAGTCTTGTTTGGTGCACTCATCCTGTTTCACTGGTCTTTGTGTTTGTTTTGTTTTTTTGTTTATTTTTGTCAATAAAACTTCATTGCATTTGGATTCAGCTATTGTTGGTCTTTGAGTTCACCCTATGTTACACATAGTCAGCTGGCTAGAGTCTGGAATTTCTGTCAAATAAATGCTGTTTTGCAGCATTTACTGCAAAAGTACCCTGCACATCGAAAAATTATGCTAATAGGGGGTACCCTGTGCGTTAAAAAGTGACGCCAAAGGAACTGGCCAAGCGTCAATATGTGACAAGTTAGTGTGAGACCGTTGTTTTCGCTGTGTAAAATACATGCATCAAATGGTTATTTGTATACTTAAATATACTCTATTTACACTATCCTTCTAAATATACTGTAAAGTATACCATAGCAATAGAAAGCAATGTAGATGTTTATGGCCCGCCCAACTCAGAAACTCAGATATCAAATTAATAAAAATATGTTAATTAATACGTTAATAAAATACGTCATTAAATACGACTAATGTCCAATTTCCTACTAGAAAATAATTGCACATGAATGCAACATAAATCTCAAAACATAAGTCATGGTCTCAGCATAGGGTCATTTCCAGAGTACTACGGGTGATAACTACCTAAAAAACTGAATTTAAAGGGGTCATGAATTGAGAAATCAACTTTTCATTCAGTCTTTGATATATAAAAGTTCATTGTGATATAAGAATATCCTGTAAGCTTAGGAGCTGGAAACTTCCTTGTTAGTCAAAGAAAAACTTTTATTGACACCAGGCCCAGCAAACGCTCGATCTCAGAATGTGTCAAGCTGTGACGTCAGAGTGTGGTGAAACACCGCCTTAACCGAAGAAGAAGAACGCCTGATTCTGTAGCCCCGGCCACCGATTTGTGCATGGCATGTTATAGATAAATAACGGCCTACGTGCTAAACTGGATCGAACTTCCAAGCAATAAACATGCTGCATAAGCTTCATTCGGATTCCAATATTATGAATGCATGGATGAACTTTATTTTTAATGAATATTCAGCTCACGTGGTGTTTTCCAGATGGGTTACCAAAACGTATCACCGGCCTGCCCAACGAGCCATCTTAAATAGTGAAATAACATTCCTTTCTTGATGTGCGCTGTTCACTTTCTTGGCTTGATATTTGAAGGAAAAATACAGTCACGGAAGTTTTGATCATGCTGATTTGTCTGACTCTGCAGTGAGGCTTGTGCGTGTGTGTGTGTATTAGTGATGCATGGTTCGTGGTTATCCACCGATCGGGCGGGCTAAGTAATAAAAAATAACATTCCAATTAATTGCGGGTGGATGAGAGATAAATCATTGTGTTTGTTTGATAAAGACATTTTGCAAGCCCTGTGGGCGAATCTGTACTCACGGGGGATACCAAAGCTCATTGTAATATGCAAAGCTTATCCAATCCTAGCCGTGGGCATTTACTTCCAAGTCTTCAGTGTGGCACACCCATAAAAAGCGAGCATTCCATGAGAGACGCTCAAAACCAAGGTAGAAAATAGCCTAGAAAACAGTATAAAAAAAAGAGCCAGTTCATGACCCCTTTAAAATAATTACAATAATCTGACTAGCTACTCAGTCACTGGTCTTTGGTCTATCACCTAAAGGATTATTAGGAACACCATACTAATACTGTGTTTGACCCCCTTTCGCCTTCAGAACTGCCTTAATTCTACGTGGCATTGATTCAACAAGGTGCTGAAAGCATTCTTTAGAAATGTTGGCCCATATTGATAGGATAGCATCTTGCAGTTGATGGAGATTTGTGGGATGCACATCCAGGGCACGAAGCTTCCGTTCCACCACATCCCAAAGATGCTCTATTGGGTTGAGATCTGGTGACTGTGGGGGCCATTTTAGTACAGTGAACTCATTGTCATGTTCAAGAAACCAATTTGAAATGATTCAAGCTTTGTGACATGGTGCATTATCCTGCTGGAAGTAGCCATCAGAGGATGAGTACATGGTGGTCATAAAGGGATGGACATGGTCAGAAACAATGCTCAGGTAGGCCGTGGCATTTAAACGATGCCCAATTGGCACTAAGGGGCCTAAAGTGTGCCAAGAAAACATCCCCCACACCATTACACCACCACCACCAGCCTGCACAGTGGTAACAAGGCATGATGGATCCATGTTCTCATTCTGTTTACGCCAAATTCTGACTCTACCATCTGAATGTCTCAACAGAAATCGAGACTCATCAGACCAGGCAACATTTTTCCAGTCTTCAACTGTCCAATTTTGGTGAGCTCCTGCAAATTGTAGCCTCTTTTTCCTATTTGTAGTGGAGATGAGTGGTACCCGGTGGGGTCTTCTGCTGTTGTAGCCCATCCGCCTCAAGGTTGTGCGTGTTGTGGCTTCACAAATGCTTTGCTGCATATCTCGGTTGTAACGAGTGGTTATTTCAGTCAAAGTTGCTCTTCTATCAGCTTGAATCAGTCGGCCCATTCTCCTCTGACCTCTAGCATCAACAAGGCATTTTCGCCCACAGGACTGCCGCATACTGGATGTTTTTCCCTTTTCACACCATTCTTTGTAAACTCTAGAAATGATTGTGCGTGAAAATCCCAGTAACTGAGCAGATTGTGAAATACTCAGACCGGCCCGTCTGGCACCAACAACCATGCCACGCTCAAAATTGCTTAAATCACCTTTCTTTCCCATTCTGACATTCAGTTTGGAGTTCAGGAGATTGTCTTGACCAGGACCACACCCCTAAATGCATTGAAGCAACTGCCATGTGATTGGTTGATTAGATAATTGCATTAATGAGAAATTGAACAGGTGTTCCTAATAATCCTTCAGGTGAGTGTATATTGTCTAATATTGCCTACCACATTAAATCTGACATTGCTAGCTTTTTAATCTAAATCTCTATCACGCGTTAGCATTTCGCTAGCCTGTTAGCTTGCCATCTCTGCACTCGGGTCTCTTGTTTTCTGAGTTCATTAAACAACTGTGGTGAGTTGGATTAGTAAATAGACACCATCAAACAACTGTGGTAAGTTGGATTAATCAACAAATACGGTAAGCCATGTCTTCTTCTCCTTTTATTGTCACCTGCACTACATGTTTCATGTTTAGTATATCTGTCTCCGTTGGTGAACAGGGCTTCACATGTGATAAATGTAAGGAGATAGTCAGGCTGACGGAGAAGATTTCAGAATTAGAGATATGCATCCAGACTTTATTTGAGAGTAGTGAGAATGTAACAGCTTTAGACACTGCTTTGGATGAGACTAGTTTAGTGAACTCTGTACATTGTTCGGTTCCGGCTGTAGAGCCCGTGCAGCAGGCCAACTGGGTGACGGTGAGACGGCATAGTCGCGGATCAAAAAAATACTCTTCTGTTCCGATTAGAACATCAAACAGGTTCTCCCCACTCAGTGATGCACCCACTGAGAATCCTGTTGAAAGTGCCCTAGTTATTGGCGATTCTACTACACGGAACGTGAAAATAGAGACACCAGCCACCATAGTCACATGTTTACCGGGAGCCAGAGCGCCTGACATCAAAGCACATTTAAAAGTGCTGGCTAATGCTAATCGTAAATTCTCTAAGATTATTATTCACGTCGGCACTAATGATGTTCAACTTCGCCAGTCGGAGATCACCAAAATTAACATTAAAGAGGTGTGTGAACTCGTAAGTACAATGGCAGATAGCATTTATTTCTCTGGTCCCCTCCCTGTTAAAAGGAGTGATGAGATACTTAGCAGACTATCATCACTCAACGGCTGGTTGTCTAAGTGGTGTCCGCAAAATAACATAGGGTTCATAGACAATTGGAAAAGCTATTGGGGCAGACCTGACCTGTTAAAAAGAGAAGGTATCCATCCCTCCTGGGGTGGTGCCGCTCTTCTCTCTAGTAATTTGGCACATAGTCTTAAAACCTTGACTAACTAGGGCCCAGGTCAGGAAGCAGACAGACTGGCTTACCCGACCATCTGCTAGCTGTCTCACATCACAGAAGTCAGATAAATCCCAGCACATAGAGACTCTTTCACCTAGATATTATCACATAGAGACTGTGTCTGTTCCACGAATTAGTAAATACAAAAAAACACCAAAACTATTCAACGGTAAAAATTTAATTGATGTCCAACAAATAAACAAAAGATATAATACAGATGAACAAATGATAAAGCTCGGGCTGCTGAATATTCGATCCCTTTCCTCAAAAACGCTTATTGTTAATGATATGATTACAGATAATAATCTAGATGTGCTGTGTTTGACAGAAACCTGGCTAAAACCTGACAACTACATTACTTTAAATGAGTCCACCCCACAAGATTATTGTTATAAACACGAGCCGCGTCTGAAAGGTAAAGGGGGAGGTGTTGCTGTAATTTATTATAATATCTTCAGTATTACTCAGAAGTCTAGTTTCAAATATAATTCATTTGAAGTTTTGGTGCTTTACATAACATTATGTAGTGAAATTGATAAATCCCGTTTAACATTTGTGTTGGCTACTGTATACAGGCGACCAGGGCACAATACAGACTTTACCAGATAATTTGCAGATTTTCTATCAGAGTTAGTATTGGCTACAGATAAAGTCCTAATTGTTGGTGATTTTAATATCCATGTAGACAATGAATACCGTTGAAATTCTGCAGCAGAGCGATGACATCTCAGATCATTACATAGTATCATGTATACTTAATTTAGCAAAGGCTGCAAAGCCGTCCCCTCGCTTCAAATATGGCAGGACTTTCACTGCTGCAACTAAAGACTTCTTTGTAAATAAACTTCCTCATCAGTTTCATCTCCTCAGCATCCCAGATAGCCTAGAGGAACTCGATGTTGCAACAGAAACTATTGACTCTCTCTTTTCCAGCACTTTAGACACAGTTGCTCCTCTGTGCTTAAAGAAGATTAAAGAAAATAGTCCAACGTCGTGGTACAACTAGCAAACTCGGGCCCTTAAAACAGCAGCCAGAAAAATGGAGTGCAGCTGGAAGAAAACAAAACTGGAAGTTTTTCGCATTTCGTGGAAAGAGAGCATGATTGCATACAGAAAGGCCGTAAAAACTGCTAGATCTGCTTATTTCTCGACTCTCATAGAAAAGAAAACAAACACAACCCTAGGTATTTATTCGATACAGTGACTAAATTAACCAAAGATCAAGCTTCAACTTCTGATGTCTGCCAACAGCACAGCAGTAATGATTTTATGAACTTCTTTACTTGTAAGATTGATAATATTAGGAAAAAAATTATAACCATGCAGCCGTCTAATACTGTATCACATCAGAGAGTGCATTGTAGTTTCACTGAGGAAAAATTACATTCATTCACTGCTATAGGAGAAGAAGAATTGGCTAAACTCGTTAAATCATCAAAATCAACAACATGTATGCTCGGCCCTATACTGACTAAACTACTAAAAGAGATGCTTCCAGAGGTCATAGATCCCCTTCTTAATATTATTAATTCATCCTTGACTTTAGGATATGTACCGAAAACTTTTAAGTTGGCTATTATTAAACCACTTATTAAAAAAACGCAACTTGATCCTACAGAATTAGTCAATTACAGGCCAATCTCAAATCTACCCTTTCTGTCAAAAATACTAGAAAAGGCAGTGTCCTCACAATTATGCTCTTTTTTAGAAAGAAATGGTATCTGTGAGGATTTCCAGTCAGGATTTAGACCGTATCATAGTACTGAGACTGCTCTCGTTAGAGTTACAAATGATTTAGTCTTATCATCCGATCATGGTTGTATATCTCTCTTAGTGTTACTCGATCTTAGCGCTGCATTCGATACTATCGATCATACTTAGCTGACCGTTATCAGTTTGTAGCAGTAAATGAAGAGATGTCACACCGATCACAAGTTCAGTATGGAGTACCGCAGGGCTCAGTGCTAGGACCGTTGCTCTTCACCCTGTACATGCTACCACTGGGAGATATCATTAGGAAGCATGGCGTTAGTTTTCATTGTTATGCTGATGATACTCAGCTCTATATTTCTTCACGCCCTGACGAAACTTACCAATTCACAAGATTAACGGAATGCATAGCTGATATAAAAATTTGGATGACTAGTAATTTCCTGTAACTTAATTCAGAAAAAAACAGAATTTTTAATTTTTGGACAAAAAAACTCCACATGTAGTAACCTAGAATACTGTCTAACACTTGATGGCTGCTCTGTCAAGTCCTCGTCGTCAGTTAGGAACCTGGGTGTGCTCTTCGATACCAATCTCTCATTTGAAAGCCATGTTTCTAGCATCTGTAAATGAGACCGTGTCAATTAGTCTACCCTCCATCTCAGACGTGATGACTCCGATATTTCGGATATTCCTATTTAATAATTGTTTAATCGACACGCCATCCTCAATAAACCCGTCTCCGGCGTGATGCCTCCGATCTTTCGAATATTCCGATCTAATATGACTTCTGACTTGTAAGGCTGCCAAAATAATAATCATACACTGTTTGTTAATTGGCCAGAGGAGAACTGGTACCCCAACTGAGCCTGGTTTCTCTCAAGGTTTATTTTCTCCATTATGCCACCTGATGGAGTTTTGGTTCCTTGCCACTGTCGCCTTTGGCTTGGCTTGCTCAGTTGGGGAAACTAAATTTTCAAATAAATATCCAAATAAATGTAATTACTAAACTAAATTAACTGTCAACTACATTACTTGAATATATATGATAATTGAAATGAGCTGGATGACATCACCATTTTCTCCAGAGCGGCTGTACAGCCGAATCAAATTCGGTTGCATTATTTTCCTGTTTAACACTGTGAAGCTGCTTTGAAACAATCGGCATTGTAAAAAGCGCTATATACATATATATAAAGTTCTTAGATTGTCTGGAACGTGTCTTCTTTTGGCCAAATTCTAAAGTAACATTGCATATCCTTTGAATCCCAGAATGAACTGCAACAAGCTCAGTGTGGAAAAACAAATATACACCAAATGGTGGAAGCAAAAGGAGAATATGACTACCAAGTAGGATGTTAATTATAAACATACTGATTATTCATTGTAAAAAATATGAATAAAAAATATGTGCTGTGTATTTTTGTATCATGTTGTTAGCTTAGCAACATGCTAACATCAAACTTATTAGAGACAACTGTGAGTCTCCAACGTGCTTCACATAAGGAGCAATACTGCACCCAGTTTCTGCATGTAGAGAACTTCAAATCTGTCACTTATGAGGTTTTCATGTAGTATACAGCAAGACCATTCAAAATGTTGGAGCCATATTTAGTACTGCATTCAGACGCATTCACAAGGGAAATGGGAATAACTGAAATTCGTATCTGTCATTTAGCATGGCCAGTCCTATGGGATACACTTTAGTTCCTTTGGTTACAAAGTAATTTTAAGACCATTATAAGCTGTAAGTTGCTGACATCCCAACTGGTACCATCAAACTGGCAGTCTGGATCTTGCCTATGAGTGAATATCACTGCAGTCTTCCATGTGAAAACGACGCATTAATGTGAGAAACCCAATCAGCTCTAGATGCTAATGTGCCTCCAGCTGCTCCTCTTTTGGCATAATGGATTGGATTTGGGAAAATGATCCAATAGTATTTTGGTAATTTGTCAATTAGCAGACCCTGTTTGCAAAAATTACTGAGACGGTCCCTCTGGAGTAGCCTTGGGTTAAGTGTCCTACTCAAGGACACAGTGATGATATGGTTTCTTGGTATCTCAGTTCCGGTTCATGGGTTCAAACCAACGAGGTCTATAATGCCCATAGAAAGCTATCCATTAGTGTTCCCATTAATTTCAAAAGCAATTGCTCGGCTGGTTCCAAACCCAGAGGAAGTACACAGCTTTCATGTTTCCATTTTTTCTCATGGGTACTCAGTTCTGCTGCCAGATTTTTCTGAGCCATAAATGCCATGTGACTAATTACTCACTGGAAAATGAAGTCATAACAACACTGATTGGCTGATGGCACAACAACAAAAAAAACGTACAGTCTCAAACCTTCACTAGTGATGGTCCTGAGAGTAGACAGTGAAAAAAAATCCATTTAATTTAAGAAAGTATATACTGTATATGGTGATTAGTTAAATTATATTTACAGCTCAGATGAATGACTCAAAAAATTGTCTCTTGAACTGAAAAAAAATGTTTGAAGCTTTAACTGTTGGATACGTTAAAGTAAACACTATAAACTGGTACATTTGTCTTTCTGCACAGGTACATGATGATGCTATATGGTATTGAAGCGTTCACTTTGTGTTCATGACCTGTTTAATATTTGCAGTGAATTTTGGCTTGCACTCTTGTACCTGAAGATGAATGTTTTTTCCCATGTAACGCGTCAGCCATGGTTCCACGCCGACTAAACACCCTCTGGCTCCGTCTGTTACAGTAGCCATGCCGAACTCTTTCTATACGTTGAGCTGGAAAAGAATTTGACAGGTCTGAGAGAACCGCTCTCAGTGTTTTGATGTTACCTGGGAGGCTCAATGTTTACACTTCTGGGGGAGATTAAACCATGAATGGCATATATAGCAATCAATGAACAATAAACTGGGTTAAGAGAATGTATTTTAACGTATTTGACAGATCCTCTCAGATAGAGAGTTCGGGCATGGCTTCTGTAACAGTCGGAGCCAGAGGGTGTTTAGTCGGCGTGGAACCATGGCTGACGCGTTACATGGGAAAATACATTCATTTTAATGTTTTTTTTTTTTTTTTTTTACATCACCTTTAATGTGTCAGCAGAGCAACTAGTCAAATTCCATATTTGTATTATATCTAACCCACTAAAATGCAATATTGATGAATGGGAATGTAATGTAAATCGGCTGATATTCTGATGTAAGCAAAATTATATATATACACTCACCTAAAGGATTATTAGGAACACCATACTAATACTGTGTCTGACCCCCTTTCGCCTTCAGAACTGCCTTAATTCTACGTGGCATTGGTTCAACAAGGTGCTGAAAGCATTCTTTAGAAATGTTGGCCCATATTGATAGGATAGCATCTTGCAGTTGATGGAGATTTGTGGGATGCACATCCAGGGCACGAAACTCCCATTCCACCACATCCCAAAGATGCTCTATTGGGTTGAGATCTGGTGACATGTTCAAGAAACCAATTTGAAATGATTCGAGCTTTGTGACATGGTGCATTATCCTGCTGGAAGTAGCCATCAGAGGATGGGTACATGGTGGTCATAAAGGGATGGACATGGTCAGAAACAATGCTCAGGTAGGCCGTGGCATTTAAACGATGCCCAATTGGCACTAAGGGGCCTAAAGTGTGCCAAGAAAACATCCCCAACACCATTACACCACCACCACCAGCCTGCACAGTGGTAACAAGGCATGATGGATCCATGTTCTCATTCTGTTTACGCTAAATTCTGACTCTACCATCTGAATGTCTCAACAGAAATCGAGACTCATCAGACCAGGCAACATTTTTCCAGTCTTCAACTGTCCAATTTTGGTGAGCTTGTGCAAATTGTAGCCTCTTTTTCCTATTTGTAGTGGAGATGAGTGGTACCCGGTGGGGTCTTCTGCTGTTGTAGCCCATCCGCCTCAAGGTTGTGCGTGTTGTGGCTTCACAAATGCTTTGCTGCATACCTCGGTTGTAACGAGTGGTTATTTCAGTCAAAGTTGCTCTTCTATCAGCTTGAATCAGTCGGCCCATTCTCCTCTGACCTCTAGCATCAACAAGGCATTTTCGCCCACAGGACTGCCGCATACTGGATGTTTTTCCCTTTTCACAGCATTCTTTGTAAACTCTAGAAATGGTTGTGCGTGAAAATCCCAGTAACTGAGCAGATTGTGAAATACTCAGACCGGCCCGTCTGGCACCAACAACCATGCCACGCTCAAAATTACTTAAATCACCTTTCTTTCCCATTCTGACATTCAGTTTGGAGTTCAGGAGATTGTCTTGACCAGGACCACACCCCTAAATGCATTGAAGCAACTGCCATGTGATTGGTTGATTAGATAATTGTATTAATGAGAAATTGAACAGGTGTTCCTAATAATCCTTTAGGTGAGTGTACCAAACTGTTAAATATCAAAAAATGTGAATAGGTTTTGTAATTTTGTTCTGAAATTTTTTCTCAATGTGGGCTGTATAGCTACAGGCATCAGTTATGCCATTTTGCCTCCATACAGATCTGAATGTTTGTGTTTTTTTATGTTTTATTTGAATGTTTTTTTAATGCTTTTTACCCTTTTGCCTAAACATCAACATAAAGAAATGTAGCCCACACAATGATTAAATCTCACACTAGGCCCTCAGGTGAACATAATTAAAGGCAATTCAGTCAAGCATGACAGCATGTTCGCCAGGGGAGGTTTCATTCAAAGGGCATAAAAACAACAGCTCAAAACAAGTCTGTATTATAATATTATACCGCTTCAGTCCATCTGAATAATGTCTATAAATGAAACAATATATCAAACTTTGATGTAGTTCAACCGAGTTCTCAATTGTACAATACATTATCAGTCAAAGGGCCTGTTTACACCTGGTCACTTCATGTGTTTTCCAGATTAGATAGCTATCCGATTGTGAAAAGACAAGGTGTAAATGCCCTCTGAAACGCTTTTGAGATGAATTTAAATACGATCTCTCAAACCACTTCAGTAGATGATGCATTCCAGATGAAACTGGACAAGTGTAAATGCATCTGGTTGTTGAAAACACATATGCAAATTTTACTCCTCCCAAAATGTAAAAAAAAAAAACGACAGCGCTACTCTAACACGCATTACTGCAGATAAGCTAAGTATCTCTTTAGCAAGTTAATTTTGCAAACTGCCACAAATGAAACTGAAATAAGTCGCAGACGGTCACACCAAAATCATATTCATTAAAAGTAATGAGACTTAATGATCTTACCTGTACCCGCTCTTACCTATTGCAGTCTTTGATCTTGAAATTAGCTGATGATAAATAAAATGCAGCTCATACATGTATCTGTTGCTTTCGTTGACGTGAACTCTGTTAAATTTGCATATAGTGCGGGAATTGAAGATCGGATTTATGTTCGTTTTGTGGTGACACATTTATGTGGCCATGTGTAAATGGAACTGTTTTAATGGTAACACTTTAGAATAATGGTCCGTCATTAATAGGTAACTATGCAGGAAGCAATGCAGGACTAATGAGTAGTACTACATTAACACTTCAGCTACTACTATTAACTAATATGGAAACAAGCTTAACTAATCAGTAAGTAATATCGAATTTATGGCTAAGATAGTTCCTTATTAGGTACTACATAGTTACTTATTGATGACTGGCCACTATTCTAACGTGTCACCGTTTTAACAAATCAGAGCTATCAGTAAAAACAGTAAAAAAAAATTAAAAAAAATCTGTAAAAACACATAAAGTGACAGGTGTAAACAGGCCCAGTACCGTCACAAAGGCTGTGCCAAGTGTGCGACCGCATAGGACCTCGCGCCTCGCTCCTGGTCTATATTTGATGTAGTTTATGTCTATTTTTTTTTCTTTCTGTTTTTCTACCCAACGTCGATAAAATGAAATACCTGCTGTAAAATAAAAAAAGGAAAAATTTTAGGCTGCTCTGCCTCAGCGGTCCAACAGCGCTTGTCAATGTCAAAATGATCGAGATGGCCAATCAAAGAATGCGGGTCTTACTATCGCAACGCAACGAGACTTTGTAGAAAGATGCAAGTAGATGTAAGTACTGTATTAGACAACTGTTGTACGATATAAATGTTCAGTGACCGACAGTAATAGACTATCTAGTGATGCAAACTACAACTTTTTATGAAATTTCGCAATTTTGAATTGAAAATATGCAATTATGATTCATGTAAATGTGACAAGAAAGGTTTGCGTTTTTGAATATTAGACATGATTAAGAGTGAATGTTTGCACATTCTAAAATAAAAAATATTTTTTAAATTGATTACTTCATAACTACAATTAGACCTAGAACTTATTTTACGATTCTTACTGATTCCCTTTAATTGCTTTTAAACCTAAATTATTTAATTGCTTTATTATTATTATTATTATTATGCAGTAGATCTTACAATTCTTATGAGTGTGTGTGTATGCGCATTCATTTGCATTTTGGGTTCAAACAGGCCTACACTGAAAAAGGTTTCGTGGTTTAGACCATTTTCACAGCATGCACTGGGACATGAATTATTCATATTTTTGCACTGTTCAACTGTTTTTGTCTTGTGATGTCAGAATGTGTTTGTTCCTCTACTTAAAAATTAGTAAGTAGATTGCTTATAGCTTAGTATTTTGTCTCATGCATGTTTATGTGATGTTATGAGCAGTTATGAACATCAAATCATTTAAAGGGAACAATATGCATAGTCTTTCTGTAATCTGTATATTCTGTTATGTTAGCCTGAGTTCCTAGTTAGTTTCCCTGGCTGTTAATTAGTATCCCCTCACCTGTTTCTGTTCTCCTTGATTACATTCCCTGTGTATTAAAGCCTTGAGTTTTTTTCTGTTCAGTGTCCGGTATCCTCAATGTTTATGTGGTTGTGTTATGTTATTCTCCTGCAATCTCCCGGGTGTTCTGTTTTGGATTTATTAAAGACCCTTCATAAAAGGTTTTTGTCCCCTACTCCTTTCGAGGTGTGATAATTTTTTCAATACTTTAAACAGTTTTCCTAAACTCTTAACACACCAACACACCTACAACACACAATTGCCAAACGGTTATTTTCATGCTCAAAATCACACATTGTAAACTACAACACTAATTTTCAAAATACAACAATACACTAACACAATACACTATGTCTACCAAAACCCTAACACATGTTCTCTTCCAACAAGAACATTTAGTCAGTCAGAGCACAATGTCATAAAAACACTTTACAGAAACTGCATTATTTTATGTGTCAGGTCTGCCCTTATACAATAGACAGTATATTTTATTGATAATAGATTGTGTCTTTTGAAGCCTCTCCACATTTTAGTTTTGTTGGGTTTAGTAAATGCATGCATTTTGTTTCTTTTGCTGCAGAAATTCAGACCCATCTCAGAGTAGCTTTATAGAGTGCCCTTCAGTTTTATTTCATTATCAGCAATCACCATATTGACAACAGCAAGTTCCTGTTCTTCATTCAGGAGCTTTCCTCTGCACCCTGAGGGAGGTGTTGAATCCTTAGATAGACAAAATACAGTTACATATTAGAGACCAGAGGCATACAGTCACTGTAATAGATGGTAAAAGTATTTACACTTTGCAGTAGGAGAAGCTCTTATACAATATCCTACCTGTTGGTTTCTCGGAAATTCTGGATAATGGATGCCACTGTCCCAGCTGAGATTTGGCTGTACTTGTTCACCAGCCTCTCTGTATGATAGCCTGTGGTTTATGACATGGTCTATGATAGTAGCTCTTATTTCATCAGTTACCCTAATTCTGGCCCTTCTTTGAGCGCCACCATGCATTCTAACTCCACAATCTCTACCTTGTCCTTGTCCAGGCATTCCTCTCCCTTGCCCTTGTCCCACTCATCTCCCTTGTCCTGGTACTCATCTTCCTCTCTCTCATGCAGGCATTTTTCTTACTTTCTTTGTGTTGCTCTATATTGTTCCTTTTTCACACAAGATCAGCCCAAATAAGCCCTCTTTTATTGTATACCATATGGTCATGTGATTGAAAGAACATCAACACTTGAACAATTCCTAGATGGGAATCAGCTGTGATTTATATATTTGCAAATATTCAATCAGCTGTTTTTCAGTAGCAATGGAACACAATACAGGGGATTTATTTGTGTTTAAAATCACAGTATGAACAGATGTTCACTTTGACTTTAGCCTATAAGGTTAGGTTTAGAACATGGTGTTATCTGTTCTGACATACAGTGTTAAAGCACTGGTAAATTTGGCAGTAAAAATCCATTGTTTTGGTCTTGGTTGAGCTTGTGTGTAAAAGAAGTTCAAGCATTTTAAATTTGTGTTACTGTATGCATTTTGTGTAAAAGCAACAATAAATGTGTTAATTATATAGCCTACACAGACAGATGTTGTGCTAACTGCGTTAAGAGTTTAGGACAATTGTTAAAAGTATTGAAAAAATTATCATAGCGATTGTAAAAAACTGTAAATAATTGTTAGGCTGCATTAACTAGGTCAGTCGGAACCGGGAACACTTCCCATAACACCTGATGTACTCGTTACATCATAAGAGGAATGGCATCTACGCTAATGTTAGTCTCTCTGTTTATCCCAAGGTTTACTGCAGTCGGCCGGATCCGGGCCGTATCCAGATCAGTTGGTGGACCAGCGCCTAGACATGACCAACACATCCCTGAAATGTCTGCAGAGACCGTGTCAATTAAACTCCCCCCTGTAAATGCCACATCGACACGACATCCTCATTAAACACGACTCCAACCTTTTAAATAATCTTACGAATATCTTTCGATCTAATATGACTTCTGATCTGTAATGTTGCCAGAATCATAATCATACACTATTTGTTCGTCGGCCAGAGGAGAACTGGCACCCCGACTGAGCCTGGTTTCTCCCAAGGTTTTTTTCTCCATTCTGGCCCTGAAGGAGTTTTGGTTCCTTGCCACCGTCGCCTTTGGCTTTTGGCTTGCTCAGTTGGGGACACTTAAATGTCCACTATATTACTGATCTGCCCGCATTGACACTATATGATAATTGAAATGAGCTGGATGACATCACTGTTTTCACCACAGCGTCTGTACAGCCGAATCAAATTCTGTTGCATAATTTTCCTGTTAACACTGTGAAGCTGCTTTGAAACAATTGGCATTGTAAAGAGCGCTATATAAATAAAGGTGACTTGACTTGACTTAAAAATCCATTGTTTTGGTCTTGGTTGAGCTTGTGTGTAAAAGAAGTTCAAGCATTTTACATTTGTGTTAACTGTATACATTTTGTGTAAAAGCAACAAGAAATGTGTTAATTGTATAGCCTACACAGACATATGTTGTGCTAACTGCATTAAGAGTTTAGGAAATTTGTTAAAAGTATTGAAAAAAATATCATAGCGATTGTAAAAAAATGTATTTACTTAACGAATTTTGCTGTATTTGTCCACAATATCATCAATATCAGGCAGTTTTTAAGCTCATCTGCTGCTTGCTATTTCTTGAGCACAGCTGATAGAAAACAAGACACACACTGATTGTCATGACAATGACAGAATTAAAGCCATCATCTTTGGCAGATGAGTTGTGCATATTTTAAAATGTTTAAGAGCCACTGCATTTAACAGCGCAACCTTAACTCAGCAGTGTTAACACGCTTTAAGATAAACCTGCTAGTTTAGAACCATCTGAAGTTGATGTCCCAAACAGATAAACTGTTCACTTGTTTACTCTGAAAATCTGTTGTGGTTGTTTCTAACTTTATTGAATAGTTTTTCAACAAAATTCTATGTGATATACAATGATAACACTGTTAATAACTTAAGTGAGTTTTATGTCAGACTGCTGTAGGTTTGCTGTCAGGATGATTAAATAAATGCTGGCCAGACATCTTCAGATGGAACATTTCCCCTGTGCTGATCAGGGAATGCAAGATTTTGTGTCTTCCAGCTTGAGGGTTGAAACCACCCTCCTGGATTTGACACTACACTTCCCAGGCACAAAAACATAGGAGGATAATTGTGTAAAATGAAGAGCCACGTCTGACGGGCAGTTCTCGTGTTTTTCTGTTTGCATCTGCATTGAATTGGCTCTTGACTCCTTTCAAAAGCAGATTTGTTAGGGTCACCTCAGCAAACCTCGCTCAGACTCAGGAGGAGCATTTCCCAACGTTTCCAAGTGTTTTTCCCTCATGCACATTATGTTCAGCTCATTTAACTGGAATAGGAGGATAGCATAGCCTGAAAGGAGAGGATTCATGCTCTGCTGAGCAAAGTTCCCTTAAAAGAATATATTAATAGCAACACTTCATTTTTCTTTCTATTTGGGTAGAGAGACGGGCAAGAGGAGGTTTAGTGTGACATCATACAACTATTTAAACAAATCCGATTGATTTATATTTTTATTTGGTGGCAAATTACCTAAACATTTGGGCCACTTTTTTGCTCAGTATTTTAGCGCAGAAACTGACAATCCAGTTTAACCTGGAGCACAATAGCACTACACTGTGAGTAATTTAAATCATTGTCATTCTCTTCAGTGCAAACCTTTCCTCCTTTCTTTGTAAATTAGGCATATTGTGCCTTATTCACAACTTGCTTGCCCCAATTAACATCACAGAAAAAGGATAGTCATTTAAAAGGGTTGTTTGTGTCCATGGCAGCAGTAATTAATCAAATGATGATCCAATGTTGGATAAGAGTGTTAGAACTACAGTGAACACATTAAAAGCATTCCAAAAACAGACTTTCAGAAACACTAACAGAAATTCAAGACTTTGACTAAACAAAAAATTAAACTATAGACTTTCTTACTTGGCTGGTACTTCTCGCTCTGGTGACATGCACCTCATTTGCTCCTTTGGCCAATTTCCAAGCTCGAAGCTCTCCCCTTGGACAGCACGCCAAATATGCGTAACCTTTACTGGTTATCTGATTATATGCAAGTGTGAACTTGTGAAAGTGTTTTGGCAGAAAACTAAATATAGACTATGTGTGCTATTTCAACAACAAAATAAAATAGGCAGCGGCTATTTGCAGTAAGTGCAAATAGCAATAGATGCCATTTACACTAAGTGCAAATATAGCGATAGATGCTATAAGTGCAAATATAGCGATAGATGCTATTTACACTAAGTGCAAATATAGCGATAGATGCTTTTTACACTAAGTGCTAATAGCTGTAGATGATATTTACACTAAGTGAAATAGCATACTAAGTGAAAATAGTGATATATTCTATTTACACCATGTAAAAGTAGCAGTTCTTTGCAATATGTGTAAATAGTAATTAGATGCTATTTATACTTTATTTTGACATACTATTTGCACCTCAGTATTGTTGTACATTAACAGGATGCAATAATAACAGAGTGTAAATGATTATATTTATTAAAGTTATTAAATGGATGGCGCCTTAATGGGACAATAAAAGCCCTCCCTACACCTACCCCTAACCCTACCCAATAATAAATACTTTTATTATTATTAAACATTTCGTTAGGCAATTTCCAAAAAAACTTTCCACTTTTAGAATATTTTCTTAATTTTTATTGAAAGTAAACGCCTTTCCAATGTGATATATAATGGGAAAAGGGAGAAGAGCAAGCTCGGCAAAAGGCGAATTTGAACCCCGTGTCAAAACCTTCAATCGTGTCAAAACCTTGTCCCACAAGCCTTTCGCTCTACTGACTACGCCACTGAAGATATTCAAATATGCGTGTCGTTTTTAATCTTGTTTGGCCCAAGCAGGCATTGTTAGGCGGAGCTAGTTCAAATAGCACTTGCCAACAAGCCAAATAGACACTCCGAAAAAAATATTAGAGTTAAATGAAAAGAACCAGAAAATCCATTTTTTTGAGTGTGTGCAGTTAAGTTCAGTGCACTTTTGCTATTTTAAACAGCTGAGTCAATTATCCAGACGGCAATGGTGGAGTAATGGTGTAGAGTCACAGTAAAGTGTCAGATCATGGTCCCAGCAAGCAATTTTGCGTTTACAAGACTAATAGCCATCCAAACACAGCCCTGATGTTGAGGCTAAAACAAGGCTGTCAGTTAAAATTTAATAGACGTCTAACTATAGACCAAGAATAGACTAGTCATCAATTAGATGAAATTAAACTGTCATTTCACCATCTCGGTTAACTATAGACCCGGTATAGTCTGGCTATGAGTAACCCACTTCTAGCCAAATTAACCTTGAATTTAGTTTATGTCGTTTTTGCCAAAAATAACTTGCAATGATATTCCACCATTTAAGCAAAGTCAACAGTGATTACAAGGTGTTTGGTTTAATTTCATTTGGTGCTATTGTTTGCTGGGAGTCTGCCATTTCCTTCACAATAACTCAACACTGACCCCCAGAAAGGGAAATAGCACTGCATTAAACAAAGCATAGGTTTTAATTGGGCACTAAAACAGATGCTAAAACAAAATGCTATTAGCCATTAATTTATCTGAAAATGTCATCAAAATGAGAAAAATGTGCATAATTATTTTTTGCATTGTGGAATAATTTTAAGGACATTTAAGCATATGGGTTGCTAACACATCATGTCCATGTCCTTTTTAAAAATGTAAAAGATAAACATGTATGTATAAGTGTTTTAAAATTTCTTTTTTTTTTTTTTGCTTTTGGTGCATTTTAAATCAACTGAAAAACGTGAATGTGTTCTCATTTCTGCCAAATATACATTGCGTCTTGCACGTTTCGCAACAACTTCAGTGTGAAATGTCTAGTAAGTGGGGCTAAAAGCGTGTTAAGTTTTATTAGAAACAGTTAAACGGGAATCTGGCAACACTTTACAGTTGGTTGTTGTATGTATCACTCCAGTTACCCTAGACTTATGGTGCTTTCACACTTGGTTCGATTGCCTGGTCTGAACCCGAGTTCGAATGCTGCCTCTGCCACCTGAGATTTACAGCTCTCTGCTTGCAGTAGGCCTACGTCAGTCATGCTCACCAGGAAAATGAGTGAAACATCAGAGTGAAATCATACGTCATTAATAGCGGTTTATTTCCGCGATTTAGCACGATTGCGTTCATATCAGCAGCGTACCGTACCGGAGTTCACATGAACCGTACCCCAGACCACCCTTTTAAAGCGGACTCGGGTACGGTTTGCAGGTGCGAGTTCGGAAGACAGCGTTCACATCATCCAAACGAACCAGATTCTGACGTCAATCAAACCCGGGTGCGCACCAAAAGTTCTAGTGTGAAAACACCCAGACCCTAGACCAATAGTTAAAAAAAAAACTTGAGATAAAAACACATTTGCTGAAGCAACCATTACATTTTATCGTGTTTCTACAAGTTTTTGTTCTATTTTGTCGTGACCCGGTAAGTGCAATGCTGTACCAGGTGAGCTACCGAGCAAGTTTGCTACATTAGAAAAGCTGTAAATATGAAGCTAGTTATGTGATGCAAATGTCAATCTGCATTAATTTAAAAATCATGCACTGGTAAAAGGGTTTTGAAGTCATAGTATTGTGCAAGAAATTACAAGAAAATAAGTCTTTATTAATAAAGAATCTGCCTCTGTAATCATAAATACGTATGTTGGTGTTTTACTGCCGTCATTTTACCTAGAAATTGCAATTAATTGTATGCATAGGTACGTTTTTGGAATTTAACAAAAATGTATGTAGAAGCACATTTTTTCCAATGAGCCTAGTTTTAAACAGTCTAATTATTCCATGTAGTCTCTCAATTAAAAGCTCATAAAAGCTGCATGTATAAAGTTATAAAAGTTATCAAAATGCTCTATAAAATGGTTTGGATGACACAGCATGTGACACTACAGGAGATGTCAACTTCCTAAATGTATTCCATATATAAATCCCTTGCTGTTTATATATGGAAAAAATCTGTAATGTAAAAAAGTACATTGTATTTTGTTTTTATGCTCATTTGAATAAAAAAATAATAAGAATAATAATTGTGTCCAGGCAGAGTGGTTTTATTACTGTATTACAGCAATCATTTTTGGAGAATGAGAATTTGGGGGGATTGTTTCCTAAGGACATGTCTGACTGTCAGTTATTATGAAACTAAATAAAGAATCTCCATGTGGCACCGGTTAAAAGCCATTATCAAAGTATAAACATGGTCACATAATTATTCACATGGATAATTACATGAATATTAAACTGTTATGATAATATGGGTATAATTAGCCAATTCCCATTCCTAATTTGGCAGTAGAGATATTTTGCTGGCTGTTTATAGTGAGAATGAAAGGACTGTGTCCCGCTGTGTGATCAGGTACAAAGATCATTCAGGCAGATCCCACATCTGACAAACACACATCGACATGAATTAGTCACTTAATGTTATGTTTTGATGACTGATAATGACAGTTCTGCCCTTGCAGCAGTTTTCTCGTGAGGGATTTATTTTGTCCTTGAGCAGTTTTTGACATTGTCTCTTTTTTTCTGTCTTTTTTTTTTCTTCTTAAAGCTAAAAATAAAATAGATTTTTGCAAACTTTAGATGATATCTGTCTACAAATCAATTATGTGTTGATGTGTTCAGTTAGTCATCAGAATTGTAAAAGTAATAATGCACAGACGGGTGATTAAACACTGATAGCAGCTAACAAGTTAGAGTGGTGTTAGAATGTGTGTGTCTGTGTGAAACTTACTCTTCCCCTGCTTAGCTAAAAGTATGAGAAAGAAACTGCTGCTAGCAACACTAAATGTTTTTAAATCTGTTTTTTTTTTTTTTTTTATGTACAGTAGATGCCATTTCGCGTAAAACAACACATAAGTAAAACAAATTTTAGGAAAATAAGAAATACACTGAAATGAGCAGTGAATTTTTTGCTCTGGAGATTAGCGTAACGTACAGGCAGAGACAGAAGAAAGACTGTAAATGAACAGTGTTTTAGGTCTCCCTGGAATAACATAAAGGAACCTATTCTTCAAACAGGAAACTAAAAGAGGACATAGAAGCTGACAGAGACCTTTTCCTAAGAAATATTCTCAAGGTACATTTCAAATAGTAAAATACTGAAGGACAAAAAAAAAGTGCTGAAGTTATGCTATGTTAGCTACATAAATTGCAACTATATACATGAACCAGTGGCATGCCAACATAACTAGTCCAATGGCCAATCAAAAAATACCCCCAAAATAGCCCAATGCGATTTTCTCTGACAGAGGCCAACTTCTCAGCTAAATTTGTATGTCCGCCAGGGAGGAAGGGTGGAAGTTTGAGTTTTGGAGCACCAAAAATGTTACCTTCTGGGTTATGTGAGAATCAACCAATTTCAATCAACAACTTGAAAGTAGCCCAATTCTGCAGGATTTTTGGTATTCTGAAAAGAGGATGCAAACTCAATGTTTATTAATGTTTTGTTGTTGTTTTAAATAAATAAATAATTTAAAACAGATTAAATAAATAAACATTACTTACACTATCATGAAAACAACAACCAATACAATTTAGTTTTTATTTTTACATTGACAATGTAATAATGCTCAATGTAATTGTTTATTAAAATGTTTATATTTATCAAGTTTTTTTTTTTTTTTGACATTTATTCTAAAATAATAACTACAAGAATGCAGTAACAAATTTCATATGTGTTTAACCCATGTTCGGCTGTACTTTTTATAGTTTTACATTAAATTGGATGAGCTCAGTGTCGGAGAAAATTGGAAATTGTGCAATGATTTGTGGGTGATTGGGGTATGTGAAGGTTACACCTAGTACTTCCTTCAAAACAAACCAAATGAAGGACGCGAATGGAAGGTTGAGACAGCCTTCGGCTGCGCTTAAGGACATGACAGCATATGTAGATAAAGAAATGAGAATCACTAAAATTATCAAACAGTTAACCTCAAGTAATGCACTGAAATATGAGCTGAAATATGAGCTTCGGAGGAGGACGAGGAGATGGCGAAGGGATGGTGACAGGAAGCAGCAGAGCCACGGAGGAGCGGTGACATGAGGACGATGAAAACCTGGCTGCTGATAGTTCAGGGTGGGATAGGGTGGGAGGCAGTACCTCCGTGTCCAAATCCATCAGCCAGTCCTCTGTGTCCAGTTCCACCTGTATTCCCTCTGTTGCTGCTGTCACTGGCTCACACCCCTGGTCAGACTCACTCTGGGGCACCGGCTCCGGGGCGATGGTCAGCTCTGTCCCTTCCTCTTCGGGCTTTGGCTCATTCATCATGGAAGGCCTTCGCTCTCCATCTGCAGGGGGCTCTCGCAAAGTTTACGCGGTCGAGGGTGGTGGTGGGCTGGGTCCTGGATCGAGGGTAGACGCTCTCCAGGCACCTGATGATGGCTTCCCTCCAGTCAAGTCATGAGGTGTCTGTGAGGTCTACCTGATGGTGATAATTGACCTCGATCCAGAACAGTGATTTGAGGGTCTCGTTGTCATAGGGGCAGGTGACGGCAAGATATGGCAGAATTGTTTGGTGTAAATAAAAATAAATTAATAAATTAATTTTAAAAAATGCCCCCAAAATTCATGATGTGAATTGCCCTTGTATGAATTCTTGTATTTTGTGTTACATAACATAACAACAAATCGGGTAAGTCAATGATTCAATGGCCTATTCATAATTTCAGTGTCACGTTGGTTTGGGTTTTTTTGGTGTTCATGTCTTTTATTTTGAAATTGAAATAGTCATGTTTCCTGCTTCCTTTTTGTCATGTGCTTCCCTTGTTTCTCATGTTATCCTGGGCTGTGTTCAGCCCCGACAAAACGTTGCAAACGCTTTTTTTAAACGGAAACGGTGGTGCGTTGAACACCCTATTCTGATGACGCAGGAGTTGGCAGCTGAGAAGGCCATTCTTTGTGTTATTTTTGAAGAATTTTCGGAGCCTGATGAAATCGGTATAAATACGTGTTTAATACTGCAAAATATGATCGATGTTACAGCTTGCTGTCTAGAATAAAAGAGTGAAGGGATTTGTGGAAACTGTGGTTCCTAATTATTGTGATCCAACTTTTGCCTCGCATTTCAGGATGAAAAGACAAACATGTCTTCTAATATCTTCAATTGTTGCGTATACCGAGCTGCAGCGGACACATTTGTAAACGACTTTACTTGGACCCATTGTTCGAGCTGTCTCTTTAACACTGCACGGTTTATATACATGTTGCTGCTGACTGGGCTGACATTTTTGACCCACCCACCAAACAATAGAAAAGATATCTCAAACCCCGTTGCACACCGTTTCCAGGAAACATGACGTTCAACCCGGAAACCGTAGCAAAACGTTGCGCTCCGGTTTGAGCTTGAACGTGCCCCTGCCATGTGCTCCCCTTGTGAATGTGTCATGTTCTGATTAGTTGTGTTTTGGCATTTCCTTCATTATCTTGATCATGCTCAGGTGTTTCTTGTTACTCATTAATCATTGTGTATATAGCCCTTATGTTACCATGTCTAGTATTGTTGGTGTAACCACTGTTTAGTGAGTCTTATGATTGTTAGTGCATGTTCCAAGTCATGCTCTGTTAAGTCTTTGTTTATTTTGTACATTTTGGAATAAAACTGCACTTGGGTTCAACTCTGCTTGCCTTCAGTAGACCTTCAGTGGTCAGTTGGTTTGAACAACTTATTATGTATTTATCCCACTTACTGGCAATTTAGTTTGATATAAAATAGTATCATTTCATTTTTCCCAACATTTCATATTTCCCAAAATGTTATATTTAGAACATTAGTCGTATTACATTATTTAGGTAATTATAATTGCAGTGCAAATAGATTTTGATAAATGGTATGATTGAATTTTTTTTCTGCGCAAGTATTCACTAAATAAAGGTGGATTGTATGAAATGGATCTATCAAAAATGTTTATTAAAGAGCTCTAGTTTTATCACATCACACGCTGACAGAGATGTATAATGTCACAGGTCATCATTAAGCATTCTAGAATGTTCCCAACACTCATACTAAACTCAAGTGACAAGCTGCCCGTGTGCGAGGGAGAGACGCGGCAGTGCAGATCACACATCTATCTATGTTCAAGTAAATAAATGGGAGAGGGAATTCAACACATTATGCACGTGCCACTTGCGGGAGTTATTAGCGTTGTACGCAATACTCGCGCCAAATCAGAATCAAAAAGAGCTTTATTGCCAAGTATGTTTGCACACACAAGAAATTTGTGTTGGTGACAGAAGAAGCTTCCAGTACACAGACAACAACAGTACACATATAGTAAAATTAAAAATTAAGATGTATGTGAAAAATTCACATAAACACACACACAAAATAAATAATATAAACAAAATAGACAAATTTGTACTATGTATAGGTGTGCTATATAAAATAGAAAAGAATAGAATTAACAGGGAATGGAATGATTGTCAAATAAAGTGATATTGCACATAGTTATCATTGCACAGAGGAGAGAACATTTAGCTGTTGATGAGATACATTAGATTGCCTGGGGGAAGAAATTGTTATTTTGCTTGGCTGTTCTGATGCTCTGTAGCACCAGCCAGACGGCAAACGTTCAAAGAGAAGGTGGCTTGGATTTGAGAGATCCAGAGTGTTTTTCTGAGCCTTTTTCTCACTCTGGATGTATACAGTTCTTGGAGGGTGGGCAGGGGAGCACCAATAATCCTCTCAGCAGTCCAAACCATCCTCTAGTCTTCTGATGTCTGATTTTGTAGCTGAGCCAAACCAGACAGTTATTGAAGTGCATAGAACAGACTCAATGACGGCTGAGTAGAACTGCATCAGCAGCACCTGTGGCAAGTTGAACTTCAGCTGGTTAAGGAAGTACAACCTCTGCAGGGCTTTTTTCACAATGGAGTCAATGTGATTGTCCCACTTCAGGTCCTGAGAGATGGTGGTGCCCAGGAACCTGAATAACTCCATTGCTGCCACAGTGTTCATGATGATGAGCGCTGGTGGGTTTCTCCTGAAGTCCACAATCATCTCCACAGTTTTGAGTGTGTTCAGCTCCAGGTTGTTTTGACTGCACCAGACAGCCATCTGTTCAACCTTCTGCCTATATGCAGACATGTCACCATTGTGTGAGGCCCCACACATATACAGATAATCTTGTAAGCAGAAATCAGATATTTACCTTAATGTTTCTTCAAATTAGAAGAATTAAATGCTGATATCAAGATTGAATTGATGCTTGAAGGATGCGTTTCCACAGCAGCTATGATTAACAGTAGTTGCCGCCATCTACTGCTGTGGTTACAGTTTTCTATGGGCAATTTGATACAAACAAGAACATTTCTTAGTACTATTTTTAATGTTAAATACATGTGAAGAATTAATGGTTGGACGCCACAAACGTAAGATTAATTTTCACACAGTCCCTCGTGTACGGTAGGCATGGCGACGGATCATCTTCGTTTGAGGCATAATTCTACAGCTACACCGTAAGAGGATTATTTTAGAGCAGCCTAAATGTTTCATTCTAGTTGTATAGTAATATATTCATAAACTTATTTGTGATAATGTTATCTTTGTAAGATAAGCTTCCGTAGAATTCCAAAGCGAATTCCAGCCAACATGAAATTAACTTTACGGCACAGATTTAACTAAACTTCTCTCTGATCATTGTGATAATCACGCTGTTTCTTGTAATACTGTGATTTCCCCCTCTCGCAATAATCAAGTTTATTCACTTAATATACTTTATTCTCAAAATGTTACGGTTTCAGTCCGTATTGCTACGACTTTATTCTCGTAATTTTGACTTCATTCTCAAAATATTTCGCCTTTTATCTCGTATTACTACGACTTTATTCTTGTAATCTTAGATTTATTTATTTTTTTACGTTGCGGTTCAGGGCTTCCGTAAAAAAAAAAATATTGATAATATTGTTATCATGAATTCTTTTGGGCACAATAATCATTAAATGAAAATCTGATATCATGATAGTCATAATTCAGACGTTCCCTCATAATCAAACTCATGGCCTTGGCATTGCTCACTCTCTGTTGTCTGAGCTGCAGTAAGTTGCTTTAAATACAGAGGTAGTATTACTGACATACCATTAAAGGACACTGACATGACTGGACGTGACTTAAACCAATTAGCTTTGACTTTGCTTGCCATGGGTTGATTTGACCTGGCTGGAATGGCTTGGCTTTACTTGACACAAGGAAAAGGGATACAGAAGGACAAACAGTAGTTCAAGCACATGTGTTTGTGGTCAAAGACCTTACAGATGACGTCATTAAACCAGTGTGAAACTACTTTATCACTAAATCAAAACACATATGCTGTTCATCCAGCCTGTGTTCAATTACACCATGACAAACAACAGGTTGTTAAAATGTGTCATACATAATCCAAATTGCTTGTCCTAGGGGTGAGTGGGGCACACGAGGGGTTAGTTGTAACACACATGGTTTAAAACTTTCCACTCTGCCAGCATGACGAAACTTAGTGTATTTACCAATTGCCATATCAACACTATATAGAGAAAAAATTGCACCAAAATTAAAAAATCTTTGGAAGATATCACTGAAAATTTATTTAACCATAGCAAAAGTAAACAAAAACGTTTACAAAACACCATTTTCAACTAAGGGCCAGGTTTAATAAATGATGTTTTATTAACAAAGTTCAGGAGGTGCACGTTCAAATAATTAACCTAATTAACACGAGAGGAGCACATTCAGTTAATCAACTCAATTAATGATAAGAGGTATAGCAGACTGAGGCCCTGTCCCAAATGGCACACTTCATATGCACTTTTGGTCTTGTGGAATTACAATGGCTGCCACGTGCGCGTGTCCGTTAAGTCCACGAGACCGTAGGGTGTCCCATTTGTCATTTTAGGTCTCAGAAGGGTGCTCGCGAGCGCCCCCTTTGCGGTCGATATGCGCCCTCGATGTGCACTTCTACCGAGCCCGCACTGATGCGGTTTTCGCAGCGGACTTCTTCTTGACAGTCAAAGCGCCATTACGTCATGAATGTGCGGACTCGTAGGAAGACTGCAAGGGTTTAGGGTGCCATTTGGGGCAGGGTCTTACTTCTGTTCGTTGACAGTTTATCAGCATTCCTCCACTACCCCATCTCCTTACTTCTAGTCCTAACTATTCTAATATCAACCGGGGGGAGTACTCTAGGTTCAGGCCAAAATTCTGAGCTCGGAGCCCTTACCCTGGACAGTACGCCAAATACGCATAACCTTTACTCTACCTAATTATATGTAAGTGTGAACTTGTGAAACAGGGCAAATTAGCGTGAAAGCGCAATTCCAAAAAAACGCAGGGAGTTGGAAGTTCTGTGCGTGATCTACTGATGATGTGCAAATTAAAGAACACAGACACAGCCGGATCATTTCCATAATGACCAACACAATCTACCAAGAGCAGTGCAAATTAGCGTCTGGTTTAAGACGTGCTGTTTTTGGGTGGTAAATAATGGAGCAAATACCAGTAAATTGACTAGTGCAAGCCTTAGTAAATCACCTTGCATGATTCATTTAAATACTCTCCTACTATAAGTTTTGCATCTGAAAGGGAAACTCTTACAAATGCATATACAATAAGATCAGCCACAAAAATAACCCTGTCCATGCCTTTTCAGTGCAAATTTTTCACTGCGTGTCTTTAGTACACCCTGACACTAGTTTTTTAATGCCAAAAGAGGGTTTACTGGCGCAAGCTGTTAGTAAATCTGGCCCTAAACTTTTGTGCCGTTCATTTACAGGACAACGGCATTTTGGAGGCTATTAGCCTGTTATCGTCTGTGTAAACAACATACAGTGAAAACGGTGACATCATGCGCATGTGTAATAGGTGTTTAGTGAATACTATAGGCATGCGCGTTTGGCGCGAGTCTGTTCTGTAAAAGTATGCGTATGTGCGCAGGCGCGCACACAGTCTGCTCCTTTCCAGAGACACGATAGCACAGACTGGATCTCAAAACGCATCGGACCAATTTGAAACATCTTTAAATCAGCAACAAGATGGATTTCAAAAATGTATCTGGCATCGTGACCGAAATGGTCACTTTGAACTGACGTATACAGGGTTGCGCCAAATTGCCGAACCTGCTTTTGATATGAAACAAAGTCTAAGCTTTTAAGTTTTTTTTTAAGTTTTAATACGAAATTCAAACAATAAATACTTTTTGGCGCACTTAATGTGGCATTAAAGCCAGAGCCGATGAAAAACAGTTGCGACATGCTTTCCTCTCCCTGCGGCGCGCGCGCGGTCACATGGTTCATGGAGCTCTCAAAAGTTCTAAACAAACCAGCTCTGTCGATACATTTGAATAGACAACAGCTTCACTATACAGGTATTTGCAGCAATTTTTGGTAAACAGTACAGCACAGTGTGCATTGATTATTACGTCAAACACATTTAAAGTATAATTTTATTATGGAGAGTGATGGAGATGCAACATTGTTAACATTAATGTTAATGTTTTTCTTGTATTTAGCCCTCAGGTATTCTTTACTAATTGGTCACACTCATACTCATTGGTGGTCAAATGTGACCATACACCTTAACTATTTTTCAATTAAATAAATGTTCTATATTTTAGTTCAATAATATTCATTTAATATTTTGAGGAGATCTTTTGGTACTAAATACTATTTGGGCAATAATTATGGTCCATTAATGACCACTTAAAATATTTTTCTTCTAATATTTTGTAACATTTTTATTACAATTAGTGTAGTAATTAAGGTTCAAATAGAGAATTCCAATACGAAGAGGAAAATGAGTCATTTTGTGGCTGGAAAAATTATAATTTTCATTTGTAACGCCATTACCCACCAGGTGCCTTTTTGACTCTTTAATAAATATACATGTGGCTAGTCCAGTTGCTCAAAAAAGTATTGCAGATCATAACCGCTTACTTATTTTTAGGTTTTGCATTTTAATATATATTAAGACATGATCAAACACTAGATTTCTTTAAATGTGAAATTTTAAAACGTTAATAACTTACATCCTAACATCTTTAATGATACTTATATAAACACACACAAGTGAATATTAATGAATGCGAGCAAATATAATTTAAGCCAAGAAAAGTTTAAAATAGGCTATAGGCTAGTAGGCTATATACATATGAATTCATACTGAATCAAGATCGAAAAGGACCCCCCCCCCAAAAAAACTCACTCCAACCTGAACTTAAAAGTTGGCAACCCTGCGTATAGAAAAGTGCAATTCATTCTTTAGAATTAACGGTGTATATCAATATTAAGTGACATTGCTAACTGCTGGCCTGGCATGCATAACACAGCATTTTTAGTCATTTTCGCGGATCGATGTGAACGGGGATTTTGATAGCATTGTCATCAAAGTTTCTGTTTTTAGCACATCGTTGTCATGTAAACGTACCCTGAAAATACAATATGAAAACGAAACTAAAAGGCAAAATGTGACACTACAGTACTCTGATTGGCTGAATTTATTACATTTTTAAAAAATTTGGTATAGAAAACAACACAGATACACGTAATAAGGAAATAATGCCCTTATAAAGTAAAAGAAAATGCCCCAGGAAATCATTTCCAGATGGCTAATATTCCCCCTAAATGGAAAAGTAAATTTCCGACCAACACCAGCATGGGGACAACATGCAAACTCCACACAGTGTCTCCTGCTAGCTGGGACTCTAACCAGGGACCTTCTTGCTGTGAGGTGAAAGTGCTACCGACCCAGTGTGGCTTACTGGACAAAACACTACAGGACAAAGAGAATGTTGCTATAGTGCACTGAGCTGAGCTGGTGATTCAGTAGTTTGATGAAGAGCTATCATCTCGCACAAGCAAAGACAGCGGCACTTTTCCTATTTATTTATTATTGTTTGCATGGCTGCAGGCCATAGTGCTTTAACTGACATAAATTCCTCCCATCAAGTCACATTGTATCTCTGGTTAACATTCATCTCTTCCTTGGAGATGGAAGAATAGAAAGTATTCTTAATCTTTTCCATTGCAGAGTAAGGTCTGACAGCTTCCCTTTCTCACCGAAATCATTTCCCATTATAGGATATGTTTAAGCTGGTAGAACTGAGTTCATTCCCACTGCTGGCAGAGGTAGAGCATGGCTGGCATCCCTCCGGCCTCCAGATGGCAACACACACTTGCCAGATACCCCCGTTCCCTGACACGCAGGAACAGGGGCTGGCATCCTGTAGCTGCCCTGTGCCAGGTATGCCATGCTCTCTCTTTCTGTCTGTTTTTCCTCTTTTCACGTTGCCATGGTAATCATGGCTGGAAGTTTGATGCCTGATGCATTGAGTTGTTCTGATGGAAGACAGATCATTTGCATATGCTGTTCATCTCGCTGGAGTCTTCAGCCAGAACTTAATCTATGCGGGAGAGCTGGACCAGACAGACGCACAGGGCCATGTCAACATTCATTTAGCAGGTGTATAAAGACAATGTGGAATCAGGACAGAGCCGATTTAGTGTTTTAAAGGCAAGTTCTGGGTTCAGTATAAGTTAAGGTCTATCTACAGCATCAGTGACATGCCATTGATTTCCACACAAAATAATTAGCTGTTTCTCAGTTTGTAAAAAAACTAACAAAAATCAACTAACAAATTAAATAACAATTGAAGTTTGTTGGGCAAGTTTCTTGAACAGAAGAATGGACTTGAGTTCTCATGGAGACTAGTCTTGCCAGGCTACCTTGGAAGAACGAACCTCAGAAGCACGCGATGACACAGAACACATCTTTGTGAGAATTTAATGTGCTGCGATCTTGTTGTTTAACTGACCGTTCCAGCATATTATAAGTAGAGACCAATGCACAATAAATACAACATAACATCACAAACAAATGCCGTAGCCTATTAAAACATTTATTTCATATTATTATAGACATTATTCATAGTATTTTATATTGTTTTAATTTATTATGTGTATTTGTGAGATGTTTAAAGTCCCTGTAAAGGCAATTCTGAGATTTGTTTCTAAACACATTATAAATGTTAGAACTGTATTGCTGAAACACGTTACAAAGGCTGTGAACTGTGTAGTACTGAATTGTGAAGTTAGACAGTTTTTCAACCAGTTTTTCACCATTGCTGTATTCAGGATTTTTTGGGCGGGGCTAAAACGGTGGCTCGATGACGCACTCGAGCCACTGTGCATATAGCCCCTCCCCCAACACTATCATAACTGTTGATGATGCACTGGAGCCACTGAGCCTGGCTCCTCCCCTAACACTATCATAACTAGAGCACAATTCGCATCAGTTCGCCCGCTCGATCGCGATTTACTGTCAGTACCGTTAGTTACTACAGCCTACAATTTACAAAACAGCTGTTAATTTTGTGAACGGCTACCTTGATGGAGAGCTGAGGATCACCACCAACACCTGCCTCTGCAGTGACTTTACACCGAATAGTTTTACAAACTTTCATCGGAGACAACTGGGATTCACTGATAATCCACTGCAGAATGGGGCCGAACCAACTATCTCCCATCCCGGCCTTCATCCTCCCGTCCCGCCGACATCTGGTGCCTTTGTGAGCTGTAGCTACGTGAGTGTTGTCTTGTGTGCTTACGGCAGCGAGTGGGCGACAGCGGACACGCCCCCAGCGTTTGAGAGCAGAGAATGCTGCTTTTTTTTTTTTAAGATTTTGATAAGCTATTTTATTTACTTGCCGGATTTTTTTATGATTCAAATTTGGTTGGGTGGTTAATAACACATTCGTCTGTGGTGTGACAAACTCAAAACACATGTTTATCTACGTCCTGTCAATGTTAAGATTCTTTTTAATATGCCAATAAAAATACTGCAGGCTTTCTTCACAGGCTATATTCACAAAACATCTTAAGGCTAAAAGTAGCTCCTAACTTACCGATTTAGGAGAAACTCTTAAAAATAATGGCCGTGTCAGTCCTAATTTTAGGACACCTAAATACTAAAGAGTATTTCATAAAGCATTTTAGCACTAAAACTAGCTCCTAAATCTGTAAAACGTTAGGAGTAGTCACTAAGACCAAATCATAAACAATCCGAATGGATGTTGCCGCAATCCGCCTAAGCAATCCACTCAAAGACACTGTAAACCATTGAGGAGATGTGCAATAGAGCGTTGGGTGCTGAATCTTTTCTTCATAAATACAATACATTTTTTGATTTATAGATTTTAATCTAAGATAAAACGGCAAAAATAAATCTTTAATAAATAAATAAATAATGTCCGATTAGTTCACACAAATGACCGAATAGAGTAAAAGACTAGAAGCGTATTTGGCCTGCTGTTTGGCGAGCTTGGAACTCAAACCCTTAAGAAATCAAACCAAGAGTTCCCTGTATTGCAGACAGAGAGTGAGGAACGGTGTGGCGGAGGGATGCAGAAAACTGTAGAGGTAACTAGGTGCGTCGGCTCTTGGCTGTGGATATATACCTCCTCTCACGCTGATTAGATAAACCATTTGAACGTGCTCCTCACAAACTTTTTTTTTATATAAAACATAATTTTCGCTTGAATTCTACATGCAGACATGTAAGTGGCTGACAGTTAGCTGAACATATACTAGTTTAATTAGTGACACTTGGCCTACTTTTTAAAATCTTTATTTGAATCATTTTTTGAATCACTTCATTGATCATTTTTATTTTAAAATCTTTATTTGAATATGGCAACATTTTTATTTTAAAAACTTAATTTGAATATGGCAACATGATACCTCATTCTACAATATTTCTATAAATAAATCACTGACAGAGACTCCTCCCCTCTCAGCCAATCACTGTGGTCATAGTTAGTAAGCGTTTTGACATCATCCATAGCAATGAGGTCAACCCTGCCCTTACTCTTATCTTAGGACTTCTCTCTATTCTTTAGTAAAAGTTGGTCTCAGCAGCTTTGTGAATAGGTTTTAAGAGAAAACTCTTAACTAAGAACTTTTACTGTCATTTAGGAGAACTCTTAGTGGTAAGATAAAATGTTTTGTGAATACGGCCCCAGGTCTTTATCACTTTATTAAAATTAAGCAAAACAGACAAATGTTTATGTAACGTAGTTCTTATGTTCCGGGAAGAAGGAGGCGGGAACCGGCGAACATTTTAAATACTTTAATAAAAATAAATAAACAAAACGAAAATAACCGCGGCAGTCGTCCGTGAGGGGCACACACATAACAAAACACAACATAAAATCCAGGCCTGGTCCTCTCTCGTCTTGCACTGTCGTCGCTCCTCCTTTTATGCTCCCGTCACTCCTCCGTGAGACGAGACCGGTGTGGCGCACAGCTGGAGCTCATTATCACTCACCACCGGCCCGCTCTCACGGTCCCTCGCCTAGCTGCTTGCCACAGTTTACTTTCACAAGCCGTCACGTATTTGTGAGGTCAGCTGGAATCTCTTAAGTGAGAACAAGAAGTTTAAACCTTACAGGCTTCTATATGTGCCCGCAGCGTCTTCTGGGATTTCTAACGGTTTGATTCTCTGAAGTCTGCATTCCATGCATCCTCGTTATCAAGAACACATCTGGGTACTTTCATGTGTCCTCTGTACCTGCGTTCTTGAGTATTGGAATTAAACTTCGACAGTTGATGATGACGTAGTATGAGAACAAAAGGGACGCAAGAGCGCTTAAGAACGCATATTGAAAAACGGCCCATGTGTAACGGAGGCCAGCTAGTGAGAGCTATGCAAGTAAACCTCACTCCCTTGATCTCAAGAGGCGCATAACGACTGACGCTAGAGACTGCGGCCTTTAGCATCCTTGTTAGTGCCCCTACCGTCCGAGTCTTGCTCGGACCGGAGCGAATAGGACCGGAGAGCTTACACATGACTATAATGTACCAGATCTAACAAACATGGAATTCATGCTGGTTTATGTTGGACTTTTCAGCACAGAAGGCATACTATATAAGTAGGAAAACAACTAACAAAAAAGATTTACCAATATAATTTATGTCAGTGCTACTCGGTGCAAAAATCACAAAATTAAACACACTCACATGCACTATCGGTCACAAATACAAACACACTTTCTCTGGGCATGAAACAGTCTCATCACGACCTATTCTTGAGATCTTAGCGTGAGTCACAGTCACGTATTGTAGAACTACTCAGCCTCTCAGAATGGAGTGAATGAGAGAGGGTGGAAGAGAAAGAGTGCTGCTGAGGTAACCCAGCTACCAAGCCAGGCATCCCTGATCCTGAAGCTTTTAAAGCTGAATATGTGAATTATGCATGCAGTGTAGACCCAATGCATGCTGACTGGCCTCATTCCTGCTTTTCTCTTTTATAATGGACGCTGCAGGGCAAACTGACCTCTTTCACATCAAAACTACATGAAAGTCTGCTTATACGTTCACTGCTCGGGATTTAATCTAATAGTATATTATATTCCATTAACTACTATTTGAATATCTTCTATTGAAAATATTTGAAAGACATTTAAGCGGTAATTGAGATCAAATGATGGTTGCGGTGCAATTCCTTTAAAATGTATATTTATAATTGCGCAAGCCCCAGCTTAAAAACAAGTTATAGAACAATCCTGACTTAGCAACTGTTGCTGTCTACTATATTATCAGACAAGCTTTTGCTCTTTTCTAATGTAAATCTATTGACATTCTGTATGTTCATTCATATACAGTAGTTTAAACAGAATCCAAACACAATGTTGTTAACTTGGGGCATAAACTATCCTAAGATGATACATGCAGTATTAAGGCAGGTTGAGAGGTTCAAGTTTAAAGTATGTTACCTTTAATTCTCATATTAACACGTAGAACAGGGCCGTGCACAGACCTTTTGAGGGGCACATGCTGAAAATGAAAAATGGCACCCTAAGGGCAACTGCATGTCTGTTCACCTACCCCTAACACTTATTAAACACACATTAGATGCTTTATTCCTTTTTTTTTAATATTTTCTTAATTTTTATTTTTTTTTAAAAAGCCTTTTCGAATGTCTGTGATAGGAAAAGGGAGTAGAGCGAGTTCAGCAAAAGGTGGATTTGTGTCAAAAGTTCATACCATGTACCTTACCCCTTACCCCTATGCTATTGCTGCTGTAAACAATGTGGTGTGTTCTGTGATTTTGACTGCCTAAACCAGACTTTTAGTGAACAAGGCGGCCTATTTGCACTTACTGTAAACGACAACATTATTGTAGTAAAACCATGTTTTACTACGTTTATACATGTGAAGAATAAATAAAATGCACGAAAACACATCACTGCCAGAAGTTTTTGCCCAAACTTCAAAGGCCCGTTTAAATTATTAAAACTAAAGGCATATCTAACTTTAAGGTTACATTTATCACGTAAACTATATACAGCATGTAATATGCATATGTGTTTAGGACAGAGGGGAACACGGTTGCATTCGCAGCACATATATGCTGCCCATCATAAATCAAAGCACGAGAATGACAGGGGTCGGAGGAGAACACCGGAAAATGTGACAGAATGGACGATATTCGTCTGTATTTGCAATACACAAGCCGCAGTCCAGCTGCGTGACAAACGCTGGCAGTGTGAAAGCACAACAGGCGCGCGCTGCTCCCACTCTCCATACGCACTGCTTCTGCGCTGCCTCCGCGCTGCTTGCGTGTGCGGTGTGAAGCCGGCGTGAGTGTTGCAAAAGTGTTAGAAATGGTTCTATTACATTATATTATTGTTATCTGCTCTAAAAGCTGTGATTAAGGCTTAACTCTTTATTCATTCATCTTTATTGACTGTGATTAAGCATTCACACGTCTTCCATACAAGGTCCATAGAACTTGTTAATTATGAAAGACAGATCATGTTTATTTTAAAAACACATATCATCATCAGTTAAAAATATCTATTATTGATTAATTCACTAGCTCACTGACTCCCAAATGGCAGTTTAACCATGAAAAGCAATGTTATAAATTATTCAGGAAATAAAAACGTGACATTTACTGACTGAAACAGCATATTCAGTAAGAAAATATCCTTATATAAAAAAGGACACTTTAGCATAGACTTAAAAAAATTTACTTATTACAGAAATAATACACATCTGTGCAAACTGAATGTAATGTTTTTGTACACTTAATTGCATGTCAATTTTCACCACTAGAGGTCGCTTATTTAAAACAAAGGCGTAGCTTGATGATGCCTTGATTTAGCAGAATCATGGGAGTTGTTGTCTTCACCTCTACAGCCGTTGGAAAAGAATCCGACGGGACTCGGGCAGAAATCATATCATATGAGCTAATGTATTAAAGATTTATTAGCGTTACTGTAGTATGAAGCAGGGTGGGGCTGAAAGCCATTGGAACGGAACAAGGCCGCTGGAGCGATTGCTAATGAGAGAAGCGTGACACATGGCTCGAGAGCAGTGGAGCTTTTATCACTTCTGCTTCTTCCGCTCATGTGTATGTGGGGTAACGCAGCACTGGTTTATCATATTAGATACATTTGAGTGTGTTAAAAGTTATGTTATAATGCTACTCTCTCTGTGCGTTCGCTCGGCGGCTACTATGAGACGCTTGTTGCACACTGCAGTAAACTAGATCGATATTAGGCATGGTACTCGCGGTAAATCAAGAAAACGACTAACTTTGTGAAGCTATATAACAATGATTTATTTTATGTCGATGAATTTATCCAAACAGTTGCTCACCTATCTAATAAAACACATAATATAATAAAGTGTCTTTGGTGTTTCCATGGTTTCTACAAAATAAAACCGCAAATCGAGGGTAACACGGGTATGATGTCATTGATAGACGACGCATGGACACGGTCCGTGTCCTGGTTAAAATTGCTTATTTCTCTGGATTTATACATTCTTGGAAACATTTGGGATAATGTAAGTACACAGGTCAACAAAATATTTAATATTGTTCTAGTGGTTATTGGATTTTAATCCAAAAATCTTACATATTGTGCCTTGAAATGAAAATGAAAATGTATTACACCATAAATTTATATTAAATGAAATTAGCTGAGCTTTAGATTGCTTTTTCAACCCACTTAAGTAGGACTTTTTAATTGCTTACAATTTCTATAGTGTTCTATAGTATAATTTCTAGACTATGGCTTCCTTTCTCAAAACTCATGCACAGAAACATGGTACACAACCACCCTGTTGTGGTAAAATCCATCCACTCCATTTGTTATTTTGCCCATAAATCTAAAAGAGTGTCTCAAAATGAGCCATTAAGGAATGTGCTCCAATGTGACGTCACTAAGTAACAGGAGTGAACCGTCCACCGTGCTCCTTGCCAGAGCATTTAAAAGCAGCATTCAAGTAAGAAATGTATTCTTATTAAAGCTACTAATGTTATTCAATCAAGAGCAGTGAGTTATTTTCTGTTTTTATTTTGTTGTTTGATTCATTTTAACAGCATAACAGTAGGTACTGTCTATTACGCTGCTATCACAGTGATACACAGATCTCATATACACATGCAATTTCTTTCTGTCTGTAAACGCTGTTTGCGTTCACAGACATAACCGACTGTGTTTATGTGAACTTTGTGTTTTTGACGTAACCTTGCATTTGCAACAAGATGCAAAAGAGAAATTCGTTTAATACTCATGCGACACGCCGTTTGACATCCAGTTTTCTGTGCATTCTTCAGATGTGTGTCATCAGTAGGCTTGCTGCGATGGCAGGCAAACACCGGTTACATCATTTGCCCACCGCGGCACCGCCCCCCACCGCCGTTTTGATTTTTTATAGTAATAAAATCATTAAGTTCAGTTAGAGAACAGACACTACAATTAAAAATTGAACGTGCATTGTGAGCCGAACAGTCGCAGCACAAACGCAGCAGGAGTAAGATTTCATTCATCATGAGTGAGGAGCTGAATGACAAGATGATCGCGGAAGATTTGGTTTCAAAGCGAAATGTAAAAGCGCCTATATAAGGGAGTTTGTCATTGTACTGTTCTGTTGTGTTTTTCATTAAGAATAATAGGCTAATGAACCCACCATTCAAGCAACCCGATTTTAGTGTTGCATCATCCAGACCGGAATGCTGGGCTAACACACAGAACCGGGCAGAGTATTCCAATAATGGGAGATTTTTACGGGCAAGGGCTATGAAGGGTTTTGCTTTATCCATTTTGGGGTATCTGTTCTTCTTTCTCATAGTGGTTGCAGGAAGGATTGGTTGAGACAGGATCTAGATACAGCAGTCAAATTTAATTAACAATAAATCAAAATAACCAACACTCAGGATATGGAGTATGTAAAATGCAGGAAAGATACAATCACTAATCAATGACATACTAATAGGAGTAAAAACAGACAATGAACTTAAAGGAGCCCAGTACAGCCGTAAGGACAACTGTTCCAGGTGGAGCCGAGGGAGGGAGGGGCTGAGGTGGAGTGACTCGAGGTGGGCTCGAGGTGTAGACGGGATTCACATGCCAAGGAGGAGCTGGAGACCGGAAGACCCGATGCGGATCCACAGAGCAGAGTGGAGCAAACTGAAGAGCAGCTGAGGAACTGACGGGAACCAGTGGAGGTGGTGCTGAAGAACTGAAATGCCCTCCTCACAGGACGTTGTTGCCGAGTCACGCATCTGGTCAGACTCACTTTTGGCTCAGGTTTTATTTCTGCCACTTGCTTCAAGGCTCTGTGTCTGCGGTGCATGATGTGCATGGGGTGCATGGCTGATGGCTGGCTGGGCTCTGGTCCTGTGATTGTCTTGGGCAAGGATATCAAATCTGGATAGACACGTTTCAAACAGTGGAGAATGGCTTCAGGCCATGTGAGATCTCCTATCTCTGGCAAGTCCAATGGGCCATAATAATTAGCTCCCGGCCATTAAATAAATTTCAGAGTTGCATCATCCAGACCGGAACGCTGGGCCAACACACAGAACCGGGCAGAGTATTCCAATAATGGGAGGGCTATGAAGGGTGCTGCTTTATCCATTTTTTGGGGGGGAACACAAAACTAAACTTGACACTCAGCCTACTAATTAATACCCTCGTTTTAAGTAAATCATGCTCACAATATAACAATTTAAATTATAAATATTTAAATTCTTAATTCGTGGCCACTATTTAACTAAAATGAGTAAAATAATTCTTAATCCATGGCCATGTCATGTGCGGGGCTTCTTAATATACCCTCATAATCTTTAATCACAATAACTTTTCCTCCCTCTTGCAATTACATCTCATCACTTCCTTGATGACATGTTCATCGGTGCAAGGGCGGGACAACCTGTCACTCACATGAGATCACAGCAATAGCAAACAAGAATGATCCAATCAATTCCCCATGAACAAAATACTCCAAATTTAGTGTCTGTCTTCTGGCTTCAGACTGTTTCTGCTTCTTTGGCCATTGAGGTACTTATTTTCTCGTTGTCTCCTCTGTTAAAGCACGATAATATGCACACCATACATAATTAAAACACTTTTCGCAGAAAACTTTTGTAAGTACAGTCTTAATCTCATCTGAGTGAAATACATTTTAATGGAATACTGCCCATTGTCTCAACAGCTTTCAGCAGTAGACACTAAATGTATAGTATTTCCTGTCACTTTTGATATATATAATTTCCAATTTCATTTGTCTCTTTAGTCAAGTTAATGGGAATTTTTATTCTCAATGGTTTTTATGAAATATTTTTTTCCATCTCTTGTAGAGTGGATTTTTGCTGAGTTGAGCCCAGTTAATGATGGGAGACGTTAGCCTAGCCAAGTTCATTATTCTTTACTTTAGATAATGCAGTGTTGCCTTTTTATAATTCTGTCATCTGCTTACAATGCTTGTTTACTCTCACAGTAGTATATATAGGTATATATTCAATATGCAAATGTTTTTATACATTAAAATTGCATTGTACATTAAAGGGCCTATATTTAAGAATTTGCATTTATTAATCACATTTTTATTGCCAATGTGTGAACAGTTTGTAACAAAACTTACAAAAAGAGACCTTTCCCGACATCCTAGGTTGCCTAAGCCTGTAGACTGATTTTTATGTGGCGACTTGGGGAAAATGAAAAGGATGTGACGTGCTCCCGAGAGCCTTTTTTTTGTTCTATGACACATGAAACAAATGCTTAACACAATGTACAGGATAATGCAGAAAGAGCTATTCTGTACTCTAATGTCAATGTGTCAAGCAAAGAAAAGGGATTCATTTGAACTATATACTCACATAGCCAGATCTATATAGTCTACAGAGAGTATGCACATGGCGTCACTGTAGGAAGGAGTCACAAGACAGGGATAGCTGCAGGTCGGTGTAATGGGTGTGCCGAAAGGGGGAGTGCTGAAAGGTAAATTGCAGAAACTAACCCCTAACTCTACCCCACACTCTGACAGACAGCTTTCGCGACCAATTATAAAGACCTTTCTTAATGCCCCTACCTTTCGTCACACCCATTACTTCAACCTGCAGATACCCACACTTGGAGAGTCACTGCGGTCACACCCACTGAGTGGCAGCGTTGGTGTTCAATGTGAATTCCGCAGGAAAAACCCCCCACAAAAACTCATGTAAAACGGGAAAGAGCTTTGCGATTGACTGTACATATTAACAAGAATCTGGAAAAGAGAAAATGGATCACTGCATTTCGCAGAAACAACTGGAATCCAGGCAGTGCAACGTAGATTTGCAGTTATTATTTTGTGTCAGATATTTTGAATTTTGAGGTAAAATTATACCCTTGGTTATATATTGTATTGGTAACTCATCAATTTAATACTACAAAGGGGGAAGTTTGGATAATGTTAGACAAACCCAGCAAGTTTAGATATATAAATAGACAGCAGCACAAAGGATTTCTTAATTAGGTTTACACTGTGGAACTGCATTGTCTGTATGACGGTAACAGCTGACAGTTATCCAGAATAACTTTAAAAGTTATAGAAAAAAACTAGAATATCAATTGATGTCCTTGTCACTTATATCCCATCTTGAATTACGACCAAGCATCAAGTCAAGTCAGATTTATTAGTGCTTCACAATACACGTTGTTTCCAAGCAGCTTAACAAGTCATAATGTTATATTTATAATGCATTGGAGATTTAACCAGTTTTATGGCTCGGCGATATGACGAAAAGTGATCATCCGGATTTAGATCTACCTATATTGTATTTATAGTGTTGTCTAGCATAAAACGTTCACAGGCTTTGCTTTATGTATTTCCCCGGCGTCAAATTCAGAAATGTCAGGAAACCCTATTACTGGTCACATGTCAATGTCCATGAACCACTGGTTCTATGGTAAGTTGTAACAAACACTGTTGATTCCAACTGCCTTTAATTTAAATAGATAGTTATTTATTTACTCCCATTTTTACAGTTTCCCCCATTAAATCCAGTCATGCTGCAGGATGTTTTGCCACTCAGTCCTGCTGAGGGGGGGGCATGTTCTGACGAGAAAGTGACATCAATGCATACACTATTATAAATATAGCCTAGCTACTTTATAATCAAACTATCATGACAGTGTAATTTTAATTACTGTCAGGATTCACTAGAAATAACAGGGCCCAAGCGCAGGGATGAGCAGTGAATGCTGATTTATTAACAATAAAGGGAACAATGTGTAACAGTACAGAGACAGTCCCAACAGAGGTTTGGGCACAGGATTGAGCAGCCTGGGAACCAGCAGTCAGTGGAGTCTCAGGCTGGGCAGGACAGGACTCGAACAGACACAGACGCACAACACAACAGGGAAGAAACAAGACACAAGAACAAAACCACTCAAACATTAAAGAAGTACAAGGCAGGGCAAACACAAGTTATATGGCTGAAAAACTAAACCTATGCATCTGAGGGAAGAAAACAAGACTCTAAAGTAAATAACTAAAGCAAAACAAGTCCACAACAGGAGAAAGCTAGGTATTAGATTTGTGTAAACCCAGGCTGAATAAATCAAAGAGAAAACTAAAGTAAAAGTAACAGATAAACTAAACCTATAAATCTGGGAGAAAGAACCAAACAAGAACTAGAATAGCACAAGTAAAACAAGACAACTAAAGAAGGCTAAATAATAAGTTAGACTAAGAAAACCCCAAAGCAAAACTGCAAGGATACAAGAAGCTACAGAGAGAACTCTGGACAATCACACCTGGGTATGAACACGATACTTGAGAAAGGTCTAAGTCACAAACGCAACACATCAATCCAGCAAAGACGTGAAGCAAGGAAGCACAATATATAGGAAGGAAAGCACACAAGGACCAGGTGAGCACAACTATTGAAACAAGGACTAGACAAGACCTAAACAAAGGGGCGTGATAAAGGGTAACAATGAGGCAAGACAAGGGGAGTGCATGGCCAACATAAACAAAGACGAAGATACTTTAACTGCTGTTTTGTCACAACTGTCATTTTTATTGTGTTATTGAGAGGAAAGTGTGCAGCACATATTCATCTAAATGTTGCAGCATTGACAGCGTCTAGATGATCATTAACACGATACCGCAGCAAAGGTATTTCCAACTTATTTTTACTTCTAAGCAAACAACGAAAAAGAACTTCGCCTTGAATCACGTTCAGTCTCTTGTATGTTACGTGTGCACAAGTGTGAGCACAAGTAATAAGTTGCTGGCCGCAATTCACTTAACGGCCACTGGTGTCATTACAATTTTTTGCTCGTTCATTCGAGTGACAATCACGCAGTGTGAATTATCAAAGACACAATCGCAGAATAGTTGCCGACGCCCGTGAGATAATTGCCATGCTAAATATCTGGACCTGTTGGCGATTCAAACTCCCGCTGTGTGAAATGTGTTCTGACTGAAAATTACATCAGCGATGACCTACAGCCAATGAGAGAACAAGATACAGGGCAGCGGGAAGTTCAGGGAGGAGTTATTGTTACAATACAGAAGGGACAGAGACAAAGGGATGCAGGTAACGGATGTTTATTGAACAACCAGAAGAGTAAATAGCAGTACAGGTGAGTGAACGTGGAATTGCCAGGTAACTGATATGGATGACTGAGTGATACTGTCCTTGTCCTTTGCAGATATAGCGGGCTGGAGACTGACTGGAGCAGAGAAGACACAGGAGAACTCACACGAGACGAAGAACAACGAAGGAGACTTGGAGACAGGTAAGTAGCTTGAAGTAGTCCTAGAGGTGAGCATAAAGGTAAGTCTTGATGCTAACGAGACCAGACGATGACTGTGTGAGTGAGTGTGTCTTTTATGCTGCTGGTGATTGCTGTGCTGATGGGGTGCAGGTGTGCGTGATCAGTATTCGGGTGAAGGAGTGCGCTGTGATTGGGTGATGGTGGAGCCTGGCGTGTCTGTAACAGTTATAGACCAGAATATGAGTATTTTATTAGATATATTTACAGTTATATAAAACAGAAACAAAAGCACAGACTTTTGTTGACCAGCCGCAACAGCAGCACATTGCAAATTTAGTTATTTATCTCCAACTCTCTTTGCAGAACATGGCAAGGTAAGGCAAGTTCATTTATACAGTGCTTTACATAGAAAAGGGAATTAAAATAATCACAAAATAAAAGCAAGGAAAATTAAAAGTTATAAAAGGAATTAAAAGAGATACAAAGATGATACAGTTATTAAAGGAATTAAAAGAGTGAAAAAATGATACATAGACTTCTCATCTGGTAAAACATTTTAGCTTATATTTAATTAATTTCCCCACTTGCTCTGGGACTTCCCCATACTGGTTGTCTCTTTCTCTGTGGATTTCTTTCGGCGCGCCTAAATAATTTGTCGGACATCTCCAGCAGATTCGATCTTTCACCTAAAATCAGCCAGGCAGAGCTGGACTATTTCAGTCCACACTCCGATTAATCACCCACGCAGTTTCAATTTCTCTTTCAGAAACTTCTTAACTGCGCTGCATTTACCCAGTGATAGTCATGCAGTGTGAAAAGAGCAGTGATCCGACCAGTTTGAAAATCGTGCAGTCTGAACACACTAAAATAAAAAATAACACAAAGTTAGTGAAACATGATGTCACTTTTTTCCATTTCAAGGCACTGTTTGCCAAAATACCACACCTATGAACCAATTGATCAAACACGGCCGTCTGGTGTGCAGACAACTGTAGACTCAACAATCAGGTGTAAGCACTATAAAAAGGCAACAGGTGTGTTCACCTCTCTTCAACAAAAAATGGAAGTCAACGTTACAATAAGAGGAAGAGGAAGAAGGAGAAACATTTTTGGCCACAGAGCTATTTTGAATGTCCCGGGCCAACGTGGAGACAACACAATGTAATCAGAATGTGTGCTGCAATTACGCAGAATGGGGCCTTGCAACACTGCCCACATGCTCACTTTTTAGACAGACTACACAACATTGTCACAGCAGATGACCAAATGAAAACAGATGAAAACAGATAAGATACATTGCCATCTGGGACAATGTATCTTTCCACTGATCTGCTCTGGTCCAAAACTAGTTTCATGAGCATTCACAATTTTCTCTCTAATACCTCCCACCATACTCTTCCTTCCTTAACCCCATTACAGTTTTTTCCAATTGCTAACACACTAAAATGACATGCACAGCACAATTATTTAAACTGCCACACAGAGAGCAAAACCTCTACTCAAGTCTCCTAAAGTCTGTTTTTTTTTGTGAGCATATTTTTGTTCAGTCCAATGTAAATATATCTGCTGTGAATATGTTGCACTGACTTGTTTGGTGAAAATTTAAAAAAATAAATGTTTCAACAGCATGTATGTGTGTCTACAAATATATCTGTGCATGTGAACAATCTGAAGAATTTTCTACAATTTGAACTTATGGCAAACCATACTAAAGGTGAGAGTGCTTTTTATTATGCCCAACAGTGTATAGTTGGTTAGACAAAAATCTGGTAATATGAAAGAAGTGTGTGCCATTTTGTGCAAAAGTTTGATTTTGATAATGCTATATGTAGTTTTGGTTGCAGTGCTTCATTTTGCAAGATATATGAGGTATTTTGCAGTTTGGGTGTGTGGTTTTGTGAATTGTGTTAAATATTTTGATAAAACCTGCCTAATTTGCAAAATTGTGTGTTAGCAATTGGAAAAAAACTGTAAGGAGGTTTGATCTGGCGGTGTAAGGTTTACGATCTTCAGTCCTATGCCAGGATACCCCTCATTCAAACCATGTAGGGTCTGTGCAAGGACGGATTCGTCATTCAAGAAGATTCTTTCCTCACTGTCTTGTGAGAGAGGACATCACCTGTGATGTGGACGAAGTGGCCAGATCCAGCTAGAAGGAGAGATGATGCTTAGGTGTTTTTTTTTTTATTATTTATGCTTTCGTTGTGTCTCCACAAATGTACTATGTTGTATTTAGAATATGTTTTGATTTTTAGTGCAAAATGCAAACTTTGGAAATGCGTAAATTTATTGAATGGTCGAAAAAAATCAAACCCAGACTATATCATTAGAAAAGTAGAAATGTTACAAGTGTTTAAGATTGAGCACAGCCGTGGGTAAATTAATCAAACAGAATCAGATTGTATGAACCATGTGTGCGCCATATGGTCAAAATTGGGTCTTGTTAAATTATTGTAAAGTTTTGAATGAAGTGTTTCATTTTGCAAAAGAACTGATGTGTTCTGCTACTTGCAGAATTGTGTGTAGTGTTTTGACAAAATGAGCCTTGTTTTTAAAATCGTGCTTAAGAAATGGTAAAAAAAACTATAATAACAAGAGTTTTTTTTATTCCAAATATAGCTCTGTTAAAATGCATTACTTTTAAAGTATAGTCGTCATGGATTAATAAATAAAACCATTTTTATTAATATTTCTGAATATGTGTTCTTTTTCTCATTCTATTTTATTAAACAGTAGAGCCTACTTTTTACATGCAGGCAGTATTAATATTCACAATGCTATTCCATTCCTGACACAACATTAGCTTGACATTAAACATCTTGATGATGTAATGAGGTCTGATTGAGCATATTCTGATGATGCAGTCATGATGAACCAACATGAACAGGGAAAGAGATGTTATATTCCATTTCCATTGTACTAAATTGCAGAGGATAAACAATACTGTAATGTATCAATGCTGTAGTTGATAACTGCACCAGTTTCCAAGCAGGAAGTGAGAAATTCAGACTTTCAGAGAATGGAACGGAGCATTACTAATGAACAAATGTCTACCTTCACTTTGTCTCTGTCTTTCCACCATCTCTATTCCCTCTCATTTCCTTTCCTCTCAATCACTTCTCTCTCTTCTCCTCCCATCACCACATTATAGCACATTTCTCAGTCCATTTCAGAAACGTCAAAAAAGTCAGAGCACAGACAGGAAAGAGACAGAGTTTGCACTCACTGCTGTTTTATACAACACTACTACTCATCCTCACATTATAGCAGGGCAAACACATAAAGACCCCATGAATTCTCTAAATCAATGCAGTTTTATTTCATGTCATAGTAGCTTCCATGTCTTTTTATTGTGCCAGGAAACCATCGACAGATTGTTTCTACAGTGTACTACGTGTTCAGACATACTATTGGTATACTATTGGCTATTTGACATGGACTAAAAACACATTTTGATTTCACGGGGTCTTCTTTGTGCTGTATATAGTGATAACTGCTGCTGTCAATAAGTAAACATGCAGTAAGCTAATTTCCTGTTTTGCTGTGTGTGTGTGTGTGTGTGTGTGTGTATGTGTGTGCATGTTTATGTGATTTATGAGGACACAAATTTGTATAATGACATGGGTATTACACTGGTATTACAACGTAAACGTGGTTTTTCCTGTGGTATTACAACGTAAACATTTCCTGTGTCCTCATAATAAAAATAGCTTTAAAAACATACTAAACAATGTTTTATTAAAAATGTAAAAATGCAGAATGTTTTTTTTTGTGATGGGTAGGTTTAGGGGTAGGGGTAGTGTAGGGGGATAGAATGTACAGTTTGTACAGTATAAAAACCATTACGTCTATGGAATGTCCTCATAATGATAGGTGCACCAACATGTGTGTGTGTGTGTGTGTGTGTGTATGTACAGGTTTATATTACATTGTGGGGACCAAACAAAGGAAATTGATTAATAAACATACTAAATTGTTTTTTTTTTGTTGAAAATATAAAAATGAAAGTTTTCTGTGATGGGTAGGTTTAGGGGTAGCTAGGGCATGGGGATAGAATACAGTTTGTACAGTATAAAAACCATTACGCCTATGGAGAGGCCCCACAAGACAGCGAAACTGAGGGTGTGCGTGCGTGTGTGTGCCAGTACATTATTCATCTTTCGACAGATTTTTTTTCTTACAGTGTACTACATATTCAGACATACTATTGGCATACTCTTTTTTTCTTTGCACTCTATATAGTATGGAAGAAGGCATATTCAGACGCAGCAAAGATAGCAAAACCGAATTAAAGCGCGAGGCCGCATTAGACTGATAGAGAATAGAATCATTTTATCAGCAGGATTACCAAACAGACCTGAATTACCTGAAAACTGCCAAACCAGGAGAGATATATCTGATATATTTCAGCTTTAGTTTTAACAGATGCCCTGGAATAGTTCCAACAAAAATGAAATTCTGTCATCATTTATTAAAACACAAAAGCATATATGTCATGGCCAGAGCTGCTAAACTCTGACAAAATAATAAAAAGAGCACCAAAAATGAACCATAAAAAACGGAAATTTAAGTAATCATCAGTGCTAGGCAACTGATTACATGTAATTACGTAATCAGATTCTAAAATTAAGTACTTTTAAAATACTCATAATAAGACTACAGTTACTTTTTTTGTTGATTACATGATTACGTGTTATTCTCACAATGGCAGTACATTATTGATAATTCATTGATTCTCCCTACTACTTTTATATCTCCTAAAATTTCCTTTCTAAAAAAAGGCGTCTGCTCAGAAGGTCTTCCAGGTTTGTGGAATTGCAACACAGACCAGCCACTCATGTGAAAACTGAGACCCACACAGCATTTGATCACTGGATATACAGAAATCATTTCACTATATGAAGTGTTTTCTCAACATTGCAACACTGCATATCTAATCAACTCCTGATGAACACAATTATTATTTGAATTGTCACGCCTTTTGTCTTTTGAACACATTAAAATGTACAAATTCACGTCATTTCATATTTACACGCAATCCAGGAGATTCCCCCAACTTTTTTTGCAAGCTGCACCTCTAATATATTTACTTGCTGTACCCCCTGAGATTTTAAGTTAATAAGTTAAGTCAATAAACAGTGATAACAATAATGTGAAACAATAATACAATTAAGTTAACAGTTCTTTGATGTTGGTTAATGGTCACATGCAATGGTCACATAAAATATTTCATCTTTTTTAGCAAGTATTTTATTTTGATTGTTTTTATTTTACAATTATTGTATTTTATTATTTTAATTTTAAATAGTTATGATTTAATTAATAGCTTGTCATTAAACTCATGAACCCCTTGCAGTTCCATCCCAAACCCCAGTTTGGGAAACCCTGATATAAATGTAATATTTTAATGCACTTCATGTTTTTGATAACAAAGAATGGATCTTTTTCTTTTTTTTCTTTTTTTTTTTAAATATACAGTATACATGTATGTGTGTGTATTTATATATACATAATAATTATACACAGTACACACACATTATGTAAACACAAACTTTTATTTTGGATGTGATTAATCGCAATTAATCAATTTGACAGCACTAGAAGTAATCTAAAAATAATCAAAAAGTAGTCCAATTATATTACCTTAAATGTGTGTAATGGATTACGTTACTAACTGCTATTTTTGTCATATAATTAGGAATCAGTAACCAATTACAATTTGTAAGTAATCTACCCAGCACTGGTAATCAGTCATTCAATAGCTTCCTCTCCATCTCTATAATTGTATTACATATATTCCTGTAGCTCAAGCAATAGAGTGTGCACTAACAACACTAATATCTTAGGTTTGATTCCCAGGGAATGCATGAACTAATACCTTGGATGTAATTTAAGTTTTTAAAATGCCCAGCATTGATGCAGTAACTATATAAATCACAGACTGTTTGATTTGTAATCCACATTTAGATAACAACTGAGTTCTGATTACTGAAGCTCATCTATTCCTTTGTTTAAGAATGTGCCAACCTGGACACAAAACTCTCTCTTCCGCCCTCTAGCACCCACGGGGAGTACTGCACCCTGTGTCTTTTAACAGTAACAATAGAAACAACATTCAAAGCGATATCTGAGTGACACATTTCCCCTTCCTGCTCCATTTCCTCTCATATGCATATGTTATACGTGAAGACAGGCTGAGCCTGCTGGCCTGTCAGAGAGCGTTCCTCTTGGGAGCGCTTTTCACTGTCACACGCCGCTGAGGTTCTCCACCTGTGTGGCGGTATGGCAGACCCCCTGCGAGAGTTTGTGCGTCCTGAATCCATGCGCAGAGCTGCTTCCAGAAATGCACACGAGGATGAGGTCACGCCGAGGTCTGAATGCACAAATGCAGGAGAAAGCCGCTGACATTTCTAGAAGAAAGGATAGATGGGGTGGTAATGGAAGTAAAAGCAGGAGGATGTGATACGTAAGGATGAAGGATGCAGGAAAGGCAAGAGCTGAGAAGGGGATACATTTTTCATTTCACATAGTGCTTTGCTGACAGGAGCAAGAGTCCGTTAGAGACCGGTTAGCACTTATGGGACTAATTGGGGTTAGAGACCAGTCAAACTGGGCTCTGTCCTCTGACAATATCACATACTCACAAAGAGAGTACTTTTAAAGTGAACTTGAAGCATTCTGAATCCATTTTTGAATCCGTGATATGACGTAATTCAGAGTGAAACGGAATATTCAATGGGGAAAAGAATGTAGGGTGGGACTAGATTTTATCCATTGGGAATTGATTGGACTGTGGGTGTTTAATACAATACCAGAAAGTACTTTACAATACATAAAATATTATATAAAACATTAAATGCATTAAATTGATCAAAAGTGACAGTAGAGGCATTTATATTGTTACAAAAGATTTATATTTTAACTTTTTATTCATCAAATAATCCTGAAGTAATGTTTCATGACCTCTACAAAAATATTAAAGGTCACCCAAAAATGAAAATTCTGTCATTAATTATTAACCCCCATGTCGTTCCAAACCTTTAAGACCTTCGTTCATCTTCAGAACACAAATTAGGATATTTTTGATGAAATCCGAGAGCTCTCTGACCCCTCCATAGACAGCCATTTAATTAACACTCTCAAGGCCCAGAAAAGTAGGGAAAACATTGTTAAAATCGTCCATGTGACTCCAGTGGTTCAACCTTAATTTTATGAAGCGACAAGAATACTTTTTGTGCAAAAAACAAACAAAAATAACGACTTCATTCAACAATTTCTTCTAACTGTTGACGCAGTGTAAACAGTGCAGCGCTTCCAGAACAGCGGCTTACCATTGGCCAACACTGTGCACCATGACGCATGCACATGAGTCGTTCTGCCGTAGAACTAGGAAGCGCGGCTGCACTGTTTACACTGCGTCAACAGAGTAAGAGTCTGACACAGACTAGAAGAAATTGTTGAATAAAGTTGTTTTTTTTGCGCACAAAAAGTATTCTTGTCGCTTAATATCTTAATTTGTGTTCCGAAGATGAACGAAGGTCTTATGGGTTTGGAACGACATGAGGGTGTGTAATTAATGACATAAATAAAATTTTTGGGTGAACTAACCCTTCAACACTAGAACCTCCACGCGGTAAAATTTACCCATGGCTGTTCGTCAAATGTACATGACAGATTTTCAATAAAATATCCAAGGCTCCCAGTCACTGACTTTTGGTAAAATTGTGTTATTTACAATCCCCTGGTGTTAAAAATTCTAAGTTTCTAAAAATTGTATCCTACTGAAGAAACAAAGACACCTACATCTTGGATGCCCTGGGGGAAAGCAGATAAACATCAAATTTTCATTTTTGGGTGAACTGTCCCTTTAACTTTGATAATAATAAGAAATGATCCAAATCAGCACATTAGAATTATTTCTAAAGGATCTTGTGACACTGGAGACTGGAGTAATGGACAAGAATAAATTACATTTAAAATATATATTCAAATAAAAAACAGTTAAATTGTAATTATATTTCACAATACTGTTTATACTGCATTTTTATCAAATAAATGCCTTGGTGAGCATAAAATAGACTGGGAAAAAAATCTGTTTTCTGAAAGAAATTCATTGTTTCAGAGAAAGAAAAGGTTATTGCATTTTGATGAAAGATTACAAGGGGGGGATGGGAGGGTGGAATAATGTGCACTGATAAAGCATGTTCAATAAACCCAGGAACATGCATTATGAAAGAAAATAGGTGAATTTTCATGACAGAAAGCTCCACGCTTATCTGCTGTAGACAGCAACACAAAAAGAGACGGGCAGGTTTGTAATAGGCAAAGAACTTCTTCCTGTCTGATGCAGAGACAGACATTTGTGGGTTGTGTGTGTCTGTGACTGACAGCAAGTGCTGTGCAGGTATGAGCTGTCAACACAGCAAGGAATGCTGAGAGAATTGTTGTGTGTGGATTTATGTGTTAAAGTGTGTACAGTATCTGTTAGCGCATTGGCTTGGTTATAGCTGGGGTGTAACTGGAGGGTCTACATTTTGTGTTTTTGTAGAATTGCCATCTGTTCTCTTACTCCCGAGGTTATTCTGGTTGTCTGATTTTGTCATTGCTCCAGTATTGACCACAATCTGAAAACCCATCAGCACTGTGGTAGGCTTGTTGTTTTAAGTGCTTTTCACACTACACTTAACCCTGGGTTAACATCTTTTTAACCACAGGTTAAAGGTGCTGTAAGCAATTGCAGCTGTTTTGCTAATTTCTAGCATTTTGCTAACTTCAACACTCTTATACATGCCCTCCCCTCGTACAGCATGTCACATATGCATACTCTTTTACTCTATCTGATTATTTAACACTAGAACCGCCACGGGGGAAAAATTTACCCATGGCTGTTTTTCAAATGTACATGACAGATTTTCAATAAAATATCCAAGGCTCCCAGTCATTGACTTTTAGTAAAATTGTGTTATTTATAATCCCCTGTTGTTAAAAATTGTTTTAGATAAAACAATTTAAAAAAATGGGGCATTTATACCTATAAGTGCCAGCGGGTCAAATTTACTCCTATATAATTCCTTTATTTTCACGCTGTATTTGAGCAATGTGTAGGTGAAAATGTTTTAGCCTATTTATAAATGTTCAAACTTTGGATTAATTATACATTTTTGTTTTGCAATTTTTATCATGTATTGTTTGCTACTGTGTTGCTATTTATTCAAGTCTGCCCATTTCCTGAAAAAGAATATTTCCGATCTATGATGTAATGAATAAAACAATTTTCATGATTACCCCAAGTTTATTGCTGTTGTTCTCTTATTCAAATTATAAATGATATAACTTGAATTTGTCATCGTATGTCATCCTTTGTCATACATCCTATGCAATGCGGTGAATTATTATTGCTCTTTATTTTCTATTTAGGGTATTTTAGTAATTTAATTAACATGGGTTATCTTAATATGTGATTAATCACATTTATTATAATATTACACCACCCAAATATGTATTTATCTCCTTCTAATTCTCGTTGTCATTGCAGGCTGATTTAGCCTATATTCACCAAAAAGTGATTAATGTAGCCTGCTTAAAATAGCATAAAACAACAGGACAAAAACATAGTTGATTACTAAAAATAATAATTTCATGACTCTATACATTACTTTGTGAAGACAGTCGCATAATACAATGTTTTTTAGCAGTATAAAAACAGTAATCATCTGCATGGGTAAATTTTACCTGCTGGCAGTTTTAGGTATACAGCGACCCTTGACGGTTCTAGTGTTAAAGTGGTGGTTGATCAGCTTTTTTCGAAGGCTTGATTGTGTTTATGGGTGCAGTGTAATATGAGTTCCCTTTCAAGGGAACTCGCGATGCGTCACCGCTTTGGGAACGCCTCTGCGTGATTGCGTCGTGAAGCATGTGTGTAATGAGTCCAATGGAGAGACGGAACGTCATAGGCGGGTGACGTCATCAACCTGGAAGGTATAAAGCATACCGGCAAACAAACGCCGCTAGCTTCTGTTGTCTTCAGCAAGCGCTCTGTGTATCATTGTCCTTGTCAGCTCTGTGTTTGTGTCTGAGTTCAGACTTTTTTGTTTTCTTACAACAAGTTGCAACACACACTGACACACAAAAGAGACACATTATGGCGAGCGAGCAGCGTTTCAGAAAGTGTGTTCCTCCCTGCTCACGTTACATCACGAGTGGGGATACACATTTGATGTGCGTTGTTTGTTTGGGAGAGCAGCACGCTCAGTCGGCTCTCGAGGGGGCCGGCTGCGAGCATTGTGAGGCTTTGCCTCTGAGAGTGTTGCGATCCCGCCGGGCGCTCTTCGAGGAGAGCATCGCGGCTCGCGTTCCGCTGTCGAGCCAGTCGTTCCCTGCCGGTCCGCTGCTTCAGGGCGCTGTGCTCCCAGCGCAGAGTATACCAGTATACGCCATCCAGTTCAGGTGTCGTCCACCCAGTTTCAACAGGGTCCTGCCTACTTTAGTGGGCCCCGAGCAGGCTCTGGTCATGACTCAAGAAGTACAGACCCTCCTGCGGAAGGGGACCATAGAACAGGGACAGGGACAGGGAGTCAGGATTCTACAGGCGCTACTTCATAGTGCCGAAGAAGGATGGAGGGCTGCGCCCTATTCTAGATCTGCACGTCCTAAACCGCGCAGTAGCAAAGCTCAAGTTCAGGATGCTTACACTCAAACATATCGTGTCTCAAATCAGGTCCGAGGACTGGTTTGTCACGATAGATCTCAAAGATGCTTATTTTCATGTCTCCATCCTTCCACAGTACAGGAAGTACCTGAAGTTCGGTCTAGCCCTGTCACCCCGCACCTTCACCAAGTGTGTAGATGCGGGATTAGTCCCCTTGCGTATGCAGGGGATCCGCATTCTCAACTATATCGACGACTGGCTGACCCTGGCACAGTCAGCACGCCTGGCGGTTAAACATCGAGATGTTGTTCTCGCACACATGAGGAAGTTGGGGCTGAGGCTCAACTTCAAGAAGATCGTTCTTTCTCCAGTTCAGAGAATAACATATCTAGGCGTGAGCTGGAACTCGGTCTCTATGCAGGCCCGCTTATCAGAGTCTCGCATAGGGTCGATCCTCTCAGCAGTAAAAGGGGTGAAGCTAGACCAGTCGCTCACTGTCAAACAGTATCAGAGACTGTTAGGTCTGATGGCAGCAGCATCCAACGTGATTCCTTGTGGCCTGTTGTACATGAGACCGTTGCAGTGGTGGCTCAAGACCAAGGGTTTTTCCTCAAGGGGAAACCCCTTTCGCGTGATCTGGGCCCGTTACTGGGGGCACCGTGTCAGCGGGTATCTCTGACCACGGATGCCTCCCTTACGGGTTGGGGGGCGACCATGAGTGGTCGCTCGGCCCAGGGCCTATGGCAGGACTGTCATCGTTCGTGGCACATAAATTGCCTAGAAATGCTAGATATGCTTCCTGCCATATCTCAGGGGCCACCATGTTCTAGTACGCACAGACAGCACATCGGTGGTCTCCTACATAAACCATCAAGGGGGTTTGAGGTCTCGCCTTTTATACAAGTTGGCTCGTCAAATCCTCCTGTGGGCCCTAGGGAAACTGCTCTCAGTCAGGGCAGTTTACATCCCAGGGTGCCTGAATGTGGAAGCAGACGTCCTGTCGAGGCAGGGGCCGAGGCCCGGGGAGTGGAGACTCCACTTCGAGGTGTTGGAGCTCCTTTGGGAGAAGTTTGGCAGGGCCGAGGTGGACCTGTTTGCTACTCACGAAAACACACATTGTCGTCTGTGGTTCTCCCTAACGCCTCCAGCTCCTTTGGGACTGGACGCCATGGTACAGGAGTGGCCGAGGCTGCCCCTGTACGCATTTCCCCCGATTGCTCTGCTTCCGGGAGTTCTAGAGAGAGTCCGCCGGGTCGGGGCCCGTCTGCTCCTAGTAGCCCCGTTCTGGCCAGCCCGGGTTTGGTTCTCGGACATTGTGTCACTCCTCAACGGCTCTCCCCTGGAGATTCCGTGCAGGAGGGACCTTCTCTCTCTGTCGGGCGGTGTCATCCTGCACCCGCGCCCAGAGCGAGTTCTCCGCTGGGTTAGCCCCCTCCACTTTAAAGGTGTACGTGGCGGCCTTAGCAGCTTACCAAATTTCTTTGGGTGGTGTTACTCTGGGGCGACACCCTCTAATTACTCGTTTCCTCCATGGTACTATGAGGCTGAGGCCTACAGTATGCACCAGGGTGCCGGCCTGGGACTTACCTATTGTCCTACAAGGCCTTTCCGAAGCTCCCTTCGAGCCTATCGAAGAAGTTCCTGAGAAATTCCTCACTCTAAAAACTATCTTTCTTCTGGCTATATCTTTGAGAAGAATAGGGGATTTACAAGCCCTCTCTGTGGCACCCTCATGCTTGGAATTTGCTCCCGGTATGACTAAAGCCTTTCTGCACCCCAGACCGGGTTATGTTCCTAAGGTTCCCACTAATCCTGTGAGACCTATAGTACCTTTCTGACGTCAGACCAGGAAAAATCGAATCTGCTTTGCCCTGTTCGTGCACTAGATGCTTATGTCCACAGAGCTGCCCTGTGGAGGAAATCAGAACAGCTGTTTGTTTGCTACGGCCCACCCTCGAGAGGGGGTCCAGCTTCAAATCAGAGGATGAGCAAGTGGGTAGTCGAGGCTATTTCCCTTGCTTATGTGGCGGCCGGACAGCCTTCCCCTGCCATACTCCCCGCATGCCTGCAAGCGTCTTGCTTCATCCTGTCACAGAAGCTAGCGGCGTTTGTTTGCCGGTATGCTTTATACCTTCCAGGTCGATGACGTCACCCGCCTATGACGTTCCGTCTCTCCATTGGACTGATTACACACGTGCTTCACGACGCAATCACGCAGAGGTGTTCCCAAAGCAGTGACGCAGCGTCTCGTTTCCTATTCAGGGAACTAAGGTTACAGTCGTAACCGAGATGTTTCATGCTTTGTTTAAAAAAAATGACTGTAGATCTATAGTGATCGCTACTGACTGTAGAGTACTGTTAGTTTTGTCTTTATACGAGTGTAGCCAAATATCTATTACAGTGTCCATATCAAACACAGAACCATGTTTAGCGTGCCTGCATTTACAGTGATCACCTAAACGCCAACAAACACCATTCGAAGTTCGCTAGTGGGATTAAAAAGAAGTTTGTAGGTGTTTGTCGGATACATTTGAATTAGCAATTATGTAACTGGCTAGTGCAGCCAAACAGCGTTTGCCTTTGTTTACGTCCTTGCTACAGCACAAAAATAACGATAGAAACTATTCATGGAAAACACATCAACAAAGAATAAAACATACTTACAGGTTGTGTCCAATAAACAACAGCTTCTGCTTTTAAAGTGGGAACTGCTGTCCTCTGTAAAATGTTCAGCACAGAGAGCTATATTTGGATTATAATGTTCAGGAAGGTTCAGCGTTTCAACACTACTCACGCTTCCTTTTTTCAACATAGCCTTTGTTGTGTGTTCCCAGGGGCGGGGTTTATGTAAATTTTAGGGTTAGTGATGTCACTAACCCACGAGAAGCTCATTGTAGTCCCTACCAGCCGCTTGTTGTAGTCCTTAAAAAGCAATTTCTTTAAAAGAAAATATCTCCCTTTTCTTTGAACTTTGAGCGTTGTAACTTTGCAGATGTTGTTTATGCTCAAACAGCAACATTACACACTAACTAAAGTTTAAAAAGTGAAATCATAATCAACCAGTGAACTAGTACATTTTAGTGATATCTGTCAGTGAAGAAGACATTTTATGTGTGGAATTAAAAAAAAAACAAAAAAAACATTTTCATTGTTATATTTTGTCAGGAAAATTGTTAAGAACAACAATATCTAACAAACACCATATTTTTGTTGTTTTTGTAGAATGTCCAAAGCCTGATACATATAGGCAAGTACATGGACACAGATGCTTCTAGCAATGAAAACTCGATTTCACACATCATTATGTTCTTAAATGTACCAGAGCACAATTCATTGAGCATTGCTTATAAATATATGCAAATTAGAATGTTAACCAAAATCAGCTTACAAATGTGCAATGCAAAATCATTGTGAAAACCAACTTGCCAGGATTGATTACCAACCCAGAGTGGAGTATGAACAGTGTAAAGCATGACCCAGAATTATGTTAACTTTACAACAAAAAAAAAAGAAAGAGCTAAATGTGTGAAAAGCCCATTAGTGTCAGTCTGAATCTGGAAAAAAATAATAGTTTAAAAACTTTTCAAGGCCTGAATCTCAAACAATGCTTCTTCTATAATAAAGCATTTCTTTCACTAATCGCCAGATGGTGAAGAACACATAAGTGCACTTGATGAAACTCAAAGACTCGGTCTGTAAGTAAGTTGGTAGTTTGGGAGGGCTGTCATTATGTGTGGCTGGATTTAGAGAAAACTGAGTGTCAGATTACTAAACCATCAGATTTCTCTTTAACTCTCCCTGTCAGTCAGAATTGAAGCAGCTTTACTCCAGAAACCTGAATCTGTGGGGCAGACAGGTGACACGAACAGCAATTAGCCAAAATGAGAAATAGGAAGAGGCTTGTGTTAGTGTGTGTAACAGATATGAAGCAGTAATATGCGGCTAGAATAGATATATATTAAAAACGAATATTTATCGTCACATGACCAGGGCTGGTGAAATTATTTCCACAACTTTCACATGAAATCACCATTGAACAGCATCATGAACTTATTAGAGTGAAATTGTCCAATTGGAAGATGGTTCTGTGTAGTTAACAATAATTTGGGGTAGTTAGAGATGATTGTATGTAGTTATAGGAGATTATGAACAGTAGTTGCAATTACATGAACATTTTGGAATTGGTTTTAACCTGTCAGCCTATTCATCATTCATCTGGAAATGTCAAAGCTGCAAATGTTTTTGAAAGAAGTATCTTATGCTGACCAAGGCTGCCTTTATTTAATATTATTATATTGTTATATTTCTACAACTTAAAACTGTAAATGTTCATTTTAAAATGTATTCCCTTGATGGCAAAGTTTTTGGCAGCCATTACTCCAGTCTTCAGTCCAGTCGCATGATCCTTCAGAAATCATTCTATGCTGACATGGTGCTCAAGAAAAAAAAAAAAAAAAAATCTATAATCAGTTTTAAAAATACATAACATTATGAATGTCTTTAAAGGAGTAGTTCACTTCAGAATTAACATTTCCTGATAATTTACTCACCCCCACGTCATCCAAGATGTTCATGTCTTTCTTTCTTTAGTCGAAAAGAAATTAAGGTTTTTGAGGAAAACATTCCAGGATTTTTCTCCATATAGTGGACTTCAATGGGGTACAATGGTTTGAAGGTTCAAACTGCAGTTTCAATGCAGCTTCAAAGGGCTCTACACAATCACAGACGCGGAATAAGGGTCTTATCTAGTGAAACGGGAAAAACAATTCTAAAAAATATAAAAATGTATATACTTTTTAACCACAAATGCTCTTCTTGCTCTGATCTGCGATGCACCACACATTACATCATCAAACAGGTCACGTGTAGGCGGAAGTACTGCGGTAGGGCGAAAAACTCCATCTCATTTTCTCCTCCAACTTCAAAATCATCTGACATCGTTGCTTTACCTTTTTTTTTGTGAAGGGCGTTTGACTTAGGCCCAATCCCAATTCTATTTTATACCCCTTCACCTACTCCTTCCCCTTGCCCCTTGAAACAGAGTGGCAAAGCGTAGGGGTGAAAATATTCCCCTAAGAAATGGGACACCACTACTACACCATTACACATCATCATACTTTTTTATTAGTGTCCTATAATATTTAACCAGTATGAACAGCAATGAAGTGCACATATCTAACATAAATCATGCATGAGCACATTTAACAGATTACTTACTCTCCAACTATTGTTGGACTTAAGAAAATGGCGCTCGTTTTCAGTTAAAAAACGTACAACCCTTCGAGTTTCCTTAGATGAAACAGGATGATACAGAACATACTTGACTGGTGGAACCACTTTACATCGGGCCAAACTGTTCTCTTTGTTTATTAACCGCTCCATCCCGTGCCGTAAACATTTGATCGGTACTTTTGCATACGTCACGCGTGACCTTTCCAACGTGATGACGTAATGCGTGGTGCACTGCAGATCAGAGCAAGAACAACATTTGTGGTTAAAAAGTATATACATTTTTTTTATTTTTTAGAAAATGACAGATGGTTTCGCTAGATAAGACCCTTATTCCTCGTCTGAGATTGTGTAGAGCCCGTTGGAGCTGCATTTGCTGGAACAGCAATTTGGACCTTCCATTGTACCCAATTGAAGTCCACTATATGGAAAAAATCCTGGAATGTTTTCCTCAAAATCCTTAATTACTTTTCGACTGAAGAAAGAAAGACATGAACATCTTGAATGACATGAATGAAATTTTAATTCTGAAGTGAACTACTCCTTTAATGTCACTTGACTTGATGCATCTTTGCTGAATAAAGGTATTAATTTCTTAAAAACTATAAGATCTTACTGACCTGAAACGGTAGAGTGAATTAGTAGGAAGATATTAAAGTCACATAAAATTCACATCAGTCAATTTATGATATTTATAAATTTATAAAAACTTCAAAAGACTGTCCTGAACCATCAACTGTCATCATATTGACTAATTCCACTGTAGACAACAGTATTTTTGTTATATCATGACAAGCCGCACGCATCCGGTGTAGACTCGGAAATTAACCCTATATCTACAGGTCAGTAAAATAAATGACTGATGTTATTGTAGTGTAATATTCTTTATGTTTTAATTGAGGGTGTACATTTTTTCATGTGTCCTCAAGGTTTAGATCCAGTGTGTTAATTCTGTTTTAACTTTGTTTTAATTTTCCTGTACAGCACTTTGGTTACAACCTCTGTTGTTTTGAAATGTGCTTTATAAATCAATAAACTAAACTAATATCATATAATGCGTCTCTCTGTCTCATTGCAGCTTACTCTCCTTTCAAGAAATAATGTAGTTAACTAATTGAAGTGATCTGCATTGGCCTGTCTGTGTGCTGAATGGACACAGTAAACCGCATACATCAGGCAATGTGGTGTCATAAATCAGCTCTGATGGTGGTGGGCCACAGAGAAAGGCACTCAGCTAAATTACAGACCCCATTTAATGCTTTTCACCAGCTTAAACTCCCACTGACCAAACTGAATATGCACACCATGCCCTTCCTCGCACACACCATGTGACTTCATACTCTAAAATCTCAAAGCCCTGAGTGAGTGTTCAGCTCACAGGTTTTTATGAGGACCAAAATTCTCTCGCTCACCTCCATGAACCCACCACTAGCTTTTAGTACTAAAACACAATGGTAACATTTACCTTGAAGATCTTAAAATGCAGGTTATATCAGACATATCATGCTGTCATAATATATATATATATATATATATATATGTAGTATGTATACTGTACACATTACATACAACATTTATATATGCATAGAATAGCCAAATGATCTGCTACACTTGCTAAAATAAGCAAGATTCCAGTGTGATGGATAAACCGGAAGTAATATCAGTTATAGTCTTCACTCATTTGATTGGATACTACTTGGTATTAAACACACTACGTGATGAGGTCATAACAGTGCAGGATACTGCTGTTTTATTTGGCCTCATTTATCAATATGTCATAGAAACGGGCGCAGAAATCATCTTACGACAGGGTTCACACATGATTCATGAAACATTCATATGCGAATGATCAGACGTTGATAAATGTGGCGGCTGAAAACAATTGGCATTTAAATATCATGCCCCTACATAAATAAACGGTTCAGAAGCCTTGCCCCTAGAGTTTACGACATGGAGAAACATAACCCAACCAAGAAGAGGAAGTAATCTCATGAAAGAAAAATTGTTCTTACACCAAAAACACCTGTTAACCACGTAATTGCAAACAATTACTATATACGTTTATTTTACAATTGGCAACACATTTTTAAATGATGAATATGTATCTGGCTTCATATGTTCCCTTTCAAGGGAACTCGCGCTGCACCACCGCTGTGGGAACGCCTCTGCGTGATTGCGTCGTGAAGCACCTATGTAATCAGTCCAATGGAGTGGCGAAATGTAATAGGCGGGTGACGTCATCCACCAGGAAATTATAAAACACACCAGCAAGCACAGAAGCTGAACTTGGTGTTTTTTTCCGTTTTTAGTTGCGACTAGGCAGGAGTTTTTTTCACCACATATAAAAAAAAATTTTGTTTAAAAAGACAAAGAGTGGCGTGTAATGGGAGTGCAGCTGACGCAGCTCTCGAGGTAGCTGGTTGTGAGCATTGTGAGCGTCTGCCCACGATAATGCTGCCCTCCCGTCGAGCGCTCTTCGAGGAGAGCGCTTCGGCTCGCGTTCCCCGTGGCTCAGGTACCTCTTCTGCCGAGGCAGAGCTGCGGCTTCAGTTGTGGGGATCGCGAATGGATCCGGCAGAGGGGTTAGAGATGGGCATTGCCCTTTCTGTGCCTTCACCTGCCAGGTCCAGTGTTTCATCTCAGAGTTGGAAGCACACTTTGCGGTTTCTTCCGCCCCGAGTGAAGCGCAGAGGCAGTAATCTTAAGTATGTGTGTCAGCTCTCGTTGGGCTGACATTGTTCATTCATAAATTTCCCAAATGTGTAAGAAAAGCACACAGTGAACTGTCTCGCATTTGCTGAGGCAGCACGTAGATTACAGTCTGCTACAAAGAGTCAATGGCTTGGATCTCACGTTTGCCGAGGCAACACATAGATTATGTATCCGCAATTTATTTATAAGCGGAGGGAACTGAGATGACGGGATTTAATTCCCTTTCTCTCTATATGTTCATGTCATGATTCTTTTTGCATTTTAGAATCTAATATGAATATTCAGCCTGTCTGATTGGTTTTGAATGTATTTAATTTTTGGCTTGAAAAAATGTAGATGCCTCTGTGAAATATTATTTATACAAATCCATGTTTATGGTAAGGGCACGCGCTGAGTGCTTCGTTCCCTTTCTAATTCCAAATGTGGAAGCAGAGCAAAGTCCTCTAAGGGCAAGGCGGATCTGAGGACCGTTATTGTCAGAGGGCTTCGTCAAAAAAAAGTCCTGACGCCATCAATGTCAGGCTTCTGAGGGTAGTCCCCTCTGTAGGAAGGTGGTGTCCACCTCATTTTACGGTGCCCTCAGGGGACCGTTCTGCCAACCCCGTCGCAATGCCGGGGCGTAGCAGGGTCTCGCACACCACCCAAGGGTGGCCCGCCCCCTCCACAGAGGGTCCTAGAGCAGTCTGGCCAGTTGTTCCCTGCCGGTTTGCCACTTCAGGGCACTGTGCTTGCTGTTCGCAGTATACCAGAGGCCAGTCTTGAGGGACTGGTACCATTAGAGATTTTTTTGGTGAAAATATCTGCCAAATATATCTTGGTGGGTCCTGCAGAAGCAGGCTCTGGTTTTAACACAGGAAGCAGACTCTTCTGCAAAAGGAGGCTATAAAAAGGGGTTCCTCCTCCCAGCAGGGAGTCAGGTTTTTACAGCATTACTAGTTGTGGTAACCCCGCTTTCGGTCTAGTTTTGTAACCCCGCTTACACGGAGTGTGTGGGGACTGCAGCAGCATCGTGGCGCCTGCAGGGCACCCGCATACTTAATTATATCAACGATTGGTTGATATTTTGCTCAGTAACAGAGCATATGGCAAAGAAAAGTGTGCTTTCTCCAGTACAGAGACCACTTATCTGGGCGTGGTATGGGATTCAGTGGCGATGCGGGCTCATCTGTCGCCTGTACGTATTGCATAGATTCTCTCAGCAGTAAAGGAACCGAAGCTAGGCCAGCCACTCACTGTCAAACAGTTTCAGAAACTGTTAGGTCTTATGGCAGCTGCGTCCAACGGGATACCTTTTGGCCTGCTGAGCATAAGACAGTGGCAGTGGTGGCTCAGAACCAAGGGGTTTTCCCCAAGGGGATACCCGCTCCGCATGATCAAAGTCACGCTGCGATGCCTTCGTGCTTTAGTCATGTGGAAAGATCCTTGGTGTATGTCCCAAATGCCGGTGTTGAGTGGTCGCTCGACTCAGGGTCTGTGGCAGGTCCATCAGCTCTCAAGGCACATAATCGCCTAGAAATGATGGCAGTGTTTCAGGCTCTGAAGCACTTCCTGCCAGACCTCAGGGGCCATCGTGTGCTTGTTTGTTCAAAATAACGACAACACATCGGTGGTCGCATATATAAATCATCAGGGGGGATCTGTGGACACGCCCCTTAGACAAGTAGCACACCAGATCCTCCTGTGGGCCCAAGGGAAACTGCTTCAATCAGGGCAGTTTTCATCCCAGGGTACCTAGGAAGTGGACATCCTGTCGAGGCAGCGGCCGAGGCCCGGGAAATGGAGACTCCACACCGAGGTGGCGGAGCTCCTGTGGTTATCTAACTCCTCCAGGACTGGACGCCATGGTATAGGAGTGGCCGAGGATACCCCTGTACACCTTTCTGAGAAAGGAAACTGTGGGCTTGGCTTCTGAGGGGGCCCAGCTCATAAGTTCAAGTCTCTCAACCGAGGTTGTTGAAACCATCCTCCACAAGGAAACTTTTCACTTCATGGTGCGGAAATCACCAGTGGGACCCAGTTAACTGCCCGGTGGGTGCAATGCTGGACTTCCTGCAAGAAAATGCTGGACTTCCTGCAAGAAAAGATTCTCTGCAGGGTTAGCCCCTCCACAATAAAGGTGTATGTGGCGGGCTTAGCTGCTTACCACACTCCTTTGGGTGGTGTATCTTTGGGGGGACACCCTCTAATTACTTGTTTCCTTCATGGCACTTTGAGATTTAGACCTGCGGTTTGCACCAGTGTGCCAGCATGGGACTTGGCCATTGTACTACAGGGCCTTTCTATGGCTCCATTTCAGCCGATTGAAGATGTTCCTGAGAAGTTTCTCACACTAAAAGCTATCTTTCTACTTGCTATTTCATCTCTAAAAACAATAGGAGACATTTAAGCATTGTCAGTGGCACCCTCATGCTTGGAGGCCGGGCTATATTCCTAAGGTTCCTACTAATACTGTAATACTGTAGTTATACTGCAGGCCTTTTGTCCTCCTCCCTTTCAGACGTCAGACCAGGGGCCCACTCGACTAGAAGTATAGCTGCTTCAAAAGCATTACTATTAGGGGCATCCCTGCAAGAAGTTTGTGATGGGGGTTGGTCCTCGCCACATACATTTGTGAGGTTCAACTAACTTGACCTCAGCTCTACATCGGGGGCACGGGTGCTCGATTTGTAGTGCACACTGTTCACACGGACGGGTATCTGGCTCCTATGGTGACGGGGGAATAGCGTTCCCACAGTGATGCAGCGCGAGTTCCCGAGATAGTTACGTATGTAACCTTAGTTCCCTGAATACTGATTCCATAGGTGCTTCACGACGCAATCACGCAGGGGCGTTCCCACAGTTCCCACAGTTCCCATTGACACTATTCAATGTTCTATTTATTAAAAAGTATTTTTACACGTTTACATTTATTTCTACATAATAACTAAAGGCAGTAACAATTCAAACAATATATATATTATTTGTGAACTAATGTTCAGCTTTTCTTTTTAATAGTTAACTTTTTTAGCAGTCATCAAGCTTGTGCATGTAGGCTACACTATACACAGACAAGACAATGTACCTTTATTTCCCTAAGCTGTTTTCTCACTAAAAACCCCACAGTCATCATGTTTTCAGCCCATTTCAAGTTTGATTTTGACGTAACATAAAGCGGTGATATCTAAATGGCTGTGTCGTTTACTTTTTCATTGGTCTTCCCATTAACGCCATCATTATCCTCAGGCCGATCTGTGAAAGCGCACATAAACAAGAGGCGGGATTTGATGATTATAACCAATCAAATCCACGCATAGTGCAAAGGAGCCATTGCCTCATCTCATGTGACTTTTCCCCATTCATTTCAATTATCCCACACAAAACTCACCACACACATTAGGGTGTCTGTTTTAAGTCAATGGGAACAGAGGAGGCATGCCTCCAGCTGAAGACACCTGCGGGTGTCACTGTTGGACAGCACACTTTATAAAAACGAGTGACAATTTTAATGTCACATTTTGTAATATTTGCTTTGTTTTATTTTTGTAATATCGATTATTTTGTCATCCAGTTTTTTTGAGGAGGCACTGCCTCCCTTGCCTCCTTGGAGGAAACGCCCCTGGTCAAAATGCTCTCATAACAATTCTCCACCAGATTTACTATGTTGTAAATCTGGTGGAACTGTACTCTGCGTCTGTTTAGATGATGCTATGGGAACGCTCCTGCGTGACTGCATCTGAAGCATGTGTTCGCCAAAATCCAATGTCATTGGTGCAACGTCACCCCATGACGTGTGACAGTGTACCGTGGAAGCTATAAAGGATACCCGGAACACAACAGTGTCAGCTTCTGTGTCTTCAGTACACGCTCTGTGTCAAACTGTCTTCGTCTATTTAATGTTTGTTTTCCCATAGACAAACCACTATTAGACAAATAATCAGTCTAGATTGTGTGTGTCTCCTTGCCCTCGCTACATCACGGGTGGAGATACATGCTGTGTGTGGTCTGCTTGGGAGCAGAGCATGCACAGTCAGTTCTCGTGGTAAAGGAGCTGGCTGTGTTCATTCATGAAATGTCCCGACATGTACAGGTGTGCACTATTGGGTGTTTTAGCTCTGCTTCTGTTGATTTTTCTTCTTGAGGGAAGAAAGTCTAATGTAATAAAGAATTATGTCGCTCGCTTCTCGCATTTGCTGAGGAAACACGTAGATTATGGGTCCACCATTATAATATGGCGGAAGTAACTTTAAGCAGACAGGCAAACTCTTTTAGACAAAAGTCCTGATGCCTTAGGGCTTAGGACTTTGAGGGTGGGCCCCTCCAAGGAGAATTAGGCCCACACTAGATCTAAGTGTGCACGCAGGACCCACGCAGGCCCACACTAGATCTAAGTGTTTCCAGCAAGCGCTTTGCCCTGTGTCCGCTCAGGAACGCTGTGGCACTGGGAGGCTGGGAGCTTATCAGTATTGGGTTCTTCCTTTCATCCTAGCCTTTTCACTGAACTCCAAGAATAGTGTGACTTTCCTAGGGGTGGTATGGGATTCGACTATGATGCAGGCATGTTTGTCTCCTGCTAGTATTCAGTTGATTCTCTCTGCCATAGGCAAGATCAGGCTAAGCCAGGCTAAGCCAAGCTGTCACTGTGAAACAATTCCAGAGACTGTTGGGATTCATGGAAGCTGCTTCCAGCATGATTACTTTTGGTCTTCAGGACATGAGGCCATTGTAGTGGTGGCTTAACACCAAGGGGTAACCCATTTTGCATCATCAGAGTTATGCGCAGGTGTATTTGTACCCTAGTGATGTGGAAAAAGCCTTGGTTCTTGTCCCAGGGACCTATGTTGGGGTCCTCTTGTTGTCACAAGACACCAACAACAGACATGGCCCTCACAGGCTGGGGTGCAGTCCTAGATGCCCGCTCAACTTGGGGTCTATGGAGAGTTTATCATCTCTCGTAGCACATTAATTTCCTGGAGATGATAGCTGTATTTCTAGCTATGAGGTACTTCTTTCCAGCCCTCAAAAGGCTATCATGTTCTTGTCCATTCAGACAACTCATCGGTAGTCTAATACATAAATCATTAGGGGGGTCTGCAGTCGCACCCTCTTTGCATACTGGCACTTTAGATCCAGATGGGCTCAGGGCAAGCTGCTCTCCCTGACAGCAGTCTACATCCCTGGGTACCTGAATCAGGGAGAAGACATCCTGTTGAGGCAGAGGCTGAGGCCCAGAGAATGGAGACTCCACCCTGAAACAGTATAGTTCAATTGGAGGAAGTTCGGCCACTTGTTCGCATTCAAGGAGACAATGCGCTGTCCGCTTTGGTTTTCCCTCACGCATCCAGCTCCACTCACCTGTTGTCTCACCTGGACGGCTCACCTTAGGAGATTCCTGTCAGGAGGAACCTTTAGTCACAGGCCAGGGGCAAACTCAAAATATCAACTTTTGGCTGGAGATGTGGAAGTTGGGGGTTTGAGGGGGATCAATTCATGACCCTGGTCTCTCAACTAAGGTTGTTAAAACCATCTTAAACTCTGGAGCTCCCTTCACAAGGAACCTGCACATCTTAAAGTGGAGAGTCTTCACTTTATGGTGCAGAGAATGCCAGTTGGAATCAGTTAACTGCCCGGTTGGTCCAGGGCCGGACTTCCTTCAGGATAGTTTTTCTGCTGTTTCATCCCCCTCCATACTGAAGGTTTACATCGTGGTCATAGTTGCTTACCACACACTTTTAGGTGATGGGTCTTGGGGAGACACCATCTGGTATCTCGTTTCCTTCGTGGCACTTTGAGGTTTATCCTCCTCCATTTGTGTCATTGGACCAAGAGAAGCTAAACTTAATTTGTCCAGTAAGGGCTCTTGAGTGTTACATTGACTGGACTGCTCAGTGGTGTAAGACTGGCCAGCTGCTGGTATGCACCCAGGCAGGGTTCCACGGCTAACAAGCAGAAAATTAAGTAAATGGATTGTTGACGCTCTCTTTATGGCCTTTAAGGCAAGTGATCTTACTTTGCCTCTGACTGTGAAGGCCCACTCTACTAGAAGTATGGCGGCATCTAAGGCTTTTTTTGTTTCCTTCAAGAGGTGTGTGATGCAGTGAGCTGGGCTCGGCATCAAAATCAACACAGCCTAGAGTTTCCTCGAAAGGGAACATCTCAGGTTATGACTGTAGCCATGGTTCCATGACCATGCCTTACCATTCTTTCGGCATGCCTGTGAGTGACTTCAGCCGATCAGAAGTTGACGCTGTTGTGTTCCGGGTATCCTTTATAGCTTCCGCAGTAGGCTGTGCACCCATAGCATCATCAAAACAGTCGCAGTTGTCCGTTCCCTTCTCAGGGAACCATGGCTACAGTCGTAACCTGAAAGGTTTATGATGCTGCTACATTGCTGGTATCGTGTATAAACTAAATACATACTGTAGTGCAATTTACTGTATTGACTATACACTTGTGGTGTACTTCAAATCTTAAAAGTATTTTTAGAGAAAACTGTATTTGCAGACAATATAACATTAATGTAATAAATGGCCACTTAATGTAGTTAAGAAGCATATACTTTCATGACTGTTTCTCATCTTATGTGCACTTTTAAAAAGTTCACTTTGTAATGATGTCAAATTAAAAGTTTTACTTTAATTAGTACATTTACATTTTAAATCATTGCATTTTAATAATCTTTTGTCATGCTTTATAGAAGTGCACTTATTTTGATGTGTTGACTAACATACTAAAGCACATGTAAAGTTCTAGTGTATTATTCAGTTTGACATTTAAACGTAATATATTTTAAATAAGTTTCATCTTCATTACAAATGTGGAATTACAAATATATCTAGTTTCAACAGAAATTACATTGAAGTATATTTTAGTTTACCATAAATGTTTGTCAGTAAATTTTGGCAGTACACTTTAACCATATTCCAAAGACAAAATAAGTAATTATAAAATTACATATACTTAAATCTTACTTAAGTGTGTCAAAAAAAAAAAACTGGGTTAAAAGTATGCTGAAGTACACTTTTTTGATACTGAATTAAACATGGTTATTCAACTTGTTTAATCCAGTTTTATGTAAAAAAATGTAATTAGTAAAGTAATGGAACAGGAATGAGATAAATTCATGGTAGATACACGTTACACAAGTTACATTGCATTGTGGGGTACAATATCACGCACATTGTGCTCTTGCATATTGACATTTTATCAAATGTAGAGAAAATTCACAAACATTCCGAATATACCCGCAATCACTTTATAGACTGAAGAAAGAAAAATAATTTCAATGTTATTATTCACTTAAGCCTGAAGTTTGTGTTTCTGTTTTGACAGAGAATAAGCTGGGAACTTCTTTAACTATGAGAGGCGGTAATAGCCAGGCAGTAGGAGGGCACCCCATGATCCGATTTTAATTGGTTGTACACGTTTCCGCTGTAACGGCTCCTTTAGCTCTTGAATTACAGTAAAAACAGGAAACATGTGGGGCAGTGGAGAGAGCGGGGGCGCATCAGCAATCGTTAAAATCTCTTCACCATGAAGGGAAGTTGCATGTTATTAGATTGTAAGGCTGTAGGGAGGAAAAGACCATTTGACTGCGCTGCAGGGGTGAAGCATTTGGGTCTGCTGGGGGTATGTATGTGGCTGCTCCAGCCTGAGAAGAAACGGCAGGAGACGGCTTAACAGGTCATCAATGCTCACCTGCTGCACAGGTGGCCTACAGACTGTTAATGAGGCTTTTTGTTTTACTCAGGCCCCTGAGAGAGAGGAAGAGAATGAAAAAGCAAGAAATAAAAGATCCATCACAAATACACAGTCATCTAGACTCACTCAGAAAATGAACACTGCAAGCTAATGAATTTCACCTCCAAGATTGTGCTGATGGATTTGAAGGGGTGAAAACGCTCTATTGCTCTCTCTGAAATCACATTAGTCTCTTTTGTTTTTCTGTCTGGAGCTCCTAAAACGATCTTCGAAGTTTATGAGGTTTTGGAAAGCAACAGAATGAATTATGCAAAGATATGCAGGCCGAGGAGCGATAATGATGCCATATGCCGCTCTCTCTCACTCTGTTTTTCACTTGCATTCTTTCCATTTCTTCTAAATATACCAAGGACTTGAACTGGACAAAAAATGTAATTAGACTGACGTAGCTGATGTACATTTACAAACAATGCACATACAAACTCATAGGTGAACAAAAGTTAATTTTTTTCCAAAAGCATTCAGAGTATTTGGTTATACATTCTTGTTTACAATACTTAGGACTAGATTTACTAAACAGCGCAAATAAGCGTAATTCCAAAAAGCGCAGATGGGAGTGGAAAGTTCTGCGTGTGATCTACTGACGACATGCAAATTAAAGAACACAGACGGATCATTTCCATAATGACAAACGCAATCTACCAAGAGCAACGCAAATTAGCATCTGGTTTAAGACTTGCTTTTTTGGGTGGTAAATAATGGCGCAAATACCAGTAAATTGACTAGTGCAAACCTTAGTAAATCACCTTGCATGACTCATTTAAATACTCTCCTCCCATAAGTTTTGTGTCTGAAAGGGAAACTTCTACAAATGCATATGCAATAATGTCAGCTGCAAAAATAACCCTGTCCATGCCTTTTCAGTGCTAATTCAGTGCTAATTCTTCACTGTGTGTCTTTAGTAAATCCTAGTTTTTTAATGGCAAAAAAGAGTTTGCATTGGCACAAACTGTTAGTAAATCTGGCCCATAATGTCCTCACCTGTTTTTTTTTATCTCAGTACAATATTTTCAGTGATCACAATACAGAAAGCTAAAATTGATAAGATAATGGTATGGCATTTAAATATTAATTTATACTTCATATAAATATAAGAAAATGTTTGTTTCCGATAGATTAATCTGTCATTGTGCAGGTGAGGCAAAGCGATCATTTTGGACCTGCTGTCCATAGTGAAAAGGAAGCACTGTACATACTTATAAATCAATATCAAATAACACACTAGAGTTAACCCTTAAATAAAAAATAAAAAAATGATAAAAGAATGCCTGTTTTTCCAATAATTTTTTGTAAAAATTGTATAGGGTCGCTAACGACCAGAGGTATGTAAGAATATTTTTTTCTGCACAACAATAGTTGAATCTTTAATGACAGAAAGTGCAATTCACCTTTATTCCACAAGGTGGCGATGTCTGATACACAATGATGAAGTGACGTTTCACTCATAGTTACTGCAGGCAGAAAAACAACAGAATAGTAAGTATAATCTGCACAACTTGAAATGGCTCAGCGATTTACTGCAGAGCAACTACTGAACACAATCAGATATTAGTGTCACTGTCATTTGATGGTGGATCTCATGAAGAAGCTGTAAGTGATCAAAAAAGTATATATTGAAGATGCTGAAAATTATAGTTTTGAGAATATGTTTGAGATGGCGAATATGAGATGCTGAATGTACTGGGAAATGAGCTCTGACGAGGACAGTGATGATGGTATAAAATCTGCTCAGACTGAACCCTTCCAAGCTCCAAAAGGTAGAAAAAAAAAAGTTTTATTTTTCTGTAATTGTTACTCTAATTTCAGGAGAGTTTTATATTATCGCGACAGGTACAGATCCATCCGTGTTAGATATAGATCCGGGTCGCTAAAGACCCAAATATGTAATAATGATTGGCAAAACATTCATGCATTTAAGTTAAAATAGGTTAAAATAATAATAACGTACTTAACATGTGTTTTAGTGTGCTAGTTAACACATCAAAATAAGCATACTTCCTTAAAGCATAAATCATAATGATTTAAAATGCACTTTAAAGTAAAACTTTTAATTTGACACTACAAAGTGCCTTAAAAATTTACTTAAGTGTGTTGAGAAACATAGTAATGAAAATGTACTCTCTTTAACTACACTTATGTGGCCTTTTATTAATATTAGCCTATATTATCTGCAAGTATATATATCTATATCTATATCTATATATATATATATATATATATATATATATATACACTTTTAAGATTTGAAGTACACTACAAGTGCAGATTCAATACAATTAAGCACATTTCTTTTTCACAAAGGCTTTATAATAATATCACCTCTCTCCTCTGAAATCACCTGTCTGGTTTAGCTCTGAAAGGCTCTAGTGTGTCATGTCAGATTTGCTGTGTGGATGTGAAGGGCTAATGTTGTGGTCATAAGGTGACGACCTTGTCATGACCTCTGGAGGCCCGTCTCAATGAAATCTCTCAGGACAACTTAATATGACTGAAAGCTGCTTCGCTGACAGGACAGAAACAGGGCAGAGACTGCTGCAGACACTCAGCACTTTCCATTCAGAATATCATTGTGTGTGTTTTTCTTAGTAGGCAAGCAGCAGCATTATTACTATTGTACACTATTTTGAAACTAAGTATTAAAGGTGCACTGTGTCATTTTTAGCGGCATTTAGCGGTGAGGTTGCGAATTGCAACCGTCCACCATTCACCCCTCCCTTTCGAAGCACATAGAGAAGCTATGGTGGCCAACACAGGACAAAGATGTTGTTTGAGACAGCAGAGAGTAGCTAGCGCTCTGTAGAGCAGTTTGTCCATTTAGGGCTACTGTAGAAACATGACAGTGCAAAATGCTGACTTCACTGAAAGGGGACCCGCGGTGTATGTAGATAAAAAACATAATGGTTAATTATACAAGTTCTTTATACACTTTATATATTATATTGCATTTCTGTCAATAGATCCTCATAAATACTACACACTGCACCTTTAAAGGGATAGTTCACCCAAAAATTAAATGAAAATTACCCCATGATTTACTCACCCTCAAGCCATCCTAGGTATATATGACATTTTTCTTTCAGACAAATACAATCGGGGTTATATTAAAAGCTTTAGAGCATTTATGTATGTATGTATGTTATGTTATGTTTGTTTTATTATTATTTGGGCCAGTAAGCAACACCTTAGAAACTACTGGGAACTACAATTAACACGCACCCTAAGATTGTGGTGGAGGGACTCATTTTTTTCAGGAAAAAAAAAAAAAAAAATCTAATTTGTCTGTATTTGTTGCATTATGGGAGAACATGAACATTGTGAGAACATCTGCATGTGTTTGTGTGTGTGTGGTAACTAGTATTTTAGCTGAAGGTAGACTGAGGTAAACACATGCCATGATTAAATTTGAATGAAGCTTCTGTTTGCACATGGACCCAGATGTTGACCCCCCTGCGCTCGCTCTCTCTCTCTCTCTCTCTCTTCCTCTCTCTCTCTCTCTCTCTTCCTCTCCCTCTCTCGCTCCCTCTCCCTCTCTCCGTTTTGCAGTTTCAGTTTACGTTATGGTTTATTTGCAAATAAAATCTTTTTTATTGCATAAGTGTTTGTAGCTTAGCTGCAGACAATGAAAAATAAATTAAAATAAGAATATAGACAAATAAAAAAAATAAAGCAAAGTAAATAAATTAAGAAGTAGCACACAATAATTCAGCTAAATAAGAAATAAAATAAATAAATGCTTCTAGCTCTTGTTTGCCCAGTGGTGGGTCAGATGATGGATGATCTTTCAGCAGTATTTCTTGTAATCAATGCGCACTCGCTGTCTGAGTGCTACGTAATGACAGACAGACTCACACACACACACACACACACACAATCATCATATGCAGCTCCTGGAATGCATTAGAGACATTAACCTTGACCCCTGTGTAAGTGGAGAGGTCGACAAGTCTTGACAGGAGAATAAGATAATTAGCATTGAGAGCTCTAACCTACTTTGCACAGGCAAAAACCTGTGTGTAAATTACATGTCTCAAAACCCTCAGCATTGTGTTTTATTTCAAAATACACGAGCTGTGACTCTTTCAGAACCAAATTAGGAGTTTTGCTTTTGGGCGAAAAAGTTCCCTACGCAAATTTGTCGCATTCATCAACAGAAAGCTGCTTGGTTTGAAAGTGACTTCTGGGTAAGCTGTGATTCACTACACTACTGACAATGGACCTTTTTTGCCCTTAAATCTTGGTGGAATTTTGCCACACCTTTAGCATGTGAATGGTTTATGATACTTTTTTGATGTGTCTGGAGGTAAGAAGTCTATGTTTCCCCAGTAGTTCATGCTGTTCTGTTTCAGCTGAGGCCAGATCAATGCTACTCAGCAGCACTTTAGAGAAATACAGCCCTGCTAACATCACCGGGCCAAAGGAGAGATTGATCATGGCCATTTATCTAAGCGGAGGCGTGCCGTCCCACCGGGCTTCACGTTTAACATCCTCTGTGCTGGTTTAAACTGGCAGGTTGCCATGGCAGCTAATGAGGAGCCGACTGACGGAGTGGAACAGTCGTCACCGCAGATTCTGTACCAGGGTAAGATAAAGCTAATGATGTTAGCATCGAAACGCAGGACTGAGACCACTCCATCAAACAGACATCTCAAACTCTCTCTCGCTCTCTCTAATCTAGAATGAGAAATGAAAACATCTTTATGTGGTTTATTCCCATATGCCCCACTCAAACCTGATGCTGTGCTGCACACTTCACTCTTCTCCAAGTATGGGGCAATGTTATTTTACAAAACAATTACTGCCTATCTTTTTCCATATTTAGCAACAAAAACTATTTTGGTAGATTAGAATGTTTGTTACAAACAGGCTTGACACGGAGAACAGATGGTGGGTGTCCTCTTCCTTGTGGTGCTGGTCTGTCAGGATGAGAGGCATGGAAAGGGTAAAGCAGGTTCGGATCTAGAATGTTGTTTCTGGGTACCCATGAGCGTTCTTCGGGACCATAGCCCTCCCAGTCCACCTGATATTCTAGCAGACCACCACGACGCCAGGAGTCCAGGATCTCCTTAACTTCGTAGGCTGCACCGTCCTCCAGGATGATTGGAAGGGAGGGTTCCGAGATATCGCCAGGCTCTGTGGAGACATGAACAGAAGGATTGTGAGGTTTCAGGAGTGACACATGGAATGTGGGATGAATACGATACTGAGGGGGGAGCTGGAGCTTGTATGTGACCGGGTTGATCTTTTGAATGATGGGGAAGGGGCCAATGAACCTGGGATTCAACTTCCGGCATGGCAGGCGCAGTCATTCTGCAGCTGCGAAGAGCCCGTTGGAGTTGATGGTGGGCTGAGTCCCAGACCCTCTCACTCTCCCGGAACCAGTAGTCTACTGCAGGGACGTCAGAGGGATCCACTGACCAGGGGAATAAAGGGGGTTGGTAGCCGAGTATACACTGAAAGGCGGTGAGTCCGGTGGAAGGTTGACGTAGTGAACTGCTTCCAGGAGTTCTGGTGGCCGTGACAGAAGGTACGGAGGAAGCGGCCGATCTCCTAGATCTTGCTTTCTGTCTGCCCGTTCGACTGGGGATGGTACCCAGAGGAGAGGCTAATGGTCACACCTAGGAGGGTGAAGAAAGCTTTCCATACTCTTGAGATGAACTGAGGACCTCTGTCAGAGATGATGTCTTCTAGAATGCCGTAATAACGGAATATATGGTTAAACATATATTAGGACTACCGCTAGGACGCAGGTACAATTGTCGGAGACAGGGAGGTCGGAGATGAAATCCACTCCTAGGTGTGACCAGGGACGGTTAGGAACGGGCAGAGGATGGAGCTTGCGGCGGGAAGATGACGAGGGCTCTTGGAAATGGCACATTCCTGGCATCCCTGCACGTACCTTCTTACGTCAGATGCCATTGGGCAACCAGAAGCGCTGTTTAAGCAGCGAGAGGGTTTCATTGACCCCGGGGTGGCCAGTGACCAGAGAGGTGTGGGAGGAGTGGAGTGCGCTGGGTCCAAGTGATGTACTGCAAGCCTGGTGGACAGCCCGGCGGAGCGTTGGTGGAGGCATTGGAGGAGTGCAGAGTCTCTTTCGGACCAGACGATTGGGCTAACGAACAGTTTACCAGGCAAGATGGGCTCGGATTCCTCTATCCTTTCTTCGAGACTGAAAATGCGGGAAAGAGCATCCGCCTTGATGTTCTTGGGACCTGGTTGATAGGAAATTGTGAAATTGAACCTAGTGAAGAATAATGCCCATCGAGCCTGGCAGGGATTCAATCTTTTAGCATCTCGAAGATATTCTAGGTTCTTGTGGTCCGTTAGGACGAGGAAGGGATGTTGAGCACCCTCTAACCAATGCTTCGACTCTTCAAGGGCTAGCTTAATAGCCAGGAGCTCCCTGTTCCCTATGTCGTAGTTGACCTCCGCCGGGCTGAGCTTGTGGGAGAAGGCACATGGGTGGAGTCTACTGGGGTTCCCCTGCTGTTGGGACAAGACCGCTCCCACTCCGGTGGTCAAGGCGTCCACCTCCATGACGAAGGGCAGATCCAGATTGGGATGGACAAGGAGGGGAGCGGTGGTGAAGGCAGTCTTGAGGGCCTCAAAAGCTTCCGTGGCAGCTGGTGACCAGTAAAGAGACTTGGGCTTGTGACGTAGGAGAGTTGTGAGTGGGCTGGAGAGGGAACTGTAACCTCAGATGAACCAGCGATAGAAGTTGGCGGAGCCTAAAAACCTTTGGAGCTCTTTGATGGAAATGGGAATGGGCCAGGACCAGATGGCGTCCACCTTCCCCTCGTCCATCCGGATGCCACTGCGGTCGATGTTGTATCCAAGGAACTGCACTGAGGACTGATGGAAGGAACATTTCTCACCTTTCAGGAACAGATGGAACTTCCTCAGGCATTTCAGGACCTCCGCAACGTGGTGGCAATGTTCAGCCAGGCTCCGGGAGTAGATCAGGATGTCATCTATGTAGACTAGCACGAATCTGTGAAGACACTCCCAGAGCACCTCATGGATGAAGTCCTGGAACACGGAGGGGGCGGTGGCCAATCCATATGGCATTACAAGGTACTCATAGTGGCCAGTAGGGGTCACAAAGGCGGTCTTCCATTTGTCCCCCTTACATATCCGGATGAGGTTATACGAGCTGCGGAGGTCCAACTTGGTGAACACAGTGGCACCACGGAGATGTTCCAGCACAGCGGGGACGAGAGGAAGGGGATATCTGAACTTGGCGGTGATTTTATTCAGAGAACGGTAATCGATGCAGGGCCTCCTTGATGTAATCCTCCATGGCCTTCTCCTCCGGAAGTGACAGAGGGTAGATCTTAACGTGGGGCACTGGCTCACCCAGAAGGAGGTCGATGGCACAGTCCCATGGCCGGTGTGGAGGCAGCTTGGAGGCTCGTTTGGGGCAGAATACGTCGCTGAAGGGGGCGTAGCACGGAGGAACCTCCACGGAGCATTTTTCTACAGGACTTTCGATGGAGGTGGTATAGACAGACAGGTCTTGGGAACACTTAGGAACAGGAAGAGCAGAGAAACAATGCGGAAAACAACTATAGCCCCACTTCAGGACCTCGCCGGTCTTCCACGAGATGATGGGATTGTGCTGCTCCAACCATGGGCGCCCTAAGATGATGTCAGCGGTGGATTCCTCCAGAACCAGCAGATGTTGATGTTCCACATGCAGGAGACCTACTTGAATCTGGACAGGACCCACCGAGGAGCAGACTTGACGATGACTTAGAGGTTTCCCAGTTATGGAGTGGATTTGGTAGATCGACGGAGTGGCTGACGTCCGGAGCTTGAGCTGGCAGCAGAGGGTGCCCGAGATGAAATTACCGGCTGACCCAGAGTCGAGGAGGGCATTGACTGGAAGAGAAACACCGGCAGCAGTAAGGTTTATTATTGTGGTGAGTGGTTGCATTTTCTTCAGAGAAGGGATGATGGCACTCACCATAGGACGAGGTGGACGAATGGGGCATTCAGTAATGAAATGCCCTGCAGATCCACAATATAATACAATAAATTCAGGGTCAGCCGCCTCTGCCACTCAGCCAACGTTAACCGAGAATTCTCCACTTGCCTTGGTTCGTGGGCTGGTTCTGGAGGGCTGACAGGCTCTGGTCGGTGGAGGACAGGAGAAGGTATCAGCTGGCCCTGGTGTTCATCGAGACACGACTGCATACGAGTGCTGAAACAGATGGACAGCTGGATAAAATGTTCAAGGCCAATGGTATCCTCGTATGCAGCGAGATGCAACCGCACTCGAGGATCCAAACCCTGACGGTAAGTCGTCAGCAGGGACCGTTCATTCCATCCACGGGCAGCAGCGAGGGTTCTAAACTGAAGGGCATACTCGGAAATAAGTCTGTTAATTTCCTTGTTTAAGGTGGTATAGTTGCTCACAGATCGCTGAATCCCAGGTTGGTTTTCCGAAAACCTCCTTGAAGTGGTTAGTGAAACTGGAGAGAGACTGAGTGATCAGGTTGCCCTGGGACCAGAGAGTTTCGGCCCAACGAAGTGCATCGACAAGCTCTTGAAAGGGATCCGGAGTGCTCATCTGGGGCTCTGCGGTGTTGGTCCAGTCTTCTGTTACAAACAGGCTTGACACGGAGAACAGATGGTAAGTGAACAGATTATTTTATTGAGCAACCAGAAATGAGCAGGGCAGGCAAGTGAATATAAGATGTTAGCAGATGAATGTAGCAGATAACTGGATGATACTGTACTGTTGTATGCAGATGGCGCTGGAAACTCAACCGGAGGAGACACAGTGGAAACAGCAGACACAGGAGACACAGAAACTTGGAGACAGGACACGGAGAACACTGGAGACTTCGAGGAACGAAGAGAATGCAGGCAGGCAGGCAGGCAGGCAGGCAGGCAGGCAGGCAGGCAGGCAGGCAGGCAGGCAGGCAGGCAGGCAGGCAGGCAGGCAGGCAGGCAGGCAGGCAGGCAGGCAGGCAGGCAGGCAGGCAGGCATCACAGGGGAGTCCTTGAGGTAAGCATAAGCTGTGCTATGTAAGAACGAGACCGGACTGTGACTGAGTGAATGCATGGGGCTTAAGTGCTGGTGGTGATTACTGGTGATGATGACGTGCAGGTGTGTGTGATCAGTATTCTGGTGATGCAGTGTGCTGTGGTTGGGAGAGGGTGGAGCCTGGCGTGCTTGTAACAATGTTAACAAATAGTTTTTTTTTTTGCTTTGTTTTTTAAAATCAGCATGATTCAAACTAGTGATGTCAAAATTAGCACGTTAACACATACAATGTTTTTTTTATTTTTATATTCAACGCAGCATCCGTTTTTTCTGTCATCCTTTTCTGTTACATTATATGATCACGCTCTTATTCATGCAAATGCTTTTAAACCATTCAAGCACGACAAAACAAAAGAGAACACACTGTCCTGAAAGACACGGCGCAGTGCGGCAGTATCGCACGCGCAGACAACGCGCCGGAATCAAGTTCTCTTTCACGCTTAAATGAACAATAACACACAGATTTATGTCAAATTGCCCATTTTGTCGAGTATCCCCATAAGAGGAGTCTTAAAATGAATTAAATAATGCCTTAAATGAAATTAAAGAGTTGACAGCGCATCAGATCCGTGTCATGTTCGCCAGCGGCAGATCTTAAAGTGACAGCTGCCTTATAACCAGTTGCTGTGAAGTCTGTCATTAATGTTAATCCAAGAACAAAGGTAACAGAGAAGTTTGTAGCTTTAATAAGGATTAATCTATATTTCATTTATTATTTATGCAGTGCAGACTGCTTGATAACTTTATTCAATTTCTGTATATATCCTACCTGTTAGATGGGTAGGAAGGCCACAGGTAAATATGACATTTGTTATAATTATGTGAAGATTCATTTAAGTTCACTTAAGTTCAGGTTAAGTTCTTACGTTTTTTTAAAGCCTAATAGCTTTCAATTATACTGTAATGTTGAATGTTTATCATTAATGTTATTAAAAAAAAAAAAAAAAATTCATACAGACATCTATACCAGTGTTAATATCAGTCATACTGGCCTTCATTAATAAAAAAAAATACCATTACAACAAATATTTAATAAAAAATTCTGTTGTTTCTACATTAATTTGGAGAGTAACTGAAATTAATACAATATAAAAATATTAAAAACTCTGATGTTTTTAATCGCGATTATTTACAGAAAAAAATGTGCGATTAATTCGTTATTTTTGTAATCGATTGACAAAACAAATGTATACATTTAAACATTAAAATATACAGTATAAAACAAATATTAAATATTAATTTGCTATTTATAAATAAAATCGTTGAAATAGATATAACAGTTAAATCTAAATTTGAATTCATTAAATAGCTAAGTTTCTAAATCTAAATGTTGAAACTGGAGCTAAAAAATTGGTACATGCTAATTTAATCTAGCAAATGTGGGTGGTTTTATTGTTAAACCTAATAATTGGGTTGTTTGTTGTATCACTTTATGTTACATTTGGTGCTCAACACTCCAGGTACTTTGTGGTGTTAAATGAATGTTATTAATAACCTTGATGGGTATCTTCACAATATTGGGTGTGTCTGTTCTGGTCATTAATTAATGGGACACTTTATGTAGGACTAGTAGCTTTTAGCTATTATCTGTATTATTTATATAATGAGCCACATTAAGCCTGTATTGTCCAGCTCCAATCAGAAGAGTGATAAAAGCAGCAATGATTGCAATTATTTTACCCACTTGTGATTACCTGTTTTGAGAGCTTTTATGTTCTGTTTCATTTGCAATGTAAAAATTTTTTGTGAACATCTGAACATCTTTGCTTTGTTCGCAATGCTCCAGATACAAATTAAACAAAGCCTATATTAAATTACCTATGCTAATTTGTAAATGTAACATTGACTGGACAGATTTTAATGCAATATGCTACACAGATATTAGACATCTTTATTTAATAAACAACAAGCATAAATAAAACAATTAATTTTCCTAAATTGCCAGAAGTATAAGTTTACTCAGAGAAAAATGTATTGTTTTAATTTTGCTAATGCTTTTTCTTCCAAGCTAAATTACTAAGCAAGACTTTTACATTTCCTCAAGGGAGGGCAAGCAATACATGCTGCCTCAATGCTATATAAGGTGTTATGCGGTTGCTAAGGTGTGAACTTATTTTTAGCTAATACTAAAGCTAACAGTGCTAGGGTGTTTATTGGTGTTTGTTAGTGTGTTGTAATAGAGAAAGTTATTCTATTATAGATCAATTGTTTTGTAAATCTAACCAAGATGAGACATTTAACAAAAGTAAAGTGAAGACAAATTACCAGTATGTTTCTTAATAGTGTGGTTGTTGTTGTGATGGAAGATGAAGCTAAAGTAAGGAGGTAAGAATTATATACAGTATATACTCAGAATTCTGAGTTTATAAATTTATGCATCCCCCGGTTTAAATTTAAACCTGAAAGCAAATTGCACTGACTTATCCTTAAATATGTCACTGCAATTGCTTTGTCTTGGATGCACATCAGTATTTTTTTCTAAGGTTATAAGGTTTATAAAAGCTACTTAAATGTCCTGATTGAACTAAGCCCTAATCCTGGCTTAATCTAAGCCCTGTTTGTGAAACCAGGCCTATGCTTAGTATTAATGCTACATACAGTATTAATGCGTCTGACAGGATGATCCATCTTGCAGCACAAAGCACTGTATGACAAACAACTTTGAATGACAAACTGTATGACAAACAAAATTGGTGGTCTTCTTTTTAATATGTGGCTCAAGTATCGCTAGCAAAGCATCAAACTGAGTCACTGACATCCTGAAGTAAACTTTAAATCACTCAACCCTGCAGCTCCTTGATGAGGTGGAACTCTCATTCCTCTCTACACACTTCTTTTGTAAAGAAGAGAGAGGACAACAAAATCACCCTCACGTGTTTTTTCCGCAACGGATTAATTAAGTGTGCTCAGTGTGCAAGGTTCCTGTGAGTGGCAAATTTTTAGGGTGACGAATTCGAAAAAATGCATATGAAAATTTCGGACTCAATGTGCAAGGACCTTCCTTCTGCTCTGCTTCCTCCTGTCTCCACCCTGGCTCCTCCCGCCTTCATCTCCTCCCTGGTCATAGTCTCCTTGGTGTCTTCCTGTCTTCCTGGGGACACAAAATTTTCAAATAAATATCAACTACATTACTTGAATATATATGATAATTGAAATGAGCTAAATCACCGTTTTCTCCAGAGCGGCTGTACAGCCGAATCAAATTCTGTTCATTATTTTCCTGTTTAACAATGTGAAGCTGCTTTGAAACAATCTGCATTGTAAAAAGCGCTATATAAATAAAGTTGACTTGACTTGACTCCCTCCCTCCTTCCTCGGTCTGGACTATATGTTTTACAGCATGAGGATGCGCTTTCTGGGGAGGTGGTGTTATGTCACGGTCATGTTTAGTTTCTGTCTTATTTAGTTTCCAGTCTTAGTTTTCATTGTCACCATTTGCCTGAGTTCTCATTCATTCGTTGTCATGGTTTCTGATTATTTCCCTTGTTCCGTTAATTATCTTCCTCAGTGTATTTAAGCCCCCAGTTCTCCTCTGTTCATGGTCTTGTGTTAACGTTACATTGCTCTTTATTAAATATATTGTTTATTCTGCTTCACACATCATCCTTTGGATTTTACTACATGGCAACTTGTGACAAATATCAGCCTAAATCCTTATCAGTTCTTGCCATAAATAGGAGTTAGGGTCTATTGAAGGCTCACTATAGATAGCTGGCTCTGAATGTGTGCAAGTGACTTAATTCAAACAACCTCATAAAGATAATGAAATCACCTGTGCTGACCTGCATCTATAGATAAATCAGCAGTAATTGGAAAGGAACTTCAGTCACAGATGATCAGGAATGACCAGATTAAAGAGACCTTGTTTGCCATTGTGTATTATGTTGTATTTATTTAGAGGCCTTTGTGTAACATGCTCTGTTGACACCGCTGTGTTCTGTCAGTGCTTCACAGCATGCATACAGATAAGAGTCCGGCTTTGTTATTGTTCTATTGTTCCCGCAAAAGCGGTTAAAGTCATGATGTCTTTGATAAAACTTCAAAGAAGACATCATACCCATCAAAGAGAGTGGTATGATCTGCCCTGACCTCCTCTCCATGTGATCTGACCTCACAGAAGACAAAATCCCACCTCCAGACGGGGGGGCACTGTTGTGCCTGGCATTTCCTGAACCCTCTCTGTCACCAGAAAAAATGTGAAAATGGTAGTTAAATGTCAGATCTTTTTCTAGAGGAGAAAAGGCTACATTTTGCTTCATCACTGAAGTAGGCCATGGCTTGGATGAGGGCACGGATCTCGTTCTGAATGTCACTGTCTACAGCTTTAATCTTCCTGGGAAGGAAGGGTACAGCGACCAGACAGACTTCATAGTCTGTTTTTATCTATCAAAATACACCTCCACAAATGCATGAAGGAAATTAACTTTGTGGCTGGTGGGCAAATAAGTTATTTACCAACTTTAAAAAAAAAAAAAAAATTTCAAATCAAGCATACAAATATCTCGGTAGATGTGTAGACATGGACATGTACAAGGTATAAAATCCTGATATCTGTAATTAACTGTGTTTATCACATTTGAGTAAAATAGAACAAAGTGAAAAAGAACCAGTTCTCTTTGCATTCTCACTGTCTTGTAAGTGAATCTGGATCAATCATTGATTGTGGGTCTCAATTCGCTTTACTTTCACACTATTGGTTTTTGGAAGGCAGTTCATGCTGCTAAAATAGGTTTCCTATCCTAATTTATTTTGAAATGTTGAGAATTCCATGTGAACCCGCTCATGATCATACAAACTCCATATAAAATAAATGCATAAAATACATACAAATATAATGGTGGTTGATAAAAATTTGATACATTTATAATTAATTTTTAATGGCATCCCGACCTGTGCACAGAATATGCACAATGTGTACTGCAGCAACAATATCATATAAATATACACAATGTCAAAATATTAAACGATTTGTTAACATACTGTACAACGCACAGATCCTATCACTCTGGTGTTGTTCATTGGATGGTTTCTCAGATTGTATTTTGCTGTAATTTGTCTTTGTCTGACTCCAATGAAATGGTCTGCTGATTCATATTCCTGGTATTTCATGGTCCTGGAGCATTTTAATAATTTTTTTCTATTGGCTTAATTTTTCCAATGTGTTCATTTGATCATCTGAGTGACGTTAATGCTAGATTCATCAGGAGACTGGTTTGCGTTTTAAACAGATTTAGTGAGTTTTATAACTAGCTGAGTTAGGCTTCTTGGTTACACTTTATTTTAAGGTGTCTTTGTTACACTAATTATACATTTAAGTACTGAGTAATATTAAGTAACTACATTACCTACTATAGGGTTAGGATTAAGATTTGGTTTGGTTTAGGGTTAGTTGCATGTAGTTACGCATAATAGTTATTACTATAGTAGCTACATAACATGTGTAACAATGACACTGTAAAATAAAGTGTTACCGGCTTCTACGATTTTCTGATTGCAGTACTTTCAAAGAAAATGTGAATGTGAATTTCATTTTAGATGTCTCCATGTTCCCTGTCCCTTGCAACACATACCTATTTCTGGAAAACATGGTTATTTTGTGCCACAAAAAAAAACTACAGCAAACTTATGGAAATATTGAACAATTTACAGATATACACTATATTGCCAAAAGTATTGGGACATCCCTCCAAATCAGTGGTGTAAAGCACGCCGCCACTGGACTCTGGAGTGTCTGGCAATCTGGTGTTCTCTGTCTGGCAATCCGATGGACGAGTCTGGGTTTGGCAGTTGCCAGGAGAACGGTACTAGCCTGACTGCACTGCGCCAAGTGTAAAGTGTGGTGGAGGGGCGGATTGTTTTTCAGGGGTTGGGCTTGGCCCCTTAGTTCCAGTGAAAGGAACTCTTAATGCTTCAGCATACCAAGACATTTTGGACAATTTCATGCTCCCAACTTTGTGGGAACTGTTTGGGGATAGCCCCTTCCTGTTCCCACATGACTGTGCACCAGTGCACAAAGCAAGGTCCATAAAGACATGGATGAGCAAGTTTGGTGTGGAGGAACTGTCCTCAACCCGACAGAACACATTTGGTATGAATTAGAGCGGAGACTGTGAGCCAGGCCTTCTCGTCCAACATCAGTGCCTGACCTCACAAATGCGCTTTTAGAAGAATGGTCAAAAATTTCCATAAACAGACTCTTAAATCTTGTGGAAAGCCTTCCCAGAAGAGTTGAAGCTGTTATAGCTGCAAAGGGTGGGCCAACTCCATATTAAACCCTACGGATTAAGAATGGGATGTTATTAAAGTTCATGTGCATGTTAAGGCAGACGTCCCAAAACTTTTGGCAATATAGTGTATTTTTGGATATATCTTTGGTGAACCTTTAGTAAATCTTTTTATTGAAGGGTTTATTATCATAATTATTATTAATAATAATTATTTCAGTTATGACAAAACAAATAAAAAATTCATAAGTGTGAAAGATTCAAACCAGTGTTTAGGGCCAAAAATTACACTTGTAGTGATCTTTTGGATGGTTGACTGCATTGAAGCAGGGAGTGTTCATTGTAAGGTCACTTAAATGTAGCCTGTAACAGTAGCCTGTGAGGGTGGTAATGGGGTAATTAGGGGGAGTAACTCACTGTCTCAGACAAGGGTTAAAGGCTGAATCTGGCAGAGATCTTTGTCCTATCCTAGCTAAATCAATGCCAACCTGGCACAAATAATAAGCCTGGGTTAATAGCCAGACTGCTCCAATCCAACTCTTATCTAAAGCTTTTAGTACACTGTTCATATCAATGCTGTGTCTATTTACAGAAAAAAAAACAACAACAACAATTTACTCACTCTAATGTCATTCCAAACCTGTATGTCTTTCTTTTATTATTAAACACCAAATAAGATAATTTGATGCATTTTAAGTTTTGGTGAAGAAACGCTTTTTTTAAATATCTTGTTTGTTCAGTTTATCCACTTAGAAAATATCTGTCTTTGTAGTCCTACAAAACACAATGTTCTGTTTTTCCCCCTTGTTTGTTAGTGTGGCTTATTTTCCAATTTACACTGAGTACAAGTCAATAGCAGCACGACTTAGCATTAGCGCTAGGCCTGAATGATTGACAAGCCTGCTGTTTACACTCTGATATGAATGAGAGAGGATACAATTATGAAGTTAGTTTTTGTGGCGCTCATCTCTATGTGTGCACGTTGTTTTTAATTAGCAGGTATGGCAATCTGAGTCTTATCTGGCCAGCAGAGATATTAGCACTGACGTCAGCCGAGTATATTCATTAACATTCTCTCACAGCTGTCAACAAACTTTTATCAAAATTACACACTCATGCTGCAAAAGCATTGTGACAGTTTTTTTATTATTATTGGCCTGCTCGTGCACACATACATGAGATTACAGCATGTGTGTAAGAGAGTAGATAAAAAAAAAACACGTTAGTTCAGTATTTGGTTGCAAAAGACTGTTAAGCAACAGCTAGTTCTGGTCATGGATGATGATTGGTCAATAGAACCATGATTTAAAACACCTTTTGATCTTCCTGTGATGAATATTCTCTTGTGTAGGCAAACTTTTCACTGTCAGCATAAAGTCTGGTCCACTTTGCAGCTTAATCTGGCCATGAACCCAGTTAGAGATTGCCTGAAAGGTGACCAGTGACAGTTAATTTTGCTTTTATGTCATGCAGCGGTGGAATAGACTATACCATAATAATGGACTGGTGTATGGGGAAAAAATTGCCTCAGGTTGCATATGCCATCAGAGTAACCATTGTCTGAAGCGCGTGTAAACACACGGCAATAATCATTGGCCGACGACAGTCCATGACTCCAACCAGAATAACTCCCTTTTTTTTTCCTCCCATCATTTTGCTTCTCAAATCTCAGTGAGGTCAACATGGGATTTGCAAAATGCTTATCCATTTAAGATGGGGCAGTACCTACTTTATTTGGACGAACTTGCTCCATCCTGCAAGTATGATTAATTATTGATGTAGGGTACAACGGGGCTAAAGCAGGAGCGGTTCTAGAATTAGGGGGGCTTAGCCCTCACTGCTGATAACACTACTGAGTGTTATGGCTGTGTATTGCAGCATGTCGATAGCAAAAATATAAAGGATAGCACAAATGTGCTCATAGCTGAATTACATTAGTTTAAATAAACCTAAAACTACAAATTTTACAGTCTTTGTTTTATTGCATTATGAAGTGTTATTTTTTATCTTTTCACTTACATTTACTTTCTTTAAACAATGCTATTATTTGTATCATTAATTTGTTTGTTTTTATTAATTTTCTGTAGTACCAAAATTGGTTTTGAGAAACATGATTTCATTAGTATTGGTATGACGTATTGAATTGTAGTATTGTGAGAACACTCTATACTATATTAAACCAACACAACCACGCTCTACATTAATGTCAACTCGGTGGCAGAGACATGCAATATCTAATCATGAAAATGCTCACACAACACTATGAAAAGTTAACATGCAAAGATTTTACTGCAAGGTGTTAATTTTGTTTACTTGAGGGACAATCATAAAACACATCCACAAAACAAACAATTATAAGCAGCAAATATAAACACAAATGACAAAACTGAACTAAAATGTGCTTTTAACATACTATGTATTAAAAAAAAAAAGATTATATATATATATATATATATATATATATATATATATGTTTGTATTGAACATTGATGGAGCAACAGATTTTGTGTGAAAATAAATCATATCTTATAAATATATGAAGTGGCGAGGGGGGCCTTTTACCCCACACACTGGGTAATAGGGTCACCAGCATGGGGCAAAAGGCACACATTATTTATACAAATACTTTAGCTAAATAATACAGTAGTTTTTTAATAATGTCTTTAGAGTGTCTAAAGTTAATTCTTCAAAATAATCACTTTAGCAAAGTTTGCACTATTTTCTGTTTTTGTAATTAACTATCATGTTAATTATTGTGCCTTTTGCCCCATCATTGTCACAGTCACCAGCTCACTCACCACATCTGCACTACACTTCCCATAATCCCCTCTGCTCACCGCCTGCACACACACCACCATCACCCGCACCTGACAGTAGTCACCTTCATCACACCTTGTATTTAAGCAATCACCTTCCACCTTACTATTGTCTGGTCTTGTCTATGACAAGCATACATGGCCTACCCTGTCTTGCTTACCTGAGAACCTACCTGTATTACCTGATCTGTCTTCTGTCTGCCCGTGTCTATTCATCTATGCCTAGCAGGATCATCTGGTCACTGGTTTCACCAGCATCCTGCACCAGTCCTTCACCTGCACCAAGAACACCGTTACCAGCCAGCTAAGTCACCAACTATCATATACATATCCTCTCACCTGTTTGTCTCTCCACTCTGCCTCCGGTTTTCTCTACAATAAACAATTTACATTGCCTTACCTCGTCTGGTTTCGTCTGTGTCTGACAGAAGACCTGACCACAAAAAAAGAAAATGAGTTGGGAACTTGTGGGACAGATTGCGGTGGTGGCTCAAGAGAGAATTCTCTGCAGGCTTCTGTCATCTGGTCACCATAAGCCCCTTTGATAACAAAGTCTGGAGAGCTATGTTCTTCCATATGAACTACCACCTGTCCCTGTCCAGAGTCCCATGCCGTCTCCTGTCCCCATCTAGAGTCCCGTGCCATCTCTTGTCCCTGTCCAGAGTCCCGTGCCGGCTCCAGCCCCTGACCAGAGTCCCGTGAGGGCTCCAGCCCCTGACCAGAGTCCAGTGATGGCTCCAGCCCCCGACCAGAGTGGACTCCGTCTCCCGGCCCGAGTCCAGAGTGGACTCCAGCCCATGAGCCCAGCCCGTCTACGCCCACAGCCACTGAAGCCATACCTGAATGGCCGTCACCACCGGCACCGCCATATGGCTTCCTAAGCCGCCATGGCTCCTTGAGCTTCCTGAGCCTCCACGGCTTCCTAAACCACCATTGGCTTCCTAAGCCGCCATGGCTCCCTAAACCACCATGGCTCCCTGAACTGCCTGAGCTGTCATGGCTCCTTGAACTTCCTGAGCCGCCATGGCTTCCTAAGCTGCCATGGCTCCCTGAACTGCCTGAGCCGCCATGTCCCCCTCAATGTCTATGGTGATTACGGCCCTGGAATATAGAGTTTGCACAGTATACAAATCATTATGTCTATGGAATGCACCGGTAACACCTTACAGTACGGGTGCACTAATATGCATTAATTCATGCTTCACTAATGCACAGATAATTACAAGTTAATGATGACTCATGAAGAACTAAACCATTTATTAATGATTACTGCATCAGCAACGAATGAACATTCTATATGAGTAATAGATTAAGTAATATATTGCTATTAATTAAATGTGTCATCATGTATTAATTCCCTAATAACATATTATATTAACTAATAATGTAAATTCATATGTTAATTACCACAATGGTCAAAGCTATGTACTTCAACTTCCAGTTGTCTGCTTTAATTAATTATTAGCTAACGATTTGCAAACATATAATTATGTTATGACTTTACTTGTTGAGGCACATGACTATTAACTAATGGTTATGGGTTTTGAATTAATCTTGAATTGTATTGTAAAATGTTACCAATGTCCCCATAAAACATGAAAAAACAACGTGTGTGTGTGTGTTTCTAAGAGAGCAAGATGTCAATGCTAGAAGAAGCAGAGGGGATCTTCACCCCTTCTCTCTTTTCTTCAACCTTCATTAGAGGGTAATTGGATCAATGAGGTTTTTTTTTTTTTTTTTTTTTTTTTGTTCTTCTCTGCAGTGTCTGCATGTCACCCGCCAGTCTGTCTGTCTGCTCAGCTCTGAAATCTTCTCTTTACCTGACTCTCGACAGGTCCTCAGACAGAGACACACACAACCTTTAGGGAGGGACTGATTGCAGGGAGTAGAGAGCTGATGAAAGACGGAACATCAGGGAGACAAAAAGAGTGATCGATCCATCGTCTCCTCTGTATCACCGTCCTGGTGAATTCAGTCGCCTGCCATCTCCAGATCTGATGTAGAGGAGACAAATGTCAAGACACAAAGCAAAAAGTCCCCTGGGAGCTTCGAAACGCAAAGACATCCACCCCGTTCTCCATTATCTGTCCTGACTGCTCATTCTAAACAGGAATTACATATTGATCTGGAAGGCCAAAAAAAAAAAAAAAGAACCACAGCAAAGATGAAGAACTCAAACTCTTCCTCATCCCCAGTTACAAATGTACTCAAAATCCTCCAGGTGCTTTTATATATCCTTCCCTTGTTTCAATAGCATATTTAAACCATTCATGGTTACTATAACATGCCTGTGACATCATAATCACGAAAACACATTTTTGAAGTCGCTTGGGAGAAAGCTTTAATTTGTAAATGAAAGAGATCTTTTATTTCATAAATAGCCATAGAAATCCTGTTTACACCTTTAAAGAATCAAACGAGAGATGTTGATCTTGTATAATGGAGAGTATTTGTCCATGGAGAGGAAAAATATTTGCATAAAACCATTTCCATTTTTTATTTTGTTTACATAGAATTAGCAGATTAGGATTGTTGTGTTGGTTTATCGCCTGTAATCATCAAAATTCTGCTGTGTTTGCACATTCTTTAGTGACAAATGTAAATCACAGATTTGTAGCAAAAATTTAATCATAAAATGAAATATGGCAGTAGTAAGCAGTATGGTCAACTGATCATGGTGTTTCAGTGTTTGTACGTGCTTGTACTGCATTACTATTTATTTTGAAATATATATGCCCTGTTTTCCTTTTTCTGTTGCTGCAAATACTTTTTTTTTATGAATGAAGATTATTTGTCATGACTACAGCACACTAAACTGAACTTGAAACAGCATGTCAGGTGATTTATGAATCCTAATCCTGTAATGTATAGTTAAAAGTTTCTTGAATGTTTCCCTCTGGGGGTGAGTAAAGGTCATTCTCCTTAATCTACTCTGACATGCTGCTTATTGGATACTCCTCCCTCATTAATATGTAAATGCATACCTGTGTGTGTGTGTGTGTGTCCCCACAAAGATGGCAGTATCCGAAATCCTTGTCCTTGTGGGGACATTTCTTGGTCCCCATGAGGAAAACATCTTATAAATCATACTAAGTGATGTTTTGTTTTGATGTTTTGAAAATGTAAAAATGCAGAAAGTTTCCTATATGGGTAGGTTTAGTAGTAGGGTTAGTGTAAGGGGATAAAATATACAGTTTATACAGTATAAAAACCATTATGTCTATGGAAAGTCCCCATAAAACATGGAACGGCGTGAGATGGGTCCTCTGTCCTCAAGTGTGTGTGTGTGTGTGTTTGAGCACTGTGTGCATGTAAATAACCCAGCTGCACACACACACAGACACACACACACACACACACACACACACACACTTGATGACAGAGGACCCATCTCACGCCGATCAAACACTAATAAGATGGCATCCCAACAGGCCAACCTATGTGAATGTTTAATTTCACACGTGTATGCTCCTGTTAAAAATGATCAAATGTGATTATCTATGGATTCTGCACTAGTGCTCAGGATCACTGGAGAGGAAATCCAGGATACGTTCATACTTTTAACAGACAGCAGCTGTGGCCCTGCATACACACTGAGCGTTCTGACTCTATCAGTTCAATAAACTCAAGCTATAGTGTCATGATTTCATTAATACAGTGACACTCAAAAGGATAGTTCAACCCAAAACTCAAATTTGCTGTTAATTTACTCACCCTCAGGCCATCCTAGATGTAGGTGTCTTTTTTCTTCAGTAGAACAGAAACTATGGTCCTTGGCGATTCATATAATGCAAGGCAATGGGTAAAAAACCATATACAGGCAAAACTAAATCAATACCCATGGCTCCTGATGATACATTGAGGTCTTATAAAGCAAAATGATCGGCCTGTGCAAGAAACTGAACGTTATTTACAGCATTATTACCTGTAATCCAAAGCCTCGGCAAACGGTCCCGAGCGTGTCCACGGCAGTCTGAAGTGTGAGCTTCCTGTTGCAAAATGACAAATACACTGTAACTTTGGATAACTACCCTTGTGGACAAAGAAGTACACTTTAGTATACTTTTTACATATATTTATTATGGAAATAATATCTTTTAAAAGAACATGTGTTAAACTTTCTTTTTAGAACAGCTGAAATGTTTGTTGAAGCTGCGCCCTCTACTGTACATGCGTGAATTTGCATTTCCTTCAGGCTCATTATTTCAATTTATTTCAAAAGAAGGGCATACACTGTGCGATTTATGTGCATTTTCAGCAAGGTTACCTACTCACACTGTATGAGTAGATCGCATACAATGTAAAGCCAAAGCTCACGGTTTATGTGCTCGCACTGCTCACACTATACGTGTGAAATATACGCGATAAACCCCCCGTACAGGTTGCACCAATAGACCATGATATGATGTAAATAGCCAAATGCGTGTGTGATATCCACTGACTCGCCTTCATGATTTAAAACTAAAACAATTCCAATATTGCGACGTGACATTTTTATCACCGATTGTCAAATGATGGACAATGGTTCACATTTCCCATGATAATAAAATGAAGTAAATATTAAATAAATGAGTAAATAAAGTGAAAAGTAAATTAATGATCAAATAGCTTAATTAATAACTGGATAGGCTACATGGTGGTTTGGAAGACTTGGATTATCCATTTTACAGCACGAACTGGAGGTTTGCTAAATTGCTGCTATTTGATAGCTGCCTACAGAACTTGAAGATCTCCCTCTTTTTGTTTTCTTTCTTGCTGGTTCAACTTCTGCTTTCGTGCAGGCACAGTGAGGGGAAAATAGGGCAATCAGTTCGTAGCTCTGCTTCAGCTGTGCGATAACCTCACGAGGGGCGACCAGAATTTCTAACATACCAGAAATTCACCCGACCATCCGATTGCCGATTGGGAGAGGTTTGTCACTTCTCTTTTCTCACTGTACACTGCACAAACAGCTCAAAGGCCCGACCCAAAAAAGAGTCGCACTAGTCTGAATTCGGCTCGAAATCGGATGAAAATCGCACAGTGTATGCCCAGCTTAAGGGCCTAAACATTTGCCCAAAGATAGAATACAACAAAACTTTGGATAACTACCCTTGTGGAAAAAGAAGTACACTTTTTATTATGGAAATAATAGCCTTTAAAAGAACACTTAAGTGTGAACTGAATAATGTTTTCAGAGACATGAAAATGTATTATAGTTTAAGTTCTACACACCAAAATAAGTGTACTTCTTTGAAGCATGACAAAAGACTATTAAAGTCAGCATTTACAATGGAAGTTGTAGGCCTATATCTGAGTGAAACGGCTTCTGGAATAAGAAAGAAAAATGTAGGGCGGCACTTGATTTTGTCCTCAGAAGTGACTGAATCATAGTAAATTTGGTGTTGCTAACTAAATAGAGGCAGATCTGATTGTCAGTTGTGGAGGATATTTAGTCCAACTCTCCACCGAGACATACATCATGAATGTACATACAGGTGCTGGTCAAGTTGATTTATTTCACTTATTCCATTCAAAAAGTGAAACTTGTATATTATATTCATTCATTACACACAGACTGATATATTTCAAATGTTTATTTATTTTAATTTTGATGATTATAACTGACAACTAAGGAAACTCCCAAATTCAGTATTTCAGAAAATTAGAATATTATATATTTTTAGAAATCTTGGCCAACTGAAAAGTATGAACATGAAAAGTATGAGCATGTACAGCACTCAATACTTAGTTGGGGCTCCTTTTGCCTGAATTACTGCAGCAATGCGGCGTGGCATGGAGTCGATCAGTCTGTGGCACTGCTCAGGTGTTATGAGAGCCCAGGTTGCTCTGATAGTGGCCTTCAGCTCTTCTGCATTGTTGGGTCTGGCATATCGCATCTTCCTCTTCACAATACCCCATAGATTTTCTATGGGGTTAAGGTCAGGCGAGTTTGCTGGCCAATTAAGAACAGGGAAACCATGGTCCTTAAACCAGGTACTGGTTGCTTTGGCACTGTGTGCAGGTGCCAAGTCCTGTTGGAAAATGAAATCTGCATCTCCATAAAGTTGGTCAGCAGCAGAAAGCATGAAGTGCTCTAAAACTTCCTGGTATACGGCTGCGTTGACCTTGGACCTCAGAAAACACAGTGGACCAACACCAGCAGATGACATGGCACCCCAAACCATCACTGACTGTGGAAACTTTACACTGGACCTCAGGCAACGTGGATTGTGCGCCTCCCCTCTCTTCCTCCAGACTCTGGGACCCTGATTTCCAAAGAAAATGCTAAATTTACTTTCATCAGAGAACATAACTTTGGACCACTCAGCAGCAGTCCAGTCCTTTTTGTCTTTAGCCCAGGCGAGACGCTTCTGATGCTGTCTGTTGTTCAAGAGTGGCTTGACACAAGGAATGCGACAGCTGAAACCCATGTCTTGCATACATCTGTGCGTAGTGGTTCTTGAAGCACTGACTCCAGCTGCAGTCCACTCTTTGTGAATCTCCCCCACATTTTTGAATGGGTTTTGTTTCACAATCCTCTCCAGGGTGCGGTTATCCCTATTGCTTGTACACTTTTTTCTACCACATCTTTTCCTTCCCTTCGCCTCTCTATTAATGTGTTTGGACACAGAGCTCTGTGAACAGCCAGCCTCTTTTGCAATGACCTTTTGTGTCTTGCCCTCCTTGTGCAAGGTGTCAGTGGTCGTCTTTTGGACAACTGTCAAGTCAGCAGTCTTCCCCATGATTGTGTAGCCTACAGAACCAGACTGAGAGACCATTTAAAGGCCTTTGCAGGTGTTTTGAGTTAATTAGCTGATTAGAGTGTGGCACCAGGTGTCTTCAATATTGAACCTTTTCACAATATTCTAATTTTCTGAGATACTGAATTTGGGATTTTCCTTAGTTGTCAGTTATAATCATAGAAATAAACATTTGAAATATATCAGTCTGTGTGTAATGAATGAATATAATATACAAATTTCACTTTTTGAATGGAATTAGTGAAATAAATCAACTTTTTGATGATATTCTAATTATATGACCAGCACCTGTACTTTGGAGGGGAAGCGAGGTTAACATTTTTTGTTAAAGATTACGAGGGCATATAAAAAAAAAAAAAATATATATATATATATATATATATATATATATATATATATATATATATATATATATATATATTAGTGCTGGGCAAATGATTAATCGCGATTATTGCATCCAAAGAAATATTTGCATGTATATACTGTATATATATTTATATAAATTTTTTTAAACATATACGTGCATGTGTGTGTATTTATATATACATAATAATTTCAGATTCCAATATGGCTACTCAGCGCATCAACTGTAGTGAAACAGTAGTAAAATACTGTTTATTATTTTATATACTTTTTTTATGTGTTTGTTTTTTCCGAAAGAAGCAAACAAAGGTTTGCCTGGATACGTCCATCTTAGATTTCTGATCTGTATAATTGAACGCAGTCAACTCTGGTGTGACGTCATTCCCAGCTACGACATCCCTCCTCCGAGGTAAATGGAACGCAGAAATAGTCATGAAAGTATCTCTTCTCTAAGTACAGAACACTGCAAGTATAGTGTTCTAAAAATATACTTTTAGGTTTCAAGCAGGCTATCCTACAAGTGCACATTCAGTACAATTAAGTACACTTCTTTTTCACAAGGGCTCTTATATGCAAAATTACAGATTCATATCAGACAGGAGCTCATTCAATAGTTTACTGTTTTCAAATCTGATGCTACTATGTACAGTATGATCAACTGCAGACAAAAGAAATCTTTGGGTTTAGCTATTCCGTTTTGCTAGTTAAAGGTCCCATGACATGAAAATTTAACTTCATGAGGTTTTTTAATATTAATATGAGTTCCCCTAGCCTGCCTATGGTCCCCCAGTGGCTAGAAATGGCAATAAGTGTAAACCAAGCCTTGGGTTCCCTGCTCTGCCTTTGAGAAAATGAAAGCTCAGATGGGCCAATCCCAGAATCTTCCCTATATGTCGTCATACAGGGAAAGGTGATTTGCCAACCTAGTCTCACAAAAATGCGTATCAATAGTCTGAGTGTGCAATGTTGTGGAATGTATACGCCAAAATGAGTTTTGGTGTGCATATGGTAATCCATTTTTGAAAAACGGCGTACCATATGCACACCAAAACTCATTTTGGCGTATACATTCCACAACATTGCACATGTGTACTATTTATACGCATTCTTATGTGATCTTGTTGGATTTGCCCACCCAGAGAATTTGGACAAAATGGATTCAGTTTATTTTTTACATTTAATTCAGTCGCAATGTCAGCACAGGCTTTACAAACACACTTTTACAATATGGATTCGACAGCACCACCACAAACAGTAAGTAACAGTGTTCATTAATGCCTGATTTGTGATCAGTGATTTCTGATGTGCAGCTAATTATTCAAGTTCACAGATTTTCTTTCTAAATCGTTTAACCTGTTAACCAGCACCCCCGCTTTTGAAAAAATCAGAAGAAATGGCATACCCAAACTAAAACAGATACAGTTCACGAATCCTTTGCACTAAAAGCATAAGTATGGTCTCATTTGAATGCAGACACTTGGCAGTTTACTGTAAAGTCAAAATTGATTATTTTCATAATGAAAAATAGCTATAATAAGCTTCAAAGTTTTGTAAAGAAACGTTTTGAAATGTATTTTTATGAAATATCTTTACGAAAATAAAATTGAAGTTAGCCTGCAATCTAGAAATGCCTTGCAGCTAAAGCCACAAGTCTGACCATATTATATTTCAAATCTGAAGATGACAAGTCTGTGAGTTTATGAAATGTTTTTCAAGATCATGTCATGTGATTGTATTTTTTTTTCAGTAAGAAAAATTAAGTACAGAATAACAGTAATAACAGCAAACATAAGTAAATAAAAAATACAAATACAAATAAAATAATTTGAATATGCAACAACATAACAAGGATGAATAACTATATACATTTCTAATTACAAAATAAATACAAAGGTCCTTATAAAGGATACAATTTCAAAGCTTTACAGCAGTCTAATGTATGGCTTTTTTGCCTTACAATTCCTTACACCCTCCAATGATTTAAGATACTGACAAAGCTCAAACTTAAATCGTATGAAATTAGGTGTATTTTTTGCCCATCGACATTTATGAATGTGATATTTTCCTAAAATAATAAACAAATTAATAACAAAACAAATGTTTTTTTCTAAAGGCTTGTCATAAAAAATGTTAAAAAATTGTCCTCCAGAGTAATGTCAGTTCCAGAAATCTCCTTAAAAAAGACCTTAAAATCACACCAAAACAATTTAGAACAAATACAATAAAAAAAAAGATGACAAATAGTTTTGTCATTCAAATTACAAAACACACATTTCAAATCAATATCTTTCTTAAATCTTTTAATGACCTCATTTACTGGGTAAATACAATGAATGATTGTAAATGAAACCTCACGAATCCTATTGATGACACAATATCTCCTTGAAACCATAAAAGCCTCCTCCCACTCAATGTCCCGGAAGTGTGAATTCCAGAAACTTTTAGCTGGGGGAGTCCTAAATGAACTACAAATTTGTCTAAGGAACAATATTTATACCATCTAACCGTAAGCTAAAATCAATAGTTATATTCAAATCAACAGCATCAGTACCACGCAACAACTGAAGGAGACCAGAAGGTATGGCATCGAAAACGACTGCATAATCCCTTGCAGATATTGGAAGTTTGAATTTATCAAGAAATTCTCCGTATGAAAGCAAAAGACCATCATGACGAAGCAACTGTGTCACCAATAAAATATTGTTTCTAAACCAATATTCAAAAAAAAGCGTTTTATTCTTATATTTAATATCTTTATTATTCCATATCAAACATCTGTGGGGAGAGAAATTGTGTTTGTACGCCAGCAGCCAGGATAACAGAGCTTGTCTATGGAAATTAGACAATTTAATGGGAATTTTATTCATATCAAAGTTGCGCTTGAGGAGAAACTTAACACCGCCAATTTTGTTAAAAACTAAATTTGGAATATAATACCACAATTTGTTATTAGATTTGACACAATTCTGAATCCATTTAATTTTAAAGATTGTATTAGAAACTTCAAAGTCGATAGCATTTAAACCACCTTGATTAAATGAATTACCTAATATACCTCTATTTAAGTAATGTGGCCTATTCTTCCAAATAAAATTATACATTTTCTTATTAACTTCCTTAATAAAGTTAATCTAAATCTAAAGCATCTAAAACCATTGCTATATAAGCTAATCTTGACAACCCTTCCGCTTTTGATAACAATATTCTACCAGTCAAAGACAAATCTCTAATTAACCAGGCATTCAATTTCTTTTGTACTTTATCAATTAATGGAAGATAATTTAAGTCAACTCTTTCTTTTTGATTTTTACATATTTTGAGCCCCAGATAAGAGACTTGGCTTTTAACTGGTATACCACACAATTCCACCACACCATCAGGTATATCTTTCAAAGGGAATAGTTCGCATTTAATAATATTTATAATTAAGCCAGAGACTGATCTAAACTGCAGTTGTGCTGCATCTATTTCTTTGTCACTTCTCAAAAATATGGTTGTGTCATCTGCAAGCCGTGAACATTTTATTTCTTTGTCCAATAAACAAATACCCTGAAATGGGTTCTTTTTAACATGGAGACACAACACTTGCATGACTAATAGAAATAAGAAAGGAGCTGCCGCGTCTCCTTGTTTTACACCTCTAGAAATATTAAATCTGGGAGTTGTTCCAAAAGGTAATTTAATAGAAGTATTGCAATCGCTATGCATTGTACGAATCCCTCTAATAAATTTATTACCAAAACCAAAAAAATAAAGAGTATCCATCAAAAATCCATGGTCCACAGAGTCAAAAGCTTTATAATAATCAATGAATAATATATAACTTTCATCCTTAATTAAGAAATGATAATCAATTAGGTCCAATACTAGACGAATATTATTTCCAATATACCTGCCACGCATAAAACCAGACTGGCAATCATCAATAATTTTATCCAAACAAAGTTTCAGCCTCTCTGCAAATATAGTCGATAGCAATTTAGCATCATTGTTAATTAATGATATGGGCCTCCAATTTGCAATACTAAGTGGATCTTTACCTGACTTTGGGATAAGGGTTATTAAACACTGATTCATTGTAGGCAGCATTTTCTCAGTTTCCAGTATTTCCTGAAACACATGCCAAAGGAACACAGAGAGATCTTGCTGAAAGGTTTTATCAAATTCAATGGTTAAACCGTCATTACCCTGTGATTTATTATTTTTCAATTTAGCAATATTTTTATGAATTTCATCCAATGTTATTTCCCGATCACACTTTCTTTTTAAATCTTCATCTATTACTGTAGAATTTGTTTTAATGTTATCCAAAAAAGTCCTTCAATACCTTCATCTTTTGTGTATAATTTTTTATAAAAACTTGTTACAAACTGGGAGATCTCATTTAAGTCCGTCAAAACTTTAGCACCAATCCTAAGTCTTTTTAAAGAGGACAGTTCAATATTTCTCTTTTCGAGATTAAAAAAATATTTTCAGTTCTTTTCTTTTTCTTCCAACCATTTGCGTCTTGACCTCACAAATGCTCCTTTAGCTTTGTTCTCAAATATTTGATCCAATTCTGATTGTAATTTAACTAACATATCTTTATCTGTTTGAGCCAAATTATGCTTTTCATATATAAGAGTAATATGTTTAATGATGGAGTCCTCCTTGACCCTTCTGGTTTTGGCCATTTCTTTTCCAAAACTGATAGCAAACTTTCTTATTGAATACTAAATTCCCAGTGTTTCCCATACATTTTAGAAGCATTTAACTTCCAATAATTGAACCCAGACCTTTTTTCAGCCAAACTGTCAAAACTAAACAAAACATGGACCATTTTATGGTCAGTAAGAATTGAAGGTATTATATCAATTTCCTTAACTTTTTGTGCCAGTTCTTTAGAAAGTAACCAAAAATCAATTCTGGATTATCTGGAACCTGTTACAATCCACGCCTGTCCTGGACTCCATTTCCCATGATCCTCCCTGTCTCACACCTGAAATCACTCACTCCTCATCTCTCCCACTCTCCCTGGATTCCCTGCACCTGGTCATCGTCATCAGCACTCCCTTTATATTGATCTCACTTCCCTGCACTCCTTGTCCGTTCTTACTGTGTTATGCCTATGTGTGTCGTGTTCTGTTTCCCTTTATAAATAAAAACCCGTCTTTGTGGAAGCCCTGGATCTTCTCTTCCCTGCTGCGCTACACACCGTAACAGAAGAACGGACCCAAAACTGCCAGGACTGCCCTGAAGATGGGAATCTTCCTGACCCCGATCTCTCCCGTGTCCCCCCTTAAAGACACGACAGCGGTGGATCGCCTGTGGGGTCTCAGGCAGGGCGGTCGCCCGCTGGAGAGGTACGTGGAGGAATTCGCTGAGCTGTCTTCTTTGGTGAACTGGCCAGATGCACCACTTAATGCGTGTTTTCTGATGGGCCTGGACGAGGACACTATTCGATATATTGAACCTGCCTGTTCCTTTTCCCTAGTCGAGTCGATGAATCTGATTCTCTGTTTAAATTGTTCCAATTTCGAAATTGAAGAGGTTCAAGAGAATGAGTGTCTTCCTCGTCCGGTCCCCTCAGAGAAGCACGCGGCCTGGTCAGTTTACCCACAGCCAGTTCCCTCCACATATCCCTCCAGTGGGCCTTCCTGTGTTGTCCTGCCTGTCCACAAACTCAAACGGCAGAGAAGGAGGGCCAACGGCAAGCCCTCGTCTCTGGCCAAGATGGCTGCAGCCACGCTAGAGCCCTCGTCTCCGGCTAAGATGGCCGCCGCCACGCCGCCGCCACAGGACCTCTGGTTCATAGACTTTTGGAGCGATCCTGCCGCCTCAGTTCCCACTCCGAGTCTCCTGGATTCCGCTCCAGGCTTCCCCGTTCCCACTCCGAGTCTCCTGGATTCCGCTCCAGGCTTCCCAGTTCCCGCTCCGGGCTTCCCGGTTCCCGCTCCGGGCTTCCCGGTTCCCGCTCCGGGCTTCCCGGTTCCCGCTCCGGGCTTCCCGGTTCCCGCTCCGGGCTTCCCGGTTCCCGCTCCGGGCTTCCCGGTTCCCGCTCCGGGCTTCCCGGTTCCCGCTCCGGGCTTCCCGGTTCCCGCTCCGAGTCTCCTGGATTCCGCTCCAGGCTTCCAAGTTCCCGCTCCGAGTCTCCTGGATTCCGCTCCAGGCTTCCCTGTTCCCGCTCCGAGTCTCCTCGAGCCCGCTCCAGCCCAGGAGCTCATCCCATTCCGCGTGCCCTCCATACTACCCCTGAATTCCCCCAAGAAAGTTTTGGGGGGGGCTATATACCCGGGGGTGGGGAACATGTGGGTGGAGCACATGTGGGTGGGGCTCCTGATCCGCCGTGGACTCCCGAGGCTCCTGATCCGCCGTGGACTCCCGAGGCTCCTGATCCGTATAAACAAAATGACATTACGCAGAAAAAAATTTATCAGTGAAGAAAAAACATCACACGCCATAGAACAACATAAACAAAAAAGATCAACTAACAGTCCGGTGTGTATATTTAAATAAAACTATCAGAGGAATGTGAGACATAATAAATGTCCTTTACCTTAAAAACAACACTCTCATAAAGAAAGTAATACAGGAGCTTGAAGAATAATCTCAAACCGAGATAATGAAAAACAAATGCGTATAGTGTATCAAAATTGCTCACTACACTCGAACTTCTTTTCCATCGATTATTGCTTTAGCTCCCACATAAAAGGCTCTTTTCCCTTCTTTACGTGCTACATCACTTTGTGGCCACAATTTATTACGAGCCTCCTTATCTTTTGTCGTCAGGTCTTCCCCAAACCGCAGGTTCCTCGATTTCAAATATTCCGATTCTCTCTCGTTCTTCCAAATGAGATCTCTTGTTGACCTGGCTACGAACCTGATAATAACTGGTCAAATCTTCTCCGCGCTCTTTCTGCCAACCCTGTGGCTGACATCAATGTGTTGTAGACAGGTCTCCTCATTTCCTGGGATTTTCCAAATTTCAACCACCCGGGTTTTAACATCCTCGCCTTCCTGTTCAGCCAGTCCATACAGCCTCAAATTCCACTGTCTTTGGTACCTTTCCGTTTCGTTGAGCTTGTCTTCCAGTTCCGTTATCTATTTCTGGTGGTCTTCTCCCGTCATTTTAATGTTGGAGATGTCCGCCTTTACATCCTTCAGTTCTTGAAAAAAAAATTCTGTAGCCTCCTTCAAAGAATTAACACACTCTCGGTTGTGCTTTATCTCTTGATTGAGAACAGCTGTATTCTGACTCATTTTCTCCACTAATATCTTGACAATATTGTCTTGTACCTCGTCGAGTGTGGGTTCAGGTCGACTTCTCTTAGAGCCCGGAGTACAGGGCTCAGATTCAGGTAGGGGTATGAGACATGTACTGCTATCACTTTTCCGTGCATATGAGTGCACGGCCGTCTGATCAGGAGAATCCTTTATGCGCCCAGACGCTGCTTTATCTCTTAGCTCTTTGCAGGTCTTTTCTCCGCCATTGTGTAGATGAATATATCAAAATCAAATGGTAATCAAAAGGTATCGGAAGAAAACTCAAAGCGTAAAACTGCTGTTTCCTCGCTACGTCTCACAAATGAATACTGTACACTATTAAATGATGAAAGTTATCGTTGTTCATATGGCGTAAAAGAAAGTTACTTTCTAAGCACGAAAAAAGCGTGTGTCTCTGTCGCCATCTTGGCCACGCCCCCTGTAATTTTATTTTGAGACGACTCTAAAATGCTAACTGATGTTTATTGCCATCTTCTAAGCTTTCATTCAGTGTATTGTTTCTATTGTTCCGTGGTGCAAACTGCTCCATTCAGTTTCAGTCTCCCCAGCACACATTCACACCTCTACGGCCTGGTTATGGCTCTAATTATTATTCTTTTGTCTTCATTGTAATTACTGACGACTCTCTATTCAAACTGTTCTATTCAAACCTCATTTCTTTGATCAAACTTCTCACTTCACCTTCTAAACTGTATCAAATGCAGTTTGAAAAAAGAAACATTTTACGTTTACATTTATGCATTTAGCAGACGCTTTTATCCAAAGCAACTTACAACTGAGGAGTACAGGAAGCGATCCGTTATGAAGAGGCGTAGAAACGCAAGAAGTGCCTTAAATACTATGTTTCGGGCATTGCTCAGAGTAGCGTAAGCTAGAATAGGGAGGGTGTAGAGAATTATTATTTTTTTTAAATAATTTTTTTATGATGAGATTAAGTGCTTGTGGAAGAGATGGGTTTTTAGCTGTTTTTTTAATATTGTTAGTGATTCTGCCATCCGGATGGAGGTGGGAAGATCGTTCCACCAGCTGGGAACAGTAAATGAAAAAGTTCTGGAGAGGGATTTCATGCCTCTCTGGGATGGTAACACCAGCCGCCGCTCTTTAGCTGAGCGGAGGCTTCTGGTAGGGGTGTAGACTCGTAGGATCAAGTCGAAGTATGCGGGTGCTGAGCTTGTGGTGGATCCATAAGCAAGCGTCAAAGCCTTGAACTTAATGCGGGTAGCGAGTGGTAGCCAGTGCAGAGAGATGAAGAGAGGTGTGACATGGGCCTTTTTGGGCTCGTTGAAGACAAGACGTGCGTTCTGAATCAATTGAAGTGTTTTGATTGCACACGATGGAAGTCCAGCCAGAAGCGCACTGCAGTAGTCAAGCCTAGAAATGACCAGGGCTTGGACAAGAAGCTGTGTTGCATGCTCTGTAAGGAACGGTCTGATCTTTCTGATGTTGTGCAGGGCAAACCTGCAAGACCGAGCTGTCTTTGAAATGTGGTCTTTGAAGGACAGCTGGTCGTCAAAGATTACTCTGAGATTTCTGACAGACTCTGAAAGGGTAATCAAAGATTAACCTAGCTCGATGGTGAAATTGTGTTGTAGAGTTGGGTTAGCAGGGAAGACGAGAAGCTCAGTCTTTGCCAGGTTGAGCTGCAGGTGATGTTGTTTCATCCATGACGAGATGTCAGCTAGACAGCGTGAGATTCGTGCAGCTACTGTGGGATCATCTGGTTGAAATGAGAGGTAGAGCTGTGTGTTATCAGCATAGCAATGGTATGAGAAGCCATGTGTCTGTATGATGGGTCCCAGTGATGTAGTGTAAATGGAGAAGAGGAGAGGTCCAAGCACTGAGCCCTGGGGAACCCCTGTGGTTAGTTGATGTGCTTTGGATACCTCCCCTCTCCAGGCAACCTTGAAAGACCTACCTGTGAGATAGGACTCAAACCAGTGGAGTGGAATCCCTGTGATGCCCAGTGATGAGAGGGTGGATAGAAGAATCTGATGATAGATCGAGGAGGATGAGGACTGATGATTTGGAAGCAGCTTTTGCAATCCGCAGGGCTTCAGTGACCGACAGTAATGCAGTCTCTGTTGAGTGGCCCTTTTTGAAACCTGATTGGTTTACGTCCAGCTGATTAAACTGTAAGAGGAAAGATGAAACCTGGTTAAAAACAACTCATTATAGTGTTTTCACTATGTATGGTAGGAGAGAAACAGGTCTGTAGTTATCGCTATAGACAGAGGAGAGAGTTGAATGTTCTGAAAAGTGTGCGTGTGTTTGAGGTGCTATTGATTTTGTTGCGGAAAAATGAGGATTTAGCTGCATGGACATCATCTGAGAAGGATGAGAGCAGAGATTGGTACTTACCCAGGTCAGATGGGTCGTTTGATTTTCGCCATTTTCTCTCTGCTGCCCTGAGTTTGGTCCGGTGTTCGCGAAGAACATCAGATAACCAAGGGTTAGAGGGAGTAGGGCGTGCTGGCCTAGAAGATAGAGGGCAGATACTATCGAGACAGGAAGTTAAGGTAGAACATAAGGTGTCTGTTGCAGTGTTGACATCCATAGATGAGAATTGTGTGGGTGAGGGAAGGGAGGATGACACAACAGAGGAGAGATGAGAGGGAGAAAGAGAGCGCAGGTTTCGTCTGAAAGTAACTGGTAGAGGGACTGGAGGTGCACGAGTAGTAAGTTGTAGATTAAATGTGATGAAGTAATGATCTGAGGTGTGTAAAGGTTTCACTAAAATGTTGTCCGTAGTGCAGTTGCGTGTGTAGATGAGGTCAAGTTGGTTGCCAGATTTGTGGGTGTGTGCAGTGATGAGGCGTTTGAGATCAAATGAGGCTAGGAGGGAGTGGAAATCTAAATCATAAGGTTTGTCCAGGTGAATGTTGAAATCGGCAAGGATTACAAGTGGGGTGCCATTCTCTAGCAGGACATCCAGCTCCTCAACAAAGGTGGCCAATTGTGTAATGACTACAAGATGGATTTTAACAGGAGTTGTAACTGTAATAGCACGGTATTCAAATGCGTTGTTATTGCATAGAGAGGTGTGGGTTGCGTATTTCCAATTGTTAGTAATGAGAAGACCTGTGCCTCCACCCCTCCCAGTGTGGCGAGGGGTGTGGGAGAAGGAGAAGTTGTTAGAGAGAGCAGCAGGGGTTGCTGAGTCTTCTGGACGGATCCAGGTCTCAGTTAAGGCCAAGATATTGAGAGTGGAATGAGTGGCTAAAGCTGGAATGAAGTCAGCTTTGTTGACAGCTGACTGACAATTCCATAGACCCACAGAGAAAGAGGGAGGAGTATTAGCGGAGGAGGGAATAGGGCGCAGATTTGAAGCGTTGCGCTGCCTTCTGCGTGTAGAAGAGGTGCGTGTTTGTGAGATAACAGGAATGTACTGAAAGGTTAGAGGGAGGAAGGAAGGTGAAAGAGGACAGGAAAAGGAGATACTTAAATGTCTTACTCGGTGGAGTTGCGCACAGGTAGAGTCGAATGTCTTTACCCGAGTCGGTCTTCACACGAGAAGGCTGAACACTTCTGCTGACGCTTCCGCGACAGCGCTCACATGCTATTTAATAGATGCTTATCACTACTTGAGTGAGAACAGCTGTGGACGCTTTTATAATTAGCACAAAGAATCAAGGCAAAAGCCTGTCAATGGCTCCAATCAAAATGAAACTATGACTCACTACCAGTGCTAAAAGCCAGCAATAACAATTGAGTGCAGCACAACGCGGCCGTTCCTTTAAACAGCCGTGCTTATAAATCAAAATACAATAAAATTATGAGTAGATAAATAAGTACAAAATTGAAATGTATCCTCCTTCTAGCACGTAATACGCTAAGAAATACAGCGAAACTGAAACTTTTGTGAGTATTACAAAAACACTTACTTACGGCACGCACTTCTTCACTGTCCAGTACGCTTCTCCTAATGAGCAACTAACCGACTTCACCTTATATATGTTCAGTCCGCCCTTATAATTAGCACAAAGAATCAAGGCAAAAGCCTGTCAATGGCTCCAATCAAAACGAAACTATGACTCACTACCAGTGAGTTTTAGTGAGTTTTACTATTCAAAATTATTCATAAAAGTACATATTTGCTCAGTGGCAGGTGCATCTTAGGGCAAGCTAGCATGTTAGCTTAGCACAGCATAAATACACAACAATTTATGAGATTAAAACAATATTTTATTCCAAACTTACTTTATATCACAAGTCGAGTGTTTTAAATAAGCTTCTGTGATCTCATGTGGCTTCGGGTCGTAACGATAATGATTACATCTGCGCATTTTGGGTAAAAATTTAATAAATATTACTTCTCTGCACAGAAATTTGACACAAACATATGAGAATCTATCAATATTTCTCCACATCTGCACACTTTTGAACTAAAAGCCTTGAGGGATGTTGTTTTGTCGTGAGTCTTTATGACGAGCATAGAGGGTTTTTTTCTGAATGGGAGCAGCTGACGCTCATATTTCAATCAAAAGGTACCGACACCGATTTTCATATTCATAACTCCTGACACATATTAACAGATTACGGTCACTATAAGATTTTGAGAATAAAACAGAGGTAAAAAAAATGAAGCTTGAGTCTTTTTAATGATGATTGTCAAGGTAATTACTTACATCTGACAGTAATTTTGAGCTAATTTAAACAAAGAAAGCTTCAGTGCGTCGGCGTCCTCGCACAGGTTAACAGGTCTGTTTATGCATCAGTGAATCAAGCCAGTGACTAAACAATCAACTTTACATTGTTTCTCTTAGTAGCATGAAAAAAATCTGTTATTTGAATTGTGATTAAACTACAGAAAGCGATCAAAGAACACTCTCTTTATAATGTTCAAAGCTGTCAATCACACAACGCGAGTATATCTGCACACTTGCCCAAACTCCCGTAGTCCCGTTATAATGAACTACACTGTTATACTGCACAACGAAGCTCTAACTGTATTCACATCGATGTCGTGTTTGCTGTTAGTTGTGGTGAAAGCATTTTGTGAGAGAAATCGCGTTGCAATGACGAGATCACTGCATTCACGCGATCAACAGATTGTCTGTCTACTTAAAGCTCATCTCTGCAGCCTTTCAAGTGATGGGAAAAGGTCTAAAAAATAATGCTATAATCAACACTTTCATGATTCGTTCTCAACAGCTGTAATAGTTAAAAAATTTAGTAAAAGTATACGGCATTTCAGAATGTTTGTAAACAATAGGCACCACAATACTTCCGGGTGGCAGAACGCGAGCGGTTTCTACCGACCAACTGAAGAGATCCAGCCTGCTACTGTAAACAGTTACATAGTTAAAAATGTTGTTGATCAAAGTTGAAACTATGACGAAAACGTGTTGTGTTTGGGGTTGCGGTGCAAGATATACAGCAAAAGGTGTAGGATTTTATTGATTTCCTTCAGAAAAAAAGTAAATATATCCAGCGGAATCTGTGGGTGAGGAGGTTAAAGCGAGTGGACGTCTTCAAAACTGTCCATCTACAAAATCATAGCAGAGCATAATTATCTTCAGCTGGGGAAATTCGAGACTAATACTAGTAAACTTAAGGTCTCTTTTGAAGATCAAACTCATTGCCAGTCACTGCATGAAGTAAAAGTATTATACAAGGAAGAGACAGAACTTCTAGTGTCATGTAGGCTACTGATCAAATGTCAATGGAAGAAATAGGAAAAGCAAAACATAGTTGTAGGCTACTGCTGATGCATGATTGATGAACCACATTGGTTTCATCATCACAGCGAGTTTAGTTTGAGTGAATGCCTAACTTAGCTGAGTAGCGCTAGTCTACAGCGCGCTACCCTTTTCACCGTCAAAAAGCTCACGTCTGTGCCGTCCGACAGAAAATGATCATAGCCTTTTTAGTTAGATAACAGGGAAATAGACCATCTACCATAGCCTAACATATTGTAAGTCAAACAGCAACAGTCACTAAAATAACTACTCAATGGTAGGCTGAGGCTCATTTAAAAATTATGGTAGTAGACCAGCGCTACATCTACTAGACCATGGTTAGGCATTTCATGTATTGCTATCTCCTGAATTAGTTAATCAGTCCCTCAATGATCATGTTAACTATGTCTGAATTTACACCACGTCTGTTTTTGAATCAACTGTTGAAATGTAGATTAGGCTACTGCCGAGTGCCGACGGTGGGTCTCCCTTCCAAGCAATTTACTAGCATTGCCATAGGAACGCTTCGGCTTTTGCCACCCGGAAGAACGGTTATTATTGTTGTGACGTCATGGTGAATTGTCGTATTCGAGAGGGTTCCACATGTAAAATGCATTTCAAATGCAAAGATCAGCCAATCACAACAGTTGGCATTTACACTGAAGTCTCACAGCAGACACGCCAACAGAGCATTTAACAGCCAAAGGGCTAAAATCAGGATAGAAAAATGTCTTTTATTTCTAAATTATGACATTTTATGATGGAAAAATCATAATAACAATATAAGTACACCTCAGGAAACATTATAAATAAAATAAAAAATTTTGCTCTGAAAGATACAATCCAGGCATCAACCATTTCTCTACCCCTCGCTGTGGACATCAAAATTTGATGGATTCTTCTGAGGAGCATTCTGTTAGGAAAAGCTGTCGATGAAATTTTAATCTTCCTGCATGAGTGTGGAGCTCGCAAAGAGTCAGGCGGCAAGCGCGAGATTCATTCTAGTAATAAAACGGCAGTGTTTGAATGCCTTTCCACACACCGCTTCCAAGTTATTACACCGAGGGACGAAATTAAAACTTGCTACGTCGGTCACACTTTACTGGATATTCAGCAGCATCATAAATGATTAAACTCATGGTTCCCCAAGACATATCTTATTCATGAAATTAAATGATGTGCATGGTTCTGCTGTTACATGCGTATACATAGTGCCGTTCAGGACGAGTCCTGGGCCACTGGTTTATCACGTCCTGACACGGAGGCTGATACACACAGAGATGAAATGACTGTTTACCCCTGACCTCACATGAGACTTAAAACTATTTAGATGAATTGTAGATAGGCTATTTTTCCATTTTCCACCTGGCTGCTTGACCCTGAGGAATAAGTTCCAAAAAGTGCTTGGTTCACATGTTTTTTTTAGTTTTTATTTCCATTTGAAACCTTTCTCGGCCCTTGCTGTGCAGTTGTGCTGAATAATTTTGAGTAGTTATTCCTGTGTCCATTTTTCCATCAGTGGCCTCCCAGAATTGCATCAAATTCTCATGAAATCATAAAGTAGCCTATAAGGGAGGTGGGGAGGGGTTATTTGCTTTCCACTTAAAGTATTAAAAAGCACCTTGGTTCCAACATGTCTTCAGGATACAGAAGTTATTCTTTGAAGTGTAGCTTTCCAAAGCACATGTTCCTAATCATGTAAAGGTGTTGAATGTAAGTTTTTCACTTTACTAAAACATAATAATACCACAATATGTTTGCAGATATTTAGGAAACATGGGTAACGCTTTAGATTACAGCCCGGAAAGTACTGCGTAAGTAAAGCAAATTTACTGCGTAACTTTCGGTAATTATAGTGTAACTATAAAGTAAGTATGTGTACAGAGGAATATAGAGGAACAGTATGTAATATTTGGGGAATAAAGGGGTAACTATCAGGAAAATTTAATTATAATGTAAGTATTTTTTAATTAAGGGGTAATTATCCATGTAGTTACAGGGTATGTATGAATTTGCGGGCTGTAAATTAAAGTGGTGTTTGTTCCCCTCTTGTTTCGTGTAGTTACAGGGTAAGTGTGAATCTGCGGGCTGTAAATTAAAGTGGTGTTTGTTTCCCTCTTGTTTCTTATAGTTACAGGGTAAGTATGAATCTGCGGGCTGTAAATTAAAGTGGTGTTTGTGTCCCTCTTGTTTCATGTAGTTACAGGGCAAGTATGAATCTGCAGGCTGTAAATTAAAGTGGTGTTTGTTTCCCTCTTGTTTTGTGTAGTTACAGGGTAAGTATGAATATGCGGGCTGTAAATTAAAGTGGTGTTTGTTTCCCTCTTGTTTCGTGTAGTTACAGGGCAAGTATGAATCTGCGGGCTGTATATTAAAGTGGTGTTTGTTCCCCTCTTGTTTCATGTACTTACAGGGTAAGTACAATACAAAACACGTACAAAATATATCACTCGGAAACATTTATTTGAAAAACAACTTAATTCAAACTAAGATTTACAACACTTCTTATAAATTTTTTTAAATAAACTCATTTTTAAAACTCAATTTCAAATAATAACGTCCTGACAGAAAGAGGCACGTTTTGGCCCTTTTTTGTCTTTCTCTTCCTCTTCTTCTTTTTCGTTATTTCCACTGATGGATCTTAAGAGGAATCCCATGTCTTTTGAAATTCCGTATTATTTTTTATTTTAAAAAAAAATACACGCAGAAATGCTCTCATAATTTACTAATCTTTTCGCATCTGACCAGCTGTTACCAATGCGTGCATGAGTAAAAAAGCTTCAAGCTTTCATGACGTTCTCGTGCGAGTTTCATCTGAAACTCATGCGAGAACTGGCGCCTCTGTCTTCTAGTCTTGTTTGTTTCTCATTACTATTATCATATATTATGTTATTGTTTGTATACTGTTGTGAGTATTAATAAAAATAAAAAAAAAGATACAGACGGCATCTGACATCCGCTTGACCAGAGTTTCTCGGCGCGCTCACATCACGCTTCAAGTTACGTCAAGTGTGAACTCAACCCTCTTATGCACGCACAGATGACTGTTGTTCAGAAGCGATAGTCTACAGTTTAAAAAATGTAAAATATTGAGGGTAAAAGACGAGTAAACGATGAGGACATTTCTGGGTGTACTGTATTTTCTTTAAAAACATAATACAAAATAGCTAGAGATATAGAATTCCTTCTTAAGATTCATCTGTGGCAAGAACAAAAAAGGAAAAAGGAAGATGAAGCCAAGCAAGAGAAACGAATAAGAAGTGTTGTAAATCTGTTTTGAAAGTTGTTTTTCAAATAAAGATTTCCGAGTGATATCAGATTGTGTACGTGTTTTTATTGTACTTACCCTGTAACTATATGAAACAAGAGGGGAACAAACACCACCTTAATTTACAGCCTGCAGATTCATACTTACCCTGTAACTACATGGGATAACAAGCACCACTTACCCTGTAACTACACAGATAATTGCCCCTTAATTAAAAATACTTACAGTATAAATGATTTGTTAATTTTCCTGATAGTTACCCCTTTATTCCTCAAATATTACATATTGTTCCCATATACCTACATGTACGTACTTTATAGTTACACTATAATTACAAAAAGTTACACTGTAAATTTGCTTTACTTACACAGTACTTTACGGGCTGTAATCTAAAGCGTTACCGAAACATGCTAAATTCACCTACTTGTTTTCTGAGAAAAACAATGCTACAGCCAGTTATTCTACTTTGAAATGTGTGTTCCGTGTCGGAATGTCTGTTTTTATTTTGGCACGTTGACAGTTTACCCAATAGTATTTCGACACCCCAGGTTGCCAGTTGGCGGAAAACACAGCGTATTGCTACCATAGAAGCCAGCAAACAAACTGGGTCAGAGATCACAGATTCTACCCGACCTAAAAAGCCTCTGTATCCATCTAAAAATCTCTATGAACGAGAGCATATTAAAACACATGTGACTTTCATTGTCAGTTGTGCTCGCTCCTGTTGCGTGTCCTCAAGCTGGCAACCCGTGTGAGCGTCGAGTCTGAGGAGGAGGGGGTGGGGGAATCAACGCTCTCCAATATTTTGAATTTGGACTGCATTACCTATTTCACTAGCTGTCAATCCTGCATACCACACCTTTAAGCTACACTTTTGAAGCTAACAAAAGGGGTCAATATTTATCAGATGATTCCATTTTTATATTTATCTAGTTAAAAAAAAAAAAACTTATAAAGACGTCATTATTGACAAGCATTCAAAATAGTCACGTCTACAATCTTTTACTTATTTATTTTTTTGCTCTGCATGCTCATTATCTAAATAGGCATTGTCATGACATTACTAGTCACTAGTCAGTGGCTTTTACCACTCTGGTAATTGGTTCAAAATATCTAATAACAGAACTGAGCACCTTTGGCCAAAAATGGCAGATTTCAAATCATGTACGTCATGCGCCAGCCAAACAACTAAGATGTTTGGGAATGCCAATTGATAGCTTTCTATTCAGCTATTATGTAGACCTCCTTGAAAGAAACAGTAATAATTCTACACAGTGTCACACAGGGGTTGCACACAAGCAGATATTAAAAAGCTAATTAACGAGACACAGGTGAGAAACAAGGGCAAATCAAACATTATGGCAACAGGTGACAAAGACAAAGGAAACTGAGCTAGGAATTGAGCAAAACTGACAGGCTAACAAATAAAAACTCAAAGCCACAGAGTTTGCAGATGGGACAATCCAGGAACCAGGGAGGAGATGACAGTGGAAGGAGCCAGGGAGTGAACCCAAACAGTTCAAACAGGCTGAAGGCCTGACTGTATTGGGACTGTCACTGGAGAGAGTGCTAAAGCTACTCAGGTCGTATTTTTGGTGGAAATGTGTAGAAATGATCATTCTTTCTATATGTGATGTAAACATGTCCTGTGACTACAAATAAACAGAAACAGGTGCGACTGAATAAGTACGTGTGTCCTTTCTTTTGTGAAATAACGGTAAATACCACTTTATTTCTGTGGGACTAATGTGCAATCTTGACACAAATTAATTCATTATGATCAATGTATCACCTATTATTGTAAAACTGTGGTAAAACATAGATGCTTGGATTTAAGTAAATGACAAAAATGCCAAAAAATGACCACTTTTCAAATGGCTAGTTTCCAGTCATTTCTTTTTAAATATTTTTCTAATAAAACTTCCATTTGTTGATGAAATGATGCAACATTGTTCCAGAGAGGCATGTTACGAGCAGGTTTTAGTGAAGCGCTGCAGAGCTTCCAGCCTGACGGTGGAAATGCTGCGTGGTTTTGGGCTCAGTGCTACAGGTCCGAGGCTATTAGCCCAGCCCGGCCTGGTGAAAGCCCTGGCTCGAACTGGCCCTACAGTAGGAAAGCAGCTAATGGAGGAAGGAGCCATTGTGGAGCCTTGGTGGAAATGCCAAGTGGAACCAGGGCTGTGTTTATGTAAATTTTGTATGCCCTTCCCTCGCTAACTTCCTTCCATCTCTTTCACTCTGATGTACATAATTGCTGGCGGAACCCTTGAAATGTTAAATGGAAACACCCTAAGCCCTTGATCACTATGGAGCTTTTATTATTTAATGATCATTATTATTTATTCTGATTAAAGATTAAAAATATTGCACAACTGCCCCGTAGGTGGCAATATGTATTAAGATTGTAAATTGCCATCAAACAAAAGAAGAAGAAAGAAGTATGGCACCAAAGACTACAGTTACAAAGACTGTGCACTCATATTACTTATGAATGAAAGAAATTGCAATGTGCAATAAGGCGGAATACATCCTGCCTTCTAAATAAAAGACCCAATCACAAGTCAAAAGCGTTAAAAGCGGCAGTTCCCATAGAAACCTGAAATTCATGCTTAGAACTGCATGTGTCTAGTCTTTGAGATTTAGGATTCCCCCTGTAAGTGCATTAATTCTTTGTTATTTCTCATTGGTTATTCACGGTCACGTGGGCACAGTTGATCACTTCCGTTTTCTTTATTATTTCCTTTGTCAGATTGATTGTTATTGTTGGAAGGGGCAAATTTTCTGTTGACCGTATTTGTGCTGGTCTACTTATGTCAAGTTAAATCGTCTTCCTTTGATGTCAAGATGACAGAGTGCGAACAAGTCATGAGCCCACTACCTAGCCTCTATGTGGCTATTGGATGCCGCATATATTAGTCAACAGAAAATGGCGCTTAGTTTCAAAGATACTCCATTCATGCGCTGCACCGGAACGCAGTTGTGAATTGCAAGTGGAAACGGACACGAGATGCACAGCACTTGAACCGGTATGTGAATCAGTTTATTATTATTATGCTGCTTGCTGTTTGCTGCTGGTCGATTGGAGACGTTATAGCTGGTTGTGCTTGATGTGGAGCGTGGATCTGTTTGTTTGGATAAACTACGGTGGACTGGAAGTGTGTAGTTTATGTCATGTGTGTTACATGCAGCGTTCTCATTCTCGTGTGTGATTAAACGGATTGCTTTGGAAGTTGTATGTGCCGCTGAGTTCTTTGATGAAGGAAAATGGATGAAGATGAGGGTGATGCAGTTATGGAGAGCAAAAGGGAGCGTAAGCTCACAGCAAAAGCTTTTGAGTTAAAGATTGAATCGCTACCAAGGGACCGTAAATCCAAAGTGAACAAAATAAAAAATGTGATTGCTTCAACAAAAGAGCTTATGCAAAATTATGAAAATTCATCTGAGGTTTGTTCTTTACTGGAAACACTGAAGCTTTTGAGAGATGATGTCAATTTGTTGCGTGAGAATGTGATTCCTTTACTTCCTGCTGAGGAACAAATGAAGCAAAATGAATGGTATGGCTCAATTTTACGATTCAACAAAGGGTTTACAGAAGATGTGGAGCAATGGCTGTGTGATCTTAAATGTAAGACAACTTCACTGACTCAAACTACAGCAGTAATGAATGTCCTCTGTCATCTCATTCTGCAATAGATGGAATACATTTAATGACCTTGGCCTGTTGCAACCTCTGATGCAAATGCAAATTCAAAAACTCTGAATCAATGTGAGGAATGTAATGCATTGACTTGTGAGCATTTCATGGATGAGATCAAACCAACCGATAGCATTTCATATGTATACAGCAAAAAATACATCATCTGCTTGTCTTCAAGCCGAAGCTGAAGTGGCAGCTTTATTAGCCAGTCAGCAAATGCTGCAACGGAAGCATGCTGTGGAAGAAGAAGAGGAGTGTTTAAGAAAAAAGAAGGAAAAAATTGATCTTCAAACAAAAATAGCTGTGTCTATGGCTAAAGTTAATGTGTACAGGTCTGCTGCATCAGAACAAAATAGGAAAATGATGAAATGATCTCTTCAAATTCAATGGCAGTTGCATCAGTTCAAGTTGACACACATGTTGTATCACAGTCTTTGTCTTTTAACAATTCGACAAGAGGTGCAAGAAATAAGGAAAGCAATACTCAGCCTCAACCTGTGCTACAACCAATGTCCATAACACCAGTACAGTCAACTACAATGAATGGGTAGCTACCCTGTAACCGTAGTAGTGATGCACCTGTTTCAAGACCATCATTAACTGATGGAGAACAACGAAATATATTGCGTCTTATGAAAAAACAAAATTAAATCACTGCCATGTTGGTTCAGCAAAGCAATACTTCATTACTTCCTCACAGAGATGTTGTATCCTTTGATGGAGATCCTTTGCAATACCAATGCTTCATACGATCATTTGAGGAGATTGTGGAAAAAAGGGCAAATGATTGTGGTGACTGTTTCTATTTTCTGAAGCAGTATACCCGAGGTCAACCAAGAGAACCTGTAAGAAGCTGTCAACATATGGCTTCTACACAGGGTTACTTAAAAGCCAAATCCTTACTTAAGGGAACACTTTGGAAACCAAGTCAAAATATCTTCAGCATATATGGATAAAGTGCTCTTTTGGAAGTCCATAAGACCTGAGGATACAAATGCCTTACAAGATTATCATCTTTTTCTCAAAGCTTGCTGTGATGACATGGAGGATGTTCGTTACATGAAAGAGTTAAACTTGGTTACTAACATGCAAATTATTCTTTCCAAGTTGCCATTTAAGCTCAGAGACAAATGGAGAGCTGTGGCATGTGATTTACAGGAAAACTGTAAAGAACGAAGCAACATTTAAAGACATTGTGAATTTTGGAGAAAAGCAAGTCAAAATTGCTACTGATCCTGTGTTTGGAAACATTGTTGAGGCTCCTCTTGGTGGGGGTCGAAGCTTGATTCGTTCTAAGCCTAAGGGAAGTAGTTTCGCTACCACTGTCTCTGTAACAGGAATGGAAGAAAACAAATAAAGGTGTATCCTGTCTTTGTTGTGGCGAAGAACATTTCTTGAATTCCTGTACTGTGCTTACCAAAAATGTATTTTCTGAAGAAGAAAGGAATCTGTTTCGGCTGTTTATGTATAGGCCACATTAGCAGAGATTGTAAAAAGCGGATTACATGTAAAGTGTGTGGCTTTAAACATCCCAGCATCCTTCATGTCTTCCAGCGAGATAAATCAGGAACCAAAGGAAGCAGTAGGTAGTGCTCTGATCTCTGTTCAGTCCAGTAGCCTTACTGGGGCCGGTGAAGATGCTTGTGCCTTGTACATTCTTCCAGTATGTGTTAAATCTAAGAATGGAAACAAGATTGTGGAAACTTATGCCTTTTTAGATCCGGGCAGCTCAGCGACCTTCTGTACGGAAAATCTAATGAATAAACGTAATCTTTCCGGTAAAAAAAGTTATTATTCTGCTTAAAACAATCAATCAGGATAAATTGGTTTCCAGTTATTTTCTCAAGTATCTAGAAGTTGCAGGATTGTTGAAGTATATACTCAGAAAAGTATGCCAGTGTCCAATTCTAATATTCCCATGCAGAGTGATATTGTTCGATGGCCTTATTTAAATCACATACACTTACTTTCAATCGAAGCAGGAGTTAAACTCTTGATTGGAGCAAATGTACCAGAGGCAATGGAGCCATGGCAGGTTGTTCGCAGCCAAAGGAATGGACCATATGCGGTAAGAACCATACTTGGATGGACAGTAAATGGACAGCTTAAAGGAATGGAAAAGAATGGAACTTCCTGTCATGATCAAAACCTGACCTCCAAAAGAAATTCAGGAAAGATTCAACATTTCAGGCAGATTATACTGCTTTCATGGAAGATGTAATTTCCAAAGGATATGCGGAAAAGATACCTGTGGAGAAACTTGAAAGGCATGATGGCCGTGTTTGGTATATACCTCATCATGGGGTTTACCATTCGAAAAAAAAAAAAGATCAGGGTTGTTTTCGACTGTAGTGCCTCCTTTCAGGGAGTATCATTGAATGGACAACTACTTCAGGGACCAGACCTAATAAGCACTTTAAAAAGTGTCCTTACAGGATTCATAATGGAGTCTGTCGCCTTAATGGCTGACGTTGAATTCATGTTCTATCAGGTAAAGTTTCCTGCAGAAGATTCTGACCTTTTAAGGTTTATGTGGTGGTCAAAAGGTGACTTGAATAAGGACTTGGAGGAATTCAGAATGGTTGTACATCTGTGCAGAACTTCCTCATCCCCAAATTGTTCTAATTATGCACTCAGGAGATGTGCAGAGGACCATGGAGACATGTTTAATTGCAGGTCATCCGAAATCACTTCTATGTGGATGATTGTCTTACTTCAGTTCCCACAGAATCTGACGTGATCCAACTATATAAGGAACTCCATGCAATTTGTGCTAAAAGTGGATTTCATCTGACCAAATGGATGAGCAACAGTCGTGGAGTGTTGAATGCCATACCAGAAGAAGAACGGGTGAAAGAAGTGAAGGATCTTGACTTGAACCTTGATAAGATCTATGATGTTCTAATCCAGAAGAGTATCAAATGGATATTTAATCCTCCTACAGGATCTCATCACGGAAACGTCTGAGAGAGGACGATTCGATCAGTGAGGAAGATTATGAATTCTATCTTAAGAGGGCATGTAGATGTATAGATGTAGTATAGATGAAGAGGGTCTTCATACGCTTTTGTGCGAAGTGGAGTCAATTATCAACATCTCCTCAAGTAGGAGATGTTGTACTTGTTGTCAATGATGCTGCCCCTCGAAACTCATGGATTATGGGTAAAATGATTCATACTACACCAGATAAAAGGGGATTGATTCGCCAAAGAAGGATTAAAACAAAGTATAACTGCTAAAACAGACCGGTCACCAAGATTTGTCTACTTCTTGAATCTGAAGAAGACTGTAATTTTTTTTTGTGTTTTTTTGAGCGCTCAATGACGTACGGACATACTGACATGTATATGATGACTGACTTATAGACAGACTTTTTAAAATTATTTATATGTTGTACAATTTATGTATGTATTTATTGTTGTTGTTAATTGATGATGATTATTATTTTTTTTTTGTAATAATCATGGGGCCGGAATGTAAGTGCATTAATTCTTTGTTATTTCTCATTGGTTATTTACGGTCACGTGGGCACAGGTGATCACTTCTGTTGTCTTTATTATTTCCTTTGTCGGATGGATTGATTGTTATTGTTGGAAGGGGCGAATAGTGGGAGCCAACTTTCTGTTGACTGTATTTGTGCTGGTCTACTCATGTTTTCATGTGCTTAAATAAAACCAAAAGGCAAGTTAAATCGTCTTCCTTTGATGTCAAGATGACCGAGTGCGAACGAGTCACGAGCCCACTATGTGGCTATTGGATGCCGCTAATACCCCCATTTAAATATCAAGCGTAGCGTCAGCTCTGGCAGGTCACGTTAGTCAAGCTCGCATCAGCTGACTGTCAGCTGATCACGTCTACTTATAGGAATATGATGTCTATCACAGCATACATATATAAGCTCCTTCAGTACTGTCAGCAGCTATCGCATTCTCCAGAGCTCATTTACCCTCCTCTATCCCCAGCTCCTCCTCTCGTCCAGTCAGGATTTGGTATTCTGTTTCCCTTTGAATCAAACTAAATTCCCGAATTATTCTGTGCATTTAATATTGACATTAATGATATCTACAATACATTATGTTGGTTCTGTTCTGTTTACCCTAAGGGGGGTTATTGCTTCTCTCTCTGCTCTTATCCATGCTTGGCTGCATGGATGCGCAGGAGTTCTTGCCCAGAACAGAACCATACCGCCAAACCAAACTGTATGCTAATAGTCAATCAATTATCTTTGATGATAGTGGTCCTGACAGAAAGATAGGGCTTATTCTTGGTTGCCCGAAATATCTGCCTGGAGACATTGCAAATATGGCCACTGAGTGAACAGACTTTACTTAAAAGGGACTTTGATGAGAAGCTTCTTCTTAGCGTCCATTTCCATGGTGACCCCTGGATTCGCCACTCAATTGAGGATGTCTTTGTGTGGTGACCATACTCAAACCATTGCTTTGGTTTTACTGAACTTACACCAGACCGGGGTTTTGGAACCTGAATACCTTGAGTAAGCAAGGTTTGGGTTAATAAACTGAGAGTTCAGGGTACGTACTGTATATGTGACGGTAAGTTAACTTTACTTTCTGGAATAACCACCTTTTTTCTCCTGTGTATATTTTATAAGACTTTATTTATTATATCTTCATCAAGCTATTTGGTTTGTACAGTGCACATTGTGACAATACCCTAACCATAACCCAAAGAGAAAACTTTCTGCACTTTTACAATTACAGTTCCCTTCTGAATAGGAATTCACACAGCATCCTAGGACACTATGGGGAATGCCTCCGTGTGACTCCCGAGGGAGTCAAAGGCCATCACAGTGATGTGTTTGTGACTGTTCTCATGTGATTCTTGATGATAAGAGTCTGGCGTTTGAGAGGAGCATGTTCAGCTGTTGAGGGAACTGAACACGCTCTTTGTGATGCGGTCTCTGTGAGACGCTCCTTTGTTGTTTGATTCTCTCTCGAAGGATGAGAATTTAGTGCCTGTACCCCATGGTTCGAGTCCAGCAGCCGTCATAGTGGCAGGCAGGTTCGATCACAGAGGTGGGGGGCGGAGCAAAGGATGCGACTTACAAGATTTATTTACCTTTCCGGTCTGCTATTACTAATGTGTGAGGCATAATTCTGAGGAATTAGATGCAGAGAGAGTGCAAGCAGGTGTTATTTTTAGATCTGCCCCCTCCGCTGTCCCACATAATAGCAGCGCTCGGTTGTGGCGATCTCTTGAACCCATCAGGAATCGTTTTTTCGCCCTAGTTTGTGGCGTGTTGGAGTCTAAAGAGCCTGTTTTTTGTCGGGTTTGACTGTAGAGCAGAAACCTCCCCCTGAGTCGGGTCTTAAAGTAGGGTCCTCCAGTGAGTTTTTTTCGCTCAAGTTTACGGGTGAAAGGCACTTGTTGTAAGGCACATCCGGGAATGTTTGGCATCTTGAGATCCTACTAAGACATTTGTTTCCTAGTGGTTGCAGCTAGCACTCAGCTGGCTCCCCTTGATGGCAATGTCTTCACAGTTGAGTGTAAATGGAATCCTTAATAATAGGATTCCCGACTTCTTATGAAAGAGCTCTGTTTGACCCTGGAGACTCAGCTGAACATTTATAATGGCTAGGCTAGCACTTTGCCTAGCCCCCCTTATACTTCCTTGTGGTCTCCCGACCAAATAAGGCTCAGAGCTCTTCTGGTCTCTGGACTCCAACAGGAAGTGGTCTGTTCACCATGGGCGAATCCCTCCTATTGTACAGCACCAAATCTTATTACTTGTTTTACAATGGTTGTAGCTTAGCTGTTAGTTCCCATTGGTCATTTAGGAGGAGCATGGAGTGGAACTTTCCAGGTTATGGGCAAGGTCCTCCGCTCCCTGTAATGAGCTTGTTCTGACTTCAGTATTATTTCGTTATAAACCGTGACATTGAGTGATATGGCTCTCTGTGAGCCTCCTTGGTGCAACTGTTTTTAAAGTGGAGTGTTGGTAGGCCTCCTCTCGCTCTAAAGAGTCGTCCTGCTGAGGCCTCCGCTCCCCAGAGCTCCACTTGGATAGCAGTATCAGGTTGGCAGGCTCTTTTTTGAGCCTCCTTTTAGAGAGTCGTCTTGCCGAAGCCTCCATTCTTAGAGATCGGCCTGAGTGGTCTCTCCGGGTTGTATGGCTCTCTGTGAGGCTCCCTGGCGGAACCACCCTTAGGGAAGTTTTATTAGGTTTCCTCTCGATTTAGAGAGTCATCATGCTGAGACCTCCACTCCCTAGAGCTCAGCATAAGATAACATGACCAAGTAACTCTTGGTGAAGTGGTCTTTTGTGTAGAGTGTAGTCAGGCTTCCTCTCACTATAGAGGGTCGTCATGCTGAAGCCTCTGTTCTCAGAGCTCCATTTAGACAGTGGAATTGGTTGTAGGCTCTTTTTTGAGCCTCCTTGCTTAACCCTCTGAGGTCTGCAGTGTTTTCTGGGCCTTAGAGGTGCTTTGACATGCCCTGACATTTGTGCTTATTTCTGTTACTTATAACATTTTAATAGCAAAAGTCTGATTACAATGTATTCAGCACAAACTCTGCTACAATAATATGTGAGCAGCATGTATGCAAAAGTATGTAGTTTTGAGAAAATGACATTTATGCGTGGTAAGTGAATTTTATTTTTTAGGTCACTGAAATAAGGCCATGAAAACCCATACTGAATATTTGTTCACAAGTCTTTTGAGAACTGAATCTTGTAGCCTAGAGTTTTTGCTTCAAAACGATGTGAAAATCATCCTGCCCACTCATTCACATAAAACAATATATTGATTAAAAATTTGTAAGACATGTTTTGTGTAAGAAAGAATGTATGTGAGTAGGCATGACTGATCATGCATATTGATGTGTTTTACACCTAAGAAGACAATGAGACACTGCGTCACATTGCCATGCTTCGGGTATGCCTGCCCACTTCTCCTTCAGACAAAAGAAGTTATGACATGTACTACAGGAGCAATTTTACACTGTGGTCACACAAGTAGTGACGTCATAGGCTGTCACCGGCCAATGTTATTGCTGTGTTTAGACATGTGCTTCAGACACCGGTCATGCTGGAGGCGTTCTCCATAGCGTCAAAACCACAAAACCTGCACACAACATGAAAATTGTTGCACATCTCGGGCAAAAGCAAACACTTTATTCAAAACAATTTTAACACTTCAAAAAATAGTGTTTTTGCATAGTAACTCTAAAGCATCAAATAGTTAGCCATATACATGCCAAACTACACGGATGTGAAAAATGAAAAACATTGCTATTTTGTATCTTTTGCATGTTCAGTGTGCAGTGCAGCACACAGGAGTTTGTCACATGTACATGTATGTGCACAAATACACTGTACATACAGTATGTATGCACAATTGATGAACTTTACAGTTATTGAACTGAACTGAATAAACAGCTTGCACTGTATAATGACACTATTGGCTTGTTAGAGCTGATTTACAGCAGTATTAGAATATGTTACTTTGTGAAGCTGCTTTGAAACTATCTGTATTGTATAAAGCACTATAAAAATAAAGGTGACTTGACTTGACATGACATGTATATTCAGTTTATTACAAAATAAACAGAAATGCAAGGGTGAAAGATGTATTTGTTTTTCTAAACATTGAGTTTTGATTTTTAAGTGATCAAATTAGGTATATTTACACTATAAACAAATCCAAAAGGGTAAATTTTTTTTATTTATTTCTAAAAACATTGAGATTTCCTTTCTTAGTGATCAATGTATGTACAAGTCGGGAAATGATTGTGACATTTAAATGGCAGTGTTTTCTAAATGAAACACAAGAGCTGTTAGTTTTGAATAATGTGTCTAATTTATTAAAATAAAAAGTATTTTATTTTTTACTGTTTTTACAAATGAGGACATCTCAAAAAAGTTTTGAGAGATTTTTTCAGATTCTTTTGCTCTTTTTTTCCTAAAAAATATTTGCTGCAATGCTTTCAAGGTCATTTTGCTGTTTTTATTATTATTAATATTATTATTATTATTATTATTATTATTATCCTATATCCGGATGGAAACAGAAATGCATGGCCCGATTTGAATGCCTCATAACAGATGATTGTTTTAACAATAACAGTTGGTCATAGTTTTTTTTTTTTGTAGGCCTTAGAAATTGGTTTTTGTTTGGAAAGTAATAAAAAGTGTAATTATAGAATGTGTTTGGCTGGAGGCAGCAGGTTAATGTAAAGCAGAGAATGACCCTGACTTACCCAGCAATAAGTATGAATCCCTCTCCTCTCCCCTTTGTGTGTGTGTGTGTGTGTGTGTGTGCAACCCAGTTTGAGTGCATGGTTGTGATCAGAGCAAAATTCAGTGTGTGTATTTACTGCAATGTCAGTGGTGTTAAAATAATGGGCTGCTGCAATAGAATAAGCAAGAAGAAGTGCAATTAGGGTGAAACAGGGGTCCTGAGAGTGGACAGCGCTTGGTGACACAAGCATTACACTGTTTGCTCTGATTTGTGGTGTTTGCTAAGGTAAGCATCACTATTAGTACTGCTCATATTTACTGATTGTGTTGCCTCAAATTGTGCAGCTTGTTGAGGGGAGGTGTGCTAGTGCTATTACTTTTCTAATGATAAGACTCTGATATGTGCCTGGCTGATGTCCAAAAAGCTGCTGAAATAGCAAACAATTGCTATTGTTTTGTGGTATCTGTTACTTTTACTTTGTTGGTCAATTAAATGACACTGTCTTAATCTATTAAAAATGCATTAAAATGCAGTTAATACAATGACTTGAATAGACTTCTTGTCACACAGTGGTTGAGGCAAGAAAGCAATAAAGGCTGGATCTAAGGCTACATTCACTGTCAGTCGAAATTTGGGGCCGTATTCACAAAACATTTTATCTTAGCACTAAGAGTTCTCCTAAATAGCAGTAAAAGTTCTTAGTTAAGAGTTTTCTCTTAAAACCTATTCCCAAAGCTGCTGAGAGCAACTTTTACTAAAGAATAGAGATAAGTCTTAAGCTAAGAGTAAGGGCAGGGTTGACCTTGTTGCTATGGATGATGTCATCACGCTTCCTAACTATGACCACAGTGATTGGCTGAGAGGGGAGGGGTCTCTGTCAATTATTTAATCATAGAAGTATTGTAGAATGAGGTATCATGTTGCCATATTCAAATAAAGATTTTAAAAAGTAGTCCAAGTGTCACCAATTTAAAAAGTATATGTTCAGCTGATTGTCTCATACGTGTCTGCATCTCGAGAGATTGCAGAATCCAAGCAAAAATAATGTTTTATAAACAAAGTTCATGAGGATCATGTTCAAACTGTCTATCTAATCAGCGCGAGAGGAGGTACATATACACAACCAAAAGCCTACTCACCTAGTTACCTCGACAGTTTTCTGCATCCCTCCACCACCCCTTCTCCTCACTCCCAGTCGGCGATACATGGCAGAACTCTGGGTTTGGGATAAATTCCAAACTTGGAGCCCTCGGAGCCCTCGATCCCCTTGGACAGCATGTCAAATATGCTTATATTTATTATTATATTTTTTACTCCATTCAATTATTTGTAAGTGTGAACTCGTGAAAACAACTGCCACAGGTAATCGGACATTATTTATTTATTAAATATTTCTTTTTGACGTTTTATCATAGATTAAAATCTATAAATCAAAATGTGTATTGCAGTTATGAAGAAAAGGTTCAGCACCCAAGGCTCTATCGCCTATCTCCTCAACAGTGTCTTTGGGCGGATTGCTGAGGTGGATTGCGGCAACATCCATTAGGATTGTTTGTGATTTGGTCTTAGTGACTTAGGAGTCCTTTTGACTACTCCTAACGTTTCACAGATTTAGGAGCTATAGTTTTAGCGCTAAAATGCTTTGTGAAATACAGATTGTTTCAACGCAGCTTTACAGTGATAACAGGAAAATAATGCAACAAAGTTTGTTTCAGCTGTACAGCAGATTTAGAAGAAAATAGTGTCATAGTCCAGCTTAAAGGTGCCCTGCCACACGTATTTCATTACTTTTGTGGTAATGTCTTAAGTTCTACCATAGACTCTTCTACCATTTGTGGAAAAAATGCCTTGGTTACCTTGTTTCAAGCCATTCTAGCGTGGTTTAGAAAGCCTGCAGGAAGCTCGATTTGCGCCAGTTCTCATTAATATTCAACGAGCTAAGCTGCTTGACTCTGATTGGCTAACAGCTAGCCAAAGAAAGCCTGGCTATCAGCACCCTTTACCCTTTACCCAGTGCAACAAGTAGAGGAACTTTGTTTACTATCATCTGGAATTGCTGCAGAAATGGCATCTTCAGGTATATTGCCATATATATATATATATAATGTTGTTCACATTATATGCACTTACATATAAATAGTTTATTGGAGATGATGGCGATGGCACGCGTACACGGTTGGTGGGGCTCGATGTTTGTTGCACTTGTTTTATCAAATTAATTAATTTCTCTGCGCATCTCAAATATTGGCTGATCAAGCTCTCAACACCGAGGCAATATTTTGTTCAAAAACAAAGCATATATGTATGTGCATCTTGAACAGAAACAACTCTGACGCCAAAGACAGCACACAAACAAACAATGCCATCTGAGTCTCTACTTGCTGTTCATCTGCACTACAGCTGTATTTTTTGCCTCTACAGTTGGATCATTAATACCCAGAACCCGACCAAAGTTTGTGAGAAATGTTCAAACACGAAGTTCTGTCCCCAACAAACTTCATCTGTATAACTTCGGATATGGGCAACTCACCATCTATCGTTCATTTTTAATCCTCGGTCCAAGGCGCACTTTACGCACAACAATATTTCACTCCAACCGCATCAAAGCAAACAAATTTTATGCGGTATCATCTTTCTCCTGGTCTTGCTCGCAGGAGATATACTACTCAATCCAGCCCTAGGTCTTGTGGATACACCTGTCAACAACACAACAGGCCTCGGAATGCCCGCAGGTGCCCGGACTCTATTGACCAGCGAGGACTGGGCCTGGCACGGGGATCTAAACATACAGTTCCACGACGTTGTGAGACCGACAGAGCAGGCAGAGAAACCAGCCTGCGTGGTTGAGGGGTTGACGGAGGCCGAGGCGGCGATGGACAACAAATTGGGCCTGGCCGGTGCCCTGGGCCGCTCAGCTGACGGTACTGGCTGGTGAAGAACGGCTGTCCTCGCCAAAGTAAGACCACTCCAAATACAAGCACTGACTAAACAGAGACAGACTTTATTGTTTCAAACTGTTAATCATGTCAAAGTGGTTTGGGATCCTACGGTAAAACCTAAAGGTATTTTGGGAGGTTGGGAGGAACTAAGAAAGCTTATTTCCTAAGTGAGATGAGATCAGGATATTGTCAAGTCAAGTCACCTTTATTTATATAGCGCATTTTACAATGCTGATTGTTTCAAAGCAGCTTCACAGTGTTAACAGGAAAATAATGCAACGGAATTTGATTGGGCTGTACAGCCGCTCAGGAGAAAACTGTGATGTCATCCAGTTCATTTCAATTATCATATAGTGTCAATGCAGGCAGATCAGTAATATAGTTGAATATTTAGTGTCCCCAACTGAGGTGGCAGAGGCGACGGCGGCAAGGAACCAAAACTCCATCAGGTGACATAATAGAGAAAAAAACCTTGGGAGAAACCAGGCTCAGTCAGGGTGCCAGTTCTCCTCTGGCCAACGAACAAACAGTGTATGATTATGATTCCGGCAACATTACAGGTCAGATGTCATATTAGATCGGAATATTCTAAAGATCGGAGTCATCACGCCGGAGACGAGTTTATTGGGGATGTCGTATTGATGAGGCATTTACAGGGAGGAGTCTAATTGACACAGTCTCTGCAGACATTTCAGGGATGCGTTGGTCATGTCTAGGCGCAGGTCCGCCATCTGATCTCGATACGGCCCTGATTCGGCTGACTGCAGTAAACCTCGGGATAAACAGAGAGACTAACATTATTGTCATTCAAGATGTCATTCTTTTTATGATGTAATGAGTACATCAGGTGTTATAGGAAGTGTTAACCATAGTAAAGAGATGTGTTTTTAATCTAGATTTAAACTGACAGAGCGTGTCTGCTTCCCGAACAATGCTAGGAAGACTGTTCCAGAGTTTAGGTGCTAGATAGGAAAAGGACCGACCGCCTGCAGTTGATTTTGATATTCTAGGTGTTATCAACTGGCCAGAATTTTGAGACCGCAATAGACGTGATGGAGTATAATGCGTTAAGAGCTCGTTCAAGTACTGGGGAGTTAAACCATTTAGTGCTTTGTAAGTAATTAGCAAGATTTTAAAATGTATACAATGTTTAATAGGGAGCCAGTGCAGTGTTGACAGAACCAGGCTAATATGGTCATACTTCCTGGTTCTAGTAAGAACTCGAGCTTCTGGACCAGCTGTAGCTTATTTATTAAGCGAGCAGGACAACCACCCAGTAGAGCATTACAATAATCTAGCCTTGAGGTCATGAACGCATGAATATATACAGGTGCTGGTCATATAATTAGAATATCATCAAAAAGTTGATTTATTTAACTAATTCCATTCAAAAAGTGAAACTTGTATATTATATTCATTCATTACACACAGACTGATATATTTCAAATGTTTATTTCTTTTAATTTTGATGATTATAACTGACAACTAAGGAAAATCCCAAATTCAGTATCTCAGAAAATTAGAATATTACTTAAGACCAATACAAAGAAAGGATTTTTAGAAATCTTGGCCAACTGAAAACATGAACTGATGAACATGAAAAGTATGAGCATGTACAGCACTCAATACTTAGTTGGGGCTCCTTTTGCCTGAATTACTGCAGCAATGCGGCGTGGCATGGAGTCGATCAGTCTGTGGCACTGCTCAGGTGTTATGAGAGCCCAGGTTGCTCTGATAGTGGCCTTCAGCTCTTCTGCATTGTTGGGTCTAGCATATCGCATCTTCCTCTTCACAATTCCCCAGATATCTTTTACGGGGTTAAGGTCAGGCGAGTTTGCTGGCCAATTAAGAACAGGGATACCATGGTCCTTAAACCAGGTACTGGTTGCTTTGGCACTGTGTGCAGGTGCCAAGTCCTGTTGGAAAATTAAATCTGCATCTCCATAAAGTTGGTCAGCAGCAGGAAGCATGAAGTGCTCTAAAACTTCCTGGTATATGGCTGTGTTGACCTTGGACCTCAGAAAACACAGTGGACCAACACCAGCAGATGACATGGCACCCCAAACCATCACTGACTGTGGAAACTTTACACTGGACCTCAAGCAACGTGGATTGTGTGCCTCTCCTCTCTTCCTCCAGACTCTGGGACCCTGATTTCCAAAGGAAATGCAAAATTTACTTTCATCAGAGAACATAACTTTGGACCACTCAGCAGCAGTCCAGTCCTTTTTGTCTTTAGCCCAGGCGAGACGCTTCTGACGCTGTCTGTTGTTCAAGAGTGGCTTGACACAAGGAATGCGACAGCTGAAACCCATGTCTTGCATACATCTGTGCGTAGTGGTTCTTGAAGCACTGACTCCAGATGCAGTCCACTCTTTGTGAATCTCCCCCACATTTTTGAATGGGTTTTGTTTCACAATCCTCTCCAGGGTGCGGTTATCCCTATTGCTTGTACACTTTTTTCTACCACATCTTTTCCTTCCCTTCGCCTCTCTATTAATGTGCTTGGACACAGAGCTCTGTGAACAGCCAGCCTCTTTTGCAATGACCTTTTGTGTCTTGCCCTCCTTGTGCAAGGTGTCAATGGTCGTCTTTTGGACAACTGTCAAGTCAGCAGTCTTCCCCATGATTGTGTAGCCTACAGAACTAGACTGAGAGACCATTTAAAGGCCTTTGCAGGTGTTTTGAGTTAATTAGCTGATTAGAGTGTGGCACCAGGTGTCTTCAATATTGAACCTTTTCACAATATTCTAATTTTCTGAGATACTGAATTTGGGATTTTCCTTAGTTGTCAGTTATTATCATAATAATATCTAGGTGTGAGAATCTCTATGGGTTGGGATTTATCTGACTTCTGTGACGTGAGACAGCTAGCAGATGGTCGGTTAAGCCAGTCTGTCTGCTTCCTGACCTGGGCCCCAGTTAGTATTAGTCCAATATCGATTATCTCTGTATTAGTGAAACATGGCTACATGATAAAATTCTAACTAGCACAATTGATGTTCCGGGATATAGATGTTTTAGAAGGGACAGAACTGTGGGCGGGAATGGGGGTGTACTGATATATATTAAAGACTCATTTAATGCAAAGGAAATTTATCCAACTGCTGATATATCTACTGAATGTCTATATATTAATGTAATATTGTCACAAAACATGCAATTTTATATTTTAGTGATATATAATCCTCTCTGGTCGTGCACTACAACATTATACGAAAACCTGGATGCCCTGTTTAAAAACTTTAAGCAACAGCGAGGTGCTTCTCTTTGGAGATTTTATTATTTTTATATAAATGGGTTAGACAAACAATGCAGGAAAAAATTTAAAAATCTCATATCTAAACATGACTTCAGTCAAATGATTGAAGCCCCTACACGTATCACTAGGAATACTCAAACACTGATAGATTTAATTTTCACGAATAAACCGGACAGAATCATAAAAACATAATTTAGTCACTGGTTTATCTGACCATATTGCAAGAATAAGCTTATGTCCACTATTGGGTGTATTGTGGATAAATTCATTAAAAAGCGAAAAAAAAATCACAGAGAAAATTTCAGCTACCATGGATGAATGATAATATAAGAAAATTAATGAAAAAGAGGGACCATGCCCTGAAAATTTTTATCTCGAAGGGACATTGATTTGAAACTATTTAAAGGTCTGCACAACCAAGTCGTTAGAGAACTCAGAATGTCCAAATCAAATTATTACATTCAAACTCTATCAGAGGCCAAAGGGAATGGCAAAATAATTTGAAAGCATCTAAACAGCCTATTATTTCCAAAGGGTACCGCCACCCAAAACAAATATGAACTTAGAGTGGGTGAAAACATCATTACTCATAGTGCACAAGTTGCAGACGGATTCAATAACTTTTTTATACAATCTGTTAATAACCTTGCATCAAGCTTTCCAAGCAGGAACGATATAGGCCTAACAACAATATATGCATCACAGCATTTTTGGAGAGAAATAAGGATATGTAAGTATTAAAATTGAATCTGGCATAATTAAGTTTGCAGTTCAGCTGAAATGTGTGAATATGCTAACAAAAGTTTACTTACAAATATATATTCTCAATTATAGTATGTTGGAGATTAAAAACAATTTGACACTCATGTGTAACTTTCTCCTCTCTCTCTTTCCCGCTTATATTTTAATATAGTGTTGGAACCGCGATCTAAGAAGAACTGAGCACATTTATTTTTGTGGACACACATGCATCCTGGGAACATTCTGATGTTGTCAGTCAAGTTATGAACAGGAACCAATCTTTGGAGAAGGTTTTATCCCCGAAAGGTGTGTTGGCTTTTTAAAGACTTTTTTTTTATGATCACTTTTACTGATGTACAGAGTACAGACATTGATAATAATCAGAAACTATATTAGATTAGAATGTTTTCTGAAGGACCATGTGTCACTGAAGACTGGAGTAATGATGCTAAAGATTCAGCTTTGATCACTGGAATAAATTACACTTTACTATATATTCATATAGAAAACAATTATTTTAAATTGTAATAATATTTCACAATATTGCGTTATAATTCCAAATTAATTATTTGGTGAGCACTTTGGTGAGAGACTTCTTTCAAAAACATGTGTCATGTTATCTAATGAGATTGTGTAAAAAATGAGTCCTGTGTTGGACATTTCGTTTTTTAACTGCTTAAAATTGTATTGTTATATTCTGCAATGAATTTTAACTGTTGATATTTCATTATAATAATTTTTTGACAATAAAATTAACAACCAATGACTTGACTTTTTTTTTTTTTTCAAATGCTAACATTTTGTTTAGGATTTTAGATACCTTTTTTTAGTGTAGCCAATGATAGCACATAATATGGTAGTTACACAACTTTTACATATGTTTATACATCTTTGTGTTCAACTTTCTGACACATTTACTGTGTTAAACTCATTAACACAGTGAATGAGTTAACATTAACACAGAACTATGGTCCTGGAGCTCACCCACGAATGTGTAAAAATGTAACACGGGTTGTGTCATTTTTAACACATCCTTTCTAAGAGTGTAGACCTGCTTGAAGATCAGGATAGCTCATTTCAGCTCAGGGAGGTTGGTCAGACAGCTGTTCTGAAAGCTATACAGGGCCTAAACACCACCTTCTCATAAGATATTTATAATCTAGACACAGCTCTTCTTAGTAGCATTTTGGTCCAGCCTCTCACCAATCTTATTAATATCTTCATTAAATCTGGGCAATTCCCAGATGGATGGAAAAATGCTTTGGTAACACCTCTTTTTAAATCTGGAGATTATAAAATGTCCTATTAGTCTTATTCCATTTTTTTCTAAAGTCCTGGAGAAGATTGTCTCAGAACAACTGATGCACTATCTTGAGACAAACCATTATCTGAGTCCTCTGCAATTTGGATTCAGGCACAACCATTCTACAGAATCTGCTATTTGTTTATTAACCGAAAATATCAAACAATGTAGTTGGTGCAGTATTTCTAGATCTAAAAAAGGCATTTGATACAGTAAATCATAAGAACTTAATTTCCAAATTAGCTAAGTTCAATTTATCCAAACAGTTGTTGTCTTGGTTTGAATATTTAAAAGGCAGTGAACAATGTGTTATAATTAATAATGTAAGATCAGGTTACGTTGAGTAACCAGAGACGTTCAATTATCGAGTCGGTTTCTCGACATTATGTATGGGACATTACGTAAAACCCCGCTGTGTGAAAAATTGAGTCGGCCTGGTACAACAGAGCCAATGGCGCTAAAGCAGTAGCCAATACTATCAGCGCGTTCGCCCCTCCCCCTCCAGGTCAGGTATCGGACCTGGTTGAAACACTTAAACGCAGTTTTGGCAGATAGCCAACTCGTGCGACAGCCTCTGCTTCGACAGCGGGTCGTCCTTCTTGGCGCCCGCGAAGCAGACGAAGAACTGTTCTGAAGTTCGAAACTGACTAGTTCTGTCTACATAAGCACGCAGCGCACACACAGGGCACAGATCGCACTTCTGTGGCGCTGGATCGGAGGTTGGCTCTGTGGAGCAAAACGCTTGTATTGTGACAACCTGGGCCCTGAACGGGGTTGAGAGCACCTTAGGCGTGTAGCCGTGTCTAGGTGTGAGTCTGACCATACAATCGTCTGGGCCAAATTGCATACAAGCACTGTTGACTGAGAGGGCATGTAGATCACCTACCCGCTTCCCACAGGCTAGCGCGAGCAGCAGCGCTGACTTAAATGAGAGCACTTTCAAGTCGCTAGACTCAGCTGGTTCGAACGGTGTGTCAGACAGTGCTCTGAGTACTAAACATAGGTCCCATACTGGCATTTGGCGAGGGCGGGAATGATTCAGTTGCCTCGCGCCCCGAAGAAAGCTCGTTATTAGGGGGTGTTTACCCACTGAGTGGCCCTCCAGCATATCATGAGAGGCGGCGATAGCGGCCATGTAAACCTTCAGCGTAGAAGGAGAGCTGCCATTATCTAGACGTTCCTGTAGGAAGGTTAAAACAGTGGGGATATCACAGCTCATAGGGTCTTCATGTCTGCTATCACACCAGTTCGCAAACACTCTCCATTTCAGTGCGTATAAGCGCCTCGTTGATGGTGCTCTGGCCTCTGCTAACGTGTGCAACACTCGGTGTGAAACATCCAACTGGTTCACTCCATAATGACTTGCCACACATGTAGGTCCCACAAGTCCGGCCTGGGGTGCCATATGGAGCCCCTCACCTGGGACAATAAATCCCTTCTCAGTGGGATTCGCCACGGAGGGGTTGACGACATGTTCACCAACTTAGGTGGTTCGATAACAGTGATGGCGGTGTTCGCTGCGGCGAGGGCGGCGCGCCAGTCGCCGCCGAAACATTGCTGCATAAAATAACGGCAGGTGATGTGTCCGTGGTTTGTCGCACAGGGACATATGCATTTGAACGCTCGGGCTGTGCCAAACTCCCACTCTGCCAAATATCTCCCGAGAGAGAGGTTTCGCTTATATTACGGGCAGTAGTTAGAGGAGGAAAAGAGCTCTTTTGGTGAGGCATGTAACATTTTATTGCAGCACAACACATTGTATTCAACACAACATTTGTTGTGTTGGGGGGGGGGGGGGGCATTTGATTGCTTGGGGAGAAGATGCCTTCATCGCGACACCAAAGAGGCCCTGTGGGCTTACCGGCGCGTCGAAGAGCTGCTTATTCTTTGCATCCCGCATCTCTGTAAGCGTCAGCCACGGATGTTGATGCAGGACAATGAGGCTGCCCATGCTGCGACCGATTCATTAGGCCACCTTCTTAGAAGCGGCCAGTCCAAGGTCTGCTTCTGCACGCAGTTTACGGACTGACTCTGGGTCCAGGCCTTCCTCGTCCAGGGACCGCAGGAGTCATCTAACCGCAGGAGTCATCAAGTGTCATCTAACGTTTGGACGGCTGTTCAGGTGCCGCCCAGTCTAGCTCCATAACCGCCACAGCCTCTGTGAGAATATTCATTAGCTCTGTATCCAGCGAGGTCGAGGTACAACCAACTTCTGAAGGAAGGCACCCGGGTCGGAAGCACTCGTGGACATGGCATTGTCCTCTCCATAGCCGAATGAGACACTATCCTCAACATAGGTGAGTGGGGGTTCTGGCGTGTGAGGGCAACGTGGGTGTTGGGCTGGCATTAGTCCCCAGCAGAGCACCCTGAAGGGGTTACCTGCGATCTGCTGGTCTGCGGCTCGACGGCGGTGGGCTGAGGAGATGCAGGAGGAAGCGGGTCGCCGCTGCGAACAACGGCCAGCCACGCATGAAGGATCTTAATTGGCAAGTCCTCGCAGGCTCACCAATCCGATCCTTCCAATGCCGCCTCGGCATAGGCGAGGCCCAGACACAGCAAACAATCTTCGTGTGCATCCGGAAAGTCGACAGGCCCGCCACACATGCGGCAAAGAGACATCTTGAAATTGAAAACTTAGTAATCCGCCGGAACGCAAGAGGGGATCGCTATCCGCGAAGTCAACTCCTGTAGCGTCAACGGCGAAACCAGGCTCCAGGTGAAGAAGAAAGATTCTTGGTTTTTTTTGGCACCTGACATCGCTTATATAGTGGCTGGGCCAGCCAATCAGGCGATTGCCAGGACGCCATTGGCTATTGCAAAACAATAGAGTGATTCAATCAGGCTTCAGCATTTCGAGGAAAAGGGTTTTCCCCATACGTAATGTCGAGAATCGATAAGGGAACGTTCAGCCGTCCTTGCTGTATACGAAAACTGTCACTGAGCTAGATGTGGTGGGCGCGGTCTCAACTGGGCGAGCTCATGAATAGTAATGAGCTCAGGCAACACGGTCCGTGTACGTTTTGATAGTTTGCTTTCTAATCTGAAATGAAATAAGCAGAAACGAGAAAACGGCTCCTTTATTCGTTTTTTTGTCGTTTAAAAAAAAACAAACTAAAAAACCTGATTTCGGCTTGATTTTTCGTTTTTTGGTTCACGGGTAAAAAACGGATAAATTACTTCAAAATTCGTTTTCCACATGTGGGCGGTCATGAGATGCTCCTTCCCGCCAATTGGTCAAGCAGATATGATCATGTGACATCATTTGTCGTTCCCAACGTCTGTTCAACAAAATAATAGTCCTCTATCTTAAACTTTACAGGACAGGTCCTAAATTGGGCTTTCTTCTGTGCAACTTAATGCATTTCACAGAAACATTTATATCAGAAATATTAAATATTAATCATTACCCAGCCTGTTTTATTTTGCTGTGCGGAGTTAAATCTGTGTGGTGAAGCTGCACTAGACAGCGAATAGCGGGTGTGAAGCACAGACCAATATTCAGTCAAGTGTAAATACGCAGCAGTCATAACTGTTCTTTTAGACAATACAATACACAAGGGATGGTCATTGCAAATACTGTAATGCAAATCAGCTGAGGGTGGCTACCGATGATGGTGAATTTAAACTGTAATCATAGCCACGAGCGAGACAGCTAGAAATGATTGACAGAACGATAGTGGATGCAAAAGCGCAAGAGAAAAATATTTCTTTGTTTAATATAAGAGTTTTCTTTGTTTTATTGTTGTTATCAAATAATAGTGAACCACAAACTGAGCCTTTGTTTTAAAGGACAATTTCCAAAAAAATGTTATGTGTTTGTTATAATGCGGGTAGGCCTATATGTCATCCGTCTTATTAATTTTTTTAAATAAAAGTTTTTTAATAAAAGTATGCAACACAATACAACATATTGTCAATACAAATACCGCGGAAAGTAGGAGTGCCGAGGGTGACCCCTGGCGACTGGCGTGGAGGCCAGGAAAAAATGTGGGTGGTGATAAAAAAAAGGGGGGGGCTGGGATATATCCCTACTGGTGGATTCTAAACCACCAACAGTGCATACAATACCAAAAATAAAAATATTTTTTAAAACATCGCCAAGAAAAACGCTGCAACATTACAATACAAACAACAATAAAATCAGAAATGGACTTTAACTGTTAGCGCTCCCGCTGTTTCACGCGCCTCAATCCATGCAGAGCTTTTCAGAAAGTCAGCGCGCACCATTAATCTATTTCAGAGTGACAGTATGAGATTAATACAACGTTTTTGCTCACTCTATTGTGACCTAATGCAGATATTATATATAAACACTTTTGCGTTTATGTGTTTGTTTCTTTGTACTGCATTATAAGTAGCCTACACTGGGTCATTGACTAAAGACAAATTGTAATCTACAGTATATTAACACATCCTTCTTGACTCTCCAACCGAGTGTTTTTCATAGTGTGTTTAGAAGCCTTTAACGTTATTATGTGCTGAACAGTACACCTGTAACATGTAGCCAACATTAAGAATAGAGATGTGCCGGTGAGGACATTTTTACCACTAATTAATTAACTTGTGATTGACAACAGTGTTGTCCAATAATCCTGTATAGTAGCTACTTATCAAGAAAAGATAGGCTATTTGTCACATCTGCTTATTTTGATCCTTAATATTTGACAACATTACATCTTCCTCCACTCTTTTGAAAAATTATTAACATTATTCGTTATTAACAAAACGAATAAGACGGATGACAGCCTACCCGCGTTGTAACACAAATAAATGAAATACCTATGGATTTTCCCCTTAATTACTTTCAAACGAATGCTTTGTTTTTTGTTCAGAGGCGGATGACAAAATACCCGCATTATAACAAATAGGCCTAAATAAAATATGTTTGGAAATTCCCTTTAAAACAAAGGCTCAGTTTATGGTTCACTATTATTTGATTGAAAACAACAACTAGCCTACAATACGACAAAGAAAACTTTTATATTAAACAAAGAAATATTTTTCTCTTGCGCTTTTGCCTCCGCTATCGTTCTGTCAATCATTTCTAGCTTCAGTCAAAGCCATACCTCCGCCGAATACAATTAAAACACTCTGATCATTTTTAGGAACAGCATGTTACTGTAGACCTTGGATTGAAGAATATGCCTCGATTGCTCAGCCTCTCTATGACTTGTCAAAAGGCCAAGTTAAAGATTCTGATACTGTTTGTATGGAAGAAATTCAGCTCAAAGCTTTCAATGATTTGAAGAGAGCACTATGTCAAGCACCAGCATTAGGAATTGCACAATCTGATAGGCCCTTTGTGCTTTATGTCCATGAACACTTAGGCTTGATGACTGCATGTCTAATGCAAGATCATGGGGGCAGTTTACGCCCAATTCATTACTATTTTGGTAAACTTGACATAGTCACTCAAGGGATGGGCCCTTGTCTTAGAACAGTGCAGGCAGTTCATCTAGCTCTTCAGGCTTCATCAGGAATGGTGTTAGGACAGACTGTAAATGTAAGATGCCCTCATGCAGTGTCCGCATTAATGAATCAAGCAAAAGTCACTTCTGTCCCCTCCTCTTGTTAGGGAAATTGGTTAACCGTCACAGCCCCGAACACTGTTTTACAGCTTGCGCCAATCACGAACCCATCCTCATGTATGATGTCTGCAATGACTGAAGTTGTGTTAGAGGATGAAGGAGAAATGACTCACGATTGTGTTACGCTTACATACTCAGCTACAAGTGAAATAACAGAAACTCCCATAGAGAAGGCAGAATTGGAGTTGTTTGTTGATGGTTCAGCTCAAGTCATTGAAGGTAACAGACAAGCAGGTTATGCAGTCACTTCCACCACTGAAGTGGTAGCTTCAGGTCGTCTTTCAGATTATTTTTTAGCTCAAGCTGCAGAACTATTAGCCTTAAGGCTGTTAGATACTCCGCAAGAACAGAGAAAAAAGTTCTCGCTCCCAGGGCTACGAGAACAAAATTACGTCATTTTGTTCTCTCAGCCCTGGTTTGGGAGTTCTCGCAGCTTGTTCTCGACACATCATCTGAGCAGAACTTTTTTCTTGTGGGTGTCCGAGAACTATTTTGGGATTGGCCAGAAATTTAAAGTGGGCGGGGTTAATGCGGAAAAAACAGAAATATTCGGCACCTGCTTTTCTTGTGAAGTATGGAATGTCCTGGCCAGAACGAACTTTGTTCTTGTTCTTGCCACCTCGAGAAAACGAACAAATGTCTTTGTTCTTGCAGAGTATGTACCAAGCTTTAATTAGAGCATGCACGCTAGCTTCAGGATCAGTTGCAAATATCTACACTGATTCCAGGTATGCTTTTGGGGTAATTCATGATTTTGGTGTCATTTGGCAAAGTAGACAGTTTCTATCTTCTGCTGGATCCCCCATTAAGTATGCTGGATTAATAAAAGATCTAATGTTTGCCATAAAACTTCCAAAGAAATTAGCTGTGATCAAAGCGAAAGCACATCTCACATCTAATACTATAGAAGCTAAAGGTAATTCTCTTGCTGATTCCTATGCAACTGTACAAGTGTTCAGGTAGTACAGCACAGAAGACAATTATGCCTCCTGAATCAATCATTGATCTGTACAAAGACGTTCCTCTATATGGAGCATGGACATGCTTAGACAAAGGAGCCACTGTGGATTCATCCGGTTGCTGGACCAAAAGGGGAAAGTATGTCGCTCCAGAATCACTGCTGCCATATTTGGCTCAACAAATACACAGTTTAGGTCACAGTGGTCCAGCAACAATGAATCACAGGTTCTCAAATCAATGGTGGAATCCAAAATTCAGAATGTAGCCACCGAAACAGTCAAGAGATGCGTTACATGTCAGAAAAATAATGATGTGCCAGCAGCAACTACAGCAGCAACAAATACCCAAGCTCTACGAGGACCATTTCGTCACCTGCAAGTTGATTACATATCGTTGCCTCCTTGTAAGGGAAAAACTGACGTTTTGCTAGTAATAGACAAGTTCTCAAGATGGATAGAAGCTTAACCAACAGGGCGTGTTACAGCTGCACATACTGCTAAATGTCTTGTCACTGATGTCATTCCCAGATGGGGATTACCAGATTATATTGACTCAGATCAAGGTACACACTTCACAGGACAGGAAGTCAAGGAAGTGTCTAAAATGTTGAAAATTAAGTGGAATCTTCACTGCCCCTACAGGCCACAAGCATCAGGGCAGGTTGAAAAAGCGAACAACAATCAAAACCAAGCTAAGCAAAATGCATCAGGAAGGAGTATCATGGGTCGAGGCGCTGCCAGTGGTACTGTGTAGTATGAGAGCGTCACCTAATAGATCAGTAGGACTGAGCCCTCATGAGATTATTACAGGACGCCCAATGCAAATGCCAGGTGTGATTGATCTTAGAAATGCTGATGTACACATTGCCTCAGATGCCCTGATCACTTACTGTGAAAACATCACAAAGGCAGTACAGAGCGCCAGAGAGGGAGTTGAGTCATGTTGGCAGACACCACCAGAAGGTGGACACATGATCATCCCAGGTCAGTGGGTGATGATAAAGTCATTCAGAAACAAGCCGTTAGAGCCTAAGTGGCATGGACCACATCAATTGATGTTGATTACAGCAGCTGCAGTGTTGTGTCAGGGAAGGAAAACCTGGACTCATGTGTCACACTGTAAAGTTTTTCCCCCACCTACAGGGATAGGGTAGGACACATGGACCAGTGAGGAGCACGGGAAAGAACCGAATGCAACAGGCTTCGGGGGCCAATCCTGCGGTGAATATTCCCTCATAGGCCTTCCCCTACCCACTAGTCCATTTTTACCTCACTGTTCTTTAGATGTCGCAGGAATTAAGAAATAGGGAAAGGAGGAACAACAATAGCAGACTCAGATTGAACAGAGGATACAACCCTAATGTTTGTAGTCTTTTACAACAAATACTGCTCTGTTGTCTTTTGTTTCTTTCTTACTCTGTGCAGATACCACTTCATGGCTGTCCCAAGACCCACACGCACCGACCTCCTCACCTGCGTATGAAGCCACAACCTCTAAAAGACAACTAGATCCACTACCGAGCCAACTGTCATAAACAAAAAATACACAACGCAGAGAATCACATACGGGAACTTCAGTCATCCATCAACATGATCAAGATTGCCGTACTAGTAATCATCATGGACATCGCAAAAAAAAACAAAAAAACTCCAGAAACAACATATTCTTAGAGCTGATGAATATGTCAAGAAACGCCTTGTTTGCTGGAAAGAACATTTGCATGCAACACCCGCCTTCAGCAGGAGCAGGAATCCCATGGATGGCACATCCCATCTCCAACTGTGACACATGTACCTTATTCGAAGTTCATACCAGTGGAAAACAAGAGTACATGTCACAACATCACAACTCCTCCAGCTTCTCCGTGTTGCATTCCTGGATTACCATCCAGCAACTTCAGCTACTCCCATCATGACAGATCTACTCTTGCCAGTTACTTTTCATTGGTGCCTGGAAAATTATGCTCCAGCCTTGATTCCATTTGGTGAAATTCCTCGTGAATGTTGCAACCTTGTGGTCGAAATGAGAACAGAATCCCATGTGGACCTTATTCCATCAGCAGGGAGAGAGGAAAAAGACTTAGAAGGGTGTCTCCACAGGACACCATCTCTCCAGAAACTCTTTTAAATAAATCAGTGGTGTATGATTCCTCCACCGACTGGCACCTTTTGGTTATGTGGAACCTCTGTCTACAACATCCTACCCAGCCAATTCAACGGCCGGTGCACCCTGGTTTATGTTCTACCGGCTATCAGAGAAAATACAAACTCCACCCCAAGCTCTCCACATCTACATAATTCAGCTCCTACCACAAACAAAGAAGATGACTTGTGTACAAACATGCTGGTCAAGAACTCTTGGAGCATTAATCTCGTCTTATGGTGTCATGCAGGCCCTTGATCAAGTCAGAAGCTTATTGAATTCTGTACAGAAAGTGGCCAATGATACGGCTTTGGCCCTGGGTAACATTACGGACACTCTCGCTTTGCACAAGATAATGATTTTACAGAACAGAGTGGCCTTGGATTACATTCTTGCAACGCAAGGAGGAGCATGCACCATTATCGGACCTAAGTGCTGTACCAGGTTAATGGATCCAACAGAGAACTTGAACAAAATCCAACAAGACTTTCAGCTAAATTACACCAGCTGACTGAAGATAATTCTTCATGGTTCGGAAACCCGTTAGGTAAACCCTGGCTGTGGATCAAGGAAATAGCAAAATTCTGCTGTTGTTTTTCCTACTGGTGTACTATCTATGCGTCCACAGTATCAAGTGTTTCATTTAACAAATGACCCACACCCGTCACGAGGAAAGGACCGTTCCAACCAGAAAAGACTATTACCCGTAAGCACTACACAGACCCTAGTTGCATGTTTGTTTCTGTGTCAGTATGCCATTCTTCACTACAGACAATCAACACAGAGCAAGTGCTATGTGCCTGTAACGATCACAGGTTACAAGAATGAAACTTTTAAGTGTCTAAATTTGTATTTTGTGAGAGTTATTAGAACTATTAAAGGGGGAACTATGGGATTACAAATGTATACATTGTTATATCTAGGTTCCTATCTATTAGCACCTATGCATTTGAATGACACTAGCCACGTTTACATGAACACTTTTTTGACATTCCAATTAAAATCATTCCGATTGAAAGATTGAGTGGACTGTTTAAATGAGACATTATCTAAACTGATATGGTGTTTACATGTGCTGACGCTTTCAATCGGAATCATTTTGCGCATGTTTGTCTGCTGCATCAGAAATGTTGACGCTGTTCTCTCCAGCAGTGGGAAGGTGTTCCCGGTTGCCATGGCAACTCTCAACAGTCACCAGGACTTATACAGTTTTATAAAAGCTATTTATTTAGCTTGTAACGGAGGCCAGCTAGTAAGAGCTTTGCAAGTAAGCCTGACTCCTTTGGCCTCAAGAGGCTCACTAGCGACTGGCGCTGGAGGCTGCGGTCTTTAGAGTCCTTGTTAGTGCACCCGCCTCCCATGCCGAAAACACTGGTTTGAATCCTGCTCAGAGTGGTGCGAGTAAAACTGGTGGTTTAAGTTTAGGGGGGTGAGTAGCCATGTTTCCAACGTCGGGCCAAAAGCGAGCGTGCTAGTGCATGCCAGGGCCAGTTGCGTTTCCACTGTCACTTCCGGGGCTTAAACGTGCCTCGTCAGGGTTTCATTGGGGCCAACAGCCAGGGTTTTTTGGCTCACCAAATACCTTGGTCCAAAGCGGGCCAACAGGGGCTTGACGATTGATTATGAACAGAGGCGGCGTTTGAGAGTCAACACTGCTGCTCGTTTCCCATATTTTCATATCAGGCTAACAGCTAACCTCAACATTAAAGACATTTAAAACCATTTTCAGCTCAAAACTCACTTTCAGACATATTTTCACAAATGTGTGAAATAACATCCGATTGCGATCCGATGGGTATTCTGGGCAGAATTTATATGCAACGTTAAATGCTACTTATGTTAACCAAAGACATAATATAAATACATGTACGATTATAGAAAATTCCTGAGACCACTTAAAGAAGTTAGACAATGCATGTAGGATTATAATCATGTATTTATTTGGTTTAATGTTTATGTCTCTTCCCAGTGCCTTTGTTGATGCAGGACTTCTGCATACACATATGTCATAAATTACGTATACTCCAGTTAACTCATATAACTCACAACTCTGTTTTCTGTCCGTGAGATGGGAGAGATCGCTCAAAAATCCTCAGACCACATAATTTCTTATAAAAAATAATAGAAATGCTCATTCTTTATAAAGAAATGTAATGTAAAATATGATATTGTAATAGTATTGTTCTAAATGTGAGCCTTTGGACTTAATGGAGTTGTTTTGTGCATTTTTGTACATAAGTATGTGTGTTCTCTTTTAATGTGAAATAATATATGCAGTTTGATTCAGCATGTTTGGTGTGCACTCCCGATAGTTAGTTTTCAGTCTAATAGCCTCTCACCATGCCTGTGAAATGGTGGGGTTGTATAACCTTGTTCTATGGAGGCGTCTTAAGGGCATGTTTTATGATAGCGCTGCGGGGCTACTGGCCCGACAGTGGAAACGCAACTTGATTTTGGCCTCACAACTCGAGGTCTGAGGCTATTGACTTACACGGCATGATGTTAGACCTGGCTTGTAATGGCCCGATAGTGGAAAAGCAGCTAGTGCAACCGAGGCCAGCTAGTTAGAGCTGTGCGAGTAAATCTCACTCCGCTGGCCTCAAGAGTGACTGAAACTAGAGGCTGCGGTCTTTAGGGTCCTTGTTAGCACGCCCGCCTCCCATGCCAAAAATGCCATTTCGAATTATTTTGATTAAAGAAAACTGCTTGCAATTAGATCCAGCTCTTTTCTTTCCACCTTTTTGCAACCCCTTGCTGACAGATGTTCGTCAAGTGGGTATTACATCAGAGCAGATCCAACAAAATCGGCCATGTCCATGGCCAGGTGTGTAAGCCGGCCCTCACGTCCCCCAAGGCACATACCCCTAAGGTTACTATAGTCCTGGAGCGAAAGCCTAAAAATTTTTTCTGACCAGGTGTGTGAGCCAGTCCCAGTGTCTGTTCCGGTGGGAATACTTCTGGAGTGGAGGTCTGCTCAAAGTGCTAAGGCTGCTGCAGAGGTGGAAAGTAATTAGTTACAAATACTTTTGTTACAGTACTTGAGTACATTTTTTTTTTTTTCTATCTAGAGTATAATTAAATTGTGGTACTTTTACTCTTACTTGAGTTGAATAAAAATAAAGTATTCAACTTCGCTGCATCTATTTTTTATCAAAAGTACAAAGTACTTTGAAAAAGGTGCCGACAGAGCAACAGGGCGAGCTGGCATTTGACAGGCACTTTTCTCCTGCGGTGAGCCCTGCCAATCACAGACAGGTCTGACTCGCTTCAGCCAATAACAGATAGATCTGACTCTTCAGCCAACACCAGACAGATCTGACTCGGGTGCCAAACCAATCAAAAATGAGATTAACTTGATGTAGCTACATTAACATTACAATCAATCAGTCAGTTCATCCTGTGAACACTCAGTATTGATTATTTATTAATTCTAAGAAAAGGGTATTTTTCATGGCCAAAGAAAAATAATTCTTCCCTTGCATTTACAGCGATCGATCATTTAAGTGACAATTTGTTTGCAGGAAGGGAGTCAGAACCAGATATGTATCGTGCACAATTTTGTATTAACTAAATCACAAACACAACTAGACTAAACAGAAACGCATACACACAAAACAAAAACATACATGGGTAATATTAAAAAGTTAAAGTTAAAGTTAAAGTGGTTGAAGAACCAGATCAGAACAGAAGGATGAACACCTGGAAGAGTCATCAGTGACTACAAGCTCCTTTGCTTTTATTAACTACACAGCAATTTGTATATCGTACGTTATTTGCATTTAGCCTGAGCTGTTGAAGAGTGTCCAATGTAAAATCACAGGAGAAAGAGAAGAGAGAGCGAAAGCCGTTGAAGAGTGTCTCTCTTTAAAGGTCTGGGAAAGGTCACACCTCCTAGGGTTGACTTGACCAATGAGAAAGGTTACATTTCCAAGCAGGAAGGTTCCTCTGTTGGAGATTTTATGGCTCTTTGTTTCAGCGTGCTCATTTGCATGTGCATCGGGATTGGTGTCGATTAAGAAACTATTAAAGATTCTTGTAATACTAATATGTTGCGTAGCTATCGAAACATCATATACATAATCATTTCAATCTTCAAAGTACAAATTTATAGAGACCAAACATGCCATACACATGATTTTAGTTAACCATAGTATGTAATTCTGTAATATAAATCTAACAGAGATTGAATTAATACATAGGCCAAACCCTGTAAGAGAAAAATCATGAGATGGATATATGTATATATATTTCTCAAGTGGTTATATATAGGATATATGGGTTTAAAATGGTTTATTTGTCCTTTTCAAAAAGTATTGTGTGAGTCACAAGTCTCACAAATTCCTTCTGGTCATAAACCTTATCAGTTTATATATTCATGTATCCTGAAACCAGACCAGTTCATTTTAGGTAAAAATAGAAAAATAATACTAAAGTACTTTGTAATGTAGTAACTTGAGTAGTTTTTCAGCAAACAATTTATTTACTCTTACTTGAGTCATATTATTTTTCAGTACTTTTACTTGTACTCAAGTAAATGATTTCTTAAGTAGCAATAGTTTTACTTAAGTACAATTTGTTAGTACTCTTTCCACCACTGGGCTGATGTGAGTGTGCTGAATTCGAACCCCAGTATTAATAATGAGGAGTGTGAAAATATCAGCATCATTCCTGTTTCATCGCCCACAACCAAGTCTGTCGTGATAGATGCTTCCAAACTGCCTCCCACTTCCACCTCCTCTGCCTGTCCTGTATCAGCCAAGGAGGCCGTTTTTTAATTCTCAGCCTGTCCCATGTCGGCCAAGGAGGCAGTTTTTTAACTCTCTGTCTGTCCTGTATTGGCCAAGGAGGCTGTTTTTGAACTCTCTGAACAAACGTCACACGTGTTTCTGCTTGATGAACACGATCAACACTTGTCACATTTAATGCTTGAGCTCTCCTGAAGAATATGAGTGATATTTTGGAGAGCTTGATTCCTGTGTATTAATGGCTTTAGAAAAGGGATTTATTTCAAACCAAAACAGAGGCGCTGGATCGGATCTGTGTTTGAGAGAACTGTTTGATGTTCATTCTACAGTGACACCAGGGATGAGGCTGTTCTCTCATCCATATTACCGCTGTGAGGTTTAAGAATGTGTCACACGCTATCAGAAGCTCTACAATTATCTGAAGAGTCTCTGATCCAAATGATGGCTCTCATGGATCAATCCTCTCACACGACAAGAAACACAAGACCCTCTTTATTTACTCTGTCTATTTCTTCATGATTTCCTCACTTTCTCGGTTTTATTGTGTGGAAGCGGTTTGGCTATCAAGCTGAGAGACTTGATCCTCCTGATACACTCTTTTGCAATGAGGAGAGAGAGATCGAGAATGTAATACAGGGTTTTCATTACTAGAACTTTTGCACTGCCCATAACCAACGGAACTTCCTTGTTGTCTTCTGTATACAAGTGTTTCTTCAACTCTGGACACTTCTTTACAAACATATCCCTTTGACTTTTCAGTCAGGAAAAAGATTTCAAATATTCAAGAAGCCTCTAACACTTTAAATCACACAACAACATATATAAATTGACCAAGGAGGCCGTTTTTGAACTCTTTGGCTGTCCCATATTAGCCAGGAGGCCAACTCTGGACTCTCTCTCTCTCTCAGACTAGATGTTAACATTTCTAATAAATTGGCTTTAATGAGATAAGGAGTGAAGTTAGAGAGGGTTAAAAAGGAGGGGGAGTCAAGGGTTAAAAACTTAATTGGGGTCATCAGGTGTGCACCCTCTATCCTTAATGTTTCATTGATAAGCCCACAACATCTCCATCTTGCAGCCACAGGTCCTCTGTATTTAACCTTTTTTCCTTTCTTTCTTTCTTTCTCTCTTTCCTTTTTCTCTACCTTGCGGCCTGTGTAAGCCAAACTCTTTTAAGCCATAGTCAGTTGCTACTTCTCTCTGCTTCGGAGAGGCACCTGACAGTCTGCCTTAGGCTACGTCCTTAAAGTCCCATCTAATTCAGTAGCCTAATGGTGGACTTAGATACAAACCCTCTGCAAACCACTTCGACTGGAAATACTTGTGTTTTCCAACTTATTTGTCTTTCCTCCTCTGAAATATCAATGTACTTCAGCATCTTACGCTCATATGCTTCCTCAACCACATCCTCACATGCACAGTTAGCTATAATAAAATATTATTATTAGGGCTATTGAATTAACGTGTTCATCACATGATGGTGACGAAATTATCATGATGCAGAGCAAGTTAGAATGCCCCCTAAAATTCAAGATATTAAGGCAAAAATGCCTCTGAATGTTTTTTTGTCTCATATTTATATGGCTATAGTTAAGCAATATCACATGAGTAAAGAGCGCAATAATCATACAAGTGCTGTTTCTGTCATTACCACTATCGTCAAAGATGATTGATTGACTATTAGCATACAGTTTGGATTGGCGGTATGGTTCTGTTCTGGGCAAGAACTCCCTGCGCATCCATGCAGCCAAGCATGGACAAGAGCAGGGAGAGAAGCAATAACCCCCCTTAGGAAAAACAGAACAGAACCAACATAATGTATTGCAGATATCATTAATGTCGATATTAAATGTACAAAATAATTTGTGAATTTAGTCTGATTCAAGGGTAATCAGAATACAAAATCCTGACTGGACGAGAGGAGGAGCTGGGGATGGAGGAGGGTAAATGAGCTCTGGAGAACATAATAGCTACTGATAGCACTGAAGGAGCTTATATATGTATGCTGTGATAGACTTCGTATTCCTATATGTAGACGTGATCAGCTGACAGTCAGCTGATGCAAGCTTGACTAACGTGACCTGCCAGAACTGACGCTACGTGAGTTCTGTCAGGACCACTATCGTCAAAGATGATTGATTGACTATTAGCATACAGTTTGGATTTGTGGTATGGTTCTGTTCTGGGCAAGAAATCTCTGCGCATCCATGCAGCCTAGCATGGATAAGGGCAGGGAGAGCAGCAATAATCCCTCAAAACAAAACCAATGCCGATATCCCCCAAACACGACTGATGCGAAAATATGAATGCCCCCGTTTTTTTTTTTTTTTTTTCTTCAATCTTATGGGGGAAGCATCACCCCAAGCCACAACAACCAAGGACATATCTGCAACAAGCATGTTGCTGTAACCGAATTTAAATTAATTGAATAATATCTATTGGGGGAAGTGTACACCCCTAGTGGCAACCAAAAAACATGCTTGTATCATATTTTGCTTTCCCAATCTTATGGCGCAAGCATCACCCCAAGCTGCAGCAAGCAAGGACATATTTGCAACAAGCATGTTGCGGTACCCAAATTTGTATTCATTGAATAATATCTATCTGGGGAAGCGTACACCCCGAGTGGCAGCAAAATATGATACAAGCATGTTTTTTTTTTTTTGGTTTTCCCAATCTTATGGGGGAAGCATCACCCCAAGCCGCAGCAAGCAAGGACATATTTGCAACAAGCATGTTGCGGTACCCAAATTTGTATTCATTGTATGGTATCTATTGGGGGAAGCTTACAAGCAACCTGACTTAAGTTTAATTAAGTCATAGCATGTTGCAGCGACAAGCAAGATTTAACGCACATTTGCCAATATGATCGCATAGCCTAGCACAAGCAATTACTGAAAATGACTAGAAGCCTAAGCAACACAGATGGCCTTAGCAACAAGCCTGTTGCCAATAGCCTACCCTGATAGCTTTTAGCAAAGAGCAGTAAAAAGGAACGTAGCTTAGCTTCGTAAAGACATTCAGGGATGATTAATGTGGGGAAAAAATATTAAATGTGAATATACTAATATATTAATTAAATTATATATAATTATATATAAATATATAATTAAATATTAAATATTAAAAAAATACACAAACAAAAATTATAACAATACAATAAACTATAACTGTGTTAAAAAAAAAACAGTCAACAACAAGCATTAAATGTGGTTAAATGTCAAAATAACACCAATATCATACACTAGAGCTGTGTGGGGAGGGGTAAATTATCTGCTGTGACGTCACTATCATGTTGCATTGTGGTCTATGGATCTGGCTGAAGTATACATGTTAAGTAGACTCGCAAATAAACCTCCCTCATCCACTTGACCAAGTTGAACGCACTTCAAAATGGCAGTGAGGATTCCCCAGAGGGGAAGTGCTTAGGGAAGTGTATTTCTAAAAGTGGAGTTAAACGCAACCTTACTTCATTCCTGAATGAATCAGCTGTTTGAACAAATCAAATGAATTTATGACTCAATGACTTAGTCTGCCCTCTCATGCTATCGGAAATTTGATAATTCCCACTTCTGAAGTCGTGATTAAGAGCTCATCGCATTCAAGTTTCAAAATGGGGGGTGTTCAAGTGCAATCTTTACCAAGGAAACTCGTATTTACGATAATTCTGAGAGCACGTGAAGGCAGCATTACTCATTTAGACATTTACCGCCACCTACTGGCAGTTTTAGTTTCTTATTTAGAGTATCACTTCATTAAAAGAAGAAAGAAAGGAAGAAATAATTATATATGTCTGTAATTAGATCTACAGAGTCTACAAATATATATGAATACCAATTCAGCTTCTGAAAAAAAATCATGGCTATTGTAGCCTAAACATTTGTGTGTAACAAATTCTATGTTGAATCAAATAAAATATTTCTTTCTAAAGCTATTTCTTGTAATGTCTATTTGATGCTTTTCTCATTTAACACAATAAGCACTTTCAATTATCTTTTGGGGGTAATTTCTTATCCAATTTTGATGTGCGATTAATTTGTGATTATTTATTCGGTAATCACGTAATTCATTCGATTAAATTGCTTGATAGTTATTTTATTTTTTATTAATAATAATTATAAAAATAATAATTCCCTTTCGAGGGAACTCGAGCTGCGTCACCGCTTTGGGAACGCCTCTGCGTGATTGCGTCGTGAAGCACATGTGTAATCAGTCCAATGGAGAGACGGAACGTCATAGGCGGGTGACGTCATCGACCCGGAAGGTATAAAGCATACCGGCAAACAAACGCCGCTAGCTTCTGTTGCTTTCAGCAAGCGCTCTGTGTATTGTCATTGTCAGATTTGTGTTTTGTGTCTGAGTTCAGACTTCTCTCGTTTCTATTACAAGTTGCATACACACTGACATTTAAAGAGACACTATGGCGAGCGAACAGCGTTACAGAAAGTGTGTTCCTCCCTGCTCTCGTCACATCACGAGCGGGGATACACACTTGATGTGCGTTGTTTGTTTGGGTGAACAGCACGCTCAGTCGGCTCTCGAGGGGGCCGGCTGTGAGCATTGTGAGGCTTTGCCTATGAGAGTGCTGCGATCCCGCCGGGCACTTTTTGAGGAGGGTGTCCCGGTTCGCGTTCCCCGCGGCACAGGCCCCGCTGTTGCTGAGGCACAGCGGCAGCTTATGTCGTGGGGTTCGCAAATGGATCTGTCAGAGGGGTTAGAGACGGGCCCAGCCCTTTCTCTGCCCTCACCTGGCAGATCCAATGCTGCCTCTCTGGGTTCGGGAGCCCGCCCTGCGGTTTCTCCCACCCAGGGGGCAGCCTCAGCGCTGCTTTTATCAAGCTCTGATGAGATCGATATTTGCAGCGTTGACGCGGGGGTTGAAGACTCGCCACTTCAATCCCCTGCTGGTGAGGAGCTTTTGGAGGTTCTGTGCAGAGCGGTGGCCAAACTAAACATTGACTGGCCACAAGAAAATCAAGAGAGCGTCTCGTCCAAGAGCCGTTTGGACGAGCGCTTTCTCCCCTCCCGCTCTGCCCAGCCTCCACGTCGGAGTTTACCGTTTTTCACGGATCTCCACACTGAGGTGTCGAGAACGTGGAAGCGGCCCATGTCCTCTCGTGTCTTCAGCCCCCAAACGTCAGTGTATAGCAACATACAGGGGCTGAAGAAGCATGGGTATGGTCCGATGCCGAAGGTGGAGGAGACGCTTGCGAGCCATCTCTCTCCTCAGTCGGCATCGGCCATTAAAACTCCGACCTTGCCCACCAAACCATTAAGAACCACATCCTCTTTGGTGGGCAAGGCGTACTCGGCAGCGGGTCAGGCCGCCGCGTGTCTGCACACTATGGCCATTGTGCAGGCATACCAGGCCGACCTGCTAAGAGACCTGGGGTCCAGCCAGGAGATCGGAGCAGACTTAGTTAATGAGCTCCGATCTTCAGCAGATTTAGCTCTCCGAGCCACCAAGGAGACGGCCAAATCTATAGGCCGTTCTATGGCAGCCCTGGTGGCTACGGAGAGGCATCTGTGGCTGAATCTGACCGAGATTCGGGAGAGAGATAAGAGCTTTCTGCTTGATGCGCCGCTGTCTCCTGACGGCCTGTTCGGTGACGCTGTCACAACCGTCACCGACAGGTTTCAGGAGGCAAAGAAACAATCTGCGGCGCTGAAGCAGCTCCTCCCGAGAAAACCCCAGGCCTCGTCTGCTGCTGTGCGGGAGCAGCAGACACCGAGTACGAGCTCCGTACACCGGGCGCAACAGAAACAAAGTGTGGCCACTCGTACTCCGCCTCAGAAAGGGTGGGGCGGTGGGCGACACCCCCAGACGCAGCCCTCTAAGGGGTAGAGCAGATCTGCGGACTGTTCTTATCTCTAGAAAGGCTGCGTCTAAGAGGCCCTGACGCCAGTGGGCCCAGGGCAGTGAGGGTTTCCCCCTTCGGGAACAGGCGGTGTTCACCTCAGCATACGGTGCCCGTCCTGTTCCGGTACCCTCACAGGGTCTCTCCACTAACCCCGCCCGAGTGCCGGGGCGTGGAAGGCCCTCGCGAGTCATCCGAGGATGGCCCGCGTCCTCCAGACAAGGAGGTGGCGCTGTCGAGTCAGCCGTTCCCTGCCGGTCATCCGTTTCAGGGCGCTGTGCTCCCAGCACTCAGTATACCAGAGGCCAGTCTCGAGGGACTGGTACCCCTAGTAGATTTTTTGCCAGAATGGGAAAAACTGCCAAATATATCTCGTTGGGTCCTGCAGATAATAAGATCAGGGTACGCCATCCAGTTCAGGTGTCGTCCACCCAGTTTCAAGGGGGTCCTACCTACCTTGGTGGGCCCCGAGCAGGCTCTGGTTATGACTCAAGAAGTCCAGACCCTCCTACGGAAGGGGGCCATAGAGAAGGTTCCTCTCTCCGACAGGGAGTCAGGTTTCTACAGTCGCTATTTTATAGTGCCAAAGAAGGATGGGGGGTTGCGCCCCATTTTGGACCTGCGCTCGCTGAATCGCGCAGTGGCAAAGTTCAGGTTCAAGATGCTTACACTCAAACATATCGTGTCCCAGATCAGGTCCGAGGACTGGTTTGTCACGATAGATCTCAAAGATGCTTACTTCCACATCTCCATCCTTCCGCAGCACAGGAAGTACCTGAGGTTCGCTTTTGGGGGACAAGCGTACCAATATCGGGTGCTTCCCTTCGGTCTAGCCCTATCACCCCGCACCTTCACCAAGTGTGTAGACGCGGCATTAGCCCCCTTGCGTATGCAGGGGATCCGCATTCTCAATTATATCGACGACTGGCTGATTTTGGCTCAGTCAGCACGTCTGGCGGTTCAACATCGAGATGTTGTTCTCGCGCACATGAAGAGGTTAGGGCTGAGGCTCAACCTCAAGAAGAGCGTTCTTTCTCCAGTACAGAAAATAACGTATCTGGGTGTGTGTTGGAATTCGATCCTGATGCAGGCCCGTCTATCAGAGCCTCGCGTAGGATCGATTCTCTCAGCTGTGAAAGGGGTGAAACTAGACCAGCCACTCACTGTCAAACAGTATCAGAGACTGTTAGGCCTGATGGCAGCAGCGTCCAACGTCATTCCTCGTGGCCTGTTGTACATGAGACCTTTACAGTGGTGGCTCAAGACCAAGGGTTTTTCCCCGAGGGGAAATCCCTTTCGCGTGATCAAGGTAACGCGGCGATGCCTCCGCGCCTTAGTCATGTGGAAGGACCCTCGGTTTCTAGCCCAAGGCCCGTTACTGGGGGTACCGTGCCAGCGGGTCACTCTGACCACGGATGCCTCCCTTACGGGTTGGGGGGCGACCATGAGTGGTCGCTCGGCCCAGGGCCTATGGCAGGACGCTCATCGTGCGTTGCACATAAATTGCCTGGAAATGCTCGCTGTGTTCCAGGCTCTGAGACATTTCCTGCCGTATCTCAGGGGCCATCATGTTCTAGTTCGCACAGACAACACATCGGTGGTCTCCTATATAAATCACCAGGGGGGTTTGAGGTCTCGCCCTTTGTACAAGCTGACTCATCAAATCCTCCTGTGGGCCCTGGGGGAATTGCTCTCAATCAGGGCAATCTACATCCCAGGGCGCCTGAATACGGAAGCAGACATCCTGTCGAGGCAGGGGCCGAGGCCCGGGGAGTGGAGACTCCACACCGAGGTGGTGGAGCTCCTCTGGCAAGAATTTGGCAGAGCAGAAGTAGACCTGTTCGCCACTCAAGACAACACTCATTGTCGTCTATGGTTTGCTCTAACTCCTCCAGCTCCCTTGGGACTGGACGCCATGGTACAGGAGTGGCCGAGGCTGCCCCTGTACGCTTTCCCCCCGATCGCTCTGCTTCCGGGAGTTCTAGAGAGAGTTCGTCGGGACGGTGCCCATCTGCTCCTAGTGGCTCCGTTCTGGCCAGCCCGGGTTTGGTTCTCGGACATTGTGTCGCTCCTCAACGGCTCTCCCCTGGAGATTCCGTGCAGGAGGGACCTGCTCTCTCAGTCGGGCGGTGCCTTCCTGCACCCACGCCCAGAGCTGTGGAATCTGTGGGCTTGGCCTCTGAGGGGGCCCAGCTCCTAAGCTCCGGTCTCTCAACCGAGGTTGTGGAGACCATCCTACACTCTAGAGCTCCCTCCACGAGGAAACTGTACGCATTGAAATGGAGACTCTTCACCTTATGGTGTAGAGATCGCCTGTGGGATCCAGTAAACTGCCCTGCGAGCGCGGTGCTGGAGTTCCTGCAGGAGAAATTCTCCGCTGGGTTAGCTCCCTCCACTTTGAAGGTGTACGTGGCGGCCTTAGCAGCTTACCACTCTCCTTTCGATGGTGTTACCCTCGGGCGACACCCCCTAGTTACTCGTTTCCTCCGTGGCACTATCAGACTGAGGCCCGCAGTACGCACCAGGGTGCCGGCCTGGGACTTAGCTATTGTCCTTCAGGGCCTTTCTCAGGCTCCCTTCGAGCCCATTGAAGAAATTTCTGAGAAACTCCTCACCTTAAAGACCATCTTTCTGCTGGCTATCTCTTCTTTAAAAAGAATAGGGGACTTACAAGCCCTCTCTGTGGCACCCTCGTGCTTGGAATTTGCTCCCGGTATGGCTAAAGCTTTTCTGCACCCCAGACCGGGGTACGTTCCTAAGGTTCCCACTAATACTGTGAGACCCATAGTACTTATGGCCTTTTGTCCACCTCCCTTTCTGACGTCTGACCAGGAAAGATCCAATCTGCTTTGCCCTGTTCGCGCACTAGACGCTTATGTCCACAGAGCTGCCCTGTGGAGAAAATCGGAACAGTTGTTTGTGTGTTACGGTCCACCCTCGAGAGGGGGTCCGGTTTCTAAGCAGAGGATGAGCAAGTGGATAGTTGAGGCTATTTCACTTGCTTATGAGGTGGTCGGGCAGCCTTTCCCTTTGGCTGTCCGGGCACACTCGACTAGGGGTATGGCTGCCTCTCGGGCATTCCTAGCAGGGGCCTCCCTGCAAGACATTTGTGACGCGGCGGGGTGGTCCTCGCCGCTCACTTTCGTGAGGTTCTACGAACTTGACATTACTCCAGGGGCTCGGGTGCTCGCCTTTTAGACAATGCACAGGCGGGCATCCGGCTCCTATGGGGACGTGGGTATTCTCGTTCCCAAAGCGGTGACGCAGCTCGAGTTCCCTCAAAAGGGAACGTCTCGGTTACGACTGTAACCTTAGTTCCCTGAGTAGGGAACGAGACGCTGCGTCACCCTGCCATACTCCCCGCATGCCCGCAAAAGCGTCTTGCTTCACTCTACCACAGAAGCTAGCGGCGTTTGTTTGCCGGTATGCTTTATACCTTCCGGGTCGATGACGTCACCCGCCTATGACGTTCCGTCTCTCCATTGGACTGATTACACATGTGCTTCACGACGCAATCACGCAGAGGCGTTCCCAAAGCGGTGACGCAGCGTCTCGTTCCCTACTCAGGGAACTAAGGTTACAGTCGTAACCGAGACGTTACTATTATTAGTTGTCATCAGTGACAAAGTCAAATTATTTCCCCACTTTTATATCCCAGTGTCACGGGAGCTATCACAGGAGACTGCACCTTAAAATTGACGAGATCGGACAAAGAACTGAAAGACAAAGGGATTATATATACTAGAACAAATGAGGGAGCTAAACAAGATAATTGATTAACAACAGGTGAACTGAATGTGAACGAAACAGACATGAAAACTAGTTCACAGGAACACAAAGCATAATCCTTACACCCAGGGGGATTTTATTGAAATTATTATTATTATTATTATTATTGTTGTTGTTGTTGTTGTTTTATGGCGGTCACAAAATCTCAAACTGTCTTTGGATGTCCTATTACATATAACATTATAAAATTGTAAAGTATTAAATTAGGATGATCTAAAACTGTTTTTTGACATTTATATAGAATTCATGGACATTGAATAGCTTTTCTGAGGTAAATGTAATGTTACATAACATTGCTTAGTTACAAGCTCTTTTATTGATGTCTTTCCGGAAGTGAAAACAGATTTATAATTTGATGGCCAGTAGAGAAAACATCTCAGGTTACACATGTAACCATGGTTGCCTGAGAAGGGGAACAAGACACTGCATCCAAAGACACAATGGGGAATGTCTCCAGCATGACAATATCTGAAGTATGTGTATCAAACGCGACAATGATATTGGCCTGTGACAGCCCGTGACGTCACTCTAGTGTGACTGTGTGTATAAAAGGGCACCTAGAGTACACATCATCAGCATTTTTGTCTGAAGGAGACGTGACCAGGTATGTCTCATTCTCCTTTTCAGGGAACCATGGTTACAACCTGAGACAGTCCCTTTCGAATGGGAACTCGCACTGCGTCCAAAGACACTTTGGGGCACGAGTACCCACTCTGCCATGCTAAGGGAATAATTGCCTAAATGGCTATGACAAGCACAAAGAAAGGCTCAATGGACTTAGATGCCAGAGACAAATCCCTCACTCAGGTCAAAAACGGAACTGTCAGTTATTCTGTTCCCTAAGGCCACAACCTAAGCTCCATGCCCTATGCAAGAAAAAAACTCTCGTTAATTCTTCCTTACTGTGGCAGGCTTACAGTGTCCTTTCCAAGGGCAGAGTTCAAAGGTCTGGTAATGCCTGCTTTCCTGACAGGCATTACCTTTAAGGAAATTCTGTCAAGAAAGATAATTTCCTTCGCACGTCACTATTCTAGGAGGATCTGGTTCAACCCATAAAAAACCCAGGGGAGCTGTTAACAAAGCTGTTTCCGGAGCTCAGGCCAATGGAAGCCTCAGCGGAAAGACTTTTCTAAAATGAGAAGAGCCCAAACTACGCTCAACCTCAAGGACAGCTTATCACAGTGGCCCTGGAGGGCCAACACACTTGATATCACTGTCCAGCTGGATCTCAGGAGAGTGGAGGCCTAGAACACAACTCTCATGGTAAGAAGAGGCTGAAATACACTCACTTTAAAGACAGCTTGTCACAGCAGCCCAAAAAAGAGTAGACACACTTGATGTTACTGTCTAGATGGGCTCCAGAGAGTGGAGGCCTGAGAGGATGCCAACCAGTCTCAAAGACAGCTAATCATAACTGCTCCAAAAAAAGAGCCAACACACTTGATATACTGCTTAGCTGGAGCTCAGATGAGTGGAGGCCTCAGACGAAAAGCACTCTAGAATAAGAGGCCAAACATACTTTACCTTAAAGACAGCTTATCACAGCGGCACAAGTGAGAACCAACACACTTGATATAGCTGTCTAACCACAGCTTAGGTGGCCTTAACCAAACTATTCTCTAGAAAGAGAAGAGGCCAGACACACTGAACCTAAAAGATTGTCATCACAGCGGCCCAAGGAGTGCCGACACACTTGATGTCTCTGTCTAGCTTCAGCCCAATTGAGCAGAGGCCCAAAGAAATACTCTCTAGTGAGAGAGAAGGCCAAATACACTCAACCTAAGAAACAGCCATCACAGCGGCACGCAGAGAGCCGACACACTTGACGTCGCTGTTCAGCCGCAGCTCAGGTGAGCGGTGGCCCAACAGAACTACTCTCTAGAAAGAGAGAAGGCCATGCACTCTCAACCTAAGAGACAGCCATCACAATGGGCCCCAGCGAGCTGACACAGTTGATGTGCTGCTTAAAAAGCACCTCCCACACCAACACAAACAGGCTTTTTTGCTGAACCATCAGAATAACGAGTCAGAGACACAAATTCCACTAAAACATCATAGGTTTAGTTCCAGATGTGAAGCGTAGGAAAATCCCAGTCACCAAGGTCTTAAAAGGAAGGGGGGGGCAGGGAGGATGGAGAGGAAGGGAGATGTTATTTCCCTTTAGTGCGAGGGATATTACCCACCTGCTTGGCTTCAATAACCTCCCTCCAATCCTTCCTAGCTTTCCTCCAGTCCCCTCTTTTGTGTCTTGCTCCCCATAGGGTGGCGACACTCTGCCTCTGGGCCTGTCTGTGGTCCGCAGACCCAGACTGCCCAGGGTCCCCCGACGTTTGAGGTGCAGACCTGGAGCTGGTTTCTCTTTCTCGCTGATGTCAGCCAGATTAATCCACAGATGTCAGAGCAAGATCGTGGGTGCAGGGCAGCTCAGTGACCGCTTCAGGGGACAGACCCTTGCCCTCATCCAGGTCTTTAAGCACCGCCATTGTGTGCAAAGCCCCACCAGCCTGACCAGCAGCCACCTACGCCCTGCCATTGAGCTTTGATGTTACTCTTAACGGCTTTGACGACAGGGTTGGAATCTTTAAGATCGCTGTTTTCCCTCATTGAAAGATAGTTTGCAAATGTATCCACAATGGGAGGCTCACACATCCCCTCCACATTTGCCTAATTCGCATGGTGAAAGAGATGAACGCAAGCTGAAAAAAAAAATTCTAGGACCTCTCCACCTCAGCGTGAAAATCTGGCAGAAACAGAAGACTTGCCGGAACTGGGTGGTTATGGCCAGCCAAGAAACACTCGTCTAATCTACCGCAAGTGATCTGTGGCTTCTCACACTTCCAAGGCAGATCTAATCTCTCAGACGCGGGACGCAGACACCTGTCCTAATTCTTTTGAGAAAAGGGACAGGCACGAATGGAGCTTTTTCATGGAAAAACTCTCACGGTCTGCACATTCTGCCCCCTTGAGAACAGAACGCGCATGATCCTCACCAAGACAAATGATTCATAGGGCGTGTGTCAGATCACGTGGACACGGGGAAACACACTTCCTGAAATGCTTGTCAGAGGACGCCATTGTATATCACATTACATGCTTCAAAACATCTCCTTAAGACAAAAAAGCTGATGATGTGTACACTGGTTGCCCTTTTATACACACAATCACACAAGAGTGATGTCGCAGGCCAATGTCATTGTCGCATTTGATGCACGTACTTCAGACATCGTCATGCCAGAGGCATTCCCCAAAGTGTGTTTGGACGCAGTGCAAGTTCCCATTCAAGCAGTTAGTGAAGTTACAGCATCTACCAGCAGGGAGACATGTCAGATTTTGTCAATCAATGAGTTTGGGATGGACAGGTAAGAAGAATCTTAGCAACCACTCATACCACCCTAGAGACTGGATAGCATTGCACTAAAAAACACTGACTGTTGCCCAGTCAGAACACTGTACTTTGTGGAGGTAAGTTTTCCTCAGATAATTGAATAATGTATTGACATAGAAATTACACACTGCACCTTAACTGCCTGGAAATTTTTTATTTCCTTCATTTAAGTCCATTTTATGTCAATTCATTGTGATTATGTTCAGTTGATCTGTCACAGTATTGATTCTCTGGAGCTTATCTTTGTGAAGTTCAGTCTGTCTATGTGATTCTTTTGATATGAGCCATCTGACAGGTCTGGTTACAGAGTGTTACTGTTGAATTATACAGCTCTGGAAAAAAGAGAGATACACTAGTTCAGCGGGTTACTGGCGGACAGTCGCCATACCTGGGCAAGATGAGATGTTTGTCAGGTTGACAGGAATATCACCTATTTCTCATAATATCTATTCTGTTACACATTACTGTGATAGTCTAACTCATGGAGGCACTGGATGAGGCCGGCAGGTGTGAGCTCTGGACCGCATCATTGATTCTTGAGCTGTTTAGCCTGTGTTAAATATTTGATTTGAGTCAAAGCTTGAGATCCCATGGCTCAATCCTACTATTAATGAGAGAGAATTATTCAAAAGAGACTGAGGAAAGAGCAGGTAGATGGTAAGATAGAGTATGGGGTGATGCTGAAAGTATTGCCAGATGTGCAAGAGTCATTGCATCATATTTTGTGTTTGTTTTGGATGAATGAAAACTAGGTTTGACTAAAACCTCAAAATAACATTGGGCTGTTTTTTCTTTAAAACTTTTCATTAGTGCTTAAACTAATTTTAAGTTAATTTCTGAACACATATGGGAAAAAGTACACTGACTGCTTTCAATTAAATTAGTGACATTAAACTGTGCCATGACAATCATAAAAAAAATAATAATTAAATTATGACTGCACTAGAATAAATAAATGCAGATATATTGAGCTGATACAGATATGGCTTCTTTCATCAAGGGTTTCACTTCAAAAGTATTTTTTCTAGGGTTGTCAAAGTTAACTGAATCTTTTCTGGAACTATTATTTTAAAAAGCATTACAAATAAATGTATACTCAATGTTTCTCTTTGGGTTTATACATTTAACATTACTACTACTAGCAGTATTTGTAAAATAGTTTGAGATAAAATCATAACATTTAAAAAATATATATATTTATACAGTAACTCTACATTTTTAACTGAACTGTGGCTTTAAACATGATATCATGCAGATTTGTAAAAAATTAAATAGGGTTTGAAAAATGACCACATTTCACTTTGCTCACACCTACTGATAAACCATTGCTGCATGAAAAATGTATCATCTTTTCATGATAAAAGTTGTGTGTGTGTGTGTGTTTATAAATTCCACATAATGATATTAATATAAGAAAAAAAGTATCTAAACCTTTATTTTTATAGTGCTTTATAGAAGATTGTTTCAAAGCAGCTTTACAGTAATCAAAAAGAAAATAATGATTGAATAATGCGAACACTTCGATTCAGCTGTAAAGTAACACTTAATGAAAAAAAGTGTAATTGTTCAGCTGAAATCAGTTCAAATGTTGATTCAGTTCCATTGTAAAGGTCATTTATTTTTAAAATAGTTCAGTTCAACTATAAAGTCAGGGGTTCATCCATTTTTTCTGTCAACTATGCATTCCATTAGTTTTGTGAATTGGTATACTTCATCAGGCTGCAAAGAAATATAGAGCTGAATATCATCCGTATAACTGAAAAAGCTACGCTTCCTAATGATATCTCTAAGCGTAGCATGTACAGGGTGAAAAGCAACGGTCCTAGTACTGAGCCTTGTGGTACTCCATACCGATGTTGTGATCAATATGATACCTCTTCATTTACTGCTACAAACGGATAAAGATCAGATAAATATGATTTGAACCATGCCAGTGCAATTCCAGTAAAGCCAATGTACAATGCCAGTATACGGTTTTTCTAGTATTTTTGACAGAAAAGGAATAAAGGAACTAATTTTCTAGGATCAAGTTACGTCTTTTTAATGAGAAGTTTAACCATCTTGAAAGTTTTTGGGACATATCCCAATGACAATGATGAATTAATAATATTAAGAAGAGGATATGACTTCTGGAACAATCAATTTAATTAGCTTATAGGGTCTAACATAGGGATGTAACGATTCACTCAACTCGCGATGCGATACAATTCACGATACTAATTTCACGATACGATTTTCTCACAATTTTTTTTTAACAAAATGAGAAAAAAAGTGTCCTTATATTTCTATATATATATATATTTATTATGTCAAATAATAACTCAATTTAAATTTTAAAACAGATCTTCCAATGGTGTTTTCTTGGGAGGAGGTTGTTTCAGCTTCTTCACCCTCATCCTGCACTAAGGAATAGCAGAAATAAAAAGACTAGGTAAAAGTACAACAAAGTACAACAGTGACAGGGGTTTCACATTGTTATAAAGGCAAGATTTTAATAATTTGTATCATTACACTTGCAAGAGTTAGAAAAACAGAACACATTTAAATAAATATGCCATAATAATCAACACCTGGTTCTCCAACATCACAGATTTCTCCTTCAGTCTCTAGAATACATCCTCGCGCTGGTCTATCTCTTGATGAGAAAGGGCCTGGAATGTATTTACTACAGCAGAAAACAGCCTATCTTTCGCTGTGAAAACAATGATCCTTGTGATCTCCATGGCAATCGCCCTCGACGCCGTGAGTGGGGCTGCAAATCCGCCGGTCAGTGTGGTTTGGCCTATTATCTTTTACATGCAGATGGAGGTGACTGGAGCCTCTCACTGTGGTGAATATAAGTCCTCTGAAAGTCAAAATGCCACCACACCTCTAATTTGAAGGAGTCAACGTAAACTATGTGCTTGCCGTTGCCATGCTTCTGTTTGACGGCGTGTGCAAACGGGTTGGCTCACAGCCAACTTCTATATGAATAAACTGAAAACATTCGCTTACTTTGCTCTTCTTCATGCCAGTGTGCACGCACAGTCCATAATGCTAGCTACAACTTGCTCGTTGCTATCGTGCCTGTAAAGTGAGGCTGTTTAAAACGTGTATCGCGATTCGTTTAACATCTCAACCGACTTAAATAGTCACACATTTGTATTGATTTTCAACTGGCTCTGACTGAATCATTACATCCCTAGTCTAACATATAGCTTATGGGGTCTAACATACATGTTGATTTTGATGCTTTTAACAATTTCAGACAATTCTTCTGCTTCTATAGCAAAAAATGAATGGAATTGTTCCTCAGGGGGTCTACGGTGCTGCAATACTGTAGTAGATGGTTGCATGGTTATAATTAAAGGAATTCATAAAGTCATTACTGCTGTGCTGTTTGGAAACATCCAAACTTGTTGAAGCTTTATTTATCATTAATTTTAGCCACTGTATCAAATAAATTGTTTGTTTTCTTCAAAAATCAAAAAGGAAGCAGAGCTAGCAGGTTTTAAGGCCTTTCTGTATAGAGTAACACTGTCCTTCCACGCAATGCGAAATAGCTCTAGTTTTGTTTTCTTCCAGCTGCATTTTCCTGGCTTCTCTGTTAAGGAATATAACATAGGTAACATGCAAAACTTTAAAGCTATTCATCAGCTACAATATGGTTTATTGAAAAATATTGTTATGTTTCTATAAGCTTACATTCAACTGGGCCTACACGGATGTAACTCTCGTTGTGGGTTTCCTTTAACAGCTGATACACGGGAAACTAAAGCACAGAGAATTTACAACATTCTATTACAATCTTGTTTTCATTATAGTGCTATGTATATGACTGATTGGCTCTGCACATCTTGCATGTACATACATGTTGCTCACATATTATGGTAGCCCAGTTTGTGCTGAATACAGTGTAATGACACTTTTGCCATTAATGTGTTTATAAGCAACTGAAAAAAGCACAAATGTCAGAGCATGTCAAAACATCTAAAGGGCCCCAAAAGTGTGCAGACCTGTAAGAGTTAACTGTATTTCATGATCAAAGTGATTGCAGGCATCACTGCAGTGCATGCTTTCAAATCCAGTTTCACTTTATTTCGCCGGTCTGGAAGGCATGCTGTATAACGCTAACCAATCAGACATCAGGTACCTGCCTTACCAGATTATAAGAACTTTAATCACTAAAACTGTAAGTTAAACATACAAAAATATATCCATAAAACTGATAGTATTGACATTAAATGTTAAAATTGAAACCGTTGTAACCTTACAAATGCAAGAATCACCTTGTTTTACGCATATTCATATTGGCTTATACACTCACCTAAAGGATTATTAGGAACACCTGTTCAATTTCTCATTAATGCAATTATCTAATCAACCAATCACATGGAAGTTGCTTCAATGCATTTAGGGGTGTGGTCCTGGTCAAGACAATCTCCTGAACTCCAAACTGAATGTCAGAATGGGAAAGAAAGGTGATTTAAGCAATTTTGAGCGTGGCATGGTTGTTGGTGCCAGACGGGCCGGTCTGAGTATTTCACAATCTGCTCAGTTACTGGGATTTTCACGCACAACCATTTCTAGAGTTTACAAAGAATGGTGTGAAAAGGGAAAAACATCCAGTATGCGGCAGTCCTGTGGGCAAAAATGCCTTGTTGATGCTAGAGGTCAGAGGAGAATGGGCCGACTGATTCAAGCTGATAGAAGAGCAACTTTGACTGAAATAACCACTCGTTACAACCGAGGTATGCAGCAAAGCATTTGTGAAGCCACAACACGCACAACCTTGAGGCGGATGGGCTACAACAGCAGAAGACCCCACCGGGTACCACTCATCTCCACTACAAATAGGAAAAAGAGGCTACAATTTGCACAAGCTCACCAAAATTGGACAGTTGAAGACTGGAAAAATGTTGCCTGGTCTGATGAGTCTCGATTTCTGTTGAGACATTCAGATGGTAGAGTCAGAATTTGGCGTAAACAGAATGAGAACATGGATCCATCATGCCTTGTTACCACTGTGCAGGCTGGTGGTGGTGGTGTAATGGTGTGGGGGATGTTTTCTTGGCACACTTTAGGCCCCTTAGTGCCAATTGGGCATCGTTTAAATGCCACGGCCTACCTGAGCATTGTTTCTGACCATGTCCATCCCTTTATGACCACCATGTACCCATCCTCTGATGGCTACTTCCAGCAGGATAATGCACCATGTCACAAAGCTTGAATCATTTCAAATTGGTTTCTTGAACATGACAATGAGTTCACTGTACTAAAATGGCCCCCACAGTCACCAGATCTCAACCCAATAGAGCATCTTTGGGATGTGGTGGAACGGGAGCTTCGTGCCCTGGATGTGCATCCCACAAATCTCCATCAACTGCAAGATGCTATCCTATCAATATGGGCCAACATTTCTAAAGAATGCTTTCAGCACCTTGTTGAACCAATGCCACGTAGAATTAAGGCAGTTCTGAAGGCAAAAGGGGGTCAAACACAGTATTAGTATGGTGTTCCTAATAATCCTTTAGGTGAGTGTACATATGCATACTCTTGTAGTTGTATTTCGTGGGTGAACAATTCTTTTAATAAAATCCTGATGCAATCCCTCCACAGAGTTAGGTTCAGCTCTCTGGTCGTCATTAGATTTTAATGATGTTCGGCTATGACCTGCGTTTCATCACACAGACATCTATTACATATATCACAAACCACAGCAGAGTAAAACCATGAAAATGTATACTGTATTAATACAGATGTTTTTCATAATCTACTGAGACATTAAACATATTTATTATGTGTATCATATGAGGGTAGTATTAGTTTTATAATGCATGATGAATTGCAGAGGCCACTTTTGATTTCAGAATGGAAATCCAACAGTTTCTCTGAGAGCTCTTTAGCTTTGCTCTTAAAGAGCACTTTTGCAGACAGGAGAAAATGTCAGCATGGTTTTGTCACAGCTAATGTGTCTTCTCTGACCTCTGAGCTGACTCTCATTAAAGCAGGTACAGAGGAAGCGACCCCAGGCTTTTGTGTATTAATATGGAAATGAGCTTAGAGGCAGATATCTGATGTCCTTCTCATTGTACAAAAGCATTTATGGACATCTATCTAATCACATTCTCAACAAAGCAGATCAATGTGGCGCTCCGACAGAGACAAACTGCTCCGTATTTCACAAACCACTTTCTGCAGCCATGTGTTCATGAAAGCAGAGGTGTATGGGTGGGGGAGGGTGAAGATGTAAGCAAGAGTTATGGTGTTATCAGGGGAATAGTACTAATGCATATGTTTTATGTTAAAGTGCCCATGTTATGCACATTTACAAGTTCATAATTTGTTTTTGGGGCATGCTAGAATGCATTTACATTATTTAGAGTAAAAAAAAAAAAAAACATTATTTTTCACATACTGTACATTGCTGCAGCACCTTTTTTTTAAACCATTTGCCTGAAACAATGTTTTAGTTCCTGTCTCTTTAAAGCCCACCTTTCTGAAAAGCCTAGGCTTCTCTGATTGGTCAGCTGACCCAGTCTGTCCCAGTGATTGGTCTAGTGCTTAGAACTTGTCTCAGGCTATGTTTAAACTAGTGTGTTTTCGTTTTAAAATGCACAACTTTTGCTACATTGCCCTATAAAGGCAAAAGGCAGTAACTTCATTTTTGGTCAAAATTAGTTATTGATATTTTTGGAACATTTAAGACATCATTTATCATGTGGAGAAGTATCTTGAGTCAGTTCCGTTGTTTTATCGAGAAAATAATGGGTTGTCTTAACAGTAACTTCCAAAAGCCCAGGAGAAACCAAGGCAGAACACCGTAACACCAATTACGCTTCTTGCACGTCCTGATTTTGCCAAGTCCTTGCTGTCCTGAGACCAATGTGCTTTAATGATGACCCTGGGACAACAACTGCCTCAGCCAATCAACGTTTATGACGTCATCACCGTGAGCCCTGTGCCGCCCTGCAGAGTCCGCCAAATTTGAAAAAAAAAAAAAAAATACGCCTCTGCAGTGCACTCCCATCTGCCAACAAGCACATATGGTGCAAGGTAAGTCCAATTTTTTTTTTTTAATAATCTTATTAGTGTACAGCAGTATGCTACTACGACATTAGTTTGCATTTGTGAGTTAATTGGCAGATTACCAGCCAAGATTAATCAGCATTGCTACATTGAACAGGGCTAACGTTACATACTGCGTAAGTGATACATATCTATTGGTGCCAGTGTGGCAGCAAAGGTTCTTAAAATATCTTTAATTAGCATATACAGCGCAAATATCTGTTGCGTTAAGTTGCATCTTAACAGCGCTACTTTGCTCGCAGCTCGGTCCAACAGACAGTACAGCGCGATTCGCTCGCTGTGAGATCCAGGGAGAAGTGTTTGAATTAGCTTATTTATCATTATTAGCTTATTATAATTATTATTACATAATTAGCTTATATATTTATCATCTTCAGACCATCATATGCATATGTTGACCTCAAGTCATCACTGATTGATTCTGTTACAGGATGTTGTCTTCAGACCATCATATGCATATGTTGACCTCAAGTCATCACTGATTGATTCTGTTACATGATGTTGTCTTCAGACCATCAAATGCATATGTTGACCTCAAGTCATCACTGATTGATTCTGTTACATGATGTTGTCTTCAGACCATCATATGCATATGACTTCAGATCATTACTGATGTTTCATCATGTTGTCTTCAGACATGTATTACCATAATGAATTTCGTTCTGATGTGATGCTGATCTCAAGCTATTTTAGAATATGTTGTCCCAAATCTGCACAGTTGTCATGTAATGAAGTGGAAGGATGTGGCAGCACCCATTCCCTGCATTTGTTATAATGAAATAATGAATAATAGTATTAATTCAAGAACCAAAGAAATCAAGTTAATAGGCCAAACACAGTATCATAATATCAATGTCATACTTTGCCTTTGTTTTAGAACACTCAGATTGAGTTAGGATACTCTGCTATTGTTTAGCCATTGTTTAGAAGTTACTGTGTCGGCCTGGAGTTAAGGTATTCTGCCTTTGTTTTACTGTCCATTAAAGTTTGCTGCGTTTAAATTACAGTGTAGCCTGTGTCATTCATCTGTCACTGAAGCACTTACACACGATACCTGAATAAAAGTGAAGGTAAAATAAATAGTTTTGGTTGTTTTTACTAAAAGCGTTTAAGGATGGTTGGGATGGCTTTGAAATGCAAACATCAAGGTCAAGGTAAGAAATTGTGTAACACAAAAGATACATTAGACTAACAAATTAGATAGATTGCAATCTACTTTGTTTAGCTAGCTAGCAGCATATAGCATAAATAGGCTAGTCAGCTATCCAATGAATAGGCTATTTACCTGCTCCATATAAAAAAGCAATTGTAAATCAACCAAAATAAATGCCATGGTCACTAGATTTTATACAGGTGTTACTATGATGATTTTGTAAATGGTGATCAGCAACCAAATATTGATAATGTGATAGTTACTGCAATTTGCCTTGGTGTGACCTCACTTTTTGCAGACAATACAAAGGCAGAGTACAGTCAAAAGGGGGGTCAAAAGTCAAGTTTGAGCTCAAGATTTTTATATTCATTGCTAAAATATCTAATTGCCAGATTTACAGTGGCCTACCTAAAATGAATTTGGCTGGACAACTAAAAATCTTTAAAGTCATTTTTCTCAGTTCCACACTCTAGCAAGTTAAAGGGTTAGTTCACCCAAAAATGAAAACTAGCCCATAATTTACTCTCCCTCAAGCCATCCTAGGTGTATATGACATTCTTCTTTCAGATGAATAAAATCGGAGTTATATTAAAAAAAGTGTTCCGTATTCAACTAATGGAAAAAGTGTTGAAAGTGCCTCTCGCAGTTCAGAATGCTTACGCTACGTCTGACGACATTGCACACCAGTTACACTCGTCAGACGTAGCATAAGCATTTTGAACTGCGAAAGGCACTTTCAACACTTTTTCCGTAAATTGAATACGGAAGGCGATCGGCAGGAAGCTAGATAATTTAAATATGGATATTTTTCTTACACAAACGCACCGATTCGCTTCAGAAGGCCTTTATTAACCCCCCGGAGCCGTGTGGAGCACGTTATATGACGAACAGATGCACTTTTATGGACTTCAAAAACAGAACAACAATCACTGCCATTATAAAGCTTGGATTAGCCAGGACTTTTTTAATATAACTCAGATTTTATTTGTCTGAAAGAAGAATGTCATATACACCTAGGATGACTTGAGGGTGAGTAAATCATGGGCCAAAACAGAAAAATGAAGGCATGGCTGCACATTCGTTCCTTGATTGGGTCTACTGGATCATTGTGTATTGCATATGTCCTGATTCGTCAAGCCCCTATATATGACCATTAAGCTACTGGAACACGACTATAACAAACCAGCCTCGATGACCGTGTGAATAATAACATGGAGATGGAACTGCAAGCTTTGCTTACTTTGTTGTCCTTTTTACGTGCGCAAGAGGCAAGCTATTAGAGCAATCGGCAACTGTTTACACTTGTACGCGCATGCCCAGTGTGCATAAATGGTCAGCCCTGCTGAAAAAAACCTGCTAAAACCAACCAGGCTTAGTTTAAGCTGGTCTTCCAGCCTGGCCAAGCTGGTGTTCAGCTGGTTTTAGCTGGTCTCCCAGCTTGACCAGCTAAGTCCAGCCTGGTCAGCTAAAAAAAGTGTCGAAAACCCCTCTAAAACCAGCCAACCAGCTTAGGCTGGTTTTAGCTGTTTTTTCAGCAGGGATACATGACATGTGTATGTCGTGTAGTGTGTATGGAGATCTTTTCTGAAATGCAATGGAAATGCCAGTATAGACAAGGATTGTTTTCATTTTAAAACGCTCTGTTAAAACGAAAATGCACTAGTGTGGACATAGCCTCAGAAATGTAACGGCTTCATGAGTAGCTGTGAGCAGTATTATATCTGTGCTAATTATGATGTCAATATTGAAAGTCCAATGTTTATTCATTTATTTATGTGTTTGTTTATTTTTTTTCCTTTCTTATTTTTTCCCTTGCAGCTGAAAAACAATATCTCCTCGACATAGCAAAATCACTTATTCAACTATTCTTTGAGGGTCAAAATAAGCTGCCAGTAGGCTGACATTATGCAAATATGTAACATGCTGATGTAGCTAAGTCACAGAAATAATGGCAAATGAGGACATTGTTGTCACCTTGCGGACCAACTAATTACAGCAACAACAAAAAAACAACAAGGTCACAGTACTGTGATACTGTCCCACACACACTGTGATGATGACGAAATACATTCATACACATTTACACTTTTCAGGAAGTCAACCTATGAATGACTCTGCACATTAAAGTGTGATATATAAATATTATGTAACAGCAAGCAGACTTCAAGGTACATTATGTAACTTTTGGTGCTATAGCTGTTAATAAACAAAACTTTACACGTCTTGCGGAAGTACACTGTAGCCAGAGCTACTTCTCTCAGTTTATCTATATGTCATGCAGGTACTGGGCTACTCCACAGCGGTTGTCGTCCCGCCCAGTCTAAAATAGTCTGAATATAAACTCTTATTATAGGCATACTACCATTGTGATTCAGAATAAGACCAAAGCACAGTTTGGAAAATGGATTTTGATGTACTTGCTTATTATAGAAATCTTACATTACAGAAATCTTACAAAAAAAAAGTTACATAGTGTACCTTTAAAATATCCGCCTGGTCAACATTGCAACTTATTCTGAACAAAAGCCACCAGCATACAAGAAGAATTATTTAGGCGAGAGTAAATAAAGAGTTTGTGTTTTCGCAGAAGCATTGTATGATCATGAGTTTATTAGAGACAAAAGATTGACAAGCTGAGCTCTTTATCTCTTTGACAGAACTGTTATTGTGATGGATCTGTGTATGTGTTACTTCTGAACGTGCTCCACAAACTTTTTTTTTCTCATTCTCCCCTCCAATAGATTGAGAGAAAAGAGGAAGACAGGCAGAAATGAATAATGATACTGTCAAAATAGAAAATCCCTATTCAGCATCGCCAATTCAGCAACTGGGTTCAGTGTTTACAAACACACAATAGTTACAATCAACAGATATGAGAATATGAGCAGAGCGACTTGATTATGTGTTCCGCCTTTAGAATTTGAGAGGTAATTTTTACCCAGAATTTAAAGAGTGTGAAGTTCTGTGAACCTATGGAATTCCAAAGACTTAAAGGTGCAGTGTGTGAATTTAAGCGGCATTTAGTGGTGAGGTTGTGAATTGCAATCATACACCGCTCACCCCTTCTTTTCCAAGCACATAGACAAGCTACGGGGGCTGACACAGGACAAAAATGTTGTCGTCGGAGAGCGCAGAGAGTGACTAGCGCTCTGTAGAGAAGTTCGTTTAGGGCTACTGTAGAAACATGGCGGTGCAAAATGGCGATTTCACTGTAAGGGGACCCGCGGTGTATGTAGACAGAAATTACTCATTCTAAGGTAATACAAACATAACAGTTCATTATGTAAGGACTTTATACACCACTGAAAACATAGTATGTATATTATATTACATTTCTGTCAATAGATCCTCATAAATATTACACACTGCACCTTAAATAATAAATACATAAATAAATTATGTGAAGAAATGTAATATATATATATATATATATATATATATATATATATATATATATATGTGCATACATAACTATACAAAGAAATGTAAAAAAATTGTATTTATACTTTTATTTCCTTATTAATGTATAATTGTATTTTTTTACATTGTATTTCCACATTTGTTTATTTATTCTCTAAGTCATTCATTCCCTGTGTGACTTGCAAAGGCTTGCTTTTCGTTTAGTCACACCACAAGGTGTCACTGTGGCCACTCTGAGCTCGATTGTTATGTCTGAGGTAAAACATGCCCCCCTCATTACCATACGGACAAAGAAATGTAGAAATAAATGTGGAAATAAATAAATGTAGACATAAATACAAATATACATGAATAAATGTGGAAATAAATAAATGTAGAAATAAAAATAAATGTGGAAAAAATTATACATAAATAAGGAAATAAAAGTATAAGTACTTTTTATTTATTTATTTATTTTTACATTTCTTTGTCTATATTTATTAATATATATTTATTTATTTATTATTAAGTCAGCTTTGGAATTCCATAGTGGTGTGTGTGTGTGTGTGTGTTGTGCTGGATATAACAGAGCTGGAGGACTTTCATGTTAGGCCTCCTTTCTCTAATCAAGGTGAAGAAGTCTTTGGGCAGATGTAATGAAAACAAGGGAGTGTGTGTTTTATTACTCTCTGACAAATAGGTGCTAAATCGCTCTATAAACTTCTGATTGATTAATTAATTATAAAATAAACACATTGATTGAATAAACAGATAAACTAACCAAGCATCTAATGAACAGCAATAAGAGGTTATAATGAGTATATAGGTTTATAGTTCAATGTGTGTGTGTGTGGCCCTTGTAAACCCTACATTATGTGGATTAAATATGTCCCCACAAAGATAGTATCACCAGTCATTTTTAACTTTGTAGGGACATTTTTTTGTTTACAACAGTTTGTAAATCATACAGAATGATGCTTTTTGAAAATGCAGAAAGTTTTCTGTGAGGGTTGTGTTTCGGGGTAGGGTTAGTGTAGGGGAATAGAATATGTTTGTACAGTATAAAAATCATTAATGTCTATGGAAAGTCCCCATAAAACATGGAAACCCAGTGTGTGTGTGTGTGTGTGTGTGCGTGCATGCATGCGTACGTGTGTGCGTCTGCGTGTGTGTGTGCGTCTGCGTGTGTGTGTGTACCAACTTAGCCATACTTTAGGGACAAATTTGTGCCTAAAAGTGAGATAAATCTTTGATGACATCCGGGTACGTCCCCATTTGTGAAGACGATGTATAAATAAATTAAATAAATAAATAAATAATGCTTCTAAAAATGCAGGTTGTTTTCTCTGAGGGTGTGCTTAAAAATATTTATGTTTAGTTGTATAAAAAACCCAAAAGAACTCTACGTAATATAACATTTAGTTAGCTAAATTAATGTGCTGGATGTTCCATCTCTTAAAGTGTTAGTTCACACAAAAACAAATTTTATTGTTCAAAACCTGTTGACATTATTTCTTGAACACCAAATGAAACGTTTAGGAGCAGCAAACATCTTCTTTTGTGTTTCACATACAGAAAAAAAAAAAAAACAGATTTGAAAAGACATGAGGGTGAGGAAACAATACAGAATTTTCATTTTTGGGTGAATTATTCCTTTTGTGTTGGGTTTTGCTGCCCCCTATCTGTCACTTATGCATCTTAATCTCTGTATAACACGCCAGCTAAAAGACACAAAAGTTGCACAATCCTTCATGGTTGGCATGGCATTTTTAAACTGGAGCTCAATAAGGTGCCACCAGCAGCTGAAATGTAACTTTGGAAGGGAACCACTGCACATACCAATTACTGAAGGAGCCAATTCTCTCTTTTTTTCAGAAAATCCCTCCATCTCCACCCGAATTGCTGTCACAAGGCTTTTATTTCTTTTCAAGTCAAAACAAATTCCAGTGTCACCACGGTGACTGTTATCACTGTAATATATTGCTGTTTAATGTTAATGTATGCGTTCCACTTCGCAACTCTAACGGGGCCTTAGGGCCCCGTTTATCTCTGCTGTCTCTCTATTGCTATTGTGGGAATTCTGTGGGGCAGAGATAAGCCATCTTGTGGGTCTGTTGGTAAGATTTAGGGGTGCACAATTCAGCTGGAATGAGAGATCTATCAGGAATTTAAAGACTCTCACTCAAATGCCTTCAAAGATCTCTATAAACAGACTAACAATATCGATAAACAAACCAACAATTTCAATAGATAAAACATTTACCTAAAAAATACCTTCAAACAATATATCAGCTTCAAAAATAACTTGATAAACTTAATGAATGGAGCAATCTAAAAAGAACAAATTTAGTAATCAAACAACCTAAATAAACAGCTAAAACATCCTCAATAACCACTCTTGTGAAAAAAAGAATTATGCTTATTGCATTGTTCACTTGTAGTGTATGCTTAAAATCTTAAAAGTATATAGTTTTTTTTATAGTCTGATAATAGGCTAATATTAATTATATTAATGAAAGAGAGGACACTTAAGTTTACTCGTTCTTAACACACTTGAGTAGACTTAAATAATTGAATAATGTCTTTAATTATGTCGAATGAACATTTTAAATCATTGTTTTAATAATTTTTATGTCACACTTTGAATGAGTGCACTAATTTTCATGTGATGACTAACATGCTAAATGTATACTACATTTAAAGTTAATGTATTTTGAATGTACTAAATATTTAAATACATGACATACAAGTTTCAATAGAAATTACATTGAAGTATATTTAATGCTTGTCAGTACATTCGGAAGTACATTAACCATATTTCAAAGAAAATAGACTTGTGAAATTATGAAAGTTGTACACTGGTCAAAACAGCACTATTAATTTCAAGTAATTGCATTTAACATAAATAGCATAGAATTAAGTGTCTGAAAACATTACATTCATTAATTATTCTTTTAAAGGATATTAAGAGAGAGAGAGAGCTTTGGCAGGTTCATTTCCTCATCTCTCTGTCTCTCTGTGTGTGTGTGTGTGTGTGTGTGTGTGTGTGTGTGTGTGTGTGTGTGTGTGTCTGCATCTGTGTGTGTGTGTGTGCGGTTCAGTTATACCCTATGATGTGGGGACAAAATAGATCGAATATATAATTTGTATGGTATAAAAATCATTGTCTATGGAGAGTTTACATAAAACATGGAAACCCATTTTGTGTGTGTGTGTGTGTGTGTGTGTGTGTGTGTGTATGTGTGGACTACTCTGGCCAACGGGCTTTCTTATAATTAAATCTCAAGGCTGTGTGTAAAGGGACAGATTGTGTCGATAGATAGCCTGAAGTCTCTACAGTGGCCAAGTTTCCTCTGTTGAACTTTCAGAGAACACACACTATAAATCTATAACAGAACATTCATTAAACACACTGATCATTTATAATCAACTGGGCACTCATAAACAACTGTTCATCAACACATTGATCATTTATCAAAACAAGAATGTTAATGAACAACAGCGAGCATTAATTAACAACATGTATAATTGCAACTGATCATTAATAAAGTCACTGAACATTTGTGAAAAGTTTATAAATCATTCCATTCTATATATAATCAAATTCATTAGGCTGCTTGTTTGCCACTGACTCGCTCTCTGAAAGAGTTTGTGATAAATGGTGTCGTTGCACCCTCTGGTGGCACATAGAGAATAAAGCAATATATAAGACAGTCAAGGATCAGTTCATTACTTTTACTTTTCATTATTATAACAATAGATAAATAGAGACATTTGCCTGTAACATTTGGAGAATATATTTACAGGTTTTGAAAATATTATGATACAAGTATAGACATTTGGTTCCATACACAAATGTGTTGTCAATGAAAAGTGATAATACTGTCATGCAGAAGATATTTCTTTGAGCGTAATACATCAGAGGGCTGAAGGTTTTGAGGTTTGCAATGTGGCAGTGCCCCACAGAGAGACATAAATAAAATATAACAGACATCTCACTCCATTTTCAGCGGCTCTTAACACAGTCGGCTCACTCAGAACTGGTGCTTTTAAACAGAACTAGGTCAGACACCCTGCAAATGGACGATATACAACTTAATGTGTCATAAAAGAAACATGGGTTTCACTTTACATTAAGTGTCTGTACCTAATATGTACTAACATTTAAATTAAGCTTTTGATACAATGCACTAATTGTGTACGGTCACCTTGATTTTGCAAACTAAAAAATTTTCCTGGATCAACATATTTTGTTAATCCCGGAACAACATCCCCTAAACCTAATCCTACCCATAATTTATCCCTAAAATCAGAGGGAAATGAAAGGTGAATAGCACTGATGTAGAAGCACCTAACCCTGGTTGTAAGCCTAATCTTGACGTGAACTGTTAACGTGTCCCTCATATCTGATTGGTTGATTGTAATTTTGTTCAAGGATCAACAAACCATGTTGTACATGGTGAAATCACGTTCACCTATTGGGTCCACACATGTTTTTTAAATTCTGTAATTAATTTCTGTAATTACACATATAATTACACTGCTAGTCTTCTGAAGTCATACTCGGTGAGTATCTGTTCTATTGGGCTAGATTTTGCAGTGTGTTCCACTAGTTAGCTCTAGTCTGGCTCACCCTCTAGTCTGGCTCACTCATGTTGTTCATATAATAATGTTCCTGATATGACTTTAGGGGATGTTCCATTTTGGTGCTCTGGATATTAAGTTGGATCACGAAGAGTTGGTATTGATCCATCTTTGAGAAGCAATTTTTGTGCAAATCCTGTGTTTTACTGACCCTCATTTGCAAAGCAGCCCAGTGTACACTGATTCACACAAACATGTTCTGAAAGCATTAAGTAAACGTGATGGAAGGACCTAAAAAGGACCAAAAAACAACATTCTAGGTTGGTCCCCTAAAGGTCCTGCAAATGTTTTGGGAATGTAGTGTAGAGGGTACGTCCTACAGTAATGGTCCCCTAAACATTCCCAGAACGTCCCGAATGTTCCCTGAAGGTCCGCCAAATAAGTCCCCCAACCTTTAAAAGAACTCCACATCGTGACCATCTCGGAACGTTTTAGGAACGTTCTAGGAACTAGATGACATCCTTGACACCAGCAGGGACATTCTGAGAAAGTTCTAGGAACTTTAAATTTCCAAATAAAATATGTTCCCCTACACGTTCCAAGAATGTCCTGAATATTCCATTAAGGTCTGCCAAATAACGTCCCCAAACCCTTTAAAGAACTCCACATCATGACCGTCTAGGAACGTTACTAGGCGATGTCCTTGACACCAGCAGGACATTCTGAGAACATTCTGGGAACGTAAAATTTCTAGCAGGGTATCTGGCATCGGTACCTGTTGGCGATTCAAAATCCTGCTGTGTGAAATGTGTTCTGACTGGACTTTACATCGGCAATGACCTACGGCCAATAAGAGAGCAAGATACAGGGCAGCGGGAAGTTCAGGGAGGAGTTATAGACCTCCATAATCTCTCCTTTTCACTGCAAATTTTGTGAACAATGTGAACTCGGAAAGATCACTTTGATTGGCTGTTTAGTTCAGCGAACAAGTCAGGGCACGAGAATGAAAGCGAGCAAAGAAGTCAATACGACACAGACAGAAGGCTGTTCTAATTTTACGTAATCTTACCAGAGCATTCTAATATGCAAACATTTTCATAACAACATGAGCCACCTGGAATGAAGAAAATGATCAACATGATTGATATTTAAAATGGTAAGTGTAATTAGGTTCTTTGTTTAGGGAAGAAGAAGGTGGGAACCGGCGAAAGTTTAAAAGACTTTAATCAAATAAACAAATAAACTGAAAGTAAAAACGGCAGCCTCCTCACGGATGACTGCCGCGCACACATAACAAAACGTAAACAAAACATAACATAAAATCCAGGCCTGGCCCTCTCTCATCCTTCACTGTAGTCGCTCCTCATTTTATACGCCCAAGCTCCTCCGTGAGACACGAGACCGGTGTGGCGTGCAGGTGGCGCTCATTATCACTCACCACTGGCCTCGCCCCGTTCTCATGGTCCCTCTGCCTCGTCCTGCTTGCCACAGTAAGCAAGCGCTGCTTTGTTTATGGTTTGTATATCTGCAGTCCTAGTTTTGGATTCCCTTTTTGAATGATGAATATAGACTATTGATACCTGCTAATATAGACAGTTACTTCCTTACACACAGGCGCAGAATGCACATGCTAGTTTGCAGTCGGTGTGCTGTGTGTTCAAGCCAAGCAGCGACCTTCCCTGCCTCTCTTGAATCCAACTTTTGAACTTTAATTGCAATTCACTTTAATTGCTAGAGACAGGCTCCAAAAGGGTATCAATGCTATAGACCCCCTCCCCCCATGTTAAAATGCCCAAATTTACAGCATAAAAAAATATGTTTACAGCTTGATACAAAAAGTGGTTTTGCCCTTCATGACAACTGTGAGGGGGGTAACATTTTTTATAACTTATCCGTTTAAATTATATTACGCATTAAATTTCTGCATAATTAAGGGTGTAGCCACTAGAGTGACTGGTGGATTGCCGCTGCTGTGACTACTAGGCATTTGTCTGCTTCACCCACGTCCCGTCTCTTTGCCCATTTCCGGTTATCCGGGAGTGACGCACGGTGACACGCAGCCAAGATTTGAGCTCGGCTTTGAGCTTCAAAAATGCTCTTCCGAAAGCTCTTCACGGACACTATGTCCACTGTTTTATACAGTCTATGGTTCAAGCACAGCTTTTTGGCCCAGACGCAGCTGAGGCGAGGCAACAACACAGTCGGCTTTCGTAGCTGCTCTTTGAGGTCGGCTTGGTGTGTCACGGCCTGAACAGAGCAAAATGTTTTGATTTTCCATTCTTCATATTGAAGTGGAACATTGGTTTGGTTATGATGCACTTGCGATTTTGATGCATGCAGAAATGTGGCACTATGTTTTTTTTATATAAAGCCAAAAGTATACTTCACTTTTTACGCTAACTACGCTAAGGTCCTGTCATAAATTTTGTCATCAGCACAGTACACACATACTGTACATGTGCAGTATGTTTTTTCTAAAAGCCTGGGTATACTTCATTTTCTAAATTCCGCTCCATCTTGCACACAGTCAAGTGTGTGAGCCTTTCAAAGTATACTCCTTTGACTGTGATCGCGGAAAGGTGCTTAAGTCACTCGCACAAGCGCTGTTGTACGCACAAAAAATAGGCTGCACTCAGACAGTGTGTGTGGACATCCACGGACCCTTCTAATGACAGAAATTATGTCATGCGGACAGTGCGCAGACCGTTGAGTAACACAGATGGCCGAAATAGGCTATTTTTGGGGTTTAACCAGGCATACTCTGTAAAAAAATATCCACATGGTAGCAAAAGTGCCCCAGGGCCATTGATTTACAAGGTAGTTGAATAAAAAACTGAATAAACATAAGAGACAGGAACTTGTGCAAACTACAACAACAATGTTGTAAGTGGATGAGAGATTATGCGGCGAGTTTAGAAAGTACATTTGTACATCTAGCCTAAAAGATTATAACAATGAATATAACTTGTGGCTAGAGATTGCACATGCACTGTGCAAGGTTGAAACATTCTGTTGACAGGGGTGGAAATATCTTCACAAAAGATATTTCAGGGCTATGAAGACGCTAATTGGAAGGAGTGCAAATTGTTATAACAGATGAAGGTGATTTCACCAAGTGCAACATGTTCCTAGATCCGCATCTTTGGATCAACATTCCAACCAATCAGATTTGAGGGACAAATTTACAGTTTATATCATGTTTAGGCTTACAGTTGGGGTTTCATGCTTCTACAAGTCAGTGTTATTCACCTAAAATTTCCTTCTGATTTTAGGGTTAGGTTTAGGGGTAGGGTTAGGGTTAGGACTACATTTTCAGATAGGAATGTTGTTCCAGAATCAACAAAACATGTTGATCTTGGAACATGCTGCACTTGGTAAAATCACAGTTACCATCAACCACCTGTGTATGTGTAGGTACACTTCAAATGGAGTAGCCTATACTTTGAAAGGCTATGTGTAAACTGTGCTAGAGTACACATAATAAGTGTGTTTGGGTTTAACAATTAGTTGCATTTAGAGGAGCTCTATGGCCTTGAAGGTCAGAGTGGTCCAAAGGTCAAAGGAATGATTTATTCCTTAGTTTGCAATCTTGACATTTGGCAGAGGACTTTTATCTTAGATGAGCAATGTTCAAATTGCTGCATAGTTAGGGTGCGCACAGGTGGCCTTTGCTCTCAGATTATCATAGCAGCGTGTGTCTCTGTATCTACAAAACAATTACAGTAATTTTAGGTCATATTTCATGCTGATTAATAGTGACTATAAAATACAGCTCACATTAATTAGCAAAAGCAAGGGTTATGACAGAACACTGAGCTCTGTTGGTACTCTAATCCACAAACCTGTCAATGAGGAGCAGTCATACAGTAGGAGATCTCAGCGGCTGAAGGCATAAGGCCAAACCCATACAGAGACATGCAAGACTGCTAAGAAATGTTCTGCCATCTGTGCATATTGACATGGAGCCGTTCAAGAGACTGCTTTGAAATGCAATTCACAATAGCAGCAGTAGGGTTCAAGAAGTAACACATTAGTTTTATCAATTTACAAATGTATTTTTGATATAATGTATAAACTTTGCATGACAGACCTACCATGAGCTCCAAGATTATTAAAATTTGGTTTTCAGTTATAAAGAATTGTTTCATTGTCAAATTATTGATGAAAAAAAAAGTTATCTTAACGAGTCGAAAAAAGCGCTGTGTTTTTTTTTGTACAGCGCCATCTTACTCTGACCAAAGTGATTTTAATGCACCTGAGGCTGTAATTACAACTCCCAACTCGTAAAATACGAACTTCCCAAGAGGACTTGAACGCACCATTAATCCCCCACACTGCTTGCCTTATTAAATATTTACATGCTTTTTACAGTCACAGTAACTTTTATGCATTGTATTTCTTTTAATTTAAGGGCGAAATCTAAATGTCAAACAGTGGCGGAAATCATGTAGTGGATGAAATCAACTGCATGGTACATATAAGCGTAAAGGATCCACAAAAGTGAGACAAGCTTGTTATTTAAACAGTTTGCATGAATGTATGCCTATGTCACTGGTCACTGTTGTGCTTCATAGACCCTTAATCGGAATATGTGTAACCCCTTAGGTCCTACTCTTTTTGGCCGTGACTATAGACTGTATAAAAGAAGGATGACGCACCTTCACTCTCTTCCATTGTGGTAAGTGAAGCCCCAAATATGGCATTGACATCTTGGGTCTCGCTGTAGTAAGCACGAAGTGGAACCGCGATATCAAGGTCCCACCCACACTTCCGCCTAATCAATCACACGCCCTGAACTTTTTGTGAAATTAACAGTTATGGAAATGTAGAAATTAAAGTTAAAGCTCCAAACTCCTCAGTGACCACTTCACTCAGAGAAGCTGTCAATCTCAGCTGTCAATCATAACATCACACCCCAGTTTTTATAACATCAAATAACTAACTAAAACCAAACTTATTTAAAGAACGAACACTTGAACTAACATCAGCGTGATAAAACCTAAAATGACAGAAACCATATTTGGAAATAATGTATTTAATATGTAATTTGATTGTTTAGTTGGCCCACATAACAGCTTCAACTCTTCTGGGAAGGCTTTTCACGCATTTGTGATGTCAGGCACTGATTTCTGACGAGAAGGCCTGGCTCGCAGTCTCTGCTCTAATTCATCCCAAAGGTGTTCTATCGGGTCAAGGTCAGAGTTTAACAAGCTCTAGAGTCTAGTGGCGGTGTGCTTTACACCACTGCATCCGACGCTTTGCATTGCACTTGGTGATGTGAGGCTTGGATGTAGCTGCTCGACCATGGAAACCCATTCCATGAAGCTCTCTATGCACTGTTCTTGAGCTAATCTGAAGGCCATACGAAGTTTGGAGGTCTGTAGCTACTGACTCTGCAGAAAGTTGGCGACTTCTGCACACTGTGCGCCTCAGCATGCGCTGACCCCACTCTATGTTTTTACGTGGCCTGCCACATCGTTGTTGAGTTGCTGTTGTTCCCAATTGCTTCCACTTTGTTATAATACCACTAACAGTTGACCATGGAATATTTAGTAGTGAGGAAATTTCACGAATGGACTTATTGCACAGGCGGCAACCTATCACGGTACCACGCTTGAATTCACTGAGCTCCTGAGAGCGATCCATTCTTTCACAAATGTTTGTAGAAGCGGTCTGCATGTCTAGGTGTTTGATTTTATACACCTTTGGCCATTGAAGTGATTGGGACACCTGAATTCAATGATCTGGAGGGGTGTCCCAATACTTTTGGCAATATAGTGTATGTCTGAAGTCATAGTATTCATAAAACAGATAAAAAGTACCCGAATAACCTGCTAATACCGCTAATGACCTGCATATCCGATGGACACTTTACTATCCCATGAGGCCACAGGAGAGGATTTGTGAATGGCAGTGAAGTGATGCTACACCGATTAGGCATAACATCATAACCTAATATTGTGTTGGTCCCCCTTTTGCTGCCAAAACAGCTCTGACCCATCTAGGCATGGACTCCACTAAACCCCTGAAGGTGTGCTGTGGTATCTGGCACCAAGATGTTAGCAGCAGGTCCTTTAAGTCCTGTAAGTTGCGAGGTGGGGCCTTCATGGATCTGACTTGTTTGTCCAGCACATCCCACAGATGCTCGATTGGATTGAGATCTGGGGAATTTGGAGGCCAAGTCAACACCTCAAACTCGTTGTTGTGCTCCTCAAACCATTCCTGAACCATTTTTAATCGCTCAAATCATTACACTTGCCCATTTTTCCTGCTTATAACACATCAACTATGAAGACAAAATGTTCACTTGCTGCCTAATATATTGCACTCACTAAAGGCGGGCGTACACTGTGCGAGTTCGGACACTCGGGAGGTCGTGAGATATTGCACACGGTACGATTCAGTTAACTTGATAATTGCGTCAAAGAAGCTGGTACATGGCACGACTATTCACGGCGAGCCGGAGGCAATCACGTGTGTTTTCGCGCTAAACACAGAGCTGAGCTTTTAATGTTGCAGTTATAGCTATAGCTTCGGATAGGAAAAAGAAATACAAAAATATTTGTGTGCAAATTATTTGGTAAAAAGCAGAGAACAGCAGCCATTCCTTTCAACAGAAACCAAAGAGAGAGAAAGTATGCGCGAGTGTGTGTGTGTGACAGTGTATGCATGCTGTATGGTTGCAGCCACATATAGCATAATGATACTCATAGAGTTAGCCTATGTGACGTGGTTGTGTATGATTTGACAATAGGGAACAGCCTATACACTGCTGATCGGGCAGACTCCCCAAACTTTTTTAACATGTCTAAAAATTATGGGGAGGTCGTGAGGTGCTCGTAACGTGCTCGTCTCGTCTCGTAATTCCTCTCACACGCTGCGAGCCGCAACCATAGCAGCATCAACGATTTCCACGCGAGTGAAAAAAAACGTCTGTGAGCTCGTACGACAGCAAAAATCGCACTGTGTACGCCCGGCTTAACAGGTGCCGTGATGAAGAGATAATCAGTGTTATTCACTTCACCTGTCAGTGGTCATAATGTTATGCCTAATCGGTGTATATAAAACATACTTTTAAGTAAGGTTCAAACAAATAGTACCTACTATACAGTATGCATTTTTAGATGCAGTCGAATGTTATGTTGAAAGCTAATGACAATACTGTAATGAGCGCAAACATACACAAATAGTGAGTGAATTGCTTGAATAGTGCGTTTTCAATCAGATTAACCTTTAACTTTTGTAATGCATTCTGAGAATGTCTTCATGAATTACACATTCAACAATGCCCACAATTTTATTATTATTATTTTTTTAGAAATGGTCCAAAAATAGGTATACATTTATATTTATATTATATATTATGGAATGTATACATTTTCTGTCTGTTTGTAACAACATTTAAGGTACAACGGGGCTAAAGGCGCCGCGGGGGAAAGGTTTTATTTCCCTCTAAACCTATAGATGTCACAAAAACTTGCCGCAACACTTTCCAAAACATCCACTTTTCAAGATTCACGTGTAAATTCGTCTAATCTTTGACACGATCGCGGGTTTTTTAAAATGTTGTAGATTTAAGTAGCAAATGAGAATCGATAAAATTAATGTTTATATTTTGATACAAAGTTTTTCAATAACGAAGAATATGTAAAAGTATGGTATTTGGGGTAAAAGGCGCCCCTGTTTATATATTATTATATCTCATTAAATGTCTGTGAAGAGACATGGTTCTAATCCAGTGGCACCAGTGGGTTTGATTAAAACCTGTAAATAATTCAGGTGAATAGGAAATAACAGCTAAAACAAGCAGGTAGTGTTCAAACTAGTTTATTGAACTCTCTAGCAGCGTTTATCACCCTTGAGTAGTGTACACTGAGGAGTAAGAATTAGCTTTTAAATCTGTTTCCCCTGAAGCACTTCTAAAACGAAAAACATGCAAGAGAAAGAGCGAGGGCTCATATTATTGCTCTTCTTTATCAGGCGGATGTGACCTGTGATTTGATGAGAGTTATGAGAGCGGGTTATCCTCGTTTCTGTCCTCGGGTAACGGCACTGATCTAATTTCTCCACAGGGAAGAGGGATAATTCGGTTTTGTTCTGTTTATGACAGATGAGCAGGTGAGAGGGCAGGAAATAAATCGTCTAAATTAGAAAACAACTCAATAGGCACAGCAAACACACACAGAGGGATGTGACATAGAACACGTGTGGAATGTGAAAGGCGAATTGGGGCTCTGTGGTAAGATCAGGACAATGGATTTGAGGATCTGAGTAAACACACAATAAAAGGAAACCATAAACCGTAAACATGTCCAAACAAAACTGTCAGGGGAAATGTTTAATGCTCAGAGGTTTATTGCTCTTTTGTAGCTTAGGAGACTCAGTTCTCAGTTGTGTTTTTAATCACTCCTCTCAAATGAGACATTTGTATACCAAGAGTAAGATTAAATGAATATGGATACCTCGGATCATTGGGATTTATGTCATCTTGTGACTGCACACTTTGATATTTTTTGATTACTGGGGTCTTTTTCTTAGCAGAAAAATATGAGAAACAGGATACTTAAAGGGTTAGTTCACCCAAAAAAAAAAAAATTCTGTCATCAATTCTTCACCCTCATGTTGTTCCCAAATCTTCGAAACACAAATTACAATATTTTTAATAAACCTGAGAGTTATATTTGGCCTATACTTTACTTTTACTTTACTTTATTTAAAAAAAAATGTTTTAAGGAAAGTACAAATAAGTATTCTAATTGCCCGTTCACTCCAAAAACAATAACTATAAACATATCTACACTCACCTAAAGGATTATTAGGAACACCATACTAATACTGTGTTTGACCCCCTTTCGCCTTCAGAACTGCCTTAATTCTACGTGGCATTGATTCAACAAGGTGCTGAAAGCATTCTTTAGAAATGTTGGCCCATATTGATAAGATAGCATCTTGCAGTTGATGGAGATTTGTGGGATGCACATCCAGGGCACGAAGCTCCCGTTCCACCACATCCCAAAGATGCTCTATTGGGTTGAGATCTGGTGACTGTGGGGGCCATTTTAGTACAGTGAACTCATTGTCATGTTCAAGAAACCAATTTGAAATGATTGGAGCTTTGTGACATGGTGCATTATCCTGCTGGAAGTAGCCATCAGAGGATGGGTACATGGTGGTCATAAAGGGATGGACATGGTCAGAAACAATGCTCAGGTAGGCCGTGGCATTTAAATGATGCCCAATTGGCACTAAGGGGCCTAAAGTGTGCCAAGAAAATATCCCCCACACCATTACACCACCACCACCAGCCTGCACAGTGGTAACAAGGCATGATGGATCCATGTTCTCATTCTGTTTACGCCAAATTCTGACTCTACCATCTGAATGTCTCAACAGAGACTCATCAGACCAGGCAACATTTTTCCAGTCTTCAACTGTCCAATTTTGGTGAGCTCGTGCAAATTGTAGCCTCTTTTTCCTATTTGTAGTGGAGATGAGTGGTACCCGGTGGGGTCTTCTGCTGTTGTAGCCCATCCACCTCAAGGTTGTGCGTGTTGTGGCTTCACAAATGCTTTGCTGCATACCTCGGTTGTAACGAGTGGTTATTTCAGTCAAAGTTGCTCTTCTATCAGCTTGAATCAGTCGGCCCATTCTCCTCTGACCTCTAGCATCAACAAGGCATTTTCGCCCACAGGACTGCCGCATACTGGATGTTTTTCCCTTTTCACACCATTCTTTGTAAACTCTAGAAATGGTTGTGTGTGAAAATCCCAGTAACTGAGCAGATTGTGAAATACTCAGACCGGCCCGCCTGGCACCAACAACCATGCCATGCTCAAAATTGCTTAAATCACCTTTCTTTCCCATTCTGACATTCAGTTTGGAGTTCAGGAGATTGTCTTGACCAGGATCACACCCCTAAATGCATTGAAGCAACTGGCATGTGATTGGTTGATTAGATAATTGCATTAATGAGAAATTGAACAGGTGTTCCTAATAATCCTTTAGGTGAGTGTATAACGATACTTATATTACCCCCCCCCCCCCAGCAGAATGGATTCTGATTAGCTGTCAATGTTTTTTATTGTTTTATCAGCTGGAAAAAATCATTCTAAAAGTGATTCCAATGATATCGTGCCATTATCGTTATAGCTGTTGTGTGGACTCTGCTTTTCTTTAATATGTGGAATAATTTTTAGAACCATATATTCTAAACCGCCTGTCATATCCGTGCTACTCTTGGTTTCCGCTTTTACTGCCATAGAAACCATGGCAACAGACGTGGACAACTGTGTAACAAATTAAATTGAATGTAGATGATTTTAACTGTGACAAGTTGATTAACAGCAGTTTTAACGGTGACAAGATGCACATAAATAAGCGACAGAGTGGTCCGTTAAAGACGCAATTATGACGAAGTAGTAGTCAAGTCGAGTCAAGTCACCTTTATTTATATAGTGCTTTTTTACAAAACAGAATGCTTTAAAGCAGCTTTACAGTAATAACAGGATCAGTGGATCAGTGCCACTGGCTGTCATGTCGATGAGGCCTTCACGGAGGGAGCAGTTTACACAATCTCTGCAGACACGTCAGGGATGGATTCTGGTCGTGTCTAGGCGCAGGTCCACCATCTGATCTGGATACGGCAAGGATCCGGCTGACTACAGTAAACCTCGGGATAAACAAAGAGACTAATATTAGCGTACATGCCATTCTTCTTATGATGTAATGAGTACATCAGGTGTTATAGGAAGTGTTTCCGGTTCTGGCTAGTTAATGCAGCCTAACAATCTGTCAGAGATCAATCAAGCTCGGTCCCATCCACTACTCAACGATCACTCTCCCCAGAATACTAATCACTCACACCTGCTTCCCATCAACAACCTCATCACCAGGCACAATAAAACACTCACCACAACCTCAGTTCAATGTCAAACCTCCAACAGGAACAGACCATATCCCGATGTCTCCTGACCCTCTGATACACCCAAAGATCCCAAGACGTAACGTATACTCACCTGTGTTCCACTAACCTATGTGTCATTGCCCTACTGTCTCCAGGATACCTGTTCGTTTCCCATCGCCTGTGATCCCGTGCTCTCCAGAGCTTCCAGTGTTTCCCTTGAGCTTTCTTGATATCGACCACGTCTGAAGGAGAAAGAACAAGTATTAATGAACTGTGACTGCTTGGTATACACATACCTGAAACCAACGTACTCACCTGTGATCAGCCCCGCACCGAGTGATCTTCACAGAATCTGCACCAATATTCCTTGCATACTCACTTTGCACTCTTAGCATCTTAATAAACACTGTGTTTGGATTCACTTACCTCTGCCTCCTTGTCTATATCCTGACAGAAGGTTTGACCATAACCGTTATGGATCCAACGCAGCCCGAGGACAGTGCTTCCGCAAACACCACTCCCACACTGATGTATATCACAAGCCCTGCCTCCCGACCAGCGCCCTTCTCAGGTCGGGCGGAAGATTGCAACGGGTTCTTACTGCAATGTTTGCTAGCTCTTGAGCAACAAGCCCACCAATATCCAATGGAAAGATCAAAAATCTCCTTCATTATCCAGCAGCTATCCGGGGCAGCTTTAAGGTGGGCTGAAACGCTTTGGTTTAAAAAGACTGCGGTTACATCGTCATTACAGAATTTTATAAGTCATTTCAAAGAGGTGTTTGGGCATCCAGTAGGAGATTCATCTGTCAGCGACCAATTTTTGCAGTTACGTCAAGGTAAAAAATCCGTTTCTGAGTACTCCCTGGAATTCCGAACTCTAGCGTCTGCAAGCGGGTGGAATGAACAGGCCCTTATGACAGTCTATCGAAGAGGATTAAACCCTGCACTTCGCCTCCAGCTCGCCATTTATGATGACACTCTGGGACTAGAAAAAATCATGCAGCAAGCTCTCCGAGTTATCAAAGATCTCAGAACTGTTACCGAGACGTTAAATCGTCAGTTCCCGTTCTCCACCAGAATCCATCTAAATTATTCCCAGAACCGATGCCGGAGAAAATGCGAGTAGAAACCCACAGAATGTCGCAAGCTGAACGCAACCGTCGTCGAGAACTAAAGTTATACCTATTTTGTGGGAGTGAGGGTCACTTTCTACGGACATGCCCGTCTCGTCCTCCTTGGTTACTGGTGAGTTCAGTCTTCAACCAACCCTCTGTATCAGCCCCGTTAACGATACCAGTGACTTTAAAATCTCAAGATTTCCGCGTCTCAGTCGCTGCCATCGTGGACTCCGGGTCGGCAGGCGATTTCATATCAGGAGATCTATCCAAGAAACTCCAGCTCCAAAGAACCAACACATCCAAACCATACTCCATCCATGCCGTAACTGGCGAAGTCATCAACAAGGGGTATGTAACATCTCAAATAACCCCTGTTACCTTATGTGTTGAGAACCTCCACCAAGAACTGTTTAACCCGTTCATTCTCGAGAATAGCCAGGTTGACATAATCCTCGGTCGTCCATGGCTCATCCGACATCAACCTACCATAAATTGGAAATCTGGTAAAATTCTGAACTGGGGTTGCAACTGCCTTTCAGCTGATGTCGCCCTCTCCGCCCAGCCAACAGACGAGCAGCCCGAACCCGTCTCAGTGAGTTCCACTTCCATTGAAAGCCCTAAAGAAAACCTGTCAGTGACCATTCCTCCGTGCTACTCTTCGTTTGCAGATGTGTTCAATCCTGTTGCAGCCTCCAATCTACCGCCACACCGACCTTGGGATTGTGCTATTAATTTGGTTCCGGGTGAACCCATTCCCAAGGGTCGGATCTATTCCTTATCCATTCCTGAACAAGCTGCCATGCAAAAATACGTAGAAGAAGCTCTGCAACAAGGATACATTAGGCCTTCCACCTCTCCAGCGGCTGCCAGCTTCTTCTTTGTTCCCAAAAAAGACGGAGGCTTGCGGCCCTGTATAGATTATAGGGTCATATTATCACGGTAAAATTCAGCTATCCACTCCCACTTGTCCCATCCGCCCTCGAACAACTCCGAGAAGCCAAAATGTTCACCAAGCTTGACTTGCATACAATTTGATCCGGATTAGAGAAGGGGATGAGTGGAAGACATCGTTCATCACCGCCGCAGGGCATTACGAATACCTCGTGATGCCGTATGGGTTAGTAAATGCCCCTTCTGTATTTCAAAGTTTTATGGACGAGGTGCTCCGTGATTTCCTGAATCACTTTGTTCTAGTTTACATTGATGACATTCTCATCTTCTCCAAAGATCCAGCTGAACATCAGCATCACGTCACATGAACATAATATTGTAATTAAACATTGATAAACAGTGGAAATGAAAACTTGCAGAGGCGCCGATGTCGTTTCTTTGCCACTAACCAATGAGACAGATTGTGCGCGGAGTGACACAACATGTAGCTCCGCCCAAGTGCAGCCACGGCCCGTTTAGCATGCTGTTTGCCCCACACTGTCCGTTAGGTGGAGCTAGCAAACATGTCTTCCCTGCGCTGTTGAGTCAGTCGCACAGATAACAGGTCAACGTGGCGTGACCTCTGTAACCCCATGCAGTTTTGTCCCACATTTGGTGTGTTTGGCATCCCATAATGTATGGGGGTCATTTGGAAGTGAGTTAAAATTCGGCACAACACCGGTTCCCGCCTCCTTCTTCCCTGAGCCTTCAACATGAAAAGCATTAAAGCAAAATACCCTACACAAAGTCAGTACAACTAAAACAAAAGAATTCAGACACCAAAAGCTTCAACCATATCAACATGCACAGTAACCTCGTTCAAACATTGAAACAAATAAACAAAAACTGCGATACTGAAATAAATAAGTTGATGACGATCTGTATAGGCCTATTGGGAAGAAGAGAAATTATTGGTTCTGACAACATTATTAGTAGATAACTGAATACTGTATGCTCTGTATCCTCATACACAATCCACTGAACCTGATTGATTTTAACATGATATAAAAAATCATCCTATTAATAAAGTTTGGTCTTGTGTAAGAATTCATAAATGCATCATATTCTGGAGAGAATTTTTTTTATTATAAACTGTCGTCAAAATGTAATAACTCTCTCCTCTTCTGAAATCACTACACTTTTCTGATAGATGTCACACAGGCAAAGAAAAATAATAATCACCAACAATTAGTTTATTGGGTTGGTTTTGAAAGCTGTTCTTAAGTCTGAAACTTGGGTTAGCATCAGAATAGACCTGCAGAGGGAAGTGAGTGGTGTGAACCAAGTTCAGAAACAGACTGAGAGCAGATGTGCAATAGGCCATCAAATAGCATTGGGTTCAAATGTGCTTTACAATAGGCTTTTCATCAACCCGACAACTAATCCACTATAGAGGTATGCAGAAACCACACCAAACTGCCACAGCTGCTCTGATCTCTGAGGTTGTACTTAGGTCAGTAGATCAGGCGAGTTTAGTGAAGATGAGCTTCTTAACACCAACTGTAAGAGATTAAATCAGACTAGAGTTAATCACAGTTATCAGTAATATTAGACAAAGTTCATTCACTAATGCCTTCAGTGAGATGACTTCAGCTGGCAGAAAAAGGAGCTCAGCTCATGAGAGTTTAGAAAAGGAATAATGACATCTTCAAGTAGAAATCATTCTTTGCCAACTGATTACATTTTAAAAGATGAGGGTCAGTGACAAATGTTCACAATTATGGAAAAAAAATGTTAAAGAGCTAGTAAAAATATAAACATTTGGCAGATTTTTTGAAAATTTTGCTTAAATGCTTAAAAATGCTTAAAATTGTCAGGTGGTACAACCATCATGTAAAAAAATAACCACATATTTTCCTTACTTTTTAGGTTTTCAAACATATTTCAATGACTTTTTGCAGGTTGGGATGTCTGCAGTAGGTTTATTGAATGGATTATATATTCTGTTGCCTCAAAAGCGAGCCAAGAGTCTTGGATCGCTTTCGAGCTTCAGCCTATATAATGGCCCAAGACCGCTCCCTTTACACTTTTCCTTTTGTCAGTTCATCACAAAGTTCCATTATAATCAATGAAGCTGCCAACAATGCACAATAAATAAATAAATAAATCTCTACTTACATCATGTCTACACATTGTTTTTCAATATATATGCTGCCACTTGGTAATATTATAAGAAAACATGGAATCAGTTTCCACTGTTATGCTGATGATACTCAGTTATATATTTCAGCACAACCAGATGAAATCTCTAAATTATCCAAGCTGACAGAGTGTGTTAAAGATATAAAATATTGGATGACCAGTCATTTTCTCCTATTAAATTCAGATAAGACTATTACTTATTGGACCAAAAACCTGTACACAGAATCTCTTAGAATACAATTTGCACTTAGAAGGATGTACTGTTACTTCATCCGCTACAGTTAAAGACCTGGGTGTTATATTAGACAGCAACTTGTCTTTCGAAAATCATACTTCAAAAGTTACAAAAACAGCCAAAGTTACAAAAAAAGTTACAAAAACAGCCTTCTTCCACCTCAGAAGAGGTGCATGAACTAACTTTTCTGCATCAAAAACATATTATTCTGTTTCTGATGCAGAAAAGTTAGTTCATGCATTCATGACCGTTAGACTAGATTACTGTAATGCATTACTAGCTGGCTGTCCTGTATCCTCAATAAACAAGCTACAATTAGTCCAAAATGCAGCTGCTAGAGTTCTTACTAAGTCAAGAAAATATGATCTTATAACCCCAATTTTATCACCTCTACACTGGTCACCTATTAAGTTCCGTATCAATTATAAAGTATTGCTACTGACCTATAAGGCCCTTAACGGTTTAGCTCCTGTGTATTCAACTGATCTTCTATCGCCTTATAACCCATCACGATCTTTAAGATCACTAAACTCTGGGCTTCTGGTAGTACCTAGGATATCTAAGTCCACTAAAGGAGGAAGAATGTTTTCATATTTGGCACCTAAACTCTTGAACAGCCTTCCTGATAATGTTCGGGGCTCAGACTCACTCCCCAAGTTTAAGTCTACATTAAAGACGCATCTCTTTAGCCAGGCATTCACATAATGCATCTCATAATCTTGTACTCCAGTTATGTCAGTGCACATGATTGTCTTTGCTTAATGCTTTGAACAGCAGCTACACTAATTATTTTCCTGTTCTGTTTTATCTCGGGATGCCCATCTAGAGAATCTCCAGTCTGGATCCGGCCTCTTATGAAGACTTGAGACTTGACTCCAACTCCTGCGATGACTTAAGATGACGCAGCTCTGCATCAACACGCACCCATGCTCAATTTCTATATACCCTAAACAATTTTTATATTGATTAATAATACATTATTAAAATTGTAAATTAACATGTCCATATTCAGTTATAGTTATAGCCCCACCTGCTGGCAACAGGAAGTGACATGTTTAACACTGTTTAAAAGCATCAGCAAGTGTTAATAGGCTAGCAACATGCTAAAACGTGTTAGTAACACTTAGCTAAGTACTAAAGCATGCTGTTAATGCAATGAAACAGGAAGTTGTTGTAACTTAGGTATGCATTGTCCAATCTGCCCCAAACTACCAAACGAGTCCTGCCCTGAACACATCTACATGCCAATATTCAGTTATAATAATAGCACCACCTACTGGCAACAGGAAGTGACATATTTAACACTGTGCTATACTAGCAACATACTAAAATATCGTGTGCTAAACATGTTAGAAACATAGTAAAACATGCTAGCAACACTCAGCTGAGTGCTAAAGCATACTATTATTGCCATTAAACAGGAAGGTGTTGTAACTCGAGAATACAATGTATAATCTGCCCCAAACTTCACATGTTTGATAAGAAACCTGGCCTGAAGACATCTACATGCCAAAATGTAGTTACTGTCATAGTGCCACCAGCTGGCAGCAGGAAGTGTGGCAAATACAAATGGCTTTGACGTAGTCCTCGTATATTTACCTAGGCTACTTAAATGCATATTGCCCATCCATGCTCTGTTTTCCTAAATCCACCGGGTGGCAGTGGCACCGGTGAAAGGGCCCTATCAACACTGCTTGCAGCTTTAATGTGGTTGTGTTCTGTTATTCCTTGTGATTCTCCTGCATGTTACCTCTTGAAAATATTATTAATAGACTGTTTGTTTGTACTCATTCGCCATGTGCGCTTGTTAGCAGCCACAGCATTATAGTTTTAAAATTGAAATAAAAAAACAACTTTATTTGTTGCCAGAAAAAAAAATTATATATATCTAAAAAAAATGTATATATATGCTTTTGAAAGAAGTCTCTTCATCTCACCAAGGCTGCATGTATTTGATCCAAAATATAGCAAAAACAGTATTATTGTGAAATATTTTTACAATTTACAATTAAAATAACTTTTTTCTATTTGAATATATTTTAAAATGCAATTTATTTCTGTGATTCAAAGCTGAATTTTCAGCATCATTACTCCAGTCTTTAGAGTCACATGACCCTTCAGAAATCATTATAAAATGCAGATTTGCTGCTCAAGAAACATTTATTAATATTATCAATGTTGAAAACATTTTTTTCAGAATTATTTAATGAATAGAAAGATAAAAAGAACAGCATTTATCTGCAATATAAAGCTTTTGCAACATTATAAATGTCTATACTGTCACTTGATCAAATTTAATGCATCCTTGCTGAGCTCTCCCCCCCCCCCCCCCCCCCCCAAAAAAAATTCTTACTGACCCAAAACTTTTGAACGGTAGTACAAAGCTTTCTATTTCAGATAAATACTGTTCTTTTGAACTTTCTATTAATCAAAGAATCCTAAAAAAAAATTTTACACAACTGTTTTCAACACTGATAATAATCATAAATGTTTCTTGAGCAGCAAATGATCATATTAGAATGATTTCTGAAGGATCGTGTGACACTGAAGACTGGATTAGTGATGTTCAGCTTTGCATCACAGGAATAAATGACATTTTAAAATATATTCAAATAGAAAACAGTAATTATTTTACCTTTTAATAATATTTCACAATATTACAGTTTTTTTTTGTTGTTGTTGTATTTTTAGTATCATAAATGCAGCCTTGGTGAGCAGAAGAGACTTCTTTAAAAAAAATAATCAAAATAGTACAAAACTTTCCAAACTTTTGACTGGTAGTATATATTTGCAGTATGGGTTAAAACGTTTTTTTTTTTTAACTGTATTGTTTTGTATAATCTTGGCATGGTTACACCACCTTGACGGTAACACCTTTTTAACGTTAAGCCCAGCATAAAATAAACATATAATTTTAGTTCATAAAATTTAAATTCTGAAATTTAAAACATGTTCATCATATGTGTATATTTAATGACTATATGAATATTTTTTTTTAATTATTGTTTTTTTAATTAAATAATTCAAACAAAAATTAGCATCACATCTTTGAACCCTTAAACTATTGTGAGGAAAAATAATAAATTACAGTCTTTTTGTTTTATTAATTTTAAACATAACCTATTTCCTTTATGCACATGTCTCTTATGTATTTAAATGATCATCTTAAAAAAACTCTTTTGCTGGTATAAAGTATAGTAGTTGGTCACACAGCTGTCAGCCATTCATTTAATCATCTGTGAAAGTTCCATAGTAAACTGATTTTCTGCGTCTCAGGAGCTCTCTGAAGACTCTTCTTAAGAAGAAACGATGTTCTTTTTTTTTTACACAAACACAGCCTGTAGTGCAACATAGCATTTACCAGCAATAGATATTGGATAAAGAAAATAGTTTAAAATGAGAGGCGAAATGGAGAGGCTACTGAAATACTGATATGCTAGAGGCTAAATGTGTGTTTGTAAGTGTGTGGAGGAATCCCCTGTGTCAAAAGAACCAAGGGTGACCTTTGCTGTGGGCTGTAGCACATGACTGCCTCTCACTGTCATTCCAGGGATCATGTATAACACTCATGTGCATGAGTGCTCTTGTAAAAATGCAGCAAGACAGCAGAAAAGCCATTTTCACACATTTATAAATACTCTGTGGTGGTGTTTAAAACGATGCCCATGTGATGCACAATTCCGTCTAACTAGCCACATTCTTGAAATTACAAAGATTACTTAAAAACTTCCAGCACATCCCAAAAGTCAATGTTCAACCCAGATAAGGTTTCAGTAGTAGCTGTTTGTGAAGTGGAATTCACGAGAGAGGATGTTTTGTCTGTGAGTGACCTCTACACACACAATCTGGGACACACAGACCACATGATCATGAGCCTCCGGTCACTGAATCAGTCAGACTGAGCAAATGTGTGTGACATGCTCTATCCTTTGCTGCAGGTGTTTTCCTGTCGGTGCATATGGACATTTACACAAGACACAGATCAGAGACGGTTGCCATTAATACTTGCTTAGTCACTGTATTGCATTGTACAATATGAAAATCATCTTTAAAATGTCATGTAATATTACAAATGTCATGAAATGTTGTGATTTGGCATGTATTATGAATGTAATTTAGCGTTAGGAATATCATGCCATGACTGTTAGTGTTATAGGCCACGTTTCATGCAATGTTATGAATGTCATAATGTTATGTTCACTACAGTGGATTTCGGAGTGTAATGTCATATAATGATGTCATTTAATGTTGCATATTTTTTTGAATGTCATGTAATATTACATGGCATGTATTATTTATTATGAATGTCATTTATCATGCCATAAATTCCATGTAATGTTTGCTATAATTTGAGTCAAGTGGTGTTGTGTTATGCAGTTTTATAAATGTCACATTATTATGAATTTCAATTAATATTATTGTTTTATGTTTTGATTGTGACTGGCATGTATTATTATGTAATTTAATGTAAAGAATGCTGTGCCAAGACTGTCAATGTTATAAATGTCATGTCGTAAATTATTATGAATGCTATGAAAGTCAATAATATTATGCAGCATTCGTGAATGCCATTTCCTATTTATATTTAATGTTATTATCTTGTTATGTTAAGTACGTCATGCCATGCCTGTCAATTGTGTAAATGTCATTTAACATTATGAACGTCATGTAATGTTATGAGTGTCATGTAATAGGTTTTCAGAACACACCAAATCGGCGTGTGCAGGGGTGTTGGGATTCCCTGCGCGTGATCAATTGCAGCGCTAAGTGTGAATATGGCATTAATTCATCCAGGACTGTGTGAAATCATACCCAATAACTCAGTGTCTTTATTATTCACCTGGATTCTGCCTGATCTATATTGAACAGGACCCACCGAACACCCCCGCATTTAATTTTCCTCACCCTCGCAGCTCACCGATCAATGACCGCGTGCATCAGACGCGTCACGCTCGTGCGCGCGCAACGAAAACATGGAAGCGTTTTAAATGCCCTAGATGTAGACACAATAGAACGAGGTACTTGACACATCCAAATTTACAATAACTAATATTTTGGTGTTTGTGTTTCGTCAGCAATCGTACCAATATAATGGGTTTAAACGTTTACTTGGAAATGATTTATAGGCACACTAAAGTGAGAGTTAATTGTGTGTCTTCCTTAACGGTATCACGCTAAAATAAACAATGTGTGAAACCAAAAACATTTATCCACAACGAGACTGTTTGTGAACTTGGGGGCTGTGGAAAAGATAGATTTTACTGTAGAAACAATTAGGATATATATTGTTGTTGTTGTTATTATCATACAAATCCTAACTACAAATTAACAATTCAAGTTTAATGTTTATAAAACTATGTAGGTTCTAGTTGTTGTACATCTACACTCTCGCTGACATGAGGTCGCGCGCACGAGGAGCACGAGCGCCTCTGCGGTGATCGTGCCGCGCGCTCCAGTTTCAGCAGCAGCAGCGGGAGGAGAAACGTATAATCCGCTCGTTAATGTTGACAGCTACGTGACACGAGCGATTTTAACCGTTCTAAGCTGGAAATTGGACACCGGGACACATATTTCAGCAGAGTCTGTGTGTGTTTAAACGCACGGGGTGTTTAGAGACGGATGAGCGGCTGCCAGGCCGGACGCGGACGGATGGGATTCCCGGTCTAGATGGAGAGAAACCAAGCGGGCGAAGAAGCGTCGCGGCTGTGAATAATTCAACATCAGCTTGATTAACAAAAATGCATCTGCACCAGGTGCTGACGGGGGCCGTTAACCCAGGGGACTGCTGCTACTCCGTGGGAAGCGTCAACGACGTCCCGTTCACGGTGGGTGAGAAATAAACCTGCGCGGCGCGTTATTTTACGCTTGTGCGTGATCGATTATCAAGCGTGACGCGTGTGCATCATCATCATCATCACCACCATCATCATCATCCTCATGATGCGTGTATGAGTTCAGCGTGCCATCTGTCATCCTCAAGGTTATCTGCGGTGTGTGTGTCCCTGCAGATCAGGAACACACACACACACACACCTGCGGTGCCTCTATGCAAACTCTAACATACACGATTGCATGACATGCAATCCATGCTTAAAGCTGTTAATGCTCACTAATGATAATGATGATGATGATGATGCATAGCAGCAAAGGGTGATGATGATATTCTTTGGCTGTAGCTCACAACCTAGTACCTAGACAGCATCAGACGATTGTGATGCCCAAAAATGCTGTCTATGGAGGTTGTCTAGGTTGCTTAGTAGGTTATGAGACACTGCCATTGTGCTTGGATGTTGAGCCCATCAGCTGTGCACACAGTGACGTCAAAGAGTACAGTTGACAGGCCAGAGTCTCTAATGTAAAAACGTATCACTGCATGTTGTGTACAATCAATTAGACCTGTATCAAAAATGGGTTACATTTTATTTTTATGTGTCATTGTTACAGTGTAATTAAATATTATAATTATAAAGGGATAGTTCACCCAAAAATGAAATTTCTGTCATTAATTACTCACCGTCATGTCGTTCCAAACCCATAAGACCATTCATCTTCGGAACACAAATGAAGATATTTTTGATGAAATTGGAGCGTTCTCTGACCCCTCCATAGACAGCAATTTAATTAACACTTTCAAGGTCCAGAAAGGTAAAACATTGTTAAAACCTTTTAATTTTATGAAGCGACAAAAACAAATAAAAATAATGACTTTATTTACCAATTTTGTTCTAGCCTGTTCTAAAGGCTAGGAAACTGACACAGGCTAAAAAGAAATTGTTGAACAAAGTAATTATTTTTGCTTGTTTTTGCGCACAAAACATATTGTCTTCGCTTCATAACATTAAGGTTGAACCATTGGAGTCACATGGACTATTTTAACTATGTTTTACCTTTCTGGACCTTGAAAGTGTTCATTAAATTGCTGTCTATGGAGGGGCCTAAGAGCTCTCGGATTTAATAAAAAATGTCTTCATTTGTGTTCGGAAGATGAACGAAGGTCTTACGGGTTTGGAACGACATGAGGGTGAGTAATTAATGACAGCATTTAATTTTTTTTTGTAAACTAACAGTTTAAGTGCTCCGTAATATTAATTAAGTACATCAACCCTCTACGCACACCGTGGCAACATAATCGCTATTGGCTAGTACATTTTTTTGTTTACTTGCCAGACTGATATACTGTTTTATTTATATTAGTGCTGTCAAATTTAATAATCGCGATTAACCGCATCCAAAATAAAAGTTTGTGTTTACATAATATATGTGTGTGTACTGTGTATAATTAGTATGTGTATATAAATACACACACATGCATGTATATATTTAAGAAATGTTATTTATATTTATATATAACATTTATATATAGTATAAATTATAGAAATATATATACAGTATATACATGCAAATATTTCTTAAATATATACATGTATGTGTGTGTATTCAAATATACATAATTATACACAGTACAGACATATATATTATGTAAACAAACTTTTATATATCGCAATTAATCGTTTGACAGCCCTAGTGTATATATATACACTCACCTAAAGGATTATTAGGAACACCTGTTCAATTTCTCATGAATGCAATTATCTAATCAACCAATCACATGGCAGTTGCTTCAATGCATTTAGGGGTGTGGTCCTGGTCAAGACAATCTCCTGAACTCCAAACTGAATGTCAGAGTGAGAAAGAAAGGTGATTTAAGCAATTTTGAGCGTGGCATGGTTGTTGGTGCCAGACGGGCTGGTCTGAGTATTTCACAATCTGCTCAGTTACTGGGATTTTCACGCACAACCATTTCTAGAGTTTACAAAGAATGGTGTGAAAAGGGAAAAACATCCAGTATGCGGCAGTCCTGTGGGCGAAAATGCCTTGTTGATGCTAGAGGTCAGAGGAGAATGGGCCGACTGATTCAAGCTGATAGAAGAGCAACTTTGACTGAAATAACCACTCGTTACAACCGAGGTATGCAGCAAAGCATTTGTGAAGCCACAACACGCACAACCTTGAGGCGGATGGGCTACAACAGCAGAAGACCCCACCGGGTACCACTCATCTCCACTACAAATAGGAAAAAGAGGCTACAATTTGCACGAGCTCACCAAAATTGGACAGTTGAAGACTGGAAAAATGTTGCCTGGTCTGATGAGTCTCGATTTCTGTTGAGACATTCAGATGGTAGAGTCAGAATTTGCCGTAAACAGAATGAGAACATGGATCCATCATGCCTTGTTACCACTGTGCAGGCTGGTGGTGGTGGTGTAATGTTGTGGGGGATGTTTTCTTGGCACACTTTAGGCCCCTTAGTGCCAATTGGGCATCGTTTAAATGCCACGGCCTACCTGAGCATTGTTTCTGACCATGTCCATCCCTTTATGACCACCATGTACCCATCTTCTGATGGCTACTTCCAGCAGGATAATTCACCATGTCACAAAGCTCGAATCATTTCAAATTGGTTTCTTGAACATGACAATGAGTTCACTGTACTAAAATGGCCCCCACAGTCACCAGATCTCAACCCAATAGAGCATCTTTGGGATGTGGTGGAACGGGTGCTTCGTGCCCTGGATGTGCATCCCACAAATCTCCATCAACTGCAAGATGCTATCCTATCAATATGGGCCAACATTTCTAAAGAATGCTTTCAGCATCTTGTTGAATCAATGCCACGTAGAATTAAGGCGAAAGGGGGTCAAACACAGTATTAGTATGGTGTTCCTAATAATCCTTTAGGTGAGTGTATATATATATATATATATATATATATATATATATATATATATATATATATATCTCTGGAAAAAATTAAGAGACCACTTAACATTGAGAAATCAATGTTAAGTGGTCTCTTAATTTTTTCCAGAGCTGTATACACATACATATACATGTATGAATGCATATTTGATATTTTAACTGAACTTAGGACTGGTGGTGGTGCTTAAGATATTGTTGGTCATTCAGTGTTTCTGTAAAAAATTATAATAGTAATAGATAATAATAATTATTAATAAGATAATAATACTACTACTAATTCTACTACTAATAACAGTATACAACGCGCTAAGGGTTGATGAGCTGCAGGGTTCATGAATATTAATCAGGTCTGCATTCGCTCGAACTGATTTGCTGAAATCAAAACAGGGACGATAATAGATGAGCACCAGCCAATGAGATTGCCGTTTGTGCATTAGTCCCGCCCACTACCAGAGAAAACGCATATCTTAAAGCTGAATAATTCCAAATGAATTCCGTTGTTTTGATACGAAAATACAACAAAGAATATGGTTTACATGTAGCGCGTCGATTCTGCGTAGTATTTAAGACTCTCTCTCTTTGTGTGTGTGTAACACAGCTAGCGCTCTCAGCAAAGCGACGGCAAGTACCGTTGAGCTGAACTGAAATAGACAGATCGCTTGACGGAGAGCGAAACTGTTTCTCTGAGTGTTCAGCGAGTGAAAATATATCTATGCTAAACTTATTCTTTGCCTCTAACACACACACTGGCGACTAAAATCTAAGCATTTATTAGCCAGTGGCTACCCAAACAGCAACAAAGTGTCGGCCCAGATCCGGGCCACATCTAGCACATGTGGATTCCACGCGTACCAGATGTGGGCCGGTTCTGGGCGACACTATGTTGCTGTATGGGTAATGATAGATATTATTTAGTCGCCCAGAGTGAAGATTTACTCGCAAATGCGACCGATTTACTCGCATTGTAGAGGATAAGGTTAGGGTAGGAATGGGATTTGGTTGAGAGTTAGTTGCATGTAATTATGCATAATTTTACTGTTATGGTAAGTACATATGTAACAATTACACTGTAAAATAAAGTGTTACCCAAAAATGTTTATTTAGTTCCGTGTCTTTGTTTGTATTAGTACAACAATAAGTGTTGCATTAATGTGTAGTGAACCCAACATAATAATTAATATGAATGTTTATAGCTACTGTATGATGCTTAGGATGATGCCTGATGGAGCCCGATCAGACCAATACCAAATACCTCACTGTTGTTTGCTTGTTTGGCAGAAATGTGATTCAGCAAGCTGTTTGGCAGCACTCCTCTATCGCCATTTCGATCTTACTGAGCTCACCGTGAAGACTGCAGTGATCAGTGCTGGAATATTACTGGCTGCTCATAAATTATATAGGGTATAAGACAATTGCGTTTTTGAAATAATCAGGCTATGTCTTTTAAGGAAAAGCTCTCATGTACACTTTGATTTGCCAGACAGCGGCTTTCACAGAGCAGAAACCAGAACTCAAACCTGCAATACAACGTGAATATTTCTCTGTGGCTTAACACGGGTTCTCCATCAGAAAGTACACACACATTTTCACATGATTAGGTCAGTTCGGACAGTACAGGCGATCAGTTTCTCTTTGGAAATGATTGTTGTTAGCTTTCGCAATAGCTGTATGTGGGCAAAGCATGTGCGCAGGTACTGGTAAATTCCTGTTGTTGTGTGAAAGCTGCTTGTTTTTATTTTTTATGAACAGAAACTGGGAGTATTGATATGTTAAAGGAGATCTCCATGTTCTTAAATAAAAACAATAGCTATGGGGGAAAAAGAAAATGTATTTCAGTTTACATTTTAAATTACATTTACAATAAATGTAATAAATAATAACAAATTTCATCTTGGCTTTATTGGATGTTTACGGAGGCCCCCGGTTGAGACATACTGGTCTAAAAAGGTAGTTGACATTTATCATGTGCTATTTGGAGGAACATGGTGTAGTTATTTAATATTAATATAAAAAAACATAATATTTGTACTTTTTCAGAGTTGTCAGAACTTTTTTAGAATCATTTGTTTAGAAACGATTAACAGTTATATGAACTAAGATACATTTACCTTTTATTAAAATATCAATCAATTAATAATTTATATGCAAAAGTTTGGTATAAAAGTCATTTTTATGTTGTTTAAAGAAGTCTCTTATATTCAAGTCTGCAATTATTTAGTTAAAAATACAATAAAAACAGTAATATTGTGAAATATTATTACAATATAAAAGTACTGATTTCTATTTGAATACAGGTCATTGTGAAATATAATTTATTCCTGTGATGACAAAGCAGAATTTTCAGCATCATTACTCCAGTCTTTAGTGTCACATGATCCTTCAGAAATATGCTAATTTGGTGCTCAGTTATTAATAATGGTTCTTATTATTATGAATGTTGAAAAAAGCTATTGCTTATTTTATTTTATTTTTTTAAACATGGATAATTTATTTTCAGGATTTTTTTGTTGAATAGGAAGTTCAACAGAACAGCAATTATTTGAAGTATAAATCTTTTGTAAGAATTTTTTGAGTAAAATTATTAATTTACTTACCCCAAACTTTTGAATGTTAGCTTTGTTATCACAGGAATAACTTGTATTTTAAAATATATTAAAATAGAAAACAGTCCTTTTAAATTGTTATAATATTTAACTGTTTTTACTGTATTTTTCATCAAATAAATGCATCCTTAATGAGCATTAGAGACTTTTTTGATAAATCTCCTTTGATAGTATTCCACACTTTTGACCTGTAGTGTATATTCCATTAATTGTGATTAATTTAATTAATCGTGATATCAGTTTTTGTCATGAAAAGTTCTCAAATGAAACCATTAAGTAAAGCATTGAGTAGATCAAAAGCTTTAGAAGACTCAGCACTGGGTTTGTGAGAGTTGTCAGTCTCACTTTTCGGGTGTGTCAAGCCTTTTGACTTTTTGGCTTCCTGCTTACTGCATCAGCGTGAGGCTTGCACATGATATGGTAAACCCACAGGTTGTCAAAAAAGGAACAAATCTTTTCATTTTCATTGTTTTGCAAGAAGGAGTGGTATTTTGGGCCTTGTGGAGTGGTGGATCATTGTGTTTGTGTAGGAATGCTAGTTTTCATTAGACATGGCATAAAAATACAGCCCAGCGCGGTGTGTCTGTATATGTTACGCTCACGCCATACTCAAGGCTGACACGCACTTCCACTGCTGCAGATGCCTCATCCTGGGGCCTGCTGGGATCATTAGCCAGCAGGAGTGGAGGGTGGATCATAGCACTAGGGGATTTCAATGCCTTTGGGCTTTGAGTGCTAAAAACCTCACTGGAATATAGTTACAATATTCAGATATCATGGCTCTAGACTATGTCTAAATGGTTGCATTTGCAACCTTTTTTTTTCTGCTGGTGCGACTGAATTTTGTTAGAGGTTGTGCTGGTGCTGGTGCCACTACCAATTTGCCTAACTGATAAGAGACAGATCACAGCACTTTTTATTAGCAGAGCAGAGAGAGTGCGTGTACATGGTTGCCAGATTGAGAAGGTTAAGTAAAATGCTGTGCAGAAAATGTATTCTTTTAAGAGAAAAGGGGATTTGGGGGATTTCTTTTCTTGACCGCGATGTGGAAAACGTAGACAGAATCACGGAATCCAGTCTTAAAAAAATTTATAACGCTGAATTACGTGGAATTTGTCAAATTTTAGCTGAATAAATAAATAAACTTAAATCAAATATTAAACCGCAAAAAGACGGTCATTTAAATATGAATCTTGCATGTCTCTGTGAATGAATGATTTCATTTACAACATACACACTGAAGCACGCGTGACGCTTGCAGTGTTTTCAGCCTCTGCCGTCTCACTATATGAGGACATGAATGCATGAACTTCATCTCCAGAGCCGCTCTGAGAGTCAATTCATGGGCATTTTACTGTTTTATTTGAGAAAAATGATCATCATATCATAAACACACAAACTCAAAGTCTTCATGGCATCCCGTCAAAATAAAAGATCGGTTTAACTTGAAGAAATTGTGACAGAAATATATTACTGTTGTATATTACTGTTGTAGCTACTTCTCAATGTATATAATAATACTAACATTAACAACAATAATAATAATAATAATAACAAATTATTATTAACTTTTATTTTTGTTAGGAATAATCATTCATGTTTTAATTTTAGCTGTAAAGCTCTGTTGTGCAGCACTTTGTTTGACAAAAAAAGTTTGATTAATTTCATATGATTAAAAGAAAAATTTAATTAATGTTTAATGCCTTCATTTGATTGCCAGAAAAATTAAAATACAAATGAAATTTGAAAAATAAATGAATAGTGTTTTTATGAATTTAATTAATTAGACATACTTTTTGATTATTAAAATTTAATTAAACCATTAAAATGGAATCCAGAAAACTCCAGAAAACAGAATTTGGTAAAAATAAAACGGAATTTGAAAAAAAACAACAAAAAAAAAAACGTAGGGCCCTAAACATGTCATTTTTGTTACATTTTTAATTAATTGTTACATTTGATAAGTTGCATGATTTCAATTAATTAGACATGCTTTTAGATGACTAAAATTTTATTTAACCATTCAAATAAAAAATAAAAAAATAAGTCCAAAAAAATAAAAATGGAAAAAAACTGAATCCAGAAAAATTAAAACTGAAAAAATGGAATTCGGACAATAAAATAAAAACAGATTTTATATGGCCCTACTTGACATCTGGCAACCCCAAGCAGGAAAGATAGTAGAGGCTGTTACCAATGCAAGATAAAATTAAAAAAGTGTTTTCAGGACAAATAATCATCGGGGCAGATATCGCAATGATTTTTTTAATTAATCCAGAGAAGCTAAAAAAATATTAATCGTGGAGCCGTAAGTAGATACTAACTCAGTCAGCATATTTATTTAATACACCACTATGTCCAACAGCCTTGAGCGAGCGATCACTTCCCGCGCTTGCGTAACCTACGCCAGATCATGTACAGACCTCATGCACCGGAAGTGATCGCGTGCTCAAGGCTGTTGGACATAGTGGTGTATTAGAGGTAAAAAATTATATAAATACAGTTTGGTTTCTCACACAAACTGATCGTTTCGTGTCTTAAGACATCAATGTGTCGTCACGAGCCGAATGTGCATTTCCAAGAGACAGAACATGCATACTCCTTGGCACATCAGTGCTACCAAATCAGGTGCTGGCGCTGTAGAACTTGCTTTCAAATGTTAATCTGGAGCCCTGGATATTTTTGAAATATGTAATGTGCAGAAATATGGCTCATGTCTACCAGTACACGTGAGCTGATGTTTATCACTGAGCTTATGACACATAGCATAACAACGTGTCATGCTTCTGGGTTCTTTAGACAAACAGCTTGTATAGATGTTGACATGAACAGTGCTATGTTTTTTTTTAAAGGGATGGTTCTCAGAAAATTACTAACCCCTTATGTCATCCAAAACCATAAGACTTTTGTTAATCTTCGAAAAACAAATGAAGATATTTTTAATGAAACGTGAGAGATTTCTGTCCCTCCATTGAAAGTCCATTCCACCAAAGCTTCAAAAAGTTCATTTAAGACAAACTAAACATCAACCATATGAATTGAGTGGTTTAATTCAAGTCTTCTGAAGACTTAATATTTAAACAGATTTAATTTAAGCTTTTATTCACATATAAACATTGATCAGTGCGCATAAAATAGGTTTGTTCTTCCTTTGATCCACATATGATGGAGGAAATGTACAACTACTGGTTAAAGGAATATTCTAGATTATTTTCAGTGTAATGTTAATGGATGGCAAATGTTGCCAAATGTCGATTACCTCAGATAAAGTTGCAAATCATTTTTATTTGTGTCTCAGAATTCAACTATTCAACCATCACACTGTGTTTTAAAGTATAACCATAGTGCTTAAACATTACACATGAATTAGCATGAGACTGGTTTGATAAAACCACTTACCAAACCAGTCTGTTCAAAAATTATATAGTCTTTCACTTTTACTTTCAGTAAAGCAAAAAAAAAAAAACTGGCTAGTGTGGCTTGTTGATACAAGGAAGAGACATCTAGTACCAGAACAAATAGTATAACTACAGGAATTTTATTGGTAGGTATAACCAGAAGAAAGTCCCCCTTTTTTTCAAAAATTTTTTTTTTTGTTGCTGAATTATTCATTTTAAATGCTTTACAAAAATACATGCTTAATATTTCAAACATGGTTAAGCCGATAGCTAAATAATGATGTTTGTTCCGTATAGGGTATAGTAAAGCTGATACTTTTAAAATGAACGTCTTTAAGTATTTAAACAGTGCTGCTAATGTTTGTTCATTAGCTGTTAACATACTGTGGCATGCCCTTTATGAGATTAAACCGTTGGTTGGGACTAGTCTTGATCTTCTGAAGGGTATTACAATCACTGCACACATGTCGGATCAGGAATGCTGACAGGCACGCAGAGCCGAATCGGGCAGGATGTGTCGAGTTGTCTTCTCCCAGAGGATCATGTTCTCGGAGATTGATGAATGATGTCTTGCTCTAGTCGTGTTCAGTCTCACTGTGCAGAGGGACATGAATGATATTCTACTGCACTGAACACACACACATTGGAATGATACAGGTACACTTATTTGTTACATGGTTTGGTTTCCTAGTTGTTTTTCTAGTGTTTTCTTAAAGGTGCACTGTGTAATATTTAGGAGGATCTATGGACAGAAATGTAATATAATATACATAACTATGTTTTCAGTGGTGTATAAAGACCTTACATAATGAACCATTATGTATTTATTACCTTAGAATGAGTAATTTCTATCTACATACACCACGGATCCCCAGTGAAATCGCCATTTTGCGCCGCCATGTTTCTACAGTAGCCCTAAACTGACAAACTCGTCTACAGAGCGCTAGCTACTCTCTGCTGTCTCAGACGAAAACATCTTTGTCCTGTGTCAGCCCCCGTAGCTTCTCTATGTGCTTCGAAAGGGAGGGGTGAGTGTACTAAAATGTACACAGTGCACTTTTAATTTCTACTCTGGTCTGTTCAATTCATTAAGATTCAGCTAATTGAGTTCAGTCAGTTTGAGTTTAGCCTAAAAATTAATCTAAATTAGTTGAGTTTAAATTAATTGTAGGGGTGTAACAATATTCAAACCGAACTGGAAAACCGTGATATACCACCCACAGTATGTACCGCGTTACTCTCATGGCGTACCGAATGCCCCCCATGCCCCCTGCTAAGAAATCCTCTCTTTTACTTACATTTTCCATCAGAATACCACTGAACGAATTTTCAAATATTTTGGTCCAGCCCTAGTTTAAAGGCTTGCCAGTTTGAATATTCAAGCGATTTTAGACCACTGAAGCACAACAAAGCACAAAACAACAAATTTTAGTGCTTGCAAACTGTTTTCTGTGACACAGAGAGCCATGTCTCATTAATGCGTTCGAAAATAAATATAATCTTACTGTGATAATTTATCTGTATCTGACTTAGAACGAGCACAAATCTGTAAGAAATGTTATGACCCATAGACTATTTGTCCCAGGAACTTTTTTTCTCCCCAGACCTGTTGCTGTCTGCGTTTCCATCACTGTCTGAAGTACCGTGAAAATTAGGCGAATTAGTCCTGTGACATAGGACTGCGTGCGACTTTCCATTTCCCGCTGGATTCTGTCCTCCGCTTTAATAAAGCTTAATAAGCTTAATAACGACTGAACCATCGGTCCATCGGTCATATTGTTTAAACTCCATTTTTTATTTGAATAGCTAACAACTCTTACTGCACACACCGCAACAGACTTTTAAAAATGGTGGATGAAATAAAATGCTGCGTGGAGTCAACCAATCAACATGTTCAGCACCCAAGTCCCACCCCCGAAAGTTCCAGAACTTTGAAAAAGTACTACCTCGTGAGCAGGGACTTTCTGAGTTGGACATTTTTACCCGGAACTTCATTTAAACCCCCTGGTCCCTTCAGTCGAGTACCACCCCAAGTTCAAATGGCAACAAACTTTTAATTCTTAAGAATATTTGGATACTGGAATTGAAGTGTTAAAACAATTAAATATCCTAAATAATAATAATAAAAAAAAAAATGCACAAATGCACAAAAGGTACTTGGAGAAATTCTATCTACAGATTTTTCCCTGACCTTCTTTTCTCAGTAAGGGTGCACATTATTGCTGAAAATCACAAGCCCTAACTTAGCAGTCATATGCCCATTTGAACAAAGGCAACATAAGGCCATATCCGCTGCTAAATCTACGTTTTTTAAACGTTGAACTTTTACCTTTAGCGCCGCATATTTATAACGCACGCGATGCTGCAAAATACGCAAGCGCAACAGTCAAACACATCCGTCTAGCGCACGTTTTAAAACAGTGGAAAGACGGCATAGTTGAATGCAAAAACGTGAAAATGAAGTAGACACTCACCACTGCCTTGTCGCCCTTAACGCTAGCTGTGAGCGTGCACCATTTCACGTTGTCATGTTTATATTTGCACCGAAACACTTTGAAACCGAGTGCATCTGGACTTATTCTTCCAAAATGTCTGTAGTTGTCAGGAATACACTATAACACCTTAAATTACACCTTCTTTTCACCTGTCGATGTCTGTGAAGGAGCTGCCTGAGCCCCGCTTTGCCTCCGACTTGGAGAGCAGATAAGATAATAAATAAAACATAATGGGCAATATATCGCATCACCAAAAATTATCGAGGTCATGTCCATATATGGTGCGATAAGTTTATATATTGATTATCGTGACTGGCCTAGGAATATGAATACTTAAGAAAAAAGATAAGAACAATCTTAAGAAACATTTTTGGGAATACAAAATATTATCTTTTTTCTTAAGTTAGAAAATAATAAGAAAATATCAATTAAGAAGAATTGTATTCATAAGAATGTTAATAGCAGAATCTAAATAGAATTATACATTCATATTCTGGAGTTTCTCTTATTTTCTGTGCGCACGCACCTCATAGTGATGTGTGAGTTTGCCTAGTCATGTCTATAATGGGAATGAGTGTCATTTTGAGCTTGTTTGCTTTCAGTACCTCTGTGCTCTCTTCTCATTAATAAGTCATAGAGAGGATGAGACACACACTGCTCAGAACAACAGGTGCAGCATTTGGCTCTTCAGTCTGGACGGATTAATGGCTTGTGGCAACCTGTGTGTGTGTGTGCATGCGTGTTTACATTGTACCACTTATGTACTGCTTACTGCTTCATATATATACTGTATAGTGCACATGGTTTTATAAAAAAAAAAAAAATAATTTGGTAAAGCACAGCACACATAGTAGTGATAAATGTTTCAAACATTGTCACATGACCTCATTACGTTAGTGAGTACATTCATTATCATCTAAAACAGATATTTTGCAGTTTGAGCCTTTGAACAGTTGATTTAAAAAAAAAAAAAAAAAAACATTGTTAAATTAGACAATGCCCAGCATATTGCATTGTGGGTCACTGTATTTAGTGCAGTGTGCTCTGTTGCAGGGTTATTATAGTTAACTAAAACTGAAACTAAAACCATCTAAATTAATTAAAATGTTAACTGAAATAAAATAAAATATAAAAAACTTTTCTCATGTAGTTGGAGACTACATTTCTAATTTTTTAGTTCAAATTAATGTACTAAAATAACTAAAAATGAAAAAAAAAAAAAATGAAACAAACACTAATAAAAATAAAAAGGCAACAAAATGACTAAAACTTTAAGTATAATGAAAATGAAAAAAATATAAAAAATAAAAACGAATGAAAAATATTAATGTAGACTAAAATAGTATCTCAATAAAACTAAAATAATACTGCTCTGTTGTGCACTGTACATTATGGCACTTGCAGCTGATCATCAAGATATTTTATGCATAGAAATTTTTTTTCAGACTGCAATAATAGTATGCTTGTGCTTTTCCAAACATAACTGATGTGCAGTAGATCAGCTCCAGGAGGAAATGTAACCCAGAAAAAAAAAGGATGCATCAGTAAGCATATTTAGATCATCAAATGGGCACATCTGTTTAGAGTCCGACACACGAGAGAAGGACGCTGTGTGTGTAGATCTGTACTCCCTACTCTATGTAGAGCATTATGGTGGTGTTTAACCCTGTAATTTTGTATTTTTACCACAACATTGTAAATTATGACTGTAAATGTATGCAAGTATGTGATTATGACCCTTCTGACTCGGTACTCTCTCTCTCAGTTGTGTTATGACACACATTGCTACATTTGTGTTGCCAAAGCAGTTTCGCTTGAACCACAGCCAATGTAGAAACGTCAACTTGAAAGTGACATAATAATAATAATAATAATACAACTACAAAATAAGGAAGAGAAAATTAAGATCCGCATTTTTTTATGGTTCCCAATCTGCTGTTTGGCAATGTATTTATTTATTTATTTTTTTAATGTTTTTGAAAGATGTCTCTTATGCACACCAAGGCTGCGTTTATTTGCTTAAAATAACAGTAAAACATTTATTATTATTATCAATGCTGAAAACATTATTTCTGCTTAATAATTTTGTTGGAAACCGTGGTACATTGATGAATATAAAGGTCAAACTTTGTAACAATGTAAACGTCTTTACTGTCAGTTTTGTTGTAAATTAAATGCATCCTTAAAAGTCCTAAAAAGTATGAATTTCTTAAAAAAAGAAAGAAAAGGACACCTTGCTGACCCCAAACTTTTCAGCAATACAGTTCTTTAACGTATAGACAAGCTTAAAGACCTCAGCTGAAGTATGTTTGTCCCTTTTTTTTATGAGAGGTAATCAATGCTTTTCATTCAATGCAATGAATGAAATTCCATAGCATTACTGTAAATAACGTCTGTGGTATTACTTGTGTGCCTGGAAAAGAGACAGAGAGCATAATTATTAATAAAGCTTGAATCGGTATCGGCCGATCATGATGACAAAAAATTGGTAATCGGTATCGGCTGCAAAAATCTTGATCGGAGCATCCCTAGATCAGATGTTTTCTTAACTTCTGTTTTTTCATCGCTGCTTTTGTTTATTGTCATCATTGTGTTTATTTTGTTTTTTGATACGAAAGCATGCAGCACATAATTCACATATTCATCTAAATGTCGCTCTCAGCAGTGTGGGCAGCATTGGATGTTCGCTACCAGACTTACAATATACCGCTGCTCAAGTATTTTGAACTTATTTTTACCCCAATGCGAAGAATGAAAAAGAACTTTGCTGTGAGTATATCGGGGCCTGTATAGTAAATGGTCTCTCAGATAAAATAAACTGTATTTAATTGCATACATGTAGAAGTATAATCTGAATGGTTTTTAATTTCTTGTTGAAGAAGTAAGACCGTTGTTTTTTCTTGGCTTTTGGGAACCTAAGGTGTTAAATAAGTTTTGAAAAATTACAGACTTTAACTGTGTGATTTCTGTTTCCTTAGGCGTATGGCTCAGGCTGTGATATTGTGATCCTCGCAAGTGATTTTGAGTGTGTTCAGATTATTCCTGGAGCTCAGAATGGAAACATCCAGGTGGGCTGTGTGGAGTGCTCTCATCAACTTGGCCGGGTAAGACCATACTACATTTCTTGACATTTACATTAATCCTTTTTGAAGACCTTTAATCCAAAGCGCTGAACAAATGAGGAATACTATAACAAAAGCAATCCATCCTATTGAAACAGTAACATCAGCCGCAATAAAACATTTTTACTATTTTAATTTCTACTGTACATATTCCTGGAAATACTGTGAAATATTGCCGAAAATTCTTGAAAAATATAAAATCCACACTGTAAACCCTAACACTCAAAATAATTAATTGGTTTGAGTAGAGCCAACTCAAATTAAACAAATTAGTTCAAACAATTAACTTTTATGAGTATTTAGGACTTTCTTTTTCTTTTGAGTACTCAACTTGTTTCTTTTAATTTAGAACTTAAATTTAACTTAAATGTAACCGAAACTGGGCTGGGATTTCTATTTCCCAGCATGCTTTGCTATGACACTCAAAAGGGAGAGAAAATGCCAAAATTAAGTATTATATTATGTTTTTTTTTTTTTTTTGTGCAAGATTAACGTTAAAAGGGGGATTTAGTAGTGTTTAATGTTTTGTTATGCTAGTTTAGAAGAGTTTCTGTTATGTTGGGGTTTTTTGTAGGGTTACCATCATGGTGACAAGTGGAACATGAGCTTAGTTTGAGAACAGATATATGTTAAATGTATTACAGTATATTGCTGTCCTCATTCTATGGAAGGATATCGCGGACAAATTTAAAAAGGAATTGCAAATTGTATTTGCAATTGCGTTTTCAATTTGTGGACGCATAAAATACGACATAATCCAAACACAATTGCAAATCACGCATTGCCGTTTGCATTTTCGTTTGTGCGAATGCACAACGACTGCCAAATTTCAAATGGAAAAGCAAAGTCCGTTTGCGATTGCATTTCCAATGTCTTATAAGTTATGACCCTGTCATTTTGGAATAACAATAGAAAATCACCTATTTGCTATTTCATTTCCTCCGTGTCCTGCCACAACCTGCACAAAATTAAAATAGAATCACAATCCCCTTTGCATTTGCATTTCCGATGTCTAACACAGTCAACTGTCAATCAGGCTTGAGGCTGGAGTTTATTGATATAGTCGGAAAGTAGGCCACGCCCTCTAGTGGTGGAAAACGGGGAATTTGGCTATTTTTGTAATAAAAACAAAGTTCAAATTCTTAAGTTAAAACAAAGTCAAAATGCAGAACTGATTGTATGTTCACTTGGCAACCAGAAAAAGAAGCAAATAAGAAAACTGACATGACTGCATTCGTATGTATCTGACAAATATCATCATCATCATAGTTCCAGTTGACACAGTAAATTATCTTGATGAGTTAAAATCAGAGAATCTATAGAAACTTGACATGATGTGAGTGGTGTGTTGTCCATATGACTATAAAAAAATTAAATAAAATTACATTAGTGACATTTAATCGCATTTCATGTTCGTTTCGTAGGAGGATGATCTGATTTTCTGCTTCATTTCAGCACTTTATTCAACATTATTTTTTTCATTTGTATTCATATTCATTTAACTATATTTGTATTTTTATTTTGACATTTAAAACATTTTCAGACATATACATGCTGCTTAGTTGTCTTCATTAGGGAAGCTCAATTCGGTAAATTTTCCCAATCGACAACCGCCGCTCATTATCCGAATATTAACTGTTAACTGATAGCCTAAGATTATAATATTAAATTGACATTAAATAGAAATAAAACTGGCGAGTGTCTGTGACCCATTAAAAACACAAAACATTTTTCACGGGTTTATTTTAACGTGCAAACAGCGGCATACAGCTCAACAACAGAACCTGGATTCACATTATCAAATTTCCATGCGCCTGCAGCGTTTCTGACAGAGAAAAACAGAATAAAATAATATAAATAAAAAGCATAAAATAAATAGACCTACAATAAATATTTTCACTTAAATAATTATAAATTAAGATGACAAAACAAAAACACACCGAATCCGTTTGAATCTTTGAAGAACCCGGCATAGCTATTCGCCTGCTCAACCCAGAATGGCCTTTGTGACATGCTGGCTCGAAAAATATGTGAAGTGATATGAGAAGTAAGGCTGTCCCCGAGTAAAGTATATTACTGTATTTTTGATCAAATAAATGCAGCCTTGGTGAGCATACAGTATGAGCATATTTTTCTTTTACCATGCAGCAAAAAAGGGGATTGTGATTCCATTTTAATTTTGTGCAGGTTGTGGCAGGACACGGAGGAAATGAAATAGCAAATAGGTGATTTTCTATTGCTATTCCAAAATGGCAGGGTCATAACTTATAAGACATTGGAAATGCAATTGCAAACTGACTTTGCTTTTCCATTTGAAATTTGGCAGTCGTTGTGCGTTCACGCAAACGAAAATGCAAACGGCAATGCACGATTTGCAATTGCATTTGAATTGTCACATTTTATACGTCCACAAATTGAAAACGCAATTGTAAATACAATTTGCAATTCCTTTTGAAATTTGTCCACGATATCCTTCCATATCATTCAGCAAGTGCTATGCTATGCTAATGCTACCATAGCATTTTGCAACCAATTAGCAAGGTGGCATTTATTGAATTAGCTAATTAAAGCTAGTCAAGTTTTCACAAAAATGTGAAATTACGTGATATTTTTAAGTTAAATGTATGAATTAGCTTACTCAAATATATCAGTTTCAGAGCAATTAAAATATATGATTACAAAATAAAAATCTGCAAGTTCTGCTTACTTAAACTTTAAACTTAAACTTAAATTTCTTAACTTTAAAACAATTGAAGCAAAAGCAAAAGCAACTGATTGAACTTTTTCGGGTTTACATTGCAGACATGATGGAGTTGTGTATGCAAAGTGTCATATAGACAGGACTTATAAGTTGAAGAATTTATAAAACAATATATTTTTTACTATTTTTATCACAAGAACATTTTTATTTATTATTTAAACCAAAACATCAGGTTTATTTGATTTGTCCGTATTGAAATGATCAGCTCCAGTCCACCTGGACAATTAACAGAAGTGATTTCCCTTGTATTTCAAAATCTGCTAACAAACATGTTAATGGATAATTAACATTTTATGTTTTCCTAATTTTTTTTGTGGATTTTGAATAAATGTTGTGTACATGTTCATTCAAGTTTTGCAGTGTTGTACATGTATATAATTTGCTGTAATTGAAGGTAAAGTGTTTAGGGCTGCAACTAACGATTATTTTGATAATCGAATAATATGTCGATTGTTTTTCAGATTAATCAGATCTTGGATGAGAAAATTATTATACATTTTTAAAGATATTTTTTTAAAATTAAAAATAAATTTTAATCCATTTACAATCCAATAAACAATTTTATTCCGTATGTGTAATATAAAGCATATGCAAATATAGTGAATGTATCTATGTAGTCTATGCTGTACATTATAAGCAAAAAAAGGGTTAAAATACAAACATTACATTCTAAACCTAAACAACTGATTGCTTACTATTTTAAAGCAATGAAAATGAAATCAACAAAAGCATGAAGAACACACACATTCACTCGTCTGCTCAACAATAGTGCATTTACTGTTACTGCTCTCATAAAAATGATTACATGTTACATGTTTATTTTTAAATCTACACTTAATTTCTAACAAAATATATTTTACAGAAAATGTGTATTTTAGTCAGATTTATTGCGCTCCTGTTCTACTGCGCTCCGTCTGTTTGACGTGCATGCGTGCACCCGCACTCGTTCATTTGAAGACTGTGAATTTTAACAAGACTCGCTTGTTGTCAGAATATGCCAAATGGAAATACTCGCCGGACTTTAAAGGGGTCATGAACTGAGAAATCAAATTTTCCTTGAGCTTTTGACGTATAAGAGGTCATCATACTATAAGAATATCCTGTAAGTTTCAGAACTGAAAACTTCCTTGTTAGTCCAATAAAAGCTTTTATTGACACCAGGCCCAGCAAACGACAGGTTTTTCAAAGTGGGGATCTATGACGTCAAAGGGAGGCAAACACCGCCTCTGCAGAAGAAGATTAACGCCTACTTCATCACTGCCTGTTTAACCCTGCCCACCGATTCGCATATGACATGCAATAGAATAGGTAGCCTATATAACAGATCAAGCTAAACCAGATCGAGCTACCAAGCAATAAACATGCCGTTGAGGATTACAAAATATTGTGCAGTTCCTGGGCTCGACAGTAATGTAACATGTAAGTAACTGTGTTAATTCTAATGTCTGATCTGAAATGTAATGATTCATGCACAGTCGGATGTTCTTTGTCTGTGTGTCAGTAAATCAAACCAGTGACTAAACGTCAACTTGCGGTGTTTCTCTTAGTAGGATGAAAATAATCCGTAATTCTATAAAGAAAGCTTCCTTTGCAATCGTTGGAGCAGCGCGCGCTGAACCTGTCAATGAGTTTATCAGTGACGCGTTTATCAGAGACTCCCGTTTTATTCAACAAATCTCTTAACTATATGTTGGTAACGCTGTTTGTGAAGATGAAAGCGTTCGTTAGTGTACAGAAACTGAGTTGCAATGACGAGATCATTGCTTTCATGCGCTCAGCATGTGTGTGATCGGCTACAATGAACGATCATCTCTGTAACCTTTCATGCCACGATCTTAATATAATGCCATAGATCTAAATGTAATGCAACACTTTTCACGATTAGTTAACCATGAGAGCTGTAATAATAAAAACGCACTAAAAGAGAGAGTAATAATACTTAGCTATTTCAAATGGAAAGACGTTCCACAGCCAATCACAGCAGTGGGTGTTTACACTGAAGTCTCACAGCAGACACGCCCCTTAAAACATTTACATTTACATTTATGCATTTAGCAGACGCTTTTATCCAAAGCGACTTACAACTGAGGAGTACAAGAAGCGATCCGTTATGAAGAGGTGTAGAAACGCAAGAAGTGCCTTAAATACTACGTTTCGGGCATTGGTCAGAGTAGCGTAAGCTAGAATAGGGAGGGTGTAGAGAAAGGTAGAGGAAAAAAAAAGAAAGAATTTTTTTTATTTTATTTTATTATTTTTTTTATTATTAAAAACAGAGCATTCAAGCCACAGGGCTAAAATCAGGGTAGGAAAAATGCCTTTATTTATAATGTAAATATTTTATGATGTAAAAAGCATTCTAACATTATAAGTGCACCCCGGGAAACATCATAAAACAATAAAACAACGCAGTTCATGACCCCTTTAACATTTACAGATAAGGATATAACCATAAAATGTAAGAGGGAAACACGTCAGAGGCTTTGAACTGCACACGTGTCAAGGCACAACAGGGAAAGTTGCGTTAACGCTTATACTTTTGTTTGAAGCGCTTATAAATATGAATTCTCATGTTTCAGACAACTTGGATCATGTACCTTTCCTGCAGCAGCTTACTTGATGTTCTCCTGTTTTCCATGTGTTTTGTCCATAGAAATGGGTTATTCACTACTGTAAAGCGATGTTACTGGCTGATGTTTCTGAGTACAGCGTGCAGATGCGATAATCAAATTAGTTGTTGATTATTTTCATTATCGATAAAAATCGATTTTTAGCGATTTGTTGTTGCAGCCCTAGTTTAGTTGCTGCATTACTAGCTTCACCAAATGAGTTGCACTTTCACCATCTGTTCTTGGATGGACAAAAGAGAGTCCCGCCCCAAACTCACTTAAGCTCATCGCTGTGTCAGGCTGGTTGGAATGCTTAAAGGGGTCATATAATGCTTTTATTTTTTTTTCCTTTTCCTTTAGTGTGTAATGTACAGTATCTGTTTGTGTATAAGATTTGCAAAGTTACAGTATAAAGCTCATAGTCTCCCACTAGTGGGGTGCACAGTTAAACATGTTTGGGGAAATCGACTTGCAAATTGATTTGAAAGCTGGAATAGAAGAGAGAAATGTGACAAAATATGAAATATATGTTTGTCTTCAGCCACCTTCTAGACACTGGCATCAGTCAGTTACGAGTAGACATTATTGTGGATTTGACAAGCCACAACTCACTCCTGACATAGTATGAACATGGATAAATGAACATTTACTGTATCCAGTTATCTGCACTGACTAGGTTTTTGATGTTGTTTTTTATAATCACAGTTTCTCTTTGATAATGGTGCTCTTGTATAATAATGGTAATATATTGTTTTTTAGATCGCTGCATCTTATGGAAATACTGTTTGTATTTTCGAACCAATTGCTTCCAACCCAAACAAACGTCACAAGGTGAGTTTCCCCTGGAGGACAATTGATCTTAGATCATATGATAATGATAATCATAAAGATCTTGGAGATAATGATAATTATTATTATTATAGCCATTTTGACATCTTTACCCAAATATATACAGTATGGTTCTTATATTTTCCTGAGAGCACTTTACTGATTCTAAATGTTTTACTAAAATGTCTTTATATTAATGCCATTTACATATTTTTGTGTAAACATTTATGTTGTTTTTGAATGAATATTTGTAAAATGATTTTCCTTATAAAGCACTCAGTGCAACTGATCTTTTTTTGTTACTTTTAAAGCAACTGAATTACCAATGGCAAAAGACTGGTCAGTTCTTCCTCAATGCTATAACCTACAATCTTGCCTGGGACCCCCAAGGTTGGTGTGAAATATACACTTTGTTAATGGATGAACTAAATTAAAGTTTAACTAAAGTTTGGATCTTCTAATTAAATAATACATTTAGAAGACATTTCTCTGACTTTAGTGTAACCTCTGGATTCATGTTTGAATAAGCATCTTAAAAACGTGATACTTTGAAATTTGAAGTGGTGAATGGGGCAGACATTGTTTGTCATGTTGGTCACTACATAATTCCCATACTTCCATTTGTGTTATTATATAATTCTGACTTCACTATTATTTTAAAACGAGGGGAAAATAATAATGATGGTAATTGTAACAATATTATAGAACAAGAAGGTTTATCCAAACTTTTAACTGGTGGTGGTACACATAAATATGTATGTGTAATTATTACATCTGTTTGTCGTGTAGGCAATCGTATTTTGGCGGCAACTGAGCATTTGCAGCTGTGGGCTCCTCCAACTAGTGACACGCTGATAGAGGAAGAGGAATGTCAGCTGAATGATGACAGAGCTCCTGAGTTCGTACTCAATGATTGGAAGTGTGTCTGGCAATGCAAGTGAGTGCAGCTTAACTTAACCACTCTTCTGTCTGAACACTAAATCTTTAATGTGGCTTGTCTGATTTAATGAACATTAAAGCACATTTGATGAATTAAAGTATTTAAAAGGGTCATATGATGGAAAAAGAAAGCTTTTGCTCTTCTTAAATAAAAGTTTAATGTAACATGTAAGCATACTCTAGGACAGGGTTCAAAATAAAAAACCCTAACCCCCGGTTTCACAGACAAGACTTAAGCTAGTCCTAGACTAATATGCATGTTTGAGCTGAAAGCAACTTGCACTGACATGGCTTGCTCAGTTGGGGACACTAAAATTTCAATTATATTATTGATCTGCCCGCATTGACACCTATATGATAATTGAAATGAGCTGGATGACATCACCGTTTTCACCAGAGCGGCTGTACAGCCCAATCAAATTCTGTTGCATAATTTTCCTGTTAACACTGTGAAGCTGCTTTGAAACAATCGGCATTGTAAAAAGCGCTATATAAATAAAGGTGACTTGACTTGACATATCTTAAAATATGTCACTACCATTGTTTTGTCTCAAGATGCACATCAGTAATGTTTTTAAGGCACGTTTATAAAAACTACCTAAATGTCCTAATTGAACTAAGGCCTAATCCTGGCTTAATCTAAGCCCTGTCTGTGAAACCAGACCTAAGAAAGATGGAATATTTATTTACCTACATCATACGTCAGAGCAGTGTTAATTTTGACAGCAAATTTACAGTAATTTTGACATCTACACTAGATTGTTGACTAAAATCTAATGAGTTTAGGTCAATTGTAATACATTAATTGAGCATTTAAGCATTACATAACCAACTGTTACATGAATACATGGCAACTTGAAAACCTATCAAGCGCAAAAATACACGAGAGAGCTCAATTCACTTTTTTGTTTGTTTTTGAAAAACATCTATATAGTTTTTATAATGTTGTATTTCTGTTTTAGTTAGTATATCAGGTTAATCTAAAGCTTTAAATACGTTTAAGTTAATTTTTTTATTTCAGTTAACATAAAATCTTCATTACTTGAAATTTATTAATGGTTTTAGTTAACTATTGTAACCCTGATACTTTATTGAATCATGTGTCAAATACTGTTCTTAGTCTTTCCTCCTGACTATCAATTAAATGGGAATGAAATTAAATAGTTTATTGTGTAACCAAAACGTATATATAATGCGTGACTTTTAATTATAAACAAGCCAGAAATACACAGGGACTCTTATTTTGAAATGTCTGCTGCTTACTATTGCAGTTGCAGGCTGCTCATTCGACCTAAGATGAGGGAGATAAAACCTTCTAAACCATATTACCATATAAACATCGTAAAGTAAACATTGTCATTATTCATCAGCATTAGTTAATAAACAATTACCTGGCATAAATGTGCGCTATTCATTGATTGCGAACCGCTCTGAAGCGCTGGTGCATGAGCCTGTAGAACGCGCAACAGCGCCGCATTTTCCCGCGGTTAGATCAGCACCCTACAATTCAAATGTGCGCACCTATTACACAGGACATCAGTACTGACTGGATCTCTTCCCCAATCGTCCCTCCTTAACATTTTCGTCTCGTTTTTATTTGTTTACGGAAATAACAGTAGATTGATTTTGTCACCCACAACTGGTTTTTATTTAGTTATCGTCTCGTTTTCGTCAGTGATAAAAGGTTGTTGACGAAAATTATTCGTCAACAGAATTAACACTGCGTCAGAGAACCATGTACATGCAAATGTCAAAGGGGCTCTGATGAAAGTTACATTTGCAAATTACAATTGCAGAGTTTCTTTCCCAGACCATTGAGGGAAAAATTGAGAAATCATCATTTAAAAAAAAAAATCATATCAATTAGCTTATTAGCATATGGTGGCTCAGTACACATTCAAAAATTTGGCAGGAGCACTGTTACTCATTTCAAATGTCAAGTGGCTGGCCAATCATAACGTTAACGTATAGAAATATTAAAAGGTGCAGTAGCAAAACAGACTCTTTAATCCTTTACGGCCCGTTCAAACCAAGAATGAAAACTATAATAACTAATAACCTCCACATAAATGGTCATTGTAATCTAGAAATTCAGGGGCGATTCTAGGATTTTCATTTTAGGGGGGCTCAGCCCTCAATGAGGGATTAAAAAATGGTAACACTTTAGTTTAGGGTCCAATTATCACTATTAACTAGTTTCTTATTAACATGCATATCACTAGGGTATTGGCTGTTTATTAGTATTTATAAAGCACATATGAATGCCTTATTCTGCATGACTATATTCTACAACCAAACCAACACTAATCCTACCCAGGGCAATAGGCAGGGTTTTCTAATCCGTCCCAAATGTGAGGTAGTTAGGGGGGTTCGGGGCATGCTTCCCAGAGAAAATTTTGATTTCTCTGATCTACATATGTGTATTTTAAGATGTTTTAAAGGCCAAAAAAAATAGAAAATAGATAACAATAGCTTTAAAATCATGTCAGTGGGCAGTAGATTATTTGTTAATACCTGCTCTGCTTTTCTTTTTTCGTCTGTGTCAGTGAAGAAAGTAAACATAGGGTCAACTGATATTTATGTTTTATGAATCATTTTCTTAGACACGTTAATTTACTGAAAGCTACCAGGAAAGATAGGTAACTAAGTTTGTTAAATTCATTCACAATATACACATTAATTACTAATCTTATGCCTAATCTGATGAAAACGGCTTGGTTAATGTTTCATGTCCCCTCTAAATGATAGTTACCAATTATTACATTACATGAATCACGTTATATAGGCCTATTTTCAATTCAAAATGGCGAAATTAATTATACAAAGGTTGATTAGTTTGCTTGATTATTTTTGTCATTCATTTAACATTTCTGACCTAAAGCAGCTGTCAAATATGAAATGTTTCGTTAAGCTGCTTGCATATTATCTTTTACCGTTTACTGAAGCATCGAGTTGCATTGCTAAAATTTGCACTCAGCAGCTTCTGTGAACATACTTTGATTTGATTACTTATCTCAAATATTTTGACATTGACAGACCAATGAGGCTCAGGTGAACACACACACCCTGTCCTCTGCTTCTGATGTGCGCTCTGCTCGGCGCTGCTGAGGATTGAAGAACACATATATTAAACACGTATTGTTAAACTGCGTGTATTAACGCAGACTAAAAGACGGGGCGAAGCCCGAAACCTGCTGCCGGTTTCATATTTAAAGGGGACTGACGCGATCACGAATTAGTGTACAGATTACGGAGATAATCAAAATTTTTTAGGGGGGCTTGGCAGAAGTCCCTCTAAAAAGGCCTTTCAGTTTTCAAATATGTATGGTTATAGTCAGGGCCGTCGGGAGATGTGTGAGCTTCAGTGTGAGCACAATGGTCAAACACGTCCATCTAGTGTGTGTTTACATAGAATTACAATGGAAAAGTAGTGCAGTGGAATGGTAAAACTCGTTCTGTGTTTACGGCCCCTGAACATGCAGGTGTAGTCTGGGCCTTCAAAACAGAAATTTTTACCTGTATTTGTGCTTTATGTGGGTTTTGTCTTAGGACTGCTGCCGCTGTTCACATCACTCAATGGTCTCCAGATGGAGAATACTTCGCCACAGCTGGAAAGGTACCGCACACATACACGTCATGTTTTATATCATGGTGGATCCATGGTGGATTTCAGTTGTTCTTAAATTATTATGCTAATTATAATTTCTAAACCCTAGTCTTTTCTAGACCCTATCCCTTACAGAATTTTTTACCATTAGAATGTGTAAAATAAGACATTATTTTGTACCTATATAAAGGTAGAGCCCTATCAGTATTGGAAAGATAATTCTTATGAGTAATATGAATAGCATTGGAAGCTATGGCTTCAAAGTAGTTAAACTACAATCAGGGTACACTTTTAAACTAGTAGTTAGCTACACTACAAGCTATTAGCAAAATGTAGCTAACTATATTTAAGCTATTTAAGGGAGCAATATCTTTATCATCTGGTGTGGAATCCTGGATGTCAAGTCAAAAAAGGTATAAGCATTGAACTGCATTTGAACAGATAAATTGACATACAACTACTAAAAATATAGACAATGCTGAAAGATTTAACTAAATATTTTACTAAAAGATACAAAATGTTGCTCAAGAAATGCAGTGATTTTTTTTTGATTTTTTTTAACCAGTTCATAGATTTTTGCCAAACAAACTGATTTCCTAAAATAAATTGGACTTCACTAATTAAGATTCACTGAGGAGAGGAGAGTGTGACATGCTACACCTGTCGGAATAATGCACTTTTACTAGTAAAGCTACACCATTTTAAAACCGATGAGCTATTGTAATGCTACTGGAAAATGTTAGTGTAAGTAATATGGCTACTTAAATGTGCAGTCACATGCGCACATTTTTTGGTGCGATTATGCTTGCAAAAAAGGTCCACTACTGTCTGTTGTCAGTTTGTAATGGTAAATGTGACCGCACCTTAAAGTTGGCATGAAATGAAAGTTGTAATAGTCTTTTCTTTTCAATTATGATGTATATCCGAGTGAAACAGCTTCTTGAACAAGAAAAAATGTAGGGTAGAACACACCCTCACACCAGTAATCACGTCATCAGAGAACAGAAGAGATGTCATTGCAAGAGGGATTAAAGATTACAAGGGCACATTAATAATAAAAAAAAAGATGTGCACAGATAAATCATTTAAAATAAATAATGCAATATTCCATAAAAAACAAAAAACTATGAATAGTTGATTTTGATGTCATGGTCACTTTAAAGGCACAATATGTAAGATTGTGGATTAAAATATCCAAAAACCGCTAGAACAATGTTATATATTTTGTTGACTTGTGTACTTGCATTATCCCAAATGTTTCCAAGAATGTTTAAATCCAGAGAAATAAGCAATTTTAACCAGGGCACGGTCCGTGTCCGTGCGTCTCCTATCAATGACACCATACCCGCGTTACCCTCAATTTCCGAAGATGCTTTAATATATTGTGTGTTTTATTAGACAGGTTGGATACATTCATCGACAGAAAACTAATCATTGTTATATTGCTCAACACAGTTAGTCTAATTGTTTAAATAAAATTTTCTACGAGTACCATGTTTTACCATGCCTAATATCAATCTAGCTTACTGCAGTGTGCAACAAGTGTCTCATAGTAGCCGCAGAGCGAATGCACAGAGTAGCATTATAACATAACTTTCAACAGACTCAAATAATGTATCTAATATGATAAAACAGCGCCCACATATGCATGACTGGAAAAAGCGGAAGCGGGTTGTCTGTGGCATAATAAAAGCTCAGAGAAATCAAAGCGTCATCAAGCTATGCCTGTGTTTTGAATAAACGACCTCTAGCTGCGAAAAACTACATATTGTGGCTTTAAGGCACAGATGTTCTTAATTTTCCACATTTCACACTGACGTAGTGGAATCATTCACACACGCACTGTTGTCCATACGGACACAAAAAATGTAGCTGCATGTAGACATCTTTGGTTAATGACAAAAATTATGCAGACTGTCTGCCAGCCAGAGCCACAGACAAAAGAAGTATACTTTTGGCTTTATAGTTAGTTACTGATCCACAAGGATTAAAAACATTCTGTCCTACTTAGGTGTCAAAATATATTGATCAGTTTAAATGTGGTAATTAAAAAGGACATTTTTTAGAAAATCCCTTGTTTTTTCTCATTTTGAAGCACAAAAAGTAATTTCTCTCCCTCTCGCTCAGGATGACTGCCTGCTGAAGGTGTGGTATCCCACCACAGGATGGAAGTCTGCAGTGGTGATGCCAGACGTGGCTGATAAAAAGGTCCCAGCCGTTAATTTCTCATTCGTGTATCTGGCCCACCCACGTACGGTCACAGGCTTCTCCTGGAGGAAAACCAGTAAATACATGCCCAAGTATGTCAAACACATCCTTTACTCATGCTAGGTTGTAAGGTATGACAATATGTACCGTGTAATGGTGGCAATGTGTCAAGTAGTAGATACGCTGCTAAATATTTTTACTGTGGTAGATATATTTGTATGGGGGTTGCACTCATAGCTGTACTCAATGTATTGACTATTTTACAATGACTTCAAATGTGGTTCATTCAGTCAGTTTTAGAGTCAGAACTTTCTGTTTTGTAATATTAGTTTTTTGAATATGTTGTTTTTAACTCGGGTTTCACATAATGTGAAGCAGTGATGCCAGAGTGATCCTTCATAAGTGAATTATCATGTCTTTTGATTCACATCCATCATTAAAAATATATCCATTTTTTCATTGAAACTCCAGCCAAAATTACTATATTCAATCCTCTACAATGTGAGTAAATCACTCGCATTTGCGAGTAAATCTTCACTCTAGATTTTACTCGCCAGTGTGTGTGTTAGAGGCTAAGAATAAGTTTAGCATTGATATATTTTCACTCGCTGAACACTCAGAGAAACAGTTTCGCTCTCCGTCAAGCGATCTATTTCAGTTCAGCTCAATGGATGCGTGCGCACCTGTATTTGACGTACCGTAAACTCTAGTGTGAAGGCGCACAACTCGCCGTCGCTTTGAGAGAGCGCTGTGTTTCTCTCTCACACACGCACACAGACACACACACACGCAAAGAGAGAGAGTCTTACATACCACGCAGAATCACCGCGTTACATGTAAACGATATTCTTTGTTGTATTTTCAAAATAACAGATTACAATTTGAATTATTCAGCTTTTAACAAGCAGAATATATGCGGTAGTGGGTGGAACTAATGCGCAAATGGCAATCACATTGGCTGACGCTCATCCATTACCTTCACTGCTTTGATTTCAGCAAATCAGTATTATGTATATATAAATACACACACATTAATGTATATATTTAAGAAATATTTGCATGTATATACTGTATATATATGTATATAATTTATATTATATATATAAATAATTTATATATAAATATAAAAAACATTTCTTAAATATATACATGCATGTGTGTGTATTTATATACACATAATAATTATACACAATACACACACATATATTATGTAAACACAAACTTTTATTTTTGATGCGGTTAATCGCGATTAATCGATTTGACAGCACTAATATAAATAAAACAGTATATCAGTCTGGCGAGTAAACTCAAAAATGTACTAGCCAATGGCGATTATATTGCCAAGGTGTGCGTAGAGGGTTGATATTATTTTACGCAATAAATAAGACACTTATTCATTTTAACAGAATGTAGTATTTGCAGTGAGGAATAAAACAAAAAACCAACAAACACCCCCCGCCCCCCCCTAAAAAAATTGTGATAACATATTTTATTATATTGCAATTTATTACCTTTTTTCAACTGCAAATATCCCCAAAGGAAAACTTTGTCCACATATATTTTTAATTGAAATTGTATGTTTTCACACTCAATTCGATGTATTTGTTTTTACAAAAAATAAATAAAATGTTTTAAGCAGTTTTACAAAAAATGGCCTTACTTACACCCTAATGAACAAGTCAAAGGTGACAGTATTTAGTTATGAAATGTAATTATGTGCTGAATCATATTTATATTGTTGTTATAGGAAAATACTAGCCTTGTCCTACCAGACTCTCGTACATTTAGTTTGTACAGAGAGTCTGGCCACTCTCCATTGACAAGTGTTAACTTCCTTAAAGGCGGGTACTCTGTTGAAGTTTAAAACTATTGGAGATTGTTCTTGCTCCGGCTTTAACTTCTGAATATTCGTCAGCGTTGCCACAACGAGCCGAATGGCTTCGCTCGCGTCTTTCTCTGCCGCCATTACTGAACTACAACTCAAACTAGGGGTGTAACGATATATCGTTAATCGATATATCGCGTTATAAAAATGCAACGATATGTATCGCTGATGTAAACGATATGATTCGCGATATAGAGTTGTTTTATCCAAGGTTTTATTAAACGACTATATATAATGTTGAATATAATGTATAATGATGCAATGGGGGAATATTTTATTAATAATAAAAAAAGTAAAAAAAAACCCTCTTTATTTTGGCTTAAAATATTGCGATACATATCGTATCGTGAGTTCAGTATCGTGACACGAGTGTATCGTTACAACCCTAACTCAAACTAGCGCACAACATCAACATCATGGTTCTCAGCCACTCCCTCTGTTCGCTGATTGGACCGGTTAACATTTGGCCAGAGAAAACCAGCGAATATACCGCAAACCCAAACGACGCACTGAAGGAAAAAGAAAATTGAGCGGAAGTACGTAGGAGGGCGGAGCCAGGCTAGGAAAATACATAAATGTGCCATTAACAGTGTATAACTTGAATGCTAGACTTTGCTATGGAGTTATTTTAGTTGTGAAATAGTCTACTACGCAAAATGTAACAGTTTGATTTCAAAAGAGTATATAATCAGTATCACTGACCGTATGTAACAGGTAAGCTCCCAGGTAATAATGATTCGTGAAAAAAATCTAATTACTAAGCAACCACTGAATGGAATAGCAAAATAGTATAATATTAAAGCTTAGAAACTCATCTTTTAATGCATCTAACCATTTTGATCAACTCTTAACGAGTGCTGAGTATTCCCTCTGAACCGGAGTGTAACGCTGTTGGGCACCACTTAGGTAAAATTTATGAAATACTGTTTTTGTACTATGTACTGTAATGTCAAAACCGTCATACAGCTCAGATAGTCATGTGTCATATGTCATTTGAAAGATCTCACGGAGTCGAACAACAAGCATGTTTTGGCCTTTTGACTAAACCTAAGCGAAACCCATATGTAAATAATATACGGATGCGGCAGTTATGGCACGTTTTCGCTCATAACTTCATGAAACATGCTCTGATCGTGGACAATGGCACATTATTTATTTATTATTTTATTATTTACAGCAGATTCTCACGATTAAAATGAGTCTAAAATAATCCATTGCGTTGATCATGAGATATTCCTCATGGAGTTATGATACATAAAAATGCACAGGCGCACATGTCGCTAAGTAAAATCAAATGTAGCTTGCGTTGTGGTGTTTTCGCTTGTAACTTCATGTTCATGTGTGCTGGCAGTGTAGATGTGGCATTATATAGACAGCTTCTTTGAGTACTTTTCGAGTAACAATCACAAGCAGAAGTTTAGTTGCATTGCATCGCAGCGCGCAGCTGGCTTGCATTTACGTGTCATATTAGCACATTTAATTAACACAAACACGTACAGAGCGGTCCATGTTCAAAAATTTGCAAGAACATGCTGCCTGTACACACAGCTCACTGCATGAGTGAGAGAGAAAGAGAGATGCGCTGTTTGTAAAATTACAGTCTGAAATAAATAATTCCCTGAATTATTATGCACAATAATCGGTGATCTGAAATTCACTCCCTGAAAATATCAATACTTGGCATTCGTGTATCAATACAATATCCCCACGCAAAATATCGCAATACTATGCTACCTACCCCCGTATATATTCATCTCATTTCATTCAATTGAGTCTTCAGTATCTCAAGTACAATATAATGTCTTTTGCCGAAGCACTGTACATTTACCAGTGCAGGAAACACTGCTGAGATTTTAGTCTTTCCACCCACCCTTAACTCACACAGTGAATTCCACTCATGATTGTGTGCATTTCTCATTGTGTGTGTGTGTGTGTTGTAGGGGTTCTGTGTGTAACGTGCTGCTGACGTCCTGTGCGGATGGCATCTGTCGTCTGTGGAGTGAGACCCTCTTGCCTGAGGACAGTCTGTTGGGGGGGCAGATCTCAGAGAACAGCACCAGTTTCAGCTCCTCTCTGCCAAACATCGCTCAGAAAGACAAGATACAGCACGCTCTGGAGGTCAGCATGCAGAAATACACATGCTCAAACAACACAATAAAATGATGTAGGCCTAAATTATTTGGTCAATGCATAATAAAGGATAACACGCTATGCAAGTTAACTGGGTTATTTGTTCAAAGAACTACTTGCTAATTATATGTAAACACCACACCTGCAATTTGGTCAAATAATCACATTTGGGTGTGCATTCTTTAAGTATCAAATCATATCTGTTTAGATATCAAGGCTAAATCACTCTGAAATGCAGATAAATAAGCAAATGTGCAATGTTATTTAATTAAATTGCCATTATTCAGAAGTATTGAATGTTTTTTTTTTGCACCAGATCTTCTCCTCAGCAGTTGTCATCTTCAGTAGGATGTGTGAAAACTGCACACTTTTGTCTTCATGTAAACCACAAACTAACAAACAGTTGTCTCCTAACTAAATAATTTTTTGCTGGCAAGAGTCTGATGATTTTTAAAGGGATAGTTTACCTAAAAATCTAAATTCTGTTCTTCACACATATCTAGCATATGCAAATTTGGCTTTAGAAGACATGGAATATAATGCATGAATCATATGCATACTATTATTTTGCTTTTCTTGTCCTTAATTTAATTTTAATTACATTATCGCAGCATAACATGTTAGAAGAAAGGGCTTGGAACAACTTGGATGAGGAAATGATGAAATCTTCAGTTTTAGGTGAACTACTATGTAATAATTTAATGCTAGGTGCTTGGAGATTGTGAAGTCTAGTCAGGTCAACTTTATTTATATAGCGCTTTTTACAGTGCCGATTGTTTCAAAGCAGCTTCACAGAAAAATAATGCAACAGAATTTGAATTTGATTTGACCTGAGAAAACAGGTCAGTCATCTAGCTCATTTCAATTGTCATATAGCGACAATGTGGGCAGATCAGTAATTTAGTTGATATAGTTAATTTAGTTTAGTAATTAAATTTATTTGGATATTTAGTTCAAATTTTAGTGTAGTGTGTGAGTTTGTATTACACAATACACCTATATTAGTCTTTAATGCAATCACAGAAGATGTGATTTTTTTTTTTTAGTTTAGTAATCGCACAAGGCCATGTCACACCTTCAATGTATTTTAATTAATATTACATCAACACACACACACACACCTGTCTCCATGTGCCATCTGTAGACCCAGATGGAATCTGCATTTTCTGCACTCATTTTGGGTGAAAATGAATTTAATCACACATGACAAAATGTATTTATTGGAGCTGAGAATACTACACAATATTTCATATTGGCCTGCTGTACATAAATTGTGACTGTGAAAAATTGTCTGTCTCCATTCAGTCTATCCATCACCTCAAGCACCTGCGCAGGGGACGCAGAAGATCATCTGCCCTGGTGGCCCACACTGAGCTGTTGCCCAGCCAGCTGGGGTCCCACGAATCCCACCGCCACATCTCGCACCACGCCAATGCCCTCTGCCACTTCCACATCTCTGCCAGCATCAATCCCAACACAGGTGCACATGCACACACACATACTTGTTTGTATTTATGGTTTATGAGGAAACAATTGTGTATAATTACATGGAGATTACAGAGCAAACATTGTTAAACCAAATGGTTTAACCCTGTAAAGCCTGACATATTAAATAATAGTCCGAAAGAGTATCATATTTGATACGTTAGGCTTTTCTCCTATGTAATACCTTATATGCAGGGCTCAACGCTAAGGATTTTTTTCTACTGGCCTGGTTTGGCCAGTGGTTCAAATTTGTACTTACCCTGCCAAAATTTTCACAAAAAGTAATAAATAAATAAGACAAAATAGGCCCAATGTTTTTGACCCATGTTACCTTAATAAATAAGGTTATGATACAAAACTAATACATCTTATACATTTCAAATATTGTTAAAGACAAGTAAACAGTCTAGAATACATTCAATCAAATTATGAGCAATCGTACAGATAAATACAATAAAACAAGCATACAAATGAAATAAACTGTGCTTTTCAGGTTTTTCAGTTTGGTCTAAGTAGTTTTCAGGTACAAAAATTGTCTTCACTGTATAAATTAAATATAGATTAATCTTTATTAAAGTTACAAAAGTTACTTAGTCAGGAGCAGCGAGTGATTTTATTTTGTCTCTTGTTGTTTGATTAACATTAATGACATGGACAGCAGCAGGTTTATTAGGCGGCTGTCACTTTAATACCGGATGCACGGATCCAATATACTGATACACGTTTTATTTCTCAGCTGTTTACGTTCACTTAAGACATAATCACTGTTTACTCTGTATGCTCGCCAAGACGGGCATTTTGACATAATTTTGTGTGAATATGTCCGTTCAAGCGCAAGAAGAAGAGAAGATCTCAATTCAGTATTTGCACGCTTTCTGAGAGGCAGCGTTCTGGGAGTACTGAATTGAGTTCTCTTTCGCGTCTTTTTGCACATTTAAATTGGCATGGCTTAAAAACACGTGCAAATGATAAACTTTCGTGACGATGCATCTTTCATGCTCGCCCCAGGCAATACTAAAAATGTATAATCAAGTTGCTTCAGTTCATTTAGTGTTCATCTTGAAATATTATGAAAAAATATGAAAGTTATTCTTAAGTTTACTTTTAAAAAAAAATCAGTAAAGATTTCATAGGCCATTGCCTGAAGGGGGACATTTTTCGAATGATACTAAAAGGTCTACATGTTGTAGGTTGTGTACAAGAGGTTTGTCAGTAAAGTTTTAATCATGTTGATCATTAGAAATTTGCATATCAAATATGAAAGAGTTGGCCTTTCATAGGCATACACAACAATTTCATTGAAAATCAAATATACACGGACAGCGGCATGATCTTTTTCTCTATCATCAGATATCCCCGCAGCGCTGGCTGGATCGGGCCTGTTCTCGGAGGATGTCACCGGAGGGTTTGTGGTTCACTGGCTGAATAATAAAGATCTGAGCTTCACCACCTCCATGGACCTTTTCATGCAGCAGCTGCGCAAACTCTCTGAGCAGCACCTGGAACAAGCCACTGAAGACTTTGAGCAGGAGGGAGCTCCCAAGTTTGACTTCGGTATCGCCTTATGAATAAATCTTTTAGCATATATTTTACCCTTAAGCTAACAGACATTGGCTAAATTAATGGGGTTTTTAACCATAGCATTATTGTGTCTTTAACACTCACTGCTGCATATTTATATTGTCTGATATGCTTTTTTTGTTTTTGTTAGATCTGGATGAGATGTCTGATAAGGGTTCGTCAGAACATGAGGAGGGAGATCAGGAGGGAAGCACCAAGGCCTCTTCTCCAGGTTCAAGCAGCAGTGTTCCTCTGCCTTCCGTTTTGCTGGATCGGAAGCTAGAGACTCTCATTCTGGAGTGGAACAAGAGTCCAGACATGCTGTTCACCATTCACCCACACGACGGATCCTTCCTCGTCTGGCACGTCAAGTACCTGGATGAGTTCATACCTGGCATCTTCAGACAGGTTCAGGTAAGACACTCATGGTTATGACTAGTGATGCATCAAATTCATTTCAAATTTTTTTATTATTTTTATTTTTTATTTTATTAATTTTATTTCATAATAAATTAATTAATCACATTTATTTAATATCCAATGCTTAAATAAAAACTGTTACATATAAACATTTAAATTGCACATGTAGTTTTATGTAAACTTTTTTATTATCTACTCCAATTTGTTTTTTGAAATACATCGCTGTAATAACGTTGTAACAGAGTTCGTTGTTATGGGAAGAAGGAGGCGGGAACCAGCGAACATTTAACAACTTTTTAATAAAATAAACCAACAAAACAAAATAATGTATAAAATAACTACATACAAAACCAAACATAAACAAAACACAACGTAAATCCAGGCCTGGTCCTCTCTCGTCTTGCACTGTCGTCGCTCCTCCTTTTATGCTCCCGTCACTCCTCCGTGAGACGAGACCGGTGTGGCGCGCAGCTGGAGCTCATTATCACTCGCCACCGGCCCGCTCTCACGGTCCCTCGCCTCGCTGCTTGCCACATACCCCCAACACCCTTTGCAGGCCGGGGGGCACTCACTAAGGACAGAGAGGAGCGACAAAATGAGAGAGGAGAGAGAGGAGAAACGAAAAGAGGAGAAAAAAAAAATTTCTGGTCCGGTTCCCGGACACACTGCCGCTCGGTCCTCAGCCAGCAGAGAGGCTCTTCCTCGCAGTGCCATGCGATGGCACTGGACGCTTGGTGGACGGCTCGATCCTCCTCCGTCCCCTGGCGGCCGGCGGTGGCTCCTCCTACTGAGGAAGCCGGCAGCGAGTCCCGCGCTCCCTGCTCCTCCCCTTCATGGCGTATGGTAGCAGGCTCCGGCCCACGGCGAACGCCGGCGACTCCTCCGCACCCTCTCGGACGGCAGCCACCCCACCTCGACCCAGAGGCACGGCAGCGAGCTCTCTGTCCCACCGGATCTTCACTCGCTCCAGCACCACCGCCTCGGGCAGCCCCTCGCAGTCTTCATCCATCTGCGCTGCCCGACCTCCTCAGCACCACGATCCCCCTCAGCAGCGAGGGCTCTTTGACAGCATGTCCCTCCTTCCTCCCGGGCTTTGGCACCAATGTAACGGAGTTCGTTGTTATGGGAAGAAGGAGGCGGGAACCGGCGAACATTTAACAACGTTTTAATAAAATAAACCAACAAAATAAAATACAGCGGCAGCCCCTCACGGACGACTGCCGCCTACATACAAAACCAAACATAAACAAAACACAACTGTCGTCGCACTGTCGTCGCTCCTCCTTTTATGCTCCCATCACTCCTCCGTGAGACGAGACCGGTGTGGCGTGCAGCTGGAGCTCATTATCACTCACCACCGGCCCGCTCTCACGGTCCCTCGCCTCGCTGCTTGCCACAAACTTGTAATAACTTTATAACAGATTCATTCAAACATACATTATATAATGAAGCCAACAGGTAAAGTAAAAATATAATATATAATATAGTGCATATATTTAGCAAAATGATCCGCTCCTAGAGTTATTTTTTTCTTGATGACTAATAATGTATCGTTACGTGACATTGTTTACAAGCTGTTTTATTGACATCTTTCTGTGGTTGAAACACTGATTGAGCAATTACATCAATTGTTGTAAGTTGTACATTTCTTTCAACATACCTTTTGATGATCAGTCATGTTTATTTTGTGCTGGTGTCAAGATAACATTTATTGTTTGAATAAGACTTTTTCATATTCATGTATTTGTTTCATAAAAGTACAAAGCTTATTGCATTTATTGGATGGCAAGTGTGCTACAAATAATGTTTAATGACGTTTTGTTTATGCATAAACTGGAAACAGCATAGACTATATGATCTCGGTTCATCAAAATGAAGATCCATTAAAAACGAGAAATCGATATTGTCAGCCCTAGTTGTCCACCCAGATGACATGTTTACCTGTTGTAGCTTATACTCGTGTTGTGTAAACCAAATCCAAACATGCCATCGTAAAAGTGCTAATTAAATGTCATAAAATGTCTCACTATAAATATGTCTTCATACCTTATCAATGAATAAAAAAAAAAAAATTTTTCAATTAGTTTTGAGGTATGGTGTCAATATGTATTTGTTGATAAATATCAGCCACCCTATACTTACTAGATGTTGATAACAGCCATTAAAAAACTCATATTGGCCAACCACAAATAATTACCCTGATAAACTAAATAAAATCTGTTTTCTTCTTCAGGTGTCATTCTCCTCTCGTATCCCAGTGGCATTCCCCACGGGCGATGCTAACTCCCTCAGTAAAAACATCATGATGTACGCATGTACGTTCATGGACCAAGAGAGCTGCAGTGCTCTGGAGGAGAAGCAAAATGAGCGGCGGGTTCCTCAGAGCGCATCTGCGTCCGCTGGGCTTGGTGCTCACGGACACTCTCTTGCTGCTGTCATCGGCCCTGCTGTCATGATGGTTTCCAAACATGTAGATGGCTCGCTTAACCAGTGGGCTGTGACCTTTGCAGAGAAGTCTGCCTTTTCAAACGTCCTCACAGTTTCGCACAAGTTCCGTTACTGCGGACACCGTTTCCATCTCAATGATTTGGCTTGTCACACGGTCCTTCCCTTGCTGCTAACATCATCACATCACAATGCACTGTTAACGCCATCCTCTGGATCTGTAAGTATTGATGGAGATAAGATTGGGGACGTGGCTCTACAACCCACCAGGCCAATGAGAGGCATTCCTCGTAAACAACTGCGAAATGCAGCCACACGTACGTTCCACGACCCAAACGCAATCTATAGTGAGCTGATCCTCTGGAGAGTCGATCACATTGGCCCACTGTCCTGCACAGGGGGCGTGTCTGAGCTAGCACGAATCAACTCTCTCCACACATCTGCATTCTCCAATGTGGCCTGGCTGCCAACACTCGTCCCTAGCTCAGTGCTCGGTGAGTTTAACACCACAGCTGTTTTCATACCAACCTCCGTAACTCATAATCAAAAGTTTTGTTTGCCGTACATTACTATTGCTTATAGTTAGGGAAAGTGATTTAAACAAACCCCTAAACATTGATCTGTATCTGCACAGTGCTATGGGCTTTAATGTTACCTCAAATTGCAAATGTTTTTTAAGGAGAGGCATGCTATTACTTTTCTAAATGATCAGAGCTATCAATTTTTCGTCTGACAGATGATAAAGCAGAATAACCTAACAATGTCCTTGCAACCATCCAGAACAATCTCCAGTGGCACCCAAACAACCGCACAAACAATTCCCTTATAACTATCCATAGTATCTTATGAACCATCTAACAACCACCTAGAACATCCTAGAAACTGCCTACCTTAGCCACCACTCAAATCACCATGGCAACATCCTAGCAACCACCAGAAACTGTGTAAAAATGCCCTAGCCATTACCCAGAACATCATAACAACATCATAGAGACTGCCTTGTAATGCCCCATCATCCACCCAGAACACCCTGAACTACCTAGCTATGCCATAGCAACTACAAAAACTGCCTGCCACCCACCCAGAACACCATAGAAACTACCTAGCAATGTCATCGCAACCACCCATAAACTGCATAGCAATGGCCTAGCAACCACCAGAACTCCTTAAAAACTGCCTAGCAAAACACCCATCAACCACCCAAAACACTACCATTGCTGCCTAGCAATGCCCTAGCAACCACCCAGAAACTATCTAACAGTGCCATAGCATTTTAACTGCTGTTCATAGCATTTTAGGCTTTGTAGTACAAGTTAGCTAAAGAGGCATGTTTTTAATCTAGATTTAAACAGAGTGAGTGTGTCTGAGCCCTGAACATTATTAGGGGCCAAGCACCGAAGGTGCGAAACCGCTTGCGGGAAAGTTGTGAAATTTGGTACACTGATAGAGGTCAGTACCAATAGTAACCACACCAAATTTGGAGTCTCTAACTCATTCCCTCTAGCGCCACCACCTGTCCAAAGTTTCACTCATATTTATGCTAATAACTTTTGAACTCCTTGGCTTAAGACGATTCGATTGCACCCTATGACGTCATTTTCCATTATGTAAATTTTCCCGCCATTTTGAATTTTCCGAAAAAACTACTTTTACGAACTCCTCCTAGACTGTTCATCCGATTTGCACGAAAATTGAACCAGATCATCATCAGGCAGTGCCGACAAAAAGTTATGGAATTCGTTGATTCGTCAAATCGTTTTTTGATAAACAAATTTTACGTAGCGGTTGCGAAAATACACATAAGGCTATATCTCCGCAATGCTTTATTGTATTCAAACTAAACTTGGTACATGTCATCACAAGCATGACCTGAGGCAACATACATTTTTTTCGGCGCAGCGCCACCTACTGGTCCGGAGATACGAAAAATGGCTATTTTTACTTATAACTTCTGAACCATTTGTTCAGAAGTTCGTTAGATTCGGGACATCATGCTGAGTTGACTGATATCCAATTTTACTATATCGGCCATTTTGGCTGTCGGCCATTTTGAATTATGTGCTAAAATGCTGTATTTTATGAACACATGAACGGATTGTTACGAAACTCAGTATGGGTCATCACCACGATGCCCTGAAGGAGCCTGAGAAGTTTCGAAACAGCGCCACCTAGTGGATAACTTTTTTCAAATGCTTATAACTATGGGTGTGGTCAACTTATTTTCACGGGCGTAACTTTTGTTATCTCCTGAATCCTTGCCGAGTCCAACGATACCAAACATGCCAGGTTTTGCCTTATGGTTTGTACAGCGTTATGATTTAGCGCTTAAAAAACATTTGCGAATATCTTTGAAACCGTTATTCCGATCGAGACGAAACCAGCATAGGAAACACGGAATACAAGTTGACTAACTAAATATTAATGCCCAAATGTCAAAATTTTTATAGGAAGTGGCAAAAAAATCTAAACAAAGTTGCCCATGGGTCATTTTTTCATGTTGTTATCGTTATAAATGTCTATAACTCCTAAACAAAATGCAATATTGTCACCAAACTGTATGGGCTCATTCTGAGGACACTTAAAAAAAATGGTTGGATTGTGCCTCTTGGTGGCGCTATAATAGAACAAAACATGAAATTCCTATCGACTACAATGCAGTATTATGATATAAAATGCTAATGCTATATTTTGCCAATGCATTGGTGTATCATTACAAAACTTGGTATGTGTCATCAGCACCATTCCTTTAAGGTACTCAAAAGGTTTTGAGACCGCGCCACCATGTGGTCCATACTTATAATGATAAGGCCTCTTGAGGCTATATCTCTGCAATGACATATTGACACCATATTGACACCCTGCTTTGACATATTGACACCAAACTTTGCATGTGTCATTGTTCCCTTATTATATTATATTTCGTAACTGTGCCACCTATTGGTCGAAAGTGATAAACCATTAAATCATTATTGACTGTATTTATAATTTTACAGCTATTTTGCCTAAAATCACCTTAATAGGTCTTCAATGGCTCATTGTTACAGTTGGTCTGACACTCTCAGCCATGCTGGCATGTCTTATCTTCTTCTTTGTGCTTGGCCCCTGAGGCTATTCCAGAGTTCAGGAGCCAAATGCGAAAAAGCTCTACCTCTTTTAGTAGACTTTGATATCCTTGGCACCATCAAAAGTCCAGAGATTTGTGACCTTAATGAGCGTGATGGATTGCAGCGTGGTAGAAGATTGTTTAAATATCATGGAGCAAGACCATTTAGGGCTTCATAGGTATGAAGCAGCATTTTATAATTGATACAGAACTCAATTGGTAGCCAGTGTAGACGACGTGGTGCGATTTATAGCTAATCTCAGCTCCATGCAGTGAGCTCTGTCTATGTTAATCAATTAGTCCGAAAGAAAATCTGTAAAGTCTTTTAGAAAGTCAATGCAGGGTCTATACACCGTAGCCAAAGCAAGAGATAGCAGCATAAAATATTTTTTTTTCTTATATCTGAAAGTATAACATTAAGCACAAGCACTTCAAATAAGCTAAACCTGTGTCCTTTTCTCTGAGTAACAATAATAATATCTCTATAGATTGTTGTAACATCTCCCCTATGACCATTTATAACAGTATGATTGAGTAGACTTGTTTTGAACAATATAAGTTTTCTTTTTCATAAGAATTTTTTTTTTTTTAGGGCATCAAAAAGGGCATTTCATTTGCAATAACTGCCTTGGATGCAAGAGATCTAATGTTTATAAGCTCTTTTTTTTAAAATAGTTTTTGTTAATATCAGTTTTAATTGCAATATGATTTTTTCTATATCCTGTAATAGTCTTATTATTTGTTCTCACTATTTGGGGAACAGACAATCTATAGAATTGACTATAGACCTTATTCAGAGCAGCACCATGACCGGTATGAAAGCAAAGCTGTGTGGTATAGACTGTGTTTTCAATGGCATCCATTGTAAAAATCTGTATAAATCAACTAGATACATTTAAATATCAGTACAACCCACTAAAGAGATGCCTATCCCTCACAGCCTGCTGGTGTGAATAAGGTCTATAAATGCATTAGCAGCATTTAAGTACTTAGAACATAGGCCATCATAACTGTACTGGGTGTTCGAAATGTTACATACAAGTCACATGGTGCGTAGCGTCCTGGAGATGTTGGAGATCCACTCTGTCTTTGCTGGTGGGCCATCAGCACGGAAGAATCTAGATCACTCTTAGAAAATATTCCAATTAGTTACAAAAATCAGTTTTTGATCATCCCACCGTGACATTAACCATTCATTTTAGAGTGTATAATCTACTTAAACTTTTGTTTCCTCATTGGTAAGTGGGAAATGGTGCTGACGCGATGATCCTCTTGAAACTGCTTAGCAATGCCCTAGCCTAACCCCAGAACACCCTAGAAACTACATGTTTGAAAAATGGAAATATCTTGTATAGTTATGTTATTCATTACATTGCTACTGTGTTGGGCTTAAAAAAATGTTTTGTGTTTGTGTCAGGAACGTACTGTAACTCAGCAAGTGCGTGCTTTGTGGCGTCTGATGGTAAAAACCTGCGTCTGTATCAGGCCGTGGTGGATGCCCGCAAACTACTGGATGAACTCTCAGACCCAGAGACCTCTGTAAGAGCTTCTAAGACAAGATTTGATCAAAATAATGTGCTTATCTGCTACTTAATGGATAATAAATGTCATTTGAGGGGATCTGATTGTTGATCTCTGAAGGTTGGTTTTGTGTTTAGAAACTGGTTGGTGAAGTGTTCAACATTGTGAGTCAGCAGTCCACTGCCCGACCCGGCTGCATCATCGAGCTGGATGCCATTACCAACCAGGTGCGGCCTACATCTGTTTTTGTGTGTATACGCAAGTTTGTGTTTGTAAGTTTAACATTGTGTGACTAATTTGTTACTATTCAAAAATAATATGTTGTGTGTATACTGTCTCCCAGTGTGGCTCAAACACTCAGCTGCTCCACGTATTCCAGGAGGATTTTATTTTAGGATACAAACCACATGAAGACATTCCAGATTTCAACATTACTAGCTTTCCCTCTGCAGAAGGTATACAAAACATTATTTTGCTTTTGAAGTCTGTTTTTTTACAGAACATTACATTTGGGTTATCTTTATTCTAGAGTACCAGCCCCCTCCTTTCTCAGAGAAGTTCTACCTCGTGGTTATCGAAAAGGATGCAAATCGGAAATCAGTATTACAGATGTGGCATCTTCATCTGCGCTCAGTGCAGGCTTGTGTGGGTGCGTATGATGTGGGTTATTTGTGAAATGATGACACAGCTGTGAGCAGACAGCTTATGAGGGGAAACTGTGAAGGGAGTCTCATGAATGGAGAGCTTATACTTCATCTAATGACTAATTTTCTTTTCAGAGATGGAATAATTTACATGGAAATGATGCCTTCATTTACCCATTGGTTGTACTGTGTTGTACTATATATATAGCTTTCTGTTTATCTGTCTGTCTCTAATTTTCTCTCTCTCTTCCTCTATCTGAAATGCATTCTATATATCATGTATTTTGATAATTGGTGTCATTATTAATTATTGTGACATTTTATTGTGACTTTTTGTGTTCTTACAGAAGAGCCAGTAAATGACCAAGTTTTCCAGAACCAGCTGACGGTTCCTTTGAGTCAGAACAATGCTGACTCATCTCCGGATATCACTCCAGGTCATAGTCCGCTTCCCCGTTCCTCCTCTTCCGCCAATTTGCAGTCAGCCAGCAAACTCATCCTCAGCTCTAAACTGGTCTACAGTCAACGGCTAGATCTGCCATCAGGGGTGGAGCTTATCAGAGCCACGCCATCTGCTGGTATGATCATATATTTATAAAAAAAATTATAGTACTAATAATTTATTAAGGGGTGCAACATTTTGCAGTGGAAAGTTTATTCATCTTTTAAAGTAATGAGGTCTTTGTTTAATAAGCACAAGGGCTTGATTTATTATAGTTAAAAACATTTGATATCCAAAGTATATGTGTTGAAACAACTTAAGAGAGTGAATTAATTTTCAGTCCGATCAATCATTTAAAAATGTTTAATGTTAGACAACATACTTTCCATGCAAAATTGCACTTGGGGACTGCCATTAACATGGAATCCTTGAAATGGATATTTGAACTGATTTATGGAAATTAATTCAACTTTACAACTCTATTCACGTTTTTGCTGTGCTTTTCAAAGGCCACTTGAGCTCCTCGTCTATCTACCCTGTTTGTCTGGCTCCATACCTGATTGTGACCACCTGTTCTGATGGACGTGTCAGGTTCTGGCACTGTACGGTAGACATGGACTCATCAGCAACACACCCCGAAGAGATGCGTTCATATCGGTGGGAGCACTGGAGCCTCTTGAAAGAGGAAGAGGACAACGACAGCTCTGTGTGTGTTGCGGGCCGACCTGTTGCTGTCAGTTGCTCCTACACAGGAAGACTTGCAGTGTCGTTCAAACAGATTTTGCCTGGGAGTGATGGTGATCCGTCTCAGGACTTCTCCATGCTTGTATCAATCTATGAGTGTGAGTCGACAGGTGGCTCGGAATGGGTCCTAGAACAGACGATTCACCTTGATGATTTTAGCAAACCCGTGAAAACGCTAGATCCACGTGTTAGTGTCGATAGTAATTTGGTTGTCTATAGCAAGTCGGATCTGTTTGTAACCAAAGACAGCCCCAATATCAAGCACTTTGTGCATCTGGACTGGCTGTCTAAAGAAGATGGGTCCCACATCCTGACGGTTGGGGTTGGATCCAACATCCTTATGTATGGACGGATCTCAGGGGTTGTCACAGAGCAGACAAGAGTGAAGGATGGGATGGCAGTCACTCTGCCTCTAGGGGGAAGCATAAAACAGGGAATTCGCTCTCGTTGGGTGCTGCTGAGGTCTGTAAACCTTGTGTCTTCCGTGGACGGCACCCCATCCCTACCAGTGTCCCTATCCTGGGTGCGTGATGGCATCCTGGTGGTGGGCATGGACTGTGAGATGCAGGTTTACGCGCAGTGGAGGCAGGACGAGAAACCGGGTGACTCAGAGGACAACAGCATCTTATCCCCAGAGGCCGTTGGAGGTCGCACTATGTCCGTTTCAAATGAGGGCAGAGCGCGATCTAAGAGTGTCTTCGAGGGCAGTGCGGGAATCGAGGATGCATTCCGCCCCCCAGCGGTAATTCAAGATGGCGGCTTGTTCGAGGCAGCCCATTCATTGTCGCCCACTCTTCCGCAGTACCATCCATCCCAGCTGCTAGAGCTTATGGACCTCGGAAGGGTACGTCGAGCCAAGGCTATCTTGGCGCACCTAGTCAAGTGCATTGCTGGAGAAGTTGCTGTGGTGAGGGATGTAGAAGCAGGTGAAGGTGGTGCAAGGAGGCACTTATCTCGAACTATCAGCGTGACAGGTAGCACAGCAAAAGACATTATCGTTGCTGGCAGAGACAGTGGGCGAGATTACACTGAAATCAACTCCATCCCCCCGCTTCCGCTATATGCCCTGCTGTCCGCAGACCAGGACACATCTTATAAGGCAGGAGAGGAAGTGGGAAAAGCTGGAAAAGGGGCAGAACATGAGATGCAGAAACAGTCAGAGGATCAGTATGCTGATTTGTTTCAGGTGCCGGCTGTCACCACCGACGATTTTGTGAGCTTTGCTGCAGAGAAAACAGAGAAGAAGTCTCGTGTTATTAACCTATCACAGTACGGCCCCACGTACTTTGGCCCTGAACACGCACAAGTGCTGTCTTCACATCTTATGCACTCCAGCCTGCCAGGACTCACGCGCCTCGAGCAGATGTTCCTTGTGGCTCTTGCCGATACTGTGGCGACCACTAGTGCTGAAGTTTCAGGACCCACGGATAAGCAGTATGCTGGTGAGTTTTCTTTTCATACCAACTTTAAAACTGAAGTATGTAATTACTGCCCCACTAGTGTCCAAATTGAGAAAAAATTACTGGTTCATAGGTTTCCCAAACAATTTTCTAGTAACCATAAGCTTTTGTGTAGGATTGGAGCTGATGTCAAGATGTCCACTTGAGTTGAGCTATTCACGTATTCTCATACCTAACTTCCTTTTACTGCCATTTTGCCACCTTATTTCAGGCACTTAAAGGTGCAGTAAGCGATTTCTGAAAAACACTGTTGAAAGTCGTTTGGACCGAGCACCACAACAAACTCAAACCCAATCGGCAGTAGGGGATGTATAAACTAATTTATATTTAAAGAAAGTCTGTTGAAAGAGAGAAGGCTGAGAGACATTACTAAAGAGAAAAGGTCAGAAGAATATAACTGGAAAAATAATTTTTCCAGGGTTATGATCAGGCAAGAGCTTTAGGACTTTAGGAAAATGGACGATGAGGTTGTGTTATTTCTGCTCCATATGTGAGTAACATTGCTTCCCTTTCAAAAGGGAACTCGCACTGCGTCCTGAGACATTATGGGGAAAAGCCTTGGCATGACTGGTATCTGAAGCAACGTTAAATCACTACAATCTTATTGGCCGGCATCCTAGCCTATGACATCATAATAGTGCAACCAGGAAATATATATGGGGCGCCTAGAGAGAACATGTCATCAACTTTTTCGTCTTCAGGGACTGTTTGTTTGAAGCTGTTGTTCAAAATCAATGTAAGAATGGCTTGTTTATGCAAACGTTTCAAGTGGTGTGTGGATTTGTGTTCAAAGCTTTTTGTAGCCCCCACATAGAGGTTTCCTCGACAGGCTGGTTGCATGAGATCTGTACTCCACGTGTTTAAGGGTAGAAAGTGATATGCTTGTTGAGTGCATCGCTTGTGTGGCAATGTGAATGAGTATTACAAGCCTACAGGTGGCTATCTCTGTTAGACTCATTTCCAAGTAGCTGGCCATCCAAATTGGGCCACCTTGATGGCAATCCTCCAGGTCGAGCTACATACTTAGGCACTTCTAGCTAGTTTGAGTGTCCTGGCTCCCCAGAGTACACAGATTGAGTTCATGTTACAGGCTTCACAGGAGCCTCCATGACTATGGCCCCAGAGCTTGGTTGATGCTCTGCTTGGTCGAACCTAGAGTACTTTGCTCCCTGTGTCTGGTCTCTACTCCCTTGAGACCTCCCTGGTAGATCAGCTTTTCTAGAGCTGTGCGTCCTATTGAGAACCTCGCTCCCTGAGTTTGGTCTGAAAGGTCAAGAGATTCTTATTAACCCCCTTGGTAGGTCAGCTCTTGTTAGAGCTGGAGGTACTATCATTAGGGACCCAATGTAGAGTACCCAGCCTCTATAGTGCTTTAAAAGAAGTGCTCTGTAGGTCCAGGGTCGATCAGAGTAACTCCTCTTGTTTGTAAGAAAGCGCTATGCGGAGTCCTGCTCCCCAGGATTCCCGTCTCTTTGTCTGGTGTGAGCTGGTTACTGCATCTTCTACAGTCCCTCTCATCTGGTTACCTCTCATGAGGCAAGTATGGTAAGAGGCTCTGTTTAAGAAACAGACAGGTTGTTGGCTAGACTAGGTTACAAGTCAGACTGGGTCAGCCTCCCTGGTGGCTCTGGGGGTTGACACATTGTCCCCTAAAAGTGACCTCCTGGCCTACTCCCTTAAAGGAACCTCTTCCTAGTAAAGATGCTGGTTCCAAGCCTTTGATCGACCTTTGACAAGTCCTTCTGTTACTTTAAGGAGGCACTTCCTCATTGAAGCTTGATTAGCTCGAGCAGTGGCCGTAGGAAGTACTGTCACTGACAGTCTAGTGTGTGACCAGAAGTGGTGAGTGGTTTTTGGCATTTCTGTTGAAACTGCCATTATTTGTGCTTAGTCATAGCCTTTTCCTGGCATGCACTCCCCTCAGCATGGCAGTGTGGGTATTTCGTTCCCCATAGTGTCTCAGAACATTTACATTTACATTTATGCATTTAGCAGACGCTTTTATCCAAAGCGACTTACAACTGAGGAGTACAGGAAGTGATCCGTTATGAAGAGGCGTAGAAACGCAAGAAGTGCCTTAAATACTACGTTTCGGGCATTGCTCAGAGTAGCGTAAGCTAGAATAGGGAGGGTGTAGAGAAAGATAGAGGAAAAAAGAAAGCTTTTTTTTTTTTTTTTTTATGATGAGATTAAGTGCTCGTGGAAGAGATGGGTTTTTAGCTGTTTTTTGAATGATGTTAGTGATTCTGCCATCCGGATGGAGGTGGGAAGATCGTTCCACCAGCTGGGAACAGTGAATGAAAAAGTTCTGGAGAGGGATTTCATGCCTCTCTGGGATGGTAACACCAGTCGGCGCTCTTTAGCTGACCGGAGGCTTCTGGTAGGGGTGTAGACTCGTAGGATCGAGTCGAAGTATGCGGGTGCTGAGCTTGTGGTGGATCCATAAGCAAGCGTCAAAGCCTTGAACTTAATGCGGGCAGCGAGTGGTAGCCAGTGCAGAGAGATGAAGAGAGGTGTGACATGGGCCCTTTTGGGCTCGTTGAAGACAAGACGTGCCGCTGCGTTCTGAATCAATTGAAGTGTTTCGAAAGGGAACATCTTGGGTTACGACTGTAACCATGGTTCCATGAGAACAGGGAACAAGACACTGTGTCTCGTTGCCATGCCTCTGGGCTGCCTGTTCAGTCCCTTCAGACGAAAAAGTGGATGACATGTTCTCTAGGCGCCCCTTATATACTTCCTGGTTGCACTATTATGATGTCATAGGCTTTCACCGGCCAATAAGTTTGCCGTGATTTTACAGTTTTATTGCTTCAGATACCAGTCACGCCGAGGCGTTTCCCCATAATGTCTCAGGACGAAGTGTCTCGTTCCCTGTTCTCAGGGAACCAGGGTTACAGTCTTAACCCGAGAGGTTTTCAGTGTGTGCTGCTGGCGACTAACAACATACTCTTGCTTGTATATACTCGTGTACTCTGTTCATTTTTTGTTCTTCCTTGTCATTCGTTTGTCATCTTCGCTTCATTTTTCGCGAAGCTTTATTTTGCTTAGTTTCTGGTATGATAAAGAGACATCCACTCTTGCATTGCGTGCTCATGCATTTTGGGGGCTGAGCAATGAAAGGAGGGGTGTGTTTGTTTGGGTTGATTTCAAATATCAACAGTATTCAACAATCATTTTAAGAAATTGCTTACTATACCTTTAACCAAAAACCCATTCGAACTGACTTTAGGACAATGGAACCGGAAATGTTAAAATGCTAACTGGGTTTTGGTCATCCCTGCAGCACTCTACTATGGTAATTGTAACATGAGGTGAACACAGCACATCAACAGCCAGATATTATGAATCCTTTCTTTGAGGGTACTGATTCTCCTTCCATATTGACCTGTGATTAGCAGATCTATCAGATAAACAGCTAAAGATATAGCCATTTGACAGCTATCTTTCAACTTTTTTAGTTGTATAAAAGTGCTGTGACATTTAGCCTTTTAAAAGGTTATAATGTATTTTAAGGTACACAACAGTGGTGACTGTGGTGTGAAGACAATTTATATATAGCATGATGTCCTAAGGTCTAGGTTTTGTTGTCACCCCCTGCTGGAAGATTTAGTCATTACACCAGCTGGCAGCAATTAGCATCTTTCTCCATTGACTGGGAGTATAAGCCACATTAAGATGTCAAAGAACGCAGTTTAAAATAGAAACTGTATTTCAGATCAATGTTATATTGTCATGTTCAAATATTCAAGTAAATACATTTAAATATTAATTATTAAATTAATAAACAAACAATTCTTCCAGTTAGATTAAAATGTTTGTCTCTAATAATATACATATCTTGTGAATGTGTTATACTTCTTGTGTTGGCTAACTGTCTAGTTTGTCAGTGGTGTTAACCAAGTACATGAAGAGAAAACCATAATAAAACTTTTTTTATAATAACCTTGATGTTATTATTTATTGTCAACATTGAATATATCAGGCTTTATCCATGTTACCTATAGCTCAGATCTTTTTTTATTTAGTCTCTTTAGTACTAAACCTTAACACAGTGTTCCAGTGCTTGCTAGAGCCAAAATGCAAGGAGAAAGGTTCAGGGACAGTAGGATAAATCATACAGCGTGTGTTTGTTTATAATTTCGTTCTAATTCACATAAAATTGGGTTGCTGATGAACTTCAAAGTTCAATCCTCAATTTCCCCCTGGAGGAAGCATTTTTAATTAGTCTCTGAGTGTTGATGTCCTGGATATTTTGGGCTGTTAAATGTTTAATTGGATCAGGTGTTATCAGAGTCATTATGAGGTGATGCAGATCATGGTCTGGAATATTTTCAGGATTGTGTGTGCTCTGAACTTCATTAACACTCTTTGATGACAGACCTGTATGACTAAGAGTGACGATCACACGGCACACTTTCAAACCAGAAGGTTTGATGGTACCTCCAAAGCAATGGAATCGCCTTGCAGAAAAGGAATCTGAAGTAAAAAATGCAGTTTTCTTAGGGTTATGGTTTAGTAAATGTGTGTTTCTGCAGGTGGAGAAGCTCTAGATGAGTGTGGTCTACGTTACCTGCTGGCCATGAGATTACATACCTGTCTGCTGACCTCCCTGCCTCCGCTCTACAGGATGCAGCTACTGCATCAGGGTAACACACTCACCAACATACACATATACACACATCACACTTTAATGTGAACATGCAGTGGTAAGGGGTTCGCTCAGATAAGGTGGCACTAAAGTTTTACTAACAAAGGCAATCAAGTCAAGTCACATTTATATAGTGCTTCATACAAAACAGATTGTTTTAAAGCATATTCACATGAGTTCAGAAGAAAATAAGTGTTAATGTTGTAAAATTCAACTCAATTTAGTTTGATTTCAATTCAGTTCAGTCAGTTCAGTTCAATACCTGTCAATGTTGCAAAGTACATTATTTATTAAACAAATGTAATTGAGCTGTAAAGCAGCTCTACAGAAGCCAACAGTGTCCTTATTCAGCTCAAGTCAGTTCAATGTTGATTCCATTCAGTAACAGTGTTGATGTTGCAATTTTCAACACTGTTATTGAACTGAGACCAGTAAAGGAATATGGACATGTCACTGAAGGTCAATGTGGTGCAAATAATCTTTTAAAACTAATATACACCGATCAGGCATAACATTACGATTATTCCAAATATTTTGTTGGTCCCCCTTTTCCTGCCAAAACAGGCCTGACCCATCAAGGCATGGACTCCACTAGACCCCTGAAGGTGTGCTGTGGTATCTGGCACCAAGATGTTAGCAGCAGATCCTTTAAGTCCTGTAAGTTGCGAGGTGGGGCCTCCGTGGGATGAACTTGTTCAGCACATCCCACAGATGCTCGATTGGATTGAGATCTGGGGAATTTGGAGGCCAAGTCAACACCTCAAACTCGTTGTTGTGCTCCTCAAACCATTCATGAACCATTTTTGCTTTGTGGCATGGCACCTTCGCTCCCCACGTGCATCAATGAGTCTTGGCCACCCATGACCCTGTTGCCGGTTCACCACTGTTCCTTCCTTGGACCACTTTTGATGATACTTGATACTTTAATAGATACTAACCACTGCAGACCGGGAACACCCCACAAGAGCTGCAGTTTTGGAGATGCTGTGACCCAGTCGTCTAGCCATCACAATTTGGCTGTTTCTAACACATCAACTTTGAGGACAAAATGTTCACTTGCTGCCTAATATATCCCACCCACTAACAGGTGCCGTGATGAAGAGATAATCAGTGTTGTTCACTTCACCTGTCATGTTATGCCTGATCGATGAATATGTGCATATTAATATAAAAACAATAGACTGGGTTCTTCTTGCAACACTTACCTGTCTCGCGCACAAAAACAAAAATATTTACTTTTTGAATTTTTTCTTAAAATTCTTTCTTTTTTAATTATTTTTGTACTGTGCTGATTTCTCAAATATAAGATTGTTTCATTAAAATATTGTTAAGGACAATGGGGAGGCCTTGAAGTCAAAAATATTGATATTCACTGATTTAGGATATTTCAATATTTAGAAATCAGGAGAATGAAATGGTTATGCAAGATTATTTAATACATAGAACAGTTTTCAAATTCCAAATCATGAGTCTTAGAAGTTTTAATGTTTAATGCTTATATTTAGGTTTTAACTTGGTTGCGTGTCCTGAGTGCTGCATTCAGCATTCACCTGTTGTAAAGGAGCCTGATGTAAATCTTTGTTTTGGTCATGGAGTGAATAGGCTTTTATACTGTCTTTGTGTGTCCAGGAGTGTCCACTTGTCACTTTGCGTGGGCATTCCACTCCGAAGCTGAGGAGGAGATGTTGAACATGATTCCTGCCATGCAGAGAGGAGATCCACAGTGGTCTGAGCTCAGGGCGGTGGGCGTCGGATGGTGGATCAGAAATATTAACACGCTGAGGCGGATGGTGGAGAAGGTGAGACCACACAAACACACTTGCGCATACACAACATTATTTATGCAATTTATCTATGTTTCTGTATCAACATTTCTATAGAAACCAATGTTTCTCAATCCTGTTCCTGAAGTCCCCCCAGCAGTACACATTTTGGATGTCTCCAAAGTCAAGGACACGTGATTGTCATTCTTATCAGAACTCGTCAGCTTGTTAGTCGATCAGCTTGTTGGACATGAAATGAATGTGCCAGATAAAGGAGACATCTGAAATTTGTATGATTAGGTCAATGTTGGGAATGTTGTTCCAGAAACAACAAATGATGATTCAGTAACACTTTCTACAGGAGAATTGCATTACCACAATTTATTTTACATTCTGTTCTAAGTCTATTTAAATTTCACTTACACCGCGTGCAGAATTATTAGGCACGTTGATTTTCTAAGTGCAAGGTGTCAGGATCTCAGAGACCATCTCTGCAAAACAGACTTCAGGATAGGAGATGGACTAAAAATTAACTCCCAAAACTTACTGCCAGATTCTGGAAGATGAATTCTTCAAACAGTGGTACAAGAGGATGTGGTGATGGTCCTTCAAGAGTCACTCTCAACCTATCTGTCTATAAAGCCTATAAAAAAAACGGTCTTTTGTATTCACAACACCATGTATTTTACAACACTTCAGCTTGTGATTCTTATAAAGTGGGGGTAATTTTTTTAGGATTCTTCATGACACCTTGCACTTCTGGAGACTCCAGGTAGGTTGCAGTTCTGGAAAATGGTGGCGCTGGAGGGTTCCTGATGGTTTCACACTTAACTCTTCACATTAATTCTTAATTCTTTTGCAGTTAACGTGTCTTTTCTTCGCCTCCTGTTTTTTTCTGACCCTGCTGACCCAATGAGCATTTCACTGTCCAATGGTCATGCCTTAACTGCAATTTATAGTATTGCATTAGTGTTGTATCCTCCTCATGGGCATTTAATAATTTTTGACTTTTCAGTCCTTGTTAAATCTCTTTTTTGGCTTATTTTATCTGTAAAAGAAAACGTGCCTAATAATTCTGCACACCTGAATATAAGGTGTTTTTTATTTCCATCCTTAATGAACAATTATATATAACTTATAAATGATTAAATACAAAATTAACAGTAGTTATTAGGATTAATGTGGTTTGGAATTGGTAAAATGTGCCTGGAAAAAAGAAATATGATCAGAAAATCAACGTGCCTAATAATTCAGCACGCAGTGTAGATTCATTTCAGCTAATTTCACTTAAGTTCAGTTCAAATTTGATTCAATTTCTAATCGGTTCAATGTCTGTTCAGTTTTTCACTTCATTTCAAATCATTTTAGCTTAGTTCAGTTGAAATTTCAGTTCAGTTTAATTTTATTCTACTACAGATTAATTCAGTTCAATAAAATGTGACTGCAATTCAGATAATCTAATTTGTTAATTTCAGTTCACTAGTTCATTTCAGTTCTTTTGAAATGTATATTCTATACAATTCAGTTAAATTCAGTTCTATTTATATCAGTGCATATCAATGCATTTTAGTTTAGTTGTGAATAAAATTGTGAAATAATTTTATTTCAGTTGAAATTTCAGTTCAGTTAAAAAAAATCCCTTTGATTTAATTCAGTACAATACAATTTCTCTGCAGTTCTAATTTCAATTCATTTTAGTTCACTTTAAAATTAATTTTCTTGGTTCCACTTTATATTAGGTGGCCTTAACTACTATGTACTTACATCAAAATATAAGTACAATGTACTTATTGTGTTCATATTGTATTGTAAAACACTTTTGCTGATATTGAGGTGGGATACGGCCATACGGGTAAGGTTAGGTAGGGACCGGTGTGGTGGTATGGGTAAGTTTAAGGGTAGGATTAGGTGTAAGGGAAGTGTCCACAGTGTAATTATAATTGTAACTACAGAAATGAATTACAGATGTAATTACATGCAGGTATTTTTTAAAATGTAAGTACATTGTAAAAAAAATGTATGTACACCAGAGTATGTGAGCGGAGTGGAGTGGCAGAAATTTCCCCTCCACGCTCTAAGCATTCAATAATCACTCCGCTCCGGGTTCACCGTTTCCCGCTCCCCACTCCACTCCTCGCTTAGTGATATCAGAAACACCGCTCCATCTTCGCCTCGATGAAAAAATGTATAAACAAAAGGAGATGGTTTCAACGTGGTTTATTGGAACCCTAGTTTGCAAAGATTTATTCCTACGACATGCCAAGCTTATTAGGCTTTATCAGTTTTCATCAGTTATTTTATCTACGGGTCACTACATTACAGATTTCTGCTCATTCAAAATCAAATACAGATAACTGTAAGCATATAAGCACTGTAAGATTACATTTGTTTGAATGCATTAGAGAGAGTGATTGCGTGTGTGAATAAGTGCTAGCTGTTCAAAATGTGCTTTCACCTGATTATATTCAGTAGGCGTAGAAGGTACAAAAAAATTCCTTGAACTATAACATCCCACTCATCCATCTGTATCAAGCTAGTTAAATGTGTTTAACGTGTGAGTTCTGGCTAAAAATGCAGTTATATTATGGGCCGTTGGCATGAATTGTACTCGTGATGGAGCGGTAGTGGATCGCTCACTTGTAAAAAATCCACTCCTCACTCCATTCAAATTCACACCACTCCACTCCCACTCCACTCTCACTCCACTCCGCTCACATACTCTGATATACACAATAAGTACATTGTATCAAATGATTAATTTAAATGTTAGAACATAGTAGTTAAGGCCACCTAATATAAAGTGGGTCCATTTTCTTTGCTCTTTTAAAATTTCAGTTAAATTCATTTCAGTTGATATCAGTGCAATTCAATACATTATGTATTTTAGGATTTATCAAATCATTTCAGTTCACTTTAATTTTATTTCACTTTAATTTAATTCAGTTCAATACAATTTCACTGCATTTCAGATAATCTAGTTCATTTTAGATACATTTTTGCAGTTAATTTAATTTCAATTCAATGAAGCTTTATTATTACAAGTTTTAGAGTGTATATATGGCATTGGTGATATTACAGGTTATAAATATTATTTTTTTTAAATCTCTGCCTCTTTACTTTGCATTAGGTAGCCAAAGCAGCATTTCAGAGGAATAATGATCCGCTGGATGCAGCTCTCTTCTATCTGGCCATGAAGAAGAAGGCCGTTCTCTGGGGTCTCTTCAGGTATTTTAAACTTGCTGACTTTGTTTAACCTCTCTTATTCATAGATACACTTTTTTTATTTTCACATAGCTGCTTCTCATATGCAGTGTTATTCTCTTGATGCTGCTTGAGGCTCTTTGCTGAAGGAGCTGTGAAATGTACACTTTTTTAAATTTATATATTGATTTCTGTGTAGGTCTCAACACGATGAGAAGATGACCCAGTTTTTCAGCCATAACTTCAGGGAGGACCGCTGGAGGAAGGCGGCTTTAAAGAACGCCTTTTCTCTCCTGGGAAAACAGCGCTTTGAGCAGTCAGCTGCGTTTTTCCTGCTCGCTGGCTCCCTGAAAGATGCCATTGAGGTCTGCACCATCCTATTTTAACCACACCAAAATTCACTCCCAGGAGAATATAGAAAACTGTGTGTTGTTGTTTCTCTTAGATGTGGAGTCTGCTGCTTTTGATTTGCTTTTGTGACGTCATAGAGCGTGTGGTCGTCTGTGAAGAGTGGAGTGTGATATAACAGCCCTGAGTTGTTTGGTTTAGTCTAAACATCACTGATAAACTCTCTTGATGGACACATGACAACTTTAGTTTACCTTGGGCTGAATGTCTGACAGCAAACAGTCAAAACACATTGATAGCTCCACTCGTGAAAGATTGCAACATTACATATGTTGTAAAAATGAGACGTGGAGCTATATTAGGAATATAAATTAGCTTTGCTTCTGTTTTTAGTCAATTTATATTTTAAACCGATTAATAAAAAGTGTTCTGTAAAAGCACTAATAAAAAGTCTAACATTTAACAAATACTAAGTCATAAATAATTGTGTGACTTATGAAACTCAAAAATATGTATGGGTCATATTTCTTTACCATTTTATGGTAAAATTAGTCATTATTTTCATGACCGTTAAACATGTCTACCAATCAAATTCCCATATTGTAATGCGTCCAGGCATTTTAAGGTTTAAAGAAATTGTTTTCATTTGATATTATTTTATTGCGATTCTCTTTAAATTTTCATTTAATTTTTTTTTTTTTTAATCAGCATGTTTTTAAGGCATAACAAATGCAACAACAATGTATAAATGGTGTACTTTTTTAAATATTTAATTATTTTGAGTAATTTTTTACATTTTAGTGAAAATATTAGATCAAAATATGCCTAATTATAATTAAAATAATGTCACAATGCAACAACAATGTGAATAAAGTGTCAATGGTCACACTTTATATTAGGTGTCTTTAGCTACTATGTACTTAAATAAAAAAAAAAATTGTTTGGTACAATGTACTTGTATTGCAAAACACTGCTTTTGAGGTGGGAGATGGGTAAAGTTAGAGATGGTGGTATGGTTGTGTAAGAAAAAGGTCAGAAGTGTAATATAGATGAAATTACAGATGTAACAGCTGTATTTTTTAAATATAAGTACAATGTTGAAACATATGTGCACAATAAGGGCATTGTATCATGATTAATTGGAATGTTAGTACATAGTAGTTAAAGAAAGTTTATATAAAGTGGGACTCAAAAAATCTTAAAAGTAACTGTTGTCTTTTACCAATCTTATATTTTTAAATGAAACATGATTGAGACATGATGTTGATAAGTTGCTCCGTCTCTCTGGTTAGGTTTGTCTGGAGAAAATGGAGGACATCCAGCTTGCGATGATTGTTGCGCGTCTTTACGAGGCTGATTACGAGAGTTCCTCCACCTGTCAGGCTATTCTGTATGAGAAGGTTCTCGGCTGCAACAGGGATGGAAGCGGGTTCTCCTGTACCAAACTGCACCCTGACCCGTTCCTGAGGAGCATTGCGTACTGGATCATGAAGGACTACACTAGAGCCCTGGACACACTGCTGGAACAGATTTACAAAGAGGATGATGAGAACCCTGGTAAGAGTCTTTAACCCTGTAAAGCCTGACATATAAAATGATGGTCTGAAAAATCGAACAGTTTATTGATCCTATAGACAAAAAAAGAGAGAGAGAGAAGAAAAGGTTTGCATATTTGTTTTTTGTTGAGTATTGTATCAGGCTTTTATGGCTCATATAGTATAATACAGGATAATATGGAGCTCATACCATTTTATTCAGAGGCCCAAACTTAGCATAAATATGCAATTTGGTGCAGTTGCTGATATTTATATAGGCAAAAAGTCTGATAGATTGTAATCAATCAGATCTTTATAAACTGCATATAAATCAGTTGTCACTCTATATCTAAACTATAGTTTTGTGATCAAAGCTCTGTAGTATTTATTGTGGGTGCAAAACATTTAATGCAACGCCATACAATGATGATTGAAAATTGTACAATTAAAACAATTATTCAAAAGCCATATCATACATGTATTTAATACTCTCATTTTAACATGATTTTTCTAAAGGTGATGCATGGTTTTTGGAATTTATTCTTATGTTTACTTTGTAAAAATCTAAGATTTTTTAACAAAAAGACATGTTTACCATGTAAAAGGCCTTTTACTTGCTAAAAAAAGTATAAACTGACAATCAGATGACAGAAAGCATGTATAAGTTTTCATCGTGTTGATAATTTAGAGGTCTTAGAAATCTGCATATCAAATATGGTACAGTAGGCTTTATAGGACTTTATAAAACAACATGATAGCTACCAATAAGTACTTAAAAATGTTAAGAGTGATAATCACAACAAACAACACTTCCACTATATTAGTCTGTACACTGTTTATGTTAGCTTTACAATAACCATTAGAAATGGCTTAGGAAGGACAACTAGTCAGAGGCAGTGCTTTAAAGGGGATACAGTTTAAAGATGGAGTGGGTCAGTTTTAACATGCTGTGCTTTAGTTCACTAACTGTTGGACTGTCTGCAGCATACATTTGTAGCAAATCACTGTTTGAGACAGAATCATTTTTCTTTCTTTCAGATGTGCTGGTGAAATCGTGCAATCCTGTCGTCTTTAGTTTCTATAACTACTTGCGCACACACCCTCTGATCGTTCGCCGGCACTTCGCTAACCCCGAGGGGTTTGTGGCTGCAGTTGGTCTAACATCAGAACGCAACTCTGCAGACGAAATCAATCTGATAGAGCGAAAGCTCTTCTTCACCACCGCCAATGCTCACTTTAAGGTGGGTTGTCCACTCCTGGCCCTTGAGGTCTTATCCAAAATCCCCAAAGTCGCTAAGAAAGCTTCTTCTCTGAGTAAGGGCTCATCTGTGGCCAACATAAGTGCTGCCAAACCACAGGAGAATGGAGGAAAGGCTTCAGAACTTGACTGGGGAGTTCCTGCCATCCCCAGCCAGGCCTGGGGAGCCGACTCCTCCACCGGGCTGGACTGGAGTCAACCATTGGTTAAAATAGAGGATGAGAGTCTACAGTTGGACTGGGAGGTTGATAAGGAGGAAGATGAGGATGAAGACGATGGGCTGACCATGAAAAAGCCAGAAGTGGAGGATGAAGAGGCCAAAAAGCCATCCATATCAGCAGCCCTGAAGCGTGATGACTCAAAGGGCGAGTCGGAGGTGGACGTAATCGCCGAACAGCTCAAGTTCCGAGCCTGTTTGAAGATTCTCATGACAGAGCTGCGGACACTGGCAACAGGATATGAGGTGGATGGTGGCAAACTGCGATTTCAGCTCTACAACTGGCTTGAGAAAGAAATTGAGGCTGTGCACCACATCTGCAACTATAAGGTTGGTGCTCACCATCTCATCGCAAGATTTTTTTAATCTCAGATTGAACCTTTTATTGGGATTTTGATGAACCAAAAATCTAAAGTTAAACAATATTGAGATTTTCATGTACCCGATAATTAAATACAATGGTTCTTCACTTTAAAAAATCCAATGCATGCGGTGAACATGTGAGAGTAGTCCATCTCAATATTATTCAGCTCTTTGACAGTATTCAATGTATAGTATATCTTAATTTTTAAAGCTGGCTTGAAATTAAAATTTATAAAAAAATCCTAAATGCATTTTATAGATCTTATTGTGAAAAAATTTGTCGATCCCTATGTTTCTTTTTTTTTCGTAATGTTTAATCTAAATCATAACTAGACTAGACCGTTGAAATGGTGACATATACAGGATTTCACCAATAATTTAGTCAATTTAAACCCCGCCCCTAAAAGCTTGCGTTCTGCCTCCACTTTTGAGTGCAACGCCTACATCTCAAAATCCAATCAACAACTGATGCATAGAACCATGTCTCCATCTTAAATTGTTCGATCATCTATTACACTCGGATGTAATTGACAATATGGAAGAAAAGATCAGTCGCTACTTCCGTTTCATCACAATTTTATTAGTATTTTAGATGGGAGGAACAGCCATTAAAGTATATAATAATTTCCACATTAATTTATTTGCACTAAATGAACACAAAGAATAATATTTTATTAATTAATTTGTGTAAAGTAACAATCTATAGTAATAATCAGCAATGTTTACATGCTATTACATTACTATAACATTTTAAAGAATGTAAAATACCACACAGAGAAGTCTGTGAAGTGATAACCCAATCACAAAGGATGAATCATGTTGTGAGAGATTCTTTGAAACGAGCAGTTCAAAACAAATGAATCATGATATTAAGGTTAACTCCAAGAAGCCATTAAAATATGCAGGTGAGCATGATACAAGTGTATTATACAAATATTATTAAATATATTCTAAACATTCAATATATTGGTCTTGTTTGTTTTTAATATACTAATATGCCAGGTTGAGGGGAAAGCGCTTGTAGGTCAGCTGGAGAAATGGGGTGGAGATGGATCTTTTGACCTGGAAGACTCACAAATACGTGGAGAAGCAGGTGCATATGAACGTCACCAGATGGAGCGACGACGTCTGCAAGCCAAGCAGCTGCATGCGGAGAGGAGGAAAGCTTGGCTGAGGAAGAATCAGGCTCTGCTTAGAGTCTTCCTCAGTTACTGCAGTCTACATGGGGCCAAGGGTGGAGGAGTGACGTCTGTCAGAATGGAACTACTCTTTTTGCTGCAGGAATCACAGCAAGTGTGTCCTTACATCCCCACAACATGTTGATTGATTTATTTTGTGCACTCATGCAACTGGTTGGTTGATTGAGTGTGTTCTTATATAATTGGTTGGTTGTGTGTCCTCAGGAAATGACAGTGAAGCAGCTTCAGTCGCCACTCCCCCTCCCCACCACTCTGCCACTGCTGTCGGCCAGCATCGCACCCACCAAGACCGTCATCGCCAACCCAGTACTGCACCTCGGAAACCACATACATGACATCCTTTACACCATTGTCCAGATGGAGGCTCCACCACACCCAGATATACTGGACGACCGGGTGAGACACACATAAAAACACACAGATTAGAAACAGTTTGAAGACATTATGGCATCGTGAGAGGTAGGGTATCCCCAAAGAGTGGATTGCTTCACAAATCAAGTCCAGGCAGAGATCAAGCCACTGGTCTCTTTTTAATTATCAACTCAAAACTTCAAAACTTTACAACCCAAAAACACTCTTCTAGCTTCTTCTATATCCAGACACAGGCAGTCTGTCTTTTCTCAGCTCATTAACAGCTTTTCTCCTTCACTCGCAACAGCTGTGCTTCCACCGCTGAGGAACCTGGTAACTGTATTCCAGGACCGGGCAGCCATCTTGGTTTGTAGTCCCCATGCTGTAACCACCTAGATAACACATACCTTCCCTCTATGACACACCCTCTCACGATGCACAACATGATTCTCTGTTTTGGCCTTCCGTCCATTCTGAGACGGCGTTATTATCCTGCGAAAACAGAGCTTTTTCAGGATGGTCTTACAAATGGATAAATTTGAAAATGCCATTTTTGCATTGTAGTGTTGACTGCGAAAACGGAGGTATTTGAAAACAATGAGGCATGTTTTGTCATGTGACAATGCACATTGTAACCATAGATATCTATGGAAATACCAGCATGGGCCTGCTATGTAGGATTGGGTATCGTTTGAATTTTATCAGTTAGGATGCTGATTCTGCTTATCGATTACAATTATTACTGATCTCCAGTTTCGATTCCATAATAAATAATAGCAATGTAATTAAAAATAACATTTAGGTGTCAAACATATATTTATGTAGTCTTTTTGCAAAACATTTTGTTGCATCTGAATACCATGAGCAAAATCATTTTTCAAATCCATAAATGTAGATGTAATTTCTGTGTGCTTCTGCTAATATGTGCATGTGAATTTCAGGTGAATGCTTTACACACTCTCGCTGCTTCTCTATCGGCTTGTATCTACCAATCACTGTGTGACAGCCACAGCTACAGGTACAAACACACTACTGATAAACTCACTGGTTATTCACCTTAAAATGCTTGTGAAGATGTTGTACCAGCTTTGAGTGTCTGACTACTATAAACAGCATTCCTTTCTGTTAACTCTTACACATACTGTCACTGACTTTCGCCCTCCTACTGATGTGTGTGTGTTTAGCAGCCAGTCGGAGGCCAATCAGTATACTGGGATGGTGTATCAGGGCCTGTTACTGAGCGACAGACGTAGACTTCGCACAGAGAGCATCGAGGAACATGCAACACCCACCTCTGCCCCTGCACAGTGGCCAGGTAACAAACATCAGATCAGACTGCATGGAACACATACGGAAAAATAGCACTTTCAAACTCATCCTTATTGAGTCATTCTATGTGGAGAAGAAAGTAACATCTGTAAAGACTACTTACCCTATTCACTTTCTTAATAAAGTCCCTGATGTTCAGACTGCTGGTGAAAAATAATATTAAATTATGTTTTATATATACACATTATATATACACATTACATACATACATTACATACATACATACATACATACATACATAGCCGACTCACCTATGTTCTTTAACATTTTCCTGCATCCCACCACCACCCCTTCTCCTCACACTTTCTTGGTTAACTATCCTAACCAGATATACGGGAGGAGTACTCTGGGTTCGGGCCAAAATTCCGAGCTCGGAGCCCTCCCTTCGGACAGCACGCCAAATATGCATACATTTGATTCTATCTGATTGTTTGTAAGTGTGAACTTGTGAACCAATAATATTGGCACAATACAAACTCTTGTCCAGATCTGATTCTATGTTGGTAGACAATGTCCACCTTTTATTGTGGCCAACCTAAGGCACACCTGTGCAATAATCATGCTGTCTAATCAGCATCTTGATATGCCACACCTGTGAGGTGGATGGATTATCTTGACAAAGGATAAGTGCTCACTAACACAGATTTAGACCGATTTGGGAACAATATTTGCGAGAAATAGGGCTTTTGTGTACATAGAAAAAGTCTTAGATCTTTGAGTTCAGTTCATGAAAAATGGGGGCAAAAACAAAAGTGTTGCGTTTATAATTTTGTTCTGTGTGTGTGTGTGTGTGTGTGTGTGTGTGTGTTTATATATATATATATAATTTCACATTATGGGCGTTCAGACGTTCAAGTATAATAGTAGATAAATATTTAGATGGAAGAATGGATGGTCATGATGGATAAATAAATGGTCAGATGGAGATATTAGATGGGTAAGCAAATAGATGGACAGACAGAGGGACAAATTGATGACGGACGGACGGATGGATGGATGGTAGAGAGGTTGGATGGATGGATGGATGGATGGATAGATGATGAATGGACTGATGAGTCATATAGATGGTGGGGAGATTGAATGGATGGGTGGACAGATTGATAGATGGATAGAAGGTAGGTAGGTTGGTTGGATGGATGGATGGATGGATGGATGGATGGATAAATGGATAAACAAAAAGATGGAGGGGTAAATGAATGTATAGAAAATAGATGGATGGATTGGATGAGTGGACAGATAGATTGATGGGCCGATGAAGGGATATATTAATGGATGGAAGGTGAGAGTGGGGCTACGGATGGATGGATGGGTGGTCACCTAGATGGAGGAAAGATTGAATGGATGGATGGACATGGAAAATAAATTGGTTGGCCAGATGGGTGGATGGACAGATAGGTGTAAATATATTGAAGGATGTGAGGAAGATTTAATATATGGATGAATGTAAGGACAGATAGATGCAGGATATATGGACGGATGGTCATCACTTGCTCATTATGTATGTTTTCTCTTTCCCAGGTGTGTCGTCTCTAATCAGTCTGTTGGCATGTGCTCAGGGTGATGATCACGTGCGTCTAAACATTATGTTATGTGAGGCTGTGGTGGCCGTGTATCTCAGTCTGCTGATTCATGGTCTTGGGACACACTCTGGAAACGAGCTCTTCCGGCTGGCCGCTCACCCCCTCAACAACCGCATGTGGGCTGCCGTGTTTGGGGGCGGAGCCAAACTCATTGTTAAACCCAAGCGGCCACCTGAAATCACTCCAGGTGAGTCTTCTGCCCCTACCAGAGGTGTTTGATGATGTGGTGTCCCAATAGATACTTTACATACAGCTTTTGTCAGAGGTTTAGCGGCATTTGTAAATATTATTTTTATGTTAGAGTTTTACATTTTTTATGTTCAGACAAGCACTGTTTTTGGTTTTTTGGTCTTCCAGTTGATAATAAGATTTCCTCCCTTGTCAGCTGCTCTCAAGGCAGCAGGGTCCGAGGGGTCAGAGGTTGTAAAGGACACAGATTCTGATCCCCCTACCCTGACCGCCAACCAAGAACTGCCTCAGACTGAGGCTGGTAACCACGGTAATGTTACTGTGGAAACAGCACAGCCAGAGAGCTGTGAGTAAGAGCTCAGAGGCACTCCATCCACACACGAACAGGAAATAAGATGTGAATGATGCAGTTCCAGTTTTTATAATTTGGCACATGGAAATCCAGTGATTTGATTGGTAACGTTTTACAGCAAGGTTCCATTTGTAAACATTAGTTTACATTAGTTAACATGAGCTAACAATGAAAACTACTTACTAAAACTAAGTATTTATTTATCTTAGCTAATGTTAATTTTAACATTTACTTATACATTATTAAAATCAAAAGTTATGTCTGTTAATATTTTTAATGGACCTTAGCTAACATGACCTAACAATGAACAGTTGTATTTTTATTAATTAACATTAACAAAGATTACTAAATACAGTAACAAATGTATTGCTCATTGTTAGTTAATGTTAGTTAAAGGGATAGTTCACTGTAAATTGAAAATTAAGTCATCGTTTACTCACCCCTTATGCCCTTCTTTCTTTTTCAGACCAGAAAAGGAGAATAAAAAAATGTCCCACTCGCAGGCATCCATATAATGGCAGTGAAAAAAGACGCTAAATTATCACAGAATGGTTACATGTGGCACGTCATATATTTCAAGTGTTTGGTGGAAAGTAAACTAAAATGTATTGTATTATTTAATGAAAATCCTGACCTTGGCTGTTGGTCTCCTGTGCACGGTGCACGTTCATGAGACTCTATTAGCATCACAATTTGCTCCAACTTGCCCAGAAAAATCACACAAGTTGTGAGAAATCAGGATTAATAAAAATGCAACATGAAATACAATGCCTAGAACTCCAGTTTTTCAGAATGACGCGACAGATCGTAACATGGTAGTACATGGATTGTATTTCATGTCGCGCTTTTATTCATCTTGATTTCTCACAACTTGTGTGCTTTATCTGGGTGAGTAAGAACTACAGCACTAATAGAAAAATTTCATTACATGAATGTGCAGTCGTGCACAGAAGATCAACAGCCAAGGTCAGGATTTTCATTAAATAATACATAAAATTAGTTTTTCACCAAACCCTATCATATACCTCCAGAACACTTGGATTATACGACACGTGTCGCATGGATTGCATCTTTTTTTAAAGCTAGATGCTGGTCACTATTAACTGACATTATATGGACGAGTGCAAGCGAAAATTATTTTTCTCAATTTTTGTGGTCCGAAAAAGAAAGAACAGGTTATGGCATTAGAACAATACCAGGGCGAGTAAATGATGACTTCATTTTAAAGTGTTGCCAATATATTCTAGATGGCAGGACATTTGTGTCAGTCCCTGTTAGTGTGTGGAGAGGTGCTATGTGTGATTGCGGTGATGTTTATTCTTTCTCATATATTATATTCAGGGTTCGTACGGGTGCTTGAAATCCTTGAAAATGCTTGAATTTTGATGTTATGTTTTCAAGGTTTGAAAAGTGCTTACATTTTGGATAAAATGCTTGAAAATGCTTGAAATTTTAACTGTATTTCTTTCACAACAAATACCTGTCTGACTGAATAGTTTGTTTATTAAATGGAGAAATAAAATGTTGGAGAGCCTAAAATGAAACCTGCTGTGCTCGCGATCTGCCAGTCTATTTCCATGTGTGACTCAGCTGTGGCATGTAACACAGTCACTCCCACTAGCCAATTTGGCGGGTTGAATTTTATTGTAGTCTTCTCAAAAGGCATCTGTTTCTGTTGAGTTTATGAATGCAATGTCTAATAATCAGAGCCGCTCAGATTAGTCATCGCTGAAATGCCGGAGTTTTGTTCAGAGCACGCTCTCACTCACTGAAATCTGCACTCTCATCATAAACAACAAAGCAGAGATGTTCGGAGATTCATTCATCATACAGTGTTCTGTTTTTGTTCTATTTCAGCAGCGAAAATAGTTTTAAACAAAGATCACAGCAGAACCATAGCGCATCTGATGTGACTGGCATTAAGTTGGCTTGATGTTGGATGTTCGATAATCATGAATTTAGGGACCCCACTCTAGTTAAATATGACATTGGTATACACGATTCAATAGCATTTGAAGAGAATGACTTAGTCATAAAAACCAACTTTAAGGTGTTCATCTAGGTGTCAGGTATGATGCACACCTTTTAGATTTTTGATATTTAATCAAATAAACTGTCAAATCACATGAAAATATGTATATGTATTTCACTAGGCTACTGTATGGGCTTATACACAGAAATGCTAGATTTAAATATGTCATAGCTGATGGAACACTGATGAGAATATTGCTTAAGAATAAATTATATTCACAGTTTTCACACCAAAAGATCAAGCAAAAAATCGTATCCTTCTGCTATTACGAAACACAATTTTGGCTGTTTATAGCATTATCTCTTTTAATGTGATAAAAACACTAAATAATAATTTTGACTATGTATTGGTATGTAATTTACGGTGGTGTAAGGTGCTGGAAAAAGCTTTAAAATGAACCTTGAAAGTGCTTGAAAAGTGCTTGAATTTGACTTTGGAAAAGGTGTACGAACCCTGTATATTTCTTTATTTGTTACTTTATTATGTTTAGTTTGTTGTGCGTGTGCGTGTGTGTGTGTGTGTGTTTTCATCCACCCTTTTTTGTGTTTGTGTGCTTATGTGTGTGTCTCATTTTCATCTCATCATCGTATATATATGTGTGTGTGTGTATGTGTGTGTGTGTGTGTGTGTATGACCATCACAGCCAATGTGGAGTCAAACAGGCAGGCAGAGCTCCAGTCTGAGAATAATTCAGGTACACACACTGTCTCCCTCCACCTGTCTTACCGTTTATCTTTTTAGCCTGTTTTGAACTCCAGTCTAGATGTGGAAGTGTGTTTGTGTGTGATAGCCAACCTCCCTGCTGTGTGTAGAGATACGGTGAGTGCCTCAGGCTCAGGTGCACAGCAGCTGTCAGAGGTCATCATTCAGAGAGTTTGTTCTGTTCTTTCCCCATCTGAACTGATGAGACCTTTATAGAGGAACCATATTGACTGTGCTCATTGCTTAAAATATATATCATGGAAAACATGCTCCTTCTAATAGTAATGCACTGAAATATTATTATTTGTATTTTATTTATTTTTTTACAGATACTATGTTCACACAGCAATATAATATGGTTGTAAGTCTTGCATTTGAGTCTTCTTCTTATGGTTGCATTCACCCACAGTTTAGTTATTTATGGGAGTGACAAACGCATTATGTCACCGAACTCAAACTACAAACCCCTGCTGTGTGAACCGGACTGGGCAACTAGTTGTCTGCCACATCATGCATTGCTAAAGAACCACTCTATGCGGCACACAAGCATGTCTCGTGTGTGTGTGTGTGCCATGTTTTCATGTGTTTTGTTAACTTGCAGAGATGGAGAAATGAGCTGTGTCATGAAGGTTTCAGATTCAGTCTCTGTCTTCCATCGGACCTGAATATTGTGGTCTGTGTGTGATTTGAAATGCTTCTGTCTGTATAAAAGCTCGTGTTGGTTAATTAAGATTTGACTGATGAACTTGTTGACTGATCATTTCCAGTTTGCTGGAAGTCTTTGATATTTACTTTAATCATTTAATCACTGTCACAGTTACATGTGATATTTATGGCAAGCGCAAGAATAGAATAGAATAGCTTGCGACTTTGATTGCTCATTCATACAGAATGTTTTCGAGACGCCTCTGTAAGATGGTGTATTTACGAAAAATTGAGGAAACTCTGTATGTCATCAGCGCCATGTCCTGAAGGCACTCAAAACATTTGAGACAGTGCCACTTTGTGCAAAAAAAAATAAGAAATTTCCAAAACAGCTAATTTTGATTGTTTGTCTATTTTAGTGAAGGTAGAGTTGATGGATTCCTTGAGTCATATCAAGAACAATGATACCTATTATGCCATAGTTGGTCAAAATGTCTGTCCACCATTTTGAATGTTCTTGAAAACCTACTTTTTTGACTCCTCCTAGACCGTTGGTTTGATTTTCACCAAAATTGCCTCAGATTATTATGAGACCATGCCTACAAAAATGTATAGATTTTTGATTGACCAAACTGTTCTTAAATAATAAATTAACAAAATTGGTGGCATGATGCCAAGCTGATTTTGAGGCTATAACCTTGCAATGCTTTGGCATATTGACACCAAACTTTGCATGTGTTATTGTCAGCTCACACTTACCACACAACATCAATTTGGTAACAGCGCCACCAATTAGCCGAAAGTGCAATTAAATCGCATTAGTAGTGGTTGTATTTCACTGATTCTTGAGATAAGGGACAAAACATGTTTTAGATGTTAAAAAATAAAAACTAACACTACATTATTAAAAATGTGTATTTTTGTCGACAAAGGTCTCAGATAATGAACCGGCTTATTTCTAAATATTCTTTTCAAAAAATGTATATTTATTCACTCTATAACTTAATTTGCCAACTCCGTCAGACACACTAAAAAGCATGCTAATTTAAACTATCCAAAAACAATGTAAAGTCTTCAGTTATGTAATATTGGTGTGCAGTAAAGGAGCTATTACTAAATACTATATTACTATACACTAAAATAAACTATTACACTGCGATGACGGAGTTGACATGTTAAGGCTGTGACCGCAGAGACTTCAATATTGTTTGTTTAAAATATTTAAAAAAATATTTCCAGGACTCTGTGTCCTACTGTAAGATCCACAATGAGCAGGAAATAGTAAGTGCTCTTCAGAGTTAAAGCTGCCCATGACACTGCTGATTTATTCAGAATTATAAAAAATCCTGACTGAGTTGACACAAGTGAGGACACAACTTTTACAGCTATTTTTTAATGGAAAATATAATTCAATATTTACTTTTTGTATTGTTTTATATCTTAAAGATCTCAGCCTTTTAATGTAACTGTATTTTTTTTTTTTATTTGTTGAATTTTTAAACACTTTGTTTGGCAGTTTTACGTTGTGAACTAATGCTGAGGACAGGTTAGATTACATGCATTTTCAAAGTATAGTATGCCTTTAAAATAATACCAAAGAAATTATTTAAAAGTATAAGCTATAAATGTCCTAAATATACAAATTTTTCTTAGATGTAACTTTTTAAGTATTTTTATTGTGTTGATATTCTTACTTTTTAACATAAATAGGGCTTTTGTGTTTGGGACATGTTTTATCCCTTATCTCAAGAATCCGTGATTTATGATTTTTCAGCCGTTTTGCCTAAAATAATAATAAGTGACATGTAGCCAAGTATGGTGTCCCATTTGTACTCTGCATTTCACCCATCCAAGTGCACACACACAGCAGTGAGTATTGAATACACTAAATACACTTTATTTCAATACACACGGGGCAATGCAGTGGGCAACCTTTTTTTCCCCTCTTATTAAAAAAATGGTGGTAATGAGAGTGGAAGAGAGCACTGTTTATTCACTCCCCCCACTTACATTTCCTGTCGGTACTGTGACTCGAACCCATGACCTTCAAGTTACATTACTTTAACCATTACGCTACAACTGCACATTAATTGCTTTGCAGTTGGTCTTATATACCCAGCCATGCTTGCATGACTCATTATGCCATTTGTGTGCTTGGCCCCTTAATTGCTGCTTGCATCTATATTTAGCTTTTTCTTATTTTTCAGTTTTCATTTTAGTTTAAGAATGTAGTAATATTGTTATGTGCTTTTATATTTATATATATATATATATATATATATATATATATATATATATATATATAGCTCTGATTACTTTTTATTTACATTTTTTTTATCTAAAATAAATTTTTATTTTTATTTCAGTTACCAAAAAAATGAAATTAAGCCATGAAATTAACCATGAGCTCATTTACAAAGGATTGTCGACATTAACATAGAATGGCTATTCAATATTCATCAACTGGGTGGGGGCGTTGTCATTTCACATACAAAGAGATTAGCCAATCATAATAGATGTCATTTTCATGTAGATCTCTTAAAAGCAGGGTAGGCGATTTGTTCCAAAAACATTTTTTGTTATGGTGGTTGAAAGTAGCTTCACATCCTGATAGCAATCACTAAGTGATCAAATGGTCTAAATGTATTTATATGTATAAATATCATCTGTGGAAGGCATAGTACCATAAAATGCTTGTCCAATCATTGCATTCGGTCCGACATCGCACGTCATAAGCACGTTTCATGCTATGCAGAGTTAGACAGACGTCAATCTCCGAGCACCGCGACCGAAACCGCAGCCATCTTTCACAGTTCCTCCTGTACCAAAACAACAAGCTTATGCTGCGTCCACACCATAACTACTGAACCCAAATGGCAAAATTAATCTGCCGCAGTCAGGTGGCACAGGTCAGCGCTCTTTAAAGGATTAGTTCACTTTTTTCCTGATATTTTATTCACCCCCATCTCATCCAAGATGTTCATGTCTTTCTTTCTTCAGTCGAAAAGAAATAAAAAATTTAGAGGAAAACATTCTAGGATTTTTCTCCCCATCACAGAATTCCATGGCAAGCAAAATGTTGAAGGTCCAAATCAATGCAGTTTCTAAGGGCTTCGAAGGGCTTCAGAGGCTCTGCGCGATCCCAGACGAGGAATAGGGTCTTATCTAGCGAAACGATTGGTCATTTTCAAAGAAAATAAAAAATGAATATACTTTTTAACCTAAATTACTCATCTTGTGCTGCTCTGCTATGTGCCAAGGATTGCGCAATCACGTCGGAAAGGTCACACTATACGTAGGCGGAATTACCGCCCCCGTGTTTACAAAGCGACATGCGAAGACTAATACAAACGCCCTTTAGCAAAAAAAAAGGTAAAACAACGATGTCGGACAATTTGAAACAAGTTGAAAATGGAGTGTTTTTGGTAACGGCCGTTTGTATTAGTCCTCACACGTTCACTTGGGGCGGTACTTCTGCCTACGTCTGGCGTGACCTTTCCAACGTGATTGCGCAATCCTTGGCACGTAGCAGAGCAGTGCAAAATAAGCAATTTAGGTTAAAAAGTATATTCATTTTGAATTTTTTTTTTTTTTAAATGACCATTCGTTTCGCTAGATAAGACCCTATTCCCCGTCTGGGATCGCGCAGAGCCTCTGAAGCCCTTCGAAGCGCTTTAAAACTGCATTGATTTGGAACTTCAAAATTTTGGTTGCCATGGAAGGCTATGATGGAGAAAAAAATCCTGGAATGTTTTCCTCAAACTTGATTTCTTTTCAACTGAAGAAAGAAAGACATGAACATCTTGGAGGAGATGGGGGTGAGTAAAATATCAGGAAATTTTCATTTTGAAGTGAATAATCCTTTAAGTAGTTTTTTATTGTAATGTTATGTGCTTTGAGACATCAGTTAATTTAACGTCGTCTCGTGATGCTTTGCAGACTCTTCTGTGCGCTCATGTGTTTTGGAGGAGGCGTGGCTTTGGAGATGCTCTGAAGGGATGGTGGAATCTCATGCTTTCAGTGATAGCTGGCTATTGCAGGCCTCTCTGAAAATTACCTACCCTACCTTTAAGGGCACATTAATAACAACTGTTTAATTCTAAGGGCCAGAAAATCTAAATTAGTTTAGTTTTTGCTGGAATTAACATTTCAATGCCTAACTTTTAAGTGAACTTCATGGAAAATGTTATAAAGTGAAGAGAATTGTCCCTTTAATTGTCTATATTTCCAAAATCTAGCATTTCTAAATTTAGTTAAACTGGAAAGTGCTTCAGGTGTCACATTAAAGGACCACATTCATAAAACAAAGTGAAAAAACCCATTGATTTAAGGTTTTGTTTTCATACTTGTCGGCTCTTGGCATTTTGTCAAGGTGTTGTCTGACAGCGCTCAAAGAGCAGATCCTTTGATCATCAACACAGTAAATTTAATCTGTCTGTGTTTTCCTATCAGCTTTTTGTTTCAAAATAAACCCCCACTCACACTCACACTCACATACTCTTACTGCAAGAATTTCTCTTTGAACATGACTTCAGAAAGATGATGTTTTGAGGTGATTTTTCTCTTCAGATGTGTCCTCCTTTAAATGTGAGATAAACATTCCACACTATCAGAATTAAAACCTGCTTTAGATGCTAATGCCCTTCAGCTCAAAAGAAAACACATCAATGCAGAGATAGAGAGTCTTTACACACCAGACACCTGAAGAGAAGAGATACTGAACTTCATGTGTCTGCTGCATTTCAAAACTATGTTTGAAAATGAAAGCTTTTAGTTATGTGTGTTTCTGTGGGTTTGTTACATCCCCCACCCCATTAATGATGATACAAAGTAATCTGAAACACCACAATCATAATAAATATTAGAGACTAAACTATTTTTTCATTTTTCACTTTTTAAAATACTGGAATTAAATATTTTTCATCATGTGTTCCACAAATAGGTTCTTGAACATATGCATATTCTACAAATAAATGAATCAATCATAAATTTAGTTAGTTCCAGTCCTTGATTCTGGTTGGTCAATAGCTGTGTTTTATTCACAATAGAAACACTGCTATGACCGCTTCACCCAATGGTTCTGTGTATCACTACACAAAACCCTTAGCAACCACTCTTAGCAACGTAAACATATGTTTGTTCTCATTGAAATTGTTCATTGAAGCTTACCGTATTTTGTAGAGTATTGTGTGCGAGAGATCGAGTGAGCAAGTTTTTTTTTTTTTTTTTTACCTGCATTTAGATACAGCATTTTCCTTCAGGTCAGTCCTGTTCATAATAAAAAAAATCTGTTTGAATGTCCACTGCGATTTCTTGTCGTTTTAACAGGAAAGGGGTTTTTCCCATGCCTGACAACACTAATCAAAGCATTTGTCATTTGCGTCTTGTTCAATGTTCACAACATGTTTCAGTCCTTTCAATATAAAAGTCATTAATGGCGTATTACTGTAACTTCTTTTGCTGTTCGCGGTCAGGGACTATTTTTTCCAGCGGAAGGAAGACTTTTCGTGAATAAGTCACGGCTGAAGGGGTTGCAGGCACTCCACTTAGGGTCGTGCCTAATAACGCCCTTCACAGCCTCTCGTACCTTATTGCTTGAAACATGAAACTCCGCGAATCACCAGCTGTTTTCGTATAACTGAACCACATTTCATTTCTTTAACAGCTGTTGCTGTGTTATGTGTATTTAATTGTGATACTGAAAGTAACATACAGTGTACTGTCAGCTGGCATGCAATGGAAGCTGCAATTAGTGTTTTCTTCCCTATTGTGACGTATGTGAAACAGCTTCTCGAAGAAGAAAAAATGTAGGCCGGGACTTGATCATTGTGGTTTGCCATAGGTGCAATCACATGTGAGTGACAAGTTGTCCTGTCCTTGTGCCTGTAAACACAAAGAGAAGAAAAGATGTCAGTGCAAGAGTGAAGGGAAGTTATTTTGATTAAAGATTACGAGGGCACAGTATTCCATAAAAAAACAAGAATTGTCGATTTTGGATTTTTTGGTGATTTTAAAGTATTAAATATCTTATTGTGTTTGTTATATTTAGTTGTACGTGATGAAGTGAAACAGGATAACGGGGAAGGTTTGTTTTCTTGATAGTGTGCTGTGTTGTGTATGTGTGTGAGCAGTTTAAAATCACTCCATACTTTCTGTTAGATCACAGGGACCCTCTCAGCTTTATTACCCAAGATCCAGCTGCACTGTGAAGACTAACACCTGTAATAAAGCTGAATCCAATGATGAACTGCCTTTGTACAGTAGATGTGTTTAATCATGACCATCTACTCTCATTTTAGGATTAGTGTGTGTTCAGATATGATTCTTTCACAATTTCTCTGTTTTCTGTCTTGGTTTTCAATTTCAAATTGAGTGCTTTATTGGCATGACTTTCTCCTTTTTTTAAATTTTACCTCTGTGTTCGGAATGGAGCAATAATATACTGCTAACTACATAAAAATGTACATTGAACAAAATGCAGTATGCTGTAGTATGCTACATTTTTCCAGTCAGCAAGTTGTCAATTCACCATCTTGGAAATAAATCCAATTTTGTGATGGCAGTAATAAGTTGCAGTAGATATTGCTTCAGACCCACCAGAAGGTAAATTTGAGTGCACTGCACTGTGAGATTCAGTATTCTGTTCTCTGTGTACTGTTGTATTGCACATGTAGGCATATAATAGGCTATCCGGGTATTCTGTGCATACTGTAAACAATACACATGCTGCATACTACTTTCTTTCTGAAGTAGAAGGTTGTATGCCATTCCAAACATACCTCTTTCTTCTTTTTTTTTGATATATAGGTAGTGAACAGGCCTCTCACTCTCTGTTTTTCTCTGTCCTTCAGCAGTCCCTCCCCCGACCCCTCCTGCTGAGGACGTGGACCGACAGCGGCGCAGGTTTAACATGCGCATGCTTGTTCCTGGACGTCCCGTTAAAGAGACTCCAGCCACACCTCCACCCATCCCTGTAGAGCGGCCCACCTATAAGGAGAAGTTCATCCCACCTGAGCTCAGCATGTGGGATTACTTTGTGGCCAAAGTGAGACCGCGACAGCTGCTTATTTACACTGATGCAAATCTAACTTTTTTTTCAATATTTATTCAGTTTATGAATCTAGAAATTACTTGTCAGGGTGTTTCATTGCTTTCTTTCTGTGTGTTTCCTTTAGCCTTTCCTTCCTCTCTCTGACAGCGGGGCGCTGTACGATTCAGATGAGAGCGGTGCTAGTGACAATGAGGATGATGATGATGCCTTCCTCTCGGACACACAGATGACAGAGCACTCTGATCCAAACTCCTACAGGTGAGATTATAACACATCAAAATGACAGTTAGGCAGGGTTGTAACAGGGAGAAGTAAAACTAAATTAAACTGTTATGCATTTTGTAAACTGAAATTAACTAACTTAACACCGCAAAACACGCGTTAAATTGCAAAGTTAAAACAATCTAAAAACAGTGGTTAAAGAAATTAAAGGTGCACTGTAAATTTTAGCGACATCTAGTGGTGAGGTTGCAAATTGCAACCGTCCACTGCTCACCCCTCCATTTCTAAGCACATAGAGAAGCTACGGTGGCCGACACAGGACAAAGATGTTTTCGTCTGAGGCAGCAGAGAGTAGCTAGCACTCTGTAGAGAAGTTTGTCAGTTTAGGGCTACTGTAGAAACATGGCAGCGCAAAATGGTGACTTCACTGTAAGGGGACCCGCAGTGTATGTAGATGGAGTTTTGGTTCCTTGACACTGTCGCCTTTGGCTTGGATTGCTCAGTTGGGGAAAATATTCAACTATATTACTGATCTGCCCGCATTGACACTAAATGATAATTGAAATGAGCTGGATGACATCACCGTTTTCACCAGAGCGGCTGTACAGCCGAATCAAATTCTGTTGCATTATTTTCCTATTTAACACTGTGAAGCTGCTTTGAAACAATCGGCATTGTAAAAAGCGCTATATAAATAAAGGTGACTTGACTTGACTTGATAGAAATTACTCATTCTAAGGTAATAAAAACATAACGGTACATTAAGTAAGGTCTTTATACACCACTGAAAACATAGTTATGTATATTATATTACATTTCTGTCAATAGATCCTCATAAATATTACACACTACACCTTTAATGTATTATGACATAATATGTGTTTGACAAAAATAATTATTAATTCAGGGCTTAAAATTATCTTGTTTTTACTTGTCAGCACTGGTGCTCCCAAATTCAGAAAGTTAGGAGCACCAGCAAAAAATTGAGCACCCACTGAATATTAAGGAGTACCACATATACAATACAGTATATTAAAATATTTATTTTATTTATAAACACCACATTTTGTAGAGAAATGAAAACTGAAGTGATGCACTGATCATGATTTTACATGGGCATTCTTTTTTTTACAAGCAAATTGGCCAATTCCGATACCAGCTGCCGCTTTTTTTTTTCTTTAAGCAAATGTATTTTTTATTTGCTCTCTAACAAGCCAAACTGGCCTTAAAAAAACATCTGTAGCCATTTGAAATGAGAGGCAACCACTGCATTTTAATTATGATCCAAACTAAGATGCTACACACATACAGCATGAGCAGTTGTTTTTGTTTCATAAGACACACCTGCACAAAGCAAAAACAGACGGACTGAATGAAAATGCCAATTCACTCTATGACAGCAGGTGCCACTTATGGAAATGAAGCATTTATTTGGGTACCGCTGTAAACAAAGCACCTGTGCTTATAAACACTACTTTTGTACAGAGAGAAAAAGTAGTCTCTGGTCTGTGTTAATGTCCTGTTAACATACTTAGCGATAATTTCACACATATTTTCGGGAAATGATTACAATGCAGTTTGTGTGCAAGTCTGGAATAGAGATCAGCCAAAATTAAACTAAAACCGGCCAGTTGCCGATCGTGTGTTTGGAGCACAAACCAGCCGTTTTTCCAATTTATGGCTGGTCAACCGGTGGTGCATCTCTAGAAAAAAAGATTGCACCACAACAATTATTTTCACTCGCTCAAATGCTCCCAAATAAATTGAGGTCACAGGGATTAAATTTTGGGGGCATATGTGACCAAAATGGTCGCAATTTCGGGCCTTGTTAAATGTAATCATTCGTGAAATGGAGCACTGCTTAATACACTGGTCAGGATATGTATATCCTGTCAGTGTGTAGACTGAAGGATAATTGTATGTTTATGTTTTTGCAGTTGGTCTCTGATCCGCCTAGTGATGGTCAAACTTGCCCTTCACAATCTCAAGACGTTCCTGCCCCTGACAGGATTGGATTTTACAGGTACATGAGTAGTAGAAACATACTCGTATTAACATGCAAACTGGCAGAAGGTAAATTAAATTATTAACTTCCATTTCCTGCTCCTCCCTTGTGTTGTCTTAGAGTTGCCAGTGACGTCTCCACTGGCCAATGCCATGCTGAAGACACTGGAAAACTGGGAACAGATTCTCCTGGAAAAGATAAACAAATTCGACGGCCCTCCACCAAACTACATCAACACCTACCCGACGGACCTGAGTGCAGGCGGGGGGCCGGCTATTCTCCGACACAAAGCCATGCTAGAGCCAGAGAACACACCGTTCAAGTGAGTACATGCACCAAATGTCTCATTTACACCAAAGAATTACAGAATATTTAAATAATTATATAAATGTGTGATCAAATGTAAAAAAAAAAATGTTTTCCTTTTCAGGTCAAAGCAGCATTTCTCCTTCCCTGCTCGCCGCCTGTGGCATTTCCTGGTCAAACAGGAGGTGCTTCAGGAGACTTTGATTCGATACATCTTCACTAAGAAAAGAAAGCAGAGTGAGGTAACTACAGAACACAGGGCTGGGACCACAAACTGACATAATAAATATGTCATATATTTATTATGGATATTTAAATATTTATTTAATATAAATATTGGATATTTAAAGGGGCAGGGCCAGTTACAGATTGAGGTATACCAAATAGAGTGGTGCAGGTATGACGTCACTTTGTAGGCCAACCGGAAGTTAGCATCACACTGGTTCCCTTGATAAAAACCCAATAGGATTTTTCCATAAGCTTTTGGATTATAGCAAATAAACAAGCTCTGTGAGCAACAAAAGTTTATGATACTTGCACGTTTTGTCCATAAAGATAATTATCACAGATGAACACAACTTTTATTAATTTTGAAGCCTAAATGCAGTCGCTAGAAGTAAAAAGCTAAAGGTAGGCTATAAACGGACTATACCACGGCCCCACAAATTCAAAATCACCATCACTAAGCTTCCGACAACTCTTTCAGTTTTTATCTCAAAAAATGTTCCCAGAAAGTTTGAGTTAAACTGGTTTATAAGAGAGCACAATATGCATAACGAGGCTGTAAAAGCGGACTGAGGTTACCTGTACGGCGTGATGACGTTTAATGTTCCCGACCGCCTCTGTAGTCCCATTAGCCACTTGCTAGCAACCGCCTTTTTCAAGACTCATAACAGCTTCAAAATATCACGGGTGGGGTAATACTGATGTATTTTGTGTCATAGTATAAAACGTGAAAGTGTTTTGAGTTTGTGTTTACCACAGACCTTATTTCAGCCATTTAACCAAAACGGCATTCAAAAAACCCATTGACTTTGGGACGGGGAACTGGAAGTGCTAAAATGCTAACTCGCTTCCTTGTTTTGGCCTACAAAGTGATGTCATTCCTGCAATACTCTATTACTAAGTGAGGTAGTTAAAGGGGTGGAACCAGTGAAGAATGAGGTAGACCGGGTAAGGCAGGTAACGAACGGTGAGTGGAGTGAGGTGCACCAGAGTTAGGCAGCAAAAGAGTAGGAATAGTACAAGAGTAAAGACAAGGAATGGACTCATTGTGATGCAATGAAAGGGGGTGAAGTTGCAGTCACTTTAGCGAAATTCTTTGGACAAAAAGGTCCATTGTCAATTGTGTAGTGATTCTACACCGTTCGCACAGAAATCACTGTTTCAAACCGAGCAGCTTTCAAGTGCAGCGATGAAAGAAGCACAGCTCACACAGAAGTCACTTTCAGATCAAGAAGCTTTCTGTTGGTCTATGCAGCAAATGTAGCGAAATCTGCATGGTGAAATCTTTTGCCCTCGCGTGAAATTCCTGATCATGTTGATTCCAATTGAAATGATTGGATTTGTCCTGCAAAAATTTGCCAAACAACAGTGACTTCAACTTTAGGCAACAAAATGTGTTGGCACAGATGTGAGGTAATACAATGGGTGGGCTCAGAGTGAAGGAATTGAATAGGTGCGGCCAAACTGCAATAATAAAAGGGGTGGGGCAATGTACTAGTTGGGTAATGAAAGGGACGGGGCCAGAAAAAGACAATAATTCTTTAGTAGTATGAGTCCCAAACCAAAATTAATGACTGGTGAGATTTAATTGTTATTAAAGGCTTGGAGGAACAAGAGTTTTTTTTCTTTCTTTTTTTTTTATTTTTATCAAGATGTTTACCATGTGATATAATATATACATATAGAATTGTAGAAAGTAGCCATCTTATATGTTGAGGGTAAGTACTGACACAGACTGGAAGGAATGTGCATGTTATCTCAAGACCATCTCTCTCTGTCGGAGCTCCAAATGAGATTCATTTTGCTCTTTATTATTTCATTTGTTTTTCTCCATCTGTGTGTCACTCGGGCATGTGTTTTGTGCTGTGCCCCGTGTGTGTTTGTTAATGTTTGTGTGTGTTGTGGTGTGTATTGTATAGTGTTTAGATGATCATGTGGACCACCTCATACAAAACTGCATTTCCGGAGCTCGCAAAACCAACAAGGTACTGAGACACAAATTGGGACTCGTCTCTCTGTGAAACCCTCTTAAAGCTTTGGGCTTCTGTCCTCTGTTAACCTGCTCTGACCTCTCACACACACACACACACACACACACGTTTGTTACTTTCCTCACGTTCCCTAACTCATCTGGCTCAGCACTGCTCTTCCTCACTAACCGCCGACGGCACTGAAAGTGGTTTATCAGACGGATTCTGCTTCAGGCACCTTGTTTAGAAGATCAAGCAATAACAGCGGTTAATTCATGTTTTGCCTTCTGTGGAGGTGTGTACATGGTCTCAACTGCATGTCAGCGGACTTCCTGCTACTGCTGCTGTGTGTGTGTGTTTGGGAAATTATTCTAAAAACAGCAGTGCAGCAGAACAGATTAATGTGAGTGTGTTTATATATACTTATATATGTGTGTGTGTTGTGTTACAGGTTGAGGCTGATATGGGTTACCCAGGAGGCAAAGCCAAAATCATCCATAAAGAATCTGACATCATCATGGCATTTGCCATTAACAAGGTTAGGAAATTTCTATCTCTAGTTCTGTTATAGAGAGAGTTTGTTCTAGATGTTTGTAAGGTTTTATTTTTCCTGTTGAAGTCCACTTTTATTATTAGTTTGAAATAACCTTTGACTGCTCTCAGACATTTGGAAGTCATCACAGTTTTTGCTAACGTAAGTTTAACACAACTTTAATGAATTGTGTTATTAACTTTCTGTTGTTGATCAGGGCTGACCAAGTTGCTAACTGCTAAATAGATTTTGATATGTAAATGTGGGCGGCCATATGTTAATGAGCTAATGGTTGTGAAAACAGTTTTCATAGTTGATTAGTTCATTAATTCATTACTAATACCTCAAACCACATGTGGAAGACTTTTTCAACAATTATTTATATATATTCCCGAAATCTGTCTAAATCTGTGTTAGTGAGCACTTCTCCTTTGCCGAGATAATCTATCCACCTCACAGGTGTGGCATATCAAGATGCTGATTAGACAGCATGATTATTGCACAGGTGTGCCTTACCTCTTAATAAATTTCAGTCTGTTCAATTTCATTTACATTTAATATTAAAATAATTTAAATTGCCATTTATTTGCACATTTATTAACTACAGTTTAAGTGTAGATAAGAAATTAAAGTATTACAATTTTTCTCTTAATACATTTTCTGCATTGTCATTATCAATAATGTTATTATAGAATATATATGAAACTCTCCAACTTCTGTATTTCCCAGAAAATAGTAGCACTTTTTAAAAATTGACTGTATGATGCAAGACATTGTAACAAAAAGTGCACTTAAATATGCACACACACACACACACAACATCAGTTTTAGCATTGTTATTTTAACATTGCAGCCTATTCATCATCAAAATGCCAAACATAAAAAAATTGTACAGTAGGGCTGTGCCGGTCAGTGTGACAGCTGCCCCGTCATGGTGGTTTGCAAAACACATTGTTTTTACATGGGAAGGTTGCTGTTTTATGTATTAGATATTGGGGCGAGTGAAGTACAAAATCTTGTTTACATAATAAATGAGTGCCGAATGAGAGGAATGTGAGCCCATAGATTTGGACAAAGTCATATGTTGGCTTTGTTTTCTGTTTCCATGATTTTAAAGGGTTAGTTCACCCAAAAATTCTGTCAGATTTTATCAAAAAGATGTTCAACTGTGTTTCAAAGATGAACCAAAGTCTTACAGGTTTGGAACAACAAGAGTGTGAGTAATTAATGACAGAAACATTTTTGGGTGAACTACCTGTTTAACAATATTCAATTAATTTTTCCACTGGAATACACGTTGAATCTCTGGTCACACTTTATACTAGGCATCTTTAACTACTATGTACTTACATCAAAAAATAAGTACAATGTACTTACTGTGTTCATATTGTACTACAAAACATTTTTTGCTGCTGTTGAGGTGGGGTACGGGTAAGGTTAGGATAGGTTTGCTGGTGTGGTAAGTCTAAGGTTGGGTTAAGGTGTAAGGGAAGGGTCAACAGTGTAATTATTGATGTAATTACATGCATTTTTAAAAAATATAAGTACAATGTAAAAACATATTCGCAGTAAGTACATTGAATCAAATTATTAATTTAAATGTTAGTACAAAGGGGGACAGAATTTCTTTCTAAATCGGTCTTTTCCATCACAGGAATACATTACATTTTAAAATAGATATTTTAACTGATGTGACTTATTTGTTTTTTCTCTTCTCTCAGTAATGCAGTTTTTTTTATTTCTGCATACTACAACAAACTTTCAAGAGCAAAATAAAAATCATGTTTTAACGCCCCATTTAACTTGTGTTTGTGTTCTTTGTCTCAGGCTAACACTAATGAAATAGTGCTGGCTTCCACTCATGATGTCCAGGAAGTGGATGTGTCCACGCTGCTCGCAGCTCAGCCTTACACCTGGATTGGAGAAGAATTTGACAAGGAGTCTCGCAGGTTTGTTACCTGTCTTTGTGTGTTTTGAACATTGAGCTGATTTGAAGGGATTGCTATGAGCATCTGGTTTTCTCTGTATAGCTCTGATGATGTGGATTACCGCTCGTCTCATACCAACATCGCCCAGGCCAGCGCTGGTCCCTTTGCCCCCCAACAGATGGCAGCGTCCTCCTCCATGCCCTGGTTGGGCAGCGGGCAGACCAGCATGGGTGCAAGTGTGGTATGTTAGACTGTTTTCTGTCTGTAAAAAACAGCATGAAAGAAAGTAAAAAAAAAAAAAATGAAGATCCTTTATTTTATTTATATGTGTGTGTGTGTATATATATATATATATATATATGTATGTAGAACGTGCATGTTCCAAAAGCATTTGGAACCCAGTTATATTTCCCAGGCTTTTTTAACCAGAAACAATCGTATATAGATTTTAATGAAAATAACTTTTATTAAATTTTAACTTGATTTTTGCTATGAAATAGCCAGGGAAGCTGGCATGCGCTAACAAACAAAAACAATTATTTAGCTAAAAAAAGAAAATATTTAAATAGTGGAACACTTTTGTAATGACCAGCAAGTTTCAGACCACAATAAAAATATATATTTATGCACTGAAAGTGAAAATAGTTATAGATTATATTTACACTACGTAAAGTAGCAACATTTTCTTTGCAATAAGTGTAAATAGTAGTTATGCTATTTATACTTATAAATAGTGGCAGATACTATTTGCACCTCAGTGTTGTTGTACATTAATCAGTATGCAATAATAACAGAGTGTAAATTATTATATTTACTAAAATTATTTAATGGATGCTGCCTTATTGGGACAAATAAAGCCTCCTACATTTACTACTAACCGATAAACACTTTATTATTAAACACACGTTAGACAATTTATTTCCACTTTTCGAATATATTTAAATATATAATAAAAAATGTCTTCATTTTGTTGAAAATAAATGTCTTTCATTCTGATATGTGATGGAAAAAGGGAGTAGAGCGAGTTCGGCAAAAGGATACTGTCCTCCATACAATGCGCTGCACTCGCACAAACATTTGGGTTGTACTGTACTGGAACAGTATTGTAAATAAATCTTAACCACTGATTCCTAAGTGTGTCCACCTTCGGAAGGCCAAACATACAGCATCTCCACAAAATGGCGTTGACAACAGTACTACTATAGTTGAAGCCATGCCTTCTTTCTTTGCGTATGCATTTGAACGGCATTTTGTGTATATATCCACCTAGTGAAGTAGCTCGGTGAGATAGAATTCGATCGAGGCATTTTAGCTAGGTCTGGATCTGCCTTCTCTTTTAGATAGAAAAAAACTTTTTGTGGGAGCTTTGTAACTTTGCAGATCTTATACATGCATAACACGCTAAAGTAAAAGGAAAACATGAAAACGCATCATATGACCCCTTTAATGTACTATCACTATTGCAGCAATGTACTACCTTTGCAGTAATATACTAAGTACGAACATCCCAATGCCGTCCATGCTGCTGAGAGCGACTTTTTGGCATGCTCTCCTCTTCATAACAAAATAAACGTGCAACAAAAATGACAGTGGTGAGAAAACAGCAGTTAAGAAATCATCTGATTATCATCATATGTTTGCATGAGCTCTGCAATTCACCAGCATCATGTCGACAGATGAGGTAGCCTAATTAAAATTACACTCTTATGATAGTTTGATTTGCAAATGTTATGATAGTTTGATTTGCAAAGTATATTTTAGACTATATACTATATTGATCTTGCTATATGAGAATACAGTTAGAATTTATTAATTTTCTGTGCATGACACATTGACTTTATAGTAAAGAACGACTCTTTTTGGCATTATCCTGTACATTTGTATTAAGCATTCATTTCATGTGTCAATGAAAAGAAAACGTCACATCCTTTTGATTTTCCTGGCAAAACCCGAGTCCTTTACATGAAAATCATTCTACAGGCTTTCATAGACATCCTATGGAGTTAGGGAAGGTCTCTATCTTTAAGTTTTGTTACAAGCTGTTAACATATTGGCTATAAAATATTTTTAGTTTGCATTTGTACATCTGACATTTGTACATCTGTGGACATCTTTTGTAAAGACAATCACATTTTCTTGCTTGTACTGAAGTATAAGATGCTCTTTAAATGGTTCTCATTTCATGCTGGAGAACATGATCCTCAGGTTTTGTTCATGAAGCTTCGATACTGCAAACCAAAATGAAACAAACCAAATCAATTCGGTTTTTTCAATTCAACTTTTCACTCAAGTAGTTAAGAAAAGAATATAATTTGTAATGTAAAAGTGTATTATATTAGAAAAACAAGCATTTTCACTAGTTTGGACCCCACTGTACATATGTGCACACTGAAGCAAGTTCATGCCGGTCACGTTCCCACAGAGCTTTTGGCTGTTATCAGCAGAACACAAACAGTGAGTCGTGGTCTCAACAGAGCTCTTGATGAGTCTGTATTGGGCTGATAAGAGCATTTGGAGGTATTGGAGTAAACCGCAGACAGTCCGAGCGGCCCAAGGTACAGACCTGCGTCATCAGCCTCCAATCTGTTTTCATTCACAGCTGATAAAGATGACACAATGAAGTTGGGGAAACTACTTTCAAACTGTAGTTGCAAAAGCTCTACATGCTACTGATCAATTCATGTAGTTAAACAATTATCAGACAAATTATCATTTTAAATGTGTAATTGCTACAAACTATTAACAAAGATCTAACACAAAAACAGTCCCTTGAATGCCTTGTACAAAGAGTATTGTGGTATATGGTATCAGATGGTAGTGACACTCATTCATTTAATTTATTTATTCATTCATTCATGGTTCATTTGAAATGAACTATTCAAACAAATAATTTGCTAAATCAGACTATATATTATTGTAAATTCTACTGTAAAATATGAATAAATTGGGTTTTGTGTGTTTGAGAGAATCTCTGGTGTATTTTTAAATGTGTGTAATTTCTGTCAGATCATGAAGAGGAACCTGAATAACGTGAAGAGAATGACATCTCATCCCATCTATCAGTACTGTAAGTGTCTCTTTTTTCACAGACAAACACTGTAGTGTTTTGATGAAACTTCATTTGACTTCTTTGTCATGTTTGCAGATATGACAGGAGCTCAGGACGGTAGTGTGAGGATGTTTGAGTGGAATCGTCCACAGCAGCTGATCTGTTTCAGACAGGCCGGAAACGCTCGCGTCACACGCCTCTATTTCAACTCACAGGGCAACAAGGTATTGAAGCGTCAATTACCAAAATGATTAAACCTTGTAACCAAATAACTCAAGTTACAGTGTGTGTGTGTGTGTGTGTGTGTGTGTGTGTGTATATATATATATATATATATATATATATACATATACATATACATATACATATACAGGTGCTGGTCATATAATTAGAATATCATCAAAAAGTTCATTTATTTCACTAGTTCCATTCAAAAAGTGAAATTTGTATATTATATTCATTCATTACACACAGACTGATATATTTCAAATGTTTATTTCTTTTAATTTTGATGATTATAACTGACAACTAAGGAAAATCCCAAATTCAGTATCTCAGAAAATTAGAATATTGTGAAAAGGTTCAATATTGAAGACACCTGGTGCCACACTCTAATCAGCTAATTAACTCAAAACACCTGCAAAGAAGGAAGAGAGGAGAGGCACACAATCCACGTTGCTTGAGGTCCAGTGTAAAGTTTCCACAGTCAGTGATGGTTTGGGGTGCCATGTCATCTGCTGGTGTTGGTCCACTGTGTTTTCTGAGGTCCAAGGTCAATGCAGCCGTATACCAGGAAGTTTTAGAGCACTTCATGCTTTCTGCTGCTGACCAACTTTATGGAGATGCAGATTTCATTTTCCAACAGGACTTGGCACCTGCACACAGTGCCAAAGCAACCAGTACCTGGTTTAAGGACCATGGTATCCCTGTTCTTAATTGGCCAGCAAACTCGCCTGACCTTAACCCCATAGAAAATCTATGGGGTATTGTGAAGAGGAAGATGCGATATGCCAGACCCAACAATGCAGAAGAGCTGAAGGCCACTATCAGAGCAACCTGGGCTCTCATAACACCTGAGCAGTGCCACAGACTGATCGATTCCGTGCCACGCCGCATTGCTGCAGTAATTCAGGCAAAAGGAGCCCCAACTAAGTATTGAGTGCTGTACATGCTCATACTTTTCATGTTCATACTTTTCAGTTGGCCAAGATTTCTAAAAATCCTTTCTTTGTATTGGTCTTCAGTAATATTCTAATTTTCTGAGATACTGAATTTGGGATTTTCCTTAGTTGTCAGTTATAATCATCAAAATTAAAAGAAATAAACATTTGAAATATATCAGTCTGTGTGTAATGAATGAATATAATATACAAGTTTCACTTTTTGAATGGAATTAGTGAAATAAATGAACTTTTTGATGATATTCTAATTATATGACCAGCACCTGTACCAGTTGATGCCACACATCTGACACACTCTGAAGTTTAACAAAAAAAATTAAAATAAATAAATATATTTTTTCTTTTTTGATGTTTTTACTATTCTTTTATTATATATTTTATTATATTATTTTACTGTTTTTACTAATATATGATATGATACAAGTCATTGATAACACAAATCTACACAAATGTGATTCATTTAAATGCTTATTTTTATTTTACACAGCATTTTATTTAAAATGCACACCAAAAATATTGACCCCTGGTAACTGTTACTTATGTATTGTATAATAATTTCCAGGCTCATTTAGTGTCTGTTTATGTGCTGTTGTTTTCATAGAACAGAGTGAATATGTGCTTATTATTGTCTGTGGAGTTATGTAATGAGAGGAAAGGGTATCCTGTTGTTCCTTCTGTACTGCATTTGAATCATTATGCAATACGCAGCTTAAAATACTCTCTGCACCCTTCAATATCTCCATTCTTTCTGTCTGTCTGCAGTGTGGCGTTGCAGATGGCGAGGGCTTTTTGAGCCTCTGGCAAGTCAATCAGACCTCCTCAAACCCCAAACCGTATTTGGTAAGTGCCTTATCTTTGTATCGCACAAGCCATAGTGTTAAATAATTAACTTAAATGTCTAGAATTTGTTTATTTTATAAATGGCTATATTTTATAAAAAGGCCTAAAAATATTGTAACATTTAGGCCACACTTAACAGTGTCTTTAAATTAGATACTGTATAGTATCAAAAAAGCATGTGTCATCTGCAAACAAATAATACTAGAACCTTTCTCTAAACTAATTTTACCATTAAATAGTCACTTGGTTTTATAGTTTATGCAATGCAGCATGACTGTATAATATGCATGAATAAGCATCTCTGTGTGTCTGTCTCAGAGCTGGCAGTGCCACAGTAAAAGCTGCGGTGATTTTTCCTTCATTACATCCTCCAGTCTGATCGCCACAGCAGGACAGTCCAACGATGGCAGGTCAGTTAAATGATTTATCTTAATGTCATATAGAAAGAGACTGTATATAGTAGAAATATGTAGAAATGGACTGTATATAACGTTTTAAGGAAATTTTTCCCTTTCTTCTACAGGAATGTTTGTTTATGGGACACTCTGGTCTCTCCAAGTAACTCTATGATACACGGTGAGTTCACGTTTATACATATATATATATACACTATATTGCCAAAATCATTGAATTCAGGTGTTCCAATCACTTCCATGGCCACAGGTGTATAAAATCAAGCACCTAGGCAGACTGCTTCTACAAACATTTGTGATTCAAGCGTGGTACCGTGATAGGTTGCCACCTGTGCAATAAGTCCATTCGTGACATTTCCTCACTACTAAATATTCCACGGTCAACTGTTAGAGGTATTATAACAAAGTAGAAGCAATTGGGAACAACAGAAACTCGGCCACAAAGTGGTAGGCCACGTAAAATCACAGAGCAGGGTCAGTGCATGCTGAGGTGCACAGTGCACAGAAGTCGCCAACTTTCTGCAGAGTCAATAGCTACAGACCTCCAAACTTTGTGTGGCCTTCAGATTAGCTCACGAACAGTGCGTAGAGACCTTCATGGAATGGGTTTCCATGGCCGAGCAGCTGCATCCAAGCCTTACATCACCAAGTGCAATGCATAGCGTTGGATGCAGTGGTGTAAAGCACGCCGCCACTAGACTCTAGAGCAGTGGAGACGTGTTCTCTGGAGTGATTAATCACACTTCTCTGTCTGGCAATCCGATGGATGAGTCTGGGTTTGGCAGTTGCCAGGAGAATGGTACTTGCCTGACTGCATTGTGCCAAGTGTAAAGTTTGGTGGAGGGGGGATTATGGTGTGGGATTGGCCTTGATGCTTCATCATACCAAGACATTTTGGACAATTCAATGCTCCTAACTTTGTGGGAACAGTTTGAGGATGGCCCCTTCCTGTTCCAACATGACTGTGCAGCAGTGCACAAAGCAAGGTCCATAAAGACATGGATGAGCGAGTTTGGTGTGGAGGAACTTGACTGGCCTGACCTCAACCCGATAGAACACATTTGGGATGAATTAGAGCGGAGACTGCGAGCCAGGCCTTCTCGTCCAACATCAGTGCCTGACCTCACAAATGCGCTTCTAGAAGAATGGTCAAAAATTCCCATAAACACACTCCTAAACCTTGTGGAAAGAGACAGAAGAGTTGAAGCTGTTATAGCTGCAAAGGGTGGGCCAACTCCATATTAAACCCTATGGATTAAGAATGGGATGTCATTAAAGTTCATGTGCATGTAAAGGCAGGCGTCCCAAAACGCCAATATAGTGTATATATATTGTGGCTTCTTTGTGGGCCTCACTAAGAATTTTGTATTGCCTTTCTTTAAACACATTACCATATCAGCAAAATCAAACATTGATTGACCTCTAATTTGTATGTATAGATTTATTGGTAATTTTTTTTAATACGTATTGTAAATAATAAATAATTGATAAATATTGAATAAAACATGTCTTATTGAATTTGCACCCCAGCCTATTTACTTATGAATCTGAGATGCAGTACTCATTTAAAAAGTCAATTTGATTTTAAAAACTCTGGTTTTATTCTTGTATTTCTTTATATCCAGCATTCCAGTGCCATGAGAATGGTGCAACAGTTCTTCAATATGCTCCTAAACAGCAGCTGATTATCACGGGCGGCAGGAAGGGATTCGTCTGTATTTTTGACATCCGTCAGAGACAGCTGCTCCACACATTCCAGGCACATGATTCGGCCATCAAAGCATTGGCCATGGATTCCACTGAGGACTTCTTTGTTACTGGCTCAGCCGAAGGGAACATGAAGGTATATTTCCCTAGAATGAAACACTTTACCTTAATCATCTCATGTTGCCGCAATGTGGATATTTAGGATTTTAAAAAAGCAGTCGCATTTAATATTTGATAGCAAAAAAATACAGAATTTAAAGTATTGCCAAATGAATTTGTTTTGTTGTTGTTGTTTCTCCACAAGTCAGTGCTGAGATCTCCTCCTCCTCAGCATCTGTCATCTTTAGTAGCAAGCAATACTAGCAAGAAATATCCTGCCTTTTATCTCTATGCAAAATGACAAACTAGCAAGCAGTACCCATGACTCACTATCAGTAGATTCTCTTAATTTGTCCCTAATCATTTGAACAAATAACTAAAAATGCAATCGACAGTTTTATAATGAACTTTAAACGATACGTTTTGTCACTATTTAATGTGGTGTGACAGAACGCTGTTACTGACTCAGTTCACGCTAAACGGCAGTACGGAGCACACTTGAACTGATTATCTACTAGTTGTAGCACAAAATGAACATGAATGAATGTTTCAGTTTCAACTGCAGAAAGACGTCAATAAAACAACTTGTGACATAATGTTACATTTACCTCAGGAAAGCCATTCAATATCCAAAAACGTATTAGTTAGAAAGAAAGAAATGACTCTAGAGAGGAGCTAAAACAATACATATTCATTATATTTTTTTCTTAAAGGGTTAGTTCTGTCATTAATTACTCACGCTCATGTAGTTCCAAACCCATAAGACCTTTGTTCATCTTCGTAAGACAAATTAAGAATGTTTTGATGAAATCCGAGAGCTCTCAGACCCCTCCATAGACAGCTACTTTCAAGGCCCGAAAAGGTAGTAAAGACATCGTGAAAATCGTCCATTTGACTCCAGTGGTTCAACCTTAATTTTATGAAGCGTCGAGAATACATTTTGTGCGCAAAAAACGAACAAAAAAAACTTTTTTTAACAATTTCTTCACGTCTGTGTCAATGTCCTACGTTGTTGACGTAGTAAATACACAGCGCTTCCGAGTTCCGCCAGAGCTACGGCAGAATGCCGGCTTACCATTAGCCGATATCATGCGTGTGATGCTGACACAGGAGCTGGCCAAAGTAAACTGTGTAGGACACTGACACAGACGAGAAGAAATTGTTGAATAAAGTCATTATTTTTATTTGTTTTTTTGCGCACAAAAAGTATTCCTGTCGCTTCATAAAATTAAGAACCACTGGAGTCACATGGACGATTTTAACGATGTTTTTACTACCTTTCTGGGCCTTGAAAGTGTTCATTAAATAGCTGTCTATGGAGGGGTCAGAGAGCTCTCGGATTTCATCAAAAATATCTCCATTTGTGTTCCGAAGATGAACGAAGGTCCTGCGGGTTTGGAACAACATGAGGGTGAGTAATTAATCACAGAATTTTCATTTTGGGTAGAGTAACCCTTTAATCTGTTGTTTCCATTATTTAATATATATTTGAATAAGTCGGTCATGAAAACTTTAATTTCGGTGTTTCAGTGAAAAATCTATTTTGTGACATCACTACTAATAATTGTATTCCTGTTCTGGTTCAGGTCTGGAAGTTGGCGGGTCACGGTCTCATGCACTCCTTCAGCACCGAACACGCTAAACAGTCCATATTCCGAAACATCGGCGCTGGGGTGATGCAGATCGAAACCTGCCCAGGTAACCGGATCTTCACCTGCGGAGCCGACGGGACCCTGAAGATGAGGGTCCTTCCTGACCGCTACAACATTCCGGCTAGTATATTCCAGATCCTCTAACAACGGAGCTGCCGGAGAACACTAACGCTTTCATCGGCACCTCCGCGTTTCCTTAGCTGTGAATCGTAAACCGGTAACAAATCTTGCGCTGCCCCCACCCCGCCCCCACAAAAGACGCTGGAAAACACGCACGAGGTCCCTCGATTCTAACAGTCGACTACTGTAATTTCCAGAGACGGATCCGGATGATGTGTTTTGTAGGAAAGCCGTATGCATGAGCTGTTTGAGTCATCGCACTCCATTCCCAGGTTATTGATCGTGTAAAAGTGCTCAAAGCTCCATTTTTAAGTGTGTATGTGTGTGTGTCTTCATTTTGTGGCCATTTTAGCATCTAAAATACCAGCACTGTGCTTCTGCTATCAGTGTAAGTCCAGTTGTTGGATTTTGTTTTTACTGTACGTTTTCTCCTTGGCTGCTAATGTATTTGCGGAGTGTAAAATGGCACAGTACCCTGGCGGCCCGGCGGTTCACCGCGGCCCCAGAGACACACCCCCTTCCCTTCCATGCGCACACATGCTGCTGTTGACACGCTTGTTTCCGTAGCAGCCAAACAGCTAAACATTCCACGCAAGACGATGATGCTTGCTCCTGGAAATGACGTGTTTCACCTCTTCATCTTTCAAGCCCTGAAATTCTCACTTTTAACAGACAACGTTTCGTTTTTGCACAAAATATTTGTTAGTTTGTTTGCTTGTTTTACTTGATGTCTCTTGTTTTTGTTTTGTTTGTTCTTTTACAAATGCTTGTATTTATATTTAACTTTAGGAATGTACGGTTTGTTTTAGATGTCTGGGACAAAGTGCAACACTTTTGTGTTTTATTTATTTACATACTGTATTTATTTTTATTATCTATTTGCACTCAGATCTGGGGAAACAATAACAATCTTGCGTTACAAGTGGTAAAAGCTCTATTAGAGGAAACTGTTATTTACAAATGAATGTCTGGCTGTGTGTGGCCGAGTAGTAAAAAGTGAAAATAGTTTTAAATGAATTAATATATAAATATATATAAATATAAAATTGAACTACAACGATAGCTTGTACAAACACAATAATGCTTTTAGTTTATTTTTTGATTTTATCTTAACTGCTGGAATAGTCGTATATTTGGTTTGATGTATGTGGTATTTATTAAAATCATATTTGTGTTTCTGTCTGATTTGCTGGGCACCATGTCAACTGTACGTATTTTAAATGTTCAACCGGTGGTCTGATGTGTATTTATTGAACAGCCTGATCTGTCTGTGTGTGTGCAAATGCAAACCCCAAAAACACTGGTCGATATTTCCGAAGGAACAGGTAGTTCTGTCATGGTCAAAGTTTTATCTTTGTAAGTTGAATAAATTCTTTTTATTTGAATTAAGCCATTTCACTTTTACTATTTCAACCCGACGCGTCTTTAGATGAACATATTTCAGGGTTTATTTCAGGATTTACAATCATTTGTAGATACATATGCATGCAATATAAATTAAATGATATTTAGCAAATATATTTTGTTTCATACATACTAACAGTGTAACACAACTTGAAGTCAACATGAAATCAAAATACACCTTATTTGCTTAATGCACATCCCTGATCTTGTGTAGGGATCATCAGTGCATTTCAAAAGAAATATAATTTTCTTACTCAACCTGCTCCATCTCTGAAATGACTTTCCAGTTGGCATGAGAAAGCTAATTATAATAAAGCAATACTAGAAAATACAAAATAATGGAAAACAATACGCTACCGTTTAGGTTTGTGAAGATGCTTTAAGGGGTGAATTTGACCGTCAGACCTTGTCCCGTTCAAAACGTGTCTACCGGAAAGGGATAAAAGGCTGTTTCATGTTGACTTTTTCCACTTGAAAACCTTACTTGAAATAAAGTACTCTCAGCAGTAGTTATGTATGAGAAATCATAGGATGCACATATAAATTCCATTTATTATCTACACACATTTGGCCTCATTCATGAAACGAGTAGAATACATTTCTGTGTAAACTTTTTGTAAAACCATTCAATTTATGGTGTTCAAATGGTTTTGCAAACAATTTGCACCAAAATTAGTTCTGCTTGTGTTGCATGAATGAATAAATAGTCAAAATTAGCCAAAAAGTTGGCAAATGCAACATTTAAAAGTAAAAATTATACCAAAAATGTAATAAATAGCATAACCCCAAAATGCTTTTGGATACTCGAGTCATGTTTAAAAATATCATTACATTGGGTAACAATTATCAAACCAAGTTTAAGAAAGAGAAGCAAGCTCACTTCATAAGCTTGTTTGCAGGTTTAATATTTCTTATGCAGTGATATCAAGTTTTAAGCATGGCTTAAGTGTCCAAATACTTTACATGAACATCTTACAGGTATCACTAAAATATGAATTTACTCTTGATCTATTATCCACTCAAGAAAAAAATATGGGTAACAACTGAAGCATTAATTATTATTTGCTTATAAATATACATGAACATGACAAAACAAAACACAAAGTATTGCAATTACGGGTGTGTTCACACTTGCAGGTCAGTTCTCTTGGTTCTTTTATGACGTATATTTTGCGACGGAACTTACCGAACATCCATGTTATGGGCTAAATGCCCTCGTATGTGTGTACATATCATGGTATTATTACCAGCTGAGAACTGCTCAGTCAAAACAACACCAGGAATTTTTCCGTCACACACACAAATTAATATCTGCTGCAAGAAGACGGCGGTTATGACGCCTATACGAACCATAATGGGCAGCATCGCAACTATGACATGGGTATCTTTGAGCATTCCGTCCTTTTTAGGGATGCGTTGTGTGAAATCACGCTTTTGGCTTGTTTGGATGTCTTTGGTTTGTTTTGGGTTCATAACTCAGATGAATCTCACCAGAGTTCGTTTGGAAGCGTACCGAAATCCACCTTTCCAGGGGTCTCGGTCTGCTTGTTGGTGCGCAATAGGGTTCGTATGGCATTCACACATATTCAAATGAACCGCACTAACAGAGCAATCGCACCATTTGAGTTTGTTTTAATCGAACCAAACCTGCCAAGTGTGAACACACTATCAGTTCTGATTACTCATCTGAGAAGAACTGAACTTGGTATGACTTGACGTAGCTGCTGTCCCATATGTAGAGATGTTTGTCTCTGGGATTGTATGAGATCATGGACAGAACCCCTCCAGTTGCCCTCAGATCCAAACTGACACTGACAGGTTTCTCTTTCAGGAGGTCAAAGGCATACGTCACCTTTGTGTCTTTAGAATCTGTGACGTAGAGGATCCCGCAGGCGATAAACGCATTACCGGCCTTGGTCCTGGGATAGGTGGCATTGATGTAGGTGGTGATGGAGAACGTTTTCTCATCCAGCCTCGCCACCATGATGTTGTCATCAATGTTGGAAGCAAATATGATCCAGATACCATTCTCATCGACTGCCAATTTGAAATAAGTCTTTGAGTTCTGAAGGAGGTAAGACCGATTGTGATAGAGGGCGTTGTCAATGCTCAGTATGTGTAAGATCTTGGTCTGGAGGTCAAACCTATAAATATTGGAGAATTGAAGTTATTGCAGATATACTAAAAAGCCTTCTGTCTCATTTTGTTCCAAAGCTGTGATTTTCACTCTTCTATGCACAAAAACAGAATGTTTAGCAGGATGTTCAAAGTGATCATTTTTAATAAGGAATCTTGCGATTGCATATGAGATTTGAGAGTTATGGCAAAAGGGGAAGATTCATTATGGGTCATTCTGCAATATTTCTTATTTTATATTCCGTAGGAGAAAACCAAAGCCAAAAGTTCATTGGTTGCTTACAAATGTGAATTGTACATTTTTAGGTTGAACTATCCCTAAGAAAAGTATTGGACCAAGTTAGTAATTAATGTATTATTTTTGTGTTTACTTTTACTTATTACATTTATATTAGGCTACATTTAAACATGAATTAAAAAGTTAAACGTCTGTCAATTTTTATTATTTCAATGTTAAATTTAACTACATTTTTAAACATCTATTAAATAAATGGCTTTAAATTCAAATTAAAGCATATATAACCATGCTATAATCAAGGAAATATGCCCATGCTCTCTTCAATCATACTTGGCAATATTGGAAGTTCCAGCGATGTGGTAGAATATGGAGCCGTTATGCACAGTGTGGCCGCAACCTTGGAAGAACTTCCGGACATCAATGGATTCACTGCTGCTGTTCTGGAACGCTGCGATACTGTTGTACTGCTTTATGATACGACCTGAAAAATGTAGAATTTGTGAACATGAACATGTTCCAGGTTCAATACAAGGCACGCTCTATGACAGCCTTTAGTGCACAATGTTTTCCTCGTCTTTTTTCTTTTTCTTTCAGAGATGAAAAAAGTCTGGTTACAGTTAAAATGTGCTGTATATTTGTACCTGAGAAATGTTCTGCTACCCAAATTTTCTCATCGTCGTGAGCGGCAGTGTCCATCATCCACGCTCCAAACGTGCTGCTCATCTTCATCAGGTGTCTAGGGTTCTGCACCGACTTTATAACGCAGTCTGCCAAACACAAGCAAAATCCGATGCAAAGTTTAATAAAGGCTGTAGTAGTGTAAAAATGTAGAACATCTAATAATGTGCTCTAGTTGGTACCGTTTATCTTCCATGATGCCATTTTCTGGCTGATGGTATCATCATTTGGGACTGAATTAAGGTGACCTAAAGATAAAGATATTACATATAATATTACATATTATGATGCATCTTATGGGAGGAAAAGGTCATAACATTTTGGATGCTTAGGTCAATTTTCACCCCAAAATCAAAAGGGAAAAATATGAATTTATTGTATCATTAAAGTCATGTAATAAACATTACATAATTATCAAGATACATTTTCCAAAGTAAAGTAAGGTTGCTATGTGCATGCGTTATTGGTGATTTCTAGGGTGTCCTGGTTGGTTAATTGGTTTTAACCCAAAATCAAAAGGGAAAAAATTCTTATAGAGCAAAAAGAAAATTAGTACATTGATCTTATTGTAAATAATACAATGCGTTTGTATGTTTACTGTTTCATAATTTCCATTATTATCAATAGTAATTCTCCTTCCTGTAATACAAAATAATAATTTAGATAACACGATTAGGGAACACATTTACTATTAACTAGGAGTTTTTCCTCAATAAATTATAGATAGTAAGTAAGGTAGTTGTTGTAGTGGTTATGTAGAGTTAAGGGATCTAGAAAATGGTCATGCAGAATAAGACATTACTATGTGCTTTATAAGTACTAATAAACAGCCAATAGGCTTGTAATTTGTATGATAATAAGCAACTAGTTATTGGTGAATATGCGTTCCCTAATCTAATGTGTTACCATATTACAGTTTTAAAAAAATACTGTAATACAAGAATTTAAGTAGCACAAATACTATTTACAATTGCAGTTTACAAATGTATTTAAATATATATTTTTCATAATTTAAAATAAAATAATGGTGAAAGGTGAAATGTCCTCTTTTTGAAATATGAATTTGCACAATTCACCAATTTAGTCATTTTCAGACCCAACTCACTCACCCACAGACTCCTTCCCCATGTGAAGATGTGCTCTGTGGCTCCTGTGTCTTGGTGGCCCTTGAGGCCCAGGGGGACCTGGAGGACCGGGTGGACCGGGAAGGCCAGGGGGTCCCACTGGACCAGGTGGACCTTCAGATTAAAGCAGAAGCTTACTTATCACACCAACATTGTTGCGATCAACAAAGGCAGAACATCTATATAGATGGCAGGGCTTCTTGTAGAAAAATGACATAATAATAAATGAAAGTAATGAAAATGTGTTTTCAATAACTTTATTATGCAGTAGCCATTTAAAAAAAGCATCATTGCACTCAAAGTGCTGCTCATTTTGCGAATGTAGTCATGTCTTTAGCTGTGACTACATCACTATACATACTGTACCTTATTGCTTAAACATAGAAATAGAACTGGTCTTTACCCTCTACAATGACATCATTTGAAGGTACGCCCTGTTCTCCAGGGGGTCCTGGGGGTCCAGGATATCCTTGCTCTCCCTTCTCACCAGGCTCACCCTTCTCACCAAGAGGACCTGCATACAAGTACAAAGAAGCAAAAAATCATACATTCACAGCTCCATGCAGCACAGTTTTCAAACAATCCAGAGCACTGTGTTTATTACTACAGTGTAATTACACTAATAGGTACAGAGTAATATTAATTAACTACATGTACTATAAGGTTAGGGTTTGGTTTAGTGTCGGTTGCATGTAACTATGCATAATTTATAGTTATTACAGTAACACTTTATTTTACAGTGTCCTTGTCAGATGTAGTTACTATAGTAATAACTATAAATTATGCATAATTACATGCAACTAAACCAAACCGGGTAACACTTTATTTACAGTGTCCTTGTTACATATGTTACATGTACTTACCATAGTAATAGTAAATTATGCATAATTACATGCAACTAACTATCAACCAAACCCAAATCCTACCCTAATCCTATAGTAAGTACATGTAGTTAATTATTATTACTCAGTTCTTAAATATATGCACTGTAATACGGACACCTTAAAATAAAGTGTAACCATTATTACTACAGTAACTACATGTAATGTGTAACAAGGACACTGTAAAATAGTGTTGGTTAGTTACTAATTATGCATGATTCATTGTTATTACTATAGTAAGTACATGTAATAATTTATAATTTATTGTTATTACGGTAACACTTTACTATAGTAATAACTATAATTATGCATAATTGCATGCAACTATCCCTAAACCAAACCCTCATCCTAACCCTTACTCTATAGTAAGTACATGTAGTTAATTATTATTACTCAGTACTTAAATGTATACTTACACTGTAACACGGACACCTTAACATAAAGTGTAACCGTTATTACTACAGTAACTACATGTAACAAGGACACTAAAGTAAGTGTTAGTTAGTTACTAATTATGCACGATTTACTGTTATTACTATAGTAAGTAAAAAAAAAAACAACATTACATGAATAACTAGATACATTTTATGAATTGAAGTGAGTGGTTAGGTAGTTGCTAGGTGGTGTTCTTTGTGGTTGCTAGGGTGTTCTGTGTGGTTGTTGGTTCCAAACAGCTTGTAAAATCCAACTAAGTAGTGCTGATCTGTGTGTGCATTCTGATTTGGCATGAATTGTCAATAAACAATCACTTGCTACTTTGTTGTAAAAGTGAAATTTAAAGGGATAGTTCACCCAAAAATGAAAATGTCATAATTTTCTCACCCTCAAGTTGTTCCAAACCTGTATGAGTTTCTTTCTTCCTTTGAACACAAAAGAAGATATTTTGAAGAGTGACAGTTGACGGTAGCAATTGACTTCCATAGTATTTTTTTTTCCTACTATGGAAGTCAGTGGAGCCCATCAAGTGTCTGGTTACAAACATTCTTCAAAATATCTTCTTTTGTGTTCAACAGAAGAGAGAAACTCAAACTGGTTTGGAACAACTTGAGGGAACATACGGAATCATCGTTAAACTGTATTCAAATATTTTCCAGTGTTCTCTCCACCACGTTACAAAGAATTTCATTCAGTTTCATCATAACTGATTTGCTGAATGATACTTCTAGTCTGTCTGTGGGGTCTTGTGCTCTCAGAACAGAGCAGTCAGTCAGCTGTTATCATGAGCTCTGCTTTATTCAGTCTCTCTGAATCCTGCTGTGTGACTGAAGTAGGATAAATTTCCCCTCTCCTCTTCCTGAGTGGATTATAAAAGCCATGGAAAGCAGACAAATTTTCAAAAAAGAGCTTTGAAAGGGGGACATTTTCTTTCAGAAGGCCTTTTTGACTATATTCATTCATGCGCATGATGGATTCCGATGTTATTTCGCGTACAGCTGACCTCTTTTTCCTCGTTTTCCATGTGCCCCAGGCTCTCCTGGCAACCCTGGAATTCCATCTGTTCCATTATACCCCGGCATTCCATCCACACCCGGCAAGCCTAGAAAAATGACATTATTTAAGGAACACATTATTTTGAATATTACATATGTGTAAGTATCCAGATGAATATCATGAAAAATGTCAAGAACATGACAGTGTCATACTGTGTTTTACAACTTAATGAGAAGACAAAAAAAATAAGATGAAGCCTGTTATGAGGATGGCTGCAAAAAGGACTAAATTGGTAACAATATTTTCGATGGTCCACTTTAGACATTCTGCAAGTAACTGTAAGTAACTTTGCAACTACATGTCAACTAACTCTCATTAGAGCATTAGTAGAATGACTGCTTAATATCTGCTAACACTTTATTTTAATGGCCCCCCAACGACATTCTACTGATTATAAATGCATTTGCAACTACACTACCAGTCAAAAGTTTGGACACACTTTCCCATTCTCTTTGATGGGAAAATGTATCCAAACTTTTGACTGGTAGTGTACATGTAAGCTTATTCTACTAACCCGGACCCTAACACTTAACCCTAAACGAACAATCTCCTAACAGTAATGCTCTACTGAGAGTTAATTGACATGTAGTTACAAAGTTACTTATAGTAAGTAGCGGACCATCAAAAAAATTATATATTTAAAGATGTATACATCAAGGGGATATTTTTGTATTTTTGCAAAATGTAATATCTGTTATAATATGCATGTCTTTTTATTTAATTATTTCTTGTGATACATTATTACCCATATAAGCAACATTAGAAGTTTATTTCATACCTGGAATTCCTGGTGGTCCTGGCGGCCCTGTGGAAGCCGAAAACAAACCGAACTGTAAACTTAAAGACTATAGATTCAGGAGATGAAAATAAAAATGACCCAATAGATCCTAAACCTCACCAGTCAGACAGACTCCTTTAGTACTGTTGCAAATGTCCAGCAGAATCTTTACCTGTTCAAAAAAAAAAAAAAAAAGATATTATATTTGTAGTCAAGTCTTTACAAGTCTTCTAGAAGATCTAGAAGAATCAAATTATGTAACCACTGGAGCAAATCTAAAAACATAAATATAAAGGAGCGAAACAGCATTTGCAAAGAAGAAAGACAGAAGACAAAGCTGTATTAATGAAAAGTTATCTACAACAGATAAACCATATACAGTATTATTTCTTCATTAAACTCAAAGAAAAGTCTGTAAAATAGTGTTTATATGAAGGAATTTTCCGTAGGCTACTTATTTTTCACAGGTGTTTTACCCGAATTATGAATTATGCATTGCATTGTGTTGCTCTGTGTTGTGTTAAAGAAAATGTCCATTAACTTAACGGATAAGGTCCTGGCAGAGAATTATTAGTACCTTTTATGTTTTCTATGGGAGTTTAGGTTACAGTGTATGATAAAATGTAAAATATTATTGTATATATAGTATTCATTTATTTTTGTTATAAGAAACATTTCTATCTATCAGGAAATTCAGACATAACATAGTTATTATTTGAAATGATTCTTTTTTCCCCCATGTCATTACATTGTTTAGAGCATAAGAAACAAAATTAATTATGTTTTATTCATATGTTATGCTATGTCCTCTGTAGTGTTGTTTAAAAATGACATGTATAGGCAAAAACAATTATATATATTTTTTTTCATTCACCAATCAATTTTTAGTTCTCAGGATTTTTTTTTTTTGCCAGACTTTGTATAAAGATGATTCTCAACTATGTTATGAAATATATAACGGAATTAGTTGACATACCATTTTACTTTATGCAATATGTGGGTAAAATGGCCATAAATGGGTTTTCCCATTCAATACAATGTATCTATACACTGTATCTAATTTGCATATCAATGTGTTTTGGGGCAATGTGTACTGAAAAAAGCGTAATAATGGGAGTAATAATTGGCAACATTTGCATAATAATATCGAATATTTCATAGGAATATTGATATTTTTTCTTTCCCTATTCACTTGTTGTGTCTCCCAAAATGCCTGATAAACATGTCCTGGTGTCCACTACAATGGACAATCTGGACATGTGTGAAATCAATGCCCTGGTTTATAACAGAAAGTCATATTTTAATTAGAAATCCCATGTTGATTTATGATAAAAAATTCTAAAATTAGTCTGATTTAAATGTATAATTAAAAAATATAATCATATTTCTATAAGAGTGCTAAATTTGATTACTAAATTAATGTCAGTCATTTTTAAAGACCAAGCAGTTGTTGTCATGGTGAAACCTCCCAACATTTGGTATCTCTGAAAAGCCCTGTATGTGCTCTTTTACAGGACAGACTAAAACTGTGACATGTATGGTGTCAGAGAAATGCACTAAAATATACTGTCCACTACAGATGACAAACGTCTATTCCTGGGTCCCGTGAGGATATGGCAAGTTTTTATTTTTTATTTTTTACTTCAGGTTGGAAAATGGCAAGATGATGCTGTAAAGATGTTTTTGAAACTGAATGATTGATAATTGCAAAATGCCTCTTCTAAAGCACAAGGCATTTAATAGCAGTGCATAATGGAAGATTTCACATTTGTAATTAATATAGATAAATAAATCAATCAATCTCAGCATGATTTACTTACTGGCACCATGGAGTATGTCATCATCATCATCATTCCATCCTGCTCTTCTGTTTTGTGCTGGTAAACCGGCCCATGCGTCTGCTGCTGCTGATAATGATACTGGAAATCTCCCAAGACTTCCTCTCCCACACTCCCCTCATGCTCCTCTAAGGGTCGTGTCCCTCGATGCTGCCGGCTGCGTTTGTTTCTGGAGTATTGATACTCTGCCTCATCTTCGTTCACCTGTGTCATGAACTCCACCACAGAGCTCTGAGATATCTCCACCATCTGCTGCTCCACCTCAGTCAGATGAGCCCACAACTCTCTGCTCTGAACCAGGAGCAGCACCAGGCCGGCACAGTTTATTACCGTCAGCACGCACACGCTGAACAAGACCCAACGTATCTGCCAGGACAACCGGCCACCACATTGCCTAAAGCCTCCGGTTCTTCTCAACTCTGCCAGTGGATCCAGCATTCTGACTTCTCAGAAATTCAAATTCGGAAAGTGTTCAAAAACGGCAAAGCGAAATTTACTACAAGTCGACACTTTCAAAAATAAGCCTGAATAATAAAAGTCTAGAATATTGTCCTAAAAAAAGACAGATAGGACAATTGAAGTCCTTGTTTCGAGTTGAGTCTATGTGCGACTGAGGGCTGCTTGGCTTTGTGCCGTCCTGATGCGCTGGAGAAGAACCCCCCACTTGTGCAGTCACCTGATTTATATGCAGTAGAGTCCATTCTTCAGCATGACCGTGGGCTGACCAGCATAATCCACATCGACATCAACAGCCAATGATGTGGAAGAAAACTAGACAATCTGAGAGCCACAGCAAGATTTCAGTAAACACTCTCCTGAAACAGTTTTCCAAATTCTATGAAGACTATGTCCAAATATCTTCAAATGTGTAGCGTTTTTATGTAATTTATTATTAGACCAATCAAAGCTTTCTTGGCAAAGGTAGCATAACTTTTAACACCAGAACATGTACATTGTACTAAACATTTTAGCTGACAAAATCTCAAAGTATAACCATATATGAGACAAAGGAACAATAGACCAAACACTACTGACAAAAAAAAGTTTTCAGCTCCAAGGTGATTTCATGAACATGTCAGAGTGAGTAAATGTCAGCAGCTAAAGGAGCCGAGACCCTTAAGGGAACTCAGGCTTGTTCTGAAGTTTAAGGCCTGACATGCAATTCTTATATTGCTCATATCACGCAACATGACCCACTTCTGTTGTTGTAATTCTAGTTTTGATCTGATATCAGTTAGCACCTTACTCTCACTGAGACGGTCTTCACTTTCTGTAGTTATATAATGAATGTGGAATACATCTGCCCTATAATTGGAAATGGCAGGCACTGCCAGTATTGGTTGTACATTAATAATATATATTTTTAAATAATATAGTCCTGTTATGTACAACCAGACGATTTGTGCATTAAAAAAAAGATTAGAATTCCCTCTAATAAACATTGGTATAATACGCTGCTGTATAAAGCCGTGAAGTCTGTTGTGTTTTGTGGTCTTCTGCCCTGCAGCTGTAGGTCAATGCCAAATAAAACATACAAGCAGGACTACAGGCTCCTTGGTTGGGTTTATGTGATCACGCAAGCCATGGAACAAGGTATCAGTGCTGAGTAGAGTTTGTACTGAACTGAGCATGTGTTTACGCTGAAGGAAGTGTGGAGGTCATTTCAGTTCAGCTGGGTTTTTCTGTCATTCCTTTAAGTTACTTGGGTACAACTTCACTGGCAAACAAGGTGTCATTTGCCAGAAGTCTGGCTTGTAAGAATAATTGGCTTTAACCTTAAATCTGTTATTTTCCAAGAATGTTATATTTCACTTAAAGCAAATAAAACCTCATAATGATTTGGATATTATAACAACTCTTTGTTTGGCAACTGTTCATTTAAATAATTCAAACCCTTTAAAGAGGTTTTATATATAAGGCAGCTAGTATCAGCAATTGAAGGTAATGCTAAAATGACAAAATAACACATTTAACTTTTTGGCTAGCAAAATTTTTGACAGTCATGGTGCATAGGTTTATATAAATCAGAATGAAGTCATGTTGCTGTTACAATGAGCATTTATGAGGAGTAACTAATCTCTGGATTTAAGAAAGTTTGTGAGGTTTGTGTAATTAAGGGGCCGTTTACACAACACCATTTTCAACTAAAAACTTTGTATGCGTTTTGGCCATTCTTTCATATGACAATGCTGTTTTGGGGGCTGAAAATGCAAACTTTCGAAAACGGGTTTTAAGTGCATTTATACCATTTATTGTCTCTGCATAAACTACAAAAATGTAAATTTGTGAAAAACGGTGACATCATGCGCATGCATATTATGGGCCCTATCATACGCCTGGCGCAATGTGACCCCAGCCGTGACGGTTAGTTTCAGTCAGACGCAGTTATCATTTTCACGTCCAGCACTACGAGGTGTGTTCAGGTGCATTGTTGGAGCATTGCTATTTTGAGGCAATTGAAAATGACTGCACCATTGACCAACAAAAACCTGGTCTAAAGTCAATAGTGCAGTATTTTTGGTGTTATTTAAAGGGCGCACACAGGGACGCGCAGCAGCACACAAACAAAAAAAAACTTTCAGTCTTTCCGCTCGCAAATTCCGTCATGTAAATAGCGAATCCACCATGGTGCAAGCGCAACTGGCTTTTAAAGGGAATAGGAGATAAGACTCTGATTGGTTTATTGCACATTACGGCCAAAACACACCCATGACTCATTAAGAGACCAGGTACAACCCTTTTGGACCACGCCGACTGTTTTTTCCGTCGTTAAACTAGCAAAAGCGGATTCGGACACACCCTAAGTGCACCTGCGCCATGCGCTTCAGACCATGCGCTCAGATAATTAAAATATAATTTTATGTTCAGTCTATAGGCGTGTAGTGTTTCTTTACAAAGTCACATCACCAACTACACTCAGAAAAAAAGGTACAGTGGAGGTACAATTTTGTTCCTTGGGGAACAAAAATATCACCTTTGGTCACCATTATGGTGATCAGTGTTTCCTTTAGTTGGGCAGTTTGACTCATGGCTTTTTATGTGAGTTTGTGTTTTTGTTACAGTGTTAACAAAACACATAATCTGTTCAAATCAAAAGAAGCCATAAACAAAAATTATCATGAAGAAAAATGTTTGACTAAACTCATCACTGACTAAAAATATTAATAAATAATATTCACCAACAATATTTTCTTGCCACAGATGAAAACCACTGTCACCACTGAATTTTGAATACATCAAAATGTTAAATACATTGTAGGGGGGGAAAGTTTAGACGCACACAGATATAAAGAATCAGCATATGAATCTCAACAATGGTGACATACTTAATGCTGCAATGCATGCTGGGAGCCATGAGTTTTATACTGTGGTGGCTTAGTAGGGTTGGAGCTAAACTCTGCAAGACATCAGCTCTCTAGGACCGAACTTGCCTACCTCTGACTTAGAGGTACAAAAATGTACCCTTAAGGGTACCACCCCAGTGATGGCCACTTGTACCATAAAAGGTACAATTTTGTACTCTCTTTTTTGAGAGTGTACTGGCCTGGAAGCATAATACAGCGTTTTTAATCGTTTTCGCGGACCAGTGTGAACGGGGATCGTTTTGATAACTATGTCGTCTGTCTAGCGAAAAACGTGATGGAAAAAAATGTCCTCTTTTACTACATTGTTGCCATGTAAACGTACCCTAATTGTATATTTTTGTGCACAACTGTATATTTTACAAGGAATGTCTGTAAACAATTGGTACATTTTACTTCTGAAATTCTGATTAGAAAGTCTACACACGTGAGTCAGAATGTCTCTTCCTGTCTTAGTGGGTGAATCTTGGCAAAATTAAGCTATAAAACGCACCTGGTTTTATGTCGGCAGTAATTATGGCTTGCAATACTATTTGAGTTTAACCTTTAACCGGTTTAAAGCGCAAATATTTCAGGTAAGCCAAGAGTGTTATATTTCACTTACTCCCCTGACTGATAATGAGGGGCTATAACTGACACAGAACCTAACACATAACCAGTGAATGATTCAATTTGGCTGATACAGTTCAGCTTATTTATGGAGACATTCAGCCAATAGTTTCAATTATCACAATTATTATGAACATTTGAACTAACTTTTCAGTATTATGAATAGAGAGGATGTTCCTTTAGGGTGATATAGATAAATTGCGCTGTACTAAATACATACTAAATGTGCTTTCAAATGTCCAATTTAACATGGCATGCACATCTAGATGGCTCGACTGTTTGACGTGCTCTACTGATGTCATAAAAGTGGTGCCATTTAGACTAGTCAAACAGCTTACTTTTGGAAGATTGGTATTCCCATTTTTTTGCACATTTGCCTCCGAGATCTACAACACAGTTCACTGCTTTGGAAAGGATCTGGAGATAAAGATGTATGTCATCTGTATAATAATGCCCTGCTTCCTAACAACATCATATATTGAGAGCATGCACAAAGGGAATTACAAAGGGCCTGAAACAGAGTCTTGTGGCACACCATACTTTACCTACGATAGGATCCCAGCAAACATTTGGACGTTTCATGACCGTTGGAAAAACGTTCCTCCGACACGTCCTGTCATGATTAAAAAATAGTTCCCAAAATGAAAGTTTAACGGACATCTTTGAATGCATATTTAGGAAAGGTTCTGTTCCATATTTTTACAGATTTATGCCGTCCTACCGCGACTATTTTTGGCCAGGGACACGGCGTTGCTGTCGGATCAGTGTTTGCTGTGATAGCTCTTCATTTTCACAGACATTTTCACATAGTAGCAATGCCTTAGTTTCAAGTTTAGCCAAGTCTTTGTTTTATGTTTGAATTTGGATTAAAAACTGCACTTGGGTTCAGAAAACTTGCCTCCAGTGGACTGAATGTTACACAAGTAGTCCCTAACTAATATTTTCCAATAATATTCTAAAATATTACTTGCAATATATGCAAGACTTTTATATAACAGGTCCTCAGACCTCAGAGGGGTCAGATGAGTGGACATTGGACTATAATCAGTGAAAGGAAGTGGTTTGGCTTCTCTCCCTGTGCGTTGTGTCTCAAACATTGCTGTTATTCTCTGTCACTTGGCACTCCTCATGAGAAAACGAACAAATGTCCACCCACAAAAGTTGTACGGCTAGCATTGCTTTCATTAAGCTGAACACACAACCACCCCAGAGATCAACACACAGTCTCCTCGGGATGCTAGGTGTGTGGTGATGGGCTGCCAAAGTAATTTAGTGGATGGATAATTAAGAAAGACATTAAAAACATGTGTGACATAATCATGAAAAATTTACCTGTAGGCCTACTTACTGAGTTTTGTAACTAATATTTATCTCAAAATGCAGTTTCTGCAAACACAATTATAAGCAATTTCTTGGCTGTCTTAGTAAGAAACCATAAATCTATAAATTTATGGTTGACAGTGCCCACAATTTCCTTCCTTGTGGCTTCCTGCCCAGTTTTGCTACAGGGGACAAACAACTTATTTGAAGAATTGCGAACTCAAGGACCACAAAGGCTGTATTGAAGTGACAACACATTTAAGTGACGTGGCTTTCAATGTGCAGACACTTTGTTCTCCAATGAATTAAAGATTGCTTGTTTCTTTCCGAGAAAGACATTCCAGTCCCAAATACGTAGTATATGATGTTGCTGCATGTTCAAAAAGGTTGACTCCTCCTTTATGCGAGGGTCAGAGTCTTTACCAGGACCACCCTGAGATTCTGACATCTACAGAAATTCCCCCTCGATACACTATCAATTAAACTAATAAATATCAGTCATATACAGTATGATGAAGTCAATGAGTAGAGATGCGTATTACTATACTATCATAGACTTGAAAATAGCTATATCTTGGGACCAGAAGGGCATATCGGACTTACACCCAGAACACTCTACATGTCACCTAACTCTCATTAGAGTATTAATAGACTGTCTGCTTACTCTTTATTGTGATGGTCCCCCAACAGACATTCTACTGACTAAGTAACTTTGCAAGTACATGTCAACTTATCTTATCTAACCCTAACCCTACCAGTATACTAATACTCTACTAACACTCTAATGAGAGTTAGTAGACATGTAGGTGTAACATTACTTATAGTCAAAAGAATGTGTCATTAAAGTTTCCCTCCCTTTACAAAGAAAATGCCAGAATGCTGCATGCATCTGCTCTGACTAATATGTCAGCTTATTTCCATAAATTCTTTAGCGATTAAAGTGGGCGTTCAGTGAATTCACAACGTCTCTGAATCTGACAGAGACACACAGAGAAGGCAAACCGAAGACACAAAATAGCTTTTGTGTTCACTGTAACAATTTGTTTTTGTTTTAAATCGAATAATGAAAACCATAAAATTCCTGAATAATCTTGATGCTTTAAGACATAATACAAGACATATGTGAAGAGATTGTTGAAGATAAAATTTATATGAATGGTTGGTAACACTTTACATTGTGTCCACAATAATATTAGTGTATGTAAGAGTGTCCATGTTAATTATATTGTATGTAAACATACAGTGGTAAAGTGCGTCTGAACTGTTCATAATAATAAAATAACCATAATAATGGATTTGAGACAGGGGTTCTAGGAATTAGTGGCCATTCATCTGGATTTAGGCTGGACTGTCCGGTTTTGAAATACCATGACCAGCCTAGAGCCAGATGAATGAATGAATAAATAAATAGGCTGTTAATTTGTGTTAATATTAAGATAATAAAGTTAAGATCATGAGATATACACTCACCTAAAGGATTATTAGGAATCAATTTCAATTTCTCATTAATGCAATTATCTAATCAACCAATCACATGGCAGTTGCTTCAATGCATTTAGGGGTGTGGTCCTGGTCAAGACAATCTCCTGAACTCCAAACTGAATGTCAGAATGGGAAAGAAAGGTGATTTAAGCTATTTTGAGCATGGCATGGTTGTTGGTGCCAGACGGGCCGGTCTGAGTATTTCACAATCTGCTCAGTTACTGGGATTTTCACGCACAACCATTTCTAGAGTTTACAAAGAATGGTGTGAAAAGGGAAAAACATCCAGTATGCGGCAGTCCTGTGGGCGAAAATGCCTTGTTGATGCTAGAGGTCAGAGGAGAATGGGCCGACTGATTCAAGCTGATAGAAGAGCAACTTTGACTGAAATAACCACTCGTTACAACCGAGGTATGCAGCAAAGCATTTGTGAAGCCACAACACGCACAACCTTGAGGCGGATGGGCTACAACAGCAGAAGACCCCACCGGGTACCACTCATCTCCACTACAAATAGGAAAAAGAGGCTACAATTTGCACGAGCTAACCAAAATTGGACAGTTGAAGACTGGAAAAATGTTGCCTGGCCTGATGAGTCTCGATTTCTGTTGAGACATTCAGATGGTAGAGTCAGAATTTGGCGTAAACAGAATGAGAACATGGATCCATCATGCCTTGTTACCACTGTGCAGGCTGGTGGTGGTGGTGTAATGGTGTGGGGGATGTTTTCTTGGCACACTTTAGGCCCCTTAGTGCCAATTGGGCATCGTTTAAATGCCACGGCCTACCTGAGCATTGTTTCTGACCATGTCCATCCCTTTATGACCACCATGTACCCATCCTCTGATGGCTACTTCCAGCAGGATAATGCACCATGTCACAAAGCTCGAATCATTTCAAATTGGTTTCTTGAACATGACAATGAGTTCACTGTACTAAAATGGCCCCCACAGTCACCAGATCTCAACCCAATAGAGCATCTTTGGGATGTGGTGGAACGGGAGCTTCGTGCCCTGGATGTGCCCACGAAATCTCCATCAACTGCAAGATGCTATCCTATCAATATGGGCCAACATTTCTAAAGACTGCTTTCAGCACCTTGTTGAATCAATGCCACGTAGAATTAAGGCAGTTCTGAAGGCGAAAGGGGGTCAAAGACAGTATTAGTATGGTGTTCCTAATAATCCTTTAGGTGACAAAATCTTAGACAAAATAGTGTAAATATTTATTGGTTTTGTTCTTTCGCCAAGGAAAATAGTTCCAAAAAATTTTACTTGTTGAGGCATATGACTGATTATGACTGAAATTAATTCAAAACCCATAACCACAATGACATATTACTTAACATTTAGTTAATAGTCATGTGCCTCAACAAGTAAAGTCATAACATAATTATACCTTTGCAAATCATTAGCTAATGATTAATTAAAGCAGATAACGGGAAGTTGAAGTAGGGGAGACCGGGTATTGTAACACGGGAAAAGTTGTAACACTACCAATTCCACGAATCACGGATAAGATAGGAGTCATATGATAATATATTGTTTAGTACTTCTACCATTGTAGATAATGTTGTATGAGTTATATCAGGTCAAAGTGTAGTTTCTCTAGTAAAGAATGGTGTATCAACCTGCTAATTTCAAAGCACCATGCTAATACAGCTAGCTAAACAATAGGTGACAGTGGCGGGGTAGGCTGTAACACGTGTTTTGAAACAACCATCCACTTACATACAACTAAGAACATTTTTGTGATTTTAATAATTCTACAGAATGCCTATGTTTATGTTTTAGTTCTCTGAGTCATACATTAACTCATGATTATCTGTGCATTAGTTAAGCATTATTTAATGCATATTAGTCCACCCAAATTGTAAAGTGTTACCCCAAGTCTCTTTGATATTCTGTTTTATTTTCCACCATAGGAAAATTTAGCTTATTTGCTAAGAAAAGCAAAAGTTCAGTAATACCTCACAACAAGGTGCATTGGGTTTAAGTCAGTAACCCCAAGTATGCTTTTTATCTAAGATAGCACCATCAATAAAAATTGCCTCTTTTGTAGCCCGTAGAATGACTGAAGGTCATGCCGCAGATGTCTTATATCTCTTAAAGTCTTTGATGTCTTCATGAAAATGCAGAGATGAGTTAGGCACAGCTGAGAGTTCGAGTGTCATGATAATGTTTTGGAAACTGAAACGGCAAGGACACGAGGATCACACAAGGTTACGCTGAGTTTTTATTTTGACTTTTGAATTATCCTGATCCAACCCCATGCAACCACTCAGATATAAAAGTGTATGTCTGCAGTTCTGCTGCTTTAGACTTGAAGAGGCTGTAATTCCCCATCTGTTCTTATGGCAGCTGAACTGCTCCAGCCCTGTGGAATGAAGCCGGTGCGTCTTGGCGAGGCTGCAGTTGACCTTCTGGTCGAAGGGGCCCATAATGGCACTGAAGGGACTCAAGACAATGTGTGTGGAGCCACGGCCACACTACTGCTGCTGTTACTCTGCCTGCTTCTGGCCATCAGACACCATCGGCCAGAGAAATCTCATGTGCCGGGTTGGTAGGGTTTGTTTGAAATTTTGTCTTTTATTATTTTATGCAGAATGTTCTTAAACTGATTTTCATTCATAATTTTTGAACTGATGGTTTCAAATGGTTACGTCTCCTATCATGTGGTGTTTTGCCTTTTTATCATTTGTTATTGACTATGCTATCTACATTTTGGGTAAATAGTATAGTCACATGTAAAGTATATTTATAAAACGGATGATCTAAATGAATGAATGAATGAGTGAATAAATAAATGACTATAAACAGACACCTGTAAGCACATTCAATATTAATGCATCTAATTGCTACATTGTTTTGCTAAATGCCTAATAATAATAATTGTAACTATTTACTGAACAATGGTCTTTTTCACATATAATTATGTTATAATGAGGTCATTGCATGAAACTGATTTAAATGAATTATATCATGTTACATGTCAATTACTTGTTTCATTCAGGTCCTGGTTTCTTCCTGGGTCTGGGTCCTTTTCTCTCCTACTGTCGGTTCATCTGGTCTGGGATCGGGACTGCCAGCAACTACTACAACAGCAAATATGGAGACATTGTGCGGGTCTGGATCAACGGTGAGGAAACTCTCATCTTGAGCAGGTAAGTCCTGACACACACATCAGGTCACAACATTAGGTGTGAACTGATCTTTTCAGACACATTAACAATTAAACTAATTATGTTATAGTTTAAATTTATATTTATTTCAATTAGTTAAGTAGGACTCATAAATACATCTTTATATGTAATTTCATAATTACTTCTATTGTCTTATGGTTAAAGTGTACATCTGACAAGCATTAAATATACTTTAATATAATTTCTATTGAACTTTATATGTCATGTATTTAAATATATTTGTCATTACACATTTGTGATAATGAAGTTGCAGTTTAGTACATAGATGTATGTACATATTAACGTTAAATGCAACAATGAATAACTCACTAGTACTTTGCATGTGCTTTAGTTAACATATAAAATTAGTGTATTTTAAAGTGACAAAAGCTTATTAATACATAATGATTAAAATATACTTTAAAGTAAAACAAAAGTGTACTCTCTTTAAACAGACTCAAGTGACCTTGTATTTCATTAATATTATATTATTTGCAAGTACAGTTTTTTAAATGTACTTTTACGCTTTGAAGTACACTACAAGTGCACATTCAAAACAATGAAACGTCTCTTTCACAAGGGACAGAACATACCAGCACCAATCACACAATATTCCAGTATAAATGAACCCAAATGTGGCATGAATGTATTATTCTGATGCTGTGTGCGTCACAGGTCATCTGCTGTGTATCATGTGTTGAGGAGATCTCTGTACACCTCACGCTTTGGGAGCAAACTAGGTCTGCAGTGTATTGGAATGCATGAACAGGGCATCATATTCAACTCAAATGTGGTGCTCTGGAAAAAAATCCGCACCTTTTATGCTAAAGGTGGGCATGCTTTTGGTAATATGCAAGGTATTAAATGTGCATAGGGTGATTTAAATTGCATGATCACATTTGACGTCACAAATATCTAGTATCCTTTCTCTTTTGCTATTAGATATTTAATTTTATTTTATCGTTGTTGTATTTTTTTGTGTTTTTTTTTGTATTAGCAGAGGTGCTAAACGTGTATGTGTGTATCAGCTCTAACAGGTCCAGGGCTTCAGAGAACATTGGAGATTTGTACCACTTCCACAACCACACACCTGGATGATCTGTCTCACCTGACGGATGCTCGGGGACAGGTGGACATTCTCAACTTACTGCGGTGCATTGTGGTGGACATTTCCAACAGACTGTTTCTAGGAGTCCCTCTTAATGGTCAGTCCTAAGAAACACTTGTTTCTGTCTGTGTTTTGTTATATGATGCAATGCCATTTATTTTTAAGTCTGGCTAAAAAGGATAATGGTAACACTTTACAATAAGGTTTCATTAGTTAACATTAGTTAATGTATTAACTAACATGAACTAACCATGAGCAATACATTTGTTACTGTATTTGTTCATCTTTGTTAACGTTAGTTAATAACTGTTCATGGTTTGTTCATGTTAGTTCACAGTGCATTAACTAATGTCAACAAGATTTTAATAATGTATTAGTAAATGTTGGAATTAACAATAACGAAGATAAATAAATGCTTTATAAGTGCAGTTCATTTTAGTTCATGTTAACTAATGTTGTTAACTAATGAACCTTATTGTAAAGTGTTACCAGGATAATTCACCCAAAAATTCTGTCATCGTTTACTCACCCATGTGGTTCCAAACCTTCTGCTGCAGAACACAAAAGAAGATAGTTGTGTCCATACAATGAAATCTTACTCCAATCTTTTGAATGGTGGTGTATTTCTTTTATAGGTACCACTTTATTTTGATGATCCACTTTAGACATTCTACTAACTACAAGTAATTTTGCAACTACATGTCAGCTAAGTTTCATTAGAGTATTAGTAGACTGTCTGCTTAATATCTGCTAACTCTTTATTGTGATGGTCCACCAACCTTCTACTGACTATAAGTAACTTTGCAACTACGTCAACTTATTCTACTTACCCGAACCCTAACACCTAACCCTAACCCTAACCTAACAGCCTACTAATACTCTAATGAGAGTTAGAAGACAAGTTACTTATAGTTAGTAGAATGTCTAAAGTGGACAATCAAAATAAAGTTAAACCCTTTTATATGCTATGTATCTTGGCGGTCACCGTGATTTTGAACATTGAACAGCATTCCTGTCCGAAAATTTTGTCCTAAACCTGCATAGCTGCAGACCAGTCAGGGTGCCCATGCTGGTTATAATGTTATGCCTGATCAGTATATTATGCAATATACAGCGAACTACAGTAAACGTGATTTCACCAAGTACAACATGCTGGAACAGCATTTCAATCAACAAATCAGATTTGAGGGTTTACAGTTTATGTCAAGTTTAGGCTTAAAACCAGGGTTAGGTGGTTAAGCTAACCCTACCTTAACTTATCCCTAAAATCAGTGGGACATGATAGGTGAACACTTATGTAGAAATTAGTGTTCACTTATCATTTCCCAATGATTTTAGGAAATGTAAACTTGTCCCTCAAGTCTGATTGGTTGATTGGAATGTTGTTCCAGCATGTTGTACTTGGCGAAGTCACGTTTACCGTATATTGGATAATATACACCGATTCCTTCCAGCATGGGCACCCTGACTGGTCTGCGGCTATGCAGCCCCATACGCAACAAACTGAGATGCACTGTGTATTCTGACACCTTTCTATCAGAACCAGCATTAACTTCTTGAGCAATCTGAGCTACAGTAGCTCATCTGTTTGATCGGACCACACGGGCCAGCCTTCGCTCCCCACGTGCATCAGTGAGCCTTGGTTCACCACTGTTCCTTCCTTGGACCATTTTTGATAGATACTGACCACTGCAGACCGGGAACTTTGAGGACAAAATGTTTACTTGCTGCCTAATATATCCCACCCACTAACAGGTGCCTTGATGAAGAGACAATCAATGTTATTCACTTCACCTGTCAGTGGTCATAATGTTATGTCTGATCGGTGTATAAGCATGTGCTTAAGGGCATGATGTTCTCTCTATTGTTTGTGATCATATGGTTTATATTGCTTTTTAATAGCTGATATACATTGAAGATTCACTAAATAACATATTTAACTGCTGAGGTCTTGCTGCTGTGTTGTAGAACGTGATCTGCTTCAGAAGATTCAGAAATATTTTGACACCTGGCAGACAGTATTAATCAAACCTGATGTGTACTTCAGACTGGACTGGCTGCACAAGAAGCACAAGAGAGAAGCGTGAGTTCATGATAGTGCCATGTTGTTTTGGAGAAGTATGTAAATACCATGCTATATGATTATGATAACCATGATATTGGTATCACCACAGTGATTTTTTTTGTAAGGAACACTGTCATAAATGCTGCATCTAGCTTTAAAAGCCCTTTTTTTGTAAGGTGTAATTTTGTAAATGTAATGTAATTGTAAAGTGAATTTTTGTATGTGTGTGTTTCAGTCAGGAGTTACAGGACGCCATCACAGGTCTGATCGAGCAGAAGAAAGTTCAGCTGACACATGCAGAAAAACTCGACCAGCTCGACTTCACAGCAGAGTTGATATTCGCTCAGGTGAATATGACGTGCCAGTATGTCACACACACACACACACGCTATGAGAATGACTGACCTGTGTGTGTATGTGTGTGTGTGTTTAGAGCCACGGGGAGCTGAGCGCTGAGAACGTCAGGCAGTGTGTGTTGGAGATGGTGATCGCAGCTCCAGACACTCTCTCTGTCAGTCTGTTCTTCATGTTGCTGTTACTCAAACAGAATCCGGACGTTGAGTTGAAGATCCTGCAGGAAATGGAAACTGTTTTAGGTCTGAGCACACACACAAGATTCAGTCATTCATTCTTTTTCACCCCATGTGAAAAGTACACTTTAGCATACTTTTATAAAGAGTACTTATTTTGGAAATAATAATAATAAGAGCAAAATTAATGTAATGTTTTCAGACACTTAATGGCATGTTATTTACAATTAAATAAATGTATTATAGCTTCAGTTTATATTAAATGCAATTAGTTGAACTTTTTTTTTGAGGTAGGACTTAAAAGAAGATGAAGATTTAGAACTTCATATGTGATTTCATAATTACTTCTATTGTCTTTGAAAACTGATTAATATGTACTGCCAAACACACTAAAAAGCTTTTATGGTAAACTAAAATATATTTGAATGTTTCTAGTGAAACTTGAATGTCATGCATTTAATTTTCGTTCTTTAAAGGAATCATTTACTCACCATCATGTCATTCCTAAACCCACAATATAATCTAGAAATATTCTCTGGTACACAAAAAGAAAAATGTTGAATCTTTTTGTAACTCTTTTGCATTTTGTGGCAGACTTAACAACATTAAAGTACCATGGAAGTAGTTGGTTTATCAGAGTTTGGAATGACATGAAAATAAGTAAAGTTTTGGATGAATTACTCAAGTTTGTTTTTGTAGTCAGTATTTGTTTCAAACTGGTTATTTAAACATTATATCCTGTTTGTGTGCTGTAGCTGGTAGGAGCCTGAAGCACTCACATCTGTCCAGGTTAAACATTCTGGAGAGTTTTATCAACGAGTCGCTCCGGTTCCACCCGGTTGTGGATTTCACCATGCGCCGGGCGCTGGACGATGATGTCATCGAGGGTTACAAAGTGAAGAAAGGAACAAACATCATATTAAACGTGGGTCGAATGCACCGATCCGATTTCTTCCCCAAACCGAATCAGTTCAGTCTCGACAACTTCCAGAAGAACGTGAGTCTTTATTATTATAAAATCTCTTTTTTTTTTCTTATTTTTCAGTCCTTTATGCCCTCACAAACATTTTCCATTCTAAACTATAAGCCATCATTCAAATAAATAAATAAGAATGATTCTGAGACTGTTTAATAGAGATCCCATGTTATATTTTTTACAAAATATATATAAAATATACAGTCGTGCTGAAAAGTTTACATACCTCTCACAGAATCTGCAAAATGTTAATTATTTTAACAAAATAAGAGGGATTTAGTATTTAGTACTGTCCTGAATAAGATATTTTACATAAAAGATGTTTACATATAGTCCACAAGACAAAAAAAAATTCTTGATTCTTAATACTGTGTGTCGTTCCCTGGATGATCCATGACTCACGAGTCCCTTGTTTGTCCTGAGCAGTTCATGTGGCCAGTGTTCTTCAGAAAAATACTTCAGTCTTCAGTTTTCCAGCATCTTTTGCATATTTGAACCCTTTCCAGCAGTAACTATATTATTTTGAGATCCATCTTTTCACACTGGGGACGATTGAGGGACTCAAACACAACTATTAAAAAGGTTCAAACATTCATCCCGCGTGGGAGCGGGACGGGGTGAAAACTTTTTGATTTTAAAATCAAGGTAAATTGTACTTCATTTGTTTTCCGGGAAACATGTAAGTATCTTCTGTTGCTTCTGAAGGCCAGTATGAATGAAAAAAAAAAAGATATTTAAACAAAATAAGAAAATTTGGACATCTTCAACCTGTTCAAAAGTGTCACTGCCCCCCACAACTATATTGTGTTTGAGTCCCTCAGTTGTCCTCAGTATAAAAAGATTTCAAATATGAGTTCAAATGTGCAATTTTTCTGAAGGATTTTTCTGAAGAACGTTGGGGAGTTTACCTGCTCAGGACAAACAAGCGACTCAAGAACAACAACAAAAAAACAGCCTTGGATCATCCAGGGAACGACACACAGTATTGAGAATTATGTAAGCTTTTGAACGGGGTCATTTTTTAAATAAATGCATCTATTTTTTTGTCTTGTGGACTATATGTAAACATATTTTATGTAAAATATATTATTCAGGGCAGTACTAAATAAAAAATACATGCAATTTGTATGATTCCTCTTATTTTGTTAAAAGAATTAACATTTTGCAAATTATGCAAGGAGTATAATTTGTGTTGTGTTTTATCCCAAAAAGGTTTTGATCCCAAAAAAGATCCCTTTTTGATCCCAAAAAGGTTGTGTTTGATCCCAAAACCTTTGAGCACTAATAGCTCAAAAATCAATGTTCACTACTTTAAAAACTGTAATTGCATTATGTTTCATTAACATCATTTTATACAGCAGTTGTATTAAATCTACCAATTCAATATTATCTCTCTTGCAACCTTATAAAAATGCACTGTGGTAATTATAGTTTTTCACCAAAATACCATAAATATAAAAGTTACTGTTTCTATTGTAAAATCATAATTATTAGGTAAATTAGTACGTATTAGGACTAATATTACTACTAATGCACTGTAAAAGTAGTAATATAGATTCATATTTTTAAAAAATAATAATAATATAAATGCTAGCTTTTTTTTCACTGTGTATTTGAAAAGACCTTTTACGATCCTTTATAACACAATTTATTTTATTGAAGAAACAATGCCTACTAATTATATATAGGCCTATATATAATACATAAAAAGTCAAAATAATGTTTTGTGACCATGCCAACACCAAGTGTAATACCTTTCTCTGTGTCTCTCTAAAGGTGCCGAGTCGTTTCTTTCAGCCATTCGGATCAGGCCCACGGTCATGTGTGGGAAAGCACATCGCTATGGTGATGATGAAGTCCATTCTTGTGACGCTATTGTCTCGTTTCTCCGTGTGTCCTGTGAAGGGCTGTACTGTAGAAAGCATCCCGCAAACCAACAACCTGTCGCAGCAGCCGGTGGAGGATCCCTCGAGCCTCAGCGTGCAGCTCATCCTGAGAAACACTCTCTGATTCACCTCGATCAAATGTACTCTTAAAAAATAAGTACACTCTTAAAAAATAGGCGATGGCATAGAAGAACCTTTTTGGTTCCCCAAAGAAACTTTCTTAAAATATTTTTTTTTTTCTCAGTTTGAAGAACCTTTCAACAAAATTCAATGAATGTTAAAGGTAAGGTAACAACAGATGCCAATATATCCTTTATTTTTAAGAGTGTGCCATGTATTTATCTACCGCTTTTAGCTGTCAGTCTTTTGGATATTTGTGTTTAAATTTGTATTCAGTGTGAATGTAATTGTTGTTATAATGTATGGAGCCCCTAAAGGGACATGGAGATGGAAGGAAACAATTTATTTCAATGCTTTTGCATTCTCTCACAAAAGTTTTGCATTCCCCAGAGAAACCGTGTTCGCTCGGAAAAAACTCAAAAGTTTTGCGAGCAAATGCAAAGTTTCTCAGGGGAATGCAAAACATTTGCTAGAGAACGTAGGCAAATATTTCCTCCTAGCTCCTTTTTTTTTTACCATGTCCTTTAGGGCCTCTGTAATAATGTATGATATTGTCGCATCATGTGAACTACTGGTTCAGACTGTTTTTTTACTGTTAATAAAAGGTAATAAAGTATTCTCAAATTGTGTTATTGTAATTGGTTAAGTTAATTTACCTTGTTTAAAGAAAAGTACAAAGCAAAATAGTGCAAAACACGTTTAACCCTTCTGCTGTGTTGAAAACCCTGTAACACCTTTTGTCCCCCCATTCAAAAATGACCATCCTTTTAAAAATTGCTCTCGTTATGCTATATTATCAGCAAATGTTGGATTCAATCTTTTTGTCAACTTGTTTTCTTTCAATCATTACAGGTTTTGTATTTGTTTTTGGATCTGATTGACCGTAGGCCTCATTGATCTGAGCGTATGCACCTCAGTTTTTGAGTGAAAAAAGCATCATTTGTGGATAATTTTGTCAATATTCAACAAAATATGAAAAGAATGTACACTGTTTATCATACTAATGTGCTCTAATGTTTAATGTGCTCTTATGTTTAACCAGGAAGTTTGTTTTGAAATTCTTTTATTTTTTACAAAATGCAACAAAGTCACACCCGGTCAAAAATGATCGGCCTACAAAAAACTGCTTATAAATCTCTCATTATGCGATATTAACACCAAATATTGGATTCAATCTTTTTGTCAACTTGTTTTCTTTCATTTAGGACTGGTTTTGTGTTTCTATTTGCATCTGATTAATCGTAGGCCTCATTTATCTGAGAGTAGACACCTCATTTTCACAATATTAAAGAAAAAATGGAACAAAGTCACACTTGTGGTGTTCCTGGTCAAAAATGACTGGCCTACTAAAAAATAGATTATATCAATGAGGCATATTTAAAAAAAATAAAAAATAAGTACAAAACCTGTCTTAATTGAAAGAAAACAAGTTGACAAAAAGATTGATTCCAATATTTGGTGATAATATAGCATAACGAAAGATTATACATTTTTATGTTTTAGGCTGGAAAACCACAAGTGTGACTTTATAGCATTTTGTACAAGATAAAGAAAATTCAGAACAAACTTCCTGGTTAGACATTAGAGCACACTAGTGTGATAAATTTTTTGGTCAAAAACTGAGGTGCATAAGGTCATATCAATGAGGCCAAAGGTCAATCAGATCCAAAAAGAAATACAAAACCTGTGCTAATTAAAATATTGAATCCAGTATTTGGTGATAATATAAAATAATCAGAGATTTATAAGCAATTTTTTGTAGGCCGGTCATTTTTAACCAGGAACATTGTGCGTGTAACAAGGTGAGAAAACATTCTGAAAAAAAATCTCAACAAAATTTGTGGAAGTATACTCTAAATAAAAATAGTGCTAAATAGCACGAAAAGTAGTTAATTGGCGTGATATCATAGAGGAACCACTTTAAGTGCTATATAGCACCTATCTTTAAAGGGGCTATACAGAACATTTGTCAAATGGTGCTATGTAGAACCATAAGAGGTACATTCATTCAAAGACTACAGCCAACGCTGCAGACCAGACCGGGGACGAATGCACCTGAAGACGCGTTCGGGTGCAACGTCTTGGAAGAAGCCTTAGAAGGGTTCAGTTCAAGAAGTGCACCAGGACTGGCCGTAACCCATCACTTCTGCTAGGTGCAATGAAGTCTGGGCTGTGAAGCCGGACCTCATCTCGGCTGGAGGGACGACCTCGACCGCACCTCTCGCCAGTAGGTATAGCAGGCTCCCAGAGAGCGGGGAGGAGATTGTGCGAACTGAATCGCAGGCCGAGCCTGGGCAGTTTGGGAAGCCGTAACCTGGCCCCCAGAGCCGAACCAGTGGTCGTGCGAGCCACAGACGCACCCACGATGGGGCAGCGAGCGGAATGACCGGCCCAGACACAGGGAGGCGTGGGAGCGTCCCAAAGTGTGGGTGGGGTCAAATTCCGCGCCCTGACAGAGGAGACCAGGGAAGGAGTAGCGTTCCACGGGGGTCTCGTCTGACAGGGGCTGGCGACAGAGGGGGCTCAGAGCGGCGAGGCTGTGCGTCGCACACTGCCAGCCACGCCCTCTGGGAGCTCAGAGATGAATGTCAGTTCTTTCAGTTAAGGAAAGCAAAAGATTCTCCCCTGGCCCTGTCACCATCTCCAGAGAAAGAACTGAATTCATCTCCGAGGGGCCCTTGTTAGGCGCGCCGCTTAACCTGCCGTTAGCAGGGCAGGGGGGCCGAGACGGGCCGGGCTGCTGTCCTGCGACCTCCTCCATGGCCCAGCCGGAGTGGAGGCTGCTGCTGGGGCAGGGCGGGAGGGGCGGGAGCCGCAGGGGTGCAACCCAGGCGGGGAGCAGGCTGAGGCGTCTGTGCCGGCGGCTGGATGGAGGCAGCAGCGGGCCGCCAGGGAAGAATATGTTAAATCGCCCCAGTCTGCTTTTGTGCAGTCGAGAAAAGCAAAAGCTCCCGACTGCCCCGCCAAATAGCCAAGCCTGGGAGAAAGGGGAGTCGAGTAAACGTGTTCGCTCAGCCTCCTGCCCAACTGCCAGACTGAGCCATAAATAGCGTTCCTGGACCACGGCAGTGGGCATCACCTGACCGAGAGAGCGTGCAGCAACCTTCGTCGCCCGTAGGACGAGGTCGGCAGCCGCACACAGCTCACGCATGAGTGCGGGGTGCATGCTTCTGAGCACCCTGGCCCGATAGGCTTGAGGGATGGCCATAGCATGCAGGTGGATGCGGCCTGGCCCGCGGCTCTGTGGTTCTCCGCAACTAAAGTAGACGTAACCCACAAGCCTTGGATGGGTGGTTTGGGTCCCAGCACACTGCTGAAATGCTCTGCGGGCATAGTAGCAGCGCAACAGAACATTCAACAGGGGGAACCCCAGTGTACCCTTACACCGTGCCACTATCGAGAGCAGTAAGGCGGAAGAGGCTGCCGATCGGCCGCGAAAAGTCAATGGAGACTCCCACGACTTCGACACCTCTTCATGCACTTCCAGGAAGAAGGGCACTGAGGGTTGGCGGGCGCTTTCAGTGTGGGCCGCACCCAGATACCAATCATCCCTAGGAAAGCATGACTGTGAGCTCCAGATCAAACTCGGGCAGCGCTGGAGCTCCCAGAGGAGGCAGCACAGACGAATCTTCATCTCCAGAGGAATCCAGCCCACCTTGTGATGCGGCGATCGACGTGACGTCATAAGCCAGCATCCCAAATGAGCCGCTGAGCCGAGGACGGGAAAAAAATATATATTTTTCTCACACAGAAAAAACACTTCAGTGGTTCCTTGGCATGGTTAAGGTGCTATAGCACTGCTACCGTATAAAGAACCTGTTAAGCCCAGTGTTGTTCTTCAGCGGTTCTTCTGTGGTTCTTTGGGGTGGTTAAGGTGCTATAGCACTGCTACCGTATAAAGAACCTGTTAAGCCCAGTGTTGTTCTTCTGTGGTTCTTTGGGGTGGTTAAGGTGCTATATAGCACTGCTACCGTATAAAGAACATATATATTTATATATATATAAATATATATATATATATATGTATGTAGATAAATTGTACATAACAGACACGGACACAAGGCAGATCAGTCACACTGAGGCAGGCAGAGACAAATGCAACAAACTTTGTTTTGCCTTAATAGGAAGGGGAGTTTTTCATTACTTGATAAATTATCAAATCTGTGCTGCATGTGTTTAATTATCATTATGTATATGATGAGGCGTCTGTGCCGGCGGCTGGATGGAGGCAGCAGCGGGCCGCCAGGGAAGAATATGTTAAATCGCCCCAGTCTGCTTTTGTGCAGTCGAGAAAAGCAAAAGCTCCCGACTGCCCCGCCAAATAGCCAAGCCTGGGAGAAAGGGGAGTCGAGTAAACGTGTTCGCTCAGCCTCCTGCCCAACTGCCAGACTGAGCCATAAATAGCGTTCCTGGACCACGGTAGTGGACATCACCTGACCGAGAGAGCGTGCAGCAACCTTCGTCGCCCGTAGGACGAGGTCGGCAGCCGCACACAGCTCACGCATGAGTGCGGGGTGCATGCTTCTGAGCACCCTGGCCCGATAGGCTTGAGGGATGGCCATAGCATGCAGGTGGATGCGGCCTGGCCCGCGGCTCTGTGGTTCTCCGCAACTAAAGTAGACGTAACCCACAAGCCTTGGATGGGTGGTTTGGGTCCCAGCACACTGCTGAAATGCTCTGCGGGCATAGTAGCAGCGCAACAGAACATTCAACAGGGGGAACCCCAGTGTACCCTTACACCGTGCCACTATCGAGAGCAGTAAGGTGGAAGAGGCTGCCGATCGGCCGCGAAAAGTCAATGGAGACTCCCACGACTTCGACACCTCTTCATGCACTTCCAGGAAGAAGGGCACTGAGGGTTGGCGGGCGCTTTCAGTGTGGGCCGCACCCAGATACCAATCATCCCTAGGAAAGCATGACTGTGAGCTCCAGATCAAACTCGGGCAGCGCTGGAGCTCCCAGAGGAGGCAGCACAGACGAATCTTCATCTCCAGAGGAATCCAGCCCACCTTGTGATGCGGCGATCGACGTGACGTCATAAGCCAGCATCCCAAATGAGCCGCTGAGCCGAGGACGGGAAAAAAATATATATTTTTCTCACACAGAAAAAACACTTCAGTGGTTCCTTGGCATGGTTAAGGTGCTATAGCACTGCTACCGTATAAAGAACCTGTTAAGCCCAGTGTTGTTCTTCAGCGGTTCTTCTGTGGTTCTTTGGGGTGGTTAAGGTGCTATATAGCACTGCTACCGTATAAAGAACATATATATTTATATATATATATATATATATATATATATATATGTATGTAGATAAATTGTACATAACAGACACGGACACAAGGCAGATCAGTCACACTGAGGCAGGCAGAGACAAATGCAACAAACTTTGTTTTGCCTTAATAGGAAGGGGAGTTTTTCATTACTTGATAAATTATCAAATTTGTGCTGCATGTGTTTAATTATCATTATGTATATGATAAAACACCTCCAGTAGCCTGTATCTGGATTCTGTGTATGCGGTCATAAAGTAATTTTCACCAGCAGAGGGCACTGTCACACCATGTCAAGACACTGTGAGCACTGTGAGCACTGCGTGTACTGTAAATAAATCATCCATGATCTCCACAACTGTTTGATGTAGATGATTAGATGAATTCAGAGATGTCAAGTTTTAAATGAGTTCAATGAACTCGAAACTAGTTGAAAACAGATGTTCAACAGACCCCATACAGCTCCTGTGTTTAGCTGGCAGGCAGCATAAGGGTCTTAGGGTCCATTAGCTTTTAGGGGCCATTTCTTCCATATGGGGCCCATAAAGCCGTCAGCCAGCACATAGAGAGCATGAACACACACAGACACACACAGCTTAATATGTCATGGGCAGATGTAAACAGTCAAGATTAATTTAAGAGAGTATTTGGTATGCATATTGAATTATTTCATGAGTTACATTTGCATTGGTTGTTTTGATGTATTATTATCATAATCAGGCTGCCTAAAGTGCAGCAGTCATACACACAGACCGGATCTGTAATGCTTATTGTTTTCTGTGAGAATCACTGGCCAACCCTTAGATGCACACGGAAATGAATATGACGCATGTCTCATTATTGCCGTGGTAACCTGCACAGCTGTGTTAGTGGCAACCAGACGACACTGTAGACAAATACACATTGTTACACACAAACAAAACACACACCTGTCTGATCCAGAGATCTCCATGTCAATGCTCTCTAAACAGGAAACAGGAAAACGTTTATCACCAAAGACATTTAGACATTCATGCCTCTAGAGCTGCACAAAAGCATGAATAAAGAGAAAGAGAGAGCTCAGGTCTCCCTACCTCTTCTCATTTAATTTAAGTGTAATTTGACCATTTTCATAATAATTCTCAAATTAATAACAGATATTCTTAGAATGCTCACACTTATTTGCTATATATTCGAAGTGCTCTGTAGTCTAAAAAACAAATTTACCCCTCTGTCCCAGCTCGCTAATCTCATTTTCATTTTTGTACATTCAAATATGGCAATTCCTGGTCATAATATGCACACAGTTTTGATGTGCACATAATTTATTTTAGCTAATAAGTTATATTTAAATGATCTTTTGTTATTAAAATTAGTTAATAATCACTGTTTATATTGAAAAACTTCCGTCCACCAAACCGGAGTCATGTGGTGCGACCAACATGCAGAAACATGCAAGAAAAAAACATAAAACAGGAAATTATATCATAAAGAGGACTCTAATCTGTAAAAGGTCAGTAAAGTCTCTTAAAATGTTAGACAATTTGACTTTTTTATGGCAAGATAATGTTGGCTTGGTTGTAACGTCATATGTTACAACCACGTTTTATGTTTTAAAAGGCACAATATGTACGATTTTTGGATTAAAATATCCAAAAACCACTAGAACACTGTTATAGGGCTATTTTGTTGACTTGTGTACTTACATTATCCCAAATGTTTCCAAGAATGTTTAAATCCAGAGAAATAAGCAATTTTAACCAGGACACAGACCGTGTCCATGCATTGCCTATCAATGACATCATACCCGCGTTACCCTCGATTTACCCTCGTTTTAATATATTATGTGATTTATGAGACAGGGGAGCAACTGTTTGGATACATTCATTGACAGAAAACTAATCATTGTTATATAGCTCAACACAGTTAGTCTTATTGTATAAATCTCATTTTCTTGATTTACCGCGAGTACCACGTTTTACCATGCCTAATATCGATCTAGCTTACTGCAGTGTGCAATAAGTGTCTCATAGTAGCCGCCGAGCGAACACACAGAGTAGCATTCATAACTTTCAACACACTCAAATGTATCTAATATGATAAAACAGCACTGTGTTACCCCACATACACATGAGCGGAAGAAGCGGAAGTGGCCGTATGTGGCATAATAAAAGCTCCACTGCTCTCAAGCCATGTGTCACGCTTGTCTCTCATTAGCAATTGCTCCAGCAGCCTCGTTCCACTCCAACGACTTTCAGCCCCATCCTGCTTCATACTATACTAACGCTAATAAATCTTTAATAGATTAGCTCCTCAATGATTATGATTTCTGCCTGATCTGAGTCCCGTCAGATTCCCATGATTCCGCGAAATCAAGGCGTCATCAAGCTACGTCTTTGTTTTTAATAAACTCTACTGGCGAAATTTACATATTGTGCCATTAAGGCTTTAAAAAAAAAATATATATATATATACACTCACCTAAAGGATTATTAGGAACACCATACTAATACTGTGTTTGAGCCCCTTTCGCCTTCAGAACTGCCTTAATTCTACGTGGCATTGATTCAACAAGGTGCTGAAAGCATTCTTTAGAAATGTTGGCCCATATTGATAAGATAGCATCTTGCAGTTGATGGAGATTTGTGGGATGCACATCCAGGGCACGAAGCTCCCGTTCCACCACATCCCAAAGATGCTCTATTGGGTTGAGATCTGGTGACTGTGGGGTCCATTTTAGTACAGTGAACTCATTGTCATGTTCAAGAAACCAATTTGAAATGATTCGAGCTTTGTGACATGGTGCATTATCCTGCTGGAAGTAGCCATCAGAGGATGGGTACATGGTGGTCATAAAGGGATGGGCATGGTCAGAAACAATGCTCAGGTAGGCCGTGGCATTTAAACAATGCCCAATTGGCACTAAGGGGCCTAAAGTGTGCCAAGAAAACATCCCCCACACCATTACACCACCACCACCAGCCTGCACAGTGGTAACAAGGCATGATGGATCCATGTTCTCATTCTGTTTACGCCAAATTCTGACTCTACCATCTGAATGTCTCAACAGAAATCGAGATTCATCAGACCAGGCAACATTTTTTCAGTCTTCAACTGTCCAATTTTGGTGAGCTCGTGCAAATTGTAGCCTCTTTTTCCTATTTGTAGTGGAGATGAGTGGTACCCGGTGGGGTCTTCTGCTGTTGTAGCCCATCCACCTCAAGGTTGTGCGTGTTGTGGCTTCACAAATGCTTTGCTGCATACCTCGGTTGTAACGAGTGGTTATTTCAGTCAAAGTTGCTCTTCTATCAGCTTGAATCAGTCGGCCCATTCTCCTCTGACCTCTAGCATCAACAAGGCATTTTCGCCCACAGGACTGCCGCATACTGGATGTTTTTCCCTTTTCACACCATTCTTTGTAAACTCTAGAAATGGTTGTGCGTGAAAATCCCAGTAACTGAGCAGATTGTGAAATACTCAGACCGGCCCGTCTGGCACCAACAACCATGTCACGCTCAAAATTGCTTAAATCACCTTTCTTTCCCATTCTGACATTCAGTTTGGAGTTCAGGAGATTGTCTTGACCAGGACCACACCCCTAAATGCATTGAAGCAACTGCCATGTGATTGGTTGATTAGATAATTGCATTAATGAGAAATTGAACAGGTGTTCCTAATAATCCTTTAGGTGAGTGTATGTTCACCGTGGTCCATTTATGTGCCAACTATATGTATAACTATGTATAAACTATATAAATTGCATCTTGGTAAGATATAAGTCAACATTTGAACTGCTTTAAGTTTTTTTCAGACAACAAATAGAGTGCCTGATGAGGTGGAGATATGCAATACATTTTAGGGAAAAAAAACATGGAAATGTCTTCTATCGTTTGTTAGCTGATCTTTGTGCGTGCAGTTTGTTAATGGCTCATAAAGACAATTTAAATCCATGTATCCATAACAGGATAAAAAAATATGGGGGTATGATTTTAATGGGGGCCTGTGACAGTACTGATGAAAGGCTTTAAAAAGCCCCTGACTGTATGAATTTTTGATGTTTGTTGGTGTATTCGTTTTAATGGGAAAAAGCAAAGATGCTCAGTGCCCAACCCTTTTCCTGCAGTACACATTTTGGATGTCTGATCATGTCTCCCATGTCTAACCCAGTCATTTTAGGTCCTGTAGTCTCTACTAATGAGCTGATGAGCTGGTGTGTTTAACTAGGAAACATTTGCTTTATACAATCACATTTCCTGAAATGTTGCAGTTGTGGAAGAGAAAACATCTTCAGTTGCACTGACAGTAACTGATTCGGTCACACACTGCATTTAGATGCTGGGCAACTGTAAGCATTATTGCACATCCCTCCATTGACTCTTCTTTGTATTAATACAGTGCGGTACTGATCTAAGCACTGCTACTGGAATGTTAGCGCTGGTTACCATGGAGATCATCAGCATCTGTGAATATCACAAGTCCTTGAGTGTTCTGAAATATCGTCGTTTTCTGTTTCATTATGAAAACTGAGAAATGATTACCGTATCCCTGAAGTTTTTCTGAGCATTACAAGTGTTACAAAACAGAAGTTTCGACTGAGAAATAGTCTTTCTTCAGTGGAAGGAGAATTTATTCAAAGTTCCAGGCTGCTCTTTTTCATACAACAAGGGGAACGAGGGATGCTTAGCTCCAAAAGAATGTAAGCACCATAAAAGTATTTTCATTTTTGAACGAACTACACCTTTAAGTAAAGTTAGCCTAACATATTTGTCTTCTGTGGCAAAGACAATCAAGGCCATTTGCTTTGTATTTAATCAAAGCAAAGGGAAATACTTTCCTCTTATTAAAATCATACTGGCACAGAGAGACAGGGAGAAACAGAAAACCATTAGCTCTTTCATTCAGCATGGGCACTTTTCCAGCTCTGAGATTACATCAAAGTTACATTTCACTTCAGATCTGGCTTTGGCGTCACAGATCAAATCCTCAAGACACTCTGTGGTTTTAGAAAGCCTCTTATAAATACTGAGCCCTCTGTGTGAAACTAACCCGGAACAACATCCTACATATTATTATTATTATTTTCATTATTTTAATTTATGAGACTAGAGTCACAACCCTTTAGAAGTAATTTGCCTTCTAATTAAATCCATATATATTCTGGGATCCAGTGGTGTGGTGTATTATGAAATAAGGAAATCCACTTTCTACATAGTCATATCAATTCACTTTTCAGTTCCATTTGATGTTTCTAGCTTAAAGGCATATAAAAAACAGCATGTATATAGGTCTAGATTATATATAATTTAATAAAGACACATAAAATCTCATCAGATTTATACTTTTTAAAACAATTTTACATTGCTCAAAAATAATAATTCTAATATTATGGTAACTTAACGATTATATTTTTTTCTGCTTAGGCCTAGTCCACACGTACACAGGTATTTTTATTTTCCTCCATTTAAAAAAGAAAACTCATCCACATTTGATTTGATTGTTGGCCAATCAAAAGCCTGAAAAAAAGGTTATTACTATTGTTATTATTAAGCAATGACCTGCGTTGTAGGCCTATTGCATTCTGATGCCTCTGTTCCGCAATATAATGGGAGAATTGAATTCATCTGTATACATGTTATAAGCCCTGTTAGCACAGTTATTAGCAGCAATATTTTGACTACGTCTGCCATTGCACAGACTCGCCTCGTGTAAACAAAGGAGATAGCGGTGCACAATCTGATGTCAAACAAAGGAGATAACAGCACGCACTCCGATGTCACAAGCACTGCAACCGGAGTTTCTGAAAATCTTCACCCTGGCAGGAGTTTTCAAAAAGGTTCGGTTTCAGTGCTTGTGCATGTGGACAAACTGCCAAACTGGATAGAATAAGATTAGATTAGATTAGATTCAACTTTATTGTCATTACACAAGTACAGGTACGAGGCAACGAAATGCAGTTTGGGTCTAACCAGAAGTGCAATAGCAGCAAGTGCAGGACATGAATATGTACTGAATAAATATAAAGATGGCTATTACTATAAATAGAATTTACAGATAGATATGTATAGAATATAATATACAGATGGATGTTGCTATAAACAGTTTGCAGATAGATATATACTGAACAGAATTTACAGATAGATATGTACTGAATATATATATACAGATGGCTATTATTGTAAACAGAATTTACAGATAGATAGATATATACTGAATGTAATATACGGATGGATATTACTATAAACAGAATTTACAGGGTAGATATGTACTGAATATATATACAGATGGCTATTACTATAAGCAGAATTTACAGATAGATGTATATAATGATATGTTAGGCTAAGATGGGCAGTATAGCAATGAACGATATAGTGCAAATGAGCATATTTTAGTAGGGTAGTAGTGCAAGATGCATATATGAACAGGTGTTACTGTAGTAACAGTCGATAGTGCAAATGAGCATATTCCAGTTAGGTAAGTAGTGCAAGATGCATATATGTACAGGGGTTACTGTAATAAACAGTCGATAGTGCAAATGAGCATCCAGTAGTGCAAATAACAAGTGAAGGCAGATGTGAGGGGGAGAGGAGGGTTATCAGTATATAGGGGGAGTGGGATCAACGAGGGTTAGAGTTCAATATGGAGACAGTTCTGGGAAAAAAACTGTTCTTAAGTCTGCTGGTCCTGGTCCGGAGGCACCTGAAACGCCTACCAGAGGGCAGGAGAGAAAACAGTTTGTGGGCTGGGTGAGAGGAGTCCTTAAGGATGCTGCGAGCTCGATGCAGACAGCGTTTCCTCTGGATGTGGTCGATGGCAGGTAGTGGAGTCCCTGTGATGCGCTGGGCGGTTTTCACCACCCGCTGTAGTGCCTTGCGCTCTGCAGCAGAGCAGCTCCCATACCATACTGTAACACAGTTGGTCAGGATGCTTTCTATTGCGCAGCGATAGAAGTTCACCAGTATAGCCGAGGATAGCTGATTCTTCCTCAGTGTCCTCAGGAAGAAAAGACGCTGGTGAGCCTTCTTGACCAGGCTGGAGGTGTTAGTTGTCCAGGACATGTCCGCCGAGATGTGGATCCCCAGGAACTTGAAACTGGAGACACGCTCAACAGCCGTTCCATTGATGTGGATGGTGTCGTGTGTGCCTCTTGCCTCTTTCCTGAAGTCCACGATGAGTTCTTTTGTTTTGGTGGTGTTGAGGAGCAGATTATTTTCAGTGCACCATGTGGCCAGGTGCTGGATCTCCTCCCTATAGGCGGTCTCATCGTTGTTGCTGATGAGTCCAATCACCGTAGTGTCGTCCGCAAACTTGATGATGGAATTAGATCCATACACAGGCTTGCAATCGGAGGTGAAGAGGGAGTAGAGAAATGGGCTTAGCACACAGCCCTGTGGTACGCCAGTATTGAGTGTGGTGGAGGTGGAGTAGGTGGAGCCTGATCGAACATTCTGGGGTCTGTTGGTCAGGAAGTCCAATATCCAGTTGCACATTGAGGTGTTGATGCCCAGGTCTCCAAGTTTGGCTATTAACTTGGTTGGGATGACAGTGTTGAATGCTGAGCTGAAGTCAACAAACAGCATACGTGCATACGTGTTCTTATTGTCCAGATGTGTAAGCACAGAGTGCAGTGCCAAGGAGACTGCATCCTCTGTGCTCCTATTGCTACGGTAGGCAAACTGGTGTGAGTCCAATGTGGATGGTAGAGATTCTTTTAGATGTGCCAAGACCAACCGCTCAAAGCACTTCATAACGATGGGTGTGAGTGCTACAGGGCGGTAGTCGTTAAGGCACCTCGGGCTAGAGTGTTTTGGTACTGGCACAATGGAAGTGCATTTAAAGCATGTTGGTATGGTTTCTTGGGCAAGAGACAAGTTGAAAATGTCTGTAAAAACCCCAGCGAGCTGTTCTGCACATGCCCTGAGTACTCGTCCAGGGATGTTGTCTGGTCCAGCAGCCTTGTGCGGGCTGATTCGACCCAGTGCATTGCAGACGTCTGTGGAGGAGAGTGTGATTGGCGGGTGGTCAGCAGAGGGTTTGGCCTTGGTGGCAGTTTCTCTGTTGTCTCTTTCAAAGCGAGCATAAAAGTAATTTAGCTCGTTCAGGAAGTTGATGTCAGTGGCTGCGGGGGTGGAGTGGGTGGGTTTGTAGTCACTGATGGCCTGAATGCCCTGCCACATGCGTTGAGGGTCAAAGTTGGAAAAGTGTCCCTCTATCTTTAGCTTGTAGCAGTGCTTGGCCTCTTTGATGCCCCTCTTCAGGTTTGCTCTGGATGTGCTGTAGGCTTGTGCATCTCCTGATCTGAAGGCAGCATTGCGTGTCTTCAACAGGAGTCGTACTTCCCTGTTCATCCATGGCTTCTGATTAGGGTATGTGGTGATCTGCTTCTGGGTTGTAACACTGTCAGTGGTGGTGTTGATATAATCCAGTACAGAGGAGGTGTAGCAGTCAATGTCTGTGTGAGAGCCACTGGTGGCTTGGGAAGCAAACATACTCCAGTCTGTGTGTAGAAACCTTTCCTGGAGTATGAGATCTGCCCCCTCAGGCCACACCTTGATGGTCTTCACTGATGGCTTCACACGGTTGATGAGGGGTGCATATTTGGGGGTGAGGAACAAAGAAAGGTGATCTGACCGTCCCAGGTGGGGGAGGGGTGTCGCAACGTAAGCTCCAGCCATGTTTGTGTAAACATGGTCTAAAGTTTTGTTTCCTCTGGTGTGACAGGAAACATGCTGGTGAAATTTCGGTAGCACTGACTTTAAGTTTGAATGATTAAAATCACCAGCAACAATAAACGCAGCTTCTGGGTGAACAGTCTGTTGTTTACTGATGGCTGTGTGAAGTTCTTTCATAGCAAGCTTAGCATCAGCATCCGGGGGAATATAGGCTGCAGTTATAATGGTGGAAGTGAACTCCCGCGGTAGATAAAACGGTCTACATTTAACCATGAGAAACTCAAGGTTAGCTGAACAATGTCTCCCAACAATAGCAGAGTTTGTGCACCAAGCTTTGTTAATGTAAATGCACAATCCACCACCTCTGGTCTTACCGGAGCCATCTAATGTTCTATCTGCCCGGAGTGTGTGGCGTCCCGCTAGCTCAATAGCGTTGTCCGGTATTCCGCTGTTTAACCATGTTTCCGTGAATATTAAGACGTTACAGTTCAAAAGTCTCTTGCTGTGTGTGATACTGAGTCGAATCTCCTCCATTTTGTTCACCAGCGACCGTACATTGGCAAGGAAAATGCTGGGTAAAGAGAGCCGGTGTGGTGTTAGCTTTAGCTTAGCTCTTAGTCCTCCGCGCTTCCCCCGCCTTTGTTTACGATCTCGACGCCGCCTGCGAGCACTTCCGCCTGGACGGGTAGAGTGCATAGCATCGGGTGTTCTGGTGATCTCAGGAAGGAGTCGAAGGTTGTCCATAAAACTGTCGGAAATTCGCAAACCAATATCCAAAAGCTCACATCGGGTGTACGATGTAAAGGCACAACTGTTCTGCATGAACAGACCCGAAATGAGCAAGAAATATACCGCAACATTGCAGAATCTGGAGAGACCCCGAGCCTCGCGATGTACTCGCGCCGCCATCATGGGCCAAAAAAATAACGGTTTTGAAAATAACCGTGTTCATATGGACAGGGCCTTAGTTTCTTTGTTTTGGTTTGGTTCTGTTCCTGTTCCTTATCACTTGTATGTTGACCTAGTTTCCTTGTGTGTGCCAGTTAATCACTAATTAAGTTCACCTGTTGCTCATTTAGTTCTCCCGTTTACCTCAGTGTATTTAACTGTGTTTGTCATTAAAATTACAAGTGTAGTCTCCTTGCTCTTTGTTTATTAAAGGATTAGTTCACTTCAAAATGAAAATTTCCTAATATTTTACTCACCCCCATCTCATCCAAGGTGTTTGTGTCTTTCTTCAGTCGAAAAGAAATTAAGTAACAACTGCAGTTATAGCTTTCATTTAAACAAGCTGAGGGATCACTAAAAACATGTTTGTTCACAGATCATAATTTTAAGTTAATTTAGATTCAGACGTGACCAGAAGTGTAATGGAATATAGTGCTGCAGGGATGACATATTTTTGTAGGCCAACCTGGAAGTTAGCATCACACTGGTTCCCTCGACAAAAACCAATAAGAATTTTTTTGAATTATCACAAAATATAAGCTATGTGATCAACAAAAGTTTATGATACTTACACGTTTTGTCCATCAAGATGATTTTCACAAATTAACAACTTTTATGAATTTGAGGGCCTAAATACAATTGTCAGAAATACAACAAACTACACCACAGTCACTCCACCACCATCAAGCTTCTGATAACTCATTCAGTCTTTACAAAAAATCCCTGAAAGTGTGAGTTAGATAGTTTGCAAGAGCGTGATTATAAACATTCTAGTATGAGGCTAGTATGAGTACCTGGGTGAACTAACCCTTTAATGTCCCGACAACCCCTGTAGTCCCATTTAGCAACATCTTATGCCGAGTTCAGACTGCACGATCTGGCAGATAATTTGCAAAATAAGAACAAATTCACTTAAATTAGTTCCTTAAAAATCTTTACATATTTTGACTGGAAACAACCAGACAAAAATACAAAGTAAGAAAAGCATTCTTTGCAGTGCAGGTACATTCATTCATTGCTCATATTTCATCATGAGGACACCGTCAAAGTGACAAAAATGGCATGTCCTTTTATACAGGATCCTGACGTTCACTTGATAAACCTCTAGAAGTAACCTAATATTAGAATTTCCTATAGGATTTCCAGTGGTTGGATGCATTGATGACACGTATATTCCCATCATCACACTTTCTGAAAACGGATTACTGTATGGAATGGAAGGATGCCAAATGGTAGTCCGAGATATATGCCATAACCACCACCACAGCTGTTAAAATAAACACAAATTATTCACAATTTCTATGGTTATCTTTATTTCCGACAAATACTTTATTCTTTTTCCTGTTGGATTTTAATATTCTTCATCCATCTCCTCTTCATCTGTCAGTGGTGCTGGTGTTTGGCTGGCCTGAGTAGAAGTCAAATGTTAATTTCATTACCCTAATTAAGAAATGTAACAGGTTGGATCAGAAAACATTTAATTATGTGAAAAGAGCATTAGACTATGTGGGAAAAGCTGCTGCACACTGAAATAGACACTGAAAGATATTTATTTAATATGTCAAATGTTTGTAAAGTCATGAAACCTACACCCATTGAATTATGAATTATGATTGAATTATGTTTTTATTGTTCATTTTTAGCTGCTGCCACATTCTTTTGTTGCCTGTGGGATACCATGAAAATTTAACTTAATTAAACTAATTAAGAATTACACTTGCATATTGACCCGGAAGTATGCGAACGTCTTTTTGTTGGGTGCTGTTGCCATAGTGAATCATAATTTCAGAGCTCCATTGATTTGCTTTTCATGGTCGTGGTGCACGCGCTTAACTCAGAGTCAGTCTACTCAGAGTCGATTGAACTACCTCAATTCAGCTGTTCTAAAACCCAAAACTCAGAGTTTCCCATCTCAGGGTAAGTCAACTCAGAGTTCAAATTTAAACTCAGAGTTGGTTGAACCTCCTTACGGGCCCCTGATATCTTTCTGACATTACTTGTTATGTTATGTTATTTAAAGTTTCTACGATTGAGACAGCCCTTAAAATAGCTGACGCCCTGATCCGTGCGCTGATTACTAAACTAGGGAACTGAATGAGATGCACCCTAGGTCAACATACAATAATAGGGAACAGAAACAGAACATAACCAAACCAAAACACAAAGAAACTAAGCATAACTGTGACGGAGAAACTGAGGTGCTAAAATGCTAACTCGTTTCCGGTTTTTGGCCTACAAAAATATGTCGTCCCTGCAGCACTCTTTTTGTCCAATCATTTTAATCAGTTTGACTAATTCAAGCCGATTTGCGGTTGTTTTTCAGTATGTTTAAGTGTTGGCTGTATTTGCCAATGACAGTGAGATTGCCTCTTCTCATGTGACTTTCACCCATTCACACACTAGCTATGATTCCATTTGTTGCTCATTTAACTTATGCACAAAATTGGAATAATGCATAATCACAAAAAAAACCTTTGCAAATAAAGCACCATTTCCATCCCATGAACAAAATAGTCACTTTTGGGAAACTGGCACAATGGCCACCGTGACTCTTTTTTTTAATACATCATAAATGACTTGCACCTCAGAGCACGCAGGTGAAATCCAATAAACACTATTATGTTATCTTGCTTTCGAATGCAGATGCAATCCTGTGAGACAGTTCTGGATGATAATTATATCCAACCATTTTGATGACAGAGTTTGGCTCAAGCATTTGGGAAGGACCAAACCAACATTTGAGATGCTATGCAATTGGTCCACTGGTTAGTTTAGTTATCCAATCACATTCTCACATTGAGGCAAAGTCATGTGAGTTTTTTGTTGTGCATCGAGGGATTTATTCGTTAAATGTTTCCATCGTAGTTTATGCACATGTATTCTTATCAGATCAAAATATTATCCAACTCATTTGAGTGCATACATTTTTTATGTGCATTTTTGTGGATCCTTGCATTTTTTTAATGCAATATCCCAAAATGTAGCATAAAAATAGGTGTATGGAACATTACGGAGCCCCGCACATGACGTGCAAGAAAAAAAAGTTAATTGTGCACATGATTTACTAATTCGTTCCCTCGATTTATAAATCATGCGCACAATTTACTACTTTGTTCCCTCGACTTGCTAAACCGTCCACACGATTTACTAATTTGTTCCCTCGATTTATAAATCGTGCGCATGATTTAGCAAATTGAGGGAACAAATTAGTAAATCGTGCGCACAATTTAGCCTACTGTTTTGTCCTGCATGTCATGTGCGGGGCTCCGTAGAACATAGCTACTGACGCCACATTTTTCACAGATGAATCACTATGAAAAGTTGAGTCTCATAATTTTTTTATTTTTGTACTCTCAATTATTTTCTCATCTGATTTTTTGAGGTAGCACTGCCTCTCTTGCCTCAATGAAGAAAACAATCCTGCTGTTAAAATAGCACACAGGAATATAAAGTGAGATATAAGCTTCCTAAACTAAACGACCTGTAAAAGCAGTTCTATGAATAACCGGGAAATCTTTTAGATATAATAACATTTGCACATGTACATTTGCCGTTTACCAGAAAATCAGAGGCTTTTACAGGCAGTTTGTGGTTCGCCTGAACTCAGGATTGTTCTGGCATTGCAGATTGTGAATTGTATTTTTGATGGTGGGTTTTCAGGGAATGTATTTGGCAGTAACTTCTTGAGCCATGCTGTTCCCTCCAGGGTTTAATCTCAGAGTGAATTAGACAGCAATTAACTCCCATTAAAGTGTGGTTTCATCTCTTTCTGTCTCTCTGGCAGCTGTATAAATGTGTGTGTGTATGTGTCACTATAATAGGCTGTATTTATGTGTACAGGATTAATGGTAATTAATGAATGTTGTTAGCTGTGTCACACAAGGCAGTAACCCTGGCTGTGTTTGTAATAGAATACTAGTGTACTGTTTACTTTGTAAAAAAAGTTGCCAAGTTCGATTCTGCAAATAGAACAGCAGCGTTCTTGATAGTGTCATTCAGCTCGCTTTGGCTACTCCGGTTGTATCTGTATGTACAATAAAACGAAATAGGGGAGAGCAGGGCACAACCTAACGCGGGGTTAGTTGTAACACACATGGTTTAACACTTTCCACACATGCCAGGATGACGAAACTTTGTATTTACTAGTTGCCATATTAACATTATTTAGAGAAAAAATTGCGTCATTAAAAAATAAAAAAATCTTTGGAAGATATCACTGAACATTTATTTAGCCATAGCAAAAGTACATTTCTTACTTGAGTTTATTTTTCATCTCTGTTTTTTGTGTTTATTGAAAATAAGACAAATCTGATATTATTGTAATCTTATATCTGTTATTTAACAGTTGAGATAGTTCTTTAATGCTGATCTAACCAGCAGAAGACACGAGCCGGGGTTAAATCCCAGTTGTGCAGATGGGGCATGTTGTCACACTGCGTTACAATGAGCCGATATTAGAACTATGCTATTCTATTCTATACTTTTATGAACTCTATTGAGAAACCATGATAAAAAGGTGAATAAAGACTGAGAGTCAATGTTCAGAAATGCTTAATTATTATGTTTTGAACTATGCTGTATAACTGTGTTTTGAGGTGTGTTTGTTGTCAAACTCAAAACATTTTTTATTTTTAATTATTAAAAAATGCCATTATTTTATTTGAAAAAGTTAATAATTGTATTTTATTGACAAAATATTTTAGTTTGTCTTGGATATGTCTTTGATTATATCAGATAACATTTTAAGCTGTCATATGGTCATGTTGCAATGTACCCCACCTATGGGGCATGTTGTCACATTTCACTTCCATTTCTTTCTGGGTAAATCAAGAAAAAAGTATACACTGTATTAATGAAACAAAACCACATAATTGTACTAGACATGTGTGCAATTAATGTGGAATAAAATAAATACTTTAAACCATAAGTGGATTTACACAAACTGAGAAAGTCAAAAAGCGTTCTCCCCTATGTCATAAAACACCACTCTGCCTCTTTTCATTTTCATTTAAAAAAAATATATTAATAGCCACACAAATGTGGTTCAGGCAATGTGTACCTTGATTATTTTTACTGCATGTATATTTATAACAAAACGAAATATAAAACACAACCCTGCCTCTTTTCGTTTACATTTTAAAAAATATCAAACATTAATGTGGTTCAGACAATAAGTTTGCATATATATGATTATCACTGTAATAAAATTAAATATGACATATAACACAACCCAGTCTCTTTTTGTTAAATGTCAGTTTATGTATGATCAATAATTTCTATTATAAAAGTATAAGTAAAAGGTATAAGAAGCTATACAAGAAATAAAGCAAACAATTCAGTCAAACATACAAAGTCGGCGCTCTGGTAGGCTACAACGGTAAAGTTAAATAGCCTAAAAATATAAAGTTATGAAACTTCACTTTGCCCTCAGACAAAACGATTTGCCAGGGAACAAATGATAGATTCATGAGACCAAAAATCGCCAGTTAGATCTACACGAGACGAATTATATCTCATTTTTAACCACTACAGAGACATCAGAGCCAGCGGCAAACGTCAGAAGGACTAGCCGAGGCGCTGCTCTGGCCAGGGTTAATGAGTGCTGAGTGCCCGGTGATCGACTGGATCTCAAAACAACTATATTCTCGCCTGAAAAAGTCTTAACTACATTTCGTGACACATTAACAGGAGTATTTTTAAATTACTCAGGCTCGCTCATCCGCTATATTGACGCTTACTGGTTGGTGCGAGATGCATTCTGGGATACCTGGCTATCTCAAGTCCGCTCAAGTCACCTCCCAATGCATCCTCGATAAAGGGGGCGGATCAAGAACACATCCTGGGATTTAAACTGTACTTGGCAAGATGTAAACTTTAAAGGGGTCATGAACTGGCTTTTTTTATTTTTTCTACTGTTGTCTGAGGTCAACTTATGATGTTTGTGTGGTTTTTACATTCAAAAACATCATAATTAATAAGTAATAGGCTATTTTGTACCCTGGTTTTGAGGCTCTCTCAAGAAACGCTCTGTTTTTATGGGTGTGCCGCACTGAAGACGCCCACAGCTAGGATTGGATAAGATTTACATATTTAATGAGCTTCAGCTCCCCTGTCAGTACATGTGGGAAACGGCAACCGGAATGAATCGCCCACAGGGCTCGCAAAATATCTTTATCAAACAAACACAATGATTTATCTCTCATCCACCCGCGATTGATTGGAATGTTATTTTTTTATTACTTGGCCCGTCCGATCGGCGGATATAACCGCAAACCATACACACACACACACACGCGCGCGCGCGCACAAGCCCTTCAAATATCAAGTCAAGAGAGTGAACAACACACATCAAGAAAGGAATGTTATTTCACTGTATAAGATAGCCCGTCGGCAGGCCGGGCTTACGTTTTGGTAGCCCATCTGGAAAACACATAGCCACGAGATGTTGGGCTTTTTTGAGCCCTGGCCCATAATGCTTCATTCATTCATGTAATCTCATCCTGTCTGCAAATCCAGTCTCTTGTTTACAAACAAATCCGTGGTGAAATGAAGGAACAAACGCGCAATGTCTTCCCCACGTGAGCTGGATATTCATTAAAAATAAAGTTCATCCATGCATTCATAATATTGGAATCCGAATGAAGCTTATGCGGTAGGTTTATTGCTTGGAAGTTCGATCCGGTTTATCTCTATGTAGGCCTATATCATCTCAGGTACGAGTCGGTGGGTGGGGCTACAGAATCAGGTGTTGTTCTTTTTCTGTTGAGGCAGTGTTTCACCACACGATGACGTCAAGATGTGGCATATTCTGAGAACAGTCGTTTGCTGGGCCTGGTGTCAATAAAAGCTTTTCTTTCACTAACAAGTTTTCAGCTCTGAAACTTACATGACATTCTTATATTACCAAGACCTTTTATATATCAAAAGCTCAAGGGAAAGTTGATTTCTCAATTCATGACCATGCACGGAGCCAGAATTGTTTCTTTACCGGTGCTTAGGGGTGGGCTAGACCAATATGTGGGGGTGCTAAGAAAATAATCGATATTCATGACGTCAGAGTTACTTCATAAAGAAATGGACGTTTAAAAAACAAAAAAACAGCTATGGTACACACCACATTCACCAGAAGTGTAGTTTAAAATTATATTTTGCCAAATAATAGGCATATTAATTTTTTTTTAGCTTAATACAAGTGACCACAAGACAACGGCAAAAAGCTTTTACATGCAAAGGTGAAAGACTTCAGCACATATGTATGCATAATCAGAACTGTGCATACTTTACACTTAAATTAAACGAACAGCACATCACAATCTTGGTGATTATGTAATTGATTAAATGTAGCCTTTTAATGGATTTAAGCATTTTTTCACATGGCTGACAGTCATATCCAATTGGTTTCAATGGGAGCGCTGCGTTTTTAGAACGCCATGAGCGCAGCGAGGCGCTGAGCATCTATTTCACGCTCAGCGCTCGACGTTTTTACCGGTCACCGAGAGATGAAGAATGTTCAACTTTGAATTAAACACAGCGCTCCTCACTTATCATTTTTACCCAGCCGTCCAATCACAGTGGAGATGAACAAATACAACACCGACCAACCGCCACATTTGGCTTGTACAACATCAACAGGTGAAAACAACAAGCATAATAACGGAACAAAATCATTTTAAAACGAGAGCCAGAGCAGATATACTTTACATTGTATCTACAGTTTTATATAGAACCAATACAGAAACTAACTATCTGTGAAATGAGATACTAGTAACACTTCCGCGGATATTCTGTATCATAGCAAGCAAAGCGCCTCAACTGAAAAAAACGCAGCGCTGCCGAAGCGCTCTCAAGCACCCACAGCTAGCCGTTTTCAGCTGGCTAAAATGCAGGAAACAGTGCTCACATGACGCAGAGAATACAGGCAGTGTGACAGATATTTTTATGTCTGTAGTTTTTCTCTCAAACCTTTCTCTCTCTGACTCTCCTTCTTTGGCCCCCATCAGAGACATGGGTTTCCTACCTGCACTCTCTCTTTATCAAAAAACGGTCCATCTGATTGGGGGGGCTAAACCGGGGCTATTCAAAATTCTGACAGGGTTTAATAACAACGATTGTTCAGCTCATGATCATTTCAAAATGCCTTCTAAGTTAAAAGACCATTCTCACTTGAAGATCAGCCTGTGACGTGCACTTGACTCTAACTAATGTGAGATGGCCTGGCAGCATAGATGATAAAATGACAGTCCTTTTCAGAAGACCACAAACACAAGCTCATCTGAAAAGTTTCACATTCCGCTGCGTTCCAAAGCTTTGGTGAACTGTGACCTGCAATTCGCATCACGCGATGACGTGTGACCAGATCGATACGAAAAAACAAACAAAAAAAAAAAACAGCACAGACATGATTGTTAAAAATGACTAGTTTCTAAATCCCAAAGTATACTTTGTTTTTTACGCGTATGCTCACGAACGCACAGCCTTGCAAAGTATACTACTTTTGACTCGTATGTGTACGCAGGTGTTTGACACATGCGCAGTTTTGAGCAATCTCTCACTACGAGTTACAACTCATGTAAATACTGCAAAAAATTTAAATGCGCATGAGCGACCTCCGCAGACAGTTTGACTTTTTTCTCAGAATTGTGTGATATAAACTCGCAATTGTTAGTTATAAAGTCAGAATCGTGTGATGTAAAGTCAGAATTGTGTGATATGAAGTCAGAATTGCGAGATATAAAGTCAGAATTGCGAGATATAAAGTGAGATATAAAGTCGCAATTCTGACTTTATAACTCACAATTCTGACTTTATAACTCACAATTCTGACGTTATTAATTGCGATTCTGACGTTACTCGCAAATTCTATGTGAAGAAACTAGAAAAACTCCAGGTGGTGAATACAAAAGGGAGATTTTAATCAGTGTCACTGAGTACAAACACATTTGTTGCTTTGAAAACCCAACAGGGAATAAAACATGTTCCACCAAATAAAAGAAAAGGCCATGAAAGTGTCAGTCTTGATTGGACAAAAACTACAACATCTTCACTTATGAATGTTTTTATAAACTGAACTTTAGCATGAGTGTGTCGAGACGATTGACTGCTTCACTGGACTGAACTGAGACATAAATTGGACCCAAAGAGAGAAAGTTCATGACCATCTGTCTATTAAGATGTGACAGCTGACCACACACACCCTCAGCCCGAGGCACCTCTACACCATCTGCCACCACACTGACCCTGCTGAGTGCCACGAGCAATCAGACACTCCTGAAGGACAAACGGATCACAAGACAGACACAACGACAGCTGCACAGACAGACAGACAGACAGACAGACAGAGAGAAGCTAATAAAGAAAACCCAATTCTGTAGGTTTCGCAGCAATAAGAACACATTTGACTTTAATTTTCACTAATGTGGAACAGGATTTTGGACCAATGACATTTCACTGTGGGCGGAGTTTTCAGTAGGCAGATGTGTGTTTCTAACAGTGTAAGCTTCAAAATTACAAAAGACATACAGAGGTTTATTTGAATTGAATTATTTGAATAAATTGAATTTATTTTGGTATTAAATTATATCAGAGACTAAGAAGGCAGATATGGTCCACTTGTAGATTTATGAGTGGGAAAAATTAATAAGTTAATAATTAATTAAATAATTAATTAAAAAATTAATAATTAAAAATACTCAATATGGAGGTTGAAGCCTGGCCTTACAGCTAGAAAGAGCCAAACGTCTGTTTGTGTGCTTTATAACAGAACAGTGCATTATCTGGACCAGACTGAAAAAAAAAGTACAAGTATTCACTTGGCAGACACATTTTATCCAAAGTGACATATAAAAAAGGAACATCACTAGCAATTTGTCATTGGTCATAAAAAGAAGTGTGCTTAATTGTATTGCCTGTGCACTTGTAGTGTACTTGCAGATAATACAATGTAAATTAAATAAAAGAGAGCACTTTTTCATGACTTTTTAACATACTTTGTAATGTCAAAGTAAAAGTTTTACCTTGAAGTACATTTTTAAAAAAAATATTTTGTCATGCTTTAAAGAAGTACACTTATTTTGCTGTGTTGACTAACATACTAAAGCACATGTAAAGTACTTGATTATAATTTTTTTGTTATTTAATATTACATTTAAAGTTAATATGTGTTAATGTACTAAACTGCAACTGTGTCATTACACATATATTTAAATACATACAATAAATAAAACTTACAATACATGACTTTATGTATATTTAATTTTCCATAAATTACTGTCAGTACACTTTAATCATATAGTATTTCGAAGACAGAAGTATGAAATTACTCCATTACTCCATTTAATATAAATGTAAACTATAATGCATTTTCATAATTGTTACCAACATACAATCAAGCGCCAGAACACTTTCCATACAGTATGCTTATATGTATATTCTTTTAAAGTATATTCTTTTCTATAATAAGTACTCTATTGGAAAAAAATGTGTTTGGGCAGCTTCAGTCTTTTCTTTTGTATTTCTGAAATCGTTCAATCTGGTTTTATGTTTGCACATAGCACAGAATCTGCTTTTTTTATATTTTTAACTGTTTAATTAGCTATACTGACTCTGGTAACTTGACGCTAGTTCTTTTAGATTTATCTGCAGCATTTGACACTGTTGACCACATTGATATCTTTATTAGAGTCATGAGTGGGGTTAAAAAGAACAGTCCTTAAAGGAACACGCTAAATTTTTGGGACTTTAAAAAGTCCATACATACCATTCTCATCTCTGTGCGTGCCATAACTCTGTCTGACGCACCCACCGCTAGCCTAGCTTAGCACAAACATTGGAGGTATACGGCTCCATCTAGCCTACTGCTCAATAAGTGACAAAATAACGTTTTTGGTTAGGTTCTTCATCTCACCTGTGGTCTCCCTCAGGGCTCGAGTTTGGCGCCAACTCTCTTTTCCTTGTACATGCTACAGTTGGGTTCCATACCTATGGAAGTGTCTTTCCATTTTTACGCTTATGATACCCAGATTCCGAAATGATACTTTGCAATAAAATCTCTATTAATGTGCTTGGACGAGGTCAAAACTTGGCTAGCAAAACATTTTATTTTTTAACGTATACTGAGGTGATTGTTTTCAGTCCCACCAAAGTTTTTTAGGGCAACAGCATAGATTTGGGAAGCTTATCTGCTTTTAGCTCGTCGCAAGTAAGGGACCTGAGCGTTCTTTTAGATGATTTTCTAAAACTTGACAAACATATCCCCTCTGTGGTTGGATCTAGGAATCTAGGTCTGGCCTAGGAAAATTGACATCTTCACCCTTTATTCAAATTATTACTTATATATATATATATATTTACTTTATGTCCATTAGTATTTCAGTTGGATTCGGTGTCCTTCACTACTATGTACTTACATCAAAAATAAGTACAATGTACTTAGTGTGTTTATATTGTACTGCAAAACACTTTTGCTGCTATTGAGGTGGGATAAGGGTTAGTTAGGGACAGGTTTGGTGGTATGGTTTAAGGGTAGGTTAAGATGTAAGGGAAGGCTCAGCAGTTTAATTGTAGTAATTACAAAAAATTACAAAAAACTTAATTACTGCTGTAATTATATGCAGATATATGGTTTCACTTTATTGTCCTTTAACACATTCTGTTAACTACAAATAACGTTGCACCTATATAAAGTGTTATAAGAGTATTAGTAGACTGGTAGGGTTACAGTTAGAATACTTCCAAAGTTACTTATTACTTAGTACTCATCTTTCATCTCCTATCGTGCAGATCAGATTGGACGAAGCCAAGAAACACCAGCATACATTTCAATATAAGGGTCCACTCTTCAAAATGCAACCCACTTTTTAATCCAAAACAACAAAACAGTAGAAAAAAAAAAAAATCCTCATTTGTTTGCATGAGTGTTTTGAGTTAGAGTAATCAATCATGTCCATTTTCAATGAAATATCGATTCTAATCAGTATTCTGACGATCTCCCCTGCAGTTTAGAGTCTTCCGCTGAATATGAGCCCTCCCTTGTCTCTCTCCTTCAATTACAGGCGTTTGGGTGACTCAATATATCCAGGAAGCCCATTACAGGCTTGGCGAGGTGTCAGAAGCACCCATGGTTTTCGTTGGATAAAGCCAGTCAATGCCTAGCCAATGCCTTGCCAGCAAAGTTTTGATGGATGGACGTAGTAACCAATCAAAAGGCGTCATCTTGCACAATTTTATGTAAACAGCATTGGTGAATACTAATCGTGCTTATGTTTCCATTGACTCTCGCGTGCTTCTGTCAGTTTAAGCACACACCTTAGCGAGCTCGCAGACTGTATGACAGACAGTTCTTATAAACTAAATGAGTTTTATACACTTTGTAAATTCTATAAATAGTTGCTTTAGTTTTCCAGTAACTGTATATCCATTATAATCAGGGGTGTAGAATTTAATAGGGACGCAATATTTTCAATCAAAAAAAATTATATATTTATATATAACCACTGTTGTCCGATTGTGTCTTGTGGTTTTATGTATTACCTATTTTATTTAACCTTTATTTAACCAGGAAACATCTCGTTGAGATAAAAAAACGAATATTCTGTGAAAATGCGCAATTCCTGGTACACAAACGGTTAATAGATCTGAGTCCCGCCTCCTGAACCCACATCGCTAATCCGATTGGTTTTGTTTTTTTCTTTCTAACTTGTGAGAGGCTGTAGCAACATTTTGGTACATTTGGCTCCTCCATCCAAAACCTTGATGCGGTAATCGTGTCACATATTGATTCAGGGACAGTGCAGTTTTTTAAATATATGACAATCAGGATAAGTGGCAAACCTAAACACTAGTGTGTGAGTGTGTGTGTGTGAGTGAGTGTGTGAGAGAAACACTACATTACAAAGATGGCAATATACATTTTTTTGTCCCCATGAGGAAAAACAGCTTATAAATCACACTACGCAATGTTTTTTGAAAATGTAAAAATGCAGAAAGTTTTGTGTGATGGTAGGGTAAAACATGAAAACACATCATTGCTTGGTCTTGTTAAAGTGAGAGTTAAAACCCTTGTCAGCTGAGGCTGAAAGAAGTTTCAGTGCTCTTAGGTGACTGAAGACATGGTATAGAACAATGGCACTAGTGAGACTTAACAGTATTGCTGTGTGCCATGTCCTTCAAAACAAACTGGACAATATTGATGTGAAACAAATATGCCAACAGTTAATTTCTGTTAAGGACAGACACAGACATGTGTTTGGTTTCTTCAAATCGCAAGGAACAAGACTATAGACACTTTGACATTGACTACGCTGCAAAAAATGATTTTCTTATTTAGTATTTTCGTCTTGTTTCCAGTCTAAATATATAAAAATTCTTAAATCAAGACGTATTTACTAGATAAGTAAAATGACATACAATATTTTTTTCTTGTTTTCTGGAAAATAAATTCAAAATGAAGTAAGTTTATCTGCCAATGGGGTAAGAAAAATCTTGTATCTTGTTTCTGTTTGAAAACTTGTTTCTTGTTTCTGTCCCAAACAGAAACAAGATTATTTTTCTTATCCCATTGGCAGGTAATTTTGCTTGTTTTAAGCAAAAACTCACTTCATTTTGATTGTTTGCCCCCCAGAAAACAAGAAAAAATATCTAATTTAATTTTACTTATCTAGTAAAAGCATCTTGATTTAAAGGAACACGCCGACTTTTTGGGACTTTAGCTTATTCACTGTATCCCCCAGAGTTAGATAAGTCCATACATACCATTTTTATCTCCGTGCGTGCCATAACTCTGTCTGATGCACCCACCGCTAGCCTAGCTTAGCACAAAGACTGGAGGTAAACGGCTCCATCTAGCCTACTGCTCAATAAATGACAAAATAATGCCAACATTTTCCTATTTACATGTGATGATGTGTATAGTTTCCGACGGAAAATGAAAAGTTGCAATTTTCTAGACAGATATGCTAGGGACTATACTCTCATTCCTGCGTAATAATCCAGGAACTTTGCTGCTGTACCATGGGTGCAGCAGGTGCAATGATATTACGCTGCACCTGAAAATAGTCCCCAGCACGCTCTCTGTGCAAGCAGGTTGTCACGTTGGTTATGTTGACGGAAGTTAGCCTATTTTAAGGCTCTGCGTAATATCATTGCGCCAATGCACCCATAGTACAGCAGCAAAGTTCCTTGATTATTACGCAGGAATGAGAGTATAGTCCCTATATCGGTCTAGAAAATTGCAACTTTTAAATTTCCATCGGTCTTAGTACACGATGTAACTATACACATCACAACATATATATATATATATATATATATATATATATATATATATATATATGAAAATGTTGGCGTTATTTTGTCATTTATTGAGCAGTAGGCTTGCTGGAGCCATTTACCTCCAGTCTTTGTGCTAAGCTAGGCTAGCGGTGGGTGCGTCAGACAGAGTTATGGCACGCACAGAGATAAAAATGGTATGTATGGACTAATCTAACTCTGGGGGATACGGTGAATAAGCTAAAGTCCCAAAAAGTCGGCGTGTTCCTTTAAGAATTTTCAGATATTTGGGCTGGAAACAAGACAAAAATACTAAGTAAGAAAAGCATTTTTTGCAGCGTATTGCATCGCACTAAATGGAGTAAATAAGTTAAATCTCTGTTAAACTGCCTCCTTTTCTTTATTAGTTATCTGTAACATTACAGAATTCATTAATTAACATACTATTAAGGTCAATATAGACTAAACACCTTAATACATTATCCTATTAGTGAAGTTCACAACGTAATTTCGGGAGGAGTGAACCCATCTAATCTTTCAATTAGTGAAGTTCACAAAAGCAATATAAGCAGCCACCTACCTCCTTCTGGCATCAGCTGTGTTTGCATCCCTCCACCTCCTCAACTCCACCAATATAAATTTAGTCATCTTGTTTACCATACTCCTCCTAGCACTAGTAGTCCCTGGGGGGTAAATCTAAGCTCGAGTTGAAGCTGCTTCCTCGAGCCCCTCCACTGCGGACAGCAAGCCAAATACGCTTAAACCTTATAAGCTAAAGAGTATATGGGTAAACGAACTTGTGAAATTTCCTGAATCCTCAGCTTCCAGGGATGTCCCCACCAATTTCAAAATCAAACCTACGCCCTTGATTATAATTAGCAGTTTATTGCAGATTTATTTGAATGAAAAACTACTCTTTACATTTACAAATGTTCTGAAATAAATGGCCTTTTTGAAAGGAAGCCTAGACTTTTCTTGTCATAAAAGCTTACAGAAGCTACATTTTTGAGCGTATCATCTTCAAATTAGAATTAAAACATGATCAGACATTCTGTTTTATATTTAGGATATTTTCAGACCTTGAACATTAAAGGCTCCTCTATTTTTCCCTAAGTGAATTTAAATTTTTAATAATCAAGGAACTTTGCTACTGTACCATGGGTGCAGCAGGCGCAATGATATTACGCAGCGCCTGAAATAGTGTCAAAAAAGCAGGTTGTCACGTTGGTTATGTTGACGGAAGTTAGCCTATTTTCAGGCGCTGCATAATATCATTGCGCCTGCTTTTATACCTGATTTTAAATGTTATAGAAACGCAATTCCGACAAAATATTTTTCATTGTTCCATTTAAGTACATGTGAGCTGTACTTGCATAGCTGCCCTGCATGGGGCATTATGAATATGGCACTAAGTCTTTGGATATATCTATGAAATATTAATGTGTAGTTATTACTTTTGAGACAGAAATCAATCTAAATTCCAGCTTATGATATATGACTAATCAATCTAAAGGTGCAGGACGTCATGACACAAACTGACTGATCGCACAATGAGAACACACACAGTTCCAAACCCTTATAGCGATGATACAGAGCTGTATGTCAAAGGCAGGAGACAGGGGAAAAATTCTGAAAACTATACAGCATCTACTTTATACAATGAAAAAGGAATTCTTTCATCGCAATAAAAAGCTACTTCAAATGACCATCAAAGAAGAAAGATGCTTTTTGCCCTCATAATGGTGTAGTTACGTCATCTACCAGCAGGGGCTAACTGAACCACACTAACTAGCCAAACCTTGATCTGTTGATAGCACCTAGTCACTCTTTTCTCTTTTAATATTTGAGCTGGATGGTGTGGCAAAGACAATCTAAAGCAACATCTTAAGCACTGCTGTCATTTGCCATTCACATTAACATTAAAAACTAAACTTGCCCCTAAAATAGCACACAAAAATGCCTGGATGAAAAAAAAAACACTCCCCAACATGCAAAACATTCCTCACAGGCAAGAGATCAGCTCAGAGAGAGTTTTCCTCCTCTTAATGTTTTTGTAAGCATCACAATGTCGAGCCGAGAGGAGAAGGGGGAGGAGGGACAGAGGGAGAGAGAGAGAGGGAGAGAGGGAGAGAGGGAGGGGAAGGAAGCAAACGAGAGAAAGTGGAAGCAAGAGAGTGTCAGTGAAAGAAGGCAGTCTGACTGCACAGAAAAGGCGCTCGGCAAACAGCGCGCACTCATTGAGTCAGTTATATTCTGAACACGGACGGCTGGTGCATTTGAGCTCAAGAAAACTGTTTTCAGTGCGGAGGGACAGGAGAGAGACAGACAGAAACAGAGGAAGTAGAGTGAAAAGAGTAGAGGAGAGGTTCTTTGTGGAGAGATGGACTCAGATTCTGGAGATCAGAGTGAAGGAGAGATCTCTCCAGGTAAGGGATCAGTCCTCTCTTTCTCGTCTTCTGTTTCTCAAACTTGGTTTGCAGCTTCTGGCAGCGCAGGCGAGCACAGACACGTGCTGCTACTTTTCTCATTAACACATTTAACATTCATCATAGTACTCATCTTCCTTGCCTGAAGTGGCATCCTGTGACAGGGCGTCCATCCGCCAAGTACTTGTGTCGTCTCTTCAGAGCTTTATTATCTGTGGTTTTGCTCTCGGAGGAAAAGTTAATCTGTGATATTTGAGCCGGCTGAACGCAAGGGTGGTGGAAAAATGAACAGCAGCACTTTGGTTTATGGCTGGCAAGGTTCACAGACTTTACTGCTTATGATACAAGCTGGCAGACAAACCTAAAGCAACCTTGTGATTATGATAAAGAATAAGCATAATCTTGCTGAAAGAGTTGTGAAAGGACCCAAAGCAAAGATACAAGACAAATGAGATCTCTTTAATATCTCAGTTGTTTATTCTAGAGAGATTTTCCTGCTTTGTTTCCTGAGAAAGAAAATGTGTCTCTTCTAGAGTTCCAGAAGAGATTTCACCAAAATCTGCCCAGAATTGCCAAGATACCAAAGGCTACCATCAAAAGACAGAGATCTCATTTGAACTCAAACAGTTCTCATCAAATTCTTCCTAGACCAAATAATCTGAACTACACTATGCACATTCATTTAATCACTCTATACTCTTGCTGTATGCCAATGTTCAGATAATAAGCCAGATACTTCAAATATATATATATAATTGAGAACTTCTGAATGACATGGAAGTATTCTTACAATTTAATACTACCAACATTTTGCAGTATTTAGCAACGAGTCGAAAGAATTTAACTGAAGAACCTGTGACCACTAGATATTTAAGTAAATAAATGATGACCAAACTTTCACAGTTGGAAGAACTATTCCTGCAGGACTCCCTCTATCCATTGCTGACGAGGCATAAATGTAGTAATGTCAGTTGTATGTGTAAGTCATTACATTAGTGGGGCGTCTGACAGCTTGAGGTCTTCAGCTTCTGTGAGGTTTGGCTGAAGGTCTCTCTCAAAGAGTTGTGGACTGGAGAGGGAGATGCTCTTTCATGTTTATTTTCTCTCAATTTTCTTGGCTGAATAAGTTACCAGTTTTTGCCTCAGACTGCATGGCTATGGACCACCCATATCTATTGGCAAAAAAATGGCAAGTTCTCACAGAAATGTCAGAACTGATCGGATGGTTTCAGTCTGATCGGATGGTCTACACAACTTTGGGGAACAAGGACATGCAGGTTTATTTCTTATGCCTACCTGGACTGGTAACCAGCAGCAGTAACTTGTCATATAATGGAGAAGATTGTTATAACTGGATGTGCAGTGTAGTTGAGCGTACTTTTGGCATTTTAAATTGCAGTTTCATGAGTTCTGATGCCCATTTAATCATTTAACTGTAAAGGTTAAACATGTTTTTATCCCTGTGATGGACTGGCCATCCATCCGAGGTGTTTCCCTGCCTAAGGCCCAAGATGCTGCAATAAGTTCTAGCATCCCTACAATCCTACACAGGGCAAACAGAGAATAGATGGATGGTTAAACAAGATTATCTCACTGTATGCAATGGAGGAGGGTCAACTCAAGCTCCAATATACCCTCTATGGGACTACTATGCATGGAGATGATTATAGGCAAGACAACTAAAGTATAGATGTGGTGTTGGGGAGGTGGCGAGATGCCGGAACAACTGACACCAGAGTAATGTAATGAATGTTCTGGTGGTTAATTAGAAGATTAGATGGGCTTACTCTTCCGGAATGTATGTTTAGAAACTTAAATTAATTTAGTTGAAAGGGAAGCCCCTTTTTACAAGATGTAAAATAAGTCTCTGATGTCCCCAGAGTGTGTATGTGAAGTTTTAGCTCAAAATACCCACAGATCACTTTTTATAGCATGTTAAAATTGTCACTTTTTGAGGGTGAGCAAAAACGTGCTGTTTTTGTGTGTGTCCCTTTAAATGCAAATGAGCTTCTGCTCCCGGCCCCCTTTTAAGAAGAGGGCGGAGCTTCAAGAGCTCATCTCCGATAACCTCTCGCAGACACACACTGAAAAGGTCAGAAACTGGTCAGCCTTTTATGTTCAAACCGGAGTCAGACAATGATTGAGAGACTCACTAAGAAGTGACAACATGTAGAATGCAACAGGATGTTTCTGAATGGTTAGTTGATTAATTTATGTAGCTGATGTGGAGATAACTATCTTCAAGTCATTGATTAGCATCTTCTGTCATGATGTTGTAAGATGCCTGCAGAGCCAGAGAATATATGCTGCTGCTGCATGAAGATAGAACAGGTATAGTTTTGTTTACGGTTATAACTTATATTGTCATCTTGCTTTTATGACATGCTATTGCATTTGTGTTACGTACTGTATTGCAATAAATGTGAAAAGACTGACGCGACAGCTTGAGCGGACTCCTAAATGTGCTCTACTACAACAACTCTTCCTCTTCTCAACATGGCCTTTGTTGCGTGTTCCAGAGGGCAGGGTTTATGTAAATTTTAGAGTTAGTGATGTCACTAACCCGTGAATAAGCTCACTGTAGTCCCTACCAGCCGTTTATTGTAGTCCTTAAAAAGCAATTTCTGTAAAAGAAAATATCTCCCTTTGCTTTGAACTTTGAGCATCGTAACTTTGCAGATGTTGTTTATGCTCAAACAGCAACATTACACACTAACTAGTAAAAAAAGTGAAATCATAATCAACCACCCCTTTAAAGGCCAATTCACTCTGCACCTACAGACGTTGACCAACTGGGACAATCACCAGATTATAACAGTACGTCACTTCTCATTCCATGACCCAACAACTGAACATGTTCAATCGGTGAAAACAAGCACCAGCCAAAGCCAACAGACGGTGACAGAGGTACCACACTGATCTGACAAAACCCAATGAAGTGTCTTACCGGTGGTCGCCATCTGTCGGTGCAGTGTGAATTTACCTAAACATGCCTGGACTGCAGTGGTGGAGAAATGCTGGAGAGTTCGTCTAGTCCCAGTAAAGTATGACAGATACAGTAGCAATACTCAGCTGCAGATTAGTCTGCATTAGATTCATCAGAGGATAAGGATCACATTGAGCAGTGCAATAGTGGCCAGCCATTTCCGTTCCACCCTACACACATAAATTTTTTCTCACATACACATGTTCTCCTCATTATGAGTAGGATGGATGTGCTTTTTTGAGCTTCAAACTCAATGGACCCCATCACTGCCATTATAAAGCTTGGAAGCGTCAGGATATTTATTTATATAACTCTGATTGTGTTCATAAGAAATAAAAAAAGTCATATACACCAAGGATGGCTTGAGGGTGAGTAAATCATGGGGTAATTTTCATTTTAAAGTGAACTACTCCTTTAAGTGCCTGAAAACATTACATTCAGTTCACACTTAAGTTGTTTTTTTCCCCCTAAAAGTGTACATCTTTTTCACAAGGATTGACTAAAGCCCTGTGTCTGACTTTGGGCATCAGATACCCAGAGGAACATATTTACTCAGGTTGTTTGTTTTGAGTCAGTGTGTGTCAATAAGCCAGTAGGGAATTCGAAACTGCAGACATTGTTTAGAACGTCTGTTTTTCCAAAACCCAGCAGTTTTCGGTGGATACTGCTGAAATGTTTTGCATTGGGTCAGGGTGTGTGTTTTAGTAATCAAAGGATCTTGATCTCCTTCCTGGGACATGTGTCAATCTTTAGATTCTCAAGAAATGTGATGGGTAAGCATGGGTGTGTGTTTGTTGTGTCAGTAGGCTTTAGCCTTTATCTCTGAACCAAAGCAGTCTGACACAGCCACTTTCATACATAAAACCTGCTAAATTAAGGTAAAATTTCCGCCTTTCACAGTGAATGTACCACATTTGTCATTTACACATGCAATGATTTTACAACGTATTTCAACCATTCACACGTTAGCACTAAAAATCTGTGTAAATCTGCAACGCCATTTGCTGAAAATCACGTTTAAACTCCTTAGCTGATACACTCTTAAAAATAAAGAATGTAAAAGGGGCTTTTCACAGTGATGCCACTATTGGTCCCTTTAACACATTCTGTTGACTATAAGTAAAATTGCACCTACATGTCAACTAACTCTCAGAGTATTAGTAGAGTATTAGTAGAGTATTAGTAGAGTATTAGTAGACTGGTAGTGTTAAGGTTAACATAAGTTGACATGTAGTTACAAAATTACTTATAGTCAGTAGAATGTCTATTGGAGGACCATCACAATAAAGAGTTAGCAGATATTAAGCAGACAGTCTACTAATACTCTAATGAGAGTTAGTTGATATGTAGTTGCAAAGTTACCATTAAAAGGGACCATTAAAATAAAGTGTTACCCCCCTTTTTTCTCTCTCAAATAATTACACTAAATTAATACTTTAAATCGACAGGCCTAATTGTACGCTTCACTTTTAACCGAGTTAAAGGGATAGTTCACCCAAAAATGAAAATTACCCCATGATTTACTCACCCTCAAGCCATCCTAGGTGTATATGACATTCTTCTTTCAGACGAATACAATCTGAGTTATATTAAATTAAAATATGTCCTGGCTCTTCCAAGCATTATAATGGCAGCCCAAAATTTGAAGCCCAAAAAAGTAATCCACACAGCTTCGGGGGGTTAATAAAGGCCTTCTGAAGCGAATCGATGGGTTTTTGTAAGAAAAATATCCATATTTAACACATTATAGAGCAAAATATCTAGCTTCCGGCAGACCGCCTTCCGTATTCAACTCACGGAAAAAGTGTAACTGGCGCAGCGATGACATCGGACGTAGCGTAAGCATTTTGAACTGCGAGAGGCGTTACACTTTCTTCGTAAGTTGAATCCAGAAGGCGGTCCGCCAGAAGCTAAATATAAGCTAGACATGAAATAATTAAATAATCATGAAGAACTATCCCTTTAAATCCAGCTTTGATCCATGTGAGATCCAGCTGTTATCAGTACCTTGATCCACGAGACAAGCTTCTTTTTGATCTCTTTGTACTGATATCTGACCTGTAGCACCACACAAACCAGCACAACTAACACACTGCACAGAGAGACAGTGAAGCCACGTGTGGACCAGAACGAAGGCAAACCTCTCTCTGTTTGTGCTGCTGTGTCCTGAAAGAGGAAAATCAGCCCCACCAAAATGATAAAAGGAAAACGATACGAAACGAGTGAGAGAGAGAATGAAAAAGAGTTTTTCCTCCCTCCGCATGAAGAATGTGTGTGTAAATGAGAAAAATAACCATCTAAATACTTTTCTGAGCTTTCTGGCATATATTTAATTCCGCAAGGGGGAAACGGTCATCGTTTTAGCCCAAAGACAGGAAGAGGGGTGGGGGCAAAAAGACAGAGTCAGGGGGAGAGAGAGAGAGAAAGAGAGAAATTGTGCTGAAATAGGGGAATATTTTTCATCCACATTTAACAAGAATCACTTCAGTGAAAACAGACAAAAGTATGAGTGACCATAAACTGTCCCTGAGGCGTACCACAGCCATTTCCACTGCTCTCTCCCATTAAACAGAGGAATGCTATAGTAAAGCACTGTTAATTGAACTGCCTGGTGTCTGTCAGGGTTTTATAAGCCTCTGTGTTTACAGTGTGGCCAGACTATTCAGATAATGGCAATAATAATAATAATGACATTAGCATTTCCAGAGGGAAATAGTTGTGATCAAAAGGCCGCAAAAGATGTGTTAAAGTTTTAGATAATTTTACGATCTATGCAAGCATAAAACAATTCAGTTTGCAAATATCATCATATCAAATGATTACGATTTGAATGCTTATGTTTCTTAGGGCGTTTTCACACGTATAGACTTCATTTGTTACAATCTTGCATTTTCTTCTTGATTCGGTTCTCTTTCACAAGACAACCTTTCAAAGCGTACCAAATGTGTTCACGCAAGTCACATGCAAGTACAACTGTCCTCTTATTGGTCAGAGTTTCCTCTGCGTCATCCATCAAGATGATTGACAAGTTCACTTCATGAGCTTATTGTGGCTTTATTTGTCATTTTTCATTCCCGCTGTTAAATTATATACTACATTCGTATTAATACTGCAGCAAATTAAAACACGTTCTCTCTGGATCTCCCAGCGCTGTCTAGAGGTTAACTGTGTCAAGACACATGCAAACATATACGAATGTTATAATACAGCTAGAGCAGAAATCAAGGCTTCATCAGTATTCTTGCACAGAGAAGTGCAATTACACAACACCAAGATAAAGAGGTGCACTTTTGGTTTTCAACTGTGATAACTAATGTGCTCACTCACAGAATCAGACACTACTGCTTTTTATATAGCACATTTCCCGTTATGAATTATAATATAATTCATAGTTGGGTCGCTTTCACACCTCAAGCGAACCACCCCAGATTTAGTTTGCAATCGGGACGAGACCACCTGGTTCAGGCGATCTCGGAGCGATCGTTATGGTGTGGATCTGAGCGCACCAGGTTCCGAAAAACAAAAGCTCAGGTGTGAAAGCACCCTAAGAATGTATGATAGAAAGTTACAGAAATGGATAGCACCAAAGACATTCTAACAAAGTTTGATTGTTGTCTCAATCGTGACCAGCATGTAACATACTCATATGTGTTTCTGTAGTATACTGAGGACAAAATGTGAATTTTCCGTATATACAAGAATAACCAACATTTTAATGATGGATCATGAACAATTCGTTTATTTTGAACGATTCTTTTGTATGACTCTGGAATAACGAGTTGTCTCAGAGAGCGATTTGTTAATTTTGTGTTGGCCGCGCATGCGCATTTGCACCACAACCTTTCGTTTGTAACTAACATGAAAAATGTGGCTCTGTACAGGATACAGAACTGATTAGTTTACCTTCTGAATCTTCTGGTCCGAGTCCTTCCTTCTTTGTAATGTGACAGTCACAGACTCTCAGGCTACATTCAGACTGTCAGTCCACATAAAATTTTTGTGCATATCCGATTTAAATCTGATCAGATTTAGCAAGTCTGAATGGCCAAAAATCACATGAAATGCGATTTTTACAAATCTGTTTTTCGAGGTACATTCATACGTGGTTTGAAATCCTATTCAAATCGCATTTCTGGAAATCTGTTTCAGTCTGACCATTCTAATCAGATTTTGCATGGTTTATGTGACTTTCTCACACCATGTAAAACGTAAACGTCAGACGTTATAGGAAACATGCTGAAAGTCGCTGCAGAAACAAGGTTGTGTTTGACAGTGTGAACGTATCTTCAAGTTTGACTGATATGATCAGTTCACCTTCCGAGTCTCTTCACCTCCCCCAGTCTGAGTTTCTTTCGTTCATATGTCACGTGACATATATTTCGCTATTGGATACAGAAATTCCTAAACATCTTTATAAAAAAAGTGATAATTATATGATCATTTCTAAACATTTGAGATGAGTAGCGGTCACGTGACAAATGAATGACTCGGACCAGAGGAGAGACTGGTGAACTAATTAACCACCAGTCTGTTTCTGTTTCCTGTACGGACAGCTAAGCTTATGCAGCTGTCATGTGACAAGAAACAATTCAGACCAGAAGATTCTGAATTATCTGATGTGGAGATAACTATCTTCAAGTTATTGATTAGCATTTTCTGTCATGATAATCTATAAATCGCTCATGTGGGAACTGTTGTAAGATGCCTACAGAGCCAGAGAATATATGCTGCTGCATGGAGATATAACATGTATAGTTTTGTTTAATTACGGTTATAACTTATATTGTCATCTTGCTTTTATGACATGCTATTGCATTTGTGTTACGTACTGTATTGCAATAAATGTGAAAAGACTGACGCAACAGCTTGAGCGGACTCCTAAATTTGCTCTACTACAACAACTCTTCCTCTTCTTAACATGGCCTTTGAACCTCGGTTCCCTTAGCGAGTCAGGCTTACGCAATACGGAACGAGTACTGCGTCGTTCGTCTTATTAATATAAATAAGACAAGACGCTATGGGGAAACTCCTTTTTCTCAGATTCTGAAGCCTTTATACAATCACGCAGTAAAACTGCACGTCGATTGGTTCATTAAGTTAAAGAAAACGAATCAATGACGCTGCGGTATGCGCGAGCCTGCTGGAAGGGGCGGAGACTCGGGCTATAAAAGCGGCCGTTTCACCATGGCAGATTGATTGGTTTCGACTGAAGCGACGCATGAGGCGTCTTTGCATGTAGCACGGCAAATTACGCAGTACTCGTTCTGTATCTAAGGGAACCGAGGTTACGTTAGTAACCGAGTACGTTCCCTTGCGATATTACACGAGTACTGCGTCGTTCGTCTTATTAATATAAATAAGACAAGACGCTACGGGGCTAATACAATCACGACGTACTAGGCAATATGACGACTAAATAAAGTGAGAAGCGCTTGACAAAGGGCTCCAAGACACTCAAATTTAAGTCATCCACCAAAACCCCATTACTAGGGCCTCCAGGGGCCTAGTTTATGTATATATGGGGCAGACAGTAGTTACTCCCAGACTATGTCAGGGATATAACAAGAAATCACACGAGTGCAGTAGGCTTATGCAGAAAGGACCTGCGATTTAAGCGCAGGGACCTCCAGATTATAAAATCTAACAAATGTGGACGTGAGGCCCAGCCGGCCGCACAAATGTGCTCTGACTCCCAAGGGACATTGAAGGCCCAAGGAGGAGTACGCAAGAGCTATGGCCTCTACTATCCATCTAGATAGTCTAGGCTTTGTGACCGGAAGACCTTTTGTGCAGCCACTAAAGCAGACAAAGAGCCCAAACTCAAGACACGAGGGGCTCACAGAGAGCGCCTGCAAATCTCCCACACGCTTAATCGATGCCAGCACTAGCAGCAAGGTGGTTTTTAGCTACAGGGGTCGAAGGTCAGCAGTTGTGATTGGTTCAAATGGGGGAATTTTAAGGCCCCTAAGAACCACAGACAGGTCCCAAGTAGGGACCGTGAGGGGACGAGGAGGGTTTAGCTGCAAAGGGCGCATATGAAGCAGCTCCATCTGCAGAGCTGTAGATGCTGAGCTCATTAGGCCTAGCATTTTCTGAAACGTTCTGAGCAGCAGAAAAACCCAGGGTGTAAATGTTTGCATGAGCTGCTGAATGACCAGAGTGCGCTCTGGAGTGACTGTGGCCCTCAAGAGGGTTGAGTCTAAAATTATCCCCAGGAACGCATACACATTGGCTGGGGGATAATGAGCTCTTTGCAAAATTGACCCTGAGACCCAAGCACTCTTAAGTGGTTGAGAATAACAGATCTGTGGGATATTGGTTCCGTCTCCGACTGGGCCAGAACGAGCAAGTCGTCGAGGTAATTTAGAATGCGCACTCCCATCTGTCTCAGAGGGGAGAGAGCAGCATCCATGCACTTTGTGAAAGTGTGGGGGGCCAGGGACAGGCCGAACAGCAGAACCGTATATTGATATGCCACTCCCTCGAAGGCGAATCTCAAAAACTGCCTGTGATGGGGGGCTATCTAGATGTGAAAGTAAGCATCTTTCAGATCCAGGGTAAAGAACCAGTCTCCCGAGCATATTTGCGGGAAGATCTGTTTCAGAATGATCATTCTGAACGAGCGCTTTATCAGGGCCTTGTTCAGCTGTCTGAGGTCGAGGATGGGCCTGAGACTGCCATCCTTTTTGGGGAAGCCTGACTGTACCTGAAGTACCTGCTGTAAAAGCCTGACTCGCTCAGTGCTGGGGGAACCACTTCTATAGCTCCTTTTGCCAGCATGATGTTCACCTCGGAACGCAGGACATGTGCATCCTTGCTTTCCACAGAGGTTTCGACCACACCGTTGAACAATTGGGGTCTTTGAGCGAACTGGTGTACATAACCTGGTTTTATTATGTTCAGAACCCAAGCAGACACTCCGGGGATGGCCTACCAGGCCTCGGCCTGTGTGGTGAGGGGCTGAATTGATACAGGCACTGAGTCGCTGTGAGGGACTGGGGTGCATGTGTGTGGTGGAAGAGGAATTTTGCTCTCTTTTTGAGTATGTTTGATTTTTATTTCCGCTCCCAACCAGGGCATATGAACAGGCTCTGTGTGGGCAACAAACACTCTTTTTCGAGCACCCGGAACTGAACGGGGTGGCAGGAAAACTGGGCGAGGCATTTTGGAGGGTGGTCCGGCCGCCTCCTCCCCTTCCTTTCTTGGCCATCAGGCCGGTTTCTGAGCTGCAGAGTCCAACACTATTTTGGAAAGGGGGCCCTGTCGCACCGGAGGGAGGTGGCGCCTAGCAGAGCGTGAGCACCGTCTGTGTTCAGAGCTCGCCGCTGGCTTGGTGGCTGGTGACTTGTCCCTTGGCATCTGCTGCTGAGCTGGCGCTGATTTAGAGCGGCTCGTGGCAGAGGAAGTGGAGCATTTGGGCAAAAAGTGGCACATAACCTGGGACGACTTTTGTGCTGCCGTAAAACGCTCGGCGAAGCCATCAACGGTGGGTCCGAAGAGACCAGTGGAGGAGACTGGTGAGTTGAGGAAAACGGTTTTATCCGCGTCCTTGATCTCAGTCAAGTTAAGCCACAAGTGGCGCTCCAACACCACCAAACTGGCCATCGAGCGTCCAGTGGCCTGAGCCATGGTCTTCGTGGCACGCAGAGCCAGATCTGTGGCGCGGCCTCATCCAAATCCTTGAGCAGCTTCGCTTGATACACTTGGAGAACCGCCATAGAGTGTAAAGTGGACACTGCTTGACCAGCCGAGGTGTACGCACGTCCAGTGATGGCCGAAGTGGTGCGACAAAGCTTGGATGAGCGGCCTTGGTTTTCCATCCGGCCTGCAGCCCCCCCCCATTTCTGGAGAGGAAGTCGGCCACCGCCGTCTGCGCCCCCGGCCTGTGGACCACCTTGAACTTAACGCGAGATACCAACGGGTGATCCGCGCGTTGGTATCCTTCATGCGGTGGAGCCACTGCAAGGGGGCGTGGTCCGAACAGAGGGTGAATTCCCGGCCCAGGAGATAATAGCGGAGGGTGAGGACGGCCCACCAGATTGCCAAGCACTCCTTTTCTATGGTGCTGTACCTGGTCTCTCTCTTCGAGAGCTTCCGACTCACGTACAGCACCGGCCGCTCCTCACCCTCTACCTCCTGGGACAGGACTGCCCCCAACCCCCTGTCCGATGCGTCAGTCTGCAAGAGAAAGGACAGAGAGAAATCAGGAGAGTGTAAGAGCGGTCCGCCACACAGAGCAGCCTTTACTCGGGTGAAAGCCTGCTGGCACGACTCCGACCACTGGACCGTATCTGGGGCCTCCTTTTTAGTGAGGTCAGTCAGCGGGCTGGTGAGGTCCGAATATTTAGACACAAACCTTTTATAGTATCCCACCAGCCCCAGGAACTGCCTCACCTCCTTTTTGGTCTTTGGGCGCGGACAGGTTGCAATGGCTGCTATCTTACTAATTTGGGGACGCACCTGTCCATGCCCTAAGTGGAAACCCAGATACTTGACTTCCACCCGCCCACCCGCACACTTCTTCGGGTTGGCCGTCAGCCCCGCCCCCCTCACCGAGTTCAGAACCGCTCTCACATGCTGCATATGCTGCTGCCAATCATTACTATAGATGATGATATCATCTAAGTATGCAGCGGCATATGCAGTGTGCGGCCGAAGGATTCGGTCCATCAGTCGCTGAAAGGTGGCCGGTGCCCCGAACAACCCGAAAGGAAGCGTGACAAATTGGTGTAATCCAAACGGCGTTGTGAAAGCTGTCTTTTCTTTGGATAATGGAGTTAAGGGGATCTGCCAATATCCCTTCATTAAATCCAGTGTCGAATAAAAGTGAGCCGAACCTAGCCGATCAAGCAACTCGTCAACCCTTGGCATTGGATAAGCGTCGAATTTTGACACAGCATTCACCTTGCGGTAATCCACACAGAAGCGAACGGAGCCATCTGTTTTAGGCACTAAAACTATCGGGCTCGCCCAGTCACTATGGGATTCTTCTATTACCCCCAAGTCTAGCATTGCCTCTAATTCCGTCTGAACTACTTTTTTCTTATGTTCAGGTAACCTATACGGCCGGCTGCGAACTACCACGCCTGGCTCCGTCTTAATATGGTGCCGTATGAGATTCGTCCGGCCGGGTAGGGGCGAGAACACGTCTGCAAAATCTGCCTGCAACCTGGCAATGTCCGTGAGCTGGGAGGGTGAGAGATGATCTCCCCCTGGGGCCAGAGCGATCGGTTGGCATTTGGGGCTCGCTTCTGGCCCGAGATTATCCTCGTCTGATACCACCGTCGCCAGCATCACGGGCTCGGCCTCATTCCATTTTTTAAGGAGATTGAGGTGGTATATTTGACGTGCCCCGTTCCTATCCGACCTCACTACCTCCTAATTGAGATCTCCCACTCGTCGTGTGACCTTGAACGGTCCTTGCCACTTCGCGAGTAATTTTGAACTAGACGTGGGTAATAATATAAGGACTTTCTCTCCCGGTGTAAATTCTCGCAGTCTGGTTCATCTGTTGTACAACCGGCTTTGTGTGTCCTGGGCCTGCAGCAAATTCTCCATTGACAGCCGCCCCAGAGTGTGGAGTTTTGTTCTCAGGTCCAAGACATACTGAATTTAATTCTTGCTTTCAGATGGCCCGTCCTCCCAAGCTTCCCGTATGACGTCAAGCACCCCTCGGGGTTGCCGTCCATACAGGAGCTCGAAAGGGGAAAACCCCGTGGAGGCTTGGGGGACCTCTCTCGTTCTACCAGACCGTCTGTTAGTGGGTGATAAACGCTGGTACGAATCGACTTAATGCCCAATAATTCGTACAGTTCGCTTATGGTGCGAGACATAAACGTTGTGCCTTGATCGGTGAGAACCTCTTTCGGGATTCCCACCCGGGAGATTAAACGAAACAGAGCATCCGCTACACTCTTTGCTGAAATGTTGCGGAGGGCTACTGCCTCGGGGTATCATGTTGCATAGTCTACTATGACTAATGCAAAACGGTGCCCTCGTGCGGATCGTTCTAATGGCCCGATGAGGTCCATACCAATTCGCTCGAAGGGGACCTGCACGAGAGGTAGAGGGCGCAAAGGCGCTTTTGGAGCGGCCGGTGGGTTTACCAACTGACATTCACGACAAGCGGCACACCATCTGTGCAAATTCTCGTGAATGCCCGGCCAAAAAAATCGGGCCATCAAACGATTTAAGGTGCCGGTTTGACCCAAATGCCCGGCCATAGGATTACAATGAGCCGCCTTGAAAAGCATTTCCCGACGGTTCTTCGGTATTAACAACTGGGTTGTATCCTGTTTTGTTTGAGCATCCTGGGTTACTCGATACAACCTGTCTTTTATCACTGCAAAATAGGGATAAGCGAGTGGTCACACCGGTGGAAGAAGCTGTCCATCGATGGAACGGACCTGCTCCGACCCAGCCCCAGATGGCCCCGGCTCAGCTTCTCCTAACTGCACGACCGCCCCCTCACCCCGCTCTCTTTTCTCCCAGGAAACATTTGCACAGATGTATCCCAACAAATCTTTGAACGCTGGCCAATTTGTCCCCAAAATCAGCGGATGACGAAGGTGGGAACTAACTGCTACCTCCAGGTCTGGTTACAACCTGAATCCACCAAAGCCTGATATGTACCCCCCTTAATACTCACGGGTATCTGGTACAGCCCGGCTTGATCGAGGGCAGCTTGTGGCACGTCCGGGACCCGGACCAGCGTCCCCACCTCCATCACCGGACACCTGTCAATAAAGTGTCCCGGGTCCCCGCAGCGCCAACAAGCCGGCCCAGACTTCCCCGCCGCCCTAGTGGCAGGAAGAGGGTCAAGGGGTTGATGCGGAGAGAGCGGCGGAACGTAGCCGGACCCCTGGCCCGCACTAACTGGCCCCCGTCTTTCGGGGCAGACGCACTATAAACTGCTCCAGTACCCCCTGGTCGATGATGTGGTCCACGTCGCTTCCCTCGGCCACCAGCCATCTGCGGCATGCGTCCCGGAGCTGTTGAGCCATCATAAAGGGCCGGCCGCTCTCCCCCAGACCCAGCGACCGAAACCGCTGGCGGTGTTGTTCGGGGATAGGCCGACCTGCTGGAGAATGGCTTTCTTCAGGTCTTTGTAGACCAGGAGGTTCTGGACCGGAAGCTGCTGTGCCGCCAGCTTTGCCTCCCCCGTCAGCAGGGGAATGAGCTGTACTGGCCAGTGATCCTGCGGCCATCCACAGGTCTCCGCTGTTCTTTCAAATAGGTCCAAGAACGCCTCCGGATCGTCCTGGGCACCCATTTTCATCAGCGGCACATGAGTGGGTGGTGTTGCAGCGGCGGCTGTTCCCTCGGTCCGAACCCCCCGGTCTACCCAGCTCCGGAACAGCTCGCGGTCCTCCTGCTGGGCACTGATGAGGGCCCGGAACCGTTTTTCCTGGTCCGCCCTCATGTCGATCAGTGCCTGGTGATGTTCCCGGTGTAGTCCCGCAAGCGATTGAATAACATCCGCAAATGGTGATGCTGGCGGGGTTTGCATGGTGGCAGCGGCTCCCTTCTTCTATCCCGAGTTTTGGCACCAGTGTAGCCAAGTTCGTTTGTGGAGGAAAGGAAGAAGCCAGGGTCGGCGATAAGCTGGAACTTGTGGGCTTTATTTTCACTTTAAAACATAACATAAACTGGCGCCACGCGCACTCAGTCAACTGAACACTCAAAGTACTCTCGATTCGTCACTGTCGTCGTTTTTCCTTCTTTCAGGCTCACTCTGTCCGTCCCACAAGTTCTCAGCTTCCCTCTCTCCCGGCACTCTGTTCCTGCGTGGCTTTTAACCGGTCTCTCCGCGCCATTTACTGCAATCAGACACAGGTGTTTATCATCATGCACTTGACCTACTTTCTCACCGCTCGTCTCGTGACTCCCTCTGTCTGTGCAGACCTCGCGAAACCACACCCCCCTCGCCACTCATGGCCGCAGAGGGACATTGGTCTGAATGGGAGAAATGGACGGGGGGAACCTCTTCCTGTGGGGAGAGGGAGTCACGCAGGGGCTGAGCCGACGTGAGATCGCCCTCGTCCGAGTGCTGAGATCCTCTGTTTTTTCCTCGCGGGTTCCCGCTGTGCCCGTCATCAATGTGTTTCAACGAAGAGATGTAATCTGCGTCGCTGAATGAGAATTAATCGATTTGCCATGGTGAAACGGCCGATTTTATAGCCAGAGTCTCCGCCCCTTTCGACGGGCTCGAGCGGGCTCGCTCACCATTGTTTTGTTTTTTTTTACTTTGCGAACCAATTGACGTACAGTTTCACTGCGTGATTGTATAATGGCTTCAGAAGACAAAAAGGAGTTTCCCCATAGCGTCTTGTCTTATTTAAGACGAACAACGCAGTACTCGTGTAGTATCGCAAGGGAACACTGTTTCATCAACTGGAGTGGGGTCTTACCATCGTGTTCGCTTTGTGTGGTTTTTGAAGCGTCAACTTTGGAGTTCTTCTGAAAAAAGAAAAAAGAAAGTCATATACATCTGGGACAGCTTGGGGATGAGTAAATGATGAGAGAATTTAAATTTTTGGGTGGAGTATCCCTTTAATAGAGCTGCCATATTGGGTGTTCCAATTTCTTTTATTCATTTTAATACGAGTGGCTAATACTGCTATATAGGCTACTACATCTGATGCTAATGTGTACTATTGCAAATTGCTTCATAATGCCTACTGTTTCGCATACGATTTCTAAAAAATAGTAGGCAGTATACAGTATTGCACAGTTGGCAGTACTCCTTTGGGATCATATCCTCTTTCTTTTATTTGTATGTGTTGTGGCTCTATAGTTAGGGTGTGTATTGTGTAGGTCTTTGTGCTTTTTAGCTCCTGAGATTGATGTTCCAATATATTATCCAATGTATTGCTGTCTTGATGTGACTGACAGAATTGTTCTCCACAGCTCCATTTTCAAAATTAATATGCATAACTCATAGAATAAATGGCATCTATAATTATAAAAGCATCCATTTGGAGAGATGTAAGAGTGTGTGAGCCAAGAGTGAGACAGTAACCCTCACGCAAACACATCAGGGTTATGGGGAAGCTGGCAGGACTGATTCAGGCTGAGAGCTTTTCTGGACAGGAAGTCACCCACTGAGACTGTGGTCAGGAGGGGGGTGGGCAGCTTCTACGCTAGAGGCATGGGTCGTCTGTACCTAGATGTCTTTTTTGTTTGCTTCTGACCCAGCTATACTGTTTTTATGTACAAAATTGTCCCCAGAAGCTAACTCTGGTTTTGACATCCTCAAAAAAAAAAACAGCATGAGAGACTGAATAATACTTTTTTTTAAATGCTAAAGGTTTTTAGGTTTTGGCTTAGGGCTTATCTGCAGTTACAACTTGATTTAAATTTTCAGGGAAAAAGAAAATATGAATGTCGCTTACATCCTGCAAAAGTTGCTGCCATGATGCAAGGGTGATGATGATGAGTGGTTGCCAGGGTGTTGCTATGCTGTTGCTAGGGTAATGCCTAAGAGTTTTTAGCACACTGTTCTGAGTTTAGCACACTGTTCTGGGGTGCGTTTCTCGTACAACGACATAACTTGGGGTTAGAAGTACTGTTGCCTAACATATAACATGCTAATGACTGCAATAATGATCCAATCAAAGACTCTTAATCATTTGCCTATTTAAAACCAAGCAACTTTTTTTGGGGTCAGGCAGTGTATTATCTGCAAGTACCGTTTTTTTTAAATATATATTTTTAAGATTAAAGACACAATATGTAGTTTTTCACCACTAGAGGTCGCCTATTCAGAACAAAGGCGTAGCTTGATGACGCCGAGATTGAGAGCGGATTCATGGGAGATGTCTCTTCACCTCACAGCCAGTGGAAAAGAATCGGGACGGGACTTGGGCAGAAATATATCAAAATGCCAAGTCGAGTATTCACATAAACACAGCAGATGTAAGCACTGTGTGCGTTCACACACAAAGAGGATTTATAACTCAATTTCATAGTGAAAGCCCTGCACAGTTAATTCAATATTGCAACTTATTTATTGTTAGCTGCATATTTGTTTGTTTTTAGTTATGGAGCTAATAATTTTATTGAAAAAAAGCATGTTTTTAAATAATAATTTTATATATTTTTTTACTGGGGCTCTTTTGGAAAAATGCATTAACCAAAAATGAAAAAACGTCTCTTTGGTCAAAAAAAGTTCCCGGCCCCTGATCTAGGATAATGTAAGTACAAAATATATAACACTGTTCTAGTGGTTTTTGGATATTTTAATCCAAAAATCTTACATATTGTGCCTTTAAGTGCACATTCAATACAATTTAGTGCACTTCTTTTTCACAACTCCAAACCTGTATGACTTTCTTTCTTCTGTGGAGAATATATATTTTGAAAAATGGCTCAGTGTTTGTTGTATTGGGCACTATATTGTCTTCCATTTTTTATGGACAAAAATAGTTGAAACATTTTGCTTTGTTCCACAAAAGAAAGAAATGAAAGTTTCGCTTTAGGTTTAATACTTTGTTGACCCTAGATTGTTGATACATCTTAATAGGGAAGTGTGAGCAGATCAGATTATGACAAACTTGCTTTACTTATCTAAGCATCTTTTGCATTAAAGCAAGATATTTGCGGTCTGGGTCGATCAGCACTGAAGCAGAAGGAAAAGTTTGAAACTCTTGTGACAATGAGTTCAGGAGAGACAAATGTAAAGGTATCAGGGTTTCATCTGACATTTCAAGATCTGCTGGGAGGGATGTAAAAACTGTTAGCTTCCATTTAAAAATCAGCTGCCGGGTGCAAACCTCCTGCGGTTTCTGCCTAGTCTGGAAAATGCACGTGCGTGCCAGACGAGAGGGAGCGTAACTCTGCCCTTAAAGGCTTCCTTAAATCCACATAATCACCCCAGGCTGTTCTGGCTTCTTTTCTGGAGAAGGACACTTATATTTGACATTGGTTGGCCAGTCATCTTTCTACTCATGGTTTTCTTGCTTTGTTGTCTTTTTTAGACTCACCAAAGTCTAAATAATCACAGAGCAGCTGTTCACAGTGATATCACAAACAGCAGATGAACATTTAACTCTTTAAATCTCTCATTGAGCGTTGAGTATATTCAGAGCCATAATTAGATCTGATTTCATGCTGTCTGGTTGGCTTCTCTTTGTCAGTCATGAGCCCCCACCACTGGACAATTGAAAACAGACAATTATATGTAAGATATTACTACAATCATAAATGTAATTTTAAAAACTAAATGTGATATCAACATTGAGCACCACCACAGTAGGACTTTATTAGGGTCAGTGGATATTCTGGGCTCAGTCCAGACATCTGTGAAGGCGTATGGTGCCATCCTTTGATGAATTATTGGAGTATAATACACTGTTACACAAATTAAAATAAATATTTAAACAGTGAGGAGTCTTTGTTATGCAGTCAATACTAAAAAGGTATGTCATTTCAAAGAAGTTTAACTTTGTAGTAGTCTGATGCATACTGTACATAGATGACATTGTTGTTTAGAAGTCAGCAGGATTTTTTTTGTTCCATGTGTGCATGTATATATTAATATTATTTATCTATTTTTGTTTTGTTTGTGTCTTTGTCTGTGGTTTTTGGTTCGTAAGATTAAGAAAATTCAATAAATCATGAATCAAGTATAGCAGGGTGTTGCAATGAGCGCTTGAAGGGGAAAAAATTGCTAGATGTGGCAAATAAGTTCCTTGCATCTCATCTTAATAGAAGTGTTTGGCAAAATATGCATATGGCCGGTTTATATACAGTGCCAATATACAGTGCTGCTTGAAAGTTTGTGAACCCCTTGCAGCATTTGTGCAAATGTGAATAATTTTAACAAAAGAAGAGGGATCATACAAAATGCATGTTATTTTTAGTACTGTCCTGAATAAGATATTTTACATAAAATATTTTTACAAAAAAAATAGCTGAATTTATAAAAAAGTGTATGTGCCATTCATTCTTAATACTCTGTGTTGTTACCTGGGGGATCCACGGCTGATTTTATTTTTTTATTTTTTTTGTGATGGTTGTTCTTGACTTCCTTGTTTGTCCTGAGCAGCTAAACTGCCCATTGCTCTTCAGAAAAATCCTCCAGGTCCCGAAAATTCTTCAGTTTTCCAGCATCTTTTGCATATTTGTTCCCTTTCCAGCAGTGACTGTATGATTTTGAGGGACAACTATTAAACAACTAATACAAAACATTCATTAATGCTCCAGAAGGAAGCACGGTGCAGTAAGAGCCGGGAGGTAAAAACTTTTGAACAGGATGAAGATGTGCACATTTTTCTTATTTTGTTTAAATATCATCTTTTGGTTTTTTTTCCATTTAGTACTGCCCTTCAGAAGCAACAGGAGATACTTACATGTTTCCCGGAAGACTAAATAAATACAATTTACCTGGTTCTTCAAATTCAAAAAGTTTTGAATCTTTTGTATAAAATGTCTTATTCAGGGCAGTACTAAAAATAACATTGTATGATCCAACTTTTTTTGTTAAAATTATTCACATTTTCACAGATTCTGCAAGGTGTTCACAAACGTTCAAGCAGCACTGTATTAGTTTGCTATCAGATATATTTATCTGAAATATTCAGTGTTTATTACATCTTAATGGATATATTTGTGTCTTAAAGTTTGACAATATATTGGTTTTCTATCAGAGTTATTTCTCTGAAATATTCAGTTTTTATTACATCTAAATGGAGGCAAACTGACCAAAACTACACACATTTTAAGCTTGTTTTGTCTTCAAGTTAGTGTTGTCTTCAGAACAGAATGCTATTATTTAATTGAGCTTCTGTTTTAAAATAGTAGTTGGAATAAAGCGATGCATATAAACCCATTTGAAATAATTGGTGTCAAACTGTCATAGCTCTTTTCACACCCTCAGAACGCTTTACTCATTCCTATCTGTCAAATACTCTGTCAGAGCTTTCTCTAGTATGCATTCTAGTCATCAGTGTAGTCAAGAGCACTTTCAGTGTGCATTCACACAACACAGTTGTGTCATTTACAAAGGAAAAACAATATATTTTGCCACAAGTTTGCTGTAAATCATTATTTTAGTCTATAGAGTAGAGCAATGATGAAATTATGAGTTATGGCATTACCCTGGTTCCCTCAACATTCCCTCAAGAGTTTTGGATAATTGCAGAAAATAAGCTCTGTGACCAGTTTAGGATTATTTCACATTTTGTTCATCATGATAATCTTCAAATGAACACAATTTCTGTGAATTTTGAAGCTAAACGTAAGCTACATGTAAGCTATAAAATGACTACACCACAGTTATGCTGCCTTAATGTTATCACCGCTAAGTTTCTTTATTTAAAATCATGATGGAAAGTGTGAGTTAGAAGAGTTTGCATGAGCCTGATTATAAACAATGAGGCTGTAAAGCAGACTAGTGAGTAGATGGGTTTTCCTGTTTGGAGTGATGACGTTTAATGTCCCTGAAAACCTAAGACACTTTAAAGCTTATAAATATCACGAGTAGGGTTTTACTGATGCATTTTATGTCATAGAATAAACTGTGAAAAATATATTGCGCTTGTGTTAACCACAGACCTTATTTCAGGCAGTTAACCAAAAACCCATTCATAAAACCCATTGACTTTGGGACGGTGGAACTGGAAGTGCAGAAATGCTTACTCATTTCCAGGTTTTAGGACTCATTCCTGCAGCCCTCTATAGGGTAGTCTCATGTAGTCAGACCTTCAGACTGACGGCAGAAGGTCTAGACTCCATAGCAATTTTTATCGTGCCAAGGACCGGCCAGAAGCTGTCTGAAGGATATGTAAAGCAACCAATCACATTTAGGGCATACACCTGGCGCAATGCGACCCCAGGAGCGACACAAGTGTTTTTTGCTAGTTTCAGCCCGGCGCAGTTATCATTTTCACGTCCAGCGCCATGTTGTTTAAATAGCAAATGCACTCATGCCCATCTGTTCGCCCATGGCCATGCTGGTCTAAAATGAGGTGTGTTTGCATTGTTGCCACATTTTGAGGCAACTGAAAATGACTGCGCCATTGACCAACAAAAACCTGCCGGGTCCACAACATGCGTGCTTGTTACAAACACAGGGACGTGCAGCAGCACACAAACATTTTTAAGTATTAAAATAAAAGGATTAATCTCTGGAGAAGCATTCAGTCTTTCCATTCGCAAATTCCGCCATGTAAATAGTGAATCCGCCATGGTGCAAGCACAACTGGCTTTTAAAGGGAATGGGAGATGAGACTCTGATTGGTTGGTTTAGTGCACGTTACGGCCAAAACATACCCATGATTTATTAAGAGACTAGGTACAACCCCTTTGGACCATGCGCCCGGCGCGTAGACCGTTTTCTCCTCAGATCATTAAAATAGGGCCCTTAGTTTTCTTCCACGTCATGTTTAGGGGCGTGAAAATGTAATGTCGATTTCCCTACAATAACAGACCGGTGTACAAAACTCTTGGATGTATTTTAAAGAGTCTATGCCACAAACTTTACATACACATACTTTTAAAAACCCAACGTTTAGTTGATCCTGCTAAGCGCTTATTGTCACAGTTGTAAACATGACGGTGTTCTTCTTCCATGAGGAGGTTTGGAGTCGTGGCATTTGTTTCCAGGCAGACCGCTAAAGAACGACACACACACATCACCCGGATATCCTGTAGAATTCAACCAATCAGATGATGACTATCCTGAAGTGTTTCCAGTTAAGTGTGCCATATGCATCAGACGTTCAACCAGCGGTTCGTAGGCGTGACGTCTGAGGCTGAGACTATCTATAGGGGCTCTGGAGAACACTTTATAAAACATGGCATGACTCTCAGTCAATACTTTACCAAAACAAATCTCATAAAAGCATAATGCAGGGCAACAGTCTGTGTACAATTAAATGCCCTGAACCAAATAAACACCCTCAGAGAGCAAAGGACATCTGACGTCATCTCAAACAAAACACATTTAACAAGCCTGACCTCAAATCCTTTAATGTACCAGTGTTATCATATAACATTTTGTCAGTCAATCAGAGATATCTCTATTACCATGCAATAAATTGATTTGAAAAAAATCACCACAGGGCAAAATCCAACATCTCGCAGAGTTGACAGCTGACCTTTATGTTTAATCACACAGAGACATGCAGGCTAGTGCAAACCACACACACACACACACACACACACACACACTGAGAACAAGCCATATACCTTCTGCACTTTCAGACAAAGGTCAGTATGAGTCGGGGTGGACTGATATCAGATCAGATCACACAGAGATGTGTGTTGGTACTGGCTTACTTCCAAATCCTAGTGAGTGAACTTACTGGCTACTACATAGGCAGCCCCTGGAAAGTTCACATAAAATGTGTTCTTGAGGTCAAAAAAAGCTTGGCGGAGCACAATGGAATGGAACGGAATGTAGGGATCAGGATGTCTCTTAAAAAAAATTTCTGATGCATTTGTACACAAAACGATCAATAAAAAACAGCACAAATGGAACACAAGAACATGTCCTCAAGGCCTAACCAAAATGGAACTGTATGTGAATGACTTGAGAAGTAAACAAGAGACTCAACAAGTTCACAACTGTATCCGATAAAGTCTGATGTTAGCATGTGGCTAAGCAAACAACAAAAAAATTTACAGCACACATACATATTGTGTGAAATAATACTCAGTACATTTGTGAAAAAGTAGTATACGTTTTAGCATACTTTTAAAAAGAGTACTTATGGAAATAATATACTTTAAAATTATATTATTATAATATACTTTTTAATGTTTTCAGAAAATTAATTGCATGTTAATTACAATTTAAATGATAATGTATTTGTAACAGATCCACTGGAGGCAAGCTTGCAGAACCCAAGTGCAGTTTATTAAACATAAATCCTAACATAAATCAATAACCAAACAAGGCCTGGCTTGGCTTGGACATGAACATGAATGAACTCACCACAGTGGTACAGGGACAATACTAGACAAATACACATGGCAAACATGAGGGCTTAAATACACAGAGACTAATGACTAAGACAAGGGACACCTGTGAACAATGATCAAACAATGAACCAATGACAGAACAACCAATGAGAACATAACACATGAGATCACATGACAAACCCAAACACACCGTGACAGATCCCCCCTTCTATGGGCGTCTCCTGACGCCCAACAAAACCAAAAGTTTAGGAGGGCGGTCTTGGGGAAGGGATGGTGGGCCAGGCTCTTGCAGGGGGACAGGACATGGAACCTGGCAAGGCAGAGACGGGCCTGGGACCATGGGCGGACATGGGCCGCAGAGTGTGGGCGAACCTGGGCCGCGGCGGCTCAGGCAGTTCATGGGACCATGGCAGTGGAGACAGTTCATGGGACCATGGCAGTGCAGACAGTTCATGGGACCATGGCAGTGCAGACAGTTCATTGGTCCATGGCAGTGCAGACAGTTCAGGGAGCCATGGCGGCTCAGGCAGTTCAGGAGGCCACAGAGGCGCAGGACTCTGGTCACAGGCTGGAGCCCTCTCTGGACTCTGGTCACAGGCTGGAGCCACCTCTGGACACTCGTCGGGGATAGGGGACGCCGCTGGGCTCTGGACCGAGATAGAGGATGTTGCTGGGCTCTGGACGGAGACAGGGGACGTCGCTGGACTCGGGATGTGGACAGGAGACATCGCTGGATTCTGGACGTGGACAGGAGACGTCGCTGGACTCTGGACGTGGACAGGAGACGTCGCTGGACGCTGGATGTGGACAGACTGTGGCTTGGCAGGCATGACGTGAACAGGTTCTGGCTTGGCAGACATGACGGGAACAGTTCCTGGTGTGCTGTCTGGGGTGTGCACTGCGGGATTGTGGAGCCCCTCATCCACAATTCCCACAGTAAAACATGAGCCACTTATAAACAAGGCATGGTCAATATATTCCTCCAGGGACCAGTGTATTTTTCCCCCTGGAAGCTGGGAGCAAATGGGCTCGTTTAGCCCAAAACGAAAAATGTCCTTTAACGTCACGTCACTTGGTTGATACCAAGTGACAAAGTCCACAAAATTCCTCCACATATTCCTCGATACATCGAGCCCCTTGACGGAGTTGCAGGAGACTAAAAACTGCTGGGTTCATTGTAAAGGTCTAGTATTCTGTAACAGATCCACTGGAGGCAAGCTTGCAGAACCCAAGTGCAGTTTATTAAACATAAACCCTAACATAAATCAAAAACCAGACATGGACATGGACATGGACATGGACTTACCACAGTGGTACAGGGACAATACTAGACAAAGACACATGGCAAACATAAGGGCTTAAATACACAGAGACTAATGATTAAGACAAGGGACACCTGTGAACAATGATCAAACAATGAACCAATGACAGAACAACCAATGAGAACATAACACATGAGGACAAGGGGATCACATGACAATGATCACATGACAAACAGGAAGCATTAACATGAACAAAACCCAAACACACCGTGACAGTATTACAGTTTAAATTAGTTGACTCACTTAAGTATTCTTTAAATGTAATTTCAAAATGACAAAGTGTATATTGTCGAATATACTGACAAACATTTATGGTAAACTAAAATATACTTCTATCATGTATTTAAATATATGTGTAATTACACATTAGTAATGAAGTTACAATTTAGTACATTTTAAATATATTACTCTCTACTCTCTTTAGTACACTTAAATGACCTATTATTTTATGAATATTACCTTAGCTGTAAGTAGAGTTTAAAAAAAAAATATGAGCTGAAGTACACTACAAGTGTATTACAACAGCATTACAATAAAATCAATGCACTTCTTTTTCATTAGCGTAGTTCATAAGGAATTGTAATTTAACCCCAAGTTGTCGGCGGCCGCACCGGCGCAACCACCTCGCTTTTTTTCTTATCACTGCGAAAGAGACTCAAAATACTCAGTCAATTTTGGTCATACAGATAAGGGTTATACATCATTCTAAACAGTTAAGTGTCTACTTTTATTTGTGTACATTCACAATAAAAACAAAATGTTGTGCTTTTTGCAAAATAAAGAAAGCAAACATGATGCGCGACCTGCCGTCTCTCTCTAAATGAAGTCTGTCCTGATACTTGTCAGAAAATGAACTGTAACTTAGTGAATACTTGTCACACAAACATGAGAAATATCTATAATGAAACGTTGAAATGTCAGGTTTTAAATAATGTAAATCAAATCGAAAACAAATATTCTCTGTTTATGTAATCTGTTTGAAAAGAGAGTGATGTCAGTCATTTGCGAGACTCCTCATTATCCGCTAATGCGGCCACGCCCATGGAGAGCGTGTTCTATTCAAAGGCAAATTCTAAATTCTAAGTATCCCTGCCCACATCAACTGAAAAAAAATTCTAAAGGGCCCCAAAACTGCCTCACACCTCTGAGGGTTAAATAAAATATGCCTTTTTTAACAAACATTTTCCTCATGTCTTGGATCAGCCATTTTGGAGCTCGATGCACTGAATTCTGGCATTGGCTTCTCCAAGAATGAGGTCTTTTAAGATAGCATATGTTTCCAGCCTGTTTGGATCAATCTTAGCTTAAGAGTACATCCGTGATGGCTGAATGCTAGGGTTTGGAACACAGCTAATGAGTTCAGGCTGCTAAATTTGAACCGTGATGTCAGAGAAGCAGGTATTGATTCAAAATCAGTGTTTCCTGTTAGTGTGTGTTTGGGCTTCAGATGATGAGAAACAATGAAACCAATCTATATGTCCCACACAGAAAAACAAGAAGAGTAGTGATTTCTTTTGTTTCTAGCTCATTTTAGTAGTTACACCACCAGAGATCAGATCACATGTGTATGTGTGTGTGTTAGAGATTTCACATAAGGAAATTGGTCTAGTTACAGATTATCCAGAGGAATGTTTTATTGCTTAGTGGTTGCCCTTGTGAAAAAGAAGTACACTGTAACATACTTTTAAAAAGAGTACCTATTACAGAAATAGTGTTCTTTACAAAAGAAATATCCTTAAGTGCACATAAAATGTAATGTTTTCAGACACTTAATTCCACTAGTTTCACAATGCTTCCTCATAATTCACGAGTATGACAGTGTTGAGACTATGTTAAGAATAACTTAACAAACTTAAGTTAATAACACTATAAAATTTAACTAGATTTTTGCTGCTTGCATTAAACATTTTGAATCTAATTAGCTGTTGCTTGAAAGATTCTTCTTCTTTGAAAAAACGTGACAAAATTACCCTTTTCAAAAATATTAAGATAATTGTTTTAGTTATAGTTACCATCCCTTCAGGAGTTTCATTACTGTGTAGAACAATCAGCTGAGAACAAAAAATATCTTTATGGGTTTTTTTTTTCCTGCCTGATGTTCTCTCTTCTAATCTAAGTACTTTTCTGCTGTGATCTCTGTTTTTTCTTCAGTATTGTGTAAGAAGCCTTGACCTTTACATCAAACTGAAAACCAAGCAGACTAGATCAGTCTTTCCAATGAATTTTACTCTCCATCATTGCTCACACTTTCCCTTTCTGTCTCTCTTCTTTTCACATTTTGCCCATTTTTGTTCCATCCGCATTTCCTCTCTGTCTTTTTCCAGTATGGAAAGAGTGAAGGCTCCCAATGTTGTGCCAAGCATTCACTCACAGTGAACCATCTCTGCTGTGCGTCTTTTAAATGTTGACAGCTCCTCACAGGAGTAAACGTCACTGCAGAGTTGGTGCCGATCCCAGACAAAGAGGCCCATGACTTTGCCACCACCACACACAACTAATCACACCACAAACTTTATTACAGTGCTTGAAAGACCACAATGCACTGATACTCCTCGAACATTCTGCTTTGGGTTTGTTCTTATGCCCTAACCTTGATTTTTAAACTTATTAGACTGCTTAACATTTACACTTAAAGTTCAGACTTTTGTTGTTCATTCAGCGCAACGCAAGTGTTTTTTGCTAGTTTCAGCCCGACGCATTTATCATTTTCACGTCCAGCGCCACTTTGTTTAAATAGCAAATGTACTCACGCCCATCTGTTCAGCAATGGGCATGCTGGTCTGATAACGAGGTGTGTCCAGGCACATTGTTGGCGCATTGCTATTTTGAGGCAACTGAAAATGACTGCACCATTGACCAACAAAAACCTGGTCTAAAGTCAATAGCACAGTATTTTTTGTGTTATTTAAAGGGCGCGTAGTGATATGCGCCTATAGGCGGATCCACAACGCACACATACACTCTGCTTGTTAAACACACAGGGATGCGCAGCAGCACACAAACATTTTTAAATATAAAAAATAAAATAATTCCTCTCTGGAGAAGCGTCTTAACCCTCACAAATTCCACCATGTAAATAGCGAATCCGCCATGGTGCAAGCAGAACTGGCTTTTAAAGGGAATGGGAGAAGACACTCTGATTGGTTTATTGCACGTTACACCCAAAACACACCCATGACTCATTAAGAGACTAGGTACAAACCTTTTGGACCATGCGCCAGGCACGCTGACCATTTTTTACATCGTTAAACTAGCAAAAGTGGATTCGGCCCTAAGTGCACCTGCACCATGCGATTTTTAGATTAAAATATCCAAAAACCACTAGAATTATATTGTTGTTGACCTGTGTACTTACATTATCCCAAACGTTTCCAACAATGTATAAATCCAGAGGAATCAGCTATTTTAACCAGTGTTACTGACCTCGTCATTGTGTTGCCTGTCATATCCACACTACCCTTGATTTCCGTAGAAACTATTATCAACAGAAAAATAGTCATTGTTAGCTCAACACTGTTAGTCTTATTGTTTAATCACCAATAGTACCATGTTTTTAACCATGCCTCAGAGACAACACTATTTTGTCAAGTAGCTAACATAGCGTGATAAGAGAGAGCTTTCTCCATCATACAATATATCTTAAAATTAATTGCATGTCACTTAGCAACTGTATTTATTAATATGATATTCTAATATTGATTTAGATTACTGCAAAGTGCAACAAGTCTCTCATACCAGCCACCGAGTGAACGCACAGAGTAACGTTATAACATCACTTTCAACACATTCAAATGTATTTCATATTATTGTTTTAATCATGTAAAAAAGCACTGCATTACCCACAGGCACGTGCACAGGTAGGGCTCAAACTGTGCCCATGCCCTTTTTGCCCTTACACTCCGAAGTGCCCTTTTTTTGGAGGGGGGGGTTCTTCTGCTTAAATAAATCAATGCCATTGGTCACCCTTTACGTCTGTCTGTCTGTTTTACAATATCTAGCCTGTGAAAGGTATTAAAAAGAGCTTGTGACTAAATCTTGTTGGATCCTCAAACTGTCAGTAAACCTCATAACTCCACTCCCTCTGTCTTGATGGAATGAACAGACAGCAGCTGAACGAAGTCTTGCAAGGGTAAATAAAGATCTTGTTGTTTGAATAAGTACAGCGTTTTCTTTACGCAAGAAACATTATGTCTATAAAGGCTCATATTTTATGTATTTGAGGTCTGAGATATGTGGGACCGGAGAGAGGGGGCTAGCATTTGCCATCTAGTCATAGCCAATAGGACATCCTTGCGAGAGAGGGCATCAGCATTTTCATGGCATTGTCCTGGCCTGTGGACAACAGAGAAGTTGAATGCTTGCAGACTTAAAAAAACATCTAGTTATTCTGCCATTGCTCTCCTTATTCCGGGCCATCCATTGCAGTGGTGCATGGTCTGTCATTAATACAAATCTCCTCCCCAGTAAGTAGTACTTGAGTGTCTCTAGTGCCCATTTAACAGCCAGGCACTCCTTCTCAATTGTGGCAGAATTTTTCTCGTGCTTTGCCAGTTTCCTACTGATGTAAAGTGTAGGATGTTTCTCACCTTTATGTGTTTAAGAAAGGACTGCTCCTAGACCCACCTCAGAGGCATCAGTCTGCACCATGAATTCTTTTGTGAATCGGTCTGGAACACAACATCATCTTTAACTTGGAGAAGGCTTTCTCTGCCTCTTTGCTCCATCTTACCATTCTGGAGTGTCTGTTAGTGGTTAGTTCTGTAATGGGTGCAACAAGACTGGAAAAGTTAGGCACAAACCTCCTATAGTAATTGGCCAGGCCAAGGAAGGACTTTAATTGTTTTTTGGTTTGTGGTCTAGGCCAGTTTTTAATTGCCCCAACTTTGGCTTCTTGAGGTTGTACTAAACCCCTGCCTATTGTGTAGCCCAGATACTCCGTTTTGCTGTAGGCAATTTAAAAAAATGTTGGGGTTTGCAGTCAAGCCTGCCTCTCTGAGGGAATAGAGTACCTTCTGATGGCTTTCCCAGTCTGAGCTGTGGATAACCACATCATCTAAATAAGCAGCAGCATATAGCTGATGGGGGTGAAGGACACAGTTCATGAGCCTTTGGAAAGTGGCCAGGGCCCCATGAAGACCAAAGGGTAAATGAGTATAATGGTATAGCCCCTCTGGTGTTGCAAAAGCAGTCTTCTCTTTGGAATATGGAGATAAGGGAACTTGCCAGTAGCCATTTTTTTAGGTCTAATGTTGTAATGAAGCATACTTTACCTAGCCTGTCAATCAATTCATCAATTTGGGGCATATGGTATGCATCAAGAAAATGTCTTATTATTATCCCAGTTGAAAACAGCTGTGTTGCTTATATTTTTGTTGAAATCCTTTTTTTGAAGTATTTTTTGATAGAAGTTCATGAGAACGGTATTTATTTGAAACAGAAATGTTTCACTTTTGATCAACTTAACGCATTCTTGCTGAATAAAGGTATTATTTTCTTTTTTTGAAATGCAACTGATCCCAAACTTTTGAATGGTAGTGTATTTCCAAACTGAATTGAAATTGCACAGTATTCTTCTCCTCCCTGCAAGCACTGCTACTGTATTTCCTTGCAAATGCAATCTGACTTCCAAATTATAACTCTCAAATTCTACACAGGATTCCAGCTGCCAAAGTCAGATCATCAGTCGCTCTCTCTGTTTTTCGCGTTTACCGTACATGTTGTGATGGCTGATTCACAGTAGAAGAGATATGTGAGCAGAAGAAGCTGTTTTCATGTCGAATCTGTCCCTCAGAGACCACACTGGAGAAGCTTTCAGAAATCAGAGTGTTCTCCTCAGAGGAAGACAGAAGAAGGAGAGAGACAAAGAGAGCAAAACGAGTGGGAAGGAGAGAAGTAGCCTATGGCAACACAGGTTTGAGATAGGAAAGTAAAGATGTGTCATCTCTTCCTCAGAAACAGGAATTCCCTCAGTACAAATCTTTTCAGAAGCACAGAGAGCTTTCATGTGTTCTGAACATATCTCTATTAGAGCTTATTAAATTATTATTGTATGGGGCTTATAACTAAATGCTGCTGTGCACTGAACATGTGGAGAAACATACTGTATACTCAGATTGTAATTTAAAGAAATGTTGGCCTGCTGTCAATTACAGACAATAATTTCAAGTGTGTAAACAAATAAGAAACATGGGTAACACTTTAGAATACCGTTCCTTCATTAATGAATAACTGCAGGAACAAATGAATAACACACTATTCACATTCTAGTAACTACTATTATCTAACAAGAAACTTTGATTAATGAATAAGTAAGTAATAATGCTCAGTTTAACTAGGTAGTTAACTATTAGCTAATCAGTAACTACTATATTTTACTCACCTCCCAGAGAATTATACATTTTGCATCATTCACACATTGAACGTAGTTCTTAGTAGTCCTCTGGGAGGTTTGAAAAAAATAGTAGTTACTGATTAACTAATAGTGAACTACCACATTCGGCTGAGCGTTATTACTTACTAATTCGTTAATCAGAGTTTCTTGTTAGATAACTAAGCAATAAGGTACAAAAGGCTGTGCTGCAACCCCTTCAGCCATGACTTATTCATGATACAGCGCTAGCCTGGAGTACCTTATTGCTTTTATAAAACCGTTACCATACAATACAAATATCAAAGCCAAAAAAATATGTATCAAAGCAACTTTTATTAAGTAAAATCACTAAAAGCCTTCCTTCCGCAGGAAAACATAGACCCTGACCGTGAACAGCAACAGAAGTTACATATTACGCCATTAGATCGCAAAGACTGTCTTTATGAGTGAGTCACTCAGTAGCGAAGACTTTTATATTGAAAGGACTGAAACTTGTTGTGAACACGGAACAAGACCCAACTGACAAATGCTTTGACTAGCGCTGTCAGTGTCAGGACTCGGGAGAACCCCTTACCTGGAACCCCTGATTTTTTTTTTTTTTATGAACATAGGACTGACCTGAAGGAAAATGCTAAATCTAAATGCAGATAATACACTCGGTCACTCAATTTCTCTCTCACAATAGTCTTCTACATAATACAGTAAGCTTCAAAGAACAATATCAATGAGAACAAACATATATTTACGTTGCTAAGAGTGGTTGCTAAGGGTGTTGTGCAGTGATACGGTCATAGCCGTGTTTTATCATGAATAACAATCAGAATCAAGGACTGGAATGAACCATTTTAAATTAGTAGTTACTAGAATGTTAATAGTGCATTACTCATTTGTTTTTGTGTAGCTATACATTAATGACAGAACAGTATTCTGAAGTGTTACCGAAACATGTTTACGCTTACAATGGAAGTCTAGCAGGGAGGCAGTATTGTGAATAAACTTTTCAAATATTCAGCAGGCTGTTTGTAACTCAGGACCAGTGGCAGCTTGGCAAGGGAGACACAGACTACCCAATATTCTGAGTTGGAAAATGTGAGAAGGACGATGCAATGTTAATGAAATTCCCAGTTATTCATTTAATTTAATGTCCTAGAATGTGAATTTCACAACTGCCGCTGCTCCTTGAAGAAGTGCCGAATCTGCCATTTGGAAAACTGTGCTAAGGCGAGTCTGAGGGAATAGAGAAAGGAAGGGGAAGGCAAATCCATAGCCAAAGACTTTTGCCTTCGTTAGTAAAATTAGCCAATCACCATCTAGTATTTCACTTTCAGTGGTTAGAGTGTTGAGAAAAAATACATAAGAGGCTAGCCTCCCTAAGTATATCAACCAATCATCGCAGAGATGTAAATTGTTATATTAGTTTAAACTGCTCCCGCTGATAATCTAGCAAATAGTAGAGATATTAAATATTTGATTTCCAACAAATTTACCAAGATATCATTTGTGCAGCAGCTACAAATTAAAAATTTATTTGGATATAGGCTACATCAGTCACCTCCACTAAATGGCTAAACTTGCTCTTTTAACACAGACATTTCAAAGGTTAGAAGGATGGATTTTTTCTTCAAGTGACAAGGCTAGATTAATGAAATTATATTCATATTTTCTTACCAAAAAAGCCATTTAAATTCAATTAATAAACAAAAAAAATCTTCTGGAGAGGATCCCCAGACCACTACAATCATTGTTCCTCCTCCACAAGTCACCACTCCTCTCACCACAAGTCACAATAAAACGTATTACTTCTTTATACAGTATCTGTGTGAAAATACCAGGAAAGAATGTGATATAACTTACCGCAAAGCACTGCCTACTCTGTTTTTATAATGCATAACTAGAAGTTCCTCCTCCTAGAAAAACAATTCCACTTCAGAAAGAATAATTCATACATATAAAAGTGATTTTAATGAACCTTCTGCTTTTATTTTATTTTAAATTGAAACTCCCAGTATGGTGGATGTTGTAAAGTACTGCCTTCTAAATAAAAGAGCCAATCAGGTTTACTGTATGTATAATTTAATTTATAAAATTAGGAAAATTGTGTATATTAAGAGCCTACATCTTTTTATGTATATGGTATATTCCTGTTCTTTTCATTCTGGAAAAAAAGCACATAAAAATAAACACATTTATCATACACTCTATTTTTGTTACTTATGCAAAATTTGTTTTGCATTTTCCATGCTTTGTTCCAATAGATAATACCAAATAAAGAAGACAAAAAAATCTTGCTGCAGGAAGGGAGACAGAGCAAACAACATTGCTTATAACCTTATTGCTACACTGGTGTTTTAAAACATCAACATTATCGATATAAATATTTCCAAAAAAAATTTGATTTTCGCTGAACTAGAGCTGCTTAAAACTAACATCACACTTTGGAAAAATAGTATCTTGGTTTAACTGGTAATTGGAATTTTTTAAAAGAAATTCAGTGTATGACGACAAATATACATTGAAAGTCTTCACTTGATCTTTATGGTAGTGCTTTTTTTGATGACATCACTGCAGCTGCTGTTGGAAGCTCCATATGCCATAGAAACAGCCATAAAGTGATTGGTGTCTTGAAACTTGAGCTTAGCCTTTGCTCTACACCTGCCCGACCTGAAATATAATGTTTTTAAAGCGATATTTGAGGGGAAAAAGCAACATTTATTCTTGTCAGATTTTATTGTACAGTGAGCTTGGCCAATAATGATTAAGATTTTGGTATTCCCCCTTGAATTAAGCTGCACGTGACAAATGAATGTTGACAATTTTTCAATATTGTGTTGAAATTGTAAATTACTCAATATTAAAGGTTAGTTCACCCAAAAATGAATGTTGTCCCAAACCATCTTCGGAACACAAATGAAGATCTTTTTAATGAAATTTTTACCACTAGGCCACCACTTTCAAGCCTCTGAAATGTAGTAAATACATCATAAAAGTAATCCATGTGACTGCAGTGGTTGAGCCTCAATTTTATGAAGCAACACGAGTGCTTTGTTTGCGCAAAAAAACTAATTTACCACTTTAATTACAAAATATGAATCTCCAACACACACATGCATGTTGTGTTGACGTGAGAACAGACGTCGTTGTGTGAATACGTGCGTGAACACTTCATTTGTGTTCCGAAGATTAATGAATTTTCATTTTTGGGTGAACTAACCCGTTAACTCTACATTATGGGAACAAAATGTCCCCACAAAGAAGCCAATATCTGAAATCCAACGTCTGCGTGTGTGTGAGTGCGTGCGTGCGTGTCTGTGTATGTGACTGTATAATCTATATCTTATATCTATATTTTATTTTTTCTTAAACTGTAGCCTACTCGCAGATATTATAATATTAATGAAATAAAAGGCCACTTAGCTGCAGCCTACTTAAAGAGAGTACACTTTCATAACTATGCTTAACACAATTAAGTACACATTTAAAAAGTGCACTTTGTAATAATGTCAAATGTAATAATGTTAAACATTTTACTTTAAAGTAAATTTTTTGTTTTGTTAATATGTCATGCTTTAAAGAATACACTTGTGTATGACAAGCATACATAAGCACATATAAAGCATAAGTTTACCTGTACTTTGTTATTTGATAATATATTTAAAGTTACTACATTTTAAATGTACAGACTTAAATATATTATTTCCATAATAAGTACTCTTTTAAAAAGCATCACTTGTTTTGCACCAGCAAGTGTTTTTTTTCACACACTGTCTTTTGTATAGGATGCAGCACAGATATATTAATGTGTGTGATTTTTTTATCTCTATGTTTTCTTCCTGTGTATGTGTGTCTGTGAATGCATGAAGCTGTCAGCTGGGATTTTTTTCAAACACTGAAGAATTAATTAAAAAGGTGTTGAAAACACATGACTCTAGACACAACACAGACCCTTGCTCTCCTCTGACACCCCCTCCACACTCGGTTTCTCTGTAATTCTCTCTCTCTCGGCTATAACAGGATAGCAAATATGCTATTTTGCATAAACAAATAATGTTGAGAGTATGCAACAATTCGGTAAACAAGCAGTTTTCTATCGTAATATACACTGTTCAGGCATAACATTATGACCACTGACAGGTGAAGTGAATAACACTGATTATCTCTTTATCACGGCACCTGTTAGTGGGTGGGATATATTAGGCCGCAAGTGAACATTTTGTCCTCAAAGTTGATGTGTTAGAAGCAGGAAAAATGAGCAAGTGTAAGGATTTGAGCGAGTTTGACAAGGCCTAAATTGTGATGGCTAGACGACTGGGTCAGAGCATCTCCAAAACTGCAGCTCTTGTGGGGTGTTCCCGGTCTGCAGTGGTCAGTATCTGTCAAAAGTGGTCCAAGGAAGAAACAGTGGACCAGTGACAGGGTCATGGGTCGGCCAAGGCTCATTGTTGAATGTGGAGAGCGAAGGCTGCCCCGTGTGGTCCGATCAAACAGACAAGCTACTGTAGCTCAAATTGCTCAAGAAGTTAATGCATTATTCCAGTCTTCAGTGTCACATGATCCTTCAAGATTTTTTGTCCACACAATGAAAACTAATCATTGTTATATATCTCAACACAGTTAGTCTTATTGTATAAATATCGTTTTCTTGATTTACCGTGAGTACCATGTTTTACCAATCTAGCTTACTGCAGTGTGCAACAAGTGTCTCACAGTAGCCGCCGAGCGAACGCACAGAGTAGCATTCATAACATAACTTTCAACACACTCAAATGTATCTAATATGATAAAACAGCGCTGCGGCACCCCACATACACATGAGCGGAAGAAGCGGAAGTGGTCATCTGCGGCATAATAAAAGCTCCCCTGCTCTCGAGCCGTGTGTCATGCTTGTCTCTCATTAGCAATCGCTCCAGCGGCCTCGTTCCGCTCCAGCGGCTTTCAGCCCCACCCTGCTTTATACTATAGTAACGTTAATAAATCTTTAATACATTAGCTCCTCCATGAATATGATTTCTCACGAGTTCCGTCAAATTCTCCCATGATTCTGCAAAATCAAGGCGTCATCAAGCTACTTACATTTACATATTGTGCCTTTAATGAAACTGTACTTAATCAACCTATGACATCTATGGATTTAATCAAACTATTAAAGGTGCACTATGTAACTTTTCCGTCCGCTAGAGGTCACCTATTCAAAACAAAGGCGTAGCTTGATGACGCCAAGTTTGAGCGCAGACTCTTGGGACATGTGGTCTTCACCTCTACAGCCGGTGGAAAAGAATCGGGATAGGCCTCGGGCAGAAATCATTTTCATGGATGCGATTATTAACGTTACTGTATTATGAAGCAGAGCAGGACCGAGTGTTGTGGGAGCTGAGCAAGGCCGTCATGAGTATGAGGTAACGCAGCTTTGTTTATTGTATTAGATACATTTGAGTGTGTTGAAAATGATGTTATGACGTTAATCTGTGCGTTCGCTCGGCGGCTGCTATGACACTTGTTGCACACTGCAGTAAGAGTAAAGCGTTTTTGCTAAATAAAACCGGAAACCGAGGGTAACGCAGATATGGCGCAATTGACAGGCGACTCCCTTACACGCCCCGGTTCCTTGGTTAAAATACAAACTGTCCTCCAAAAAAACACAACTCTATAGGTCGTTTTTCAAGCACCTTTATTTACGTTTTAAAGGCATGCGCCCTCTAGCTGGCGTAAAAATAATGACAGTGTCGTGTTACGTCTGACATCATGAAATGACCTATGACTGTCGTTACCAATCAAAATGCGTGGTCATTTAAATGCAATGTGTGGACTTTTTACCACCATTTGTCATATTTCCATTTAGCAAAAATCTTTTTTTATTAACAACTACAAAATATATAACACTGGCCAAGTGGTTTTTGGATATATTACTGAAAAAATGTTACGTAATGCACCTTTAAAGCTGTGAAAAGTTTAACGACCACTGCTCTATACTAGTTCTAGATCCCTCTTTCAGTATATCTAAGGGATTTTTTTGTTCATTATTATCCATCCAATTATAACAACAAGCAAAATAAATCTGATTGACTAAGAAAATGAAAGTTGATTATTTCCCAAAAAGCTGCACAACTTCATCATTCTTGACCTCATACTTAAGGTCCCCTGCATATGAGCAATATTAATAGTAATGTTTGTAACACAGCTAATAATATCCTTCTCTTTAATACGTTAAATGTAATGCTCCTTTTCCAACCTGGAAAAACTAAAAACTGGTAAAATCTATTTTTTCTCCTTGTCTCTCACTTATTTAGTAAGTGCAATAAGTGCAGTAAGTCCTATGTGCAATAAACATCAGGCACATTAAGTGATTGATTGTTACACTTTAAACTTTGGTACTGACCTTTCGATATGAGATGAATGTAATTGTATGAATGAGAACTATCAGGATGTGCGATGCATGACATTAAATGATGGATCAGAATAAATACACATACACAACACATGCAAGTAGTGCTGATGGTGTGTTACCTCAGCTTGTTGCTTTGAGCTGACAAACCCATTCACTGGTTTTTCACTGATCTGTAAACACATAAAAAGTGAAAAAGAGGAATCCAAAAAAGTCCCACACTATGCAGTGATAATATGTGACAAGTTCTTTCCAACTGCTGCGTCCAATCAGAACATGAACCGTCCTCCCTATGATCAGAGCCGACCACAACTGAAGGCAACGACACACCTGCTGTCAGATCCCGCTGAATTTACTCTCTCATCACAGACCTAAATCAAACAGTAGAACAGTTCAGTGATTGTGACATTTTGTGCTTTGGTACAGGAAGCAGGAAAAGTTACAGGAATCAAAACCTACATGATTGACTTTCTTTTGTGGAACACAAAAAGAGAAATTTCGCAGAATATTCCTGTTGGAGAGGCTTTTGGTTGTTTTATTATACATTTTCATTTAATTGTAAATAACATGCAATGTAGTGTCTGAAAACATTACATTTAGTTCACACTTAAGTATATTTTTAAAGTATATTACAACCTTGACAACCTTCATCCCTATTCAGTTTCACTGTAGAAAAAAAACAGCCTGGACATTTTCCAAAGCATATCCTCTTACAGTATGGTCCACAAAAAACAAAAAAACAGGTTTAAATCAACACAAGGGTATAAGTAAATGATGACAGAACTGTCATTTTTGAGTGAGCCTCTCTTTATTCCAATTTTAAGTGTGTCAACAGCTGTAAAACATCATGTTAAGTATATTTAATTGCTTATTAATTCAGCAGGAGTGAGGATATAAACACTTGCAAATGTAAACTGTAATAAACTTAATCACTGGCAGATGATGCTTTCCACACCAAGATTAAACTAAACACAGCAAGATGGCGCATCTGATGAACATCCCCTCCATCTGCACAAAAGCATGCTAATATAAATGGGGACGTTTCATATACTTCTATTGTTTTTATATATAGTTATAAATAACCTAACACTCACAGACAACTTTCTGAGGACATCCCCAAAAGGAGGTTTTGTCAGGTTCAGTTCAGTTCTGGCAACAAATTTGTCCCCAAAATATGCTTAAGTTGGTTAAGACATGAATGCGCTAAAACACAGACACACACACAATTACCATGCTCAGTTAATTATTTTATATCCAACATTTTTTTTAACCACCCACTCAAAAAAAGCTAGCTGTACCCCAGCTAACAAGGACCATTTCCATAACTTTCAGTAACGTTCTATAAAAGTTATGTAAACGTTAGGACAAAATGTTCCTACAATAATGTTTGTGGAATGTTCTTATAAGGTTATTAATAATTTATATATATTCTTGTAAAGTTGAGAGAAAATGTTCTTAGAACAACGTTCTTGGAACGTCCTTATGACGTTATTTACTTAATGAATGTTCTCAAAATGTTAAGAGAAAACCTTACAATAACTTTCTCGGAACATCCTTATAATGTTATTATTACTTGCTGAATGTTTTCATAATGTTATCACACTACGTTCTGAGTACAACATTCATGGAATGTCCTTACGATGTAATTTGTACTTGATGAATGTTCTCGTAATGTAGAGAAAACCTTCTGAGTACAACGTTCATGGAATGTTCTTAAACAATGTTATTTTTACTTGATGAATGTTCTCATAACATTGAGAGACATAGTTCTTAGAATAACAAACATTCTCAGAACATCTTTAAGGTGTTATTGAAACATTTTAATGAAACGTAGAGTGTTATTTGTTAAAGTCAAAATTTTGCTTTAGTGCTTTTTTACAATACACATTGTTTCCAAGCAGCTTTACAAAAAATCATGATGTTATAATGATCATAATATTTTAATATCTTCATTCCATATAGTTGCATTTAGCAGATTCCTAGCTAACAGGGAACGTTCTCAGAACGTTCTGGCAAGGTTTTCTCTAATGTTCTTCCAGTAACATTAACACTAGAACCGCCAGGGGTCGCTGTATACCTAAAACCGCCAATGGGTAAAATTTACCCATGCAGATGATTACTGTTTTGATACGGCTAAAACACGTAATATGTCACTGTATTATGCCACTGTCTTCACAAAGTAATGTATAGAGTCATGAAATGCTTATTTTTAGTCATCAACTATGTTTTTGTCCTGTTGTTTTATGCTATTTTAAGCAGGCTACACTAATCACTTTTTGCTAAATCAGCCTGCAATGACAACGAGAATTAGAAGGAAATAAATACATATTTGGATGGTGTAATATTATAATAAAATGTCATTAATCACATATTAAGATAACCCATGCTATTTAAATTACTAAAATACCCTAAATAGAAAATAAAGAGCAATAATAATCCACCGCACTGCATAGGATGTATGACAAAGGATGACATACGATGTACATGTGCAACGACAAATTTGCACAGTTTGACCTAATTAATTATTAATTTGTACAGTTATATCATTTATAATTTGAATAAGAGAACAACACCAATAAACTTGGGATAATTATAAAAAAATTGTTTTATTCATTACATCATAGATCGGAAATATTTTTTTTTCAGGAAATGGGCAGACTTGAATAAAAGGCAACACAGTATCAAACAATACAATGTATAATTAATCCAAAGTTTGAACATTTACACTCACCTAAAGGATTATTAGGAACACCATACTAATACTGTGTTTGACCCCCTTTCGCCTTCAGAACTGCCTTAATTCTACGTGGCATTGATTCAACAAGGTGCTGAAAGCATTCTTTAGAAATGTTGGCCCATATTGATAGGATAGCATCTTGCAGTTGATGGAGATTTGTGAGATCCAGGGCACGAAGCTCCCGTTCCACCACATCCCAAAGATGCTCTATTGGGTTGAGATCTGGTGACTGTGGGGGCCATTTTAGTACAGTGAACTCATTGTCATGTTCAAGAAACCAATTTAAAATGATTCACAAATGCTTTGCTGCATACCTTGGTTGTAACGAGTGGTTATTTCAGTCAAAGTTGCTCTTCTATCAGCTTGAATCAGTCGGCCCATTCTCCTCTGACCTCTAGCATCAGCAAGGCATTTTCGCCCACAGGACTGCCGCATACTGGATGTTTTTCCCTTTTCACACCATTCTTTGTAAACTCTAGAAATGGTTGTGCGTGAAAATCCCAGTAACTGAGCAGATTGTGAAATACTCAGACCGGCCCGTCTGGCACCAACAACCATGCCACGCTCAAAATTGCTTAAATCACCTTTCTTTCCCATTCTGACATTCAGTTTGGAGTTCAGGAGATTGTCTTGACCAGGACCACACCCCTAAATGCATTGAAGCAACTGCCATGTGATTGGTTGATTAGATAATTGCATTAATGAGAAATTGAACAGGTGTTCCTAATAATCCTTTAGGTGAGTGTATAATAGGCTAAAACATCTGATCGTGTGTTGTGTGACTGTCTACAGTAAGCCTACATGTTGCTCAAACACAGCGTGAAAATAAAGGAATTATATAGGGGTAAATTTGACCCGCTGGCGCTTATAAATGCCCCATTTTTAAATCTGGTTTTAACTCTGCGCATGCGCTCCATTCCACGCCATTTTTAAACTAAACATCCAGAGTCTGCAGACAAGTGTTACACTCTACGGTCTCTCTTCAGCCTGAAGCATCACAAAGCATTCTGTAAAATGACAGTGTTTGAAACTCCATATGCAGTTCATATACACAGAACACAATTTTGTCATGTTTTCTTTTTCTATTGTGTTGTTTTCCATGTCTTGTTAGATTTGACTTGTGTGCTGTCTAGGTGTGTTCTTTTTTCCCTTGTTTATCTTGGTGGGGATGTGTTTTCGGTTTAGAAAATGTAAGCTTTGCGTTTTTTGCTCTTTTCTCGATTCCATGTTTTGCATGCGGGCATCTCACTGAATAGATACACTATATTACCAAACGTTTTGTGACGCCTGCCTTTACATGCACATGAACTTTAATGACATCCCATTCTTAATCCGTAGGGTTTAATATGGAGTTGGCCCACCCTTTGCAGCTATAACAGCTTCAACTCTTCTGGGAAGGCTTTCCACAATGTTTAGGAGTGTGTTTATGGGAAATTTTGACCATTCTTCTAGAAGCGCATTTGTGAGGTCAGGCACTGATGTTGGACGAGAAGGCCCGAATCACAGTCTCCGCTCTAATTCATTGAGGTCAATTCGGGTTGAGGTCAGGACTCCGTTCAGGCTGTTGCTGTTTCTCCCAATTGCTTCCACTTTGTTATAACTCCACTAACAGTTGACTGTAGAATAATTAGTAGTGAGGAAATTTCACGAATGGCATAGGTGGCAACCTATCACGGTACTACTCTTGAATTCACTGAGCTCCTGAGAGCGACCCATTCTTTCACAAATGTTTGTAGAAGCAGTCTGCATGTCTAGGTGCTTGATTTTATACAAATCTGGCCATGGAAGTGATTGGAACACCTGAATTCAATGTTTTGGAGGGGTGTCCCAATACTTTAGGCAATATAGTGTACCATAGCTGTTTTTGTTTTTTTTTAAATGTTGATATTTGGTAAACCCTAAACTTAACCCTGCCCCTAATAATAACCCTCTCACAAACCTGTTGATATCGTTGATTTTTAACCCAAAAATTATAAAGTTTTGTCATGATTTTCTCACACTCATGTCAGTCTAAACCTTGTAATTCCAAAACTTTTTTTTTTCTGCAGAACACAAAAGATTATATTTTGAAGAATTTTTGTAACCAAACAGTTTTGGTGATGATTGACTTCCATTGTATGGAGAGACAAGAAATCAGACATTTCTCAAAATATCTTATTAAGTTCCACAGAAGAAAGAAAGTTTGAAATTATACGAGGGTTAGTAAATGATGACAGAATTTGAATTTTTAGTTGAACTATCCCTTTAAGGCAAAACCTGATTTGGCGGATTTATGAGTCTTTCAAATAATATGGAACACTTCAGAAGTTGGTTTTTGATGTTTAACTAAATTTGTCAGGACATAAAAAAATAAAAAAATAAATAAAATAGGTCCTCGCATATTTAACTAATATAACTAAACTTGTACACACACATACTTCCACACACTCCCTCATTAAGGTTTGTTTTCTGATAATACCAGTTAAGTTAACTGAATTGCAATATGATGTTTTATTTATTTATTTAAATTTACCTTCATCAGTCTTTAAAACTGGCCACTCTGACAATGCCGATTAAATTTACAGTGATTCTAGCCCTCGAGAGACACAAATACACCCACCCACACACACACACACCGCTGGAGGACCAAAAATACCCCTAATAATATCTATTTGTGGCGCACACACACTGTGACAAGCTTGTGTTAATCACACACACACACACTCATTACCCCCGCGGCTTCTTGTACCACTTCTTGAATCTGCAGTTGCGAGCTTGTCAGGTGAATTTAAGTGTGATGTTGTGACACCACAGTAGTCATTAGCAGTTCTATCTCTGTGACTCCATCATAAATGACTGGTATGACAGGAGGATTATGGGTAGCAGAATGCCCCAGGCTAATTGCTTGCACACTGAGACACACTGCAGTCATTATTATCCAGATTATCCATCAGATCCATCACAATATATATGTTTTTGGTTTTATGATTTTACCATGGTATCCCCTGTGAAAAAGAAGTACACTTTTAAAAAGAGTACTTAATACAGATAATTTAAACTGAATGTAATGTTTTGGAAGCTAAAAATGTATAGTTCAAATTTATATTAAATTAAAATAAATGCATATGTTTTTGACCCTTAAGTACATCTTTATATGTAATTTCATAATTACTTTTATTGTCTTTGAAATAGTGTACTTCTGAATTGACAAGCATTTATGTTACAGTTGTATGTTGAAATTATAATCAAGAATGTTACATGTGCTTTAGTATAATAGTCAATTAAATGAGTGTACTTCTTTAAAGCATGAAAAAAAATATTAAAACATCAAGTGCTTTAAATGTGCTTTAAAGTAAATGCACTTTTTAAAAGTGTACTTAAGTGTGTTAAGAAACAGGAAAAGGGAGTGTAATCTAATCACACTTAAGTGGCCTTTTATTTCATTAATATTATATTAGCTGCAAGTGTTTTTTACAAATATACTTTTAAGTTTTGAAGTGCACATTCTACACAATTATGCACACTCCTTGAAGTACTATGATATACCATGGTGTAAATCAATGTGCCATTGTATAACTATCTGATACCATATTATTTAGCAGAGTCTTTAAGTCCAGAAACACAATATACGCAAGTCTGGTTCAGTAAGTAACTACAAAATTGACAAATCAAAGCCTGCAATCAAAGAGTTGATACTTTAATGAAATATAACTAAAATGAAGTAAGATCATTCACTCTCATTCATTAAAAAATTACAAAAATTGTACCTATAAACTGCTTGTCACTGAGGCAGTACCATTAAAAGGACATCTTTGTTATTTACCATAGTATTGCTACTATAATGTATTAATATGCACCTTTTAGAGGTAAAAAAAATTGCAAAGATGTCCTATTAAGAGTACTGCCCCAGTGACAAACTGTTGTACTCCTAAAGGTGCAATTATTTTTTTTTTTTTTACATTTTTTTCTGAGAGTGTTCTATGAGAAATAAAATCTTCCTCTGGGACTGGGATAGAAAGTATTTGACATGACACAGAACGGAAAATCATGAGGGGGAAATAAAAATATTATGATATTTTTGTCTGGCAGTTTGTTTAGCCATTTGGCTCAAGTACATATTTCAAAAGTATTACAAATGCATAAATCACTTTGTGAAACATAAACCTGTCTATCGTACAAAAAAAGGTGTGTCATGTATTTAAAATCATCCCACCTCATTTTCCTACAGATGGTCGATTGAAACAGGTGAATATGCAAACACATGAACTCAAATGATCGATTGGTTTTCTAGGTTTGAAATGCTACAGCAATGGCTATAGTTCAATAACTAAAAAAACAAGACAAAATCAAATCAAACCAAGCACAGAATCAATGACTTCACTAATGTCGTCCAGCATATACAGGGCAGCATCTGATCTCTGCACACCACAGCAACAGTCTGAACACAGCAAACAGACAAAGATGGTCAGATGAAAATATGAAACGCACAGAGTCAGAAGAGTTTGAATGCTGACTGATTTTTTTTTTTTTTTAATCTTTTAATTTTTTTTTCCAAAAACAACAAAAACAAATCCGACTTAAGTGGGTTTAGCTTGTTGTGTGTGTGGAGGTCATGCAGGCATAGAGCATTCCTCATTCTCCTCCTTCAGCTGTGCTCTTTTGTTCCAAACACAAGATAAGGTTAGCAGGAAACCAGCACACTATTATGACAGCAAAATAAAGAGGCTACTTTTGAGAGATAATATCTTTACTTGCTAGACAAAAAAACTGCTTTATCACCTTGACTGTCATTCAATAAGTTCTACACATCCCCATCTCTTGTGTGTTTCTTTTTTTAAAGGAACACACCGACTTTTTGGGACTTTAGCTTATTCACCATATCCCCCAGAGTTAGATAAGTCCATACATACCTTTTTTATCTCTGTGCGTGCCATAACTCTGTCTGACGCACCCACCGCTAGCCTAGCTTAGCACAAAGACTGGAGGTAAATGGCTCCAGCTAGCCTACTGCTCAATAAATGACAAAATAACAGCAACATTTTCCTATATATATGTTGTGATGTGTATAGCTACATCGTGTAAAAAGACAGACGGAAAATTAAAAGTTGCAATTTTCTAGACCGATATGGCTAGGTACTATACTCTCATTCCTGCGTAATAATCCAGGAACTTTGCTGCCATACCATGGGTGCAGCAGCGCAATGATATTACGCAGCGCCTGAAAATAGGCTAACTTCCGTCAACATAACCAACGTGACAACCTGCTTGCACAGAGAGCGTGCTGGGGACTATTTTCAGCTGCGTAATATCATTGCGCCTGCTGGGGAACACAAAAGCATTGACTTATTTTTCATATTTTTTTCCACCACCATGTCCCTTTAGGGTCTCCGTAGCTTTCCTTTTAGTAGGGATTTCCCCGACTAAAGATTTTTCTAGTCAACTAGTAGTCACTCACTTAAACCATTAGTTGGCTATTTGGACGTTTATGATATAAATTGAATTAGCTACATACACTCACCTAAAGGATTATTAGGAACACCATACTAATACTGTGTTTGACCCCCTTTCGCCTTCAGAACTGCCTTAATTCTACGTGGCATTGATTCAACAAGGTGCTGAAAGCATTCTTTAGAAATGTTGGCCCATATTGATAAGATAGCATCTTGCAGTTGATGGAGATTTGTGGGATGCACATCCAGGGCACGAAGCTCCCGTTCCACCACATCCCAAAGATGCTCTATTGGGTTGAGATCTGGTGACTGTGGGGGCCATTTTAGTACAGTGAACTCATTGTCATGTTCAAGAAACCAATTTGAAATGATTGGAGCTTTGTGACATGGTGCATTATCCTGCTGGAAGTAGCCATCAGAGGATGGGTACATGGTGGTCATAAAGGGATGGACATGGTCAGAAACAATGCTCAGGTAGGCCGTGGCATTTAAACGATGCCCAATTGGCACTAAGGGGCCTAAAGTGTGCCAAGAAAACATCCCCCACACCATTACACCACCACCAGGAGCCTGCACAGTGGTAACAAGGCATGATGGATCCATGTTCTCATTCTGTTTACTCCAAATTCTGACTCTACCATCTGAATGTCTCAACAGAAATTCGAGACTCATCAGACCAGGCAACATTTTTCCAGTCTTCAACTGTCCAATTTTGGTGAGCTCGTGCAAATTGTAGCCTCTTTTTCCTATTTGTAGTGGAGATGAGTGGTACCCGGTGGGGTCTTCTGCTGTTGTAGCCCATCCGCCTCAAGGTTGTGCGTGTTGTGGCTTCACAAATGCTTTGCTGCATACCTCGGTTGTAACGAGTGGTTATTTCAGTCAAAGTTGCTCTTCTATCAGCTTGAATCAGTCGGCCCATTCTCCTCTGACCTCTAGCATCAACAAGGCATTTTTGCCCACAGGACTGCCGCATACTGGATGTTTTTCCCTTTTCACACCATTCTTTGTAAACTCTAGAAATGGTTGTGTGTGAAAATCCCAGTAACTGAGCAGATTGTGAAATACTCAGACCAGCCCGTCTGGCACCAACAACCGTGCCACGCTCAAAATTGCTTAAATCACCTTTCTTTCCCATTCTGACATTCAGTTTGGAGTTCAGGAGATTGTCTTGACCAGGACCACACCCCTAAATGCATTGAAGCAACTGCCATGTGATTGGTTGATTAGATAACTGCATTAATGAGAAATTGAACAGGTGTTCCTAATAATCCTTTAGGTGAGTGTATATTCTTGGGAAGTGGCATGTGAAGGCAGCATAACCAACTGTGAAGTTGGGGTTCATGTATTCATAACTTTCAGAGTATGAAATCAGATTAGATTAATTCGAATTGAGGAAAATTAGTGCATGTAAACATACCTACTGAGGGTTAGTTTTAGAGGTATAGCTTCATGCTTGCTTTTTTTAAACAAATCACATTTTTTCATACAAAATAGCTAATTCGTAAAATACAGTAGTTACATGTTCGGTTTCAAGTCAGCGATATTTCATGCTTGCAATTAATTTTGCACAGCCAACATAAAGCACAACTGAACATTTTTAAAAAGGAATGTTTGTGTACATTTTTTAAGTTATCAATAATTCATGAGTAGTTATTCATTAAAAAATGGAGAAGAGCATCACATGCCATATCTAGATAGACTGCGGCATCCTCCCCAATTTAGCACTCAGTCAGAAAGATAGGGAACTGTGCGTGCTGACAGTCTAAAGAACACATTTTTTTAAATTTGTTTATGCCTTTACCTGATTTGCGTATTGCGTCAGTGAATCCTAAACGAACGCAGACAGTTCATGTGCATGTGCATAAACACTGTCAGTGAATGAAATTCCTTATTAGTGAACTCCTCTTGCTCTCTAGTGCACACCTTTAGACAGCTGCTTTTTTTTCTATTTTCACCTTTGTGACTCTCTATTGCCCCTGACAACAGCATGGCCCAATCCCAAAAGAGCAGAAACGCCCGTGTAGCTGGTCAGTGTCAGGTTGGTCTGGTGTGTGTTGATGCCTCAGGTCGTGTCTGTCACTCACTGACTTTACATCACCACAGAGAGTGATGGTAAACAAAGCCACAATTCACAACAACAACAAACGACAGCGCTGACACTGATGCAGACACAGTCAAACGCCTGTGCACTGCAAAACCAACTGCCAGGAGTGTCAGAGCCAATTCTTAATAGTTGGCTTTTGAAAAGTCCATGCTGGTTAATATGAAAAATCTTACTTGTTTTATGCAGGCCGAATGCACAGAAAAACAAATATACAATGCTATGTAGTTTGAATTACGAACAAATGATTTACATGAGCTGAAAAAGCTTATGATTTACATGTAAGCAAATGATTTACAATAAGCTGATTTACAAACTCACATATGAGCCACAGACAAAGTCATTAGTATAAAATGGCTGATGAGTTAACATTTGACTTAAACTGCTAGTGGTTGCGGTCTTTAGCGTCCTTGTTAACGCGCCCACCTCCCATGCCGGAGACCCCAGTTGGAATCCCGCTTGGAGCGGGTTGAGTAGGATCGATTACATTTGGTGCTGTTGACCTGGATGGGAGTGAGGTTTAGTGGGGTGAGTGTAGCGTAGGCCAGTAAGAGCTGTGCAAGCAAACCTCACTCCCCTGGCCTCAAGAGGCGCGCTAGCATCTGACGCTAGAGGCTGTGGTCTTTAGCGTCCTGGTTAGCGTGTCTGCATCCCACGCTGGTTCGAATCCCGCTCGGAGCGCATCAAGTAGGACCGCTTCCGTTTGGTGCCATGACATCAGATTCGAGTGAAGTTTAGGGGGGTAAGTATAACGGACGTAGGCTAGTAAGAGCTGTGCGTGTAAACCAAGAGGCGCATTAGCGACTGAAGCTAGCAGCTGCGGTCTTTAGCATCCCTGTTAGTGGCGCTCGCCTTCCACGCAGGAGACCCCTTTTCGAAACATGCTCAGAGCTGGTCGAGTAGGACCGGTTACACAATGACACAGTGTTGAAATAGGCTAATGTACCTTTAATGTACCTCCATTATGATTGGATAATCTCCACATGTTTACATATAATTTGCTGAACACTGATGTAAACATGGGAAGCCTTATGCTTGTGAGTTCATAGTTGTGAAGTCACATCAATGATGATTTATGAACAAGACATCATTGCAGTTTAGTTTCAGTAAAGAACTGCAACAGCGTATATTCACATCCGCTTCATAGACAATCTCTTCCATCAATGAAAACCTGACAAGCAACACAACATTTGGTGTGTTTTCTATTTCTGTTGTGTCTAGTAGCCTTGACCCCCACCCCCAAAAGTAATTTGTCCAAAATCCTGCTCCATAACATCAAATATGCTCTGATCAGCTGTGATTTGGGTCACACAATATTTCCGCTTTGAGTGTAGAAGTCAAATTAAATTATTGTGTCATGCCTGCTTACGCAGTCTTAAACTATGTTGACCTAGTTAATCATTCCCTTTTATTTAAAAAAGAACATCCTTTTTTATATTATGATAGCCACATGATATGCCAAGCAAGATCTCTTCACCGGAAACACAAATGCCAGCATCGGCAACATTAAACTTTCATTCATTTGCCACTGTGTATTCACAGAATTGCACTTTTTATACGGTCATTCTGACTGTTTACACTTGGACATTATATTGAAAGCCACTTAAAGTGCAACTAATGTACATTTTACCAGTACATGAGAGAATCAAACCCATGACCTCTTGGGGAAAAGTCTACTTCAAATCTTTTAACAATAAGGTATTAAACACTAAAGTATATTTTAGTTTACCATAAATTCTTGTCAGTACATTTGACAGTACAACCATATTTCAAAGACAATAGAAGTAATTATGAAATTACATATAAAGATGTACTTAAGTCCTACTTACAAAAAGCATCCTTAAGTTCAACTAGTTGCATTTAATATAAAATAAACTATAATACATTTTAATTTAAGTGTTTTGAAACCATTACATTATATTTCCACTTAAGTATATTCTTTTAAAAGATATGTTTTCATATTAAGCACTCTTAAAAGTATGCTAAAGTGTACTTCTTTTTCACAAGGGACCTCTGTGCTGCTAGTGTCAAGCACTACCAGCTGAGCTACAGCAGCAACAATTGTGTTAACCAGTTTGTCATTCAAAATGAACATCATCATTCCTGTCAGAGACACTTGCTAAAGGTCATGCCTCGGTCATCTCACCTGGCAGCCAGACGTGTGTGCATAGAAGTGAACTTCACTCTGGCTTTCTTTATATGAAATGATGCGACTGGAGCTCCGGTTGGGCATTTGTGTGGCATTCACGTGCCATTCTGTGGCATTCAGTGGCATTCTCAAATGACGTATTTTCCAGACCACTCGCTGACATATGATGTTGTGTGAGGCAGTAAATGAGAGTGACGGCTCTCTGCAGAAGAATTCCAGGACAGAACAGCTTCTCTGTATTTGGTTCTGTAATGTTAATCACGTCTGTAGTGTGTAATTTGAACTGGGAGGTATCTAAATAAAATTTGCTCTCAGATTGCCCACGCCTCCTACAGATAAACACGACAAAACAATACCCTCCTCTCTGTGCCATCTCCCCAGCTCAGCCCAAGATAAACCCACGCACTATGATATGAGATACAACGATGGCCTTATACGGTCACCTAGCTCTGTTCCCAAACCTTGCAAGCTGCCTTGTCAGCAGCTACCTTCTAAGGCCCTGTTTACACCAGGTATTAAGACGCATTTTCAGTGATCCGATCAAAAGTGATTAGCTGAGTCGCATTACTGTTTACACCTGGGGCCAGATTTACTAAACAGGGCAAATTAGCATGAGAGCGCAATTCCAAAGAAGCGCCAATGGGAGTGGAAAGTTCTGCATGTGATTTAATGGTGACATGCAAATTAACCCTTAAACGCATACCTAGGGTCTTTAGTGACCCAGGACATCATTCACTACCCTCCTCCTCATTCATTTTTTAAAGTAGACATCAACATCAACCTTCTTAGTATTCCCTGGTCAATTAATTTTAAACAATATAACAAGAAAAAAAAAAAAAATTATATTTTTTTTTTTTTTTTTTTAAATTCTATATGGTCGCTATCGACCCGAGGTGTGTAACAGTGTAAGTATTTTTTTTCTGCATAACAATAAATCTTTCAATCTTTGATGACTGAATAAGTGCAATTTCCCAAGGTGGCAATGTCTATACACAATGATGAAGTGACGTTTCACTCACAGTTACCACAGGCAGAAAACAAAAGAATAGGAAGTATCATCAGCAAAACTTGAAATGACTCAGTGATTTACTGCAGGTGAAGCGATCAAAATATTGATTTTGAAAAGGTTTAAAATTAGTTTTGAGAATATGTTTGTGATCGCGAATATGAGCCAGATGCTGAATGTACTGGAAAATGAGCTCTGACGAGGACAGTAATGATGGTATAAAATCTGCTCAAACTGAACCCTTCCAAACTCCAAAAGGTAACAAAATATGTTTTATTTTATTCTTCTGTAATTGTTACTCTAATATCACGAGAGTTTTGTATTATCGCGACAGGTACAGATCCATCCATGTTAGATATAGATCCGGGTCGCTAAAGACCCGAATATGTAATAATGATTGGCGAAACATTTATGCATTTAAGGGTTAAAGAACACAGACGCAGATAGATCATTTCCATAATGACCAACACAATCTACCCAGAGCAGCGCAAATTATGCAAATGAAATGCTTTTTTTGTGCATTAAAATAATGCCGCAAATACCAGTAAATTGACTAGCGAAAACCTTAGTAAATCACCATTTAAATGCTTTCCTCCCATAAATATTGCGTCTGAAATGGAAAGTCCTACAAATGCATATGCAATAAGGTCAGCCGCAAAAATCAATTGTCCATGCCTTTTTAGCGCAAATTTTTCACTGACAGTAGTTTTTTAACGCCAAAACAGGGTTTGCACTGGTGCAAGATGTTAGTAAATCTGGCCCCTGGTCTTAACATGCACTTGTGTTCAGATATTGTCTAGACCAGGGGAGTCCAAACATTCTCCTGGAGGGCCACTGTCCTGCAGAGTTTAGCTCCAACTTGTCTCAATACACCTGCCTGGAAAGTTTCTAGTATGTCTAGTAAACCTTGATTAGCTGGTTAATGTTTGTTTAATTGGGGTTGTAGCTAAACTATGCAGGACAGTGGCCCTCCAGGAACAGGATTGAACACCCCTGGCCTAGACCCTCCCCTCTTATTTCCTTACACTCAGGAAGCGCAAATATGTGCACACAAATATGATTGAATGAATAAGGCCATTACTCTGCTTATGAGCGAGCGGGAAGGATGTTAATAGAAAGGATAAGGTAATGGCAATTTTGATCGCGATCCATGTGTTTTGGCACAACATAGCGAAGTTAGAATCGATTGTTTTGGCGCGCATTGTTAAAACATTTAGGTTGTCTTTTATGGCTGCTCGATCGCATTCGACCACATGAGCATCTACACTACAATAACAAATCTAGTTGAAGTGGTCAGAAGTGCACATGCTCAAACTGTTTTAGACCCTGTTTACACCTATTTAACGTTGATGAAAATGCATCTTAATACCAGGTGTAAACAGGGCCTAAGACAGCATCCTAACTAAAATAAGGTTGCGCTCCATTTGGATTTAGAATTCTGCATTATTGACTCACATAAAATGTGGTCTAAATCACAATCATAGACAAGCACATTTTGAACTAAACTAATAACACAAGTTTTCCAATTTTTATTGCGGAGACATCCTTTCCGGACAGCATGTGCTTTAAAGTTCCTGATCGATTTGTAACTCTTATCCAGAAGTCCATTATAGATGACTCAACAATACAGTACAAATACGTACAAAAAGAGGAACATGGCTAGACAAAGAAAACGTTTCCGCAGCATGCTACCATGAGTGCTCTTAAAATCCAATTCTTTGAGACATTTAAGGGTGTACTTCCTCAGAAATTAGTGTACAGTACACAAGTGTTTCCTGAATCTACACAGCCAAGTGCAAAAATAAATTTTACCCCAAGTTGTGAGCTTGTAGACTGAATTGAATGTGAATTTTAAAAATAGCAAGAAAACACATCATTCTATTAGCTGTCCTCATGAATGTGTTTTGTTTTGCATCCAGACCTAGTGTAGTCTGATTCACCAAACAAAAAAAAGATAATGAGCTGGTTCTTTTAATTAATTAAGACTCACAAATTCAGGAATTAGTGGATTGAATCAGTCATAAAAGTATCAGAAGAGTAGGAAAACTTTGGGACATACTACCTCACGTTTACGTGCATTCTGTCACTATAAACCAGTATGACAATCATTCTATCACAACTAACATCCTCATATACACACTCTACATTTTATTTAATTAAATTTACATTACTCAAGCAACTTATTGAAATCGAAAACAAGTAGCACGTTGATCTGCCAGTCACAGGTCTTTCATGCAGAGAACTCATGTTTTTTGCTTAATAATGTTTGTGAGCAATACTCCCCATTAGAGTGTGCAAAGATCCACACTTCGAAAATCTATCAGGAGTAGTAGATATGAAACTCTAGATGGCCCAGGCTAATAGGTCCTTAACTCAAACTGCTTGCAATTATATCATTCTCTATAGGGCAAAGCTGATTGGTTCCTGCTGTATCAGTAGCCAATGAGCTTGCATGCTCAACCTTCAATTACTTGGTTAGCATTTGCCTTAGCAGTGCAGCGCACTTTCAAAATCTACCTTCTCCAGCTCCACCTGTATAGATCTGCTACAGGTAATTCATGTACATTATATTGTACAGCAGCAGCATGTTTTATTTGCTCACAGCAGCGTGCTGTGTATGTTTTGGCAGTAGCAAGTACCATACTTGGTCTGAAGCAGCAGCGTAAAAGATCTATTCCACCAAGACCAAATATATCAACATTGTCATACCCATTACCATGCCAAACACTCTGAGAGTTGTCATGACATAAATGCATTTCACCAAATATAAAGAGGCAAAACTTGCCAAAACTAGATCATCAATCTGTTTCTTCAGTCAAAGAATCCCTCTTGAGATTCATTGCCAGGTTACCAGGTGCATTCATTACCCTCAGCCCTCCATAAATGCACGAATTTTTTTTTATTCTCCTATTTTTGGCCTAAATCTTATTGAGTTATTGAACGTGCAGTTTCCACCTCTACAACGGCAGATTAGACAGACAGCAAACCTCAGCGGAATGAACACGCTGAGAGCTCACACACCCAGAGGAACTCAGTGTCATACAGCAAACATCTGACCAGGAAGCTTGTTCCAATATTATCACAGTGCATTAGACTGTATAAATCATTAGTAAATCAACAGCTTTGCTGCCATCCATTTGCACACAACAAATTATTGTGACACACCTCCATTGGCTCAATAAAGTCACTCATAAATAATGTAATAATGTCATTATGTTACATAAAATCAGTGGCATCAGCCAATGATGCTATACCTCTACTAATGAACTTTTATAAATGCACAAACAAATAAATAAAATGTTTGTCTTTGTTATATTTCATCAAAACTTTCTCAACTTCATAAATGGTTTTGACGTCACTAAGCACTCTTATTTTTTCCACCTCTTCCTCCTTCCCACTTTTCACAGTTCAATCAGTTCAATCTTGATGGGTATTTTTTTTCTTGTTGAACAATCTGTCTATCTTGGAAATATATAACATTATGGGAGTAGAATGGGTTATGAACACGGCATGCCATTTCATGTTAACTTTAAAGGGATAGTTTACCTTAAAATGAAAATTTTGTCATTACATACTCACCCTCAAGTTGTTCCAAACCTGTATGAATTTCTTTCTTCTCTTGAGCACAAAAGAAGATATTTTAAAGAATGTTGGCGACAAAACAGTTGACGGCACCCAGTGACTTCCAAGGTAGGGAAAAAAAACCCCACTATGGAATTCAATGGAGCTCATCAACCGTCTGGTTACAAACATCCTTTAAAATATCTTTTTTAGTGTTCAACAGAAGAAGAAAAAAAAACTCATACAGGTTTGGAACAACATGAGGGTGAGTAAAAGATGACCACATTTTTATTTTTGGGTGAACTATCCCTTTAAGTGTGGATGTAAGTGTCCAAGTATTGAACATCTGAACAAGATTCATAAGAAACAGATGCATCCTAATACTGTCCTATGCTGTAGTAAATCAGCACAAATAAATATAAGATATCCATATAAGATATTAAAAAACAATGTTTTTTCTTCCATCATTTCATTCAAATTTGAAATTAAAAGAGTGAAGATGGAATGAGATACAGAATTCGAAAGCAAGGGAATGTATCAGTCTTTTAAAAATGTTAGAACATTTCATTTGATGACAACTGAATGGAGGTTACATCAGTTCAGAAAATCATTCACACTTCTTTTTGAGCAAAATATTTTAAAGGACAGATGAATGTGTTGAATGTTTCATGTTTTAAGCCTTTCAGCAAAGTATTGTATTTGACAGAGATGTTTGTTATGCCGTCCTTGACCTGGGAGCTCAAAACGCTGCAGCCCATTTACAGAAAAATGTTCTCTAGAACGTTGTTGACATACAAAATGATTTATATGGGAGAGAGAAAAAAAATCTTTGAGTGGCTAACTTGGCTTTTTTTCTTTGTCTGTTTTTCTTTTTATAGGGCAAGAGAGCTTCAACTCCAAGAGTTTGGCCCTTCAGGCCCAAAAGAAGATCTTAAGTAAAATGGCCACCATGGCCGTGGCAAACCTCCTCACGGACGACACTAGCAGCGAGATTCTGGATGAACTCTACAAGGCCAGTCGTGAATACACCAAGAGCAAAAAAGAAGCCCACAAGATCATTAAAGATGTCATCAAGATTGCGCTGAAAATTGGCATTCTCTACCGGAACCACCAGTTCAGTCCTGATGAGATGGAGACCGTTGAGCGCTTCAAAAAGAAGATGAACCAGGCAGCCATGACGGTGGTAAGCTTTTACGAGGTGGAGTACACGTTCGACCGCGGCATTCTTTCCGAGCTGCTGATGGAATGTAGGGACCTTCTTCACGAGCTGGTGGAGCACCACTTGACCATGCGCTCCCACGGGCGAATCGACCATGTTTTCAACCATTTCGCAGATGTGGATTTCCTGACCGAGCTGTACGGCCCATCTGAAGAATATAGACTTAACCTGAGGAAGATCTGCGACGGGATAAACAAACTCCTAGATGAAGGCACACTTTAACCTCCAGTTCACAGTTCGTCAGATGAGACTCCATCAGGCCGCTGGGATTGGAACTGAGCGATTTTACACAACTTGTGTTTTTTGTTTGAAAAATAGGCTGTCATAACTTGATGATGTGATTGTAACCCAACCTGTAGGAATGGTCACCCAGACGCAGATTAAAGTCAAATCCTGGTCTGTATTGTCAACGTACCGGATGATTGTTTGGGGAAAATCTGTTTAAGTGGAAAACCTGAATGAATCGGTGTCCCAAAAACCTGTCCTTTGTGTGAAATTGCAGGAACGTTTTCAATTACGAGCTCCTCTATATGCACTGTATGAAATTTGACCTACCTATCCTTTAAGAATGGCCTATCAATGCAACCCTAGCTCTCTTCTGTATGTCTATAAGAACCAGTTAAGATGTCCAGTTAATCTACTCGAAAGTTAAAGGGATTTAGTTCACACCAAAATGAACAGTCTGTCGTCATTTACAATGTTCCAAACCTGTATGGCTTTCATAATCTTTCACGGTCTTCTTTTCCATAAAATGAAATCAATGGGAACAATAAAGTACCAATAAATGTACCATAAAAATAATCCACTGAAATTTGTCCGTATTGACTGAAATGTGTACTCACAACATATTTGAATGTGGATATGTTATTTTGAAGTCCAAACCTATTCACTTTCTTGTATGGAAAATATCACCTATAAATCATACAGATTTGAAACAGGCTCGATTCCACAATCAAATCACTGAGGGTGCTTCTGAAATTAGTGAGGGTGCTCTAGTAAAGTGCAGATGTAATCTGTAAGCAACTGCTCCACCATAACAAGAATAGCAATGTAGTGAGAAATTTAAGATTATTTACAAGTGATTACTTTCACAAATAATTGGAAAAGAATTTCAAAAGTACCGATACAAATATTTCAATATTTTTCTATTAATCTTTTAGCCTGTATTTACATTGCTTAATGCATATCTATTTTTATTTCTAACATTTTTGTCCCATGTTATGGTTATCATAAGTCAGTTATTACCATTTCAAGAGTAAATACCACATTTAAATTTAGATGTCACTTCTGAAACTTTGCAGCATGTAATTGGTCATCGGTCCTCTCAGCAACATGAAAAACAAAACTTTCAAATTCCGAATTAATTACATACGCTGCATCAGTACTGATATTGCGTACTGAGTATGCATATGGGATTTTCGGACGTACTACATCTGACTTGTTACTGGCCTCATGGGATAGTATAGTGTCCAGTAAATGTGTACTTCATAATCTCTCCGGAAGTCATCCGGGGAATTTGCAGCTACTGTTTTCAAATACTATGTATTTGTACATACTATTTTGGCATACTGTTTTTCACATACTATATAGCAGGGAAGTATTCGATTTCAGGCGCAATGATAGCCTAGAAATTGTGCAAAGACCGCTCCCTTTATAATCACAAAAAAGCTGTCACTCATCTCAGTTCATCGCAATCTCACAAAGTTCTGTTATAATCAATGAAGCTGACTGCACAGTTAGGGCCCTATTTTAACAATCTGAGCGTTGAAGTGCATGGCGCAGGTGCACTTAGGGCGTGTCCGAATCCATCCATAAAACAACTGGCATGCCAAGCGCATGGCCCAAAAGGTTTGTACCTAGTCTCTTAATGAGACATGGGTGTATTTTGGGCGTAACGTTCTTTTATTTTTAATATTTGGCATGTTTGTGTGCTGCTGCGCATCCCTGTGTGTGTAATAAGCAGATTGTACACACGTTGTGCACCCACCTATAGGCGTATTTTACTAATGCGTCCCTTAAATAACACAAAAAATACTGTCAATTTCAGTTGCCTCAAAATAGCAACGAGCCAACAATGCACCTGAACACACCTCGTTTTCAGACCAGCATGCACATGGGCGAACAGATGGGCGCGAGTGTATTTGCTATTTAAACAACGTGGCGCTAGACGTAAAAATGATAACTGCGTCAAGCTGAAACTAGCAAAAAACACTTGCGTCGCGCCTGCTGCCGCATTGCACCGGGTGTATGATAGGGCCCTTCTCCAATCTCTCTACTAATCTCTCACACTACACGTGTTTAGCACCCTCAAGCACCTCCGTAGAACCGGGCCTGGTTTGAAACAAGGTAAGGCAAGTAAATGATGATGGAATTTATACATTTTTGGATGAACTATCCCTTTAAGATTGCATAAGCGTTGAAAGTATGGCGCCAACTTTTGTTAAATAGAGTGTTCGCCAAAAATGAATACATAACTGAAGTGCAGCAGAAAGATTGTAAATAAACTTTGGGGTTTTGCTCTTCTGCCTTTTGCCTTTGTAATCACTCAGTGTCACAGCAGCTCCCATGATCCTGTGCTTGGTTTTTCCAGATCCTGATGTTTCAGAGCATGTAAATGTGTGTATACATGCAGGAGAGAAATGTGACTATTCCATAATCCTGTTCAGTAACCCCAGAGTGTAGCACTATTAGCTGTCATTAAACGGTCCATATGAACTTCCTGTAGTGTCCTTTTTTCATTTCAACTACTGTGATTGCTCTGTGTTTGATTAGTCCATACTATTATTTAGCCAGTTAGAATGTCAATGCTCATATATGGGATATTGTGACTTAAATATCTTTCCCCCAACCATAAAGCATTCTGTTGCAAAGTGTGTTATTGCAATTCTCTATTATTCTACTCAATAAATGTGTGCAGAGTGTACACGATTTATAATAGTCTTTTACAACTGTTGCTTGTCAGACTGTACAAACATGATCCCCGCTGTAAGTCATATCACACTGTGGGAACTCAGCTGTCTTTAAAAGTAGGGTAGGCAATTTTCGGAGCGGCTAACTTTGAAAGCATGAGATCCCACACTCCCTTCAGAGTGCTATCCAAAGCCACACCTCCTTCAAAACACATGAACGCACACAGCAGAGTTTGCAAAGCGTAGAGAGAGACGGCATTAAACTACATCATGTCTCAATGCACAAAACATTACAATAACAATGAATATAAACAACTTAAAGAGCACTGACCTGTACCACCTGACTGCTGCAGATTCATTTCTGTGTTGATAGTGTTGTGATTGAACCGCACTGAGTGTGATGTCATGGGTTTCCATCTCTTTCAAATTACAGTAATTATGGTGTGAAAGCAGCATAAGCTTGTTGTTTTGGTTCAAGAGGAACTGTAGAAGGCGCCTGCTGTTTCGGCTGCGGTGCTGGATGACTGACATCTGTCTTCATAACATTAAAACACCGGGTGTGTAATTTGCCCCCCAATAACCGAAACAATCAAATACAACCCCGGCCCCAATAGTTATAGCCTACCATGGTTAATGGAAACATAGAATCAGGCTATTAATTATATCAGGCTACATCGCACATTCAAAGCCCCCCCCCCATGGTCAAACCAAAACTACGGCCTTGTGAAACATGCTTATGGCGTTTGCTGTGTGCGTAAGCAGGGTGCACAGAGTTATGGAAATACATACGTTGACAGGCAGGTAGGACATTGTACCATTGCATTTGGACCGAATGTAATGATTGGACGCCTTCCACAGATGATATACACCGATCAGGCATAACATTATGGCCACTTACTAACTATTAATAAGCAGTAAATTAGGAGTTTATTGAGGCAAAAGTCGTAGTTAATAGTGAACATGTGTTCCCCTATACTAAAGTTTTACCGAATTCACAAAATGTGTCCCCAAATTTGTTGCTCAAATTGTGGCCAAAATTGTACAGTGTGCACCCGGCTTTCACTAGAATAACTCTACAAGGAGGACCTGGATACATGGGAATCTTCACAATCTTCATAGTTTTCTTTGAGTTACAGCACATTAGTCCAGTGAGGTTGAGGAAAGTCAAGGTCTTACGATTTTGAAGGTAAATTATTTTAAATTTTGTGTCAACTATCCCTTTATCATGTTTTAACAAATGGCCCAGTTCGTCTTTGTTGTCTGTGGATATTATGCTGTGATGTCCTCCTGGCAAGTTCGTACTAGTCTTCCATAGAGAATGATGGGAAATGTGAAACATGCTTATGGCTTTAGTCTCCTCATAAACCAGCTAAATGAGTGTTCCCTTTCGTTCAGTCACACCGAGTTACGTCAGTGACTGACGAAATGGGGGTTTCGCTTAGAAGCCTATCATCTGCGAGATCTTAGAAAACGCCCAATGGTGATGCAATGCCATGGGCCTGCGGAATTTGCATAGCGTAACTCCACCCCACCTCGTGGGTATATAAGGAAGTACGCTGGCAATGTCGCATTATGTTGCTGCATTATGAGTATCTCTTCACTCCTCAAGCCTGATACTTAGTTCGTCAGCTTCTTCGAGACGATCAACTCTCCAGTCGGTGTTTGTGTTACGGTGCATTCCAGCGATCGCACATTGCCTGCCTGCTGATCTGTGCAGTGGTCTGCATCCAGCTGGTGGGTCTTTCCCTGGGCGCTTCAGCACTACTGCGGAGTTTCCTCTCACAAAGTCTTTTTAAAGATATCTCGCCTGTGCACTTCTGTGTGCGGTCGGTCTTTGCCGCCCTCTGATGGGCACAATCACTGCCTGACGTGTTTGGGCTTACAGCACGCTCAGGCAGCGTTTGTGGATGCGTCATGTTCCCACTACGGGGACATGACCATCTCGGTGCTGCGGTTGAGACTCAATGAACTTCGCCCTGGAGCGAGAATCCCCTCTCCTCAATCTATCATCTCCACGAGATGCGATACTTTGGCTGGTGGCCAGCGTGACCTGAGGATGTTGGTGTGAAACAAACCCCCGATGCTAGTTCCTCAGGCCACACCCCCCTCTAGCGCACCGCTTCCCGCGAGTGTTCAGACTGAAACAGCGGCCCCGGCTCCTGCCGTCCCGCGTATTTCGTTCGGCGCTCCAGAGGACGACGAGATGTCGATCGCCGCATCTCAAGGTGGGCTAGAGTCCTCTGAGGATGATGATTCGGATGTGCTGGTGCCTTCGGGTGTGCCAGCATTGTCCGAGTTGGACCCAGAGCTGACAGCTATGCTATCTCAGGCAGCCGCGAGCCTCGGAAAACAGTGGAACCCTCCACCCTGTCCTGAGCGCTCGCGGCTGGACGATTGGTTTTTGGGGGCACCCCGCCTTGACACCCGTCAGGCCTCACCCCCAATTCCTTTCTTCCCCGAGGTGCATGAGGAGGTCACGCGGTCCTGGAAGTCCCCGTTGTCTTCCCGCGACCATTCGGCGGCCTCCTCCGCCTTCTCTGCCCTCAATGGGGCCGCGGCTAAAGGGTACACTAGGGTCCCCCCGTTTGAACACTCTGTTGCGATGCAACTGTGTCCACAGAGTGCTTCAACATGGCACGGCGACCCTAAGCACCCATCCAAAGCCTGTAGATTCACATCAACCTTGGTGTCGAAGACCTACAGAGCTGCGGGGCAAGCCGCCGCCACTTTGCATGCCATGGCCATCCTCCAGGTCTCCCAGGCCCGGATGCTCAGGGACACACACGAGGGTAGAGCTGACCCAAGGCTCAGAGATGAGTTGCGTGCCGCCACCGACCTCGCCCTCCGGGTGACGAAGGTGACCGCACTCTCCCTGGGCCAGGTGATGTCCACAGCAGTGGTCCAGGAGATACACCTTTGCAGCCGCGGTCATGCCGCTCGGATTGCTGCGGGCTCCTGGACAGGACCCCAGCGCTGCCTGCATGTCAATTGCCTCGAGTTGCTGGCAGTACGGTTCGCCCTGCACCGCTTCCGAGAGTTGCTCAGGGTTCAACACGTACTAGTCCAGACAGACAACACGGCCACAGTAGACGAAGCGTGCCTAGAATTCGGGCCGGCTAATTCTCACGTGATCCTAAGACCCCGGCCTGGATATGTGCCCAAGGTTCCCACCACTCCGTTCAGGGACCAGGTGGTGAACCTGCAAGTGCTGCCTTTGGAGGAGGCAGACCCAGCCTTGGCACTGTTCTGTCCAGTACACGCCCTCCGTGCTTACATAGACAGAACGCAGTGTTTCAGGACCTCAGACCAGCTCTTTGTCTGTCATGGTGGGAAGCTGAAGGGAAAGGCTCTCTCCAAGCAAAGGTTGTCTCACTGGATAGTGGACGCCATTGTCTTGGCTTACCAGATGCAGGGTTGTCCATGCCCCCTAGGGGTGAGAGCGCACTCCACCCGAAGTGTGGCCTCCTCTTGGGCTGTAGCGCATGGCGCCTCGCTGACAGACATCTGCAGAGCTGCAGGCTGGGCGACACCCAACACATTCGCCAGGATCTATAACCTCCGAGTGGAGCCAGTGTCCTCTCATGTACTCGCCTCAAGTAGTGGCCGGTAACTGGACTGGCTCAGGTGTCTTCGCTGCTCACCTTTCCACTCCACGGACTGGATACATGCAATATTTTCTCAGGTGAGCTTCCCGGAAGTTCCTCCAGCACTGTTGATGCCGACACCAGAGTGCATGCCCAGATGGTCAGCCCTCGTGTTTGGCCATGTGCATGGTTCCCCCTCTGGGCAAACCCCCCATATGTGTATTTCCACTGTAAGCCTCTCAGAGCATGTGTATTTCCCTTGGCAAGCCCTTGCCACTCCTGGGGTTTAAAAATCCACCTTCGGCTGGTTACCCCAGCGTTCTTCCATATGCAGCCCCTCGTTGGGTCATATGTGTGTCTTAAGTTCTTCCTGCGGGCGGGCACTTGGTGCATGTTTCCACGTGGAATATGCTTCCCAGTGTACCTTGGTATTCCTGTGTTAAGTGGGAGTCCTTCGTCCAAACTAGTCTACGACAGGGAACTCACACTTACGCAGGGCACTGGACGACAGCCGAGTGGCGTGATTAGATTGGACCCCCATTTCGTCAGTCACTGACGTAACTCGGAGTGACTGAATGAAAGGGAACGCCTCAGTTACGTATGTAACCCTCGTTCCCTGAAGAGGGAACGGAGACGTTACGTCCCTCTGCCACTTCCGCTGTACCGCTGCAACGGCCGGGAGTTCAGATCTCGGGTCCTCAGCAGGTAACATAATGCGACATTGCCAGCGTACTTTCTTATATACCCATTAGGTGGGGCGGAGTTACACTATGCAAATTCCGCAGGCCCATGGGATTGCATCGCCATTGGGCGTTTTCTAAGATCTCAAAGATGATAGACTTCTAAGCGAAACCCCCATTTCGTCAGTCACTACATACGTAACCGAGACGTTTTCTGGCAAGCTTCTTACAAAATGTTTACAAACGAAACTGTATCATCAACATTCATACAGTAAGTAACATACGATCAATAACAATATGCTTCCGCCATAATTCTCTAATTGACAAGCCCCCACTAATGACTGCATGCACACTCAACTTGTAAAAACGATCATTCTGACAGGAGCAGATGCTTTTAAATTAGAGAAGAGCTTTAAAGCTTCCTTTTCTACTAACATAATGAGATGTAATTCCTCTTTTCTGAACACATAAAGAGAACAGACTTCAGAGAACAGAGAACAGAGAACAGATTTCTACATATTTGAAATACCAGGTTTGAAAAGCATTAAGACAGAAATTAATGCAAGACAAAGAAGCTTTAACGACAAACATCTGGTGAACATTTTCTTTATTACTTGCCATTCATTCACTTATAAAAGTGACTACAGCACTCAATGGTCTAAATTCCCTCTCATAGCTATGTGAGCCAAGCGGTCGGTATAGTCCATTTAATTCCCGTTTGGTAACTACACAATTATGTGGGGCAAAAAGCTCCTTTCTCCACTGACAGCCATTTAAAAGTAGACAGATATTAAGTACTTTGTGTAGCATCTGGACCAATAAGAAACACACTTATTCATTATATTTAAATAATAATCCAGCAAACTCACTCTCCCAACAAAGTTCTGTGAACCATATCCTGAAATGGAAATTAACACACAAGCAGAACAGGTGTCCGGTTACAGGACACATTAAAACTGATAAGACTGTTGACCCAAAGGAATGTAGAGAGAGTTTTGAATCTCACTTAATTCTCATTGAAAAGGACAGTCATACCCTTTTAATCCTATATGTTACCACTTGAGATACATATTGCCAGAAGTATTGGTCACCCCTCCAGATCATTGAATTCAGGTGTTCCAATCACTTCCATGGCCACAGGTGTATACAATCAAGCACCTAGTTATGCAGACTGCTTCTACAAACATTTGTGAAAGAATGGGTCGCTCTCAGGAGCTCAGTGAATTCAAGCGTGGAACCGTGATAGGTTGCCACCTGTGCAATAAGTCCGTTCGTGAAATTTGTGAAAGTGGAAGCAATTGGGAACAACAGAAATTGTTAACATGTAAAATTACAGAGCGGGGTCAGCGCATGCTGAGGCGCACAGTGCGCAGAAGTCGCCAGCTTTCAGTAGTTCCAAAATTTTTTGTGGCCTTCAGATTAGCTCAAGAACAGTGCGTAGAGACCTTCATGGAATGGGTTTCCATGGCCGAGCAGCTGCATCCAAGCCTTGCATCACCAAGTGCAATGCAAAGCGTCAGATGCAGTGGTGTAAAGCACGCCACCACTGGACTCTAGAGCAGTGGAGACGTGTTCTCTGGAGTGACGAATCACACTTCTCTGTCTGGCAATCCGATGGGCGAGTCTGGGTTTGTTGGTTGCCAGGAGAACGGTACTTGCCTGACTGCATTGTGCCAAGTGTAAAGTTTGGTGGAGGGGGATTATGGTGTGGGGTTGTTTTTCAGGGGTTGGGCTTGGCCCCCTAGTTCCAGTGAAAGGAACTCTTAATGCTTTAGCATACCAAGACATTTTGGACAGTTTCATGCTCCCAAATTTGTGGGAACAATTTGGGGATGGCCTCTTCCTGTTCCAACATGACTGCGCACCAGTGCACAAAGCAAGGTCCATAAAGACATGGATTAGCGAGTTTGGTGTGGAGGAACTTGACTGGCCTGCACAGAGTCCTGACCTCAACCCGATAAAACACCTTTGGGATGAATTAGAGTGGAGTCTGCGAGCCAGGTCTTCTCGTCCAACATCAGTGCCTGACCTCACAAATGTGCTTCTAGAAAAATGGTCAAAAATTCCTGTAAACACACTCCTAAACCTTGTGCAAAGCCTTCAGAGAAGAGTTGAAGCTGTTATAGCTGCAAAGGATGGGTCAACTCCATATTAAACCCTACGGATTAAGAATGGGATGCCATTGAAGTTCATGTGCATGTAAAGGCAGGCGTCCCAAAACTTTTGACAATATAGTGTAAACATGTATCCAATTTCCCCATCTCGTGATTTTCCTTTTATATAGTTTAGCCTATGTATTAATTCAAACTCTTTTGTATTAGTGTTTCAGAATCGCATACTATGGTTAACTTATGGCTCATTTCCACCGAGCAGTATGGTTCAGTACAGTACAGTACAGTAGGCAATTTTTGCCATTTCCATTGTCAGAAGTTGTGAATGGTACCCTAATTCCGAACCGTACAGTACCACTTTTTTGGCACCCTTCCGATGGGGTACCTAGCACTGTAGTCCGGTACTAAAGGGTGGAGCTAGACTCACTGAAGAACGTTGATTGGTTGACAGATAATCGTCACTTGCGCATGCTTTTCGGCTGTGTTTTTCCTTGCAGCCTGTAGCATTGGCTCAAGCAAAGCGTGTCGTCTTCTTGTGACAAACAGCCACATGCAGGGAAGCAAGAACAAAATCTGCTGTATGTCCTCCTCTGTTGTTTACTGTGTCGCTTCTTCGCGCGAGAATGATGTTGATCGCTATACAATGCCTATCACAAGCCGGATCAGGGTTTAGCGTCCCAAATCATACTGAACTGTACTGTACTGAACCGTACTGCTCGTTGGAAACGTGTAGCATGCTTGGTATCTATGAACTCCAATTTTCGTTCCCTATCTGTTCATTTACATTACATTTTGCTAACTCTGTGACACATTAGTATTCTAAGAATCTTGAAGATTCTTCTCTTAAACACCCAGTCTAATTTCATATGCAAACACCCTGCTAGAACACAAAGGATCCTAAAGTTTCCCTCCAAAGGCGCAATTCCTTATTAGCTCACTCACCTCCCGAGGGTGTGACATCTTCACATTTTAAAAGATCACTGATCACAAGATCATCTGGTTTTTCTGAGGGGATTCTAAGAAATTCTGATGTGAAGATGATGCTGAGCTAGAAGTCTTCTAAGGACCCCTAAGTTTATGCCAGGTTGCGGCCTTGTCTTTCCATTCACAAAAGATCCTCTGACTCCAACTGGTTCTCTCTCATCAAGACAACATCCGCAAAGATCAACTGGAACCTCAACAAATTGCATAAGGACAGTTTTATTCAAATGGGCGAGACATGCATCAAAGTATCAAACTTGGTCTCATTATTTAATTCATTAAGTATCCCTACCCCTTTTAAAGAAGGGTGTGTTAGAACTAAGAAACTGATGGTTTTCTCAAGGCTGTTGATCTGCTGAATTTCAAACAATGCTATAAATTCTTGCTTTCCTGAATTCTGCTTCAGCTCTCTTTCCATTGCTAAACTGTATCCATGTATGTGTATGTTAGGTTAGTCTATTTCCCTTCCTCCAAATATTTGTAATTAACTGTAACGAGTTATAATTAATTATTCATATTTCCCTTGAGCTAATTTGCTACATTTGACAGCATAATAAAACCTACTCGATTATGTCATTTGTGGTGCTTCATGCAAGCTCTTTTGGCATGATTTGCTCTCTGCAACTCTCTGATTGGTGAAAATTTCTGTACAGCATTATGGGCAATGGTAATTGTAGTTATTCACCACAAATTAAACTGTAAAAATAAGTTGAAAAATTGCAAATGGATGGCTTCAACAAAAGCATATGCCGTCGATTAACAACCTTGGAACTTACAGTAGATCTGTTTTTATGGGTTTATAAGTTATCATTTAAAATCAATTTCCTTGTGGAAAAAATGAATGTTTCTACTTCCGAAAGCCAACAGTTGCACTCTGTATTAAAATAGATGTTTTGCCAGTAACTAGTTTCTTGTGGACTCTTAAACATAACCTGCTAAAAAAGGGAAAGTTCACCCAAAAATGAAAAGTCTATCCATTATTTGCTTACATGTCGTTCCATAGCTGTATGACTTTCTATCTTCTGTGAAACACACACAAACAAAAAAAATGCTGTTTTTTGTTTATATAATGAAAGTCAGTGGGGTCCAATGTTGTTTTGAACCCCACTGACTTTTAGTGTAGGAAGAAAGAAAAAGCTTTTTCAGGGGCTTATTTCCCCCAAAACATTAGCACAGAAAAAGCGGGATACATAAGCAGATTCTGTCTGGACTTGCTAATGAAGAATGACACAAATTTTTCGAACAGCTCAGGATCTCCTACACAGTGGCTTCACAGATCGAGAATGTGTGACTGAGAGCCCAAATTTAGCTGCAGCGGAAGACAGCATGGGTCGGGTCGCCCAGGAATTAAATAATTGTGGTATTAAAGAACAGAAAGACATTGAAGCTGTTAGGCATCAACAGGCTACAAATCAACCCACACACTCAAACACCCCCCAGTGTGCAGTAACAGGGGAACCATAGTAAGATGAACGACAGAGCGCTGATCAAAGCAGTGGTTTCGCTGCCTTCAGGGGAGGAGAAGTGGGGTTTTTTTTTAAATAGTGTTTGAAAAGTTCAAATTGATTACAAACTGATGGTTTGATTCGTTACTCAAATATGTTTTTGCTGCAAGATTAAGTCTGAAATTTGTGAGATAAATGATTGCTTAATGACATCAACGTAATGTTTTCTAAATTGCGGTCAGAAAAAAAATATAAAGCTACTGTTTATATTTTCTTGCAAAAATGTGTTAGTTTGATTAATTTGCTTTTGCTAGGAACATTTTACAGCATGCTTGAACAAAATATTGTCTTAAATGTTGCTTTGGTTATAGTTGGAGTACCTTTCCATTTCTTATCCACCTCGTCATGAAACAGGAGTTGCAATAGTTTTTTTTCTTCCGTATTGTGACGTATACCTATAGCTATGGAAGCTTGTTTCTGTCATTGAATTTAAAAAAAACTAAAGGTAATTTTGACTTTTTATTTCACAATTCTAACTTTTTTCTCAGAATTGTGAGATATAAACTTGCGATTGATAGTTACAATGTTTAGAATTGCGAAATGTACACTTGCAAATCTGAGGGATAAACTCGCAATTCTGACTTTATTTCTCAGAAATTGCAAGAAAATTAACTTTTCTTTATCAGAATTTGACTTTATAATTTGCAATTCTCAGAATTGTAAAATGTAAACTCACAATTGCGAAGAAAAAAGTTGCAATTACCTTTAGCCTAAAGTGGGACTTTATTTTGTCAATCGGGAATTAACCCTTAAATGCATGAATGTTTCGCCAATCATTATTACATATTCGGGTCTTTAGTGATCTGGATCTATATTTTATCACTGTCCTCGTCAGAGCTCATTTCCCAGTACATTCAGCATCTGGCTCATATTCCCAATCTCAAACATATTCTCAAAACTATAATTTTCAACATCTTCAAAATCAATATTTTGATCGCTTCACCAGATCAACTATCAAGTGACAGTGACACTAATATTTGATTGCGTTCAGTACTTGATCTGCAGTAAATCGCTGAGCTGTTTCAAGTTTTGCTGATGATACTTCCTATTCTTTTGTTTTCTGCCTGCGGTAACTGTGAGTGAAACGTCACTTCGTCATTGTGTATCAGACATTGCCACCTTGTGGAATAAAGGTGAATTGCACTTATTCAGTCATCAAAGATTCAATTATTGTTGTGCAGAAAAAATACACTTACACTTAAGTGACAATTCTTGTACAATTCTTACAAAAAATGAATGGGAAAACAGGCATTCTTTTATATTTGTATTATTGTTTCTTGTTGTGATTTATAATGAATTGATTGAGGAATACTAAGAAGGTTCATGTCTAACTTGAATGAGGAAGAGGGTACTCAATGACATCCCGGGACACTAAAGACCCTAAAGGTCACTAAAGTTATTTGGTTTGCCCTCACGCTGAAAAACATGTGCATATGCAAGGCTTCTGGTGTCAACGGCTTCCAGTTATTTATGCTGTTTGATATTGCAAACTGGTAGGCCTATTTGTAATCGTATATATAAAAAAAAAAATCATATTATTTTATTATCGTAAAATCACACTAGCTTGCAGCGCAAATAGTTGTTATTCTATTTACCGATAGCAGCTAATGAATTGGAAATTTTGCACATTCACAGAAAATAGGGTAGATAGACAATCCAGAGATTTATCAATGCTTTGCCAAGGAGAGCAATCGAATCATTACAAATGATTGGTCCAATAGAACGATTAGTTAAAGAATCATGCCTTTGATCTTCTGACCTGCAGTTAAACTTGCTTTTGAAAGACGATTTTATCTCCTTTGTTTAATCTATAGTCGCTCTGCACTTGCATAGCATGTCTCTATATTTGAATATCTTTGAATAAAAGGAAAACAGCTCTATAATTATACCCATGACAGAAAAAGGGCGGGATTGAGAGAGAGTTGAACACTCTGGTTTTAATCTCTTTATAACACCCACCAACTAACTCTCACAGACCACCCACCTCTGCTCCATGACTCACTATGAACACGCAAGCCAGCCAGAGACTCATAAAACACACACGACTTACACACACGCTTACACAGACTCTCTTTGTTTACACGAATCATAACAGTGCATGATTAAAATTCAACTGTTTTTAGTTTCCTGAAGGTGTTTTTGGAAAAAAAGAGAATCACATTGTGAGATAAAAGAACAGAAGAGCCATCTTTAGAAATGTCTTTATAAAGATTAAGTACACACAAAGAGTTGGTATTAACATATCAAACAATCAAATCACTTAAATAATATCTCAACTTTACAACTAAAGACACTTTTTTTTTTCTTAAGAGGTGCAAATTGTTAACCTGGAAGGCAAATGTTGCTTAAAATATATCCATACATACAGCATGGAGTCACAAACAGAAGAGACATTCTCTCTGGAGACACCATATTATATCAACAGTTTGTCACATGACACTAACATTTACTATGTGCTGAATTACTCATCTGATCTAAGATCTTTTTATAACCAACAATCCATGAAGCTCCTGCTACAGACATAGACATTAGAGGCACAATATCAAACTTTCATCTTGTTCATTTTTCCTATTTTTATTTTTTGCTAACAATGTTGCGTGAGATGAGTTCTTTCATGATCTCGTTGGTTCCTCCATAGATGGGCTGAACTCTGGAGTCTGCAAAAGCCCTGAAAGAAAGAACATTAGACAGTCATTAAAACTTTTCTGCTGCCTTTTATGTATGGGTCCAGAGATAAAGTCTGGCTGGGTGAATCTCAAGAATGTCCAGGTCATATTTCACCTCAAGAACAAAGAAGAAATAAACACATTATATTAATTGAAGCTTATTTTTAAGACCATTATGATATTTCACACTGTGACATTTTCATGGTAAGCACATTTCCTCTCAAACGTTCATTATTATAACGGGGAGGGGTGGGGGATTCTTATCACCGTCATTCATGCAGACATGGAGCCTTTTTTTATTTTGTAATTATTAATTATGATTCTCATGTATATACACATGCATTACAATAAAAAGCCATGATACAAATGTAAATCAACATAAGGAATACTGCAGATGTCTACAAACACTTCACAATTGAATTACTATATAATTTGTCTTACATTAATGTAACAAACACCAGAAATGTACTCAACGTACTCAACTTAAGTAAGAATAAGAAATATAAAATAAGAAAATTTGCCTAAAAAACTATCAATGATCCAATAAAATAGGTTTCTTTTTTTTTATTTAATTTCATCTTGGGGAGAGATATCTAATTTAAATATCTAAAAACTATTTATATTGTATATTTAAAAAAAAAAAAAAAATATTAAACACTAGCACTATATTCCGGGAGGTTCTGAAAGAGGCATTTCACACCTACACAGGGTACAACTGCTGCCAACAAAATATATAAATATGCACTAGTCTGATTTCTTGATAACTACATAGTCAAACTGTTGCTTCCATGGAAAGTCTATTTAAAGGTGTTTTCACAATGCACAAAAGCATTTCTATTAATGTCAGTTCATCTGAACCCATTTAAAGAGTGTGAGATATTTGTAGTGGTGTGACAGTGCAGAGCTGAGAGAAAACGCCCTCTGCTGGACATTAGAATAACAAGAACTGGAGAAAAACAACTGAACATGTTATTTTAAGGTGTCAAGCTATGGAGCCACTAAAGAGACATGGTGATGGGAAAAATATAAGATGGGAGGAAAAATAAGAAGTCAATGCTTTTGTGTTATCTCGCTAATATTTTGCGTTTACCCGAGAAACTCTGCGTTTGCTCGCAAACCTTTTGAGTGCTAGAGAACGCAACAACACTGAAATATTTTTTTTCCTCCCATCTCATATTTTGTATTAAGTATTTTATTTTAAAGAACAGTTCAATTACAATAACTTCTCGTTTTTATCGTGAGCTGCTCATATTTAAAATAAATGCATTTTTCAATACATTGAATGTATTTGAAAATGCAGCATTTTTTCCCTCGGATTAATGTCATTTACATTATTCATACTTCAGGTCGGAAAATACAAAAATCTGTATAAATAAGTAAAACTCACATCCCTGCAGCTTGGACATTCTAAAATTTCCTTTTGTGTTTGATAGAACAAATTAATTTGGGTTAGGAACGACATGAGGATGCATGATGACAGAATTTTCAAACTATCCCTTCAACCACTGTTTGCAATCACGGTCATTGAACAAACATTGCATTCTGGTTACAAGGGCAAAGTAGACTTTGTTACTCACTTGGCTATTGGATACTCCCACATGTAGCCCCATCCTCCGTGAAGCTGCAAGCACTGAGTGGCAACTTTATTCTGCAAATCTGTAGCCCTGAGGAGGGAAAAAGACACATTCAAAATTAGTATAACAGTGTGCAAAAAGATAAGAAAGGTGGTGCTTTCTATATAAAAGCACAGGCATGCAAACTTAACATGAAACAAATCCAATTAGGGCTGCACGATATATCATTTCAGCATCTGCATTGCGATGTGTGCATCCATGATAATCACATTGCAGGATGTGCAATGTCAAGTAAGTAGGGATCCGTACAGACTAAGCCCCACGATTCTGAACGCATATAATAATCATATTAACTGCAATACTTAACAATCAGAGTGAAAGTTTATCATTTTCACATATTTTTAAGTCCTGTCAGTTTAAACATTCAAGCGAGTTCAAAGCATTCAAGTGCATGAAGACACAAAAGAGAACCCAATTGGGAACTCACATGCTGTTTACTGTGCGCACACACCGAATTCAGTTCGCTTTTTTGTGCTTGAACGGACAAGCAAAATTGTCAAAATAGCTGTCCCTGTGAGTATCCTCGTAAAAACAGTCGCTTATGTTTTAAGGGGGGGGGGGGGGGGGTCTAATGCTATTTCATGCATTCTGACTTATTTACACTGTTAAAGAGTTGGATTCATGGCCAAAATTTAAAAAACATGGCCAAAATTTAAAAAAACTAGTTGGACGTATGACTGAGTATTTCTGTTCCAAATATATACAGGTGCTGGTCATATAATTAGAATATCATCAAAAAGTTGATTTATTTCACTAATTCCATTCAAAAAGTGAAACTTGTATATTATATTCATTCATTACACACAGACTGATATATTTCAAATGTTTATTTCTTTTAATTTTGATGATTATAACTGACAACTAAGGAAAATCCCAAATTCAGTATCTCAGAAAATTGGAATATTGTGAAAAGGTTCAATATTGAAGAAACCTGGTGCCACACTCTAATCAGCTAATTAACTCAAAACACCTGCAAAGGCCTTTAAATGGTCTCTCAGTCTAGTTCTGTAGGCTACACAATCATGGGGAAGACTGCTGACTTGACAGTTGTCCAAAAGACGACCATTGACACCTTGCACAAGGAGGGCAAGACACAAAAGGTCATTGCAAAAGAGGCTGGCTGTTCACAGAGCTCTGTGTCCAAGCACATTAATAGAGAGGCGAAGGGAAGGGAAAGATGTGGTAGAAAAAAAGTAATAGGGATAACCGCACCCTGGAGAGGATTGTGAAACAAAACCCATTCAAAAATGTGGGGGAGATTCACAAAGAGTGGACTGCAGCTGGAGTCAGTGCTTCAAGAACCACTACGCACAGACGTATGCAAGACATGGGTTTCAGCTGTCGCATTCCTTGTGTCAAGCCACTCTTGAACAACAGACAGCGTCAGAAGCGTCTTGCCTGGGCTAAAGACAAAAAGGACTGGACTGCTGCTGAGTGGTTGTTCTCTGATGAAAGTAAATTTTGCATTTCCTTTGGAAATCAGGGTCCCAGAGTCTGGAGGAAGAGAGGGGAGGCACACAATCCACGTTGCTTGAGGTCCAGTGTAAAGTTTCCACAGTCAGTGATGGTTTGGGGTGCCATGTCATCTGCTGGTGTTGGTCCACTGTGTTTTCTGAGGTCCAAGGTCAACGCAGCCATATACCAGGAAGTTTTAGAGCACTTCATGCTTCCTGCTGCTGACCAACTTTATGGAGATGCAGATTTCATTTTCCAACAGGACTTGGCACCTGCACACAGTGCCAAAGCAACCAGTACCTGGTTTAAGGACCATGGTATCCCTGTTCTTAATTGGCCAGCAAACTCGCCTGACCTTAGAAAATGTATGGGGTATTGTGAAGAGGAAGATGCGATATGCCAGACCCAACAATGCAGAAGAGCTGAAGGCCACTATCAGAGCAACCTGGGCTCTCATAACACCTGAGCAGTGCCACAGACTGATTGACTCCATGCCACGCCGCATTGCTGCAGTAATTCAGGCAAAACTAAGGAGCCCCAACTAAGTATTGAGTGCTGTACATGCTCATACTTTTCATGTTTATACTTTTCAGTTGGCCAAGATTTCTAAAAATCCTTTCTTTGTATTGGTCTTTAGTAATATTCTAATTTTCTGAGATACTGAATTTGGGATTTTCCTTAGTTGTCAGTTATAATCATCAAAATTAAAAGAAATAAACATTTGAAATATATCAGTCTGTGTGTAATGAATGAATATAATATACAAGTTTCACTTTTTGAATGGAATTAGTGAAATAAATCAACTTTTTGCTGATATTCTAATTATATGACCAGCACCTGTACGAGCTACGTTCGGGTTATGGGAGCCGTCGGCAGTGCTGTAATTTTGTTTTTAGACCACGAAATCAACAATGTCACTAAAGAAGTGTGTTTTTGGTTGTGAGAAAAAGATAACCTTGTTCAGCCGTTAAGGGAACAGTGGATGCAGTTTGTTTTTCCGGAGCAGCAACAGAGTCGAAACCGCTGGCGATGTGTGAAACTGCATCAAATGTCTGTGTTTTGTTGGCAATCGCCGCGTAAGTGCATATAATGCAAACAACATGAACGTATAGTGCATCGAAAGTTATCCAAGGATAATGACATGATGTATTGTATTGTACTGTATTGTGTGTGTGTGTGTATGTGTGTGTGTGTGTGTGTGTGTGTGTGTGTGTGTTCGTGACTCTTTAGCTCTGTCCACTGCACACCTCCACGAGTTCGGCTGTTTTTGGAAAGAATCGGTACAGCGTATCTGTCTTTTATAAATATGATAAAACTAAAGACTCTTTGGAGATATGAAGGATGCAATACTACTCTATAGGTACTCAAGATTAACATGAGATGGCAGAAACTGTGTGTGTTATGTACCCTTTAAGTGAATGTGAACAATTTAGAAAGAAAACGGGTGCGTATCAGTTGGATCCGTGCATTCGGTCTTAAAGTGACAGCAGCCTAATATACCCGATGCCGTCTATGTCATTAATGTTAATCAAACAACAAAAGACAAAAAGAAAAACACTTCTGCAGCTTTAACAAAGATTATTTATATTTAACTTATACAGTGAAGACTATGCAGTGTTATTTTACTTGATTTTATTTGATTATTCTATTTATGTACCTGAATACTGTTAGACTTACCTGAAAAACATAAAGTACTGTTTTTCTTTATTTGTACCTTTGTTCTATTGTATTTATCTATAATTGTAATGTGCTTATTATTATCTATGCAGATGCACTCTGCTACAAAATCACCCCAATCATTCTAGAATGATTAATTCTTTACAAATAGTTCTATTCAAGTCATCTGGTGAATCTGTTTTCCTTTTGCAATGTACAGCTCTGGAAAAAATTAAGAGACCACTTAACATTGATTTTTTCCAAAGCTGTACATTGCAGCAAAACAAAATATCACAATGTAATTTTTTTCCAATATTGTGCAGCCTAATACAAATGGTAAAGCTTTTTCAAATCCGTCGTTATTTGCCATTACACTCTTTATTGTGTTAAAGTTGGCATGTATTATAATGCATTCCTGAGTGAAAGAATTACTGAACAAGAAAATGCATGGGGGAGATCTGGATGCTTCAGCCAGACATCAGCTTTTGACAGTACTACGGTGTTCAGTAATGATGGGAGAAATGAAAAATTTTTAAACTACCAATTTCTTTGAAAAATTATTCACTGTTTCAAAGTGCTCGGAATGCCAAAGGCATAATGGCACCTTTCACAAACCTATTGCAAATGTGTTCATGAAAGTATCATCTATTTAATGGTCCCTTCAGGTGAAATTGTAGAACAAACTGTTGTAATGTAATTTCGAACAAAATCAGACCAAAAAGAAGTTTGATTGGAGTTAATTTCTGGAATTCGAGAAACCGCTTGCCAAAACAAACTTTCTGGAAAAGTTTGCTCCAGCTCGTAAACGTCTTTAAACTACCATTCATCTGTGGTGATGTGACGTGACTTGAGTACAGAATTTCAGAGCTGATGCAAACAGATCCACATTGCTATGATCAGATGCTTTCTTAACTGCTGTTTTCTCACTGCTGTGTGTTTATTTTGTTATTGAGAGGAACATGCAGCACATATTTACATATTCATCTAAACACAGCAGTGTGGGAGGGCGTTGAGTTGTTCACTATAACACTATACCACTATATCATTCGGTAATGTTAGGCAGTTTTGATTTATATGCCGTTTAATGTTTATGATCACGTTATTTTACATACATGTATGCATCTACTTACATATGCCATTGCTTGTTTCTGCTTGTTTTTCGTCTGTGTTTTGATCCAGAGATTCTGTTCTCTTTCAGAAGATGTGTCATAGCACCCCCTACCGTTTAACAGTGAAAACACTGAAAGCCGGAAAATTCATTCAATGGCGGGGAAGCGTTGTCTTTATGGGCCCTATTTTAACTATCTAAGCGCATGGTCTAAAGCACACTGCGCAAGTGCACTTAGTGTCCGAATCCACTTTTGCTCGTTTAACGATGGGAAAAATGGTTGGCGTGCCCGGTGCATGGTCTAAAAGGGTTGTCCCTATTCTCCTAATGAGTAATGGGTGCGTTTTGGGTGTAACATGCAATAAACCAATCATAGTCTCATCTCCCTTTCCCTTTAAAAGCCAGTTGCACTTGCACCATAGCGGATTCGCTATTTACATGGCAGAATATAGACACCCTTAACCTGACAAGTTTAAATTCATGTGTGTATTGCCACGATTGTTTAAATAAGTAGCCAATTTCATTCATCATTACTGCAAATAGGTAATTCTGATACATGCAATGACTATCCATTATGACATGTAGGCATTTTCATCTTTATGTACACAATAATAATGCTTTAAACACTTTTACATTGTAATCCTTTTATATTTGGCATGGTTGTGTGCTGATGAGCGTCCCTGTGTGTGTAATAAGCAGAGTGTACGTGTGTTGTGCACCTGCCTATAGGCACATATTACGAACGCGCCCTAAACACTTGTGTCGCACCTGGACACTCGTGCGGGTTCACCAGATCAACACCTTCTAACAAGAAACCTTTAGAATTTTGAAACATTTCAAAACCAAGGCTTTAAACAGTATGACGTGACGGAGCCTCGTTTGTTGAAATAACGTTACTTGGGGAGTACAAACGTTTTTGAAGCTTCATTAAGCAGTGTTTCAAAAGCCCCCAACACAAGTGCTCAGCAGGTTTACTCAAGAGACTCACCAGTATTTGGCCATGGATGCTGTGCTTGAGTCCAGCTTCTTCTCACTGTGGAGCTTAAGGCAGCTGTCAATGAAAGCTCGACCTACACAGATGTCTGTCTTCAACTCAGCCAGTTTGTGCTGCACCACCTGAAAGACAGACAGACAATCACATATAGTTCTGATGATGATGAGGTGTTATTAGTGCAAACCTGATTTAGACCTCACTGATTCTACTCATCCATATGCACAAATGAACAACGTAATGGAGCTTATTTAATTTCTCTGAGCATCTGTCTCAAACTGCCGGCAGGATGGAGGGATACAGTTACAAAGTGAGTGTGTGGCTGTGACCTTACGTGAGGTTAAAAGCAGACTAAACAAATGAGGAAACTAATTACGAGGATCTGGCACAGAAACTCAATACAACTGAAAGGGATCATACCATTTTGTTTGAGATAAGAGAACTGATAATACTATGAAAATAGTCCAATCTTACAATAAAAATTATTTTAACAAAAACATTTATTGAAACTAAGTTGTAAAAGTATCATTATAAAATTGCTGGATTTCTGTCATCAAACCTTATAACAATCCACATTTACATGTCAACAATGCCTATAAAGTGTTCAGAATCTTGGTCCGCACAATCACAATGAGGTAATAAATTGGAAGTAGGACAGACATAAATCACCAGAAGAACTAATGATAAGAGTAAAATGTGTCAAAGTTCACCAGGTTTTCGCTCTTGCTAATTGTGTATAGCACCTGCAACTCTGGAGTGAAGGCTGGCCCGTGTGGTCCGATCAAACAGACGAGCTACTGTAGCTCAAATTGTTCAAGAGGTTAATACTGGTTCTGACAGAAAGATGTCAGAATACTCAGTGCATTGCAGTTTGATGCGTATGGGGCTGCATAGCCGCAGACCAGTCAGGGTAGGGATGTCACGATACCAAAATTCCAGTAGTCGGTACCAATACCATACAAATTTTACGGTTCTCTGTACCAATTTCGGTACCACATCAAAACAATTTTTTTTATTTTATTTAACTATTTAAAAAAAAAAAATGAATTAAATTCAATGAGTTTATTATTTATGATGATAATCATTATAAGTAAATAATATATATAAATATAACTTTTATTTTGACGGGTTGCCATGAAGACCTTTGAGTGTCTGCGTTCATGATATAAGTTTTCTGAAATGAAATGGTAAATTCTCATGAAGTGACGGTTTATGCGTTCATGTCCACATATAGTGACACAGCAGAGGCTAAAAAGACAGTGAGTGTCACGCGTGTGTGCGTACGCGAGCTGCAAATGAAACCGCGCATCTCCGCCCGTCATTCACACAGAGACACAGAACATGCAGGAGTAATATTTAAATAGTATTTTGCAGTTTAATATTTCACAGACAATAGTATATATTCGGCTGCAGTCTGGAGCCCTGCACTTAGATAATTACTGAAGCGACTGAACGCAGCTGTGGGTACCGAATATACTCGGGAGTCGGTACTACCGGTACTACAGAAATGCTGGTATCGTCACATTTTTTTAAATTTCAGTACCGACTTGGTACCGAAGTACCGGTACTTGTGACATCCCTAAGTCAGGGTGCCCATGCTGACCCCTGTCCACCGGCGAAAGTGAGGCACTGTATTCCCTGGTGGCTGTGGCCTCTTTCAGCAGGATAATGCGCTCTGCCACAAAGCAAAAAAGGGTTCAGGAATGGTTTGAGGAGCACAACAACGAGTTTGAGGTGTTGGCTTGGCCTCCAAATTCCCCAGATCTTAATTCAATCGAGCATCTGTGGGATGTGCTGAACAAACAAGACAGATCCATGGAGGCCCCACCTCACAACTTACAGGACTTAAAAGATCTGCTGCTAACATCTTGGTGCCAGATACCACAGCACACCTTCAGGGGTCTAGTGGAGTCCATGCCTCGACGGGTCAGGGCTGTTTTGGCAGCAAAACGGGGACCAACACAATATTAGGTCATAATGTTACGCCTGATCGGTGTACACTGAACAAAATTATAAATGCAACACTTTTGTTTTTGCCCCCATTTTTCATGAGCTGAACATCTAAGACTTTTTCTATGTACACAAAAGGCCTATTTCTCTCAAATATCATTCACAAATCTGTCTAAATCTGTGTTAGTGAGCACTTCTCCTTTGCCGTGATAATCCATCCACCTCACAGGTGTGGCATATCAAGATTAGGGGGGTTCCGAAAACCAGTCAGTATCTGGTGTGACCACCATTTGCCTCACGCAGTGCAACACATCTCCTTCGCATAGAGTTGATCAGGTTGTTGATTGTGGCCTGTGGAATGTTGGTCCACTCCTCTTCAATGGCTGTGTGAAGTTGCTGGATATTGGCAGGAACACGCTGTCGTATACGCTGATCCAGAGCATCCCAAACATGCTCAATGGGTGACATGTCCGGTGAGTATGCTGGCCATGCAAGTACTGGGATGTTTTCAGCTTCCAGGAATTGTGTACAGATCCTTGCAACATGGGGTCGTGCATTATCATGCTGCAACATGAGGTGATGATCGTGGATGAATGGCACAACAATGGACCTAAGGATCTCGTCATGGTATCTCTGTGCATTCAAAATGCCATCAAAAAAAAAAAAAATGCACTTGTGTTTGTTATCCATAACATACGCCTGCCCATAACATAACCCCACCACCACCATGGGCCACTCGATCCACAACGTTGACATCAGCAAACCGCTCACCCACACGATGCCATACACACTGTCTGCCATCTGCCCTGTAGTGAAAACCGGGATTCATCCGTGAAGAGAACACCTCTCCAAAGTGCCAGACGCCATCGAATGTGAGCCTTTGCCCACTCAAGTCGGTTACAATGACGAACTGCAGTCAGGTCGAGACCCAATGAGGATGACGAGCATACAGATGAGCTTCCTTGAGACGCTTTCTGACAGTTTGTGCAGAGATTCTTTGGTTATGCACACCGATTGTTGCAGCAGCTGTCCGGGTGGCTGGTCTTAGACGATCTTGGAGGTGAAGATGCTGGATGTGGAGGTCCTGGGCTGGTGTGGTTGCACGTAGTCTGCGGTTGTGAGGCCGGTTGAATGTACTGCCAAATTCTCTGAAACGCCTTTGGAGATGGCTTATGGTAGAGAAATGAACATTCAATTCACAGGCAACAGCTCTGGTGGACATTCCTGCAGTCAGCATGCCAATTGCACTTCTTTGGCATTGTGCTTTGTGATAAAACTGCACATTTTATAGTGGCCTTTTATTGCGGCCAGCCTAAGGCACACCTGTGCAATAATCATGCTGTCTAATCAGCATCTTGATATGCCACACCTGTGAGGTGAATGGGTTAACTCGGCAAAGGATAAGTGCTCACTAACACAGATTTAGACAGATTTGTGAACAATATTTAAGAGAAATAGGCCTTGTGTGTACATAGAAAAAGTCTTAGATCTTTGAGTTCAGCTCATGAAAACTGGGGGCAAAAACAAAAGTGTTGCGTTTATAATTGTTCAGCAAAATATCCTGCACCTTAAGTACAAATGTACTAAAACAGTCATTACTAAAACAGATCACCATGGGAATTAATAAGTAATATCTGGATTAACCATCTGATGAAATATATCATTTATATTACTTATTTATAGTTGCCAGAAAGATTTTCAGTGATAGAAGGCTAACACAAAATTGGGTAAACTGTGTAATGGAAAGACTTCCAAACCAACAGAAACAAAATTGTATGACTCCTTTAAAAAAAAAATTTTTTTAAATGACTTTAATATTTACCTGCAGGTCAGCGATGGTCCTACCAAACGCCTTCCGCTGCATCACATAGTTCCTTGTCTCTTCAAACATGAACTCACAGCTGGCAAGGGCCATGACTGCTATAAGAAGGCGTTCCTGCAGAATAACAGAGAAGGAAAAACTAACTGAAGTCTCTCCCTATTCCTATTATATAATGCTGTGTCAGCCTATTTTGTAGAACTGTTCGAATTTGCAGAATCTTATTCCCTTCATATTTTGATATCTTCTACTGACAATGCAATCCGTGTACAAAAGATCTTCACAGACAGATGCAATATGTGAGGGGGAACTGATTGAGTGCTGAAGTTAGAAGGAGGGGGAGATCAACTCTAATACTACAAATAATACTCATTAATACTCACAGAGCTTATAAACACTACTTATTAGGCATTATACAGAGGTAGGAAGAAACAAAAATATAATTGAAACTTCTGAAGATAGTCAGTTCCCTTCAGAGCTAGACAGCAGAAGATTTGTGCTCTCACTGTTATACCTGTGGCAGCTCATTCATCAGATAATAAAATCCTTTATTGACCTGACCCAACAAAGCTTCAGCGGGCAAACGCACATCCTCAAAAAACAGCTCAGCTGTATCCTGCACAGGAACAAAGACCCAATACATTTATAACCAGACTGCTATAATTTTTCAATAAATTCTACTAACTCTTACACAAGACAGCAAATCATATGCATTTAAAACTGATTTAATGTATATGGAAGGCATCATGAGGCACCTGAGCTTTGAGCCCGAGCTTCTCCAGCTTGCGGCCCTTTTGGAAGCCCTTAGTGCCGTCGTCAACCAGGAACAGACTGATTCCATGAGCTGCTGTCTTCACTTCACGGTTAGTCACGGCAACTACAATCACTACACCACTCATCCAGCCGTTTGTGATGAACACCTGACAGAAAGTGACAGAAGACTGTTTTAACAAAACCTGAATGAAAATTCAAGAATATTCATAACAACCAACCAACTAATCTGCAGAAGAGTCACTCAAGTCGCTCAATAAATCACTCTGCACTCTCCCAGCTTAATATAATAATAATAAAAAAAATGTTATATAAAAAAATACGAGAGAACTCAAAACTTTCTTGTTTGTCTAAGAACAGTTTTTATAGAAATCAAACTGCCAAAACGACTCGTTTTGTACTTCCTCTTCTTTCTTAGGTAAAAGAGATGAAACATCAGCACAAGCCTGCACAGACAGATCCATGCCTATTTCATCATCCAAACAATTTGGCCACCCACTGGCGCATGTTAGTTTAGGGAGAGATACCACTTGGAATAAAAATAGATTTAGATGCCATCTAAGTTTCAAATGTTGTGCAGTTCTTAGTTGTGGAAGAACACTGTAGCTGCATTATTTCTGAAGGATTCTAAACTGGGAAGTGGCTGTTTATTTTCAACAAAATACAAATACAAGTATTTGTTACAATTGGATATAAGCTTTGCAAAAACAATTTTAGTGAAAGATGGACACGGCCCTTAATTAGGGGTTACGTTAATTCTTAAAGTAAGAAACCATGTTAATTCTAAAGCCTGATCTGAGATAAATGATTATTTTGATTGGTCTACCCAAAAATACAATAAATCAGCTATAATTAATTCAAAATTCTGCTGCACTAGTGCTGACCAAGACCAAAAGCACACTTTATGCCTATTATAGAGTCTTAAACAAACACAAGTAAAACTAAAACATTTGGAGATGCCACATTCAGCCATTGCACTCCATGCCTCTGGAACAACCCCCCTGAGGAGGTGAGAGGTGCAGGAAATATTTTAAAATGTAAATTAAAAGTCCACTTATGTAATCTGGCTTTTCTGTAGTATCTAATTATTTTCAGATTCTAGTATTTACCATTTGTTTTATTTATTATCATCATTATAATTTACAGTACCTGCCGAAAGTTTGTAAACGTTACAGTTTTTTCATGTTTTTGAAAGAAGTCTCTTCAGCTCACCAAGGCTGCATTTATTTAATAAAAAAAATAAAGTAAAAACAGTAATATTGCGAAACATTATTAATATAATGAATAATGAATATATTTTAAAATGTAATTTATTCCTGTGATGGCAAAGGTAAATTTTCAGCATCATAACTCCAGTCTTTAGTGTCATATGATCCTTCAGAAATCATTCTAACATGCTGATTTGCTGCTCAAGAAACATTTATTATTATTGATGTTAAAATTTTTGATGCTTAATGTGGTAACAATGATACCATTCAAACATTTGTGGTAAGATTAAAAATTAATACTTGTATTCATCAAGGATGTATTAAATTGATTAAAAGTGATGTTGAAGACATTTATAATGTAAAAAAAAAAAGAAAAAAAAGTAATAAATGCTTTAAAGGGACATTTCACCCAAAAATGAAATTTCTGTCATTAATTACTCACCCTCATGTTGTTCCAAACCCGCAAGACCTTCGTTCATCTTCGGAACACAAATGAAGATATTTTTGATGAAATCCGAGAGCGCTCTGACCCCACATAGACTGCAATTTAATTAACACTTTCAAAGCCCAGAAAGGTAGGGAAAACATAGTTAAAATCGTCCCTGTGACTCCAGTGGTTCAACCTTAATTTTATGAAGCGACGAGTATACTTTTTGTGCGCAAAAAAACAAACAAAATAACAACTTTATTCAACAATTTCTTCTAGCCTGTGTCAGACTCTTACGCTGTTGACGCAGTGTAAATAGTGCAGCGCTTCCAGAACAGCGGCTTACCATTGGCCGACGCCGTTCACGTAAGCACCATGACGCATGCGCACGAGAGTCTGACACAGACTAGAAGAATTTTTGGGGGGAACTAACCCTCTAATACATTTAATTAATTAATTATTAAATGCAAATAAATACTGTTTATTAAACGTTCTATTCATCAAAGAATCCTGAAAAAATTATCATTTCCACAAAAATGTTAAGCAGCACAACTGTTTTCAACATTGATAATAATAATAATAATAATAAATGTTTCTTCAGCAGCAAATCAGCATGTTAGAATGATTTCTGAAGGATCATGTGACTGAAGACTGGAATAATGATGCTGAAAATGCAGCTTTGCATCACAGGAATAGAATACATTTTAAAATGTATTTAAACAGAAAACAGTTCTTTTAATTTGTAATGATATTTTGCAATATTACCGTTTTTACTGTATTTTTGATAAAATACTGCAAATGGTCAGCATAAGAGACTTCCTTCAAAAACATTTGAAAAAATGTAATGTTTACAAACTTTTGACAGGTACTGTATTTCTATTCTAGTGTGCTTTATAAAAATGTGATTGTTGATCATTCTTTTTTTTACTTCTACTCTAACATTTTAATGTTTTTTATAAACTACTTGTATTATTTTAATTGCTTGTATTGTGTCAATCACTTGTTTACACTTGCATTGGATTAGTTTGAAAGACACTATATAAATTAAGATTGTTGCATTGATTGTTTGATTGATTAATTGATTAATTGAGTGATTGGTTGATTGGTTGATTGATTGATTGATTGATTGATTGGACTGATTGACTGACTGATTGATTGATCAAATCTTTGCATCAACTGCCATTATTCATACCTTGCTTCCATTAAGAATCCAGTCGGTTCCATCTTTTTTCGCATACGTCTTCACTCCTTGAAGGTCACTTCAGAGAGAAAATAGAACCCGTGACCAGGGAAGACCAGATCAGTGAAGGAATATCTCACAATATGTCTTTGTATCTTTAAAAGTCAAATTCATTTGTTCACCCATCCGAGGGACTAAAGTGCCATTTATTCTTTAATGTCATGCCTGCACTGAATCCCACCTGCCGGCTCCAGGTTCTGTCATAGCGATGGCCCCGATGCATTTCCCAGCAGTCATCTGTGGAATATAGCGCTCGATCTGAGCCTTAGAGCCATAGTGACTGATATAAGGCATTACAATCTCAGAGTGGAGAGAGAACCCAGGACCACTGCAGTTACAGTACATTCTACAACACAAACAGAGCCAGAACACTTGCTACATTACAACACACACAGACACACAAAGCCAGGGGAAAAGCTGAATTCCATACAATCAGGATGGTGCACCATTCAGAAGTGAGTTACGTTTTAAATTCGAGTCCTGAATTTGAATTGAGGCAGCATGAAGGACACAGAACTGGAATTCAAGTTTTAATTTAAGGAAGTAGAAATACAATGGAATTAATTAAAGCTGCAGTCCGTAAGTTTTGCCTCTTTGTCGCCATCTCTGTTTGAAACTTGTTGTGGAGTTATTATCTTTACGTGGGTTGTGCATCGGTGGCTCCTTAGTGCGGATGAATCTAATGTTTTGAGTAATACGTGTAGGCTGTCACCACACCGGTGTAGATACTGTACTTCAGAATTACAGAAACTACGTCTTGGAAGAACGACCAAAATACTTCACCGGAAAATGTCTTTTGAACAAGTAACATGTCTGCCACTTTTGTTCTTACCGACTGAGGAAAAGAAGCATTACAATAAATTGCGCTACCAACAGTGATTAAATCTAACAATCGCTTAGCTCATATCACATCAAATTATTATAATTGTTATACTTTGTTCTCAAGTTGTTAATGTTAACAACATCAGCATTGTGTGACTACGTGTATTTAGTGTGTATTAGCGTTACCTGTAGAAGTTTCCATTTCTGTACATACAGTCTAATATTTTGCTTTTGACTATGGGTGAATCTCCAGTTGTCACTGATGATTGTCATTTGGACCTTTCTGGATTACAATCCGCCATCAAAATGATAGGTTTAATTATTCCAGCTGCTGTGAGAAAAGGCTATAAATGATCCGCCACCTGCAGCATCCTCACATGCGTTATAGCCTACTAGCCGGACTCCTTCTTTATGTATACAGACGTAACGTAATGACGCAAAGACGAACAGTGCAAAGGCACTTCGAATTTCCCGTGGAAATCCACCAGTACCACTCAAATTATAACACATTATTACAAGCTTACCGTTGTGAATCGGGCTAAGGGAAGGAGATAGTTTTGAACACTGACTGGTTACGTACTTGCTCAAAATTTGACTTTGAATAATTTTTAACCAAAAAAAGTTATGGACTGCAGCTTTAAAAACATAACATATGACTGTTGTAAGTTTAAAATCATATAACTGCTTTAAGTGTATTTTTAAATAATTACCCAAAAACATATCCTGCAGATTACATGCATTTCAAGAAACATTAGATGATATCAATAATCAATGCTTGAAAATGTCACCTGTAAAATGTGTATTAATATAGATTATATTAAGAATAATATTTAATAAATTAACTTTCATTTATGTCAGAATCTATTATTCAATATTCCTATTCCTATCTGTCCATATTCATATCAATTATTATATTTTATTTATAATAAAAGGAATATAATATGGAGGACATTTGGTGGCGTTTGTTTTGTTTTATGGTGGCAAAATTAAAATGTGTTTTGATAACTGGTAACTGTTTTAAAAAAAACAGACTTAATATTTATTTATTTTGGGTCTTAATTAGGAGACGAAGAGCACATGAAGCCTATATTTAAATCAAGCAGTAAAAACGTCCCATCCCGTGCCCAAAATCTGGGCTACTAGTCTGATTACAAACAGATTATTAGGGTCCATGTAAACGCAGCTACTGCATTTACATTATAAAATCTGCTGTAGGGTCAGCTGTAGGGTATGGGAGGAGCTACTGTGACAGACAGGTGAGGGCGGGGCTACTCACTGCTCCTCCCAAACGATAGCAGCAGACAGGAGGTCTCCTCCGATTCCTCCATGCTCCTCAGGTGTATATATTCCCAGCAATCCATGTTCTCCAGCCTTTTCCCAAACCTCTCTGCTGACCTCACCAGCCTTCTCCCACCTATAAGCACATGCGCATACATTTAAAACTGTACCACATTTTCTCCCTGTATCTATTATTACATGTCACACTCAGGATGAGATTGTACGAGAAAGCCAAACTCGTGACTTACTGAGTGTGATATGGAACAACTTCCTCTTGAAAGAAGCGCCGCACATTCTGACGGAACAGGTCGTGTTCCTCCGAGAAGATCCGTCTAGTGCCGATGTCCATCAGCGTCTTAGCCATGGACGTTTCAGGTCGAAAAGGTGCTGCTGTTTCCCCATGCTGGAGCTCTGCATGCTGCATTCTGGGAATCAAATTAACACCTTAAAATAGACTTGGCTATAGTTATTTAAATATTATAGATATATTACATATTATAAACATAGTATTACCTTTGGTATATACACCATCTAATTTAATAATATGTTCAACCACATTCGCAAACCATTGTATTCATGTGGTACTCCAGGGTACTTTAACAAAAGCAACATAATAATACTTTTACTTTTGGTAATTTTTTGTTAGTATAATATTCCTCAAAATTTTCTATTAACTTGCATTCTACTTTCACTGGGAAAATGCATAGGAAACAGTGTAATTTGAAAAACACACATATTAACACTCTGATTAACCCTTTCGGTTTGAGACAAAAAGCCATTTTTAACAATTCAGGATGTGATGTTACAACCAAACCACCATGAGATGATTTACTTTTGACCCTTTTCCATTCTTGTATATACAGCTATCCTCTTTATATTTCATTATGATACATATAGAATACATAATTTAGAGGAAAATGGATTGGGAAGGATTATATTATTTACTGTAGAAGATTAGTCATTTTAACAGGGGAAAAGTATATAAAATTGCTACAGTTAAAACCTATTATTTGGTCAACCCTGTTCAATTCAGTTAACTTACCTTATAAAATTATAATTATACTATATTTAACAAGAAAATATATGTAATGTTTTAGAGGTAACGTTACTTTACTATTTTAAGCTTAAGTTTTTACAGTAAAGTTATATCAACACTTATTTTAATAATAAAGTAAGAAGAACCTTTTTTGTCTTTGTGAATTTTTAATTCATGTATCAGAGAATTAAATATGGAAAAATAAACTATTTCTGCGAAGATAAAACATGAAAGAAAATTACATTTATATGTGAGAAACTGTTGATGAAAACAATAAAGAAAATGACACTCACCTAGACATAGTGACGGCAAACGCCTGTTTACTCCGCAAATATGCATTTTTCGTCGCAGGAGAAAAACTCCTCAGTGTTTTCAGTGCAAACATGCTGGACGTGATCGACTCAAAAGCTGAAGATTTTTTGACAGGTCAAATACTGTCCGTGAACTTTACTCTAAATTACAGGGGGGAAAAAACACTTCCGTCTGAAACAAAAATACACAAAGACAACATGTCAAAATAAGAGTCTCATTACATTAATGCTGTTGAGAACATTACATTTGAATCGCTCAATTCCTAACAGAGCTCAGATTTCTTTACCTGCTTGTGTACGTTTTTAGAATAAAAAATGTAATGATATAATATGGGAAGATTTCTGGCTGCTTCGGCAAAAAAAAAAAATTATTTAATAAAGTTGTTGAAGTCTCTATTAAAATTATTCACAATTGCTAGCCAGTTAATTATAAACTTGCTAAATTTAATAATAGTAGCTATTTCCCCCATGTGCTCCTTTTGTCAGAATCTATTATTCAATATTCCTATTCCTATCTGTCCATATTCCTATCAATTATTATATTTTATTCATAATAAAAGGAATATAATATGAAGGACATTTGGTGGCGTTTGTTTAGTTTTATGGTGGCAAAATTAAAATGTGTTTTGATAACTGGTAACTATTTTGACTTTTTTTTTATTATTTTTTAAACAGAATTAATATTTATTTATTTTGGGTCTTAATTAGGAGACGAAGAGCACATGAAACTTATATTTAAATCAAGTAGTAAAAACGTCCCATCCCGCGCCCAAAATCTGGGCTACTAGTCTGATTACAAACAGATTATTAGGGTCCATGTAAACGCAGCTACTGCATTTACATTATAAAATTCAGAATTTTGCCAAATCTGCTGTAGGGTCAGATAGGTATGGGAGGAGCTACTGTGACAGACAGGTGAGGGCGGGGCTACTCACTGCTCCTCCCAAACGATAGCAGCAGACAGGAGGTCTCCTCCGATTCCTCCATGCTCCTCAGGTGTATATATTCCCAGCAATCCATGTTCTCCAGCCTTTTCCCAAACCTCTCTGCTGACCTCACCAGCCTTCTCCCACCTATAAGCACATGCGCATACATTTAAAACTGTACCACAAAACACAAAACTGTTGAGAACATTACATTTGAATCGCTCAATTCCTAACAGAGCTCAGATTTCTTTACCTGCTTGTGTACGTTTTTAGAATAAAAAATGTAATGATATAATATGGGAAGATTTCTGGCTGCTTCGGCAAAAAAAAAAAAATATTTAATAAAGTTGTTGAAGTCTCTATTAAAATTATTCACAATTGCTAGCCAGTTAATTATAAACTTGCTAAATTTAATAATAGTAGCTATTTCCCCCATGTGCTCCTTTTGTCATCGGTTTGAAGACACAATTAATCATTTGTTTTGGGACTGTGTGTATTGCAAAGTATTCTGGGTTGACTTTTCAAACTTTGTTAAAAGTTATCTAGGCTATCTTCAAACTTCTGTATAAGCCAAAAATGTTTTTGGTGACTCTCTGAAATTAGACCCTTCTCATTTTATATTTGTACTTAATTTACTACTTTTTCTTGCTACATTTTATATTCACAAATGTATATTTTCAAATAAAAATCCTTTTTATTTTTAAGAAATAATAATGCATTTTATTTAACAGCGCCTTTCATAACACCCAAGGTCACCTTACAAGCAAACAAAATAATAATATGAATAGGAAATCAAAAGCAAAAAATATAAATAAATAAATGAATAAATAACAATAAACAGATCCCATTAACATCGTAGCAACATAAGAACACACGCATCATAGATGCAGTAGAAGACAGTACAGGCTAGTAAAAGCAGGTCATAAAAAGGCCTGGGTAAAAAGGTAGGTCTTGAGACGAGATTTGAATGTATGCAGACTGTCACTCTTATGAATATCGAGAGGGAGAGAGTTCCATAGGCAGGGGGGCGCACGGCTAAAAGTTCTAGCTCCCATGGTAGTTAGGCGTATACGCGGTGACACCAGAGAGAGTGAGAGTAAAGATCTTAGAGAGTGCGAAGGGGTATAAATATGAAGAAGATCAGTAAAGTACGGAGGAGCGAGGTCGTGAAGTGCCTTGAATGTAAGAAGTAGAATTTTGAATTCAATGCGATACTTCACTGGAAGACAGTGTAGTCGCTGGAAAATTGGTGAAATGTGCTCAGTAGAGGAGTGCTAGTGAGAACACAAGCCGCAGAGTTCTTAACGGAAGTTTATAGAGAAGTTTGGAAGGAAGACCAGTAAGGAGAAAATTGCAATAGTCAAAGTAACCAGTGCGTGGATGAGGATTGCAGTACTGTTCAATGTGAGGAAAGAACAGAGACAAATAATATTACGCAAATGAAAGTATGCAGTGCGTGCAACATTATTAACATGAGCTTTAAAGTAAAGTGTGCTATCCAGAATAACACTCAGACTCTTAACCTGCGGGGAAGGACAAATTACATTATGATCGATGTCCACAGAAAAACAAGTAGGTCTTTACCTCGGTTTTATCACTATTGAGTTTTAAAAAGTTAGCTGAAAGCCAGTCTTTAATTTCAGCTAAATAGCTGGACAAAGAAAGTGGAGGAAAAGAGCCCGGGGGTTTGGAAGACAGGTAGAGCTGGGTGTCATCAGCGTAGCAATGAAAATGAATACCATATTTCCTGAAAATGTGACCAAGAGGGAGTAAGTAGATAATGAATAGAAGCGGGCCCAAAACAGAACCCTGAGGAACACCAGTGGTAACTGTAGATGATCTTGATTTGATCGAAAAAGTTGGACGAACTGTGTGCGACCAGAGAGATATGATGTAGGACAGGGCAGGACAGGGGGGTGCCAGTGATCCCAATAGAAACTAACCTGTCAAGGATTATCTTACGCGAGATGGTATCAAAGGCTGCACTCAGGTCGAGAAGGACAAGCATGGTTAATAAACCAGAGTCAGCAGCCAACAACAGATCATTAGTAATTTTAACAAGAGCAGTCTCTGTACTGTGGTGGGGACGGAACCGGATTGAAATTGCTCAAACAATTTATTATCGAAAAGATGGGAATGGACTTGTATTGCAACACATTTTTCCAGGATTTTAGAAATAAATGGCAAATTAGAAATCGGGACAGTAATTCAAGATTAGATAGATCAGCCCCTGGTTTCTTAAAGTCCCAGTGAACCGGAAGTTGCAACTGATTTTATTTCAGTGCTGTGACGTAAATCCAAGTGAAACGGAATATTGAATAGAGGGCAGGGTTTTACTCATAGCAGACTAACGGTTGGAGGGGAGTGGTTAAGGATATTCAAACCCAAGCCGTCAAACTGCCGTCATCGGAAAGGGAACGCCATTCCAAACCGGAAGTTACTTTTCAGATTTTGATTAAAGATTACCACGGCAAATTTGCACAGATTAATTGTTCCCCCTAAGACCTGTAATGTGTGCTAACAAAGTAAATAAGATCGATTTTGATTTCATGAGGACTTTAAGTGTGGGAGTAATAATGGCAGATTTAAGAGAATAGGGTACAGAACCAGAAACAGGTGTATTTGATATGTATCTAAACTCCTTGAGAAACTCTAAAAACTGTACTGCATGTAAGACTGTTATGCTGTAAAAGATTTAAGCTAGTTTAATATTCTTTGTGGTCTTGTTTTTTGTTTGGTAACCCTCATTATTGTCTCATATTGTTCATTACTGTCATATCTTGTTTTTGTATTTTTTATTGTTGCATAACAAACAAAATAGAAAACAAACATTAAATTTGATGCTGATACACTAATGGCATGACTGTAATTCACTATATCGGTAATGGTAAAAAAAACACACAAAGTAAATATTCTAATAAAGTAAAATATTAATAGTAAAAGTTCAATTCAGATGACATTTATTTGTATAGCACTTTTCACAATATCATTTCAAAGCAATTTTACAGAAAATGCATCATAATAATAAAAATAGTAAGTTTAATTTTTACAGCGCTTTCCAGAGCTCAAAGCACTTTACAATCAAAACACAAATACAACAAAAAAACAGGAAAATACAAGAATGTCTTTACAATTTAAAGTAATTTGTTATCAGTGGTGACTGTCTCCAAGTAATGTCAATATGTCAGAAATGTACAGTTCTAGTACAAACTAGATAAAAAAGTTTGTCGAGACAAGCCGGACCAGAAAGTTTGAAAAAGTTTTAAAAGCTTCAAGTTTGACAGTTTTGAAGGTAATACAGGCAATCAGATAGATAGATAGATAGGGGGTGCTACAAATTATTTGAATTATTTACTAATTTGTAGTAAAGTATTTTATGCTACTTGCAGCCTCAATGATTAATTTTTTATCAGGAAGCATATTTTAAAATCTTCATCATAACATTTTATAGCATCAACTCAAAATAACAAGAAAATCATATTGTAAGAACAGCTAATGTGGTGACATTAACATGAAGGTAATGAGGAAATTAAATAGCTACATTATGAGACACAACCCCTCCTTAAAGTTCATCTTATGATACCTGATGTTAAACATTTTATTAATGTTTCATGATGTTATGGAATTCTTCAAAGCATTATATGTAAAACATTTGTAACTTCTGAAATGTTAAATGAATATTTTTTGGAAAGAAAAAAAAAATATATATAATTATGCTCACGTGGCATGCAAGAATTTATACTTTTTTTTCCAGCGTTGAGCATTACAACCAATCACTAACGTCTTTGTTGAGCTCATGATGCAAAAACCAATCAGATGAGTTTAGATTAGTCACAGATGAAGAAAATAAACTGCGGATTCGCAGGAAAACGTTTGTAGCTCCATGTGCTCACTGCTCACTGTTCAGTCAGTCAGTCAGTCAGTGTGCGACACACACACTCTGACTGAATACTGCCAATACTCTCGTAGAAAAGTGCAGATACGATGTAAGTACGATGTTGATTTATAATCCTTTTGTTTTTCATGCTACTAAAATAACAATGTTTTGGATTTAAAAATTCTAATGCGTAAAAAAGCAATTAACTAATTCATTAACGGTTCTTGTCTGTGCGGCATAGCCTACAAAAACGTTTACGTTTACTGTATTCTTTTAATCGACATTAACAACCTTTCTGGGAATGCTGTCTGTTAGATGTATGCGTCATCTTTTTTTTATCAAATTCTTACATTTAATCAATAAATTAAATTAGAGTAACAAGACAAAATAGAACTGATGAATTCATCAAAATTCATCTTTGCAATGCTGAGGAAAAACAGAAGCAGCATCTAAAGCATCTAAGGGTGCTTTCACACTGGCACTTTTGGTGTGCACCCGGGTTTGATTTACATCAGAGTTCGGTTTGTTTGGATGATGTGAACGCTGTCTTCCCAAATTGGGTGCGCACCCGCGAACCGTACCCGAGTCCGCTTAAAAAGGGTGGTTATTTGAACTCCGGTGCGGTTCGCTGCAATCGTACTAAATCGCGGAAGTGAACTGCTATTAAAGGTGGGGTAAGTGTTATTTCAAAAATGCTTTATAAAAGTGTCTCGGGCCAAGTACCAAAACAAACTTGTAGCCAATCAGCAGTAAGGGGCATGTCTACTAATGATGGAGAGAAGAGATCGCTCAGTGCACGTCATTATTCAAAAGACACAACACACAGGAAGGACATTAACAGAGCGATGACAGAAAGAGAGAGATGGCGGAAAATGTCTATGAAACAAAAGAAGGCTTACGATCAGGCAAGAAGTATCAGCTTTCCAGCGCTGGAGAGAACTCAAGGATCGCTAAGGCCTGCAATTAGACGCCGAGGTTGCTTTATTTCTTCTCGATAGGCGAATAACATTGGTTTTGTTTTGTTTCACAGAACTAATATATGCTAGCTTTTGCTCAAATATGCTCATGTCATGTTCGCTTGTTTGTCCATTTGCAATTGTATCGTCGTTCACTTCAGTGATGATAAAGACCCATTTCCACATCCTATAAACCACTGTCTGTTTCAAGTGTCAGCTCGCAGTGTGTCCGAAAAGTAAGATAATAAACTCCTAATATATGTTTGTTTCCTTTGGTTCCTCTTTTCGTGATCGATATAATCCTCTAATTCTGTCATAATTGTAATACATTTGTTAGTTGGCCTGTCATGCTCGTGCTATCAAAACAGGGGCGAGACCCTTTTGGGGTTGGGGCGTGTTTGTTTTGGTGATTTGAAATATCAACATTGGTTACCAGAAAGCACTTACCCCACCTTTAATGATGTATGATTTGATAAAAATGTGTGTTTGTGTGTGTTTCACTCATTTTCATGGCTAGCGTGACTGACGTAGCCTACTGCAAGCAGAGAGCTGTAAATCTCATCTCTGCTCACCTTCAGCGTTCTTTAGAGCATTTGCAGTACATTCGTGGCAGATAGACGCAAGTGCCATTATGTACTGAGGCTTTGGAAACAAAACCAATGGTTCAAAAACAGAAATATACAAGTGAAATGAGCAACGCTATGCATTTGCCGCCTTCTCCTGTGGTGTCGTTACCAAGCAACGGGGTAAACAGCTGCTGCTTTAATGACGCAAACGCACCGTGGTTCGGACCCAAATAATATAATCTGAACACAGTCCAGTGGGAGCAGGGGAAGGGGGGAGCAATCGAACTCGGGTTCGGACCAGGCAATCGAAGTGGGAAAGCACCCTAAAATAAAATGTTTAAAGGCCCCCTGAAATCAAAATTGAAGTTTTTTAGCTTTCAGTATGACTACTGTATGTTAGCCTTAAGGTTAGGAATAAGCTGGTGTGCTCCAAAACAATGACAAAATTCGCATTTAGGAGATATAAGCATTCAAAACTTACAGTCTCTCACTTCCGTTAAAATGAATCACAGATTTTGATGACATCATCGCAGACTTCATCTTCTCATCACGTCTTCTGTCCAATCAAATGCTCTCTAGAATCTGAAGCATCCCGCCCCCTACACTATAAATAGACGCTGAAGCTGCGGCTGAAATCAGTCAGCTGTTCACACATTTACTATATTCTACATGGTGAATGGCACATAGCGCACTATACATGGGGTAGGAAACGATTCAGACATGTAATGCTGGTTTCACGTTAGATTCATGCTCACCGCCACAGCACACACACATACACACACACACCCCCACACCAACGGCTTTGGTCTAGACTAGAGACGAGAGCGCAGAGCGTAGAGCGGATCATATGCGCGAGTCAGCGCAGACAACAAAACATATCGGAGTCGGACCCATTTAAATTCTGCACAGAATGCTGTATTTCAAAGCGATATGGAGGAGATCATGATGATAAACTGTTAGAGATTAGGAGGAAACTGTGGCTTTACCAAACAGAAAAGCTCTAGTCAAACTGTGATATTAATGAAACGCTATTGGCTGTTTTAAAAAAAGGGGAGGAGCTGCTAACAGTTGGAGCCGTTTCAGGGGAACACATTGAATAATGCTGCGCGTTTCAAGGCACTTCAGTGGGCCTTTGATGCATCTCACAGGGGATTAATAATGACTTAATAGCTAATTAATTAAGGACATGAATAATGCTTTGTTTAAAAAAAATTTTTTGAATACATTTATTTTTTAAATAACAAGAAATTGAAACTAGCTAACACCATGTATTCACTTAGCAGAAATAATGATCTCTCGTTAAGGCAGTTATTAAATGATGTGATCATAATGATTGCAATATATAAACAAATTTGGCAGTGGTGCATGTTGATTCAGAGTTTGTGTAATCTGGCAGGGGTTGGTGTCATCTCTTCACAGGTGTTGGGATATCTGAAATCTTAATAAGATCTTGGATCCAAACACACGTAAAATGGCCTTGATAGGAATTGTAGATTGATAGAGTTGTAAGCTAGGTAAGTGGTGGAGATTTTGATTCCTAACAAAAAAATATTTAATCAGATCTGTTTAGCCTACTTATTAATGACTCTTTCTGCAGGGTTTTAACCCTTGATTTGGTTTATTTTAAATTTGCATTGTTACATTACTCATTCAACTACCAGTACATCTAAGCACAAGTGAAAAAGATGTATAGTATTTTTACAGATGTATTTTTTAGCGTTTTGTCATTGGAATGCCTGACACCAAGATATTGCCAAGACAAATCTGGTAAATTTCCCCCTTTTTCCATCAACTTGAAGCTTTTCTTTTAGGACAAAAAACATAATTGTCGATTATTCATTTGAAATTGTAATTGCGTTTATTAATTACGATTATCACAATTTACATTGAATGATGTTTTGAATAGCTTTATACCATTGTTTGAAGCAACTGGATGCCATATTGAAAACACTCTTCCTGAAAAACTTGTATTGCTTTTCTATAGCATTAAGCATCAAATGTCAAATATACATTGGTTTGGTTTCTTAAAAAAAAAAGTACATTATAAGTAAATTATAATGTTATACTAAAACTACAATTATTCTTTCTACAAGTTATCAATTAAGATAATTTGTAGAAAGAAAAAAAAAACATCTTAAGCACAGAGTAATGGAATATACTTTTTTGTTGTTGTTGTTGTAATTGAGCCTTTGAATTATTATGTAATTGTGGCATCAGTAATTCAAATAATTGTAGAGCCCTAATTTCTTTATTTCTAGACTGAATATCTAAATTGATGTTTCAGTATGATGTGTCAGAACATAATCCATGTCTCTCAGATCTCTGTCCATTCTTCTAGAGAGAAGACATCAGTGACCTCTACTGGACACTAAAAATAAACACACCCAAAAAATCTCTTTATAGTTCTTTCATTTGAATTGCTTATTTCTAATATATATATATACGTTGTTTTACAGTTATTTATATATATTTGTTTATATAATTATTGTGCTGACAGTCATCTTCGTGAATATTAGTTTGATCTTATTTTGTCCTAAAATACTGAAAGAAGAAAGAAAAGACTTTGTTTTGTTTTATCAGTACTGCATCATTGAGTTCTCAGCTTGCTGACTGTAATGAAAATGAACAGAACCTGCATTACTTCAACAAGAAAAGCCTTATCGATGCAGGCACTGATGCATGAGTGTCACAGGCTGAGAGACTGATGCAGTGCAGAACATGTGGAGCAGCGCTAATGAAGAATGAGAACAAAGAGCCTGTTGTGTTCCGACTCACAGAGAAGAGTCGACTGACCTCTGTCCCACTTTCACAGCACAGAGCTGTCTGCTTCAAACATACAGTCCCATATCAAGTGAAATCAATCTGAGGTGATGCCTTGATCAGTATGAATAAATATTATGTGTCAATGAAAACTGAAAGCATCTTTAAGTATTTTGAAAAGCAGTCATAGTTCATAATATATTAACTTAATTTTGAGTTCATAAATTCTGTCAGAAATGTTATTTTCATAACATTAATTTTTGTGGCTATATTTCTTTTCATTTTAACTAATTTCCACAGTATTTCCCTATCAAATAGTCTGCAGATGCAACAAAATATGATCATTATTGTCTCAGTTCCACTTATCTCTACTGCTCTGCATAAACCAAAATATTTTATTACTCGTATCTCAATCCCAGTCACACAGAAAGCCTTATAGCCACTTGCTCCTTCAACCCTTATTACATAAATAGTAGTTCTCTAGACATTTAAAGTCATGCATTCATTTAATGCAGTGTAGCACAGGAACAAACTGAAGAATTAGAAGATCGCAATTGAACATTAACTTTAATGTGAACTCTCAGGAACAAGGATGAACAGCAAGGAAAACACAACCAAACATAACGTTTACCGGACAAAGAATGATTGAACAGGGAAGAACTTAAATAGCAAACAAGATAATTAACTGGACACAGCTGAACTAAACTAACTAACGAAGGTAACCAAGGAAACCCATTGCCTCGCGCCGAAAGGAGTCTAACCGGGGAGGGGGGCAACCTGAAGTCCTTGAGGACAAAGGTATGCGAGGAAGCCAGTGCTACAGGGGACCACGGCAGCTCAGGGGACCATGGAGGCGCCGGCAGCTCAAGGGACCATGGAGGCGTCGGCAGCTCAGGAGACAATTGAGGCACTGGAAACTCAGGAGACCATGGAGGCGCCTGAAACTCAGGGAGCCATGGTGGTTCAGAAAGCCATGGTGGCTCAGGCAGTTCAGGAGGCCAGGGCGGTGTAGACCCCTCAGGGACAACCTCCGTGGATGGGTAGCCCCCCATCCCCCCCTCCCCTGTCATTTAGACAATACCTGGACACAGTCAAGGCAAAGACAACCTCCTGTGCCATGCTTATACGGCGCCTAGCCGGCACCACATGGGGAGCCTCCACAAAGACGCTTCGCATCTCCACCGAGGCCCTGGTGTTCTCAAGTGCTGAATGCTGTGCTCTGGCCTGGTGCCGTAGCCCCCATGTCATTAAGCTGGACACTGCCATTAACACCACCCTACGGACTGCCTCCGGATGCCTACGAGCCACTCCAACCAACTGCCCGTCCTCGGAGGAATTGCCCCTGCAGAGGTCAGACGAGAAGGAGCTATGCTGGCTCTCACTCGAGAGGCACAGGTGAGTGAATCCCACCTCCTCCACAAAAGCGTCACGGAGACACCACAGCACATGCGCCTAAAGTCCCGGTGACCTTTTGCCACACACGCCCAAGAACTGCTCCGCACTACACTAGCCGACATCTGCAAGGCTGCCTGGGTCATGGCGAAATGGAGGGATCAGTGGAAGTCAGCGGAACCATCTCGGCTACACCTCTACGTTGAAGACCCCACGGACGTTCCTGGCCAGCACCTGCCCAGAAAGCAGTGGACAATCCTCAACTGCCTGAGGACAGGTGTGGGATGCTTCGGGGCAGCAATGATGAAGTAGGCCATTGCGGATAGTGCCCAATGTGACTGCGGAGACCCACTACAAACTGTGGAACACATTTTAACTAGCTGCCCTACATATCGGCCCCCGAACGGCAAACGTGGTCTAATTGACCTTGATCATAGGACGCTGGACTGGCTCGCCTCAACAGAACTGAAGGTCTAAGGACATACGCCAGAAGAAGAAGATAACACGCACACTCATTCTAGACACATAAATATGAACTGCTCATTTTTTCAGGTTTGCTTTTGGCGCTAACGCTAAAAAGATGTGAACTTTACATTTTCTGTAGGTTTTACTGGTCTCTTAACCAGTTTCAAAGCATGTCTGTTCATTATTAATTTGTTTTTAGAAAAGTCAGCTAGGTTGTTTTGGTTCTGATATCATTGTTTTGTTTTGTTTTGTTTCAGCAGGGCGATAGCAGACAGAGTTCAATCCCTGCTTCCACTCAAGCAGTCTCTCTCTCCCTGCACAAATAATCTTTTCAACAGCCTCCTAACACTGTAACTTAGGCAAAATGTAATACTAAATTCATTACAATATATAACCCTTAATCATTCACAAAGGTTAAAAATTTAAAAGTTTAACTTTCAAATTAGAACCATTACGACCATCTAAAATATGTTATTATAGCAATATTTTTAAGGTTATCTTTAGTTTAAATAACTCACTTAACCTTGATAATTCAGACTTTCTCTTGAAACTTCAAAAGCGGTCTTCATCTTTAGATTTAGATTTTAATGTCTTTAAAATTATCACTTCACTGTATGAAATAAATATATACTGATTCTTATTAAAGCTACAAAAGTTATTCAGTCAAGAGCAGTGAGTGATTTTATCTTTGTATTTTGTTGTTTGAATAACACTACGCTGGTTTATTAGGCTGCTGTCACTTTAAGACAGTGATCGGCAACAGGCGGCCAAAATTGGCCCGCCAGCAATAATACCGCGCCCGCAGCCAGATTATTTTGATAGCGGCTGGTTCTGAAATAGATCTGTCATGATAGTGTAACGGAGGCCAGCTAGTAAGAGCTGTGCAGGTAAATCTCACTCCCCTCATGTCAAGAGACGCTCTAGTGACAGATGCTAGATGTTGCAGTCTTTAGACACCTTGTTAGAACATCCAACTCCCATGCGGAAAGACCGGGGTTCAAGCTCCGCTTGGAGTAGGTGGCGCGAACCACAGAGATTACAACAACAACAGTTACTAACAAACAATTTATCTTTAGTGATTTTGCCTTCAAAAAAAGTATGAGAACGTTTTTGCAGCAATGTTTTATTTGGGGAAGAATTGGGAGTTTTTAATTTTAAAAGTTCTGAAAGACATTCAAAAGACTGTGGAATGGATCGCTAGACACGCCTCTAAAATAGCCGTCATGAAATGTGTGGTATGAATCAAATCAAATTCAGCTTCCTTTTTATCAAAAATATTGACAAGACAACCAGCAAAAAAAGGTGCCATGCTTCGTCTTGTGGTGTCGTCTGATATTATATTCTTGCAGATAAGACACACCGGCTTTGCATTCACAAAACCAGGTAGGATGAATGCATCCATTCTTCTTTGTATGCCCTATTTTCGCTGTCGACTCTTTGATAGTGCCATTTTCTCTCACCGGCTAGCTTAAATGTTAACATCACTCTGCACGCGACGTAGTAGCGTACCTCCAGCACGCAAACAATAAAAATATAATAATGCAGTTTAGTACGTGAGAATGCCAAGGAATAATTCTGAGTGTAAAAGTAGGCTACGTCAAATAATTATTACAATAAGTTAGGCTCCATTGTGTAACAAGCAAATTAAACATTACACATTTATTATTCACAATATGGAAAGAGGAAATAAAAAATAGTTTGTTAAGAGCATGACTCAAACATGCCATTAATGTTCTTATTCAAGTTTTATTTTTGAGTTATTTTTATTCATTCCACATCTCCCACATATGTGTTTTAGCAAGGCGGTCTGTGTTGCAAGTTGGTGAATGAAGATACTTGCCAGGTTACGTGTCACTACTGCTTTATTAATTTATCAAATTTTTTAACAGAGTAACAGCTCACTACCAGTTACAAAAGACACTGTAACAGTATGTCACAGGCAATTCTAGTTGCATTTTTCATCAATTCATTTCTTAAATTATCCCACTATCTTCTGGCCCGCCATCTAGTGGCAAGTTTTTTTTTTGGACCGATGTCAAACTTACTTGCCGACCCCTGCTGCATGGATTCAATATATTGTTACATGCTCAATATATTACACTTTCTCAACTGTTTAGAATCTGCATTGACCTAAAACTTGGGGCCAGATTTACTAACAGCTTGTGCAAGCGCAAACCCTCTTTTGGCGTTTGCAAAAATACTGTCAGGCTTCATTAAAGACACGGCGTGAAAAATTTGCGCTGAAAAGGCTATTTTTGCGGCTGACCTTGTTGCATATGAGTTTCCCTTTCAGATGCAATATTTATGGGAGGACAGTATTTAAATGAATCACGCAAGGTGATTTACTAAGGTTTGCACTAGTCAATTTACTGGTGTTTGCGCCATTATTTACTGCCCAAAAAAAGCAGGTCTTAAACCAGACGCTAACAGGTAGATTGTGTTGGTCATTATGGAATTGATCCGGCTATGTCTGTGCTTTTTAATTTGTGTCGTTAGTAGATCACACGCTGAACTTTCCACTCCAATCGGCGATTTATGGAATTGCGCTCACACACTAATTTGCCCTTTTTAGTAAACCTGGCCCTTGGACTTTTTGTAATCTTTTGAAGTATTAAAATCATACAGTGTCGCAAGCCATTGCGATATGCATATCACGATATGTACATTTGCAATATTTAGATAATTTCGATATATCGTGCAGGCCTAATAAAAAGTAAATAAGTAATGCAATCAGTTACTCTTTAAGGCAGTAATGCAATAAGTAAAAAAAGTAAAAAAGTAACTTTTCCCAACACTATACATAACAATATAACCATTTAGGTCTTTTTGTAGTTGTCTTTATTTATAGTAAGTAAACTAAATGAAACATTAACTAACAAAAACGTTTTTGTTTTTTTCTTAAGTGAAAATTATACTTTCATAAATATAGTTTTTGTCTACGTTGGAATTAAGTTGTAAAAAGGCAAAAATCTTTTATATTAACCTAAATATGAGAGGATGTGAAATACACAAGTCTCATTTAGGAAAGTCAAAACTGGTTAAGATATGGATTTTTTATGTTTTTACTGTTTTTCTGTTTATATGGCATTTTCCCATGACGATTTACATTAGGGCATGTGTCACAAAAGTCCATGCTGGAAATATTCATTAGCATTTTTCTTAACAAGACTTTATATAACATGAAATAAACCTACCCTGGGTTATATTCACTAAAAAGTGATAAGTTATGAAATATAAACTAAATAATGAAGTAAAAATATATTTCAATTTATATTCAAGGATGTTAAATAACAATGTATCTCACATGAATCTGCCAAATGTTCATTGTTCTCAGCATGACTCATGAAACATTAAGTGTGCATTTGATGAAGCTGTTAGAGGTCACATGTCACCTGACAGCCTAAGTGTGTCCTGCAGAGGGAATCATGAGCTGTTTAACACACTCCTGGTGCCATGAGCAACTCTCAAATCTACAGTAACTGATGTTTATATATTACTATATTATATTATATTATATTATATAATGCTTAACAGCATTCTACATGATATATGATTATAGACCCAATGTTTGTAAGTGCCATCTGTTTAGAAAAAGAAATATGAGGAGACGTCAAACAGAAATGGAAAATGAAATTAGGGTTACATTTTATTTTACGGTGTCATTGTTACAGTGTAATTATATATTTAAGTTCTGCGTAACATTTCGTAATGTACTTACTATAGGGTTAGGCTAGGATTAGAGTTTGGTTTAGGGTTAGTTGCATGTAATTATGCATAATTACTATGGTATTGTACATGTAACATATGTAACAAGGACACTGTAAAATAAAGTGCTACCGAAATTAGTTGTTTAATCTTTTCTCTTTGCATGATTTCATATATCAATATTAACAATATTATTGTATGGGGACATAGCCACAAGGTCTATATCTCAATAAGGTTTTCAATCAAAGGTCCAATTAAACAAATCTTTGATTTGTTTAGCATTGGTTTAATATTGCCTTCTTAAATTAGAATAATTTCAGTGAATTCTGTTCTTCAAACTAAAATTCTAATCTCCCAAGTTTTCGGGTAAACAACTGAGCATAATGAACTGTGTTCTCAGGACAAGGTTGTTTTTTCCTCCACAAATGTGAGATTAGAGGATACTTTTACATTTTTATTAGCGCAAAGTGCCCTATAATGTATTTAAATGTTATTTTATACAAATAATGCATTACAAATTCTTTCTAAAACTTTCAAACAAATATTTATATATTAAGTTTAATATTTTTGTACACTTCATGAAGGATTTTGTGTTTCATAATGTTTGCAGGCTATTTTTAGCTGATTCCCATGGTGACATCTTAGACCATTTGGCATTTAGTGTCATAAAAGGTCAGTGTGTTCAATGAGCTGTATCTTTTTTTCCCTGGGCAACACATTTTCAATTACTTTAAATCTTGTGTCTATACGAAAAACTGACATTCAAAATAAACCTACCCTGAAATATTTAGTGAAGTAAAAAGTCTTCATATAAAAGCATATATTTTATGCATGTATGCATTTATTTATCCCAGCAAACACATAGGCTACATCTCAAAGCAGCGATATAATGGTGGATTAAACAAAGCAGGTCAAATCTTTAATTTGCATTTCAATCTGCATCGTCATAAATCTCTCTTTTTTTCAGACTGCTGTGTATCTCTTATCTCTTCGTAGCGCTCATCGGTCGTTTACTGCCCCGCAGCATGAATGACTGTGAGATGCGCGTGTGACGCAGGTGCTTACTGACGCACATGGGCGGATGTGACCGTGCCGTCCTCCTCCTTCATCCATGAGCTGCTGGAGTCAGGGCCCGTTATACATGAGGAGCTCCCATCAGCTTATCCGCTGTTAATTATAGCCAGCGACCTGGTTTCAGCACTGCAGGGACTCAACAGCTCCCGCAGAACTCAAGTCTTTGCGCTTACAGAGGAGAGGCGCTGAGAGCGCGCGGCATCCAGCCAACACCAGCGCGCGCCACAAAACCAAACCAACGGTGCTTTCATCTCCACAGAGGACAACACAGAAACAAAACAAAAAACATCTCGAAACTACGACAATTCGGAAAACAACTGAAGGATGGCGTCAAAACGCGTAGGGTTTGTGGTTGTCCTTGTTGTAATATCGCAGATCAGCGCGTTCCCAACACCTGCCGGACCCGACGGTGAGTTACGGAATATCCAAAAAGCCTATAGTCTAATACATCAGTCCAATATATTATAAAATATAGAATATTTATGAACATTGCAACATAACTTGCATGGCGTATTTCCTAATAAAATGCTGCAAATATAGATAAGGATAGCCATAAGCTCGGTCAATTAATCAGGCAATTTTTTTTATAGTATTAAGGGCAGTATCCACGTGACCGATTAATAGCTATCTGGACTTGCATGTGCTCTGTTTACAAAGGGAATTTTGAGGAAATATTGAGTAAAAGAAATTAATTCAATTTCAACAATCACATAAACGTATTAAATTGTATTTTAAATAGCCTACAGTAATAGGCTCTATACGCGGATTGTATTGGCCATCACCTGCTAGATATTAACCAGTGGAAAACTCATATTGGTTGACTATAGCCTACCAGCTCCATATACATGTGGAAAGAAGGTGAATGTATTGGATTTTCTATTGTGTTTTTGATGTTTTTACCATTTATTGTATATAAAGCTCTGGGCTCTGTGTTTTCAAAGGCCTTTAATCTTTTGTCCTGTAATCCGATTATTTGGTCTCAGCTTCTCTCAGACAGTTTGAACTGCAACTGAATGCATCAAAGATCTCACCATAGACAGAGTAAAGAAAATGCATATTAATAATCTTCACTTTAGGGTAAAAATAATGTTCTGTAATGCATAGTGCCTTGATTCCATCAAAATCATACTTGATTCACATAGGGGAGGTGCGCAGATTTTTTGGTAACACTCTGTTTTACAGTGTGATTGTTACATATGTTACATGTAGTTACTATAGTAATAACTGTAAATTATGCATAATTACATGCAACTAACCCTAAATCAAACCAAACACTAATCCTAACCCTATAGTAATTTACTTAATATTACTCAGCACTTAAATGTATAATTACAATGTAACAAAGACACCTTAAAATAAAAAGTAACCGATTTTTTAAAAATGATGTTGTTACAATATCTTTACATTGTAGTTACAATGTAATAACCAATCAATAGTAGTCTGAGATTGATACTGTAGTAGCGATACTGCAGATCTTCTCTTCTCATCGGTCCTCCTGGTCAGTGTAGAAAGGATAGTTCAGAAAATCTGAAACACTTTACTTAAAGGTCACTTTTACTTATAATGCATCATAAAGGTGTTCATAATGTATTTGTGACCCTGGATAACAAAACCAGGTACATTTTTTTAAATTGAGATTTATACATCATCTGAATAAATAAGCTTTCCATTGATGTATGGTTTGTTAGGATAGGACAATATTTGTCCGAGATACAACTATTTGAAAATCTGTAATCTGAGGGTCTAAAATAAATCTAAATATTGAGAAAATCGCCTTTAAAGTTGTCCAAATGAAGTCCTTAGCAACAGATATTACTAATATTAATACATTTTTGATATATTTATGGTAGGAAATTTACAAAAGATCTTTACTTAATATCCTAATGATTTTTGGCATAAAAGAAAAATCGATCATTTTGACCTATACAATATATTGTTGGCTATTGCCACAAATATACCCGTGCAACTTATGACTGTTTTTTTTTTGGTCCAGGGTCACATTTTATAGTGCATTATACTTTCTAAAGGTGTAACAATGTATAGATAAGTATTATAATGTATTATAACTGTGGTTACAATTATATATGAAATCATATAATGCATTATAAGGTGCATTACAAGGCATAATAAATGCATTAAAATCGTTTTATAATGCATTATACATAAAGGCTATAAGTAAATTGCTACCAAAGTCTGTAATCACTTACTCACTCTCATGTCATTCCAAACCTGTATGACTTTCTTTCTTCTGCGGATAACAAAAATAAATGTTCAGTTTTATGCCTTTAAGGTGAGTGAAGACTGAGCTACATTCGGTGATCTTTGCTTTTATTGAATGCGTGTGTTTCTTTCCTAAACCAGATAAGAGCATGTACAACCGAGAGCTAACCGAGGAGAAGCCATTAGAACAGCAGGTGTGATTTCACAAATACTCATTTATTGTTAATGGCCATGTTATGCGAAAGACACAGATGAATATACCTACATTTAGCATCAGGCTAAACTACTGTTTGCTAGAAAACATGACAATCGATGTTTCATGCAGAAAAATACATTCAAAATAAAAATAAGAAAGAGTCAAGATATAGTTTTTTTGTTTTTTTCAACAGATTGCAGAAGCTGACAGCATCAGGAAGACAGGTGAGATATAATATTATGGGGACAAAGTGCTTCATAGTGATCAATAGCTCACAATTGCTTGCTGTTCATCCATGCAGAACCCAAGCCAACACCACCAGCTGAGGCAGAATTCAACTCAGAGGACGATGACATCACTTTCCTCAAGTCTCTGGCCGAGAAGTCCAAAGAGTCAAACAACGAGACTCCCATCTCAGATTCTGAGGATGAGCGATATGGTGCAGATGAGGCCGACTCTACTAAGAACAGAAGACTGGCAGATGACTATGACTCTACTAAAAGTGGAATGGACTACAAATACCAAGGTAAGAACTACAATTACCATACTAACAAAGTTTATTCAGCAAGCATATACAGTATGTGTACAGTGCACAATATGTTGATTGCACACACATTTTCTACATTCATGGGTTAGATGGATGACCTACTAAAAAGAGCACACTATGTGTGGAACAATGTATCTCACAATGCAATGTGCTTGCTTTTTCCAGTGTAACGAAAGAACCAGATTTTTATTTATACCCATTTTGATTATTTAATCAAACTAACAAATTTCAAGACATTTATACCTAGGGTTAGATAAAAAATATAACCACATTTATGTCCATTTATAGTTATAAGACCTACTTTTTTTTTTAAAAAGAACAATAGGCAGTGTCAGTGTATAATATTCCATTTTGAGCATTACTTTTGTCTTCTAGTCTTAACTGCTTTACGTGTGAAGAAATTATGCATTCTAAATTGTAAAATAGCCAACCTTGAGAAAAAGTAAAATATCTATGAACATTTCTGTTGTTGTTTTGACCTGTCAAAAGCCATATTATCTCCCACTTCGAAAATGCTAATCCCTCCCTGTGACTGTATGTGATCCTAAATACAGGAACAGGTGGCAGACACCATGGGTCAATTAGGAGGTATTTTGTAGAAAGAGAGAGAGAGAAAGAGAGAGAGAGAGGCAGAAGATTATCTCTCCACAGGCTGTACTGGATGTTTTATAGCAATAAACCTCACAGTCTCCTACAACAGGGCAGTCAGACTAAACATACACCCACATTAAAAGCCTTCTAACCTAGTAATAGCATAATAGCTCAAAGAGGTCATGTCATAATTTTAACCTTTTCCCCTGCTCTATAATGTTACTCAAAGTTTCTTTCACCAATATCATCGATTTTTACTTTATGATTTTCACTTTATCCTCTTCCTTCAATAACAATGATTAATTAATAAAATCCACACAAAATTGTACTACTGTTCAAACTGTTAAGATCACGCTGAAATGATTGAGGAAAATTAACAGCTGCTTGTTTCTATTACTGGTATCCTTCGGAAGGATCTGCAAAGTTGTAGGTGCTACACACAACAGAAGATTTGACAGACTGTACTATGTTTTACTTGTTAGTTAGTGTTTAGGAATAACTATGGAAGCTTGTTTCCGCCACAGAATAAAAAATAAAAAAGGTAATTGCGATTTTTTTTATCTCGCAACTTTTTTTCTCAGAATTGCATGATATAAAGTCGCAATTGTGAGTTATAAAGTCAGAATTGCAATTGCGAGTTTATATCTCACAATTCTGACTTTATAACTCACAATTGCAAGTTTATATCTCACAATTCTGAGAAAAGAAGTCAGAATTGCAAGATGTAAACTCACATTTGTGAGATAAAAAGTCGCAATTTATCTTTTAAAATGTTTTATTTTGTAACGGAAACAAGCTTCCATAAATAACAGTATCTGTTCTATGTGGTTCTTATTACCTCACTGACACTGGGTCGACCATGTGCCTGGACACTGAATAGGTGTTGTACATGTGGGAAGTCATGTGTTAATTTATAAATTTTTTACCCTATGATAGTCATTTAATAAAGGCACTCTGGCCACCTAAGACCTCTGACTCTGTCAGAATTAGCAGCAGACGTTTGGTCAGTTTCACGTTTCAGGCAGATGGTGAGTTTACTGGAAGCGAATAAGGCAGTGTAAGTCGATCTCTGTGGTAGATAATGGCAGATAACAGAGTGGGAGGTGTTTTTGTGTGATTTCAATGGGTTACAGGAATTACAACAGACAGACAAGAATTGCTGGCAGATTCCAGCTCCAACATTCAGATCTCTGTTTCACACTTTCTCCTCCTACTTCGTCTCGCTTTTTAAGAGCTTAAGAGCTTGTAGGCTTCTGATAAAATATATGTAATATAATTCAAATACAGCACACTGAAAAATAAACGGCCCATGCACCTTTCGTTGTGTGTGGGTTTTTTTGGCCAACATTATCAATGTTAACATTATATTAAAGTGTAAGTTCTGCAATTTTCAGGTAGCACCGATTTCAAATTCAAATGACATGGAAGCTAATCTATTACGAATGTACGAGAAAGACACACACTGTCTTGACATAAAGGTTGAATGTGAGAGTGTTATATAATATTATATAGCATATGGATGCACTCCCTTTAGCTCATTCAAACTTTCTAAAATATCTGCTTATGTAAGCAAGGTATAGTCAGCTGTTAATTATTGTGAAATAAACCTGATAAGGTGATCAAAACCCAGAGGTTATTAAATAAATGGACATTAAATATTGAGTTATTTTGAACTGAATTATTTTATTATGTGAGAAAAAGAGAGTACAGTACAGTTATGTAGGAAACTTGTGCAGTTTAGTGGAAATAATATTTGACCCCAGAGTGCCTCCATAAATCAGAAATGTTGGAGCAACGGTCTGTTCACATCAAAAATTATAACATTCTGTTTATTAGAAGCATGAGCTGCAGTTATGCCGTCTCACTCTTTAAATGCTTGAGTTCTTTAAGGTTGGGTGGATTCTGACAGGCTATCCTTTATAAACTGGAAAAATTCCAACAATATCGTTAATCTGTGTTGATAGAATTATTGTCTCTAAACTCATAGAATTACAACGGATATTATTTTTATAGTAGTCATCCTTAGTGTTAACAGCGTTTAATATTCAGTTTGATAAATTTGTTTAAATGGAGTGATGTGAAATATTCTCATGTGTTTGATTTCAGATGATCCTGAAAGCTTTCGGCAGCTGGATGGGACTCCGCTAACAGCTCATGACATCGTCCAGAAAATCGCCAACAAAATCTACGAAGAGGATGACAGAGGAGTGTTTGACAGAATTGTGTCTAAACTGCTCAAGCTGGGCCTAGTAAGAAATTAAAATCGTGGCATGAGCAGTGATTCTGATAACTGCCATATTGATGAACCATGCAATAAACATCATACATAATGTATTAATTGCTCTAGGGGAACATATTCCAGTTTAACTAGCATGAGTAGCATGGAAAATAGATACAATAATCCCTATGTGAATTGATTGTTCTAGCAGATGTTGTGTTCTTTTGTTTGTCCTTCAGATCACAGACAGTCAGGCAGAGACGCTGGAGTATGAAGTTGCTGAAGCCCTGCAGGATCTGATCACCAAAAACGCCAAAGATAACATGATTGGAGACCTCAGTATGGACTACCCTGTAAATGCAGCTGAAGACACACAGAACAATATGGTACGAGTGTGACTGCGTGTCTGTAGTGTTTCTACCAACTATGTGTTTATCTATAATTTATTTTAAAGGGGTCATGAATTGAGAAATCAACTTTCCCTTGAGCTTTTGATATATAAAAGGTCATGGTAATATAAGAATATCCTGTAAGTTTCAGAGCTGAAAACTTCCTTGTTAGTCAAAGAAAAGCTTTCAAAGAAAAAAAAACGATCAATCTCAGAATATGCCATATCTTGACATCATTGTGTGGTGAAACACCGCATCAACAGAAAAAGAACAACACCTGATTCTGTAGCCCCGCCCACCTGAGATGATATAGGCCTACATAGAGATAAACCGGATCGAACTTCCAAGCAATAAACCTACCGCATAAGCTTCATTCGGATTCCAATATTATGAATGCATGGATGAACTTTATTTTGAATGAATATCCAGCTCACGTGGATTTGTTTGTAAACAAGAGACTGGATTTGCAGACAGGATGAGATTACATTAATGAATGAAGCAACACACTTATGTGAGTAAAAAATTTTTTTTATATGTGATAGTATTGCATTGTTACAGATCGTTTGAATCTATTGATTATGTGTACGTGTCTAACTGAACATACCTTAGTACGCTGTCAAAGGCTGAAGAATCCTTTATTTGTGGTGTTGTTGGTTTATTGCGATTCGGGATCAGACTTGGACATTTATGGGCCAGGGCTCACAAAGCCCAACGTCCCGGTGTTTTTCAGACGGCCTACCAAAACGTAAGCCGGCCTTAAATAGTGAATAGTGAAATAACATTCCTTTCTTGATGTGTGTTGTTCACTCTCTTGACTTGATATTTGAAGGGCTTATGCGCACGCGTGTGTGTGTGTGTATGGTTCGCTGTTATATCCACCGATCGGGCGGGCCAAGTAATAAAAAAATAACATTCCAATCAATTGCGGGTGGATGAGAGATAAATCATTGTGTTTGTTTGATAAAGATATTTTGCGAGCCCTGTGGGCGATTCATTCCGGTTGCCGTTTCCCACATGTACTGACAGGGGAGCTGAAGCTCATTAAATATGCAAATCTTATCCAATCCTAGCTGTGGGCGTTTACTTCCAAGTCTTCAGTGCGGCACGCCCATAAAAACCGAGCGTTCCAGGAGAGAGCCTCAAAACCAGGGTAGAAAATAGCCTATTACTTATTCCTTATGGTGTTTTTGAATGTAAAAACCATGCAAACGTCATAAGTTGACCTCAGACAACAGTATAAAAAAATTTAAAAAGCCAGTTCATGACCCCTTTAAATAATGCTGTTTCTCTGTTTGCTTGGATTTTTCTCTTAAGGACGAGGAAGACAGGCCCAGTCGGCGATACGAGGAAGAGGATGAAGGTGATAATGATGGTGGCGATGATGATAATGGTGATGAAGAACAGGAGGAGGAGAGTAAAGATGACACAGTGAGGGCAAATGATTCATGGGACGCCGTGAGCGACGGGAATGACAGAAACGAACTGAACCCTGAAGACGGACTGCAGGACCTTCAGTTCTTCCCCAACTTCTATAGACTCCTCAAGAGCCTTGACTCAGGTAGACAACACAACATACAATATACCATAATATATACAGTAAAACAGAGTACAACACTCCACTGTGATTTTGCCAAGTAAGACATCAACATATTTTGTTGATCCTGGAACAACATTCCTGTTTGAAAACCCTTAAACCCTACCCATAATTTATCCTAAAATCAGAGGGAAATAAAAGGTGAATAACACTGATGTAGAAGCACCTAACCCTGGTTGTAAGCCTAATCTTGACATAAACTGTAAACGTGTCCTTCACATCTGATTGGTTGATTGGAATGTTGTTCCAGGATCAACAAATATGTTAATCCAAGAACATGTTGTACTCTGTGAAATCACGGTCACCCACAGGAGAGCTGAGCAGTATGAAGAGATAGATATGAATATATATGAAGACTTCAGATGCAAAAGCCTCTAAGTCTGTCTGATGTTTTTCTTAAAACATTTTTGTCAGGCTCCTATGTATAGGTTTCTACCTAATACCGGTACTTCTGAATGGGCTGAGGCTGGGATTTAGCGGATTTGAAGTAAAAGTATTTGATGAACGTATACTATGTGCAGAGAGCATTCACTCAGTATCGTTATCTCATTTTTGACCGAGGTGGCTTTTAGAGGCTTTTGCATTGGAAGTCTTCATATATATATATATATATATCATTGTGACAGAATAAAATACATAACTAATACACAATAACACACACAAAACAAGCCAAAACAAAACACACGACATTACAGAATATAGCATGACACAGACAGAAAGCTACTGTACAAAACAAACCACCCCTTGTGAAAAAGAAGTGTGCTTAATTGTGTTGAATCATGTGCACTTGTAGTCTACTTCAAATCTTAAAAGTATATTTAAAAAAAAATTGTAGTTGCAGATCATATAATATGATTGAATTGACTAGATTTCTTAACACGCTTTTAAAAAGTGTACATTGCAATAAATGTCAAATAAGTTTCCTTATGTTTTAATAATCTCTTTTTATGCTTTAAAGAAGTACACCTATTTGGATATGCTGACTAACATACTAAAAAAGCACTTGATTATAATTTTAATTGTAGCATGTTATTCGATATTTAAAGTTACTATATTTTAAATGTACTAAATTGCAACTTCATCAATTCAAATATTTAAATGCATAACATACACGTTTGAATAGAAATGACATTAAAGACTAATATTTTAGTTTACCATAAATGTGTGTCAGATCTAGAGGTTCCAAAGACGAAGATGATGCAGCGATTTCCAACATGAAGGTTTTAATAAAAGAATAAACACAGGGTAATCCAAGACGATGTAACGGTGTGCATGATACACAAACAACAACTGATCCTGAACTGAGGAAACAAGGAACTTAAATACACACTGATAACAAACTAAAAGACAGGTGTGATGATCAAATGAATTGCCATATTAACTAAATAGAGCAAGAAGCTAGAACGAAGACAGTAGGATATGAAACAAAACAAACTAAAATAATGATAATGAAAATTAAATAAACAAAAGACTGACAGTTCCTGACAAAATGCTTGTCAGTAAAAAGAATTGATATGAAAGTCCTACTTAAGTGGGTCAATAAAGTACAAAAAATACAATACACCAGAGTATAGCACAACACAGCACACACAAAAGCCACACAAACCATAATGAAATACACCTCATAACACAACACAGTAAATCAACAGCTATAAGGTCTTTAGAAACATCACCATCTGGCTAAACACATTCCCTGTGGTCTCAGCTGTCCCCGTCTTCAGCAAACACCACATTAATCCATCACATCCTTTTCCTCTCACTTTACAGAGCAAGATAAAGAGGAGAGAGAAACCCTGATCACCATCATGAAGACCTTGATCGACTTTGTGAAGATGATGGTGAAATATGGAACCATCACACCTGAAGAAGGAGTGTCTTATCTGGGTAAGACCAAAATACTCTATCCACCTTATTTATGACGTATTTTAGGGCAAATCCGGCTAAAACATTTCATGTTGATCTAATGCGTATATGTGTGAGCATGAAACATCAGTAAGGCTTTTTAAAGCCTCCATACTGAGAGTTGAGTTAAGCTGTCTCTTTAATAGAAACCAGAGTATTTTGTCTGCTTCACTTTAGCTGTGTTAAACTAAACAACAAATACGTTCTGACTGGCTGTTATTGTGTCAGATTACACAGTATTTTCTCTTTCACGGATAGAAGTAAATACTTGTCACGCCTAGTTAGGACATGTTGTATGTGTGTGTGGGCAGTAAGGAATCCCTGAGATAAGCTTAATGTGACTGAATGCATTTGTGTGCATTTACGTCTTGAAACAAAGCTTTGTCCAGCCTGAAAGAGAGACAGAGTGAGAGCAGCTGTATTTTGACTTGCTTCTAATGTGGAGTGTTTATCCTCATTCCAATCAAATATAGAGCAGATAGTTGAGGCAGATTTTTGCTGATGTATAAATACATACATTTTTTGAATAAAAGAGTACTGATGGCGTAATGTAAATAACACATTTTAAATGCCCTTAAATGCACGGATGGATCTCTACCTGTCGCGATAATACTCCTAATACTAGAGTAACAATTACAGGAAAATAAAATAAATCATATTTTGTTACCTTTTGGAGCTTGGAAGGGTTCAGTTTGAGCAGATGTTTTATACCATCATCACTGTCCTCATCAGAGCTCATTTCCCAGTACATTCAGCATCTGGCTCATATTCGCCATCTCAAACATATTCTCAAAACTAGCATTTTCAACATCTTCAAAATCAATATGATCGCTTACAGCTTCTTCACAGGATCCACCATCAAGTGACAGTGACACTAATATCTGATTGCGTTCAGTACTTGATCTGCAGTAAATCGCTGAAACATTTCAGGTTTTGCTCACTTCCTATTCTTTTGTTTTCTGCCTGCGGTAACTGTGAGTGAAACGTCACTTCATCATTGTGTATCAGACATTGCCACCTTGTGGAATAAAGGTCAATTGCACTTATTCAGTCATCAAAGATTAAATTATTGTTGTGCAGAAAAAATTATCTTACTCTGTTACTCACCTCGGTGCGATAGCGACCCTATACAATTTTTACAAAAAATAAATGGGAAAACAGGCACTCTTTTACAATTTTATATTTTTTTTCTTGTTATATTGTTTTAAATGAATTGATTGAGGAATACTAAGAAGGTTGATGTCTAACTTTAAAAAATGAGTGAGGAGGAGAGTATTGAATGACGTCCCGGGTCACTAAAGAGCCGAGGTATGCGTTTAAGATTGAAAGAATATACTGAATGTAATGTTTTTGGACACTTAATTGCTTGTTAATTGGAATTTAAAAAAAATCTATTATAGTTAGTTGAAAGTATGAGCTCTTTTTGACCCGCTTAAGTAATTTGTAATTTCATAATTACTTCTATTGTCTTTGAAATATGGAAAAAGTATACTTTAGTAAAAGTGTTCACTTTAAATTAATATAGTTGATATTATTACAACATGTACTTTCTAAAAGTGTAAGGGCTTTTCACACTTGAAATATTTAACCTTAGGTCATTCTAAACCCCGGGTAAACAGAATCCTGCTTCACATTTCACATTGCTCATAATTTATGCGGGGTTAACAATTAAACCTGGGTACCCATAAACTGACATTTTACACTTTACATTCCTAACCCCCCGGGTTAACGTTCTTACTTGCATATTTACAGTGTCAGTGACATTGATTGGACGAACGCAGCACGCAACCTGTTTACTTAAAAGCTCTTGCATTGCGCATTCACGTATTAGCCTATATATTGCAGACTGTACTATCATCAATTTCATACTGAATGGACTTTTCAGACTATAAAGGTAACAATGAAACCTCTGTTTTACCCTAATTGTCGCGTTTACTGTCACCATTTAACATTTGTCCCTTCAAATGCTGAAACGACTATGAGCCACACAGGGTTTAGAACACTGATAACCCGAGGTTAAGCGCCTTGTGAAAAGCCCTGTAGTCATGAAAAGTGTGCTCTCTTTAAGTACACTTAATTGGCCTTTTATTAAATTAAAATTATATTTTCTGCAAGATTTTAAGTAGGCCTACACTACAAGTGCACATTCAGTATTTTTAATGGAAGAGATTTAATAACAACTTGTAAGGGAAAATGTTCCCTGTCATGAATATGACTCATATGCATTTGCTTGACTAGATCTGTGCTAATGTACAAGTTCCTTTTGCTAAGGATGGATTGAGCCGGTTGTGTTGCCTGTGGGTCATGTGACACGCAGATCAATAATGACTACAGATTAATTATATTTCAGGCACTGTTGTTAATAGTTTGATATCAGTATGTGTCTGCATGTATATCTGTGAACAAAGACAGAATATCACAGAATATACTACTACCTTCAACATTATTTTCTGCGATTTGTAAATAAGGCCTAATCGAACAGAAAAAAATATAGCAAGGTCAAGTTCTATAAAGGTAAATGATAAATAATTTTGCATTTCCATTTACTCCAACAGCAAAAGGCAACAACAAACAAAACATTTAGATTAGTGTCTGGTTTTTCACAGATATTGTACACAACACAAAAAGTAATTTTAATGAATTTGTATTTCTGTCACTGATCCTCACTGATCAGTGGTGTTTTGAGGGGACACAAGCAATGTGCGGTACATCTCATGCCCTTATATGTTCAAGCAAACAGCATCCTGTTTCTCTCATTTGTTCTTGCTGTCTTTCATTCCGTGTAATTAATTCTGTGTGTTTCTCTAACGAGATGGTCATGGTCGTTCTGATAGAACACAGATAACCATTTGGAATTCTCCATTGCGTAATAATGGGGTTACTCTGGCAACCTGCGCCACAGGATGACAGTGCTGTAAAGATCAAATGGAATGGCAGGGTGTGTTGCCAGGATACGGCTGGTTATTGATCTGCTGTGGTTTAAACATGAGATGAGGCTCTTATCATTGTGCCCTAATGCGTGTTTGTCTATGGCAAACAGCTCTAAGACACAAAAGTGTGTACACAACAACACATAATGAGCAGGGTACATGCACATCTACATATGGACTGTTGGAAGCAGCTTTCTGTTGTCAAATATAATTATGTTCAAATATAATGATGTTAATCAGTTAAAAAACATACACTCTTTGACATCTGAGAAAGAACAAATAGACATTATTCAAACTTAAATTTTTTTATTACTTTAAAAAATGTTTATTGATTATTGTATTTTTTATTTGTTGTCATGAACATTATATATGGAAAAGATTAAAACATATTATTAATTATAATAAAAAAGTAAAAATGATACCATAAAAAAACTATTCATTGGTTAACTATAGTACCATATGATTGCTCTATAAAAAGACAATGCATGTAATTTTACTGTACTTTTTTTTAGTAGAAAGTAGAAAAAATTATCACGACAATATACCATTATAATAAAATTGTTAAAAATATTATTCGAATTTATAACATGTATTTTATGGGAAAAGCGGCATTTTCATAATTTCCTTTGAACATTTGTTCACTTTTTACTCAAAAAAATATTGATTTTATAATATAATATACTCATCAGTTTGGATTGCTATATTTTATGTTATTTAGTTAATATTTACTGAATTATTTTAGTGCTATATGTTACCCGGATGATGTTTTATCTTTGTGTAAGGTAACATTGTGCTTTGCATGTGCTATCAGTAGCCTCTTTTGTTGAAGATGCACTTTATCAGTCCATTACAGCAAAAATGCATTGAAAAAACTGTATGAACTGAAAAACAGATTTGAGTAACTTAAATATTATAAATTAACATGGTAACACTTTATTTCAGTAGTCCAGATATTCTACTAACTATAAGAAACTTTGCATCTACGTGTCAACTAACTCTCATTAGAGTATTAGTAGACTGTCTGCTTAATATCTGCTAACACTTTATTTTAATGGTCCCTAATGACATTTTACTGACTGTAAGTTACTTTGCAACTACCGGTATGTTTACATGACAACGATGTACTAAAAACGAAAAGGTTTTTCCTTTGCGTTTTTCGCATACAGACGACAACGCTGTCAAAACGATCCCCATTCACGCGGATCTGCAAAAACTGCCAGGCCAGTAGTTGGCTACGTCCCTTTGAAAAGAAACACTATGCGTCTATAGCAAGCGGCAACCTCCCCCAGTTTCTTTTGAAGCCAATACGGAAGTGACTTAAACTGCAATTCATCGACTGGCCACGAGAGGCAGGCTCCAGAAGGGAGCAGAATCTCATTGAGCCCCATGTTAAAATGCCCAACTTTACAGCAGAATAAAACATGTTTACAGCCTGATACAAATTGTGGTTTTGGTCTATATGGCTAATTTTGCCCTTCATGACAATTTTTTTATAACTCATTCATTTACATTATATAAAGCCTTAAAGTTCTGCATAATTAAGGGCATGGCCACTTTGAGTGACAGGTGGATAGCCATTTGCCTGCTGTCTGTCAGTCATCACGTCACCTCAGCTCCACCCACGTCCCGCCTCTATGCCCATTTTCAGTTAACCGGGAGTGACGCGCGGTGACGCGCTGCCAAGATGCCAACGGCCAACTTCAAAACTGCTCTTCAAAATCCTATGGGTTACTTCACGGACACTACGTCCATATTTTTTTACAGTCTATGGTCTATAGACTGAATGCATAATACGCATGCACTTGAGAATAACAGTATCATTTTCAAAAACTTGCACTTTGAATCCTGTTTTCATAAGTTTGTGTTTTCAGGCCCCCAAAACACTGTTGTTGAATAAATGAACGCATAAAAAGTTTTCCATTTTTAGTTGAAAACGATGTCATGTAAACGGCCCCTATATGTCAACTTATTCTACTAACCCTAACCGTAACCCTAATTTAATAATTTCCCTAATAACTCTAATGAGAGTTTAGTTGCAAAGTTGCTTATAATTAGTAGAATGTCTAAAGAGGACAGTCGAAATAAAGTGTTACCATAATACAGTTATAAAAATTGGTAACTCTTTACAATAAGGTTTCATTAGTTAACTGCATTAGTTAACATGAACTAACCGTGAGAAATACTTCTAAAGCATTTATAAATCTTAGGTAACTTCAACATTTACTAATACATTACTCAAATCAAAAGTTGTATCTGTTATTTAATGGACCTTACCTAACATCAACTAACAATAAAAAGTTGTATTTTTATTAACTAACGTTAATAAAGATTAATAAATATTGTAGCAAATGTATTGATCATTAGTTAATGAGAACCGTTTGGCCCGACAGTGGAAAAGCGGCTACTGTTAGTTGCATTAACTAGTTAATGTTAACTAATAGGACCTTATTGAGTGTTACTGGAATAAAAATACAGTCTCCAAAATGCTTAAAACATCATCAATGTTTTTATAAATATTATGTTTTTCACAGAAAATCTGGATGCAATGATTGCTCTGCAGACCAAGAACAAGCTGGGCAAATCTCTGGTTCCTCTCAGCATTACGCCCCCTACAGGTAAATCATCATCCAACTCCGACCCACCACCACACCTCAAACCTCAAACCAGGTCACACCACTGCAAACTGCAAGTCATTCACTGCAGATTCTGCTCAGCAAAACTTTGGCATCACTATACTGTTTCCCCCCCTTGTTCCAGGAAAAGCAGTGGATGATGATGACAACACCAAAGCAGAAGCTGCCAAAATGCAGAAGGAGTACGAGTCCCTGAAAGACTCAACCAAAGACGTCCAGACTGCTACAGAGATCAGTGAGTATATACAAGGATTCTGTATCATCTTCACCAGCATGTTTATTGTTTCGGGCCATATTAAAAGCCTCTTAGGTTCTGCTGGTGTAATTGAGCTGGTTAACTGAGCTGATAAGCCTGTATTAAATACAAAACTAGCCTGCAATTTCACAGGAAACATACAGCCAGACTGCAGTATATGTGTTGTAGAGATACAGAGAGAGAGAGAGAGAGAGAGAGAGAGAGAGTCAGTTCCATAGGGAGACTCTGCAGCAGCCCAACAGATTGAGGGCATCGCTGTAACATTCAGAGTGAACTGACAGTAATGAATGAAATTATGAGGTCCTGTTAAGTGAGACTTTTATTGAAATGTACTATACATTATTGTTAAAAGCTGTGATAATCACTATGGTTTATTACCCAAGAACCATTTAGTACACATCCATTATACGTTAATGCTGCTTTCATGTTAGAATTACCACAATTATGAGACGACAGCTCAGAACTTTTGTACTCACTGAAATTATTTGTTGCTATGGAAACTCTCATAATGGCAAAATGATCTGTGTACAAATATGTATTTGATGACTGTAAAAATATGTCTATTCTAAAAGCACCATTAATTTATCTCTATTCTCTTGCAAAATATTGAACAAGGCAGACGAGTTATAGTAATTTAAACAAACAATAATATTCTTCTAATAAGAAGATGTTCTTCTGTCAATGGTCAAAATTCCAACCTTGATTATAAAATAATGTCATATACATGTAAAAATTGGCTGATAATTTCTGTCTGTCAGGTCATCTTGGGAAGTCTGAGAGTTATCTGGATGCAATCAGGAAGAACATTGAATGGCTGAAAAAACACAACAAGGAAGGCAACAAAGAAGGTAAATGTTCATCAAATATTACATATTTTACAACTGCTGAAATGGACAGAGAATGTGCTGTATTTGCTCTTCATTTAAACATGATTCAAGCCAGCAGGTTTTTAATGTTTTCAGATTTCAGATTTTCAGATTTCAGATTTATTCTTTATTGCCCCAAGTAGAGGAAATATGTTTCCACAGACTGTACCAGGAGCAACATTCAGCACACATAATATACACATACTGCACAGAATACACATAGTTCCCTTTCAGTCGGTCACGTTCGACGTACGTCGGACGTCACCGACGAATTGGGATCACTTCAGGGAGCCCCTATCAGCTTCGAGATATAAAGAACCGGCCAATGACTATTGGCGTGCATCTCGCGCTCCGCCCCGCAGCGCGGGTATAAAGCGGAAGCGAATGCAGCGCAATGTTGCCTGTATAACATTGATGAAGCATCAGACTGCTTACACTCAGAGAGAGAGAGATAGAGACCTCGTCAGAGAAGAGGATCGTTCTTGTGCTGGTCAGACGGCACAAAACAGTGCGATCCTCGTGCTCACCACTGCACAGAAGAAACCAACTGCTGTTCTCACAGCAAAACAGTTGCGTTTCCTGTTGGTTCGTGAGGGCGTTTCCTTGTGAGTGCAGATACAGGCTGCACTTTTCCCTGTATTCTGCCGCGGTTTTCCCTGGGTGCTTCAGCACTAAAAGAGCATTTCCTCACAAAAAAGAGTAACACGGGTGTGACACTGCGTCTTTTTCAAGATGTCATTCCACCCGTGCGTTTCTGGATGCGGTCGTTCCCTGTCACCCACTGACGGTCACAATCACTGTATCACATGCCTGGGCATTCAGCACGCTGAGGCGTCTTTTGTGGACAGTTCATGTTCCTACTGCGGCAGAGTCCCCCTACCCATACCTCGATCTAGTGCTATTCCTGCCTAGCAGAATAGACCTACTTCGACGGATGGCCGGGGTGACCTGAGGATTACGTTTAGGGCAAACCCGCCGAGCTAGCCTCCGCAGGCCCCTAATCCCTCACAAGCGCCGCTACCGGTAGAGCTTCCGGAGGAAACCGCTGACCCCGCCCGCGGGCGGCCAGTGGTGTCCTTCGGGGCTCCGGCGGATGAGCAGATGTCCGCTGCATCGGAGGGGGAGTTCCAGTCTTCAGGGGATGAAGATTCGGCTGCACTGCCTCCCTCTGGGAGAGTGGCAGCGGTCGAGTCGGACCCTGAGTTGACGGCTATGCTTTCCCGGGCCGCCGAAAAGGTCGGGCTTGAGTGGAACCCTCCACCACGTCCCGAACCTTCTAGGTTGGACGATTGGTTTTTCGGGGCGGGTCGCACTGGTTCTCAGCATCCCGCCCCGGTGCCTTTCTTCCCGGAGGTGCATGAGGAGCTCACCAGGCTCACGTGGACGACACCTTTTAGTGCCAGAAACAGACCTAGTGGCTCCTCCCTCCTCACTACACTTGACGGCGGGCAAGCCAAGGGGTACGTGGGAATCCCGCCAGTGGAGCGGGCCGTCGCGATGCAACTGTGTCCGGCGACCGCTTCCAACTGGCGCGGTGACCCGCGGCTCCCGTCTAAGGCCTGTAAGTTCTCTTCCAGTCTAACTGCGAAGGCTTACAGGTCTTGTGGCCAGGCTGCGTCCGCCTTGCATGCCATGGCGTTGCTCCAGGTGCACCAGGCCCAGGCACTCATGCATTGTGTATTTTTCCACGGTACGGCTCCCTACGGCGAGCCCGTGTCTTTCCCTCAGCAGAGTTGTCTGCCGTCTCAGTCAGGTGTTGTTCCCCCGCCTGCTTGGCCGGGGCCAACCTTGGACTTCCGTATGTTGCACTGCCCACGGCCAGTCCATACGTGTATTCTCCACATGATAACTCCCTCCGGGCATGATGTGGCTTCCGCAGCGCCCCTCCGGGCACGCTTTCCCAGCGTTATCCAATAGTCTGCTGAGTGGGTCTTGCGGGACAGCAGTGTGACTCTCCCTGCGTGAATTTCCCCGCCCGGAACAGACGGGGTCTGAGGGGCTCTCGCTGGGCTCTTGAAGTGGTAGTAACTGTGGAGTTTTCCAAAGGGATCCCAATTCGTCGGTGACATCCGGCGTACATCGAACGTGACAGACTGAAAGGGATCGTCTCGGTTACGTATGGAAACCCTCGTTCCCTGAAGGAGGGAACGGAGACGTACGTCCTGTCGCCACAGTTGCTGTACCATCACTGCATGGCCGAGTCACGGCTCCTCAGTGCAAAACAACAGTGAAAAACAACAAATCTCGCACACGCCAATAGTCATTGGCCGGTTCTCTATATCTCGAAGCTGATAGGGGCTCCCTGAAGTGATCCCAATTCGTCGGTGACGTCCGACGTACGTCTCCGTTCCCTCCTTCAGGGGTTACCATACGTAACTGAGACGATAAATAGACATACTGCACAAAAATCAGCAACAAAACTGTAAAATTGAAATGATGCATTATGTAAATTCAACGAAAGTACAAAACTTTTCCCTAGGGCGTGATTTTTTATGCACAGATTCAGATTAATCTGCATTGGGGTAGATGTCTACATGCTAATTAGACAGTTATCAAATTACTGTAATATAGGCCAGCAGTCTATATGCACAATGCAATTTAAAGATGTCAGGCTGTTGCTAGATTTTGAAAATGACAAATAACACTACTATACTATCCTATACTGCGAGTAAACATGCTGGTAAACGTTGTTTAACTGGTAAACAGCCTTATCTCTCTCTCTTAGAGTTGTCAAAGTGTTACCCCTAACCCAAGGTTACATATAGTCATGGAGAAGAACAGTCAAATTAAAGACTCTTTTTGCCCTTAATTTGCAATTAAAATAAGCGTGGTTGAGAGTGCTCATGAATATGCGTCGGTTTGATGAGCTTGGCTCTGTTACAGCGCTGTAAGTCTGCTGTGTGCTGGACAAAAAGATCTGTGTATTCCTCTCTTTATACCTGCCAGCATGAGACTGAGCGACTGTCTGTGTTCTTCAGACATCATCTGCTCAGCTCTGAAAATGAGAGTGTGTTTTGAGATGAGAACTGTTGTTCTATTGTTCATATTCCAAACAGATTCATTAGAAGCAGCCTGTTACCATATAGATGGGTGATTCATATCCAGGTCATATTCATCACAACAACAAAAATTAATATTATTCTGCATAAAGCAAATTAAGCCAATTTTTTTTCATTCTCATTGCTGTATTTTATTTATTTTTTTTCAATCAGAATAAGTTAAAGAACCTAAAAACTATGGAAGCTCGTTTCTGCCACAGAATAAAACATTTTAAAAGATAATTGCGACATTTATCTTACAATTGTGAGTTTACGTCGCAGAATTGCAATTGCGAGTTATAAAGTCAGAATTGTGAGATTTACACTAAATACTGACTTTATAACACGCAATTCTGACTTTATCACGAAATACTGACTTTATATCATGAAATTCTGACTTTATAACATGCAATTTCAGTATTTTCAAAGTCAGTATTTCGTCTTATACAGTCAGAATTGCGCGTTATACAGTCAGAATTGTGAGATATAAAGTCAGTATTTCGTGTTATAAAGTCAGAATTGCGTGTTATAAAGTCAGTATTTCGTGATATAAAGTCAGAATTGCGTGTTATAAAGTCAGTATTTCGTGATATAGAGTCAGAATTGCACGTTATAAAGTCAGAATTATGAGATATAAAGTCAGAATTGCGCGTTATAAAGTCAGAATTGTGAGATATAAAATCAGAATTGCGTGTTATAAAGTCAGTATTTCGTGATATAAAGTCAGAATTTCACATTATAAAGTCAGAATTATGAGATATAAAGTCAGAATTGCGCGTTATAAAGTCAGAATTGTGAGATATAAAGTCAGAATTCTGTGATATAAAGTCAGAATTGCACGTTATAAAGTCAGAATTGTGAGATATAAAGTCAGTATTTCGTGTTATAAAGTCAGAATTGCGAGCTATAAAGTCAGAATTGTGAGATATAAAGTCAGAATTGCGTGTTATAAAGTCAGAATTGCGAGATATAAAGTCAGAATTGCGAGCTATAAAGTCAGAATTGTGAGATATAAAGTCAGAATTGCGACCTATAAAGTCAGAATTGTGAGATATAAAGTCAGAATTGCGTGTTATAAAGTCAGAATTGCGCGTTATAAAGTCAGAATTGTGAGATATAAAGTCAGAATTGCACGTTATAAAGTCAGAATTGTGAGATATAAAGTCAGTATTGCACGTTATAAAGTCAGAATTGTGAGATATAAAGTCAGAATTGCACGTTATAAAGTCAGAATTGTGAGATATAAAGTCAGTATTTCGTGTTATAAAGTCAGAATTGCGAGCTATAAAGTCAGAATTGTGAGATATAAAGTCAGAATTGCGTGTTATAAAGTCAGAATTGCGAGATATAAAGTCAGAATTGCGAGCTATAAAGTCAGAATTGTGAGATATAAAGTCAGAATTGCGACCTATAAAGTCAGAATTGTGAGATATAAAGTCAGAATTGCGTGTTATAAAGTCAGAATTGCGCGTTATAAAGTCAGAATTGTGAGATATAAAGTCAGAATTGCACGTTATAAAGTCAGAATTGTGAGATATAAAGTCAGTATTGCACGTTATAAAGTCAGAATTGTGTGATATAAAGTCAGAATTGCACGTTATAAAGTCAGAATTGTGAGATATAAAGTCAGTATTTCGTGTTATAAAGTCAGAATTGCGAGCTATAAAGTCAGAATTGTGAGATATAAAGTCAGAATTGCGTGTTATAAAGTCAGAATTGCGAGATATAAAGTCAGAATTGCGAGCTATAAAGTCAGAATTGTGAGATATAATGTCAGAATTATAAGATATAAAGTCAGAATTGTGATATATAAAGTCAGAATTGCGTGTTATAAAGTCAGAATTGCGAGCTATAAAGTCAGAATTGTGAGATATAAAGTCAGAATTGTGAGATATAAAGTCAGAATTGCGTGTTATAAAGTCAGAATTGTGAGATATAAAATCAGAATTGCGTGTTATAAAGTCAGAATTGCGAGCTATAAAGTCAGAATTGTGAGATATAAAGTCAGAATTGTGAGATATAAAGTCAGAATTGCGCGTTATAAAGTCAGAATTGTGAGATATAAAATCAAAATTGCGTGTTATAAAGTCAGTATTTCGTGATATAAAGTCAGAATTGCGCGTTATAAAGTCAGAATTGTGTGATATAAAGTCAGAATTGCACGTTATAAAGTCAGAATTGTGAGATATAAAGTCAGAATTGTGAGATATAAAGTCAGAATTGTGTGATATAAAGTCAGAATTGTGATATAAAGTCAGTATTTCGTGTTATAAAGTCAGAATTGCGAGCTATAAAGTCAGAATTGTGAGTTATAAAGTCAGAATTGCGAGATATAAAGTCAGAATTGCGAGCTATAAAGTCAGAATTGTGAGATATAATGTCAGAATTGTGTGATATAAAGTCAGAATTGTGTGATATAAAGTCAGAATTGTGAGATATAAAGTCAGAATTGTGAGATATAATGTCAGAATTATAAGATATAAAGTCAGAATTGTGAGATATAAAGTCAGAATTGCGTGTTATAAAGTCAGAATTGTGAGATATAAAGTCAGAATTGTGAGATATAAAGTCAGAATTGTGTGATATAAAGTCAGAATTGTGTGTTATAAAGTCAGAATTGTGAGATATAAAGTCAGAATTGTGTGTTATAAAGTCAGAATTGTGAGATATAAAGTCAGAATTGCGTGTTATAAAGTCAGAATTGCGAGCTATAAAGTCAGAATTGTGAGATATAAAGTCAGAATTGCGTGATATAAAGTCAGAATTGTGTGATATAAAGTCAGAATTGTGTGTTATAAAGTCAGAATTGTGTGATATAAAGTCAGAATTGTGATATATAAAGTCAGAATTGTGTGTTATAAAGTCAGAATTGTGTTATAAAGTCAGAATTGTGTGATATAAAGTCAGAATTGTGATATATAAAGTCAGAATTGCGTGTTATAAAGTCAGAATTGCGAGCTATAAAGTCAGAATTGTGTGATATAAAGTCAGAATTGTGTGTTATAAAGTCAGAATTGTGTGATATAAAGTCAGAATTGTGATATATAAAGTCAGAATTGCGTGTTATAAAGTCAGAATTGTGAGATATAAAGTCAGAATTGCGTGATATAAAGTCAGAATTGTGTGATATAAAGTCAGAATTGTGTGATATAAAGTCAGAATTGTGTGATATAAAGTCAGAATTGCGTGATATAAAGTCAGAATTGTGTGATATAAAGTCAGAATTGCGTGATATAAAGTCAGAATTGTGTGATATAAAGTCAGAATTGTGATATATAAAGTCAGAATTGCGTGTTATAAAGTCAGAATTGTGAGATATAAAGTCAGAATTGTGTGTTATAAAGTCAGAATTGTGATATATAAAGTCAGAATTGCGTGATATAAAGTCAGAATTGTGAGATATAAAGTCAGAATTGCGTGATATAAAGTCAGAATTGTGATATATAAAGTCAGAATTGCGTGATATAAAGTCAGAATTGTGATATATAAAGTCAGAATTGTGTGATATAAAGTCAGAATTGTGTGATATAAAGTCAGAATTGCGTGATATAAAGTCAGAATTGTGTGATATAAAGTCAGAATTGTGATATATAAAGTCAGAATTGCGTGTTATAAAGTCAGAATTGTGAGATATAAAGTCAGAATTGTGATATATAAAGTCAGAATTGCGTGATATAAAGTCAGAATTGTGTGATATAAAGTCAGAATTGTGTGTTATAAAGTCAGAATTGTGAGATATAAAGTCAGAATTGCGTGTTATAAAGTCAGAATTGCGTGATATAAAGTCAGAATTGCGAGCTATAAAGTCAGAATTGTGAGATATAAACTTGCAATTGCAAGAAAAAAAGTCAGAATTGGGAGTTTATATCTCGCAATTCTGACTTTTTTTCTTGCAATTGCAAGTTTATATTTCGCAATTCTGACTTTATAAAAAAGACTGACTTTTTCTCAGAATTGCAAGTATATATCGTGTGACTTTATATATTACTTTATATCATGCAAATTTGATTTTATAACATGCAATTGCAACTTTATTTCAAAAAGTTATATATTTATATCAAAAAGAAAAAAAGTCAGAATTGCGAGAAAAAAAGTCACAATTACCTTTTTATTTAATTTTTCCATTGTAGTCTTGAGTTTTCTTCTGGGAATGTACACAATATTCCTTATTTAAATAATTCCAACTAAATGCATATGCAAAAAAAGGGAGCGAGACCTGGTTGAGTTGAGGGTAGAGCTGATATTGCTGAGACTTTTAATAATTATTTTTCTGCTGTTTCAAATTCTGATTCTATTAATTCTGGTACCTCTATGAATTCTGCTGGACTTGCTGAACATTGTCCTGAAGTGTTTAATTTTTCTCCCATCACGACATCTCAGGTTTATAATGCTCTAGGGAAACTAGACATTAAAAAATCAGCGGGAGTAGATCAAATTGAGCCCTATTTTTTAAAAATGGCTGCTCGTATTGTGGCAGGGCCAATTGCTTCTATTTTTAATCTAAGTTTACTTTCTAATACCATACCAAAAATTTGGTATCAGCAACAGTCATTCCATTTATTAAAAGGTGGAGACCCTTCAGATCTTAATAATTATCGTCCCATCTCCAGATTACCGGTTCTATCTAAAGTATTTGAATCATTGATAAACAATCAATTAAAATTTTTTTTAACTGATAATAAGATCCTTAATGATTACCAATATGGTTTTAGAGGAGGTCATAGCACCATTACTGCAGCTGTGCTAGTCACAAACGATATTATAAACTCCTTAGATAGCAAAAAATCCTGTGCAGCGTTATTTGTGGACCTCTCAAAAGCTTTTGACTCTGTTGACCATAATTTATTGTTACAGAAACTTAGGTCGATAGGTTTTAGTAAGGCTTCTCTGAAATGGTTTGAAAACTATTTTTTTGAGCGCGCTCAACGTGTATGTTTAGAAAATTATAGTTCATCGTTTCATCAAGTAAAAAAAGGAGTTCCTCAGGGATCCATTTTAGCTCCTATTTTGTTTTCTATTTTTATTAATGATTTAGGCTTTGGAGTGGATTCTGCTAACATACATCTGTACGCTGATGACACAATCATTTATACTGCAGCGTCATCTTTAAATCAAGTGTTACTAAATTTAAAGAATGCATTTAACGTTATACAACATTCATTGGCACAGATGAAATTAGTGTTAAACTCAAAAAAGACAAAATATATGATTTTTAGTTGTACTCATCCTAAGTTAACGGATGTGGTAATATCCCCAACCATTGAAAGAGTTAGTTCCTATAAATATTTAGGTATATGGTTAGATGAAAAACTTGCTTTTAATGTACACATTGATAAATTGCTGAAGAAGCTTAAACCAAAATTGGGGTTCTTTTATCGTGTAAAAAACTGCTTTCCTTATGAGGCTAGAAAGAAAATCGTGGAGAGTACCTTTTTATCTGTAATTGATTATGGTGATCTTGTTTATATGCATGCGGCTTCATCTTTATTAAGGAAACTGGATTCGGTTTATCATGCAGCGTTATGCTTTGTTAGTGGTGCAAACTTACGTACTCATCACTGCTTACTATATAAATCATTGGCATGGATATCTTTACACCATAGGAGGAAATTTCATATGTATATGTTCATTGCTAAGGCAAATTGCCCTCTTATATTTCAAAACTTCTAACGTTTTATACAAGTAGTTATTGTACTAGATCCCTATCGTACATTCGATTAAAAGTTCCAAAGGTATACTCTGAATTTGGAAAACATGCTTTTTCTTTTTATGCTCCCTGGGCTTGGAATGATCTGCAAAATATAGTTAAACTAGAGATACTGCCGCCTCTGAGTACTTTAAATGTCTTTTGCAAAGTGCTTTTAACGAGTATTGTAAGTGCTTTTCTTGATTTTATGTTTATTAATTTTGTATGATTACTATTTTTGTGGATATGTATGAAACTCTATGTGCTGTCGTCTTGACCAGGTCTCCCTGGAAGAAGAGATTTAACATCTCAATGGGATCTCCTGGTTAAATAAAGGATAAATAAATAAATAAAAAGACAAAGAGATCAGAATTTAAAAAAAGAGTGTTACAGACAGACTGGGAAGAGAGGTGCTGCAACAATATAAAAAAAAAATTCAAGTCTGAGAAAGTTTCAAAATAATTTGATATAATTTTCACTCATTTTTTGTTAATAAATACTGCATCGTGAAATATTTTGACACTTAAGTCACACGTGTAGGACAATGAAAGTCAATGTTCTAAAAACAACTAAATATTAAACCAAGTGTGATTTACTTCGACACAGAAATAGAATAGAAAAAGCATTTAACAAAAACATTTTACAAAATAAGTTTTCAAAAAGGAAGGCTTGAAAAAGTGAAGCTAGTTCTGAGAACATTTGCATAATTTCTTTTTCTCTGTTGGAGATGAGACTTGATCACTGAAAAAATAGTAACCTAAAATGGTAACATCTAAATTAACTAGATTATCATAGAATCAACCTGACTTTAAATTATACACACAAAATAATTTTTATGGGTTAAATCAGGTTGAAATAGCTCTTTTTAAGTAACAATTGCAGGTTACCACTTTTTACAGTGTAATACAATGACTCCCTTTTGGTGCTGCTGTATTCTGGGTGAAAGAAGACACTGCATTCATGTACAAAAGCTGTAAAATATGCTAATTAAACAGACAATATTTATACAAACACTGGTTTCTCAGGTGCACACCTTCACTTCACTTGTAATGTGTGTGCCAGAAGTAAATTAACAGTGGCATGCATTACATGGGAATCTGGAGAATGATTGTAAGATAGGCATGTGTGACAAAGATAGAGAGAAAAAAGAAATAGAGAGGAAGGATGTTTTGCTTAAAGAATGTGGGTTGCTACTTTTTTCTGTTAGTTCAGTCTCTCTTCAGTTCTTTGAACTGATAAACTCACAGTCAGTGTTGGGCAGTAGCGAGCTACAAGTAGCGACGCTACAGCTTAACTACTTTATGCAGCAAGTAGCAGTATAGTGTGACCAAAAGCTACATTCCGTTTTGGGTTCTGACGTGAACGAGCCTGTAATGAGTGAAGCGGAGCGGTGTGACGCTCAGCTCAATAATCCGCTCTATGCAGGCGCGCGCCACTCACTCAACCAATCACCGGTAAAACAACGTTTGCTCAAATCCCACTCAGACATGAAATTTATCTGTATACTTCTAGCCATTATACAATGTATTTTGTTTCATATTTTTGTTTAAATATTATAATGTTATTTTTAAATTTAATCTAGTCTATACTGATTATGAAAATTGCAAAGATGCGTAATATATGTCAAAGACATAGGGTCAGAAATGATTTTGACCACTTCATTAAGTTTTGTTTTGTAGAAAGCCTTTCTTTAAAGTGAATTTCGCTTTGTATAAATTGTATCTTAATTTAATCAATGTTTCATCAGCCAATTGCCTGGATTTAATAAATAAGAAGCAAATAGACTATAGCAGACAATAATCGTGACATGGAGGCGCCGGAGCGATCACTTGCATTGCACATGAACTGAAGCGCATCTCATAAATAAACCAAAACTCAGCAGGCCTCAGACATGCCTTACAGACATAAGAAATATGTGTATAGAAAGCTTGAATTGCCACTTTTAAACGAAACGAAAAGAAATAGTCAAGCAATGCGTAGTGTTCACGCAAGCAGCTCATGACTACTCAGAGCGTTTCTGTTAACATGCATTTTTAGACTAATCCTGACTCCTGAGTATTTAATTTAAGTTGCATACATTTTGTTATTGCACTGGTGTTAAATTTGTAGCCATTTTGCACTTTGACAGCCAGTTTGAGATATAGGCTATATTTGAGTATTGTGTGTATCGGATAGTTTACAAAATCAAATGATTCTGACAGTTTTTGCCATTGAAATGACTTTAAAATCATAATTACATTGCATTATGCTGCTTGAAACCCCAAATATTATAACATTCTTCATTAACAATTATTCAGTTATTTGTAACAATGTCATTGGAAAAAAAGAAAAAAGAAAAGTAGTTTCAGTGTAGCTAGCTACTTTTTGATAGTAACCTGTAGTGTAGCTAACTACTTTTTCAAAAGGGTAGCTTGAATGTAACTTAACTACTTTAACTTACAAGTAGCTTGTAAATCTTCAGTTTCAGAGTAGTTTGCCCAACACTGCTCACAGTACAGTGCATTTACAGTAATGCATTTACAATTGAGGTATGCTAGAACTTTACAGCTCATAGTTTTGTTAAAGCTCTTATAAGTCTTTCAAAAAAAAATTGTTATTTGAGTTGTAATGTTGTTTAATGCATTCATTTTTTAAACCCAGAACACAAACAGATCTTACATTAAACATTACATCGCAAAGATATTTTCATTTTCTCGCAAAGAAATTTGCGTTCTCTCGCAAAAAATATTTGCGATCTCTCGCAAAACCTGTTGTGACTGAGTCTTGGACAAACACTTCCTGTTTAATGTCCCGCTGGCAGTGTTTCAGACCCAATATTCCTCTGTACGTTAACAATGGAGTGGTTCATAGAGTTTTATTTTGAACGTGGACTTAGGTTATAATACGGTCAGTGCTCAACTCAATATATTAACTGGCAATATATTCACAGATTCAAACTTCCCGGATCAATAACTTGTGAGCTAAACGTTGTTAAAACACAAATGACACCTCTTTCCAGTCATAGTATTGTAGTCTTTTTATCCCACAATTCTGACTTTTTTTCTCACAATTGCGAGTTATAACGTCAGAATTGTGGGATATAAACTCACAATTGCGAGAATTTTTTTTATATATTTTTTTTCTCTCAATTGTGAGTATACTGTATATCTCATAATTCTGACTTTTTTCTTGCAATTGTGAATCAATTCTGACTTAGTAAAGAAACCTGTCGCTACTACAGCTACTGAGCAACTACAGATGGCTGAGCACTGAATAATATTACATTTAAAAAAAAGGTAAATTGCCAAGGCTAACATATTCAAACATTCGACTCATCGATAAACACGTTTTAGACCACCAGATATAAATATATCTTAGATACACAATTTCAGCAGTTTTACCATGAATACAGAGAAGTACCACCACCACCAAAAGTAATTAATTGTGTCTGCTTTACTATAAAACACACATTCATTACAACCGCTTCACTAACACGTAACACACACTCATTGTGACCCCTTTAACAGATGCATAATTTTATGGTAAGTAACAGCCTGATCTGCAACCAGTGACGAACAATAATAATACTGTGAAATAATCAACTAACTACATCTCTAAACATGAAAAAAATATTTCATCATACCTTTAGCCTACCCTAGAGCTGCATTCTTCGTGGTGCGGGAAGATCGTGTCAAATGTGCCAATAAAAATGTGACTTTGTGAAACCGACTGTCCTTAAAGGGTACATAACACACACAGTTTCTGCCAATCTCATGTTAATCTTGAGTACCTATAGAGTAGTATTGCATCCTTCATATCTCAGAAGAGTCTTTAGTTTTATCATATTTATAAAAGACAGATAGGCTGTACTGATTCTTTCCGAAAACAGGCAAACTCGTAGAGGCGTGCAGTAGACAGAGCTAAAGAGTCACAAGCACACACACATAATACATCATGGCATTATCCCTGGATAACTTTCGATTCACTATATGTTTGTGTTGTTTACATTTATATGCACTTATGTGGCGATTGCCAGCAAAACACAGACATTTGATGCAGTTTCACTCACCGCCTTTTTAATAAAAAACAAAAACAGACAAGGACTTGACACAGACTCAACTCGACACGACACGACACGACACGACTCGACATGACACGACTTGACTCGACTCGACACGACTTCCAACACACATGAGGTTGAGGACAGGTGGGGCAAATGAACCAATAATCAGGTAACAAGATGGGTGGGGTTAGACAATAGACAGGAGAGCACATGGAACAAGGAAACATACATGACAAGCCATGTGCTCACACCAAACATAACAAAAACATGCTCAAACAAAACAAGACAAGAACATGCAGCTAATGAGAACACTCATAAGCTGCATGTTCACACAAAACATGAAAGCACACAGCCAGTAAAAAACAGTTACCAGCAGAACACAACAACACAAGAGCGCCTGGCCAATTAAAACACACGTCTCTCGTGTGAGCGCACGAGTTGTGTGTCCATACACTCGTCATGTGCTCACACGAGAGACAAGACATGGAGTATGAGTGTCCGAACCCTGACACAGAACCGAAACCAAACTAGACATGATGCCAGAATCTGAACACCATGCTCCGAACATGAAACAAAGCACACAGACAAGAGACTGGAAACCGCGCACTCACACAAAGACAAGACAATAACCAAGAATAAACTAGACCAAAGTGACAGAACCCTGACAATAGTAATATTTAGCCTATGCACTGGGCAATTGTGATTTTTTTTAAATTTATTTTCACATTCATCTTGACTGAGGGGGCAGGATAATCCGGGCGATACAGGGCATGGTTACTATGGCCACTTATACAGACATAAGTCAGGAAGCATGTGAGGTCTGGAGGAAACTCCACTGCTCTGTCCGGTGTCTGTGAGGACTGTCCAGTCTTATTCAGTTGTAATGGTCAGTGTAGGAAGAATTCACTGGTCTATAAAATTTGCCAGAGCCCACGCACACAAACATGCACAAACGCGCACTTCTGATAGCCAGCATTTTCAGCCCACACAATGTACTCAAACACACCCGCACACACATGCTCTGCCAAAACCTGTGAATTTAGAAGTTAATTTATGCATATTTACTGTCAGGCATTACTGTGACCTTTGACATCCAGCATTAATAACAACATTTCTAGACAGAAAACATACAATCACACATCAAGTATTTGTCTTTTTCAAGCTTATAGCCTTCCAAAGTAGGCCTACATTTAGCCATTTAGCATGGAACACTACGTTAGTTCAACCTACTCACAGATTTATATAACCCATAATAATTTTCTTATGAAACATGTTTTGAGCCACCCTCAATAGATCTAAAATGTTAACAAAATGGAAGTTCAGTTAACACAAAAAGTAAGCCTTTTTTTAAGATTTAAGAATTTCCATTTTATAGAAAAATTCTGTCAAATTTAATTGAATAATCCTTACATATTATTCAAATTATGAATTAAGAATTTTAAATGAGAAAAAAAACTAGAGCTTAATGGAACATTTTGTATAAATCTCAATGGAACGAAAATGGACCATTTATTTACGTGATTCGTTTTCATCAATTTAAACATATTTTCATTTTTTTATGTCAAATAATATAAGGATTAAAGTTAAAATACAATTTGTAAATTTAAAAAAAAAAGGCTTACATTCTGATTTGAGTGTACATGACTAAAGCACCAGACCACATTATTCACCGTCAAAAACTTGATTAGGCTACCATAATTTTTTCCCCAGACAAGAGTCCAACAGATTGGAATATTTGAGCTCACTGAGGCCAATATACATTTAAATGTAATGAAATGCCAATAAAAATTGTAAATTGTTTTTTCTCTGGTTAATATGATGTCTTTTAAGGGAAAAAATATATAATTTCTTCACATTATTTATTTAGTGTTAAATATTCATTAAAAATATTTAATATATTATTATTGAATATATATATATTAATTATTTAACGTTACTTTGTAGTAAAGTTGTAGCATTTTTAAATACTAAGTAACCAATGAAATAAATGTACTCAGAAATTGATAGTAAATGTCAATTAATTACAACACATTGATATACATTAAGTTTTTAAGTAGAAAAAATAGTATTTTCTTATAATATATTGTCTGATATATCTGTCTTATATACCTTATATATTGTCTATATTGTCTTTTCTTATAATAATTATTGTCTTATTTACAGGAAAATCATTTTAACAGTGATGTGTTGTGAAATGAAGATTATTGAGAACATGCAAATTAGCTGATATTTTGATGAAAAACTGACATTTACAAATGCATTACACACAACCTTTTTAAATCTATCGGTTAATGTGACCAAAGTATGCTGAACTTTTTTGTATTTTTTTTGTATGTGTTTTTAAGTTGAATATGAGTATTGATATGAATATTAAGATATTGGGGCACACAAATGACACCATTTCCTGAGTTCCTATAGTGAAGGGCTTTAGTCCGTCTCCATGTGTAGGTCAGTGTCTGTACTGATCAGTTTCTGTGTTTTAATCTCTTCAGATTACGACCTCTCTAAACTGAGGGACTTCATGGACCAGCAGGTGGACGCGTACATCGATAAAGGCATTCTTGAGAAGGACGAAGGTGATGTCATCAAGAGAATCTACGGAAGCCTGTAGGAGCCAGTCGAGCTTCACATGTAATAGCGTAACAGCGAGTCTACTAAATACTTCGACCGGGCATACTAACACAGATCCTAATGCTATAACTCCTAATAAATAAGATTTAGTCTGCAACTCAGACAGTATTTCCTCCTGAAGGCAATATCCTTTCTCAGTGCAGTCAGCAATAGGACGCAATCTAGTTCTAGATGAGCCACAAATCACATTTGAGTTGTAAGTGTTCTTACGCATTAGGACAGAATAACAGCATTGGCTACCTAGAAGAATGAAATTCAGTGGATTTTTTGGTATGACTTACATAGAAGCTTTTGCACCTCTTTTGCAATAGACTTTTACAGCATCATAAACATATAACATTCATTAATGTATGGTGTATAGCATTCTTTCCTCTTTTGATCTGATTTGATGAAGGAAATGAACCTATAATATTTTTCACAATCAACCAAAAAATCAGCTTGGACTGTCAGTGAATTGCTTTCCTCCTCTGTTGTTGTTTTCTCTCCCAGTCTATAGGGGACAGTCTTTATATCTTTATTTCTCCGTTCTGTTCATCTTACGTTTGGTTTTCTTGGGGGTTTTTTTCTCCACTATTCGACTCTGTATATTCCACATGCTATAGATTCACAAAAATCAAGTATTTTTAAATGTACATATTGTGATTTTTTCCAAAACTCTATTAAACATTGCCTTTCTTTAAATACGTAACTTGTGTTGTTGTCATTTTTCTTAAGGTTTCGATCCTTTAGGACTATAAATCAAATTGCAATCATATGTTCTGTCAAAAAAAAATTTATAGGCCTGTTTATAGACAAATGTTGCAGCTAACTTTTACTTTTTGTTCAGTAGAAAAACTGCCAAGAATGTATGTCTCATGGGACTGTTAAAATCTCTGCCTGGAGTGTTTGTAGAAGCAGAGTTCCTAGAAATTTTCCATTTCAAAATTACATACTTTTCCAGACTCCAATCTCCAAAACTCTCTATAGATTTTTCAGACAATATTTAACATAAATACAGCATTATTTTCAGCATTGCATTTGAAAGTACAGTCATCTGGAAATATTATAATTTAATAATAATAATATATAATTTTTTTTCATTGATTGTCTCAAAGTAAAAAACATGCGCTTACATGATGAGAAGAAACCTAAAAAATGCTTTATAACCTGCATATATTCACCTCTGACATTGGGTTGATACTGTAATCGTGGTGAGTAGCATCTGCCTGCAAACCTGGAGGCTGCATTTCAAGGACCGCAGTTCTAGGACCCTAGCAATGATTTAGTTGTTTAATTGATTAAGTTTAATTGATATATTGTCCTAACCAACCCCTAGCCCTAAACCTACCCATTGGTTACCCTGTTGAAATATTAAAACTAATTTAAGTAATAAAGTTTAAAATGGCCGTGCCTGCTGTTTTGTTAAAAATAAGGTGTAAAAAAGTTTGAATCTGGTCTCCTCTGTTGGAGTACAGTTGGCTAGATGGCGCTGTCACAAAAAAAACTAGGGTATTAGAAATGCAGTCCTGAAACTGCGGCAGTCCTAAAAGTGCAGCCTCCGGTATTGCAGGCAGATAATATTGATCGTGGTTTGATGTTGAATAATTAGTAAAGTTCAAAAGAGACTTGCTTATGGTAAAAGACAAAGAGCTTTGTGCAATGAAAATGTCTACCTTGAATTTATTCAAATGTGTTTGACAATCTCTAAAGGATTACTAACCTTTGAAAACACTGCTTGTATGATAAATTTATATTATATAAAAAGGTTAGTTCCAGTCTTTTTTATTCTGATTGATCAATAGCTGTGCTTTATTTACAATAAAGCTCTGCATTCGACACACTCTGCCATTTTGCGCCTTTCTGATATCTGTATCACTGGTTCAGCTCTCTCCTGGCTCATTTCCTACATCAATGACAGAAAATATTATATCACCATACATGAGTATAAATCTGCCACTGCTCTGCTTTCACAGGGTGTTCCTCAAGGTTCAGTTATCATTTATATACATCCACTTGGTGACATCATACGCATACATGGACTTCATTTTCAAATTTCATTGCTATACTGATGACATTCAAATTTACCTTGCCACCAGCTCTGATAGGCCATCCATGCCTGACTCACTTACTGCATGTATCAGGGACATCAAGCATTAAAGATGTCCTTGAATTTACTTAAACTAAACAATAACAAAACTAAAATATTGATGATTGGCTCTGCTACCTCAGTCAAAAGGATGGACCTGTTCTTTGAAATTGAGGGGGTTTATTTCCTTCTTCATCTGTCCGTAATCTTGGTGTCTTATTTGACTCATCATCTCTATCTTTTGCCTCTCATATTGCTTCTGTTGTTAAAAATTCTTTTTTCCATCTCCGTAATATTGCACGTAGGCCTATTCGATCTTCTCTCACTCTAGCTGATGCTGAAATCTTAATTCATGCATTAATCACATCGCGTCTAGATTATTGCAATGCTCTATTCTTGGTCTTCCTAAAAAAATAATTGCAAGGTTACAGTATGTTCAAAACTCAGCAGCAAGAGTTCTCACCTCCATTAGGCGCTCTGCTCACATAATGTCTCGGTTACGTATGTAACATTAGTTCCCTGAATAGGGAACGAGACGCTGCATCACCGCTGTGGGAACGCCTCTGCGTGATTGCGTCGTGAAGCACGTATGTAAACCAGTCCAATGGAGTGACAGAACATCATAGGCGGGTGACGACATAGACCCCGGAAACTATAAAGCACCCGTGAACACAATTCGCGCTGCGTCACCACTGTGGGAACGACAATCCCCACGTCCCTATATAAGCCAGACGCCTGTCCGTCATTGTCTACGGAACAAGCCTAGGATATAGGATAACCCGGCCTAGGATATAATAAAGCCTTAACCATACCGGGCGCAAATTCCAAGCACGAGGGTGCCACTGACAAAGCTTGAATGTCTCCAATTCTTCTGAGAGACGAAATAGCAAGCAAAAATATAGCTTTTAGAGTAAGAAACTTCTCAGGAACGAACGGAGCCAAAGAAAGGCCCTGTAATACAATGGCCAAGTCCCATGCCGGCACCCTGGTGCAAATCACCGGTCTAAGTCTCAAAGTGCCACGAAGGAAACGAGTGATTAACTCTTTCCCCGCCAATGTTTTTAAAAAAAGTTGCCAGCCACCGCCAGGGTTTTTGATCATTTTCACAAAAATGTAATGGCCCATAGAATATTTTGTTGTATGAATATCTGAGCATACAATATATCAAAAGAAAAAGCAGATCCTCTTCTTTTAAACAAAAAAGTTTTATTCTAACTTCATGCATTCCTTTTTTATCAACACTTAAATATGGGTAAGTTTCATAAAAAAGCAACATTTTGAACAAAAAGCTGAGAAAATCACGTTTTTGTCAAAGACTGCATCCAGATCAGATTCAGAGTGATGATCAAACACAGATGGAGTAGACTGAGTCCATCAACACCCCTAATGCTTGCACAGTCCTATAGCTCGCCCTGGATCCACATTTCATTCAGTAACATTAGGCAGTTTTGATTTATATGCTGTTTAATGTTGATGATCACGTTATTTTACATATGCATCTGCTTACATACGATCACTTGTTTATTTGCGTCTTCCTCGCTTGTGTTTTGATCAGGAGATTCTGTACTCTTTCAGAAGATGCGTAATCGAAACCCATTTTCTCACAAATAACGGAAAATTCCGTGTTTGGCGGGGAAAGAGTTAACGGGTGTCGCCCCAAAGAAACACCACCCAAAGGAGTGTGGTAAGCTGCTAAGGCCACCACATACACCTTTATTGTGGAGGGAGCTAACCCTGTGGAGAACTTCTCCTGCAGGAAGTCCAGCACTGCACCCAATCGTGATCCCCAAACCATGAAGTGAAGAGTTTCCACTTCAAGATATAAAGTTTCCTCATGGATGGAGCTCTAGACTGTAGAATGGTCTCCACAACCTCAGTTGAGAGACCTAAACTCATGAGCTGGGCCCCCTCAGAGGCCAGGCCCACAGTTTCCACAGCCCTGGGCGAAGGTGCAGGATTGCTCCTCTCGCCTGAGAGAATAGGTCCCTCCTGATCGGAATCTCCATAGGAGAGCCGTCGAGGAGAGACACCAGGTCCGAGAACCATACTCGGGCCGGCCAGAACGGGGCTACTAACAGCAGACAGGCCCCGTCCCGACGCACTCTCTCTAGAACTCCCGGAAGCAGAGCGATTGGAGGAAATGCGTACAGAGGCAGCCTCGGCCACTCCTGTACCATTAGCATCCAGTCCCAAGGGAGCTGAAGGCGTTAGGGAGAACCAAAGATGACTGAGCTGTCTCTGAAGACGCGAACAGATCCACTTCTGCTCTGCCGAAGTTCTCCCACAGGAGCTCCACCACCTCGGTGTGAAGTCTCCATTCCCCGGGCCTCAGCCCCTGCCTCGACAGGATGTCTGCTTCCACATTTAAATACCCCGGGATACAAAATTGCCCTGACGGAATAGTTTCCCTTGGGCCCACAGGAAGACCTGGCGAGCTTGTATAGCGGGCACAATCTCAACCCCCCCTGATGGTTTATGTAGGAGACCACCGATGTGTTGTCTGTACGGAGTTCTGGCAGGAAGTGTCTCAGAGCCTGAAACACTGCCATCATTTCCAGATAATTTATATGCCAGGAGCGATGATGGTCCTGCCACAGATGGTCCTGATGGTCCTGCTCATGGTCGCCCCCCACCCCGTGAGAGATGCATCCGTCGTTAGAGTGACTCGACGACACGGAGCTCCCAACACTGAGCCTTGAACCAAGAACCAAGGCTGCTTCCACATCACCAACGCACGAAGGCATCGCCGCGTGACCTTGATGATGCGAAATGGATTTCCCCTCGGAGAAATCCCCTTGGTCTTGAGCCACCACTGCCACGGTCTCATTTACAACAGGCCGCAAGGAATCACGTTGGACGCTGCTGCCATCTGACCCAGTGAGTGACTGGCCTAGTTTCACCCCTTTCACTGCTGAGAGAATCGACCCCACCCGAGGCTCTGATAGACGAGCCCACATAGTGATCGAATCCCAACTTAGACCCAGATATGTAGTTTTCTGCGCTGGAGAAAGAACGCTTTTCTTGGAGTTTAGTCTCAGCCCCAGCTTTCTCATGTGTGCGAGAACAACACCTCGATGTTGAACCGCCATCTGAGCTGACTGCGCTAAAATCAGCCAGCTGCCGATGTAGTTGAGAATTCTGATCCCCTGCATGCGCATGAGAACCAGAGCTGCGTCTACACACTTCGTGAATGTGCGTGGTAACAATGCTAGACTGAATGGAAGGACCCGATATTGGTACACTTCTCCCCCTAAAGCGAACCTCAGGAACTTCCGGTGCTGTGGAAGGATGGAAACATGGAAATATGCGTCTTTTAGATCTATCGTGACAAATCAGTCCTCGGACCTGATCTGTGGCATGATCTGTTTGAGTGTAAGCATCTTGAACTTGAGCTTCGCTACAGCACGGCTGAGAACACGCAGATCTAAAATGGGCCGCAACGAGGCTGGCCTCTGATGTACTCTGCACAGCGAGCACAGTGCCCTGAAGCGGCGAACCGGCAGGGAACAACTGGCCCGACTGCACTATGGCCCCCCTCAGAGGGCGCGAACCATCCTCGGATGATTCGCGAAGGCTTTCCACGCCCCGGCATTGCGGCGGGGTTAGCAGACCGACCCTGTGAGGGCACCGAAGGGAGGCGGGCACCGTATGCTGAGGTGGACACCGCCTGCCTTCGGAGGGGACCACCCTCACAATCCTGACACTCTTGGCGTCAGGATCTTTTCGACGCAGCCTTCTTAGAAATAATGACGGTCCTCAGATCCGTCTTACCCTTTGAAGGCAGCGCCTGAGAGCGCTGCCCCCGCCCCACCCCTTCTGTGGGGGAGTACGGGTAGCGACGCTCTGTTTCTGTTGCGCTCGGTGTGAGGAGCTCATACTCGGCTTCTGCTGCTCCCGCCCAGAAAAGAAGAAACGGAAGAAACCGCAGCGAGGGCTTCCAAACCCTAAATGGAGGCACTAGATCTGACAGGTAAGGGTAGAGATAAGGCAGAGCCTGTCTCTAGCCCCTCTGTCAGATCCATTTGCGAACCCCACGACTGCAGCCGCCGTTCTGCCTCTGCAGCAGCAGGACCGGAGCCGCGGGGAACGCAAGCCGGAGCGCCCTCCTCGAAGAGCGCTCGGTGGGAGCGCAGCGTTCTTAATGGTAAATGCTCACAATGCTCACAGGCAGCTCTTGTGGGAGCATGCTGCACTCCCATACTAACAACACACATGGGATGTGTATCCCCACCCGTGATGTAGCTAGATGTGTTCACGGGTGCTTTATAGTTTCCGGGTCTATGTTGTCACCCGCCTATGACGTTCTGTCACTCCATTGGACTGGTTACATACGTGCTTTACGACGCAATCCTTGAAAGGGAACTCCTCTACTACATGATCTTCACTGGCTACCTGTGGCGTCTCGGTCAGGGACTATTTTTTTCCAGCGGAAGAAAGGCTTTAAAGGGTTAGTTCACCCAAAAATGAAAATTCTGTCATTAATTACTCACTCTCATGTCGTTCCAAACCTTCAAGACCTTCGTTCATCTTCGAAACACAAATTAAGATATTTTTGATGAAATCCCCCTCCATAGACAGCTATTTAATTACCACTTTCAAAGCCCAGAAAGGTAGGAAAAACATCGTTAAAATAGTCCATGTGACTACAGTGGTTCAACCTGAATTTTAAGAAGTGCAGCTGCATAGGAGACTGGTACAGACTAGAAGAAATTGTTGAATAAGTCGTTATTTTGTTTGTTTTTTTGCACACAAAAAGTATTCGCCTCATAAAATTAAGGTTGAACCACTGTAACGTTAGTCACATGGACTATTTTAACAATGTTTTTACTACCTTTCTGGGTCTTGAAAGTGTTAATTAAATAGCTGTCTATGGAGGGGTCAGAGAGCTCTCGGATTTCATCAAAAATATCCTAATTTGTGTTCCGAAACCCCATTAGCTGTTATAAAATCACTGTAAACCTGGGCTTCTTGAGCCTTATTGCTTATTCTAAATTCTTAATTTTATATTTTAGAAAAACTGAATAGGGGCAATAGTCTAGAAACAAAAATATTTTTCCATACATATCCAGACCTAGAAATTATTACTAAAAACTTTTCATCGTTTCCAAACGGTGTAGGAACCCTGCAGAGGCTTCTGTGGCGATGCTAAAGGGTGAGATCCATCGTAATAACCCAACACTTTGTTGTTGCATATCTAAAATCTATGAAACAAAAAGCTCTTATGATCAGTTTACAGAAGCATTTATTCTGCATAACCCAAATCAAACAGCACAGTAAAACATTTTTATTAAACCCCAACACACAAAAACACAACATTCACACCAAAACAGCATTATTTATCCCTTTCAACCCCACACATAAAGCTTTATGTGGCAAACAAACTTTATTAGGCAAACAAAAAAAAAAAAAAAACTATAAATTAAAATCAGCAGGCAGCCACACACACAGAGTCCGGATACTTTTATCTGTGATACGTTATACGGGATAGACTGCAGATACAGTTTCATATTGAGCATAGACTGTGGTTATCATAAGTTTGTGATCTACATGTGGATGGCTATTGCTCTTCCTAAAGAAGACAAATTCGGCTGTAGCATCTTTACTGTTATGCGAGATGGAACAATGATGATAAAAATAAATAAAATCACTATAATACTGCTGGAGAAGGCAATGATGGACCTGTGGTCCTGTGTTGCAGTTTGGGTAACGGTAGAGTAAAAAAAGTAGGCAAAAAGGGGATGGAAAGATGAAGATGATGGGTCATTGTCAGCGCTGCAGGTAAACAGATGAAGAAGAATCCTTCAGATCTCCTGATATGATGATGTTGAGTTGGTTGGGTCGTCTTCCTCTCTGAAAATAAACACAGACAAACAATATTTTTAAAAAAAAACATTACTTTTCCCTTGAAAAAGTAAAGTAAGGGATTACTCTTAATTTTTCTGTAATTTAATTAGTTACTACTGATGTTGTTGCATTAAATACTGTATAGACTATAGAACAATTCCATATAAAATCAAAATTGAATGTCTAATGTTAAAATGTATTTTGTACATTATGTTGTATTATGTTTTTAATGTAACATTCTCCCTTTAAATACTTTGGTCAGTTCAAGAATAAATGTATCAACTTTTATATTATTTATCTGAAAGAATTAAAAGAGCAGTTTCATGTCTATCCTTGTATTGTTCAACGGGTTAAAGTTGATATGGGATTTAGAAAGTAATTTGTAATAAGCAATGCAATACTTTTTAGAGAAAGTAATTAGTAATCTAATTACACTGTTGAAGATGTAATTAGTAGCTAGTAATTAATTACTTGTTTAGAGTATCTTACCCAACACTGATTGTATAGACACCCAACTTCAATTATATGGACAACTTTATTTTATTTTTTTTGTCTATACATTTGAAGTTGATGGGAACCTAAATTGTTTAGTTACCAACATTCTTCAAAATATATTCTATGTTCCACTAGTCATAAGGTTTGGAACAACATGAGGGTGAGTAAATGATGGCAGAATTTTCATTTTGGGTGTACTATCCCTTTAAGTCACCCTCACAGATTCAGTCATTTCTTCCTCCAGACGTTCAATGAGACGTCTGTGGAAACAACTGCAACAGACTCTGATCTGGCCCTGTTTGACTTCCTGTATTCCCCAAACAGACTGTTTAAACAGGAAATTTGTTTTAATTGAAACCAGCATGTTTGCCAGTCAATAAATATTTCCAGGTCAGAGGTTTTGGATTGACAGAAAACGACTGAAGATCAGCGCTAGGCTAGCCATTGATCATTTCCATGACTCAGTCGCAGCATTGATCTGATCAAAATGTCACTTCTGTTTGATCGTTGCATGTAGAGGACATGGTTGAGCGCATGTGTACTGAGGGTTTGTTACTTCCTTACCAGAGCTTCATGATTAATTGAGCAGTTTTCAGCCATTGTAAACGTAAACCAGGCATTGTGTACACTTTGGATAAAAGCGTCTGCTGCTAAATGCCATTGTACTCATATCTCTTACACCGGCAGAGAGAACATTTTCATACATCGCTTTTCAATTCAATATTTTTACACATCAGTTATCAAACATTTGAGAGAGAATATATTATACAGGAAATTAATTACAGGAATAGTTCTCCCAATAAACAAAATTCTGTCATCATTTGCCACACCTCGTGTCTTTTGACATCAATGATGGCAAACACAATTGCTGCCTGTGTCTTATGGCAGATTTAGAAGCACTGAACACTAAGTCAACTGCCCAGGGCTGCGTTTCCCAAAAGCATTGTAACCTTAAGTTGATCGTAGAACAATCAACACCAATGGTCTCTACGATCAACTTAGGCTTACGATGCTTTTGGGAAACGCAGCCCTGAATGTTCAAGCTGCACAAGGAACCTCAAGAGAAATCAAATGTCCATTGGTTTGAATACTGAAATTCCAGACAGTCCTCTTGAGAAGCTATTGCATGGGTTCAAAAGACTTGGAATACAGCTCATGACTCGTATGGACTACTTGCATGGTGCTTTTGTATAATTTTTGGACCTTGACACGCTTTAGTCATCAAGCTATAAGGTCACATCAAAACATCTTTTCTGTTCTAAAGTAGTACAACGATCAGGCAGGTGAAGTGAATAACACTGACTATCTCTTCATCACAGCACCTGTTAGTGGGTGTGATATATTAGGCAGCAAGGAATATTTTGTACTCAGAGTTGATGTGTTAGAAGCACGAAAAATGGGTGAGCATGAGGATTTGAGCGAGTTTGACAAGGGCCAAAATGTGATGGCTAGATGACTGGGTCAGAGCATCTCCAAAACTGCAGCTCTTGTGGGGTGTTCCCGGTCTGCAGTGGTCAGTATCTATCAAAAGTGGTCCAAGGAAGGAACAGTGGTGAACCGGTGACAGGGTCATGGGCAGCCAAGGCTCATTTATGCACGTGGGGAGCGAAGGCTGGCCCGTGTGGTCCGATCAAACAGACGAGCTACTGTAGCTCAAATTGCTCAAGAAGTTAATGCTGGTTCTGATAGAAAGGTGTCAAAATATTAATATATGAATATTGTATCCCCAGAATATCAGCAGTGAACTCTGCACATCGGCAAACCTGACATTACAATTTTATCATTGTAATAAAAAACACATTTTGGCACATCATTTCAACATGCTGCTATTTAGCCCACTACTAATTAATGCCTATTGCACTTAATTTTTTTGCGAAAAGAAAGCAAGCTTGAATAAAATAAGTCATTCACATTATAGGCTAATTAACGCACTGTCATGTCAGGGTGACGACTAGGACGAGCCTAAAGAAATGAAACCGTTAATTTTGACTGCAGGGAAAGAGAGCACGTCTTTTTTTAGGCAGACAGTGCAATTCATTTTTGTACCAGCAGCCAGGCCTAACAATCATACAAGAAACAAACTATGGAGCCTCGATATTAAAGAAACGCCGACTATTCATTCACTGAAAGTCCAACGCACTTTTCTAACCTTCTTTTTCCTTGGTTTTTAGTTCTCCCTTTTTGAGTTTGTCACGTACCACCTTCGCCGGCATTGCCATCTCTGATAATAAACAAAGCAGCATGCATAAACGCGACTACTGCCTGATGACTATTTCAAAGTGTGCTAGTTTTTTTTTCGGATGTAGGTAACAATATTTAACAATGTATACATTTTTTTAAAATTTGATTGGTTCAACCACCACCTGCCCGAATTTAATTAAAATATTATTTTTCATCACGTCATCTGCCCGATCCGCAGAGTCCGCGGCTGTAACCGCCACCCGCGCATCTCTACTGCATAGCCGCAAACCAGTCAGGGTGACCATGCTGAACCATCCACCATCAAAATTACCATCAGTGGGCACGTGATCATCAGAACTGGACCACGGAGCAATGGAAGAAGGTGGTCTGGTCTGATGAATCACATTTTCTTTTACATCACGTGGATGGCTGGGTGCATGTGCGTCTAGTGGAGTCCATGCCTCGACGGGTCAGGGCTGTTTTGGCAGCAAAAGGGGGACCAACACTTATTAGGAATATTAGGATTAGTCATAATGTTATGCCTGATCGGTGTATATAGTCATACAGATTTGCAATGACATGAAGGTGAGTAAATTATGAGAATTATTTTTGCATGAAGTTCACCATTTTGAGCCTTCCGGTTGTTTGAGCTTCACGCAGAGATCATCAGAGTTTAACGCTTGAACAGGTTACAACCTGCAATTTACTGCTATCAGCAGTCTTGAGTGAATAAACATGTGAACAAGCTCACGCATGTAGACATGTCAGTGTCTTTTTCAGGACTGACTTAACTGGTTCTTCTCTGAGAAACATGCCAGGTTTATGTTTGTGTAAGAATATATGACAAACAATTTTCATTGCCTTAAACCATAGGGAAAGCAACAACTGCTGCCTTATCCACTAAAAGATGCAGACACAAGTCTGGCTGACTGATTCAGCTAAAATAAAAACTGCACCTTGTCAGATTGATGGAACTGATGGACAGATTTCTTTCAAGTAGTCAGCAAATATTCTCAGCTGTCCTCTGCTCCAGTGAGCAGCCTACTGCTGCTGACCAAAAAGGTACTGTGATGATCAGTAAGATTTAAAAAATAAATAAATAAATAAAAAGTGTGCTTCTTTCAAAAAGTACACATTATGCTTCTAAGATGCCTTGTTTTGGCCAATTCCTGCATGTAACCTTTACAGATAAGGTAATCACACAATGTAATGCAACAAGGTGTTGAAAAAAGTAAGATGCCGGACAAAGTTGACTGCAAATATAATTCATTCAATACTTTACATTATTAATTAGAGGATTAGCTCACTCCAGAAGCATTTCTTCTTATTATAATTGTTTAAAATTATATTCAGAGTCGTCTGCACATAGGCCCTGTTTATACCTGGTATTAAGGTATTATATACCTTTTGCATTTTGGTCAATCGGATCGCAAGTGGACGATGCTAAATAAAGGTGTAAATGAGTTTTTGAGCTTATCCACTTTTGACCAATTCCAGAGGTAGTCAAACACATTCGACCGGATTGCTTTCTTAGTGTCAACGCTCATGAGGTGTGACACTATGTGAATGTGTTTGAACCATAGACTGTAAAAAAAAGATGAACGACGCCCCTTCACTATCTAAAGTGAAGCCACCAATGTCCGAATATGGCGCTGACATCTTGCGCTGATTTGGGACATGCGTCTGCGCAGTAGAGAGCAGGAAGTAGAACCGTGATATCAAAACCCCGCCCACACTCCTGCAGTATCTGTTAGTACAGTTTACTGCAGAATAATTAATTGTCAGTGTGAAATAAACAGTTATGGAAATGTAGTGAAATTAGTAGGAAATGTAGTGAAAAGTAGGAAATTAAAGCTAAAGCTCCAATCTCCTCCCGAAAAAAGTTTGTTGGTGCCTCAGTGACTACTTCGCTCAAAGAAGCTATCAATCATAACGTCACATACCCGTTTTTATAGCATAGGTTTATGAGCTATACTGGGACCAACCACCTGGGGGCGATCAAGGCACTTTGGCTTCACTTTTCAGGACATGTGCAGCACGCTTGGTTCGAACAGCCACAAAAGACTGCCTACTCTCCGCCAACTGACCTAACGGCTGAAGACCTAAATTTGGTTTGAATACAAAAAAAACAAAAAAATGTACCAAGCACCATGTTCTCTCACCATTCCTGATTTCTAACACGCACTCACAGCGTTCAGCCTTGCGGTTGTCAGAGCAGAAACAAAAGCTGCGGCTATGTTTTCCCATCGTTTCCATTTACGTTCATATATAAATTGCGTGAGCTTATTCCATTAGATCTGAAGATGCCAATACATTTACCTGCCCATAGACCCTCTCCTCGAAGAAATCAGGACAGGATGAGAAATCAAGTGGTTGAAAGTGGACAAAAGAGACGGATTAAAACACCAGGTGTAAATGAGAAATTGTCTCCCTTGTCTACTTGTGATCGGATCGACCAAAACTCATCTTAATACCAGGTGTAATCCTGGGCCATAGAGTGTTAATTTTGATTATAAGGTCAAAGTGCCTTATAAGGCCAATGCCTATGTAGGCAACAGACAGCAAGGCAACTTTCTAGGGTTTGGAACAGAGCTTCTGTTCATCATTAATTAAGAGGTCAGTAGGTTTATTAAGGCAGAGAGACGCTCATGCAGGTCAAAGGTTAATTTACCTCCCACCATCCTCTTTCAGTTTGCGGGCGGCTTGTTTGGACTGTTTGATCTGTAAGTCCAGTCGGTGTAAGTAGTCTTTAGCAGACAGCTCCTCTGCCTGCACGGGTCGGGTGTTGGGCTCCGGGGCGGCCGGTTCTGGTGGGGGGGATGGGACGTCCACATCTTGACTCACAAATGGTGACTCCTGCAGTGTGTTTCCCTCGCTGTCAGGTGACTCCAGAGACAGTCCGTTAAAGAGGGAGCGCTTTTCGGACTTAACAGGAATATTAAGAGTGTTTCGCAGGAATATACAGTCATTACTGAATAGTTTATTGACTCGTTTAATTTGCTCCATCTGTGGAAATCAGAAATATGCAAATATTATTTCTATTTTCAAGAAACAATCCTGAACATAAACTTATCAATTTAGTGTTTGCTTGTTCCACATTACCAGCATGCAGCTTATATAATTAATTAAACTACATGAGTAAATATTTGCTTAGAGATTTGCTTGATTTCCTTAGGTGATTCCCACTTTCACTCAATCAGTGTACATATCTATTTGATCGCCAAATCTCTATCCACACACTAAGTAATGGCTGGACTTGTGGTTTATGATCTAGTTTAGTTTCTCACAATTATCTTGAACTTCATTAAGTCTGCATGGCCATCATACGCAATAATAACTTAAACTTATAACTGTATAGTTAACCTGGGCTTCATATGGTTTTGCACATCACATAAGGTTCTATGTGCTTAGACAACTTAATAGGTTTTGAGCCAATCTAGACAGTTTAGAAATGCTGTCTGGATTCTGATTCACAGCATTTTGGGGCATTATAGAGCATTTATCATGCAGAAGAAGCCAATGATATTCAAAAATGACTAAACATGCCCTAATATTCTGCCTAGACGGCGCACTTAGTTCTGAATACACAGCATATCACAGCAATTTTGGGTATGATAGGAGGGGACTTAGTTAATTATACTCAAACTTCACAATTATGATGCCTTGTAAATACTGTAGGCATATAACAGCCTTTTTTTTAACCAAACATAGCCTAAATTCTGTCATCATTTCCTCACCCGCAAGTTGTTCCAATCCTGTATGAATTTCTGATATTTTGAAGAATATGGGTAACCATATTTTTTTCCATACTATGGAAGTCAATGGGGCCCATCAACTGTTCTCTGGTTAATGACATCTTTTGTGTTCAGCAGAAGAAAAAAATCATACAGGTTTGGAACAACTTGAGGGTGAGTAAATGATGACAGAATTTTCACCCAAAAATGAACTATCCCTTTAAGTAGGGAGCTTACTAGGTTTTGAGAGACAGTCTATGCAACAAGCATGCAAGCTAAAAGGAAACGTTTTGGCAAGGTCCTCTCAAAGTTATGAACAAATGCTTTTCAAGTAATGTTATTAGAACATTCGTTCTAAAGTTATCTGGTCTTTTTAACATTTTTATGAAAACGTAAGCAAAAAACGTTCATACATAGTTCATGGAACGTTTATCTAACGTTGTTTAAAGGTTACTACTTGTTTTAGAAGGTTCAGAGTACATTAAATAGTAACGTTACGTTGCCATAATGAAAATAAATATATCCCATGATTAAAAAAAAAAAATACATTAATTTTCTTTACTTTCTTTTTTTAGCTGGGTGAGCTCAAACTTGCAGGGGCCCCGTCGCGTTTATGATGGCCGAAAAAAAGAATGAAAGCTATTATGATGTACATTAACAACCGTACCCAAGTAAGGGAGCTCACTAGGTTTTGAAATATGCATGTAACGGCATGGGCCCAAAAATGTTGTCTAAATAGGCAGCTCACTAGTTTTTGGGACACACTCAATGTTGCGCCTATATGATGCTCCAAAAGGATGCATAACAACGTTGTATGTATGTATGGAGATGGCTAGGAAATGGTTACTTGTAAATGTGTGTGACTTTTTTGATGTGAAACTCACCGTAACACCGTATTTGAGCGCTATGCCCTGCAGTGTGTCCCCGTCCGTTACCCGGTGCTCTATGTATGTTTCTCCTAACGGCGCCGTGACGCTCGCGGTGCTGCCGTACGAGCGCGTCTTTGTGCGGGCCAAGCTTTGCGATAATTCACTGTCCGACTCAGAACCGGACAGGGATCTGGGGAACAGCGGCTGTCCGTATCGTCCGCCTCCTCCATCATCCCGAAACGGAGGCAGCACCGGAGAAAACTCCGCCATCTTCAATCCGTTATTATTAAAGCTGCCGTGACGCGCAAAGACTAATATTAGCCAACTCACAAGATATTATTACGCATGTTTCCACCGTCACACCTTGAGCAGCGCATTTTCAGCGGTGATATTTAGAGGAAACTGGAGAGGTGTGTGATTTTTCCAGTCGCCATTGTCATTACTGCGGGCCTGCGCGAGAGACGCTGTCCAGTGAAACCTGATCTGCGCGTGTGTGATGATGACACCCCCCTCTAGCTGCAAACTAGCGCGTCGCGTTTTTCAAGGTTACGAATGGAATGTGACGTCGGCAGCCAGTCGACCAATCAAAGAACTCGTTCAAGCGTCGCGTCCCGTCTCTGAGGTCCAGCACATCTTTTAGAAAAATAGATATAGGCTATTTCTTTAGATTTAGTGTAAACATCCATTTAGAAAGAAAATGGGATTTTATAGGGTTATAGTTTAATACACATTTCACAATAATTATCACAAGCACAACAGGATAGCTGTCTTAAAAACTAAACATGTTATTATGGATTGTCCCCGTTTTAAATCTTTGTTGTTGTTTTTTTTAGAATGTAATTGTGAGTTATTTGCTTAAAAACGCAACTGTTCATTTACACTGACCGAAGAAATGTAACACTATAATGTCACCAAACAAAGGACACACTGAAATGTTTTCAGATGTTATGATGAACTAATCTTATATGAATGCTAATGATTTAAGTAGGCTAGATGATACTGTACATGCAGACAGTATTGCCTGAAATGTGAAACATGTCTGTCTTCTATGTATCTAATCTTAAACATGGAGAGTGAGGTCACAAAATATAATCCAACATGATTAAGATATTAGTATGTGCAGATTATCACTTAACATAATAAAACCCACATAAATACTTCTAAAATTACACACTTTAATGGATTTGTAAAATTATTACAAACTCTTTTTTTGTGCTTTTAAATACAGAGGATGTGATTATTGCAAAATAATAAAAAATACATTATCTCTTGGTGACAGAAACTCATATTCACCATGAATCACCCCTGAGCTATTTCTTGATTTTTTAAAACCACACATGACCTGGTTTATAGAAAGAGGAAGCAGGTGTCTACATGTTGCTGGATTGTGGTTGCACAGGTTCACTCATAAGCAAACAATTAGAGAGAAAACAGATTCAACCGACAGCGCAAGACCATACATCATTTTACTTTTGACAATGCTCTCATACACAGTTCTCTTCTTATCTGTCTTTTTATGATTCCCAGCCATTTTCTATTGTTCCTGTGAACTGAACATCAGACAGGGGAACCTGGGCTGTTGTAACAATTTTCCCCACATATGTAACTCAGTGTATGTTTGTGTGTAGTAACTTGTCACAATTGTGGCAATAGGCCTAATACACTTTCCAGTTTTGTGCAATCTTTGTGATTCCAGCAGAAGTACATTGAAAAGTGTCCCTTCCAGTCATGATATTTCTATTTTTATAAAAAAAAATTAATGTACATTAAAGCTTGATTGACAGTAGAAGTTTTAATTCCACCCGTGTAGCATATAACAGGTTAAACTGATAATGTTACATCTACCACACTATACATGATGTTTTGTAGTTGGTACTACATGAAAAGTTCCTAAACTACCAGAACATGACAAGCATTAAAAGGCTGTTTAGTTAAATTCCTCGAGAAGAACATACACCACGGCTTGTGGCCAAAAAAGTTTCAATAAAGTAAATAAATATGTTATTCAGCAAGGATGCATTCAATTTATCAAAATTGGCAGTAAGGACTTTTATACTGCAATAAAATATTTCTATTTCAAATAAATGCTGTTCTTTTGATCAATTTATCAAAGAATCTTAAAATTTGTATCACGGAAGGATGGATGAAAGGATGGATGGATGGATGGAAGGAAGGGTGGGTGGATGGAAGGAAGGAAAGTTGGATGAAAGGATGAATGGATGGAAGGGTGGATGGGTGAATGAAGGAAGAAAGATGGATGGGTGGATGAAAGAAGGAAAGATGGATGAAAGGATGGATGGATGAAAGGGTGGATGGAGGAAGGAAGGAAGGAAGGAAGAAAGAGTGGATGGATGAATGATGGATGGATGGAAGGAAGACTGGATGGATGGAAGGATGAAACGTATAAAATAAAGTGCAAGCAGTTTGAACAAAGCACAGAGCTCATTCAGTAAATGCATAGCTACACAGACGTGTTTGAGTCTGGATTTGAAAGTGGCTACTGTTGGAGCACATCTGATCTGTTCTGAAAGCTGGTTCCAGCTGCGGCTGGCATAATAGCTAAAAGCAGACTCGCTTTGACTTGCTTTGAGTGAACCCTTGGTATTTCCAGCTGATGTGATCCTAATGATCTGAGTGATCTGTTTATATGCTATGAGCATATCTACAATGTATTGAGGTCCTAGACCATTGAGTGATTTATATACCAGTAATAATACTTTAAAATCGATCCTAAATGTAACTGAAAGCCAGTGTAAAGACCTGATGACTGGTGTGATATGGTCATATTTTCTGGTTCTGCTCAGAATCCTGGCAGCAGCGTTCTGTATGAGCTACTGAAACTCAGGTCTGACTCCAAAATCACACCAAGATTCCTGACTTGATTTTTAGTTGTTTGACCCCTAGCGTCAAGGTATGCATTCCCCTTGTGAACTTTATCTTTGTTTCCAAATGCATTGACTTCAGTTTTTTCTTTGTTTAACTGAAGAAAGTTTTGGAAACTTCATCAGTGCATTTGCACAGGGAGTCAATGGGGATGTAGTCATTAGGCGATAGGGCTATGTAGATCTGGGTGTCGTCTGCATAGCTGTGGTAAGCAATTTGGTTATTTCTCATTATTTGGCTCAGTGGGGGCATATAGAGGTTGAATAGGAGTGGCGCAAGAATTGACCCTTATGGGACTCCGCATGTCATGGATGTCCACTCAGACTTATGGGCACCTATACTCACATAATAACCTCTCCCTTCTAAGTATGACCTGAACCATTTGAGGACTATCCCAGAAAGCCCAACCCAGCCTTTCAAGGAGTATGTTGTGATCGACAGTGTCAAATGCTGCACTAAGGTCGAGTAGCACCAACACTGATAATTTACCTGTATCAGTATTGAGGCGAATATCATTTATTATCTTTATGAGCGCTGTCTCTGTGCTGTGATGCGGTCGGAAACCAGATCGAAAATTGTCAAAGTATCCATTTGAGCTTAAGAATTTGTTCAGCTGATTGAAAACAACTTTTTCAATGATCTTGCCTATGAAGGGAAGATTTGAGATGGGTCTATAGTTGCTCAATATGGTCTTATCCAGATTGTTCTTTTTCAGGAGGGGCTTAACAACTGCAGTTTTCAGGGAGTTTGGAAAAGTCCCAGAAAGAAGTGAGGAATTTACCACTTCTAGGAGATCTGTCTCTAAACAGTTAAACACACTTTTGAAAATAGTGGGGAGTGTGTCAAGAGCGCAGGTTGATGTTTTAAGGTGCTGTACCATTTCTTCTAAAATTTTACAGTCAATTGCTTCGAAATCAGACATAGTGACTAATTTCTGAAATTGTGGACAACTCTGTCTGAGACAGTGCTACATCCTTAATAACAATCAATGAAATGTTTAGACCCTTACTGATAAGAAAATCTAGAGTGTGTCCACGATTGTGTGTGGGTCTATGTACATGCTGAGTCAGATCAAAAGTGTTAAGAACAGTCATGAGATCTTTTGCTGGACTGGATTATGTTTTGTCAATGTGAATGTTAAAATCCCCAGCAATAGTAAAACAGTCAAACTCAGAAGAGATTGCTGATAACAGTTCTGTAAAGTCTGTATGTAAAAAGTAGAGAAAAAAAGTAGAATGCGTGGCGCACCTTTTAACACAATACCCAGATATTCGAAAGACAGGTAATCTCCAAATGACACTTGTTTACATTGATAGACATCTTTAAATAGAGCAGCTACACCTCCACCCCTTCTAACACTCATAAAAGTTAAGTTAGGTGGGGCTGTTTCATTTAGGACTGTTGCACAGCAGCTGTCTTCTAGCCATATTTCATTTAGAAACATAAAATCCAAGTTGTTTGTGGTTATTAAGTCGTTGACTAGAAGTGATTTATTTTTAAGTGATGTTTAAAAGTGCTAACTTAAAAGTCTTACTTTTTGTCCCCATGGTAATATTAGTTTGACATGGCAGCAGATTAGATGGGTTTGCCATGCCTTAGATTTTCTATCACTTAATATAACAGAAAGAGAGAAAGCAACAGGCACACTGGGTTCCCACTTGTTCTGTAAACATTTGATAAAGTTACTGTTGGTTCACCTACAACAGATGGAGGAGGGTGTGGGCCCTGGCATTGTGACCGAAGAAATCTCACAGGAGGAGGGGGAGAACGAGCTGGGCCCACCGGCTTTGGTGGTTGCCTCTTTTTGGTTGATATCTGGGGGCTCGCAGCGATAGAGTGTGATAGTCTGGTTCTAGCATACACCAGTTCCTCCATTTTCTCTGAGAAGCTCAGAAGCGGGGATGCTGGAGAGAGGAATAACATGTCTGGTAAGAGGGCTGTTGCGCTGGTGTTACTGGAAGCTGTAATATGTTGTCCTGGCTTCCCTGGCTGTTTTCCAGAAAGTCGTCCTTGGGTGCTGAATCTTGGAGCAGTTCTAGTCCATCACAGTCTGTCTATGGTGAGCTCTGTGGGCAGGGCTCAGCTGGGAATGTGTCCGTGAGCAGTGGTTGTTGTGGCTGCGTGGTGTTATCATTGTTCTTGTGGGATGTGTTGACCGCATGTCTATTCAGAAGCTGAAGTGAAGTCCTGTGGTGAATTCCTACTCTGTAAAGGTGTGTGTGTGCCATTCAGGCTGAGTGGATTGCCACACACTGCTAAAGGGTGATGGAGGGAGTAGTAGATATTGTCCTTTAGCACTCTTGCACCAAGTTTGTTTGGGTGGAGGCCGTCCTGTTTAAACAGTTGTCTCTGTCTCCAGAAAAGATTGACGTTGTTGATGAAGTTCAGTCCCTTTATGTTGCAGCTTTTTTGCAGCCATGTATTAAGCCCAAGCAATCATGAAAACCTCTTGCTGGAAGTGGTCCACTGATGAACGATGGAACTTTCAGTCTTTTAATTTTTTCAAAAAGTTCATTAAAATCCCTCTTAAGGAGTTCTGACTGCTCTTTCTGAATCATTTATTCTTCCCCACATGAATGATTAGTCGATTTGCAGTCTTATGTTTCTTCAGAATGTTCTTAAGTTCCCTGTTTATGTCAGAAAAGGTTGCTTGTGGAAGGCAGCATGTAGTTGTATCCCTGCTACTAATGTTTCTGATTATGGTGTCACCCACTATCAGAGTCCTGGGTTCGGCTGTGCTATGAGCTGAGTGTCGCTGTCTGCTCGACCTTGAGCACCAGTTAGCATAAGTGTTAGATGCTGACTGATTTGATCTGTGCCCGATCACATTTGGGGATTTTTCACCCACATTCAGCACATTTGGGGATTCCTCACCCATATTCATTTAAACTTCAAATCTGTTCTCAAGATGTATTGGCGGTGGTAGGGGGGGTAGAGGATGCTACTGCGGCAATCTGTGATACTTGTGACAATCTGATGTCTTGAGTGCCTTTAGGTCTCGCTTCCTGTTTGTGCCATCGATTAGTGTGTTGATCAGTTACGACTTGTTTCTCTACACTCAGTATGGCCTGTTGCGGAGCATTAGATTCATGGGACTCACCGGCTGTATGCTGAGGGTGTCCATGACGAAGCTGTGTTGTGTGTTCCGTCTGGTTTGGTAGTCCCGCAAGTAGCTTTGTTTCAATAACTGCAATTCTTTGTAAAAGTCTGTGGCAGATTGTACAGCAAGTAGATTCTTGAACTAGAAGAGGCATTTTCTTTCTTATCCTTTTGAATGTAGGCAGCTGTGTTTTCCTTCTCCAGAATGTAAGCTGATGGCTGCTGTCGGTGGGAGGATGGTCGGATAAAAAAAATCCCCTTTTTTGTAGTTTTCCAATCACAAAAGTTTCTAGTTTTAGCGTTGTTGTCAAGCTTTATAGATTGCAGGAAGGAAGGATGGATGGATGGAAGGGTGGATGGATGGATGGAAGGGAGAGAGGAAGGAATGAAGGAAGGAAGAAAGCAAGGAAGGATGGATGGATGGATGAAAGGATGGATGGAAGGGATGGATGGATGGAAGAAAGGAAGGAAGGAAGGAAGGATGGATGGATGGATGGAAGGAAGGGTGGATAGATGGATGGAAGGAAGGAAGGGTGGATGGATGGAAGAATGGATGGATGGATGAAAGGATGGATGGAAGGAAGGATGATGGATGGATGGAAGGGTGGATAGATGGATGGATGAAAGGAAGGAAGGGTAGATGACTGGCTGGCTGGCTGGATGGATGGATGGATGGAAGGGAGGGAGGAAGGAAGGAAGAAAGCAATGAAAGGTGGATGGATGGATGGATGGATGGATGGATGGATGGATGGAAGGAAGGAAGGGTGGATGGGTGGATGGATGGATGGATGGATGGATGAAAGGAAGGAAGGGTGGGTGTATGGCTGGCTGGATGGATGGATGGATGGAAGGATGGATTGCAGGAAGGAAGGAAGGATGGGTGGTTGGATAGATGGATGGAAGGGTGGATGGATGGATGGAAGGTAGAGAGGAAGGAAAGAAGAAAGCAAGGAAGGGTGGATGGATGGATGGATGGATGGATGGATGGAGGGGTGGATGGATGGATGGATGGATGGAAGGAAGGGTGGATGGAAGGATGGATGGATGGATGAATGGATGGATAGAAGGAAGGAAGGAATGATGGAAGGAAGGGTGGATGGATGGATGGATGGATGGAAGGAAGGGTGGATGGATGATGGATAGATGGAAGGAAGTGTGCAATTCTTTGTAAAAGTCTGTGGCAGATTGTACAGCAAGTAGATTCTTGAACTAGAAGAGGCATTTTCTTTCTTATCCTTTTGAATGTAGGCAGCTGTGTTTTCCTTCTCCAGAATGTAAGCTGATGGCTGCTGTCGGTGGGAGGATGGTCGGATAAAAAAATCCCCTTTTTTGTAGTTTTCCAATCACAAAAGTTTCTAGTTTTAGCGTTGTTGTCAAGCTTTATAGATTGCAGGAAGGAAGGATGGATGGATGGAAGGGTGGATGGATGGATGGATGGAAGGGAGAGAGGAAGGAATGAAGGAAGGAAGAAAGCAAGGAAGGATGGATGGATGGATGGATGGATGGAAGGGATGGATGGATGGAAAAAAGGAAGGAAGGAAGGAAGGAAGGATGGATGGATGGATGGAAGGAAGGGTGGATAGATGGATGGAAGGAAGGAAGGGTGGATGGATGGAAGAATGGATGGATGGATGAAAGGATGGATGGAAGGAAGGATGATGGATGGATGGAAGGGTGGATAGATGGATGGATGAAAGGAAGGAAGGGTAGATGGCTGGCTGGCTGGCTGGATGGATGGATGGATGGAAGGGAGGGAGGAAGGAAGGAAGAAAGCAATGAAAGGTGGATGGATGGATGGATGGATGGATGGAAGGAAGGGTGGATGGGTGGATGGGTGGATGGATGGATGGATGAAAGGAAGGAAGGGTGGGTGTATGGCTGGCTGGATGGATGGATGGATGGATGGATGGATGGATGGAAGGATGGATTGCAGGAAGGAAGGAAGGATGGTTGGTTGGATAGATGGATGGAAGGGTGGATGGATGGATGGAAGGTAGAGAGGAAGGAATGACGGAAGGAAGAAAGCAAGGAAGGGTGGATGGATGGATGGATGGATGGATGGAGGGGTGGATGGATGGATGGATGGAAGGAAGGGTGGATGGATGGAAGGATGGATGGATGGATGAATGGATGGATAGAAGGAAGGAAGGAATGATGGAAGGAAGGGTGGATGGATGGATGGATGGATGGAAGGAAGGGTGGATGGATGATGGATAGATGGAAGGAAGTGTGGATAAATACAGTAGATATATGGATAGATTTCTTGTCTTTATTTCTTGTGGTGCGTCCTGATTTAATAAATGACTTTATATATTCTATGACTTGATGTCAAGGTTTCGGACCTCATTAGGAGCAGCAGGTGCTGTAAATGATACCAAACACCTTCAGCAGACAATAGACCTGCAGCTCTTAAAGTCCTCCATTCTCAGTAAAGCTCATTACTGAAAGGACTGAATTAATGCGTCATGTTTTGTTTATTTAGAACCAATTGAATAATGTTTCCATAATGTCATCAGTCTATACCACTTCATACACACATGCACTTATATTCTCTAATAGAACAGAGCTGAAGGGTGGCAGAGGGATTAAGGGGTTATGCATATTTTGAGGGCATCATATGATATTCATTGCACCTGGTGCAGGTGAAAAGACAGATGTTCTACAGGAGCACGTCTTCTAATCATGCTGGGAGACTTCTCAAATAAAAAAAAGAATGCACTGAATGCCAAATTAATATTGCTATGCAGATGTTACAGTGTTCTGGGTTTTTTGGTGTGTTGCGTTGAGGTTTCTAAGGTGCTCTGGATGGATGCTAGGTTGTTTCGGATGGTTGATATGGTGTTCTGGGTGGTTTTTTTTTGTTTGTTGCTATGCGGTTGATATAGTGCTGGGATGTTCTGTGTTTTTTTAGTGTGACATTATGAAGTTGATAGGGTGTTCTGGGTGTTTGCTGGGGTGCCCTGGATGGTTGCTATGTTGTTCTGAGTGTTTGATATGGTGTTCTGATCCAGGGTTTGTCTTTAGTGTGTAGCTATATAAGTTTGCAAGGGTGCTCTGGGACTTTTTAGTGTGTTACTATGAGGTTGCTGGGATGTTCTGGGTGGTTGGTAAGGTGCTTTAAGGGGGTTTAGCATGTTGATCTGGCCTTTACCCTCTAGAGACAGGTTAACGTATACCTCGGGTCTTTATCGACCCGGGACGTCATTCACTACCTTCTCCCTTATTCATTTTTTAAGGTTAGACATCAACCTTCTTAGTATTCCTCAGTCTATTCAATATAAATTATAACAAGAAAAACAATTCTGTAAAAGTGTATTGGGTCTCTAGTGACCCAATGTATACAAAAGTGTAAGTATATTTTTTCTGAGCAACAATGATTGAATCTCTGATGACCCAATGAGTGCAGTTCACCTTTGTTCCTCAAGGTGGCAATGTCTGATATGCAACGATGATGTTTCACTCATAATTAACATAACGGAATACACAAGTATCTTCAGCAAAACTTGAAATGTTTAAGCGATTTACTGCAGAGCAAGTACTGAATGCAAGAAACGGGATTAGAGAGCGACATATCGCCGGAAAAATCCGTGGCGGGCAGCCGTGGAACAGGAAAGACGATGCGAGAGCGCGGGCGGCTCCAAGAGCAGGCACAGAGAAAAACTGGCAGAACAGAACTGTCACGCCTGGCGGAGGCTGATCTGACGATTTGTCCTCCTGCAGACAAATAAGGTGAGCAGTGCAAATTCAACCGAGCTGTGTCCGTGCAGAGATCGTGAGAAGCGAATGTCAACTGATGTACAGGCTATATATGCCCACAGGTAAGGGGTGGGGCCTTACCGGGCATTGGCTGCGCGCTTCTGTCTGTCTTGCCAGACTTGGTGCAATTGGATGCTTCTGCAGAGGTCAGGTACGGATGCCCTTCCCATAGGTGGATCTTGAACACGAGATGATAAAAGAGAACGTAATCATCCACGTCACTAAAGAGCGCTTAGGTTAAATTCTTTCTAATCCTAAACGGAGAACTTGTTCGTATATGCATTCACCTTTACTATTTCTCTTTAAAAAATGATGATCATGTTGGTAAGTACCTGAAATTATTTTTTACAACACCGGCAAAGATTGTTTACACTCATCTTCTTCTTTTACTTCTTCCAGCGTGCGTGTAGTTGAGTTCTGTTGAACTATGCTTCGCTCAACATACGTCACTTACACCGTTGCTCTGATTGGTTGTCGTTCTATCCAATTGAGTGCAGAGGCATTTTCTTTCCTGGTTCGATTGAAACACGCCCCATAATCACAGCCCAATGGAGCAGTATCAGACTCATATTCTGACTAGAATCTGAGTATGACCACGTCAGGCTAATGTTTTTTTTTTTTACTGAATTAATTATTAGGTAACTGAGAAAATGAGCATACAAAAACGCTAACTATCAAAGCTTTTTCAACTGAATACATTTTATCTGAAGCTATAACGAATAAAAATCACAAACTTTGCTCTTGTAAATAATGTATAATATTTAATAATATATAATATAGTTAAACGGTTTATGAAAATATATTGTCTTGAAAAAAATAAAAGTGACATCCGTCAAATAAATAAGTAAAAATAATAAGTTTCCAGTGTTGACAGCTGTCAAAAATGTCATAAGTTTGAATAAAATCCCAAACATGTAAATACACTTTTACTATATATTTAGGGCTGTGATTAAATGTTTTAATCTAATTAATTACATGATGTGGCGATAATTTAAAGTCATTATTGTGTTAAATGAGAAAAGCATCAAATAGACATAGAGTAGCTTTAGAAGGAAATATTTAATTTATTTATCTGAATTGGTATTTAGATTTACATACCAAAACAGTTTGGTTATCAACATTCTTCAAAATATCTTATTTTAGGTTTCAGGTTTTCACTCTTATTCCTGAGTAATAATCAAGGAACTTTGCTGCCGTACCATGGGTGCAGAGGCACAATGATATTATGCAGCACCTGAAAATAGTCCCCAGCACAGTCTCTGTGCAAGCAGGTTGTCACGTTGGTTATGTTGACAGAAGTTAGCCTATTTTCAGGCGCTGCGTAATATCATTGTGCCTGCTGAACCCATGGTACGGCAGCAAAGTTCCTTGATTATTACGCAGGAATGAGAGTATAGTTCCTAGCCATATCGGTCTAGAAAATCGCAACTTTTCATTTTCCGTCGGTCTTAGTACACGATGTAACTACAGAAGAGTCAAGTTTTAAATAGGAAAAATATTGAAAGTCTTTGGTCATTTTTGAGCGAGATGCTAACGGTCTAATCAGATTCAATGATCTATGCTAAGCTATGCTAAAAGTTCTACCGCCAGACCCGGAGATCGACTGAATGGATTTGAAACGTTAAAACTCAACTGTTTAACTCTAGGGGAGTTCGAAAATGAGCGTTCCTTTAATATGTAATATAATTTAATTTCCAAATTGTGCCCTTTTTTAAATTCTGAATACCCCCTCGGGGCAATTAATCCTGGTGCCTTCCCTGCTGCTAGATATGGCTAGGGTCCCTCTTTTTTATTGTTCACAAGACAAAAACCATAAGTTCAACCAAAATAATGGCACACCTCTCTTCAACAAGCAACATGATTTGATATTTTAATTCAGGTTCATAGGACAAACAGTATCTACACTGAGGTGGTAGTGATGCTTATAGCAAGCACTATTAATACAGATGAATTGTGTGAGAAACAAATCATGAATACAAATGTCAAGGTTTGCGTGAACATAAGCAATCAGTGTTGGAGGGGTCACAGTGGTCTGTTTTGGGTTCTGGATGTTCTTACAGCAGGTGTTTATGGACCCTGGAGGATTATTAATCTGAACGAGCTCACAGCATCTGTTCATTCTCATGTGTTAGTTCTTACTAATGCCATTTACACAAGCACCATTTCATTTAATGAAGTGTGAAAACATCATCTGTATGCTATTAAACATAGGAAACCTCAGGGACTCAAAATATGTCATCTCATGGCCTTTTATCATTAATGGAAATGCTGAAATAAGGGATGAGTCATGTCGTTTTTGTTTACTTTCATCCTCCTGTCCTTTATTGCGCAGGTCATCTCTTCTCTTTTTCTTGTCCCTCAATTTTTATATGATCATCTTCCTCTTCAAACATCAAAGCTCCTGATCAAACACAGGAACATGAGTCAGGTGGAATAGCTTTTACAATACTTTAAAAAATAAGATCGGACAATACAGTGTTTCACTCATGGTAAAACATTATATTGTACCAGTTATAAGGCTGTTCATCCACAGACTCAACTACACAACTCAGGGAACATCAGGGAATATAGGCCTATCTTCTGAATGTGCTTAAACAAAGTTTTTTTTTTTTTTTTTTGCAATATTTTGAACATTTGAATCAATAATAGGTCTTTTTTTTATTAGCACTACCCATAATACTGAAGAAAAATGCAACCATAGAATTCAATTTGATGTTACCATGTAAACAAAAATCGCACCAAAAGAGCTCATCCCATGATGCAAAGTGAATGAAGCTATCCAGTCTCTCTACACTCTCTGACTAGTTATTTATTGGAATACTTTGCAGTAAACTTAATAAAATAATAATAAACTTTTACACTTTACCAATGGCCTAGTTTTTGGTCCAATTATGTAATTTGCTGTGCTTCACTGGAATAAAGTAGTTAATTCACTCATAAAAGAATCTAAGTTGAAACTACAAAGTGATTTATCTTGGAAGTAGTTTGGTTTGGTTAATGGCTCAGAACCAAGGTTGCTGGAAAAGGCACTGTTGTGTAAACTTCAGCTACTTTATTGTTAGAATTGCTTTTTATCATTTAAAAACAACCCCTTTAATAATATCAGGTTAACACTGTCCTCTATTGGTCGCTGTAGTTATCACATGTAATTCGTCTTTCTATATGTAGATGGCGCACATGAACCGATAATGTCTGTTCATCACTCGTCGTGTGGTTTTTGACAACTACTTAAAGCAGAGAGTGTGTCAGCACAAAACCTATTTCCCGTTGTAAAAGAGCACATTGCATGTCTATCTATCTATCTGTCTATCTATCTATCTATCTATCTATCTATGGACATTTATCTGAAAACAAGCCTGCTTCTTCACATATATTCAGATGCTGCTAATCCCAAACAGTTTACAGGTCAATGTTTAACTTTTGTCACACCTAGGGTTTGTCCTCTGTCTTACAAGGACATTTAACACAAAGCATTCAGTGTTTACTCACATACTATAGATATGAGATCACACACACACACACACACACACACACACACGGTGTGTGTTACATGTTTTTCTATCCTGGTGAGGACTTAAACCTGACTCATGCGGACTTGTACAGGGACTTGTACATGAGGACAGCATACAGAATGAGTTTTTTTTTTTTTTTGAAAATGTAAAAACGGAAAATTTAACCCGGTCCGATTTTTTATGATGGACGAAAGTTTTGGAGGCAGTGTGTAGAGGTCGTATTTATTTTTTCACGTGAGGAAATTTCGGACAAGAATTTCCGACTCAGCGTGTAAGGACCTTTAGGGATGTTTTTTGAACAGTTTGCACAGTATAAAAATCATATGTCTATGGAAAGTCCCCATAAAACATGAAAACACACACGTGATGTGTTTGTGTTTGCGCACACCTCTTAAAAGAGCTCCTTTTAGGAGCTTGCAGACTAGATAATTCATACCAGCCCTAAGACAGTAACAAATGAAAATAATCTGTTCTTTCTTGACCCACCGCAGTTTCAGAGAGATGGAGAGAGAAGCACAAGAACTATTAAGAAGATGTTTTTGTTTCTTTAGATGCCCTCCTTAAAAACAATGTGCATTTACTTTCAATTGTAACATATTTAGATATAAGTTTAGTGGGTTGCACTTTATTTTTACAGTACATGCACTTACGCGTACTTACAGTGTACTCTTCCCTTGAAAATGTACTAGGGAATGTGTATGTGTACTGTTAATGTGTAAAAGCAACTAATTTCAGGACTCTTTTTACTCAGTTCATCTCTTCCCTCTATCTTCCTCTTTAAGTACTTAACATTTATAGTCGTTGAGAAGATGACCAACTTCATCCAATGTCATCTAACATCTAAGGATGGGAAACATGGGTTCGCAGACAGCTGGTAAGGCCTATCCGAGCCCGGAAGTGTCTCTGGCAATGTGGGCAGATCAGCTGAGTTGGGGTGCTCACTGACATTTGACTGTTGCTTGCGTGCAGCCTTTTTTTCTTTGCTGTCTCAATGCGCAGCTTCTCTGAGAACGTGGCCCCATTGGTTACAGCAAGGTGCCACACTGAGCGTTTTAGGGCAAGGTCTTCCCATGAAGAGGGATCTATGCCAAAGTCTTTCAATGAGGCTTTTAAAGTGTCTTTAAACCTCTTCTTCTGTCCACCTTGAGAACTTGCGCCCATTTTCAGCTCTCCGTACAGGATGCATTTTGGTAGGCGTTCGTTGGACGTCCCCTAGCCCAGCGGAACTGAGATTGCAGTATTGTGAAGATGCTGGGTATGCTTGTCTGTTCGAGTATTTCTGTATCTGGGACTTTGTCTTGTCACTTCACTTTTAACATTTTGCGGAGGCAGCAGAGGTGGAAGCAGCAGGTTCTTGGCATGTCACTCGTAAACTATCCAGGTTTCAGAGGCGTAAAGGAGAGCACATTTATAGATAGTGATAAAGGCACAACTGGCCTAGATGACTTCAGTCAATAACACTTCTGTGGCTGCCTGTTTTCAATAGGCATCACCGTGGTCGCACTGTTTACCGCAAGGAGCACCGGTGCCCATTGGTTACCCACATGGAGCACCAGTGGCACCCATGGGCAGCAATTATTTGTGCATTGAAATAGAACTTTTCTACAGAGAACGCCCTTGCCTGTTGGCATCCCACAGGGGGCAGCCATGTTTGCTGGTTTCCTGCAAGGAGCATGCATGTCCGCCAGTTTCTCACAGGGAGTACCTGCTGCCATGACACCACTTACTAAGAGGGATCACTTTTGGGTGCCAGTTTTCCCCAAGGAGTACCCATGGCTTCTGGTACTAACAGGGATCATTTGTAGCCACCAGTTTCTGTCACCTAGGGAGCATCCATGGCCACGCATTTCCCACAGGGAACAACCGTTTTCATGGCCCCCTTTTTCTCACAGGGAGCAACCGTCTGTTCACCCATGTTCATCCAAGGCCATCAGTGGCCACCAGTTTCACACAATGATCACTTCTTGCTGCCAGGTTTCTTGAAGAAAGCAACCATGGCTGACCTTTCTCTGCAAGGAGTGCTCTCCAGAATCAGCATTCATGTTTTTTACAGGAAGGACTTGTGGCTGATCCTTGCCAATTGAAAGCTTGTGGCCTAACGTTACCTAGGAGCACACATACCCTCTGGTTTCCAACAGGGAGCACCTGTGACCGACATATACCTGCAAGAAGCATCTGTGTCTGCATGCATGCCAAACTGTTTCTCTTAGAGAACACCCATGCCTGCTGGTTTCCAACCGGGAGCACCTGTGGTCAACTCTTCCTGGTGGAAAGCATCCGTGGTCATCCCTTATCTGCAAGGAGCATCTGTGTCGAGCTGTTCTACAAAGGAAGCTTCCATGATAAATAAAATTGTTTACAGGGATGACCTGTGGCTTGCTTAAGACTCATGATCATTTCCCAGAAGAACCATCCATGCCTGATGGTTTCCAACCCTTCACTGCAACGAGCACCTGTACCTGCCCCTTTCCGCAAAGAGCACTTCTGCCCGACTGTTCCCCACATTGAGCTCTCATACCTAATGATTTCCAATAAGGAGGAGCTGTGACCCTTGCTGTGAAGATGTGAAGCTCTTGTGCTCAGCCATTCCCCAGAAAGAGCATCCATGCCCACAGGTTTTCAAAAGGGAGCAACTGTGGCCGGCACTTCCCTTCAAGGAGCAACTGTGCCTGCCTCTTCCCTGCAAAGAGCATCTGTGCCAAACCATTGCCTACACGGAACACTTGTACCCGACAGTTCCCTACAGGGAGCACCAGTTACAGCCCCTTCCCAACAAGGAGCACCCATGAGCAGCAATTCCATGTGCATTAGAATAGAACCTGTGCTTAGAGGACAATCTCTTTCTCACAAAGGACACCTGTGCCCATTCGTTCGGCACACATTTTTGAACAGAAAACACCTGTGAACATCCAAATACACTCACCTAAAGGATTATTAGGAACACCATACTAATACTGTGTTTGACCCCCTTTCGCCTTCAGAACTGCCTTAATTCTACGTGGCATTGATTCAACAAGGTGCTGAAAGCATTCTTTAGAAATGTTGGCCCATATTGATAGGATAGCATCTTGCAGTTGATGGAGATTTGTGGGATGCACATCCAGGGCACGAAGCTCCCGTTCCACCACATCCCAAAGATGCTCTATTGGGTTGAGATCTGGTGACTGTGGGGGCCATTTTAGTACAGTGAACTCATTGTCATGTTCAAGAAACCAATTTGAAATGATTCGAGCTTTGTGACATGGTGCATTATCCTGCTGGAAGTAGCCATCAGAGGATGGGTACATGGTGGTCATAAAGGGATGGACATGGTCAGAAACAATGCTCAGGTAGGCCGTGGCATTTAAACGATGCCCAATTGGCACTAAGGGGCCTAAAGTGTGCCAAGAAAACATCCCCCACACCATTACACCAACAGCCTGCACAGTGGTAACAAGGCATGATGGATCCATGTTCTCATTCTGTTTACGCTACATTCTGACTCTACCATCTGAATGTCTCAACAGAAATCGAGACTCATCAGACCAGGCAACATTTTTCCAGTCTTCAACTGTCCAATTTTGGTGAGCTCGTGCAAATTGTAGCCTCTTTTTCCTATTTGTAGTGGAGATGAGTGGTATCCGGTGGGGTCTTCTGCTGTTGTAGCCCATCCGCCTCAAGGTTGTGCGTGTTGTGGCTTCACAAATGCTTTGCTGCATACCTCGGTTGTAACGAGTGGTTATTTCAGTCAAAGTTGCTCTTCTATCAGCTTGAATCAGTCAGCCCATTCTCCTCTGACCTCTAGCATCAACAAGGCATTTTCGCCCACAGGACTGCCGCACACTGGATTATTTTCCCTTTTCACACCATTCTTTGTAAACTCTAGAAATGGTTGTGCGTGAAAATCCCAGTAACTGAGCAGATTGTGAAATACTCAGACCGGCCCGTCTGGCACCAACAACCATGCCACGCTCAAAATTGCTTAAATCACCTTTCTTTCCCATTCTGACATTCAGTTTGGAGTTCAGGAGATTGTCTTGACCAGGACCACACCCCTAAATGCATTGAAGCAACTGCCATGTGATTGGTTGATTAGATAATTGCATTAATGAGAAATTGAACAGGTGTTCCTAATAATCCTTTAGGTAATATACAAATATTAGTTATTTTAAATATATATCCCTTGTGCTGTCCTTGTTTTTAGAATCACACTTGATCTCCTTGGGTGACTTATAAACAATAAAAGAAACATTTTTATTAAAGAAAGGGGTTATGGTATTTTCTGGTATTATTTTTCATATTTAATATTTTTTATTTAACAGAATTACACCATTCATTGACAAATAAAAAAAACATTTTATGTTATCTGCACTACATACATTCATAATAAGTTAGGTTCATGCATGCGGAAATATAATAATATAATATAAAAAAATGAATATTATATAATATAAAAAAATTATATAATATAATATAATTTTGAATGCCATGACTTTCTATGTGCTGGGAAAAATGGGAAACAGGAAACGAATAGGCAATACAAAAAAATACAGCAATTGTTTTTTTACAATCTGTAAATCAACCACAATGTAGAAG